>CM053157.1:32380314-33630314 GCA_028571685.1 Heterohyrax brucei | reverse complement strand
TGCTGATGAAGAAAGTTCAGGGCAGCTAGTAACAAGTAGCACTGACAAAAACATTGCAAAAATCCATTGAATTGTGCATCAAAATTGTCAGCTGTCTATAAAAAGCGTAGCAGACCAAGTAAACGTCAATAGAGAAACAGGGACATCTTAACAGAAAATCTTGTCATGAGAAAGGTGTGTGCGAAAATGGTCCCAAGGGAGCTCACCAATGAACGAAAGCAAAGGAGAGGCAAAGTTTGCTAAGATGTTTGGGAGACACAAGATGATGTTTTGGGCCTTGTTATCACTGGTGAAGAAACATGGGTGTTTCTTCACCAGTGAATCCTGAAACAAAGCATCAAACTGCACAATAGAAGTCAGCCAGTTCTCCATGATCCCAAAAGTTCTGTCAGTGAAATCAACAGTCAGAATGATGCTGCTAACCTTTTTTGAAATCAGAGATTGTTCATTATAAATTTGTACCAACTGGAGAAACAGTTAACCAAGTTGACTGTTTGGAAGTTCTGGAAAGGCTGCATGAAAAAGATAGACAAAAACCACCTGAACTTTTCACCAGCTACTCATGGTTCTTGCTTCACGACAGTGCTCCAGCTCACACAGCACTGTCTATGAGGGAGTTTTTAGACAGTAAACAAATAACTTATTGGAACACCCTTTCTACCCACCTGTTTGGCACCCAATGGCTTTTTTTCTATACCTGAAGTTAAAAGAAATATTGAAAGAAAGACATTTTGAGACATTCAGGACATCAGGGGTAATGTGACAACTGCTCTGGTGGCCATTCCAGTAAAAGAGTTCCAAAGTTGTTTTAAAGGGTGGAGAAGGTGCTGGCATCAGTGCATAGCTTCCCAAGGGCAGTACTTTGAAGGTGATCATAGTGATATTCAGAAATGAGGTATTTAGCACTTTTTCTAGAATGAGTTTGTGAACTTAATTGTCAGACCTCACATACCATTCATTGACTCTAGAACTCGCTCTGATTGTGTATAACCTCATCTTATACAGATTATATCTGCAAAGACCCTGTTTCCAAACAAAGTCGTTTTGAGATTCCAGATAGACATGAGTTTAGGGGGCACTATTTAACCTATACAGCTAGGGAGGTTATTCCCCCCAACCTCCGTAACCACCCTCAGCAACAGGATTTTCTCTGTAGAAGCTTTGGCAGCCGCTGTGTCCAAAGAGATTCCAATTTGAGGGTTAGGCTTCGGGCAGTTTCTTAAGTTCTAAAGCAGGGTCCTCTACCCCAACCCTTCTGTGCCCCAAATGCTGTACTCTCTGCATCACCCTCCACAGCCGGTCTTGACCTGCTAAACTCTTAAGCTTTTAGTGGAAGACTGTCTCCACAAACAGAAAGCAGGCCCAGAGCAGCTATGGTGTAGTTGATGCCAGCACATGGAGGCCTCACGTATGTCCTAGCAGGACTGAGCCTCTACCTGCCCCCGTCACCATCCAGCAGTGGTAGTTTTCCCAAAAGAAGTCAGGGACTCCTGTGTCTCTCACCACGTGCTTTTCTATTAAAAACCCTGTGGTATTATATACAGGGAGTGTTGGTAGAGAAATGGGTGAGTGCTTGGCTGCTAACAACCAGCTGCTCTGTGGGAGAAGGATGTGGCAATCTGCTTCCGTAAAGATCGCAACCTTGGAAACCTTGTGGGACAATTCTTTGTCATCTGGATCACTATGATGTAGCATCAACTCAGTAGCAACGGGTTTGCTTTTGGCTCGGTGATATGTACATACACATACACTCACCCTCATGTGCACATACACTCTCACCCACACTTACACATGCACTCATCCCCCCACACACACTCAGATGCCCCCATGCGCTCACACCCACCCACACATTCACTCGCACGCTTATCTGCCTTGACTTACACACACACACACACACACACTCACGCTGTCGCACACAGAGCCTGGACGAGTTGTGTCATCAGGCTCCTCTTAGCTAAGTTTGGTAGCATCTGTCTGTGTTAAATAGAGCTCTTTGAAAATGATCTTTTTTCCCCCTCCTTTATAAAAACAATGTTAATTTTAGATTGTGGAGAAATGGCGTATGGCAATTATTTTTGCTTTCTTCAACAAGGCGTGTTTAAGTAAATGGAGAATGGAAGCGCCTGACGAACCTGATTAGCGAAATCAGTGCCTACAATCACATGTGATCACTGTGGGCAAACAGCCCCCCACAGGGAGGCCTAAGAGGAGGCGCTGAGCCACCAGCCGTGGCTTCCCCGGGTGCAGAGCTCAGCAGATGGGTTGGTAATGTAATTAGGACTCGTTGTGTTAAATGAACCATTATTTAAATTATCTGCTAATTTTCCTATCTATTAACCTGCTGAAAAAGAGACAATGATATCTGAGAACTCTTCGCAGGCTGCTAATCACTAACTAGATATTCTAACCCAGTTTTTCCCTTTCATGCAACAGTTGATTGCAGCAGTTAGCAAGTGGCTTTATAGGAGGCTATTGCCCAATGCATCAACAGAGGGATACGAAGGGACTATGGGGCAGAATGGAAACCCTGGTGGTGTAGTGGTTAAGTGCTATGACTGCTAACCACAAGGCTGGCAGTTTGAATCTGTCAGGTGCTCCTTGGAATCCCTATGGGGCAGCTCTGCTCTGCTCTCTAAGGTCACTGTGAGTTGCAGTCAACTCAATAACCATGGATCTGTTTGTTTTTGTTTGTTTTTTGGTGGACAAAACACCACATCTCTATTTACATCTTAGCCAGGTCATTGGTGTAGGGGCTCAACAGATCTTCCCTGGGCTTGGGAGGTGGTGTGGCATGGGGTGTGTGTGCCATGCTGGGCTATCTGGTCTTTAAGGGTATGAAGGGTAGGCTTTGTACAAGAGGGTAATCTCTTGTGTCTCTGTCCTGAGACATTGATAGTGGTAGTTGTTAGCTGCTGTCAAGTTGGCCCCAGTTAATAGTGTGCACGGCAGAACCAATCTCTGCCCAGCCCTGTGCCGTCCCTGATTAGTTGTGGACTGGATAATGTGAGCCTGTAGGGCTTTTAATGTCTGATTTTCAGAATTGAATTGCCAAGCCTTCCTTCCTAGTCCTTCTCAGTCTAGAAGCTCCACTGAAACCTGTTCAGCGTCATAGCAGCGACCCAGACTCCACTGACAGATGGGTGGTAGCTGCAGATGAGGGGCACTGGCTAGGACCCAACCTTGGGTCTCCTGCGTGGAAGGCAAGAGTTCTACCCTGGAGCCAGCACTGACCTTTGAGCCACTGGTAAGGAAGTGAGGCGGAGAAGAGGAGGAGACCAACGCAGGGTGCACAGGTGACCAGATGACTGCTTCGGACAAGTGGGGCTGGAGACTTCTAGGGAACCCTGTTGGGGACTCTCAGAGGAGTCCACCTGAAGGATGAGGGACCCAGGGCTTTAATATGCCAGCTGCTGTTTAGTTGTGATTGAGGGCTGCTTAGGATACTCAGTAAACTGATTCCAAAGCTGGAGAAAGCAGCAGAAGCTGGCATGACTGTCCAGGGAATGGGGCAGCTGCCACCAGCCTCTGCTGTCTTCTCATGCCTAACTTTGTTGTTGCTAGCTGCCATTGAGTTGTCTCTGACTCTTGGTGGCCTATGTGTAACAGAATGAAGTGTTGCCTGGTCCTGCATCGTCATCACAATTGTTGGCATGGTCAAGTCTATTGTATAACTTCAGTTATACTTAGATATGTGAGAATATGTTTGTGATCATTTTCTGTAGAAGCTGGTATATTACTAATGTTTAGCACATATTAGCCGATTTTAGAAAGTCTACCTAATTTCTCTGCATAAATCTATAAGGAATTTGGCCAGCTGGGTTTTTGCTAACTGATTCCAGCTCCTCAACAGGTTTGTATTTGTAATTTGCTTCCCATCTACTCCTCTGTGGAGCTTCCATGGATTCAGTTGTGTCCCCTGAAAAATGTGCGGTGATTTGGCTGGACTGGTAATTCCCAGTGTTGTGTGATTCTCCTCCATTTCATGATTTTTTTTGAAGCTGTAAATCCTAATCTCTGTGTGTGGTTAATAGACTGGTACTAGTTGTAGTTAAATTTACTATGGGGACAATGAAGATTAGAGATTAGGGTGGGACTGTAACACCCTTCCTAAGGTCACCTCCCAGCTCCAGTGTAAAGGGAGTTTCCCTGGGTATGGCTTGTACCACCTTTTATCCATTCATCCTACAAGAGATGAAAGGAAAGGGAAGCAAGCAGAGAGTTGGGACCCTCATACTATTAAGAAAGCAGCACTGGGAGTACAGCATATCCTTCAGACCAGAGGATTCTGTGCCAAGACGCTCCCTGACCAGACTATTGATAGAACACAAGGACCGTCCTCCAGAGCCGACAAAGAGGGAAAGGCTTCCTCTAAAGCAAGCTGTCTGAATTTAGACTTGTAGCCCACTGGACTGTGTAAAAATAAACTTTTCTTTGTTAAAGCCATCCACTTGTGGTATTTCTCTTAGGGCAGTACCAGAGACTAAAACAGGAGCCTGTGCATACTTTTTCCTCACTTTCAGGAACAAGCATTTAATCAATTCCCACTCGCTATAGGAAACCCTGGTTGTGTAGCAGTTAAGATCTGCAGCTGCTAAGCAAAAAGGTCTGCAGTTTGAGTCTATCAGGTGCTCTGGGAACACCCTGTGGCCATTTGGGATGCTGTCCGATAGGGATGCTATCAGAGGCAGTCAACTCAGTGGCAGCAAGTTTAGGTTTTTCTTGGTACTGTTTGTAGGTAAATTTACTATGGAGACAATGAAGACAACTAAATGGAAGGGCTTTGCTCTCAAGCAACTTACAAGTTCATTGACAGGGAAGACAGGCAACATTGAAAAGCTGTTGTTGCTAGCCGCTGCCAGGTTGGGTCTGACTTACAGTGAACAGAATGAAATGCTGCCAGATGTTCACGATCATTGCTATGTTTGAGTCTATTGTTGTGGCTATTGTGTCCATCTTATGGAGGGTTTCCTTTGTTTTCACTGACCCTCTGCTTTACCAAATGTGATGTCCTTTTCTAGCGATTGATCTTCCCTGATGGAGAAAATTAGGGAGCAATAAAGACAACTGTGGGTATCAAAAATCAGGAGCTGGACTTTGAAGGGTGCGAGACAGTGAATTGGTGTCATATCTGGAGGCCTTGAGGAGGATGTGTGACTCAGCCTGTGTCTCAAAGACAACTACCCATAAGCAATTTCTGATTTATTCTTGGCCGACGGCCAAAAATGGTTAGTGGTAGCTTATAATTGCATTGGAAGAAAATAAGACTGTTCAAAATGTGCCATTTAAAAAATGAGTAAGCTGGTGGTTCAGTGGTAGAATTGTCGCCTTCCGTGTAGGGGGTCCAAATTTGATTCCCAGCCAATGCACTTCTTACTTAGCCTCCAGGCTTGCATGTTGCTGGGATGCTAAACAGGTTTCAGCTATATTTCTAGACTAAAACAGACTAGGAAGAAAGACATGGCAATCTATTCCCAAAATTATCCCATGAAATCCCTATGGATCTCAGTGGTCTAGTTCGCACCTGATTTACAGAAATGATACAAGATGGAGCAGTTTTTTTGTTTGTTTGTTTCACTGGGCTGGGCAGCTAACTTACATTACTGTGTTGACTTCCCACAAGTGCCCTGAGAGAGTGGTGCACCATCCCTGGCTTGGATGAAGAACAGAGAGGCCCAGGGAGGAGATGTAACCTACCAGTCACAGTGGAGCCCCACAAGAATCGGAGTGTGATTTGAACCCTCACCCACTGACACTCAAGGCCTGGGTGTGCTCTGCCATTCTCAGCTTCAGAGAAAGTGTCATGTTTGCTGTAAAGACAGGGCTGCTGTTATGAATTGGACTATATCCATCAAGAAGATCTGCTGAAGTCCTAACCTTTGGTACCTGGGGATGTGACCTTGTTTGGAAACAGGGTTTTTGAAGATGTTATTGTAAAGTCATGCTGGAGAAGAACTCCTGAAAATCAAACCAGTTGCCACTGAGTCAATTGCAACTCCTGGCGAACCCATGTATCACAGAATAGAATTGTGTTCCATTATGTTTTCAATGGCTGTGACTTTTTGGAAGCAGATCACCAGGGCTTTCTTCTGAGTGCTGCTTCGTAGATTAAGTCTACCAACCTTTCGGTTAATAGCTGAATGCTTAACTGTTTGCCCTGCCCGAGGACTCCACTGGAGCAGCCAAGCCAAGAGTAGAGTGGGTCCTAATCCTATGTGAGTGGTGTCCTTATAAAAGAGAAGAGAGACAGACAGACAGGGAAGGCAGCCATGCAAGGAAGGAGGCAGAGATTTGAGTTACCCTGCCACAAGCTGAGGAATGCCTAGGCCTACCATAAGGCGGGAGGAATAAGAAGGGTTCTTCCCCTAGATCCTCTGGAGGTAGCGTGGCCCTGCTGATAACTTCAATTCAGACTTCTAGCCGCCCAAACTGCGAAAGGATCCATTTTTGTGGTTTAAAGCCACCTGCTTTGTGGCACTGTGTGACGGCAGTCCCAGGAAACTCATACACCCATGTATCCCCCAACCTTCATTCATTGATCTAACAGCTCTTTGTTGAGCCCCTGTAACGTCCAGGTGTGATCTGAGGTACTGGCGATAGATGTACCGGCACGCCTTCCTACTCTCACAGAGGGAGTGCTGTGCTGAGTATATTGTGCGGAGCAAACTGCGGTCTGGTGAGGGTGCTGCAGGGTTGGGGCACTGACTCTACAGGAAATATTTAGAAGAAGAGGTAGCTGCAGCTGAGATGGAGGAAGGAAGACCATAGCAGGAAAACCAAGATAGTGGCAGGAGAACAGCTGTTGTCGTTGGTAGATGCCATTGAGTTGGCTCCAACTCAGGGTGACCTATCTTCACAGTGCTGGTATGTCTGATCCCATTGTTGCAGCCACTGGGTCAGTGCTCATTAAGAGTCTCTGTCATTTTTGTTGACCCTCTGTTTTACCAGACATGATGTCCTTTTCTAATGGTTGGTCTTTCCTGTTGACATGTCCTCCATAAGCAAGACAAAGTGTTGTGATCCTCACTTTTAAGGAACATTCTGGTTGTATTTCTTCCAAAACTGCCTTGTTCATTCTTCCGGCAATCCACAGTGTACTGAGTCTTCTTCATCAGCACCACAATTCATATGCATCAGTTCTTCAGCCTTCATTCAGCTTTCACACAAGATGAGCAGTAGAAGAGAGCCAGAAAAGGTGTTATTTCAGAAGCTTCTAGAAGGAAACTGGTCAGTGGTAGTCAGTGCTGTGCAGGCTGGGCGCGTGAGCAGAGAGCTGGAAGGTGGCCATGGTGTAGACAGAGGGTTGAGAATGTGGAGCTTAGCCAGTGATGGAGGGAAGAGGAAATCCCTCTCCCTCCAAATGCTGGAGAGGGAAAAGGAAGTGAGAAACTGAGACGGCGAGGAGACTTACGGATACTTGGCTGTGACAGGAAGGAAAAGGCAGTGGCTGGAGAGACCGTGTTGCATGTTTTCTGATTTTAAGGAGTTGATGAAAAATTTGGCCGCCTGAAATACTGTACTGCCATCTTCCCAGGTCCCTCATGCCTTTGGATCATAGACAGATGTTAAGAGGTGCTGGTGGACACATCTTCCTTCCCTACTGAGTTCCTAACTCTGCAGAACCAGAACCACAGCTGGGACCTCCCTGCCTGGACTCAGCATAGGGCAAGCCTCTGCTCTCGCAGTGAGAGGGCCCCGTGAGACTACTGAGGCTGTCAGATTGGGTAGGGTAGTTAAAACCAGTGACTGTAGGAGCACAGGACTCCGGCTCCTCATAGAAATAGGATTTTGTAACATGTTACTGTATTCTGGGAGAAAAGAGGATCTGAGTTCTATAGGAGGCTGCTTAGTGTAAAGGGTATTGATTTCCTGGGGCAGCTGGAACAAAGTGTCACAGACTGAAGGCTTATAAGAACAGAAACTTACTGTGTCCCAGTTACAGAGGCTAGAGTCTGGGAGCAGGGTGCCAGTCATGTTGATGCCTTCTGAGGCTCTGGGGACCGTCTGTTGTTCCATGCTACTCTCCTGGCTTCTGGTGGCTCCTGCTCACCCCTGCTATAACTTGATTTACAGCCCTCCCTCCCACAGTCCATCTCCATGGTCACAGGGCTATCTTGTGTGTCTCTCTCTGTCTCCTTTGTTATAAAGGTACCATGAGGATTTGATGGGGACCCACCATACTCCAGTAGGACCTCATGATGTTCACTGATAATACCTTCAAAGACCCTATTTCTAATCAAGTTCACGGTCACAGCGAGGTGTTAAACGGACTTCAGCATGTCTTCTTGGGGGACACAGTTCAGTCCATAAAAAGAAAAAAACAAAACCCACTGCTGTCAAGTTGATTCATACTCGTAGCAACCCTATAGGTTAGAGTAGAACTGCCCCGCTGAGTTTCCAAGGAACACCTGGGAGATTTGAACTGCCAGCGTTTTGGCTAGCAGACTTAGCACTTAACCACTACACCACACAGTTCAATCCATAACAGGGAGGAAATAGCGGTCAGGAAGCAGGGCACCAGGGATTTTGTCTAGCCATTTCACCTCTGGGTGTTTCTTTGTCCTCACCTGTAGCCTGGGGATAGCTTATGCGCTTTTGAGTCATTTAAGTTTATGCTTTGAACATCTAAAACGTCCCCCAAATTTGAGAATGCGTATACGAGTCGGATCCAACTTGACGGCACTTGGCTGGCTTGGCCATACTCTTTTAATGCCCCTTTAGGGGTCTGAGCTGCTTCTGAGACAGGTGTGTAGTACGTGCATGGAGCTGAACCCAAGGACTCAGGAAGCAATTTTAGAAATTCCCTAGGATAAAGGAAACAGCAGGTTGTGCTGCTGGCATGGAGCGGTAGGGTGAAGTATCCAGAAAAAACCCTGCATCCTGAGTATCTGAGTTTTCACTCGTTTCAGAATGGTTCATGTGCAGTTCACAGGGCAAGTGGTGATATTTTTCTTTATTTGCAGTTGCGATGGCTCACAGGAGGGGAGTGAGGGCCCCGGTGAGACATCAGCCTGAGAGATGTCCATTCCAGAGCCACCACCCAGAAAATGAGCTAGGCTCCTGGTTGCTCAGCAACATTACTTTCAGCACAGCCAGTGGGGTTGCTCTTCCCTGGAGAGCTGTCCCTTGCCTGGCTTTGTGACTGCCTTGTTTATTTGGGGTGATTTCTGTCCCTAAATTGTGTGCTGTAGGAAGGACTTAGATGGTGATTAGCTTTGTTAGGCTGTGACTCAGAATTCAATTTTCTTGAAAACTCTTTTCTGCAGAAACAGCTGTGAGGAACTTGGTTGTAGCAGGTGGCTGAACAATTAGAAGTGGCACCCGGTGTAGAATATGGTGGTCCATTTTGGTCTAAATTTCCCTGCTTTTGTATTCCTTACCTTTTTGCAAAGACGTATCATCAGGAAAGACCAGTCCCCTAGAAAAAGACATTATGCTTGGTAAAGTAGAGGGTCAGTGACAACAAGGGAAACTCTCACTGAGATGGGCTGACACGGTAGCCTCAACCATAGACCCATCATACCAATGACCATGAAGGTGGCACAGGACTGGGCACTGCTCCGTTCTGTTATACATACGGTCACCATGAGTCAGAGCCACCCTGACAGCAACAAAAGCAGCAAACCTTCACAAAGGAACAGCAATGGGCAGAATTGAGGATTCCAGAAAACCAAACCAAACGCTTTGCCATTAAGTAGATTCCTGCTCACAGTGCCCCTAGAGTACGGAATAGAATTGCCCAGTAGGGCTTCCAGGAATGGTTGGTGGATTTAAACTGTGGACTGTTTGGTTAATAGCTGGGCTCTTAACCATTTGCACCACAAGGGCTGCAAAGTAAGGAAGGGGGTGTTATGTAAAAGGACCCCGGTCACAGTATGATCTGGAGGCTAAGCCTGAAATTGCATTCCAAGGAAAGATGAGTGAATCATCTGCCTGGAAATTCCCTGATTCCTGGGGCTATTCTGTGAGGGACAGTAGTCCTGTGTCTGCCTGGACTCTGCGTAGCTCACAGGAGTGTTGTGTGGACATGGAATGTTGCCCTGACTGGTGGCAGTGGTGAGAATGCAGACTGCAGGGCGGGCTGGCCTTTCCACACGCATCCTACAGCTCTGTGTGGGTCCTTGGCTGCCAGCCAGGCGCAGACAACATCTGTAAAACTGCGTGCTTTCCTTACTCAACACACTTGGCAGGAGGAGGTGCAGAGCATTCTTATTTGGTACTCTGTGGCTTTATTGTCTGCTGGTATTTTTATTATTAGAAACATATAGATAACAAAACTTTTGCCGTTTCTGTGCTCTTCACACATAACAGCTCGATGACATTGATTATTTTCATCATTTTGTTCAGCCGTCACTGCTAAGCATTCTTGAATTTTTCCATCAGCCTTAACAGAAACTCAGTATCTCCTAAGCTGGTAACTTTTAATGACCAAGAAATAGTATTTCTCATTGTTGAGGGATTTCTTCTTTCCTCTGTAAGGATAATTGATGTCTCTTGCTTAACTACCACATTCTCCTCTCTTTCAGATAAGAAATATGGGTTGCCTCATGAAGGCTTTTTTTTCCTTCTTCCTCTCCTCTCTACCTCTCTACATTTCACCCCCTAAAAAACAAAAATGCAAACCAATTGCAGTCAAGTCACTTCTGACTCATGGCAGTCCTACATGTGTCAGAGTAGACCTGTGCTCCATCAGATTTTCAGTGGCTGATTTTTCCAAATAGATCACCAGGCCTTTCTTCCAAGGTGCCTGTCTTAGTGGATTAGTGTTACCAAAACAGAAATACCACAAGTAGATGGCTTTATCAAGCAGAAGTTTATACTCTTTCACAGTCTAGGAGGCTGGAAGCCCAAATTTAGGGTGCTAGTTTCAGGGGAAGGCTTTCTTTCTCTGTCGGCTGTGGAGGAAGTCCTTGTCATCAGTCTTACGCTGGACTAGGATGTTCTCTGTACAGAAGCCTCAGGTCCAAAGGATGCACTCTGCTCCTGGCACTCTTTTCCTTGTGACATGAGGGTCCCATTCTCTGCTGTCTTTTCTCTTTTATATCTCAAAAGAGATTGGTTTAAAACACAGTCTAATCCTGTAGTTTGAATTTTGCCTCATTAGCATAACTGCCTCTAATCCTGCCTCATTAACATCATAAAGATATGATTTACAACACACTGGAAAATACTCAAATAACAGAATGGTGAACAATCACATAATAGTGGGAATCATGGCATAGCCAAATTGACACACATTTTGGGGGGGACACAATTCAAACCATGGTAGTGCGTTGGGTAGACTCAAACCACCGACAACTTTTCTGTTACCAGTTGAGTGCTTTTAACCACTGTACCACCAGGACCCCATAGGACAGATTGGAACTGTAAAATATGTATTCTTGCCACAGTGTGTGATTTAGATGTAGTGATAAGGGCACACTTGGTGAGAAGAATCAGTAAAATCCAGAGCACTCTGGAAATGGCCCTTTAAAGCTGATCATACAAGGACTGCCAACTAAGTTCACAAACTCATTCTAGAAAAAGTGCTGTATACCTCATTGCTGAATGTCACTACAGTCACTTTTGAAGTACTCTCCTTGGGAAGCTACACACTGATGCCAGTGCCTAGTCCACCCTTCAAAGAAGTTTTGGAACTCTTTTTCTGGAATGGCTATCAGAGATGTCATATTACCCTTGATGTCCTGAATGTCATCCTTTCAATATTTCCTTATCTTCTGGCAGAGAAAAAAGTCATTGGGTGCCAGACCAGGTGAGTAGGAAGGGTGTTCCAATACAGTTATTTGTTTCCTGGCTTAAACAACCATACAGTTAAGTTCACAAACTTGTTACCATGCCACCACATACAATAGGACTTAAAACAATTAAGTGCATGTACTTAATTGTTAGATCCCGTAGTTCATCCAACTCAGAAATCAGTTATTAGTGAAGATAAAGGACATAATCATTGGCACAACTAACCCCTTATTCTACAAAGTGACTTACTAATTCATTAGCTAATATGGAAACTCTACTTCCCCAAGTGAGTTTGCCACACGGTGGCCCAGGTGCCATACCCAGTCAAGGCATCTCACATGCACCTACCACCTATCAGTCAGTAGAGTGAAGTATTGCTGTGGTGCAAACACGTTTTTGTGGAGCTTCCAGACTAAGATAAGACTCGGGAGGAAGGCCTGAAATTTATTTCCCAAACTCAGTTAATGAAAACTGATGGATCTTACCGATCCCGTATATAACCCAGCGTGGGAGATGATGCAGGACCAGGAGGCGCCTAGTGTGCGTGCGGTCACTGTGACCTGGGGACTGACTTGATGGTAGGCAACAACACCAACAATGTGAGAGTTTTGCTCTTGTATACTGATGTTCAACATAAATCTAAATGATACTAATATTGCATTGTCTGGAAATTACGGTTTGTTGCTTGTTTGACCTTGTGTGTACTTAGATTACATGTGATCCGCATTGAAATGAAACAATGCCTGAAATAGGGAAATAACAGTAGAAAAATGAGGAGGGAATGAAGAGGCTATAGAGAATTGACTGCCTTTTTTCTTCCTTCCGAGTCTGTTTTCCACTTGCTACTTACTAGCTATGTTTTACCTGTGGGACAGTGAGTAAAGAAGTGCTGAGAATTCTCATCAACACTTATCAGTTTGGGTGCAAATGGACTGGACAGATGAGAAGGCAGACATTTAAGATTCTATAACTTCTGAGCCTGAGATTTCACCAGAGTTTCCCAGAGCCCACATACTGAGCTGGGAAGAAGAGGGAGAGGGAAGAAACACCCACATAAGCACAGAGACAGGGAACAAGGGTGTGGAAACGTGTGAGTAAAACAGTAACAGACCTTCTCCAGGGAGCAGAGATTGGAGGAGCAAGCCCGCCCGTCAAAAAGTCAGAAGAATTGGGAGTATCACTTAGTTTCCTCCTACAAATATGGGGGATGATCCAACAAGCCACTGGAGAGAGTTCAGCAAATGAAGGAGATGGCCGTGGGTCTGACTGTTGAAAGAGAAGCTTCCACAGTGTAGAACCCACCCAGGGAGAGGGTCTGGCTATGCAGCATCATGAAAAATCTTTAGGTGGTACAAACAATTACCATACTCTTAAGCAGTATACCGTGCTAATTTTTATAGCAACCTGTGGGAAAAAATTAGCATAACAGAGCTTATGAAAACACCTTGGTAAGGGGAAGGAGCAGTTGGCAAACAAAGGTAGAAGATGTGTATTATTTGCATAAAAAATACACTAATAGTCTTGGTTGCTAACCAAGTTCACTCAGGCTTCTTGGGAAAAAGACCTGGCAGTCTGCTTCCAAAATATCGGCTATTGAAAACCCTGTGGAGCTCAGTTCCACTCTGACACACATGGCTTTGTGGCCTGAACCCTGGAGCTGACTCCATAACAGTGTCTGAGAAGCAAAGACATCCCAAGACTGCCCGCATTTCTGGCTGGCAGGCAGGCTCCCTCACCCTTGTGTGGATGGAGGTTGATGGCAGGCAAGCCCAGATTAGTTAGGAAGGACTCAGGATTTATTCCAGCAACACAGACTTGGGCAAATCAAGAATTAGGCTGGAGTTGCCAATATTGAGTATGAAGTAGCATATCACTTAAGCAGACATACTAGATGGTAAAAGAAAAAAGAGCTATGTCAAGCAAAAGAGAAGAAAATTCCACGAGTATATTGTGCTTTAGATGTACTTCACCAGTGATATCAACAAAATATAATCCAAAGGCGACAATGAAAAGGATATCACAGCAGTAAGAAAACAAATTGAGGAGCAAAACACATCCCTGTAAAATTAATAACTGAGTTAGAGGCAGCACAGAACAAAACTGACACATCAAAGAATAAAAAATAATTAAAAAACCAAATTACTGCTATAAAGGAAGGCTGAACGTAAATTCAGAGAATACAGATGAAAACTCTGAAGAAATTAAAACAAAAAGAATTACAGTAAAACCTGCAAAAACCAAACCCATGAAAGGAGGAAACCTGTCAGGGAAATAAATCTCAAATATTTTCTACTAAAAAAGGCAAAAAACTTGCATGATCCAGAAAAAGAGGGCAGTCTTTCTGAGTTCTGTCTCTCAGGGTTCACTATAATAGGTACAGAAAACCAATGTGATGATAAATTCTCACTACTCACTGTCGTGGAATCTGGTCCAACTCATAGCAACCCTAGAGGTCTGAGTAGAACTGTCCCATAGACTTTGCAAGGAGTGCCTGGTGGATTTAAACTGCACACCTTTCCGCTAGAAGAGTAGCACTTAACCCACTATGGCACCAGGGTTTCCAAGATAATGAACAAGTAAATAAAGACACTAATAAATAAAACAAACAAAAAAAGTATTCAGAGATAAAGTACCAGAAAGTTAAAAAAGAAAAGGACAGAGAAAATTTGAATCTTTAGCATGAAAGATCCACTTCATTTTCTGGGAATATTTAACTGGACCAACCAATGTTAAGGTGTATTTTGATAGAAGTATAGAACTTCATGGATAAGAGAAGAATTCTTCAGTATCTGTCCAAAGAGACAAAGTTACTCTCAAGAAGAAAAATGAAGGCTAACCTTTGTTTCCTCCACAATTCTAAGTGTCAGAAGACACTGGAGAAGAATCTGTAAGATATTGAGGGGAAAAACATGTGACCCAACACAGGCAAATTGATACTGAAGTGTAAAGATCCTGGAGAATCACCCTCAATCAGGAAAACACCCAGGGAAAAGGATGCAATCTTGAGATGGGGCAAGCTTGGTACTGAGGGCAATCTAACCACCCAAAGGTTTGGTGAAGAAGCTCTGGGTCAGAGGACTGGTGGGAGGTTGTGGTTAGGCTGTTTCCTTTCAAAACAATAACTAAAAACTGTGAGAATTATGGTAAACCTTGAGAACATAAAAACAACAGTGTAACATACTGAGGAGTTTTTGATGACTTAGGTGTATTTATCGCCTCATCTTCATAAATGGAAGGATGATGGTGACAGAGAAAAGGTAAAAATTACAGTTAGTTAGGTCGAGAGGAGAGGTAGTGGTGGCAGAGTGGCAGAAATCTCAGTTTCCATGCAGGAGGTACACCTTCGATTCCTGGCCAGTGTACCGCATGTGCAGTCATCACACATCTGTCAGTGGAAGCTTGCATGCTGCTGTGATATGAACAGCAGAGTTTCTTGACTAAGATAGACTGAGGGGGAAAGGCCCACCAATGCCCATCTCAATATCCACCAATGAGAACTTTTCGAATCACAATGGTTCAATCCACAGCTGGCCACGGGGATGGTATGGGACCAGGCAGAGATAGTTCTGTTGTGTACGGGGTCCCATGAGTTGAGGGCCAATTCGACAGAAGCTAACAATAGATACAGAAGCCCTGGCTGCATAGTGGTTAAATGCTAGATGTGCTAACCAGAAGGTTGGCAGTTGGAATCTGCCAGGTGCTCCTTGGAAGCCCTATGGAGCAGTTCTGCTCTGTCCTATAGGGTTGCTATGAGTCAGAATTGACTGAACAGAAGTGGGTTTGGTTTTTGTTTTAAAAATACAGAAACTCAACCTAAACCCACTGCCATCGAGTTGATTCTGACTCATAGGTCATAACAGGTCAGAGTAGAACTGCCGCATAGACTTTCCAAGGAGCGCCTGGCAGATTTGAACTGCTTACGTTTTAGTTAGCAACTGTAGCGCTTAATCACTACTCCACCAGGGTCAGTGACCAGTTCGGAGCACCACTAGTGGAACAGTGATGACAAGGTTAACCAGGGAAACTGGTTGCCACCCCCTGAGGCTTGGAAAGCGTGATCACAGGTAAGATAGTTGCTTTCTGATAGCCGGAAATGGCAAGATTAGCTAGGGAATGTGGTTGCCAGAGCTTGAGGCTTAGCAAGGGTAATCACAGATAAGACGGTTCCTTCCCTAGAGTTGCCTTACCAGATACAACAATTCTGGCTGCCTGGAACGTGACCACAAGTTCAAGAAGGACGACCTAGAAGTGACCTAGCCCCTGTTTTCTTCCGATTCGTATTGTTATCATACTCTCCAGGAGGGATGCCGTCATGCAGTTGCTGACCTGTGGCCCCAAACCCAGAAGCAAGAATGAAGTCACTACCTCCCCTCCTATCTGCGACATCATCCACTGCTTTTTGCCAATAAAAGGGATCCCCAAAATCTGTACAGGGTCTTTCTCCACTCAGAGACTAGCTCGTTCCCTCTTTGAAACGTACTTTCACTTAATAAAACATTGCTGCCAAAGTTGTGTGCTGTGAGGAGGGAGAGCCCAGTTAGCTGTTAGGAGACCAGACTTGCTAGTCTTGTCTCTGGAACCCAAACCAGGTCACTCAGGGTTTAAACAGTTACAGAATCTCTGCAAACATGTGGCTTTCAAAATTTATCATACATAAGAATCATCTGGGGACCATGGTAAAATTTGGATTCTGATTCAGTATAACTGGGTGGAAATGAAAATTCTCAGGGGTTAAAACTGGAATGAACAAGTTTAACGCCCACATTTAATGACTGGTGGGAAGCAGGTGGCCCAAAACAGAGGCAGAGACACACCAGTCCAACGGTCCAGTGAAGTTTATTAGAAGATAAAGAGAGTGGGATCTGAGCCAAGAGTGGTTCAGCCCGCCCCTCCCTATAGGGCAGGTTTTATATAGTTTTAAAGTTTCAGTGAGGTAGTGTAGGGTGAGGGGATTTAAGAGTTTGTAAGGAAGAAGTGTTGATTAGAAAGGAAGGGTTAAGGTTTGTTTGTGGTCAAGATTTTCATACTGGAAGAGTTTTCATTTAGGAGAGTGGGGAAGACAAGCTTAGTTATTTATGGTTATACCAAGTGAGGCCTACCAGGCTGTTTGCAGTTGATGGCAGGTCTGATCATTGGATAAGACGACCTCCCTGAGGGACAGAGTCCTCTCAATGACCTCACTGAATTTCAGGGACAGAGTTCCCTCAGTGACCAGGACAAAAGGACAGACTTAAGAAATGGCTTTTTAACAAGTACTAAACCCTTAAAAAAGCTAAACCCAATGTGGTCCAGTTGACTGCAGCTCATAACAACTGTATAGAATTTTCACAGATTTGGAATTTTGTTCCCAAAAGATCTGTAGGTATTCGGCCGGGCCTGGATTCCAGGTATTGTGTGATGTTCTTCTGTGTTGGAATTACTGCCCCGGTGATGTTAATGAGGGTGAAGGGGCGGCAGTTCTGGGGGTGGGCCAGGTGGGGCAGGACTCAGTGTATAAGACTGTTTTGTGGCTTGAAGCAATCTCTTAAGATGTAAAGGACTGAAGCTTGTGGAGAAGTTCATGCCACCCAGAAGCTGTGCTAGAAACTGAGCCCGTGCTTGGGAATGGACTGCCTCAGAAGCTTCCATTCCGGGGGAAGATGGACAACAAGGACCTTCCTCCCGATCCAGCAGAGAAAGCCTTCCCCTGATGGAGCTGATACACTGTATTTGGACTTTCAGCCTACTGGACTGTGACAAAATAAAATTTCTGTTTTTAAAGCCATCCACTTGCAGTGTTTCTGTTAAGGCAGCACTAGATGAGGACAGAGTAGAACTGCTCCATGGAATTTCCAAGGAGTGCCTGGTGGATTCGAACTGCAGGCCTTTTGTTAGCAGGCATGGCACTTAACCTCTATGCCACCAGAAAAACCTCGTAATTGGTTTAACAGAAACTTATTTTCTTTGAAAGCTTTCTGTGGGCAGATACAACAAACTCTGTGTATCTGAAGCAAACTACCTCCACCTCCCTCCCTATTGCAAGCGTTTTCACACACTCTGTTTAGATTTCAGTTCTATAATAGCTTTTCCTCCCAATTAGTGTTAGGTATTTTCCAACTGGTAAAATGTTCTGAGTGCTTAATTTTAAAAAAACTTAATTCAAGAGTAAGTTTGTCTTGGTCAAATAACCTGGTGTTTTCTATTTTTTTTCCTCCTAAAAAAAAAGCTGCAGATCCTTGTTGACACTGGAAGCAGTAACTTCGCTGTGGCAGGGGCCCCGCATTCCTTCATAGACTCCTACTTTGATGCTGAGAGGTAAGTTATGGATCAGGAGTTCAGAGGGGCTAACTTTTGGTGCCACTTGAAATGGCCAACTTCAAAATGGGTGGGAGCAAAACTATCCCCTGGCTGTTTTGTTTTAAGGTTGGGAGTGTGTGTATGTGTGTGTGTTACTGGACAGAATTCCAGATTCTCATTACCTGCCCCCAAAAGCCAATCTCTGAGACAGGTATTTGGTGAGTAATCAAAAGCTTTATTATTATTATTAACAATATTAACCATGTTTGCGAACAAAAAAATATGGGGAGCAGACAACATGTTTGTTCTCCAGACCTATCCAAATTGGTCAGATAGATCCAGGGATTGTAAAGGAGAAGTTACATCTGCCCTAGCTGCCCTGGCACAGGGGACAGGGTCCTGAGAACAATGCCAGTGGTTGAGAGGGATCTGTCTAAGAACAGGCCTCAGGGGTCCTATATGCATATCAAAAGCTGTACCTGAAATTCAGGGAGGTCCTATATGCATGTCAAAAGCTGGGGTCCAGATGGCTGGCTGGCACCTTTATTCAGTGTCTCTACTTGGTTTGATGATGTACCTAAAAACTGTAAAAACTGCAAAGATTACTATCTCAGTGGCTTCTATCAGTTAATGTGTGACTTCTGGGCCAGAGCTTAGGTAGAAGAAACCAGGAATTTTTAAGACAGGAGAAAAGACAAGTAAAGTCAATTTTACATGAAGAATTAAATCCTCGCTATCTGTGTTTAACTTCCCTTTTTAAAATCCAGGACCCTGAATGCATCCCCCCCTTCATGTGTGTGTGTATGTGTGTGCATGGTGTGTGTTGTGGGGAGGGAGGGTGTGGTGTTGTGTGTGTATGGTACAGTGTGTGTGTGGTATGTCATATGGTGTAATATGGGTGGGTGTGATCTGAGTCCATGAGTATGTATGGTATGATATGTAAGTGTGGTATGATGAGTGTGTGAGTGTGAGTGTAGGTTTGTGTGTGTTCATGTTCATGCCAAGGGAATTCAGAGTAGGACACTCCTAATAGCATAAGATTCACTGTACAAAAATTCAAGTCAGACACAATTCACACACTTATACATGAGTTATAAGGAGCAAGTGATCCAGTGATGCTTTTCTCAGTCTCCCGAGTCCTAAGTTCCTGAGTGGAGCAGACTAGTACTGCACTTGGTCACTAACACATGGTTAGCCATTGCAGCCCAACCAGAGGCTCCTTGGAAGAAGGACCTGGCTGTCTATTTCTGAAAAATCAGCTGCTGAAAACCCCATGGAGCACAATTCTACTTTAAAACATGTTGAGTCCTAGGAGGCAGAGTCCACTCAATGGCAGCCACTATCTGGTGGCTACTCCTAAAACAAAGCTGGACACAAACAGAGGGGCAAGGGATTGTATGTGAGTGCCAGACTGTTCAGAGTAGGGGCTTGGGGCCAGTCCCCAGCTGGACAGATACATGGAAGGCCAGCTTCATGTTGTCCCTAAGGCATTCGATAGGAACAAGCCCTGGAGGTGCAGTGGTTAGGCACTCGCTTGCTGACCTCTGCAGTTCAAACCTGCCAGCAGCTCCATGAGAGAAAAGACCTGGTGATCTGTTCTATGAAGACTACCCCTGGGAGAGCCTATGGGGCAATTCAGCTGTGTCACATGGAGTTACTATGAGTCACAATCCACTCAGCACACACCACCAGTTTAGTAGGGGTTAAGGTGTGGTTCAGGGAACTCATTTCTGTGCAGAGCGGTGTTTCTCGGTGACAGAAATCCATGACTCATCTGCAGAGGGGGTCTTTGTGGGGCCCAAAGTCACTTCCTTGAGGGTACCCATGGTTGCTTCGATGTTGTACACATCTATCACTGTGACCCTAATGACCCTTTTAGCAGAGAAATGAGCTGACACAGTGCTTAGCTTCTTAGGGTCATGAACCCGCTAAGACTCAGAAATGCTGCATCAAATTTTGCTGCTAGAAGTCCTTTTCATGCTTTTCTCCTCTTGCCTTTCCTGGCCACACCTTTTTGTTCCAGGGAATAAACCCCAACTGGGAAATATACCAGCTGGGAGGCTTCTGAAAGTGCTGGGCTATTTTAGTAAAGTAAGGTGACCTGCTGGAGGACCCAGCAGAGTGTGGATCCTACCTGCTGCAGAAGCCGTGTTTCGGTGACACCCACAGATGTGCCTTTGCTACGCACACCGCAGCAGCTTTGGCGGTAGTGGTGGTGACGAGTGGGGCTACCGAGAAGTAGGGTCGGCCCCTCACTCGAGGATGCTGTAGCTTGGCTGGTGGCTCAGAGTGTTGGTATGCTTCTGTTGTTGATATTCCAGGATGAAACCTCTGACTCATAATTGCTATGTGACCAACAAAACTATTAATGTGACCGTAGATGATGATGTAACCACAGATGTGTGTGTAAGTACGTTGCCCCTGTGTACTTTAGTATGATTACCTGAGTAGCACAGGTTGTCAAGCACTCAACTACTAGCTGAAAGATTAGTGGTTTAAACCCACCCAGGGGCACCTTGGAGGATAGGGAGAGGTGACGTTTCTATGGGAAAATGGGGAGGAAGTTGCCCCATGATGCTGCTGCTGCCCTTTGTCATCTCTCATTCAGACTGAGATCCCTGGTGGCAGCGTGGCTAAGAGCTACGTTTGCTAACCCAAAGGTGGGCAGTTCAAAACTGCCAGCCAGTCCTTGGAAACCCCATGGAGCAGTTCTCTTCTGGCATTTAGGATTGTTATGAGTTGGAATAGATGTGACAGCAATGGGTGATTCAGATTAGTGGTTTGTGCAAATCCTCTGTCGCCAAGCCACTCACCACTTTTCTCCCACTCTGGACTGCTTCACTGTGGAACCAATGTTGCGTTGGTGCAAGCCTCTCGTTAACAGCACCGGAAGCCCAGCAGACCAAGTTCAAGCTTCTAGGTCAGCAGTTCTCCAGCCTTCACACCCAGAACACCTTTCTCTAATGAGTACTTTGTAATGCCCTGAAATTAGATGCAAAGATAATAGGACTTACCACATAAGCAATTCTAAAGGGCCCTGATGAGGAGCCGGGGTCGCACAAGCAGTTTATCATCAGTTGCTAACCCTGAAGTGGGCAGTTGGAACCTACCTAGCAGCTTCGTGGGAGAGAAGGTCTGGCAAACTGCTTTCATAAAGATTACAGCTAGGAAAACTCTGTGGATCATTTCTACTCTATAGCATGTGAAATCATATGAGTTAGGGCAGACTCAGTGAGAGCTAAAATACAATATAACTTTGCAGAGAAAGTATGTCTTACACAGTGACAAGCATATTTAAAATTCCCTGATGTAATTAATACAACCAGTAACCAGTTGCCATGCAGTCAACCTTGACTCGTGGTGACTTCGTGTGTGTCAGAGGAAAATTTTACTACATAGAGTTTTCAGTGGCTGAGTTTTTGGAAGTAGATTTCCAGGGCTTGCTTCTTAGGTGCCTGTGAGTGGACTTGAACCTCCAGCCTTTCAGGGAGCAGTAGAGCACTTAACTCTTGACTCTACCCAGAGACTCCCCTGATATAAT
Organism: Heterohyrax brucei; assembly: GCA_028571685.1. Classification (NCBI taxonomy): domain Eukaryota; kingdom Metazoa; phylum Chordata; class Mammalia; order Hyracoidea; family Procaviidae; genus Heterohyrax; species Heterohyrax brucei. The sequence goes on along the minus strand of CM053157.1, from coordinate 33,608,764 downwards.
ATTCCCCCCAAAAGCAAACCTGTTGCCCTTGAGTCAGTTCTGACTCATAACAACCCTATAGGACAGAGTAGAACTGCCCCATAGGACTTCCAAGGAGCAGCTAGTAGATTTGAGCTGCTATCCTTTTGATTAGCAACTAGAGCTCTTAACCACTGTGCCTCCAGGACCCCTGATGTAATATGGGGGAAATAGAGGAAGTAACTTACAATAAACTAACTGGTACTTCAGTGTGTCAGTACAGTGGCTCAACACCTTAGGAGACCTGTGAAATAAGGGGTGCTCAAGGCTGTATGAGAATCAACACAAACATACCAGTGCCCAGTGTAGACAGACAAAGACCCAGTTGAGTTAGATTCAGACACCCAGAGCAATGATTTTCTAAAATCGCAAGGAATCTTGGTAAAGTTTCCCCAAAAGTAAAGTATTGTCTTCCTTAATATACACTTAATAGCTTCATTTCCAGAACATTCTATGTATATTAAAACTATAAAAAATAAATACTGTGTGCATGTGTAAAATGCATTCTGCTTTGTGTATGTGCTCGGATGATCATCAGCAGGATTTCACTCATGTGGGTGTCGAGGGACTTGTGAAAGCGGCATGGGACATGGGGCCGTTCTTTACATTGTATAAATGCCCTGCCTATCACAGGGACATTTGTGCTGCTGTTCCACCAACAACCAAACACCAGCCAACCATTTGCCGTGGAGCTGACCCCAACTCATGGAAACCCCATGTGTGTGGAAAGTAGAATCACCAGGCCTTTCTTCTAAGGTGCTATGGATAAACTCAAACCTCCTACCTTTTGGTTAGCAGTTGAACATGTTAACTCTTTGTGCTACTGAGGGCATCCACATGCACCCAAATTTTCAAAACTTGGCTAAAGGGTAGTACCACTGCACTGAGTACCACTGTCTTGGTTGCAAGGCATTCCTCGTCCTGTGTTCTTTCAACTACAGGGTTCTGGTCTGTGCTGCACGTTGACTCAGTTTACCCACATCTAGCGTGAAATGCAGAACATGAGAGGCAGAACATATAAACTTGTGACTGATTATGTACTTAGCCTGGTTTTCTCTTCCCTGGGGTAATTTTGTTTCTTATCACATATGTCTAGATACATGAAACACTAAAAAGGAGTATGGAAGCACAGCAAGGCCAAATTTAGGCCAATGTACATAGTGATGCTACAAATAAATGTGCAAGATTAATGATGTGGGTGGTCATTTCCTTCCCAGTAGGTAAGCAGTAGTCTTCAGCTGCAAGATCTCTGGACCTTGAAGCTCAATTACTCATATTCAGGGTTTGATGAGGGTCTGAGCATACTTTTCAACTCAGTCATTCTCTGCTATATGATACAATTCTTAAAACAATAAGGAATAAATAATAGTCAACATTACAAATGATTGGAGCCTATGAGTCGGCCTCGACTTGACAGCACTGGGTTCGTGGCATGGTGAGCAAATGTTCAGCTGCTGACTGAAAGGTTAGCTGTTGGAACCCACCAGCCACTGTGCAGGAGAAAGATGTGGCTGTCTCCTTCCATGAAGATTTATAGCCCGGGAAACCCCGCGAAGCAGTTCTATTCTGCCCACTAGAGTCACTAGGAGTCAGCATCACTTTTGGTTTCTTACAGACAACTGTGAGGCACTGGGGTTCTGTGGTGGAATTTTTGCCTTCTCTGCCAGAGATTTGAGTTCCGTATGTGGCCAGTGCACTTGAAGCCTGGCCACCACCTGTCTGTCAGTGGAGGCTTGCATACTGCTCTGATACTAAATGGGTTTAAGCAGAGCTTCCAGACTTAGACAGACTAGGCAGAAATCACTGGTGATCTACTTGCAAAAATCAACCATTGAATGCCCTATGGATCACAGTGGTCTGAAAGACTACCTACCAGGGGGATGGAGCAGGACCAGGTTGCGTTTTTCCTGTTCTGCATGAAGTCACTGTGAGTCAGAGGGTGACTTGATGACAGCTAACAGCAATTTGTACAACTAGGTGTCTTTTTCTTTTACCTTCTACTTTGTTCATTGTTTGGTCGAATTCTGATTCTCTTTGCTTTTGACGAAGGCTTCTTTTCTGAGATGTAGCTCCCTGCCCTGTGATGTTTCAGTATTTGCCTTTCTCTCTGATCTCTCTCGGTTATAATAAAGCTTCTAGTTGCGTTTGACAGCCTCTGATTCAAGTCCCCCAGTCTTTGGATATTCAGGTTTAGTGCTTTCTGAAACATTTCCCAGTAATTGGAGATTTGGCTTGAGGTTCTTTGACAAGCTGTCTTTGATTTATGGAATGAAAAGTCAGGTTACCATTAGTCATTTGTGAGCTTGATTCCCATCAGAAGCCCTTTTTTCATGGTGGTGAATGTTCCAATGAGTTACTGTTTAGCAAAAAGAAGGTCATGTAATTTTTTAAATGTTCTTCTTTTACAGCCAATTGAATAGTCTCCATCCGGTTGGCTTGATGAGAGATCAAAGGCACTCGTCACTTGATTTTACCAGTATGTTCAGGAAATTAAATATTTTCCAATTAGAATGTCTCCTCACTGCTCTATTCCATCCAAGATAAAACTCACCAGGCTTCACCCTACGTTGTGAAAGAGTGAGATTTTTTTTTTCTCACCTGCTACTTGTAAGTGGAGTTAGAGAGTTAAAGAATTCCCTGATGATCCTGTTGAAGAAGGCTAAACTTGATACTGGAATTTAAATGCCTCCCTTTTCCACACTATGATGACAGATATGTTTGCCAGATTAAATCATTTCTTCACTTGTATGTAGTTGGCCTATCCCAGATGGCGCTTGCCATTTTTGAGGATATTGATGAACCATCAGTTGGGTGATTGTGTTGACTGAGTAGTCCTTGGATCTTCAGTGGTTCCATCTAGTCTAGTCTTACAAGTCTGGTAACTTCCAGAGTTGTAGTAGAAATGTCAGAGGAGTATTTAGTCATATGGTCAACAACCCTGCAGGTAAACCCTGCAATGTACAGAAGTATCCCCTAAGAACTGTTGGGCTGAGTTCTCAGGGATACCCAACATTCCCTGGGTGGAGTGGTTCAGGAGAGCCAGAGCTGACCCAAGGATTCAGCTGTTTTGAATTCTGCCCTCCCTCTTTTTCGTTCTGTCTGCCAAACAATAGTGAGTTTCTTTTAAAATAATAAAATGTTCTGCAGCTATTTTTCGTCTTGGTTCAACTGATGTAACGTTTTAATCCTGTATTCCTTGAATACTCATCAGAGGAAGAACATCTCCTGAATTTGGTTCAAAGTGTTTTTATTGCTGTGAGTGTGCTTTTTCCAGCTGCCCACATCCCTGATTTGAGTTCTTTTGATAACTGGGAATGGACATTGTGGATGCGAAGCCAATCTGGGATTCTCTCTGATCTAGTTAATTAATGTGCATAGCAATTGAAGACCAAAACAGTTTAATGCCAAAAGGTAGGATGTTAGAAAATGATGGAAGGATGTACTTTTTAAAATTAAAGTGCTGGAAATGATATACTAACAATCCTCGTTGTTATTGTTATTGTTGCTGCTGCATAGCATTGAGTCAGTTCCAACTCATTGAGACCCCATGTGATGGAGCAGAAGTGCCTCAGAGGGTATTGTCAGCTGCAGCTTTTATGGGAACCAATCACCAGATCTCTCCAGCAGAGATGCTGGGTGGGTTAGAAGGGCCAAACTTCAGCAGCTGAGTGCTTAACTGTTGTGCTACCAGGGCTGCCTATAGTTTGTCCTTGGGTTTGCTTTTACTCTTTGAGATTCATTTCAAGTAGCCTGGAGAATACCCATTTAAGATTATTTTACCCTCATGTTATCTAGGACTATTCTGTCTATTAGGGTAGCTCTTAGCCTCGTATGGTAATTTAAACTTAAATTCATGTTAAGTTAAAAAAAAAAAAACAGTTTTTCAGTTGCTGTAATGAAATTTTCACATGTGAAAGAAGGACAATGAATAGGAAAGACCAAAGAAGAACTGATGACTTTAAATTACAGTGTTGGAGAATATCAGATATACAGCAGACTGCCAGAAGAACAAACAAATTTGTCTTGGGAGAAGTACAGCCAGAATGTTCCTCAAAAGTGAGATGGCAAGACTTCATGTCACATACTTGGACATGTTATCAGGAGGGACCAGTTTCTGGAGAACATCATGCTTGATGAAGTAGAGGATCAGCAAAAAAGAGAAAGACCTTCAACAAGATTGAATGACACAGTGGCTGCAACAATGGGCTCTAATATAATAATGATTGTAAGGCCAGCACAGGAGTGGGCAATGTTTTGTTCTGATGTATAAAGGGTCGCTATGAATTGGAACCAACTCAGTGTCACCTAGCAACAACAGCAATCAAATTTCAAGTGCTTGGTAACCACATGTGGTAACTGTATTGGACAGCACAAGCATAGAATATTCTTAGGATCACAGAAAATTCTGTTGGACACTACTGATCTAGAACGCAGTAGAACTCTACCTTTTAGAAACCTGTACCACAAGAGCTTGAAGACTCCTTTGCTTCCTTCTTACAACCTTAACTAAATTTTCCTACACAGACTTCTTCCTTTTAATGGTGGTAGTTGAACATTAGAAATAAATTTTTTTACATTCAGTGAGAATAGCTCTGTAGGGGCATTTTCTAGAGAAATTAAATATTGGTTTACAATTCTCTGATTTTAGTAAAAAAATAAATCTGTTAAATTCTCTGACAGTTGGTCATTGATTGAATGTATAAGGAAATTATATTAAAATCAATTGCCCTCAAATTGATTCTGAATCATGGTGATGTGTATTAAGTGGCATGTGTCAGACTAGAGCTGTGTCCTGTAGGGTTTTCAGCAGCTGGTTTTTCAATGTCTGATTTCCAGGCCTTTCTTCCAAGGCAGCTGTGGATAGACCAGAAACAACAAACTTTTGGTTAGTAACCAAGTGTGTTAACCATTACTATTAACCAACTATTTTTTGTTGAGTAACTGCTGTATTTGAGTTCTGTTGAAAAATCTTTTCAGTATTAACACTTAATTCTCATGGTCAGCTCTATGAGATATAATACTGTATTATCCCTGTTTTTCAGTGCAAGAAACTGAAGCGTGAGAGTAGTCAAATAACTTGCTCCAGGGTCATTTTGTTTGGCTGACGTTTTAAAACTAACTTCTTATTTTTCCTGATTGTAAAAGTTGTATATCCAGAAACTATAGAAAAACATAACCACAAGAATAAAAGTTTCCCCACAAACCTAAGGCCTTTCCTTTCCCACACCAATCTGACCATACTCCCCCACCCCAGCCCACTCTCACCTGCTCTGGCTCCACTGGCTGCGTTGGTCCTGTTGACAGTATGGACTATGCTTCTAACCCAGGACCGTGACACCTGCTGTCCCCTCATCCCAGGATGCCCTTCCCTGAAGTGCTGCATCACTCTGTCTTTATTCCAGTCTCAAACAAATGCCCTCATTTCACAGAACCCTCCCTGGATGCCTGGTCACTCATACTCTTCTCACCCTACTTTGTTACTGGTAGCTTTTATCACTACTTCAAATTTTATGTATTCATTTGTGGGCTACATGTCGCTGTCACCAGAGTGTAAGCTTCCAGTGGGAAGGATTGTCACCTGTTCTATCCATTGCCCTGGAGCCCTGATGGTGCAGTGTTTAAGAGCTCAGCTGCTATTCAAAAGATGAGTGGTTTGAATCCACGAGCTGCACCTTGGAGAACAAATGGGACAATTCTCCTCTGTCATAGGGTCACTGTGAGTTGGAACTGACTCAATACCATTGGGGATTTTTGTTTTTAATTTTTTTCATTGTAGTTTAGATGAACATTTACAGAACAAACCAGTTTCTTACTAACCAGTAAATACACGTATTTTTTGTGACTTTGGTGGCCAGTCCTATGACATGTCAGCAGTGTCCTCTTCTCAACCTTGGGATCCCAATTACCAGCTGTCGTGTCCCCTCCTGCCTTTTCATGCTTGCCTTTGGGTTGGCATGTGCCTTTAGTCTCATTTTGTTTTATGAGGCTGTCTAATCTCTGGCTAAAAGGTGAACCTCAAAAGTGACTTTATTACTGATCTATAAGAGTGTCCAGGGTTGTACTCTCAGGATTTCTTTAGTCTCAGGTGAATAAGTCCATTTTTTTTGTTCTGTGAGTTAGAATTTTACGTTTTTCTCCAGCGCTGTCTGGGACCCTCTATTGTGAACCCTGTCAGAGGAGTCACTGTTGGTAGCTGGCACCATGTGGTTGTGCTGAATTCAACCTGTCGCAGGCTGTAGTAGTTGTTGCGGTTTAGTTCCTTTTTCAAAACATTCACTGGCCCGCCTCCTTTGATTAGCACAGCGCTTGTCCAGAGCACCTCTCCAAACTAGTCCGAATGAATGAACAAGTGAGTGCGCTTTTGCCCTGCATGTTAACTTCAGTGTCACCCCAGTGAGATTCATGCCACTGCATTCCCAGTCGTTTCCTAATGCATCACGTGATTTTTAGTCCACTAAAGTGGTGTGGGAAAGTCTCCATTTCATGACACCCTCACCAGTGTGAGGTGTTGTTATTGTCAAGTCTTTGGAAATAGGATACTGTCCAATCTCACTCATTTATTCTATTTCAATAGCATTTGTTAGGTGGTGTTGAGTTGATTCCAACTCACAGTGACTGACTGTAATAGCAGAACTGGTTTTTCTTGGCTGTAATATTTATGGAAGCAGATTGCCAGGTCTTTCACTAGAGAAACTGCTAGGTAGGTACAAACTGCCAGCTTTCATTTAGCAGCTAAGTGCTTAACTGTTGTACCACCAGGGCTCCTTTCAGTAGTACTTACCCTTAGGGTCATTGGGATATTGGAGTCTCAATCATGTTACAGTGACTCCTGTCACGGTATGTCATTAACATCAGGTATTTTGGTATAAGTCTAATCCACTCATCATGAGCATGGGGAGGACCTTGAGAAAGCAGCTGTGGCATCAGGAGGCAACACAGGCCCTAAGGTGGAGGCACCCTGGCTTTGGTAGCTACTCCTTGACTTTATTCCACACACTAATCGTATGTATGTGCCTGAAGGCCAGGCCGTAGCTGGCACAAGCTGGTAGAACCTCTTTCTTAACTACACGTACCTTTCTATGTCACAGGGCAGCACCCAGATTCCCTGAAAAGCCAGAGGTGCCTAAACTAGGTTATGTCCTTCAAAAACTAAAGCAGTTAAGTATAGTACCTGACTTAATAGGATTTAAGTTGGACACTGAAAAACAAAAACCAGTTACCATCCATTTGACTCTGGCTCAGGAAGACCCTGTATGTGTCAGAGTAGACCTGTGCTTCATAGGGTTTTCAGTGGCTGATTTTTCAAGAAGTATATTACCAGGCCTTTCTTCCAAGGCGTCTGTGGCTGCATTCAAACCTCCAACACTTTGGTTAGCAACCAAGTGTGTTAGCTGTTCACACCACCAAGTGTCTCCAGCTTGGGTACAAGAAAGAAATACTCAGGGGCCATATGTTAACACTGACACTTCTCTTCTACATGAAATGAAAAACTGCTATCTGAACATTAGTAATGATGTTGAGGAAACTGTTACTTGGTTGACATCAACACTTTAATTACCAGAAATTGTGTATGGAGCTTGAAAACATTGTACTGTAAAAATACGTTGGTTACAGTAAGTCAGATACTGTATGATCCCACTTACTTGAAATATCTACAATAGGTAAATGGAGAGAAACCAAAGTCTGTTAGCATTTACTAGGACTGGGAGGAAGGGGAATGAGGGACTCCCTGATTGGGGGCCACTTGTTTTTTTCAAAGGTGATGGAAAAATTTGGAAGAAGACAGTGGTGATGATTGCACAATGTGATAAACATGATCGGTGTCACTGAAGTGCACATGACAAACATGTTGAGATGGCAAATATTTTGTTACATGTTCTTGTCACAATTTTAAAAAGTAACAAATTTTGAAATTGAAAAAATTCAGGGCTTTTTGTTCTTAGCACAATTGTCTTTGCCAGAAAGGAGCCTTAGTGATGCAGTGAAGTGCCCAGTTGCTAACCAGAAGGTCAACAGTTCAAACCCACCAGGTACTCAGCATGAGAATGTGGCAGTCTGTTTCCATAAAAATTGCAGCCTTAGAAACCCTATGGAGCAGTTCTGCTCTGTCCTATAGGGTCGCTATGAGTTGGAATCTACTTGATGGTGATGAGTTTGCTTTTTGGTCTTTGCCAGGATGGGCAGCCAGCTCATCTTTGTGGTTTGAAAACAGGGCACGTAGACAAACTAGTGGAGGCAGAGTCAAGATGACGAAGTAGTCAGAAGCTTCTTATGGTCCCTCTTATAACAAAGACCTGAGAAAACAAGTAAATTGATTGTATGTGACAATTTAGGCTCTCTGAACATCAAAAGCAAAGTTGATGAATTGAACTGAGTGGCAGAAGGTGGGAGAGACTGTTCAGAAGTAGCAAAGAATGCCCAGACCTGACCTGGAGGGAATTGGTACTCTGCAGGCAGATGTGCCAGCTCCAGCATCATGAGGTTAGAAGTAGTGTTTGGGTTATGTCTTCCACATGAGGAGAGACCATGTGGCAGGGAGTTCACTCACACTTCCAAAATCGGTAAAAAGCAGCCCTAGGTGGGCAAAAGTAATTTGCATCTGTCCTACATTGTGGATGCAAAATACCTCTGGTGGAAAAAAACCTCTCATTTGCATGACCCTGCCCACTGTGCACTGGATTCAAGACAGTTTCAGAGACTGACACATCCCGTGGACCAGAAGTAGGACCTGCCATGCACCCTGAGCCATTCTCCTGGCCTTGGAGAGGGAACAAATAAACAAGGAGGAAAAAACAATCTGCCAGCTCTCCTAAGCTAGGAAAACAGGGCAGTAACAGTCCCTTTGCCTAGGCAAAACTATAAGAGTCTACAGACTTTGAATGCCTTTCACCCCTATGTAGACTCATGTGGGCCAATTTCAACAGTGTAGGCCTTCATTAGCACGGGGTATAACTTCTACAATTTTGGCTACTTTATGGAGAAGGAGGTTGGTAACATTTGACATAGTTCTGCCTATCAAGCAGGATCCTCACCTACCCACAACAGGCAACTGAGGGCTGATGGTCCCCTATGCCACTTAGCCACCCATGACAGAGGTTCAAGCACAAATGGTACCTCTTAGTCCTTACAACCAACAGCACTGGGTACCCATAGTCTGACTGCCAAACCCACCCACCTATGCAGTGTACAGAACAGGGACACACTATCCTCAAAAACACTCAGGCAGCTGGTGCCTTGCTCAGTGTGTGACCCCATAAGGCAGACAGATACCTGTGCCTACGCCAACCACCCCTGCCCCTCTAGGATTGTAGGTGAGAACCTGCATCACACACTTGATGACCCACTACCTGGACACTTGGACTGAATCCATGTAAGAAAAGTAAATGGGCTTCTGGGATCACGTACCTAGTAACAACTCTAACCAAATGGTGACAGGACATTAGAGCTTCAGAGACTACAATCAAACTGACTTGCGTGACCAGCCTATTTGGGTGTGTCAAAACAAGACAAGAAGCTAGAACACAGCAAGCAAACACAAAAGGAATACAATAACTTATTGATGGCTCAGAGACAACAGTCAATATCAAATTACATAAAGAGGCAGAACATGATAGCTTCAGTAAGCTCCCGAAACAATGAATCAAGAAATTGTCCAGATGAAAAGAACTTCCTAGAATTACTAGATGCAGAATACAGAAAATTAATATACAGCACTTTTTAAGAGATCATAATGCAGAATGAGCCAAGAAAGATATAGACACAGCAATGGAGAAACTTAAAAGTTTGGAGCAGAGCATAATGACAAATTGAATAAGCTGCAAGAATCCATGGAGAGACAGTCAAAAGAAATTCAGAAGAGTAACAGTAAAATTTCAGAAACAGGAAACTCAATAGGAAGGATCAGAATTGAGACAGTGAAAGCCAGATTGCAGGTAAAACACTTAACACTAAGATATTTGAAGAAAAGTCAGATAAAAGAATTTTTTAAAAATGAAGAAATGCTAAGAATTTTTTGGGACTCTATCAAGAGAAATAATTGATGGGTGAGTGAAATACCAGAATGTGGTGGAGTGGAGGGATAACAGAAAATACAAAGAGTGTTATTGAAGATTTGTTGCTTAAAAAAAAAAACAGTAACAACTTCTGTGGTATGAAAAGCAAGAATATACCTGGGAAGTATTTCACCAATCTCAACAGAAACTCACAAGACATAATCAAACTTGCCAAAACCATAAAAGAGAATTTTAGGAATGGCTAGGGATAAGCAAAACGTAATCAACAAAGGGCAGTCAGTAAGACTATATTTTGGACTACTCAGCAGAAAACATGCAGGCAAAAAGGCAAAAGGATGACATATATAAAACCTTGAAGGAAAAAAAAATTACCAGCTGAGAATTATGTATCCAGCAAAACTGTCTCTCAAATATAATGGCAAAATTAGGACATTTCTGGATAAACAAAAGTTTAGGGAATTTGCAAAAACTAAACCAGAATTACAAGAAATGCTAAAGAGAGTCCTCCAGCTAGAAGATCAATAACTGCAGATAACAACCCAAGACTAGAACACAAAACAAAGCAACCAGATGCCAACCAAGATAGGTAAATCACAAAGATAAATCAAAGCTAAGGCATTGAAAATAGGGAAAGAGATGTCGTTATGTAAAAGACAACAACATTATAACAAAAAAGAGGGATAAAAAGTCAAATCTTTTGTATGGATAGGAAGTCAAGATGATAGCAAAGAAATAAAAGACTAGTTTAAACTTAGAAAATTGCTAGTAAATATTAAGGTAACCACAAATGAAACAATCCTATACATCAAAATAAAAAGCCAGAAAACCATAAAGACTCAGAAAATAGAAAACCAACAACTATGAAAAGAATTACAAATCAGCTCTGTGTCTTAGTTGTCTAGTGCTGCTATCACAGAAATACCACAAGTGGGTGATTTTAAGAAACAAATTTATTTCCTCAGTTTAGGGTGGGAGAACTTGAAGTCTAGGCTCTGGCTTTAGGGGAAGGCCATTTTTCTGTCATCTCTGGGGGAGGTCTTTTTCCTTGGTTTCTTGACAATCTTTATATGATGTCATGTGTGTCTTCCCCTATCTTGCTTCTCTGCACCTATTCTGCTCTTTTTATAGCATAAAAGTGATTGACTTAAGACATACTCTGTATGGCCTATTAACCTATTCCCGAATGGGTGGTGCTAACTCATAGTGATGCTGTATATAGCAGAATGAAACACTGCCAGTTCCTGTACCATCCTCAGAGTTGTTACTATGTTTGAACCCCTTGTTATAGCCACCTTGTCAATCCATTTCTTCAAGGATCCTCTTTTGTGCTGACCCTCTGTTTTACCAAAAATATCGTCTTTCTCCAGCGACTGGTCCCTCCTAATTACGTGTCCAAAGTACATGGGCTGAAATCTTGCCATTCTCTTTCCAAGGAACACTCTGGCTGTATTTCTTCCAAGACAGACTTGTTCATTTTTTTAGCAGTTCATGGTGTATTCAGTATTCTTCACCAACACCGTAATTCAAATGCATCTATTCTTTAGTCTTCCTTATTCATTACCCAGCTTCCACATGTATGAGGACTGCCAATTAAGTTCACAAACTAATCCTAGAAAAAGTGATACATACCTCATTGCTGAATATCACTACAGTCACCTTCAAAGTACTCCCCTTGGGAAGGTATGCACTGACACCAGCACCTATGCACCCTTCAGAGTAGTTTTGGTACTCTTTTCCTGGAATGGTCATCAGAGCTGCTGTCATATTACCTTTGATGTCATGAATGTCATCAAAATGTCTTACTTTCAATATTTCCTTTATTTTGGGATAAAGAAAAAAGTCACTAGGAACCAGATCAGATGAGTAGGCAGTATGTTCCAATAGTTATTTGTTTATTGGCTAAAAACTCCCTCACAGACAACTATACAATTAAGTTTGCAAACTTGCCACTTTGCTACCTTGCAGTGATCATTCCAGAAAGGCACTGATGTCAGTGCATAGCTTCCCAAGGGGAGTACTTGGAAGGTGACCATAGTGACATTCAGGAGTGAGATATGTAGAACTTAGGTCAATTAAGTTCAAGGACTTAATTGCCAGACTTCCTACATGAAGCAATTGACAACATCATGGTTTGGGCTAAATACCATGGCACATCTTAGTCCTCAAAGTGACATCTTTGCTTTTTAAGTCTTTAAAGAATCTTTTGAAACAGATTTGCCCAGTGCAATACAGCAGTTGATTTCCTGACTGCTGCTTCCATGGCATTGCTTGTGTATCAAAGTAGAATGGAATCCTTGACAACCTCCATCTTTTCTCCACGGATCATGATGTTGCTTATTGGTCCAGTTGTGAGGATTTTTGCTTTCTTTACGCTGAGGTGCAGTCCGTACTGAAGGCTGCAGTTTTTGATATACAACAGCAAGTGCTTTAGTTCCTCTCAGCTTTCAGAGAGCAAGGTTGAATCTTCCACCAATCCTGATGCTACATTCTTTCTCATATAGTCCAGCTTCTTGGATTATTTGCTCAGTGTACAGGTGGAATAAGTTTGATGAAAGAATGTGACCCTAACACACACCTTTCTTGATTTTAAACTGTGCAGTATCCCCTTGCTCTGTCTGAACTACTGCCTCTTGGTCTGTATACAGATTCTGCACGGGCATAATTAGGTGTTCCGGAATTCCCATTCTTCACAGTGTTAGCCACCGTTTGTTTTGATCTGCATGGCTTATTGCCTTTGTGTAGTCAATAAAACACAAGTAAACATGTTTCTGGTATATTCTGCCTTCTGCCAAGATCATGTCACGTCACCAATGATATCCCTGATTCCATGTCCTCTTCTGGATCCAAGTTAAATTTCTGGCTGTTCTCTGTCAATGTACTACTACAGCTGCTTTTGAATGATCTTCAGCAAAATTTTGCTTACATGTAATATTAATGATACTGTTTCATAATTTCCACATTTTGTTGGGTCACCTTTCTTTGGAATGGACAAAAATATAGATCTGTCCAGTCATTTGGCCAGGTAACTGTCATCCTAATTTCTTGTAATAGACAAACAAGCATCTCCAGTGCAGTGCCTGCTTGTTCAAATATCTCAATTAATATTCTGTCAACTCCTGAAGCCTGGTTTTTCTCTAATGTCTTCAGTGCAGCTTGCGATTCTTCCATCAGTACCAGTGGTTCTGGATCATATGCTGCCTCCTGAAGTGGTTGAATCTCAACCAATTCTTTTTGGTATGGTGACTCTATGTAGTCCCTCCATCTGCTTTCTATGCTGCTGGTGTCATTCAATATTTTGCCCGTAGCATCCTTCAGAGTTGCAACTCAAGGCTTGTATTTTTCTTCAGTTCTTTTAGCATGAAAAATGCCCAGTATTTTCTTCTGGGTCTTCTAATTCCAGGTCTGTGCACATTTTATTATTTTACTTCTTCTTCTTGAGCTGCCCTTTGAAATCTTCTGTTCAGATCTTTTACTTAATGATTGTTTTTTTTTTTTTCCTTTATTTTTGCTTTAGCTTCTCTGTGTTCAAGAGCAAGTTTTAGATTTTCTTCTGCCATCAACTTTAGTCCTCCTTTTAATGACTTTTTTCCCTCCACATGTGATATCCTCAGTGTTGTCCCACATGTCCTCTGGTCTCCAGTCATTAGTGTGCACTGTGTCACATTTATTCTTGAGGTGGCCACTAGATTCAGATGGGATATACTCAAGGTTGTATTGTAGCTGTTGTAGACTTTTTAAAATTTCCTTCAGCTTGAACTTGAACTTGCGTATGAGCAGTTGATGATTTCTTCTGCAGTTTTAGGCCCTGGGCTTGTTCCAACTGATGATAGGAAGCTTTTCTGTCATCTCTTTCCAGAGATACAGTCCATTTTATTTCTATGTTTTCCATCTAGTGAGGTCCACATGTATAGTCACTATTACACTGTTGAAAAAGGTATTTGTAATGAACAAATTATTGGTCTTGTAGAATTCCGTCATCCAATCTCCAGTGTCGTGTCTGTCACCAACACCATATTTTCCTATCAATCCTTCTTCTCTGTTTCTAACTTTCATGTTCCAATCACCATAATTACCAATATATCCTGATTGCATGTTTGATCAATTTAAGACTGCAGAAGTTGGTAAAAATCTTCAATTGCTTCATCTTTTGCGCTAGTGGAAATTCTGGTAGCATAGTGGTTAGGTGCTACAGCTGCTAACCAGAAGGTTGGCAGATCAAATCCACCAGGTAAGGTGCTCTTTGTAGGCTGTATGGGGCAGTTGTACTTGTCTGTAGGGTCACTATGAGTTGGAATCAGCCTGATGTCAGTGGGTTTGGTTTTGGTTTTGATTGGCGTTAGTAGCTGATGTATAAATTTGAATAATAATCATATTAACTGGTTTTTCTTATTGGTGTATAAAGATTATCCTATCAGCAACAGCATTCCACTTCACAGTAGATCTTGAAATGTTCTTGTTAATGATGAATGTAATGCCATTTAGCTTCAGTTTGTCACAGTAAACCATATGATTGTCTGATTCAGAATGGCCAATACCAGTCCATTTCAGCTGATGAATCCCTAGGATATCAATGTTTATGAATTCCATTTCATTTTTGACAACTTCCATTTTTCTTAAATTCCATAATCTGATTATCAGATGTTTTCAGTATTTCTTCTCATTTTTAGTCATGCTGCATCAGCAAATGAAGGTCCTGAAAACTTGTTTCCATCCACATCATTAAGGTCAGTTCTGTTTTGAGGAAGCAGCTCATCCACAGTTGTATTTTGAGTGCTTTCTAAGCTAGGGGATTGATAGTCCCTTGCTATTCGTAAAGCTTTCACTGGCCATTTTTACCAGATGTAGACCACAAGTGTAGGGGTTCAAATTTACAGCACAGACTTTTGGAGAACACAGTTTAGTCCACAACACTCTGTAAAAGAGTAGCTCTGACAGACTCTTCTATGTCCTCCAGGTCCAGTACATACCGCTCCAAAGGCTTCGATGTCACAGTGAAGTACACACAAGGAAGCTGGACGGGCTTCATGGGAGAGGATGTCGTCACCATCCCAAAAGGCTTCAATAGTTCTTTCCTTGTCAATGTTGCCACTATTTTTGAATCAGAGAATTTCTTTTTGCCTGGGATTAAATGGAATGGAATACTTGGACTGGCTTATGCTTCGCTAGCCAAGGTAAGGCTAATCTACTAATTTAAGTAAATAAAATAAAGGGAATGGGATTCTGAAACTAGGCAATGAAGAGGCCAAAAAATCTATCCTGGGCTGTTGTTGGAGACAAATACAGATTTAACAGTCAGTGCGTATCGTGTGAAAATAGACCAGTGTTTACACAATTAATTCTAATTTTAAGCATGTTTTCAGTTTAAGGTAAACAATACTATTCTGCAAACCTTGCAAGATACTCCAATAGCATTACTTAGTTGTTTTTTGTTTTGTTTTGTTTTGTTTTGTTATATACTGGAAATGTTAACAGAATTGGAATCAGTGTGATTGTAGGGTTTGTTTGAGAGTTGTCATTGTCATTGTTCTCAGCTGCCGTCATGTCAGCCCCTGGCTTACAGTGATTCTGTGCACAACTGAAGGAAAGGTTCTCTGGTCCTGTGCCATCCCCATGATTGCTTGCAGATTGGTCCCTTATGATCCATAGGGTTTTCGTTGGCTGATTTTTTTTTATCATATTTTACCGTGTTTTAGGTGAAAGTTTACACTACGAATTAAGTTCCCTTTTAACAACTCTTACACAAGTTGTTCCATGCCACTGGTTACAAATAAAGAGAATGTCAGCATTCTCTTTATTTCTATTCTGTTCTGTCATCATTAATCTGGCTCCACTCCCCCTCCTTAGCATCTCATCTTTGCTTTAGAGTAAATGTTGAACATTTGGTTCCATACTGTTGACTATTTAAGGAAAGCACAGTTCTTACCATTGATAGTGTTTATTTTATAACCCTGTCTATTAGTCGGCTGAATCGTGACCTCCAAGAGTAGCTTGGGATCTCTATCAGCCCAGCAATTTTGGTGTTTTTTAGGAAGTTGAATTTCATTCTGCCTTTTTGCCCTGTTCTGTGCAGGACCATGAGCTATGTCCCTGGCCAGAAAAGTTAGTAGTGGTAGCTGGGTGCCATCCAGCCTCAGGCTAGATGAGGCCGTGGTTTGTGTGGGCCATTAGTCCTGTAGACTAGTCTATTCTTTGCATCTTTAGTTTTCTTCATTGTCTTTTGCTCTAGATAACTAGAGACCAGTACTTTTATCTTAGATGACCCCTTACTAGCTTCTAAGACCCCAGAAGCTACTCACCAAGTTAGAATGTAGAACATTATCTTCATGAACTATGTCATGCCAATTGACTGTCCCAAGAGACTATGGTCCTAAGCCTTCTAATCCAGTAAAACAATCCCTCAAGGTGTTAGAATATGTCTAGGAAGTCTTCTTAACTATGCCCTTGTATACCAAAAACCCAACCTATTGCCGTCGAGTCAATTCTGACTCACAGTGACCCTACAAAACAGTAGAACTGCTCCATAGAGTTTCCAAGGAGTGCCTGGCATATTTGAACTTCTGACTTTTTAGTTAGCAGCCGTATTACTTAGCCACTATGCCACCAGCGTTTCTGTGTCCCCTACATGCTTCCTTGTATATGTGAATACAGACATGTATATACAGTGCCGACATACACACTTATGTATGCACACACATACACTCACATATGGGATCCTGTATACATATGTGCGTACATATCTATCTGGGTAACCACACACATTTTTTTGATTGTTGTAAAACTTTTTGTTATAACATAAATGGACCCTTGTTCTTGCATACTTCTTAGTGTCCTCATTTACCTTGGTCATGTTACACAGATTTCATTCATGCTTAAGACTGCCTTTTCCACCACCAAAAAATAACAAATGTCTGCTATCTAGAAAATGATTCCTTCTGCCATCCCTGGTTACCATCAATGAATGTTGCCTTCTGCATATATACTTGTTCTTGACTATTTATAAAAGTGAGACTATACAATATTTGTCCTTTTGTGCCATTGACTGATTTCTGAAAGTAGATCAGCCAGATCTTTATTCTGGGATTTTTGTTAGGGTAGACTTAAAACATTCATTTGTTACATATTAATATATATATCATGTATATAAATGAGATGGAGCTTACCTGGACCTGAATGTTGACAGGTAGAAAGCCCTCAGCCAGGCTGAGAGCACTTTGTGCTGCTTTCTTGTCACCCCTGAGCACGTCTGAGGAGACTTCTGGAACCACAGTACAGATTCCCTAAGAGTATGACCCAGGACTGTCAGCCACAGGAAGTAGTGATGAGCCAAAGAGAAATTTTGGAACTCTCGCTCCCATCAGCATCAGAACTTTCACAAAATGAGAAAGACAGATCAGATGCTCTTGGTGTACTTGTGTTTGAGGCTGACCCAAAGGAAATCATGTTTGGATTCAGGAGAAGGAGGTTAGCTTACTCGCTGTTAGGGAAATTTCCACTAAGTAGGGTGGCCAGAAGTAAATTAGACGCTAGCTAGAGCAAGTCCCTGGACTCTTGGAGACCAGGTTGGTTTGCATACACTGGCAGAAAACAGAAAGTAGTCACCTCTTCTGGCCCTGTAATAGGGCACCACACCTTGGCCTGGAACTGTTTAGTGTCAGGCTTCGAGTCAGAGCTGTGCTGAAGAAAAAAGAAGCATGAGGCCCAACAAACATCCAAGCCTGTGTTGATAAAAAAAAAAGATCCAGACAAGTAGGCTTGTTTTCCTACCTTGTAGTAATATTTGTTCCAGCTCAAGTTCCTTAGCAAATGGCAGAACAGAGGCTGCCCAGTCCTGTGGCTTCACAAAGGCAAAGAATAACAAGTACTGGGCCTATTTGACACTCGGGAGTCCCTGTGTGTTATAAACAGATAATACACTTGGCTGTTAACAGAAAGGTTGGCAGTTTGTGTCCACCCAGAAGTGCCTCAGAAGAAAGCCTTGGTGATCTGCTTCTAAAAGATTAGTCATTGAAGACCCTGGGGACCACAGTTGGCTCTCATCACATGGAAGGGGCCACCATGAGCTGGAATCAACTCACAGAAACTGGTTGGTTATAGTAGGCAGGAGACTGAGAACATGACAGAATGTGGGTATGCTCAATCCCTGTGAACCCTCCATGAGGTATATACTCTGTAAGGCCATATTGTCCACGTTTTAGAGGTGCAGAGACTGAGGGTCAGAGAAGCTTACTCCCTTGTGCAGGTTGATCGGAACAAAGGGTGCTGCATGCCCTTCCTCCTGAGTCTGTGGAGTCTGACCGGCTGATGAGCCCTTCTTTCCTGGGTAAGGTAGGAGGAGCATAATCTGTGATTTGCAGACTGGAAATAATTTACATTCCTGAGTACATTTTCACTGACATCATGACCTTGGGCAAAATGCTTCATCGTAATGACTGTGTGGAAATGTAAAATATGGGTATGTTTGATTTAATGCTAATTATTTGGAAGATGATAGAGTAAACCTCAATGATCTGGAATTAATATGTAAAACCCCTGTGAGCGCAGACTGCTTTGCAGATATTTGAGTGTCAGGATGTTTCAAAGAGACCCTTTATCTTTTTGTCTATGAAATTCCAAGGAGATCGTTATTAATTGGCTTCACATTCCATAGATTTAGGGAGGCAGTTGCAGGATTTGAGGAAAGTAGAGCAGAGCTGGAAGTAGGACTGGGAGGGGACCTCAGGGTAGTCTTGGGTTGGTTGCAAAGATAGTCCTGGAACAAGTGGGCCAAGCAGTCAGTGGTAATCATAGTGTCTGCTGGCCTTTGGTCAGTGCTAGCTGCTTTGCAGCAAGACTGCATATCAGAACCACCTCCAGGGCTCCTCACCCATAGGTGCCCAGGTCCACTGTAGGCCTACTGAACCAGATCCTCTTGAAGTTAGTCCTGAGCAACTGTATATATATACATATATATATATATTAAAGTTCTAGGAGGATTCTGAGGCACAGTCTTAGTGAATGACTATTCGTCACAATATTAATAGACCATATGCCAGGTAGGCCTCGCTCCAAGCTCTTTATATGTATTATCCCATTTGATGCATATAACCTTGTAGGAGATTATTGTTATCCCCGTCTTACAGATAAACAAAGCAGTAAATCAAATAGTTAGCAAGTGGTAGAGCCAGGATTCAATTGCAGAAAGTGAACAAAAGGAGAACACCAGACCAGGTATCCACCAGGCCCATCCCATTTCAGGAGAGGACTCTTCCTTATTCACTGACCCAAACACAAAGCTTTTCAACAGAGGTGACATACATTGTGCTGTATTCTGTTATAGATCTCTATAGAAGCCAAGAAAGATATCAGTGTGAAACCAGATACAAATGGACTAAACAAATAGGAAGATTTATATCTAGTTGATAATGGAACTCACTCTCATTCCCTCCAGCATTACAGTTTTCATTTTTATAGATAATAAATAATCACGTCTTGCTTCAACCATAGATACCTAGAATAGGCCTACAGCACGTGTGTTCCTATAATTCACTGTGACCTTTTTATCAAAAACTAACAACCATAGTAACTAACTCTAGCATCTGCCAAGTTGTTAAAGTTAGATCTAAACTCAAGCCTGTTACCTTCCTTTGTAACTGCCAGCACCCCTGGCCTACCCCCAACTCAGAGATATTCTTTGAAAGGAGGTTATTGCTTTTCCTCTAGTGCCCATCAGGGGAAATGGTAATGTCTTCTGAATATATAGTTACATACAACAAAGGCACAGAGCTGGTGCTGTTAGTTGCAGTTCAGTCAGCTCTGACTTCTTGTACAACAGAATGAAACATCACCTGATCAGTGTCATCTTCTTGATCTTTGGTGTATTTGAATCCATTATTGTGGCTAGTGTGTCAGTCCACTTCTTTGAGGGTTTCCCTCATTTTTTTGTCCCTGTTCACCAAGCTCCCAGTGTGGTACAGTGGTTAAGAGCTATGGCTGACCTGACACCAGAAGAATGAGGTGGTGCCCAGCTGCCACGCGTGACTTCCTTGACAGGAAACGTAACAGACAGTCTTGATAGCACAGGGGAAAAGTAGGAATGCAGAACTCAAATTTTAGTAAAAAGAAGAAGCTTAGTGGTTTGATTGAGACTAGAGAAACCTTAGAATATGGGGCCCCCAGACTCTTTGTTAACCCAGAACTAAAAACCATTCCCAAAGCCAACACTTCAGACAAAGAATAGATGAAACTATAAGACATAAGATAGTACTTGTGAAAGGAGACAGTCTACAAGTATTCCCACTGAGAACCAGAACCAAACAAGGATGCCCATTGTCACCACTCTTATTCAACACAGTTCTGGAGGTTATAGCTGGAACAATCAGGTAAGGTGAGGAAATAAAGGGCATCCAGATTGGTAAGGAAGAAGTTAAAGTATCTCTATTTGCAGATGACGTGATGTCATACTAGAAAACTCCAAAGAATTCACACACACACACACAAAAAAAACCTACTGGAACTAACAGAACAGTTCAGCAGTGTCAGGATATAAAATAAACATACGTAAGACAGATGGATTCTTTATACCAACAAAGAGAACATCAAAGATGAAATTACCAAATCACTACCATTTACAGTTACCCCCAAGAAGATAAAATACCTGGGAATAAATCTAACCAGAGCCATAAAAGACTTACAAACAAAAAAAATTACAAGACTCTACTGCAAGAAACCAAAAGAGACCTACATAAATGGAGAAGCCTACCTTGCTAATGGATAGGAAGATTTAACATTTTGAAAATGTCTTTTTGACCCTAAGTGATCTGTATGTACAATACAATCCCAACACACATTCCTGTGGCATTTTTTTAATAACAAGAGAAACAAATCACCAACTTCATATGTAAAGGCAAGATTAGCCACAGATATGTAAAACATTACTGAAGAACAAAGTGGGAGGCCTCATACTAACTGCCTTTAAAACCTATCACATTGCCACCATAGTCAAAACAGCCTGGTACTGGTACAGAAACAGATACATAGACCAATGGAACAGAATTGAGAATCCATATATAACATCATCCACCTGTGAGTAGCTGATATTTGGCAAAGATTCAAAGTCCATAAACTGGGGAAAAGGCAGTCTTTTTAAGAAATCGTGTTAGCATAACTAGATATCTACCTGCAAAAAACTGAAACAATACCCGTATCTCACACCATACACAAAAACTAACTCAAAATAGATCAAAGACCTAAATATAAAATCTAAAACAATAAAGATCTTGGAAGAAAAAAATACTTGGAGCCTTCATACGCTTCATAACCAGACTACAAAATATTACTACGAATGAACAACGTAGAGAAAATAGAACTCGGAACTCCTAAAAATCAAAAACTTATGCTCATCTAAAGACTTTACCAAAAAAGTAAAAAGACTACTTACAGAGTGGGAAATAATTTTTGGCTACCACAAATCCAGTTGGTATCTAATCTCCATAATCTACAAGATACTATAAAACCTCAACAAAAAAAGACAAATAACCCAATTAAACAATATGTAAAGGATATGAAGAGGCACCTTACCAAAGAAGACATCCAAGATGCTAACAGATACGTAAGGAAATGCTCATAATCATTAGCTATTAGAGAAATCCAAATCAAAACTACAGTAAGATACCATCTCACCCCAAAAAGACTGGCAGTAATCCAAAAAACAGAATGATAAATGTTGGATAGATTGTAGAGAGACTTGAACTCTTCTGTACAGCTGGAGGGAATGTAAAATGGTACAACCACTTTGGAAATTGATTGATCAGTTTCTTAAAAAGCTAGAAATAGAAATACTATACAATTTAGCAATCCCACTGCTAGGAAAATATCCTAGAGAAATAAGGACTGTCACATAAACTGATACATGCACACCAATGTTTATTACAGCACTGTCCACAATAGCAAAAAGACAGAATCAACCTAGATGCCTATTAACAGATGAATGGACAAACAAACTATGGTATATTCACACAATGCAGTACTATGCAATGATAAAGAACAGTGACGGTCTTGGGAAATATCTCATAACTTGGAGTCATCTGGAAGGCATTTTGCTGAGTGGAAGTAGTTGCAAAAGGGCAAATATTGTATGAGACCACTATTATAAGGACTAAAGAAAAGGCACAGAGGAAAATAATCATTGATGGTTACAAGCAGTGGAAGTGGGAGACAGAGGAAGGACAAGGGTATTCATAGATTAGATAGTAGGTAGGGATTGAGTTAGTTGAAAGGAGTGACAGCAGCACCAGATGGGAGGTTAGCACAGCTGTACTATACCATAAGCTAAAAGCTTTGCTAAGTAAAACCCAACAATTTGGAGGACAGAAGTCTGGGAGCCGTGGTTTCAGGGGACATCTACGCTAATTAGAGTAACTAAGTTTGTTTTTAAAAAAAATGTTCTGCATACCACTTTGGTGAGCAG
Source organism: Heterohyrax brucei (assembly GCA_028571685.1). Classification (NCBI taxonomy): domain Eukaryota; kingdom Metazoa; phylum Chordata; class Mammalia; order Hyracoidea; family Procaviidae; genus Heterohyrax; species Heterohyrax brucei. The sequence goes on along the minus strand of CM053157.1, from coordinate 33,586,288 downwards.
TGTCTGGGATCTTGCAAGTGGCCATCTAAAAAGCATCAATTAGTCTCAATCCAGCTGGAGCACAGAATAATAAAGGACATCAAAGACATGAGAAAAATATGTGCCCAGACAACTGAAGGTGACCTATGATCCAAGACTACATCAATATGGGACTAGAAGAACTAGATGGTACCTTGCCACCACCAGTGACTACCCTAAAAAGTAACACTACATAAAGTCCCTGATGTAACCGGAGAAATATGAATGTGCAGAACTAGAATTCTGTTAAAAGATCACACTTGATAGTCCATCAGACCGGAGAGTCCCTTTAGGACACAGCCCCTGGACTGTCTGTTAGCCCAAAGCTTAAAAGAATACCAAAGCTGACTGTTCAGATGCAGATTAGAATGAAGATTGGACTGTAGGGCAGAAAGTGATGCTGGTGAAGAGTGTGCTTCTTGGCTTAAATGTATACTGGAAGCTGTCTGAGCAGCTCTTGCCCACAGTTGAGATGAGAGAGTAGCGGGGGACAGGAGTTGCTTGAATGGTTATGGGAAGTACAGGGAGGGTAGAAAGTAGCAGTATGCTGTCACAGGGTGGGAAGAGCAGCTAGAGTTGCATAGTGGTATGGGTGAGGGGTTTTATATGGCATATTGACTTGGATTATAAACTTATTTAAAGAGCTTTTTTTTTAAGGCACTTGTGAAGAGCGTGCTTCTTAGTTTGAGTAGGTATCTAAGACTAAAGGGGCGCTGCTGTCCAGAGGTGATATGAGAAGGCTGAAAGGGATAGGAACTGGTTGAATGAACATGGGAAATCTGAAGTGGAAAGGAGGAATGTAAGGGTAGCAACTAAGTCCACATAACAATGTGTGTATACATTTTTGTATGAGAATTTAACTTGAGCTGTAAACTTTCAGCTAAAGTGTGATTTAAAAAAGGGCCATGGCTGCTAACCAAAACATCAGCAGTTTAAATGCACCAGCCACTCCTTGGAAACCCAGTGAGACAGTTTTACTGTGTCCTGTAGGGGCACTGTGAATCAGAATCAGCTTGACAGTGGTGGATTTGATTTGGTTGGTTCACTAACCTAAAGACTGATGGTTCAAACCCATCCAGCAGCAACATGTACCTGGTGATCCTGCCTCTATGAAGAGTACAGCACAAGAGAACCCTGTATAGCTTTCAGCTCTGCAGCACATGAGTTGCTGTTCCTTGAAATTGACTCAGCAGCAATGAATTTGTTTTTTTTCCCCACTTTACCAAACATGATGGCCTTTTCTAGTGACTGATCATTCACGTCCAAAGTAAGTGAGTTGAAGTCTCATCATCCTCACTTCTAAGGAACATTCTGGTTGTATGTAGGGTAGGGAAAAATAACAACGCTTTTTCAGCTTCAGGAATGTAGCCTTGTTCTTTTTGCTACTGCTTACCTAGTCACCAGAGTTCTTGATGCAGTTTACCAAGAGCTGTAAATTCTCAGACCCAAACCTCTTCTCTCTACCTGGGATCTGAGGTGAGCTCTCCTCAGGGATCACTTCTCTCTCATTGGTACAATGGACCAACTAGGTCTGAGCGTGATGAATAAAAACTTTGAAAGCAAAGGTAGCTCCTGAAGAGACTGCTGTGTCCTTACTCTGGAAAGTGTAAGGTTGGAATCCACCACCTCCCTCAGGAACTCACCTCCACAACCCCTCACACTCACCTCACAAGGCCATCATGATGTGACAGCATCTTAACAGCTTCTACAAACACAGTCTTACTTGTACGATAGAAGAGCACCAAAAGGAAAATACCAAAATATCATGCAACAGAATGTTCTAAACAAGGGGGTACTGTTTGGTTTAAAGTCAGGAAAAATATTGGCTGGGTTATATCCTTCCCTATGCTTATTCAATCTATTTGATGAGCAAATAATCCAAGCAGCTGGACTATGTAAAGAAGAATGGGCGTCAGGATTGGAGAAAGAGGTATTAACAACCTGTGTTATGCAGATAACACAACCTTGCTTGCTGAAAGTGAAGAGGACTTAAAACACTTACTGAGGAAGATCAAAGACTACAGCCTGCACAATGGATTTTAGCTCAAAACAAAGAAAACGAAAGTCCTTGTGACTAGATGAATTAAGCAACATCATCATAACTAGGGAAAAGATTGCCATTATCAAGGATTTCGTTTTATTGGATCCATAATTAACACCCACTGGAAACGGCAGTCAAGAAATCAAATGACGTATTGCATTGGGCAAATCTGCTGCAAAAACCTCTTTAAAGTGTTCTAAAAGAAAGATGTCACTTTAAGAACTAAGGTACATCTTATCCAACCCCTGGTGCTTTCACTTGCCTCATGCACATGGGGATGCTGGACAATGAATAAGGAAAACCAAAGGATTAATGCATTTGAATTATGGCACTGGCACAGAATACTGAATATAACATGGTCTACCAGAAAAACAAATTTGTCTTGGATGAAATACAGCCAGAATGCTCCATAGAAGCAGAGATGGAAAGACTTCATCTCATATACTTTGGACATGTTATCAGCAGGGACCAGTCCTTGGAGAATGACATCATGTTTGATAAAGTACTAAAAAAGAAAAAATAAACAAACCCAATGCCATCGAGTCGATTCCAGCTCATAGCTACCCTATAGGGCAGAGTAGAACTGCCTCGTAGAGTTTCTAAGGGGTGCCTGGTGGTTTGAACTGCTGACTTTCAGGTTAGCAGACGTAGCACTTAACCACTATGTCACCAGGGTTTTGGTGAAAAAGAGGAAGACTCTCAACAAGATGGAACAACACATGGCTGCAATGACGGGCTCAAACTTACCTAGTATTGTGAGGATAATGCAGGACTGATCGGTGTTTTGTTCGGTTGGACATAGGGTCAGAACACCGAAGAACAATTTCTCTACGTAATCACAAGCTTGTTTATTATTTAGCCCTGGAAAATTAAGTGTAAAGGAAAATAATGTTGTGTATAAACATTATGCCATTGCTTGTGTGTGCTGTCAGTTGTGAGGCTGTTGCCCTTTTTTTCACCTCCTACAGCCATCAAGTTCTCTAGAGACATTCTTTGACTCCCTTGTGACACAAGCAAAGATCTCCAATGTTTTTTCCATGCAGATGTGTGGAGCAGGCTTGCCAGTGGCTGGATCTGGTACCAACGGAGGTAGTCTTGTGGGTATCTTTTAGTCTTAAAGGGGAAAAAAATCACACATCATTGGGGCTGTTTTGTTTCTGTTTTGCTAAGCATCAGATAAGAAATATTAGACACACAAATTTGCATAGTATGTACTGTGAAAATTTGATAATTCTCATTACAGAGCCTTTGAAAAATTAGATAAAATTGGATATTATTTTATCCTACCAACTCAGAAGATAATTCTCGCTCCTTCCCCAGATTCCATCACAGCTTTTGTGTATTGCCTTTTGAAAGGCAACTATGTTCTGTGGGTGGGGGCGAGGCATAAGGAGCAGTGGGGGGTTCAAAGGTGGGCCTTACCTTGTATAGAGGAGACATAGGAGGTGGCTAGGGCATTGTTATATCTTCTTAGTTCACACAGACACCACAGCAAAGGTCTTCATCTGGTGAGGCATCATGGATATGCCTTAGAGCCTCCTCTCAATGGACCCTGCACCCAGGTGTCTAACATAGGAGGGTGGTGGGAGGCAGTACCTGTAGGGTCTATAATGGGTGCTGCTGACCACTTTCCTCCCTGAAGCCAAGAAGCAGAACCAAGGACCCATTTCTTGACCTCTTTCATTTGCTCACAGTTCACCTGCTCTTAACATCTTTTGAATCCCACTTTGGAGAGGAAGAGGTAGCTTAGGATTTGTGGGCTAACATTAATAGTTTCACAAAATGAAGTTTTGATTAGGGAAGCTGTTTTGTTCTGCTTTCCTCTTCTCTGATTATCTAAGAATGAATTATTATCAGTCTGCACAGTTAAATCTTTTTACGCATTCCATTGGGGGATATCACAGTATTGCAAAGCTGGAATCGCATAACTGTCTTAGATAAAAGAAGCCACCAATGGATCGTGGTTATAGCAGGGCATAATATTCTTTGTCCTTTGAGCACGTGGCCCCCAGATGTTCCTTATTTAATTTTCAAGCTTATCTGTTTCACAGCATCTGGTAAAAATACTAATTGCCGTGGACTTTTGTCTTATGAGTGTATACTTCTCTCTGTAGCCTGCTAATATGTCTGTGTAGTTTTCCTCCTTATGCCTGTGAACATTTTTCTTCCCAGGTCTTGGGTGGAATTGAACCAAGTTTGTACAGGGGAGACATCTGGTATACACCTATTAAGGAGGAATGGTATTACCAGATAGAAATTCTGAAATTAGAAATCGGAGGCCAAAGCCTTAATCTGGACTGCAGAGAGGTATGTGATAGTGATCTGTGTTGTGCCTGCTTGTCTGCCTGTGTGCCTGAGTCATGTAAATATTACCGGTGGCTCCTGTGTATGAAATCAGAAGATGTCCTAGCATAAGAGTGTTACATTAAAGGATACAGGAACTTTTTTGTATGGTACATTTAAATTTATATGAGGATTTCTCCCCTCCCCTCCCCTTCCCACCCCCCAGCCCTTGTCAGAAGCAAACAAAGAGTTAAAGCCACTGCCATCAAGTCAATTCTAACTCATAAGTGACCCTATAGGTCAGAGTAGAACTGTCACATAGAGTTCCCAAGGAACACCTAGTAGATTTGAACTGCCAACCTTTTGGTTAGCTGATATGGCACTTAACCACTGTGCCACCAGGGGAAAAAGAATTCTTCCTTGTAACCACTTGACTTTATACGACAAATTAGCATAAGGTAGTTAATGAGGAAGACCACTTGAGCCAGGGAGCCCTGATAGTACAGTGGTTAGGTGTTTGGCCACTAACTGGGAAAGTCGGCAGTTGAGACTCTCTAGCCCCTCCGTGGGAGATGAATGTGGCCGTCTGCTTCTGCAAAGATTACAGCCGTGGAAACCCTGTGCAGCAGTTGTACTCCATTCCGTAGGGTTGCTGTGAGTTGGAAATGACTTGAAGGCTCTGGGGTTTTTGATGACATTATGATCTCGATGGTTTCGGGGAGCCTCAGTATTCTACAGCATTTTCAGAAGGCTTTATAGAATTGACCAGCATTTCATTTTATTCTTAAGTGTCATTGTTTCCTTTCCTTATAATCATCACATTCTACCACGAATTCCCACATGCAGATTTGGCAAAAGCCAATCAAAGGCAGAACTGATAAAGTGATGGCCGGTTTCACTGTGACTGTGTTTCAGTCTCAGGTCCACATATCTGTGGTTTTTATCAGACAGTGCACTTATTTGCCATTAAAGAATCCAGTCATGGCAGATTCCAATGTGAGGGCCTGAAATAAAACACCAACTCTGTGTGTGTGTATGTGTGTATGCGTCTGTCTGTCTGTCTGTATTAGAGAGTATAAGTATATATTTGGAGGCTTGATTCTGAGACTCTTGGTTCTCATTGTACCACCTGTTATAGAGAAGAACAGACAGCAAAACCCAGAGCTCTGCACTACACCGTTTCTGTCTGGTACAAGCCTTGCATAGATTTCCTTTTCTTACGCATATAAAAAAATTATAATTTTATTTACAAACTAAATAACATTTTTTATTAAGCTAATGGTTTCCAAAATCAAGGTAATTTTATATTTGAAAAGAAGTCTAATATCCTAATGAACTAGTATACTTCATTTTCTTAAATTTCTTAATTTGTCCTGCCACTCACTGTCTTTGACCTGACTGCTGTATTTGTTCTTACGACTCATGGATTTGCCCCAGAAGCAGGAGAACCAGACGGCCCGGAACTCATTCCGTGCCTGTGCGTACTTGCTCACCCAGTTGCATCCCTTGCAGTTGGAGTGGCGAGCTGACCTCCATTCTGCCACATGGAGACAGAGGTGGAAAGAGGGCTGGCAGGATGTGTGTGTGGGTCTTTTACTGAATGTATCTTGTATCTTTGGTTTATTTCCAAAAATTGGAGTGTCTGGGTAGTGTGAATAGGTAATGCTTTCAGCTGCTAACCAAAAGATTAGAAGTCCAAGTCTACACAGAGGTCCCTTGGAAGAAAGATCTGGAGATCCCCTAAAAAAGTGGCCATTGGAAACCCAGTGTAGCATGGCTGTGCTCTGACATACATGGGATCACCATGAGTTGGAATTGACTCCACAGCAACTGTTGTTTTTTTTATTATTATTGCAAAATTATTCTTCCTTTTTTTCCCTTTTTGCTGTAGCAGGCTATTGAAGAGCTGATTTTGTACCCTTAATATAAATGCCATATAATGTGTTTTTTCAATCTGGAAAGACCCTTCCTTTCCTGGGGGGGGTTCCCTGATGAGGGAATTGGTGTAGTTGTAAGTAGGAGAAAAGCTCCGGGTTGGGTGGGCTGTTCATTTTGCTCATGTGTCTTCCCCTTCCTGTGCCTCAGTTTCCTTATCTGTGAAATGGGAATGTTGTGCTAGGAAGTCTCTGCTCCCCACATTCCAAGAACCTAAAAAGAAAAGTAGCCATCAATGCAGCACCATCACTGCCTTGATTTGTGTAACAGCCTGCAGTGATGGCTGGTGGCAGAAGCCCATGTGAGGCGGAGTGCCATTGTTGCTCATGTGCCTTCTGCCCACCCCTTCACCTGTTCTCAGTACAATGCAGACAAGGCCATCGTGGACAGCGGGACCACACTCCTGCGGTTGCCACAGAAAGTGTTTGATGCGGTGGTGGAAGCCGTGGCCCGTGCATCTCTGGTGAGTCATGATGCTGATGAGTCTTTTGAGAACACCTAGTCGTGGCCACCACATACACACAGGGTAGTGGTCACATGTGTCTGAAAGGCTCCGGCTGAGGGTTCTTGTTTTACTTTCCTGGTGGTGTTTTGAAAGCCATTATTCATGAAGTCTAAGATCTTATTCTTTGATATTCATTGCCAAACAGTCCCATCATTTGAACTTCAAAAAACTTAGATTTAAATATATAAAGCTTTTTGGTATTTCAAACAACAGTTTAGTTGGCATACTATTTTTTTTAGTTTAAGAAGAAATACTTGGTAATATAACCATGTACTGGGGTGGTGCAAACATTTAATGTGCTCTGCCACTAACCAAAAATGTGGTAGTGCAGGTCTATGCAGAGATACAAAGACCTGATGATCTACCATATTTTTATGCAAATAACGCATGCTTATGTGGTGTTTACCAACTGTGCCCTCTTCACTTATTTTCATAAGTGTAACTATGCCAATTTTGTTTACATGTTGTATAAAAAAAATATTAGTATAGCTCATTTATGAAAATACTTCACAGGGGAGGGGTGTAGTTGGCAAATAAATGTAGAAGGTATGTGATATGTGAGTAAAACCGCAGTACTTTTGAAAAATCAGCCACTAGAGAAAACCAGTGGCACGCAGGTCTACTCTGACACAAATGAGGTCACCATGGGTCAGAGTCGATTTGACAGCAATTTTTTTCTTAAATATCACTATGTTAAGGTAAGTGACAAAGATGCCCTTGTGGCACAATGGTTAAGATAACTGAAAGATTGGCAGTGTGACACTCCGCGTCTCCACAGAAAAAAGACCTGGTAATCTGGTCTGGTAAAAATTACGACTTAGAGAATAGTACTGTAAGACAGTTGTACTGTGTCACATGGAGTTGTTATGAGTCAGAATTAACTTGCTGGCACCTAAAAACACAGGATAAATGTAAATCAAGAGTAAGCTTATAGTCTTTAAAAGAAAACAAACTAAAAATCTGACTCATTTTGGTCTTCTTCAAAGCTGTGTCAAAATCTGAATTCTTGCTTTATAAAAGAATGCAATTTTCCCTCAGAAGGTAGAGGTCAAACAGCCAACCGAATAATTATTTTTATTTCCGTGTTTTGAAATACAAGTTAAAATCATGGTGGACAGCATACCTTTAGGGTTCTGACTGATGGTATTCCCAGTGTGACCCCAACTGTCTGTTCAGTTGAGAGCAGCAGAGTGGCCCCAAAACACTGGAAAGAACACAGCTTTGAGGGTCAGATGGGATCACATCTTGTCTAGTTTCGGGAATGTACTAGCTAGGTCCTGGGGAGGCCTCCAGGCCCCTGGGGAGTCTCCATTGTCTGATCTGCAGGGTTTCATGAGGATCTGGTAAAGTCATCAGTGTACAGTAGAGTCAGCAGAGAGAAGTTCTATTTAATTTCCAAATCATGGTCTCATTACTACTTGCTTGGAGGTGAAACGTACTACTTTTGACTTCTTGAGTATTTTCACAAGCATTTGTTTGTTTAGGCTAACCTTTCAAGAGCAACGAAAATGAGTGTTTCCTGCACAAAGCCTTTTTCTGGTACTAACATAGGCTGAAAGGAGCACTGGTGACATAGCACAGTGGCTAAAGTGTACAGCTGCTAACTGAAAGGTCAGCAGTTCAAATCCACCAGCTGCTCCTTGGAAACTCTATAGGACAGTTGTACTGTGTCCTATAGCTCTCTGTTAGTTAGAATTGACTGAACTGCAATGGATAGCGTGGGCCGGGGGGCAGTGGTAGGTGGTAGAACCCTCATCTTCTGTGTGGGAGAATGTGTCCAATTCCTGCCCATGTGCGTCATGTGCAGCCCACCCATCTGTCAGGGGGACTTGCTTGAGGATTGCTGTCGTGTTGAATGGAGTCTTGGTATTGCAGTGTTTAAGACTTGGCTTCTAATCAAAAGATCAGCAGTTCAAATCCACCATCATCTCCTTAGAAACCCCATGGGACAGTTCTACCCTGTCCTGCAGGGTTGTTATGAGTCAGAATCGACTCAATAGCACTGAGTTTTTCAGGTTTTTTGGTGATGTTGAACAGGTTTCAGTGGAGCTTTCAGATTAAGATGGACTAAGAAGAAAGGCCTAAAAGGCCAAAAACCAGCCAATAAAAACACCATGGATCACGACAGGGCAGCGCTTCGTAACATTGTGTATGGCGCCACGGTGAGTCAGGGGCCAACTCTGTGGGGCGACTCCATGGCCACTAACAGCAGTGTGAACTAATTGTCCCACTAATCTGTGGGGATGGCTGTGTTCAAAGACCTAACGATGGGAAGATTGGGTAGCAATGGCTCATTCCAGGCTATTTCAGGAATGCCAGAAACAGGAAACAGCTCAGGACTTTTGGCTGTCCTGAACCAAAACAGCAAAAGTTTGAAACTACTGTGGTAAGAGCAGCAGGCAAACTGGAGAACACAGAGGGATAATAGAGAAGAAAGGTCTGTAAGGCAGCTGCCAGTCAGAAACCACAAACAAAGCCCCCGTCTTTCCTGAGGGCTGCTAAATCAGAAAACACACAAAGTCAGATTTTTTTTTTCATGCCTTAAATTTAGAATCATAGCAACCTGTACGACAGTGTAGAGCTGCCCCATAGAGTTACCTATGTAGTAATTTTTATGGACATAGATGTCCACTCTTTCTCCCCTGGAACAGCTAGTGGGCTTGAACCACTGACTACAGGGTCACTGTGAGTCAGCAGCCACTCCATGGCACGCGGCAGCAAATTCAGAATGCTTGCTGAATATCAGACCAAGTTTAAAATAAGGAGCAACGTGCTGATTTCTTAAAGAGTAAAAATAACCTTGGCCAAATTAACACGAACGTCTTCAAATTTACCTTTCTAAGGTATTATAAATTTTTTCTACTGTCCCAGGAATGTGACCAGGACCAGCCAGCGGCCACACCCAGGCCTCTGCTTCACTAGTGAGCCCAGGCCCTTCCAGAGCCCCAGGAATGCGGGGCTGGGGGGCCAGCACTCATTCGCACTCCTGAGTTTGCCAAAGCGTGTGTTGCAGCAGTGACGATTACTTTGCAAGAAAGCCACAAGATAGAAAGGAGGAGATTACGAAATTTGTTTGCCTTGCCTAAAATTATCCTCTGATTTCATTGCTGCCTGTGTCAGGAAGGAGAAACTCGGGCAGGTTATTTGTTTTCTTTTGGGTCAGAGAAAGCTCAACAACGGTATATTGTCTCCCTCTCTTAAATATTAACCAAAGAAGTACTTGTTCTGTTTATCTGAGAGGTCTATCTTGGTTTGGGTTTTCTTTCTAGCTAACAGAGGGGCTGGCTTCAGAGAAGGAAAAAAAAAAAAACAAACCTGTTGTCATGGAATTGATTTAGACTCGTAGAAACCCAGTGGGACAGAATAGAACTGTCCCATAGTTTCCAAGGAGCACATGGTGGATGTGAACTGCTGGCCTTTTGGTTAGCAACCAGAACACTTAACCGTGACTCCATTAGAATTTTCTCAGAGAATGAAGGAGAGTAAAAATGTTGAGTTCTGGCTCATGGCTTTGAGTACACAAATGGGATTTTTTAAATTAGTGGTTTGTATTACTGGTATTGGTGGTTTCAGAGGCCCTGAGTGGCACAAACAGTTAAGCACTCAGCTACTAACCAGAAGGTTGGTGGTTTGAACCCACCTAGAAGTACCTCAGCAGAAAGGCCTGGCAGTCTGCTTCCAGAAAGTTTGTTCCAGATAGAAGGGAGTCTACACAATGCTCTCCACAAGAGGGATCTGCTGATCTGGTAGAAATCAGAGGTAAGATCATGCCTGAAGGGGCTGTTACAGACCACAGTTGAGATTTGTTCTCTGTTCCAAGACCCATGGCCAACACTACTCTGTGACTTTAAGCATGTCATCTCACCTCTCTGTGCCTTGGTTTCCTCCTCTGCAAAGCAGAAGTGATCAGGTGTCTGCACTGATGTGGGTATTGTGAGGATGAAAGGAATTACTGGACATAAAGCACTTCTTGACAGTGTGCTATCCACTGTACTAATTATCGGTTATCCCCAGCATTGCTTCCAGAGGACTGATGTCTCCATGACTGTGTCCAAATGAAACATTCGTTAGCCCCGTGGGCGTCTGGCAAGGCTTTGCAAAGAGCTGGGAGCTATTCCATGTTGACGTGCCAGACTAGTCATTGTTTTTTCCATGATCTTGTTTTGTCTAGATTCCAGAATTCTCTGATGGCTTCTGGACTGGTTCCCAGCTGGCTTGCTGGACTAACTCTGAAACACCTTGGTCTTATTTTCCTAAAATCTCCATCTACCTGAGAGATGAGAACTCCAGCAGATCATTCCGCATAACTATCCTGCCTCAGGTATGGACTTGAACTTGTACTTTTCTCTCTTGAACATGATTGCAGAAGCATAGATTTTCACACGTAACACGTGTATTACATACCACACGGTACTAGAGATCTGTTGTCGCCAAAATAATACTGTATAGCAAACAAACACAAAACTCAGTAGCTTAAAACAGCAGGCATTTATTGTTGGTCCTGGGTCTAGATCAGCTGGGTAGGTTCACTGGGCTTGGCTGGACTTGGCTTATCTCAGCTGGGCTTGCTCATGGGTCTGTGGTCAGCTGACAGTAATACGAGTACTCTGTGCTAGGTTTTAGGACTACAGTGGGGATAGACAGCAGATCTCTGTTCTTAGGGTACTTAGACTCTAGCGCAGGAAGCAGAAGGTGCTCAGTCACGTGGGTAAATGCAAAACTGTAACTGCAACTAGAAGGGCCAAGAAGGAATTGTACACAGAAGTCTTGTAGCGTTATGTGACAGAGTCAAGAATGGCTTCCTGGACAATGTGTAAATGATTTGAGCTGAGCTCTAGAGGGGAAAAGTCCTCGGGACCTGATGATCTACGATGGCCACGCATAACGTATCTGGCAGCTAGGACACTGGGATAGCTGGCCACATGTCTCTCCCCATCCAAGAGGTGATCATATGGTGGTATCAAGATTCCAAGAGAGAAGCACTTAACGGCTCTCAAATTCTGGGCTCAGAACTGCCACCCTCTTTTCCTCTGTAATAGCCAAACAAGCCCAAGGCTAGTGCAGTACAGATCCTGGGATGGGGAATAGACTCCCAACACCAATGACAATATACCCTGGTGTCTCAGTAGCTACGTGCTATGGCTGCTAACTAAAGGTCGGCAGTTTGAATCCACCAGACCCTCCTTGGAAATCCCTGATGGGGAAGTTCTACTCTGTCCTATAGGGTCACCATGAATCAGAATTGACTTGATGACAGTGAGTTTTGAGGGGTCACTGATAACAGCTGCAAACTTATATTGCAGATGGTGTTTACTAGGAAAGGTAATAACGTGGGGACAGCTTTCCATTCCGTCTACTACAAAGCCCTACATTTTTTCCCTGTTTTTGTTTAACTACTGGAGCCCTGGTGATGCAGTAACTGCTGTGTATCCGAATGCTACCATATTTTAAGCCCCAACTCTAATACCCCACCTTTTGTGAAACCTTGGCTGAGCAAAATAGTCATCATTGGTGACTTTGTCCTTGAAACTCATTTCTAGTCCACTCATTTGTATAAATTACAGTTTTACATTATATTTTGTGCCATTGCTGTTTTTATTTGGTGTCCATGCTTGCTTATTTATTTATTTATTTTATATTTCTTCAACTAAATTATTAATTCCTTGAAGATAAGACCCATGAGCTTTAAAAGTCATCCCTCCTGCTATGGTGACCATGGTCTTGGGGAATATCTAGCTCACTTGGCATAACATAGTTTATAAGGAAAATGTTCTGCATTCTGTTTTGGTGAGTAGCATTTGGAGTTATACAGGCCAGGGAGCGGCCATCTAGGGATACTCCGCTGGTCTCACCCCTTCAGGAGCAAGGAGTAATGAAGAAAAACTAAAGAAACAAGAGAAAGGGTAGTCCGAAGAACTAATGGACCACATCTACAATGGCCTGCAGCAGATTGAGTCCAGTACAACTAGATCATGCCCAGCCACCACCACTGACTTCTCTAACAGGGCTTACAGTAGAAGGACCGAGACAGAGATGCAGAAAAATATAGAACAAAACTCTAACTCAAAAAGAAAGACCTGAATTGCTGACCTGGCAGAAACTGGAGAAAATCTGAGAATATGGCCTGCCAGACATCCTTTCAGCAGTAATGAAATCATTCCTAGGGTTCACCTTTCAGCCAAAGATTGGACAGGCCCATAAAACAAAATGAGACTAAAGGGACACACCAGCCCAAAGGGCAGGAAGGGACAGGAAAACTGGTAATAGAGAACTCAAGTTTGAGAAGGAAGAGTGTTGACCTGTTATGGGGCTATTAACTAATGTCTTTAAACAGTGTGTGTATTAACTGTTTAATGAGAAATTAGCTTGTTCTAGAAACCTTCATTTTAAGTACAATAAAAAAAAATTGTCCTTCCCTCATATAGTCTTAGCCTTCTACTATGGCTGTAACAGACACATAAGTGGGTAGCTTTCAAGAGCAAGAATTTCTTTTCACACAGTTTAGGAGGCTAGAAGTCTGAATTCAAGGCATCACTCTAGGGAAAGGCTCTGTCTCTGTCAGATCTGAGGGCATATTCTTGTCTATTTCAGTTTCTATGACCCCAGCATTCCTCAGTCCCTCAGCCCAATTTGTCTTTCCTCCTTTGTGCTTGCTTCTGTCTAATATGCTGTTTTTATAACTAAGAGGTAAGTAGATTTAGGATGCTGTACACTGGTAAGCCCTCATTAGGATAACATTACATTGCATTATGGAAGGTGAATACACCATAATACATTACATTCAAAGGAGCAAGTGTTAAGATTCTAGTGCATGTTATTTGACACAGTTATTACTGACAGGCCCCTGGCTTATGCTATGCTCTAAATGTTGGTGATTCGAACCCACCCAGCAGCATTCATACCTATGACCTACTTTATTACTGTTAAGGGCCATCAAGTCAATTTTAAACTCATGATGACCCCAGGTAACAAAGCAGAACTGTCTCATAGGATTTTCTAGGCCTAACCTGCTTGCAATGGAGAAAGGATTGAGGTTGTCAAAGATTTCATTTTACTTGGCTCCACAATCAATGCCCTTGGAGGCAGCAGTCAAGAAATCAAAAGATGCATTGCACTCGGAAAATCTACTGCAAAGGACCTCATCAAAGTATTCAAAAGTAAGGATGTTACCTTGAAGAATAAAACATGCCTGACCCAAGCCATGGTATTTTCAATCTCATCATGTGTGCGAAAGCTGGACTATGAACAAAGAAGACAGAAGAAGAATTGATACCTTTGAATTGTGATGTTGGAGAAGAATGTTGAATGTACCATGGACCACCAAAAGAAGCAACAGATCTGTTCTGGAAGAAGTACAACCAGAGTGCTCCTTGGAAGCAAAGATGGCAAGACTGCATCTTACATACTTTGGACATGTTGTCAGAAAGGATCAATCCCTGGAGGACATCATGCGTGGTAGAGTGGAGGGTCAGTGAAGAAGAGGAAGACCCTCAACTAGATGGATTGGCACAGTGGCCGCAACAATGGGCTTAAGCACAAAAAGAATTGTGGACATGGCGCAAGACTGGGCAGTGTTTCATTCTGTTGTTCATAGGGTCGCTATGAGTTGGAACTGACTCAGTGGCACCTAACAACAACAGCAACAACAACCTGCTTGCATAAAGATTATAGCTGAGAAAACCCTACAGAGTAGAGTTACCATGAGTTAAAATCAACTTAGTGGCAGTAGGTTATTATTATTAACAAATATTCCAACACATACAGGATTTAGGATACTAACACAGAACTCAGTGACAGAAATCAGTCTCTTGGACATTCCCTAACACTCCTAGCCGGTGCATGATGAGCATTTATGGAATGGACAGATGACTGTGCCTTTGTTGTACCTTGTTGTATTTGGGATAAAGGAATTGGATTTGGTTATAGAGAAGGAGGAATAGTTTCAGAAGAAAGAAGTAAATGATAATATTGCCTTTTGCCAGTTTTTGGTTTTGTGTGTGGTGGTGCATACTCCCAAAATGGAGAGACACTGGGGAAAGTATGCTTTCTCTGAATGCTTCCAGAGAAACAGCCCAGCAGAAGACACCCATGGCCAGATGCAGGAGTCTTGAGTTATATGCTCAGCACTGCCCTTGACTTACTGTAACTTTGAGGAAATCACTTTGTTCTCTATCTGTCTCTTTAACTATAAAGGAGAAACAATAATGCCAGAGACATTTTCAAAAGACAGCAGTATCCTTGGCCAAATGGCCTCACAGAGTGATGTTTGAATGGTATGTTCTTAGCACATTTAAAATAATGTGCCCTAAGTGATTAAATTTTATATCAGTCTTGTAGTGAAATGTGAACATTATTTCCTCAATGTGGCTTGTAACTGAAGTCTGAACCCAGCTTGAGGACAAAGGGAAATACGTAAATAAATGGCATGTGGATTGGTCGTCAGAGGCCAGAACTCAGAAGCAGGAGGGGAAAAGCAGGCATTCAGGGAAAAAAGTGTATCGTGTGCAGGGCAAATGATGGCCATCAGCACTAAAGGGTCACCTAGAGATCTTCAGTGGCTTTTAGGACAGAGCCCTGTATGAGCCCAAGTTATAAGAGGCCAGTTTGAGAGGTTTTGCTTCATCTGCGTAGCTGTGCATAAGAAGTCCTATCATTCTCAGTTATGAGGCTGTGGGTATTTTGGGGGTGACTTCCACGTGTAGTATATTGGTTAAGTGCTACATCTGCTAAGCAAAAGATTGACAATTCAAGCCTGCCAGGAACTCCTTGGAAACTCTATGGGGCAGTTTTACTCTGTCCTGTGGGGTTGCTATGAGTTGGAATCGACTGAACGACACTGGGTTTTGATTTTTGGTTTTTGGCGTGTTCACATTTTCAGTTTCTACAATCTCCTTCTCTCTGTTTTTCTGCTTCTCATCACATTTGCTTTCAGCTTCCTTGTTGAGGGTGAGGGGCAGTGGTTGTGCAGTGGTAGAATTCTTGCCTCCATGCAGGAAACCTGGGTTTGATACTGGCCAGTGTACCTGATATGCGATCACCACCTGTCTATCTGTCGAAGTTGCGTGCTGATATGTTACCGAACAGATTTGGGCAGAGCTGCCAGACTAAGATGGACTAGGAAGAAAGGCCTGGCAATCTACTTTCACAATCAGCCAGTGAAAACTGCTGGGTCACCATCATCTTAATCACAAGTGATCATGGGTATGGGGCTGGGCAGTGTTTCCTTCTGTTGTGTGTGGAGTCACCACGAGTCAGGAGCCTACTTGACAGCAACAAACAGCAACAGCAGCCTTGCTGGGAGAGCACTTTGGCAGGAAGTTGCTAAAGACCCCTGATGAGGAACCCACAAGCTCCATGT
This sequence comes from Heterohyrax brucei, assembly GCA_028571685.1. Classification (NCBI taxonomy): domain Eukaryota; kingdom Metazoa; phylum Chordata; class Mammalia; order Hyracoidea; family Procaviidae; genus Heterohyrax; species Heterohyrax brucei. The sequence goes on along the minus strand of CM053157.1, from coordinate 33,570,148 downwards.
GCCTGTGACATTCCCCCCAAGGAGGACTCTGAGGGTCATCTGGCAAATTGGCTATGCTCCTCTCATCCCCTTTCTAATATTCATGGCAATCAGGGAGCTCTTTCTTACCGAAGTTATAAAACACAACTATATAGATCTATTCTTGCATAGTAGTTAAGCCAGTGTACACTAGTACAGAAAAATGTCTTGTCAAATAGAGTTATCTTCAACTTACGTCTGCCCCGACATTATTTTCCAGAACACATGAGCTGAATCTTAGTTGGCCTGTAAAAAAGCAGCCTCCAGCCCCATCCCACAGGCAAATTCTGATTTTTTCCCTCACACAGCTGTAAAAATGTATATGCGTTCAGCCTAAATACCACTGATTTGTATATTTGTGCTATTTTAGTTTCAAGGCAGACAGTTGATTCTGAAATCTGGCCATACTGAAACTTCCCCAGAGTGTTATGGAATTTACAATCTAGAATTGGTACTGGAAGTCAACTAGGACACTCAGAGGGAGGACAGACTAAAAGATGTAAACTCAGTTTGTACCCTGTTTGATGACTAACTGCTAGCTAGCAGCAGTATCATCCATCACATTCTATTTGATAACTAGTTGTGTGGATTTTCTTATTGAATCCATTCATTCAAAGGGTATAACTGCATATGTTCATATACTTAGCTGTAGCACACTTTGTTGTCATTTGGTGGTATTGAGCTAATTATAATAGTGACCCCATGTGAAAGAATAGAACTACCTCATTGAGTTTTCCAGGTGGTATTCTTTACAGAAGCAGATTGCCAGGTCCTTATCTCATGCAGCCACTGGGGAGGTTTGAACCACTGACATCTCAGTTAGCAGCTAAGCCCTTGACCATTGCACCACCAGGGCTCTTTCAGGCCCACTTAAGGAGTCTTAAATTGGGGGTACAAAAAACGTCTCATACAAATGCCTGAGAAGGTGCAACCAATGCACTAGGAGAGAGACGAGAATGCTACTCTGTTGGAGTCCAAGTGAAGAGCTTCAAAGAGAAGGGAGTGACTAGCTGGTCCATATGCTACCAAGAATTGAGCTTCTTGGAGCACTTACCACTCTACTTACTCACCTGGCTCTTCACAGATGGGACCTTCTAGAAGCCATCTCCCTCGTCATTGTATTGGTAGCACCAGTATCCAGGCCATAGTAAGCACTCAGTAAATAGCTGATTAATGGATAGATGGATGGACAGGCTGACAGATGAGTATCTTCTGTATGTATCTGTCTGTCTGTCTATAATCTGTTGTTTTAGTTGTTGAGTTGGCCCTGACTTATGGGTACCTTATATATAATCGAAGGACACTTTGCCTGGTCCTGCACCATCTTCATGGTTGTTGGTGTGTTGGAGTCCATTGCTATGGCTGTTTTTCAGTCCATCTCCCTGAGGGGTTCCTTCATTGTCGCTGTCCCCCTACCTGACACTGTGAGTCAGAATTGGGCGTGGGTACTCCATTACAAACATGCTGTGTCTAGTGACTGGTCTTCCCTGTTAAAAAGTAAGCTACCTAAAGTCTCTTCATTTCTAAGGAGCACTCTGGTTGTATTTCTAGTGTATTTCTCCTGTATGGTTACAGGTGGTTATATATGTGGTGTCATTTTCAATAATGTTCTTCACTCCTGGATGCCCAGGATGCCAGGCCTTCTTTTTTTTGACTATTATTTACCATGATACCCTGGTAAGTTCTGAGCACAGGTGTGACCTCAGCAATCTCTTGATGTTGCCTGACTTTTGCCTTCTCTGTGTGTTCCCTCCTTTCACACAAACAGCTTTACATCCAGCCCATGATAGGGGCTGGCCTGAATTATGAGTGCTACCGGTTTGGCATCTCTCCTTCTTCAAACGCACTGGTGATCGGGGCCACGGTGATGGAGGGCTTCTACGTCATCTTTGACCGAGCTCAGAAGAGGGTGGGCTTCGCCATGAGTCCCTGTGCAGGTGAGCGATTCCTGTCTTGTACAGGAAGTCCCTAATACAAGCACTTTTGGTAAATCTACTAACTTGAAAGCAATTCTGGTTGATAAACCAGTGGCTGCTGAATTGTTTCACTCATGGCAATCATCATCAGTGATCAATATCTTATCAATAAAGTGGATTATAGAGTTGCTGAGAGGATTAAGTGAAGCTCCCAGTCCAGTGTTGGACATGTGCAAGTACTCAATACGTGTTAGTCATTACTGTCCTCTCATATTACATTTAAAATGACGTCTCTATAGCAAGAATGGAAACCCTGGGGGCATAGTGGTTACATGCTACATCTGCTCGCCAGAAGGTCGGCAGTTCAAATCCATCAGGTACTCCTTTGAAACCCTGTGAGGCAGTTGTACTCTGACCTATAGGGTCATTATGGGTCAGAATCAACTTGATGGCAGTGGGTTTGTCCCGAGAATAAAAGTCCTCAGTGATGCTTTAATAGTAAGTTATATTTTTGACAGCTAAAAGACAGTAAGCAAAAGAGGAAAATCATGTATAAGCTCTGTATACTTTTTCAAGGAGCCATGGTTGCATACTGGTTAAGCATTCAGCTGTTAACTGAAAGGACAGCAGTTCAAACCCACCAGCAGGTCCTTGGGAATAAAGACCTGGCAATCTACCCCCATAACGATTACAGGCTTAGAAACACTATGAGGCAGTTCTCCTTTGTCATATACGGCCACTGTGAATCAGAATCAGCTCAACAGCACACAACAACATATTGCATTTTTCCTTAAGGAAATCCACATTATGAGGTAACAAGTAAGTGCCTATCATTACTTTTTCTTAAAATCCTAAAATAGTGAGAAACAGAATCTGACTTTGTGGTAGAATTTTCTTTGAGGGGTGGTGTGAGGGCTTGCAGCAGTGCTAGTCTCTGAAACAGCTTGAGGATCAGGCAAATCTTCAGCGATACAGGAGCTATGGGAATCACGAATGCCTGATAAAGTTGATCGGATGGCTAAGTCCCTGCAGCTTGACAACTCCTTCGAGTTGAATAGTTTGCTTGAAGAGGAGGGCTTTTCCACAGCACATGGTACAAATGGGAGAATTTGGTGCTTCTGCTAACAGTCCAAGCTGACAGGGAAAAGGCAAATCACAGCAGAGAGTGTGCAACTGGATTGCCAGGGATGAGTGGAGGAAGAGTGTGCACTGGGGAAGTGACAGTTTCAGCATTTCCAAATAGAATTTCAGGATGCTGAAATCATTCTCGTACTTTGGATTTAGAGTCGGGAACTGATTGAAGTCCAAAAAGTTGTGCTGGTAGCCTGCTAAGCAGCTGCTGTTGAGTCAGCTCTGACTCCTGGAGACCCTAGGTGTACAGACTCTAACTGTGCTCCAACTGACCTTTCAAAAGCAAATCAGGCTTTTCTTCTGAGGTGGCTCTGGGTGAGTTCAAATGGCTGACTTTTTGGTTAATAGCTGAGTACTTACTCGTGTGCCACACATGGGCTCCTTGGTAGCATGCTAAAGGGAAGAAAAAGTAAGCACTTGTGCAGTAGAAAAAGAGCCAAAGGGATGGAGGTGTATCAGGAGCATCGTGCCCAAGCAGAGCTCAGGTGGATCAGCTCAGACATGGCGAGGTTTTTGTCACTGTTGTGGGATCCCGGCACAAATGACTTGCAGCTTTATGGACTTCCAGCAAGGTGGGGGCAGGGGCAAGGGGAAAGGGCTAGTGATGAAAAAGGAACAGAAGAAAACATGGGAAGTTGCTGTGAAATGTCAAGTGACCACGTAAGTAATGGTGCAAGCAGTTAATGAGCTCAGCTGCTAGCCAAAGAGTTGAAAGTTCAAGTCTACCCAGAGGCATCTCAGAAAGGCCTTGCAATCCACTTCTGAAAATTCAGCCGCTGGAAACTCTGTAGAACATAGTTTTACTCTGACATACATGAGGTCTCCGTGAGTCAAATCAACTCAACAGCATCTGTGTTTTTGTGGGACAGAATGAAAGGAAATACAAATTTGATGGAAGGAAAGCCTTACACATTAGACATAGTTGAAGGGCAGGCAGGAATGCTATACTGGCCCTCCTGATAACTTAGCCAACTGACACTCTGATCAAACCACCAGAAGAGTCTGGAGGAAAGCCCCCAAGATGAAGGCCAGATGATCAAAGATGACTTATGCAGGGAAGGAGAGAGTTCAGTCATTCTTCTTTAATACTTAAATTACAGCCTTGAAGTGGAAATCCTGATAAATGAAGTAGGTAAGTGATGCTTTGTAGCCCTCTGTCATTCTTGGAAAGTAAAGCGTAACAATTTGGAGGATGGAAGAAGAGAAATATATGAAAAGGAAAAATTCTATGTGGACTGTTGGGCCAGTTCGTACTCTATTTAAATAAAATCACCCACCTAGAGTACGTATTTGATATGTTGCAATACGTCTTCCTGAGTACCAGTGCAGATGTACTTGACTTTATGCTCACTGTATCTTAGGGCTCTTAGAGGTTTGTCATTTGATGCCTTGCACTCAGACCAGCTGCCATGGGCTGGTCTCACATGTGTCAGAGTAGAACTGTGCAATAGAGATTTCAGTGTCTCGTTTTTCAGAAGCAGATCACCAGGCCTTTCTTCCAAGGTGCCTATGGGTGGATTTGAACTGCAGTCCTTGCATGTAGCAGCCAAGTGCTTAACCATTTGCCCCACCCACAGATTCCCATTTTCTATCTTAGTCCTAAGCCAGTGTTACTCTTTTGGAAATGCATTAACCCTTTCTGTCCTTCAGGTAACCCTCAAGTTAACCTGTTGCGTTAACTGTAACTGCACTACTGCAAACAGTACTATATTCCCCAGCTGTGAATATGTTCCTTCTTTTTAACCCAGAGAATCTAAGAACTAAGGCAATTTTGCCCACAGTTCCTGTTCTCTCATTAAATACTGTTAAAGTAGAGGCTACTATGGCAGTAACGTGTATAACAGTGAACAGTATATGCTTAATACTGCAGACAGCATATAACCATATGTTTCCTAAGTGAGTTGCCATTGGAAATAATTCAGTGTTAAGTACTTCTAGACAGGGCTACATATTTTCCTGTGAATTTTACATTAGATTCTCATATTCAAGTTTTTGTTACTTGTTTTTTTTTTTTTTTTTTTTTTCTTTTACTGTTTTTGAGGATTTGGTACTTAAACCTTTGATTTTACCAGCAGTGGAATATACATTGATGTATGTCTCCCCGTTGGTACAAACTGTTTAGCCACTAAGGTAAGTTACCTTCAGGGCCACAATTAAACAAGATCACACTCTATAGCATCATGGTAAATGGAATATATACCTGGCTTTTTTTTTCCCCTCTTTGTGTTTTTATTTTTAATTATTAAATGTTTAAGGTATTTTTACAATTGCAGAAAATCATTTATTATTTACACACGCATGGAACATCCAGATCTAATAGCTGTTAACCATATGTCACATTTCTTTCCCAATAATTGATCATAAAAACGAAAAATAACATGTATCACCTGTTGCCGTGGAGTAGATTCTGACTCACAGCAAATCTCATGGACAGACTAGAACTGCCCCGTAGGGTTTCTGAGGAGCAGCTTGTGGATTTGAACTGCTTACATTTCAGTTAGTAGTCAAGCTCTTAACCACTGTGCCACCAGAGCTCCTTCCCCAAAGTTAACCTTTTTTTCTGAAATTGTTACAATTATTGCTATGCAGTTATAGTTTTGCTAAACCAAAAAAAGTCCAGACCCATTGCCATTGAATTAATTCTGACTCATGACAATCGTCTAGAACAGAGTGTTCTAGAGTTTCCAAGGAGCACCTGGTGAATTCAAACTGCTGACATTTTGGTTATCAGCCGTAGCTCCTAACCACTATGCCACAGGGGTTTCCATAGTTTTATTACATAGGTGTAAATGCTGTGTATTAGTTATCTATCACCGTGCAACAACTTACTCCCAGACTTGTAGATGTTACCTTATTGCTGACTGTCAGGCCAGCCATCTGCTTCCTGCAGTTGCACACACAATGGAACAGAACGCTGCCAGGTCCTGTGGCATCTCCGTGATCCTTTGCAAATCAGACTGTTGTGATCACTGAGAAATATTTGAAAGTAGATCACGAGGCCTTTCTTTCTAGTCTATCTTAGTCTGGGAACTCTAATGAAACCTTTCCAGCATGATGTTCTTGGGTGCCATCAAGTCAGTTTTGACTCATAGTGACTCCATGTGTTACAGAGTGGCTCTACTCCATAGGGATTTTTTTATAATCTTTGCAAAAGCAAGTTGCCAGGTCTTCCTCCTACAGAGCCACTGGGTAGGTTCGAACTGCCCATCTTTTGCTTAGCAGTCAAATGCTTAACCATTGTGCCACCAGGATTCCTTGTTCAGATCATAGCAACATGCAGGTCTTTACTGACAGACAGGTGCCTGCTGCACATAAGGTGCATTGGGCAGGAATCGAACCCGCATCTAGAACACAGAAGGCGAGAATTCTACCACTTAACCACCAGTGCCCTTAGCCCAAGATGTATCAGCTACTGTCTCTGAGGGTCAGGAGTGGGTCAGCGTAGTGCATGGTTCTGGCCCAGGGTCTCATGAGGGTGCAGTCATCTGAAGGCTGGAGGATCTGTGTTGGCAGGAGCCCTCCATTGTCACAGAGCTGAGCAGAGCCAAGATGAACTGCCAGGTGCCCTAAGTAGCTGATTAAGATAACAAGCCAGAATGAACGTGACAGTAAGCCTTTAACCGAAGTACCAAGTACTGTGTTGGAGTGGGTAAAGTATCTTGAAGGTTCCCTCCCTTTCTGTTCCTTAGGGGACTTCAGCAAGGGCCCATGAGGGGGGGGCCTTCCATGGGAGTGCCTGGGCTAGGCGCACATATGTGTGCAGAGTGCTTGGCTGACTCCCCTCAGGGATAGCATTGCCTCAGCCTTGTACCAAGTTTGGGTGGAGATAGCAGCTTTTCCCCCATAAGCAGCCAGATAAAGCCTCTGTAACTGCCTGTGGTCAGACCTGAAAAATGACATAGGATTTTAGCCAGGAGCCTTAAGGACCTCATTACAGGGCTGTCCGAGTGTCCCCAAGACAGGGCACTGGTCTTCCGAGAGCCAGTGATCCAAAAGAAGAGTACAGTCCAGCACCCAGAACAGAAGTCACAACCTTTTGTGACCTGATCTTGCTCTCACTTCTGCCTGCTCTATCAGCTGCACAATAGACCAGTCCTGGCCGAACTGGGAGACAACTCCAGAATGGTAAATAGCAGAAGGCAGGGTCACCTGGGTGACCTGATATGCTGTCTACTATGTACTATAAATAAGTACCCATTGCAAGGTACAAGAAATGGAAAAACTCACCAGTTGCTGTCAAGTTGGTTCTGACTCGTGGCCACCTTAAAAGTGCTAGAGTCGAGTTGTGCTACACAGGGTTTTCAAGACTGTGACACTTTGGAAATAGATCATCGGGGCTTTCTTCCAAGCTGCCACTGGGCAGGTTTGAACCACCAACCTTTCAGTTCATAGTCAAGTGCTTAACTGATTGTACCACCCAGAGACTTCTAACAAGATGTAAGACTTTTTATTTTTGAATGCTATATACTGTATGTGCCCTTGGGGAGCTTACTTTTATTGATCAACGTTATGTCTTCTAGATTTTCCCACATTGATTTGAGTACTGTTATTTTTAGCTGCCATCAAATTGGCCCTTAATTCATGGCGACCGTATGTAACAGAGTAGGGCTTTCTTAGCTATAATCTTTGTGGAGACAGCTCACCAGGCCTTTCTTCTGCAGAGCTGCTGGGTAGGTTTGAAACGCCAGCCTTTGTGTTAGCAACTGATCACAAACCACTTGTGCCATCCGGTGCCTTAACATGAGTACTAGGTTGTTCATTTTGACTGCTCTATAATGTCCCATTTTATGAATATACCCAGTCTATTTATCCACTTACACACCAGTAAGCATCTGGATCGTTTCTGATATTTTGCACTTACAAACAGTACTGTAGTGAAGATCCTTATGCACATGAATGAGCTCTTCTAGAAGTGGAATTTATAGGTGATTTTGTATGCCTTTCTTCAGTGTTCCTGGCTGTTGTGAAATTTGTCTTCAGAGTGTCCAGATCACTAGCATCACAGAACAATTTGCATTCCCACCCAGGACTGTCATATTTGCTTTGGGGGGGGGAGGGGGCAGTGTATGTATATGAAATAGGAGTACATTTTAATTGATTACTTAAGAGATTATACAACTTTGCTAGTCATACTACCTTATTGGCTATTGAGCATTTTCTCAGAGTGAATTTTTATTATTTGAGTGTGCACATTATTCTAATTGACTTTTTTATTGATGTATATGTATTTCTTATGTATTTAAAATATTAAGTTTTCTGGATTATACACATGACAGATACCTTCTGCCAGTCTCTCTGGACTTTCATTTTACTTGTTTTTAGTGTCTTTCATTTATATACTTTTCTAATTAAGTGAAATCAAATTTATCAGTCTTTTCTTTGTGGCTTCAAATTTTGGTGTCCTTTTTAAGAAATTCTTGCCTAATCTCAGAAAATAGAATCTTTTGTTTGTTTTTGTTTTATCCCAAAATATAAACTGAGAAGCTAACTTTTTACATGAACATTTGATTTTCTTAGGATTGCTTACTGAATAGCTAACATTTTCACCTCTAATATTTTCTAACATTTTATTATGAAAATGTTTAATATACAGAAAAGATTAAAATACATCCTGTCAACCAACCACCTAGATTTTAATCATTTTTACCATATAGAATTGTGTGTTTTTCTCTGTGTGTGTGTGTGTGTATTACAGTTTTTGCTGAACTATTTAAAAATATGTTACAGATATCCTGAGATTTTACCCCTAAATATTTCATTGTGCATCCCTTAAAAATAAAAGCATTCTTCCACAATGCCATCATTGCACCTCAAGAACAGCAGTATGCTGATGGTTGCACAACGTGATTAATGTAATTGATTTTATACGTGAAAAATGTTGACTTGCCAAAAGTATCACGTAATTTTAACAAAAATAAACATTTTTTGGTAGTAATAATTAGCTAATATTAAGTGTTACCTAAGCTATATTCACATTTCCCAGTTGTCCCCAAAACTGAATTTCTTCACAGGTTTTTATTTTTTTAAAAAAGCTATTTGTCTTATAGAATGCTTCACATCTGGATTTGTCTGAGTATTTACTAATAGTGTCATTTAATTTCTCCCCCTGACTGCAAATCCTGTAAACTAGAATTTAGATCTAGATTCAGGATAAACATTTTGGAAGCTACGTGCTGAATTTTAATACCATCTCATATGTTCCTACATACTTAATACACATACACAGAAACACATTACTGTTGAGTCCAACTCGTAACAGTCCTGAGACAGAGTGTGACTGCCCAGCAGGGTTCCCAAGGCTGTAATCTCTAGGGAGGCAGACCACCATGTCTTTCTCCCATGGAGCAGCTGGTGAGTTTGAACCACCAAACTTTCAGTTGGCAGTCAAGCACTTAACCTCTGTACCAATGAAACTGTACCTCCCCATCTATACCCAGATGTATTTCTGCAGATTCTATCTTGTCACATTGGTCTAGTTGCCTATCTCTGTGCCACATCATGGATTTTTAATTTCTATAGTTGAAATAAGAACTTAATATCTAGCAAGGGTTTAAGCCCAAGCCCTAGGGCTTCTTTCTTTCTTTTTTTTTAATTTTATTGTGGTAGAACCTATATAACAAAGCACTTACCATTTCAGCCATTGTCAGTGTATAATTTGATGACATTAATATATTCACCATGCTATATACAGGCACTGCTATTGCTTTCCACATTTTTCATAACCTTTAATGCATTGCTCAGATTTCTTCTCTCACCTGCCCCTGCTAACCAACCCCTATCAGTTAAACTTTAGTCTCTATGTATTTGCCTATGCGGATATTTCACATAAGTGAGATCATACAATATTTGTCCTCTTATGTCTGACTTATATCATGCAGCGTAAGGTTTTCAAGGTTGATCCACACTGTAGCGTGTATTAGGACAGCATCCTTTTTTCTGGCTTGATAACATTCCATTGTCTGTAGAGACCACATTGTATCTGTTTATCTGTTGATGCACACTTGGATTGTTTCTACCTTTTAGCTATCATGAATAGTTCTGCAATGAATATTAATATACTCTGGGGCCTGTTTCTAATTGAGAAATGTCTCTTGCTTCCAGGCTTCACTACATAGTTAACTTTTAGAGATTGTATTTTGTTCTCAAGGCATTCCGGTGGCACAGTGGTTGAAGCGCTCGGCTGCCAACCAAAAGGTCGGAGGTTCGAACCTACCAACCACTCTACAAGTGAAAGCTGTTTTGGAGGCTGCTTCCATAAAGGTGACAGCCTTGGAAATGCTGTGGCACAGTTCTACTCTGTCCTATCGGGTTGTAAGTCAGAATTGACAGCAATAGGTTATTTTATTTATTTGTTTGTTTTTAATGTTATCCTCATTTCTGTGTGTTAAGAATAGCATGAAGTTTCATCTTAACTCCAACTACCATTTGATGGAGCCTTCATATTTGGGAGCTGCCCTTCTCTCCCTGTCTTTGATTTTGATTTTGTAATAATATTGTTTGATTGTCCACCGTTCTATCATTTGATTGACTTTTCCTATGTGTCATAAATTCTATCTTTATAATTGAATAAGATGTATTAGGGGCAGTTATACTGATGAAGTCTACAAAATTGGAGAGTGTTATAAGCCAATCTCTTTTGAGATGTAAAATAGAGAAGTGAACAGATAGACATGGGGACCTCGTACCATCAAGAAAGCAGCACCAGGAGTACAGTACATCAATTAGCCCTGAGGTTCCTGTGCTGAGATGCTCCTGGACCAAGGGAAGACTGATGCATCACAGGGACTTTCCTCTAGAGCTGACAGAGAGAAAGCTTTCCCCTGGAGCTGACACCCAGAGTTTGGACTTGTAGCCAGAATGTACACAGAAGCAGCAGTCAAGAAATAACGAATGTATTGTCTTCGGCAAATCTTTGACAAAAAACCTCTTTAAGATCTTAAAAAGCAAAGATGTCACTTTGATGACTAAGGTGAGCCTGGTGTTAGCTGTGGTCTTTTCAGTGGTTCTATGTGCATACAAAAACTGGATAATGAAAAAGGAAGACTAAAGAAGAATTGATGCCTTTGAATTACAGTGTTAGTGAAGAATATTGAATATACCACGGACTGCTAGAGGAATGAACTAATCAATCTTGGAGGTATTACCTCCCAAATGTTCCTTAAAAGCAAAGATGGTAACATTTGTGCTTGCATACTTTGGACGTGTCATCAGAAGGGACCAGTTCCTGGAGAAGGACATCATGCTTAGTCAAGTAGAATGTCGGCAAAAACAAGGAAGGCCTCAATGGGATGAATTGATATAATGGCTGTAAGAAATGGCTTCGACATGGGAACTGTTGTGAAGAGGGTGTGTGACAGGGCAATACCTCGTTCTGTTACACATAATGCCTGTGAATCTATGAGATGGAGCCAAGTGAAACCTAACAACAATAATAATCATCTTGGTAATTTTAATAGTAAGATGATAACATTTTGTCAGTCCACCCTTATCGTATAGAACCAGGCTTCTCTGTAAGGGTGGGGCTGCAGAGCAATGAGTGAGTCTCCTTTGTTAGAATCTCCTGGGGAGCTTTTCAAATCCACAAGGTCTGTATCCTTACCACCTTCTTCAGCTAGGGCATATTAGAACAGTGATGGGTGGGACGGACATGAGTATTTGGGGAAAAGTTTCACTTCCCTTGCTTCCCCTCAGTGTACCATACCTTGCTGAGGCTGGCTGTCACCTTCTCAGAGCCAAGCCACGCTAATAGGGTGAAAGTCTGGGTGTGGTTTGGAGGAGGCTGGCTGAACAGCACGGAGACCTGCATCATGTGGCCTTACGTGCCTGGAGCAGTACTAGGGACTGGATCATTTTCAGCTACTCTGTGCTGCCTTGACCGGTGTCATATAGCGGGGAAAATAATGGAGTGATAAAACTGACAACTTTATGTAATCTTAATGTTTCCAGAGCTTCTGAAGTGCCACATGTCTCTTTTTATAGATTGAAACATTTAGCACCCAAGAGCTGTGTCAGTTTCAGCTTGCACAAGTTAGAGATGCATCATGGATGATGGCAGTCATTGCTCTGTGAAGCTGTCTCGCTGCAGGTCGAAAGTAGATATCTGGTCCACATTAATGCTGAAAAATAGGCAAGTGAGCTGTTAAGCACGGAATCTCAGAGATAAGCCTCTGCCATTCTTCTAGAGTATAATCGAAAGATGCCAAAGCTAGGTACCCTAATAGTTTTAACTCAGCCAGCCCTGTGCCTGACACCTGGAATACGATATAAGTGTTACATATTTGCAGAGCTAAGGGTGGTGGCCCGGGGTCTAGAACCATTTCTCCTAACTCCAGGACAGCGCTTTTCCAAGCAAACTCTGCCTACTCAGAACACATCTAAGGGACCAAATAATTAATCTGGAGGACTGTTCCCTTTGGTTTGTATGCTACAGAGAAAAAAGACTCAACTCTTACCATTTTCCACAACCCATCTGTCTTCTTGTACCATGGTGGCTTGCTTGTTGCTGTGATGTTGGAAGCCATGCCACCAATATTTCAAACACCAGCAGAGTCACCCATGACGAGCAGGTTTCAGTGAAGCTTCCAGACTACAAGTTTGACAATTAAGTCAGCGAACTTAATTGTTCTAAGTGCTATATATACCTCGTTGCTGAATATCACTGTGATCACCTTCGAAGTACTCCTCTTGGAAAACTGGATACTGACACCAGCACCTAGTCCACCCTTCAGAGCGATTTTGGAACTCATTCTGGAATGGCCATCATCTGTGCTGGCCAGGTGGCAAGTTCGTGAACTTAATTGTATAGTTGTCTGTGAGGGAGTTTTTAGCCAATAAGCCAATAACCGTATTGGGACACCTCCCTACTCTCCTGACCTGTCCCCCAGACCTTGTTCCTTTACCTGAAGATAGAGGAAATATTGAAAGGAAGACATTTTTATGACATTTGGGACATCAAGAATAATATGACCACAGCTCTGATGTCCATTGCAGAAAAAGAGTTCCAAAATTGCTTTGAAGGGTGCATAGCTTCCCAAGGGGAGTACCTCACAGGTGACCATAGTGCTATTCAGCAATGAGGTATGCAGCACTTTTTCTCGGATGAGTTCACAAACTTGATTGGCCATCTTTGTAAGAGAAACTAGAAGGAAATATCTGGTGACTGCCTCTGAAAATCAGCCAGTGAAAACACTATGGATTGCAACAGAACACTATCCAACTCCCTTTGGATACAATGTCAGGAGAGATCAGTTGCTAGAGGAGGACTTCGCATTTGGAGAAGTAGAGGGGCAGTGAGTGACCCACAGAGAGACTGGTAAAATGACCTCAGTGATGGACTCCTACAGCTGGCATGTCTCATATCGTTCTGCATGAGGCTATTGTGAGTCAGAGTGACCTCGGCATCAACTGTCTGTCTCGTAATTTTTATCCTTAGTAAGTTGATGTTTCTCCCTCAGCAGTACATTATCTTGACCTTTTAGGGAACAAGAAAAAAAGGCATAATTAAAACCTTAACTCAAGACATTGATTGAAGAATTTAAAATGCTAACATAACAATACCTGAAACTTCTATAACACTGGCCCTACCCAGGCACAGCACTGAGTGTTTAATGTCTCCAGTCTCAGTTATCCTCACAAGAATCTGATGTGCAGGTGCTGTTACTATCCCATTGCCAAATAAGGAAACAGGCTCAGAGAGTTAAGTAACTTGGCCAGAGTCACACAGCTCATAAAGCAAGAAGCTAGATTTTAAAACCCAGAAGTCAGGTCCTAAGCCTATGCTATTTAACCATGGCATGATTCCATAAATAAATCCAATTTAAAAAATTCAGAATGTGTTTTCTGACCATGGAATTTTTGTTAGGTGCCATTGAGTCAGTTTCAAATCGTGACAACCTGGAGTATAACACAACAAAACACTGCCCCTGGTCCTGCACCGTCCTCGTGGTCTTTATGCTTCAGCCTGTTTTTGCAGCCACTGTGTCAGTCCATCTTGTTGAGGGTCTTCCACTCTTGAGCTAACCCTCTGCTTTACCAAGCATGATGTCCTTCTTCAGGGAGTGACCTCTGGAGAATTAGTCATGTATATAATGAGTGACGGCAGCACTCAGTGAATGGCATTTCTAGAAGATATTCTCCGATAATAACTTGACATCAACTTTTCTGTACTATTCAGTGGCCAGTTGGCAACAGGGAGCCCTGATGGTGCAGTGTTAAGAGCTCAGCTGCTGACTAAAAGATCAGCAGTTTGAATCCACCAGCTGCTCTTTGGAAATCCTATAGGGCAGTCCTCTGTCGGTTGGGGTTGCTTTGAGTTGGCATCCACACAGTGAGTTTAGTTCGCACTGAGGCAGTGGTGGTTCACCTCGTCTTCCATGTGGCATACCCTCATACCTGGTCATGTGCAACCACCGCACGCCTGTCGGTGGAGGCTTGTGTGTGCCTGTGGTGCGAAACAGGTTTCATTGCAACTTCCAGACTAAGATGAAATAGGAAGAAAGGTCTTGTGATCTGTTTCCAACTATCAGCCAATGAAAACTTGTGGATCACATCGGTCCGGTCCACAACCAATCACGGGGGTGGTGAGGACCTGGCACCATTTCCGTCGTTTGTGCGTGGGGCTGCTGGGAGTCACGGGCCTGCCAAAGGGCCACTGACAGCAACAGTAGCCGCAGCTGGTCAGCAAATGAGAGAGTACCGCTGTTTCCAGATAATGCGTTATGGCTGGTAACACCAAACTGGTGCTGCTTTTCAAAATCACTTTTCAATGCATATTTTTTTCTGATTGTAAAAATAATACATGCTCCTTGAAAAAAATTTTGATTTTTTTTTTATTGTTAAATATAGCATAGATTTAAAATATGTATATAAACTTGGGTGTTAAGTTGTGAAGAATCTTACTAAAGTCAATTCCCACATTCCTAACATAGTTTGGCTTGGTTTAGTTTTTCCTTTTTTGACCCGAATGTTATTGTATCAAACCGTCGAGGTGTAGTGGTTAAGTGCTACGTCAGCTAACCAAAATGCCAGCTGTTCAAATCTACCAGGCACTCCTTGGAAACTCTGTGTAGCAGTTCTGCTTTGTCCTATACAGTCTCTATGAGTCAAAATCAACTCGATGGCAGTGGGTTTTGGGTTTGGGTTTGGGTTATGATATCTTATGTGTTGTTTTAATCACAATTTTTTTTAACTACCTAATTTTTTCTTTTCCCTTTTCAAACAACTTTATTAAGATATAATCAACATAAGGTGAATAGCTGATGTTTAAAATACACACTTTGATAAGTTTTTACGTATGTGTGCATACCCATGAAACCAGCAAGACAAACAATATATACATGCATTTATATATAATTGGCAAGCCCAAAAGTCTCCTAGACAACTTTTGTATTAACCTGCCCCCACCCTTGCCCACCCCCATATCATCCTCAAGGAGCTACTGATCTGCTTTCTGTCACTATGAATGCTGTTGTTAGTTGTCATCAAGTCAGCTCTAACTCATGGCGATCCCACGAACAACAGAATGAAACACTGCCTGGTCCTGTACCATCTTCACAGTCACTGATATGTTCGAGTCCACTGTTATAGCCACTGTATATTCTGCGTGCCTTTTACCCAGGGACTCGTCTTCTAACACTATCTCAGACAATAATCTGTTGTGATCCATGGGAGTTTCATTGACTAATTTGCAGTAGATTGCCAGTCCTTTCTTCCTAATCTGCCTTATTCTGGAAGCTCTGCTAAAATCTCTCCACTGGGGATGACCATGCTTGTATTTTTAACTATCAGTGGCAAAGCTCCTAGCATCTTAGCAACATACAAGCCACTGCAGTACAACAAACTGACAGATACTGGTGATCACGATGGAAAGGTTTAAATAGATGGGATTATTCATTATGTACTTTTTTATCTTGTGGATTTCAGCATAATTATTTAGAGATCTGTCCATTTAGTTTGTGCATCAGGGAGGGGGGCGGAGTCAAGATGGCGGACTAAGGACACGTCTCTTTCTATCCCTCTGGAAACCAAGACCTGAATTGACAATCAAACAGAGCCTTCTGAGCACCTAATCAGCCTCAGGACACGGCACGGAGCTGTTAATTGGGACTTTATACCATTCAGTGAAAAATCTCCTCTCTTTCGCTGACTCCCACTCCTGGCTAGCCCCGGCTCTCACGGACGGAAGGTAAACGCACCATTTTGACTTTTTTTTTCCTCGGTCTCGGCTGGCGGGCGGAGCTGGGCCTTGCCCGGCGGCTGGACTCAGACACGCTGCTGGGGGGATAGGCAGGCGAAATTCCCATGTTCTGAGAGCCATGCTCGGGACTCTGTTAATCTAGACGCTTTGAGCCTTTCGTTTCGTAGCTGCCACAGTGGGGTTTGTGCGGAACTCCATGGTCAGGGTGTGGGACGCCATGTTGGTACCGAGATTTTAGCGGGACCTCGTTCTTAGCCTGGGAGCCAGCGCCTGCAAACGGGACAGCGCTTCTCCGTCAGAAAAGTAGTGATTTTGCATAGTGCTGCCTACACTGGGGGCGTGCAACAGAAGCAGAGGAATCGCTGCCTCTGGGCACCTTTAGCCCCCCTGTCTGCTGCCTGTGTGGAGGACGCCATCTTGGGTACGGTGGCCGCAGCTGGACCTAATTCTTAGCTTGGGAGCCAGAGCCTGCCCACAAGACAGTGCTTTTCTATCACAAAACCAGTACTCGACGCAGTGTTGGCTAAGGCTAGGCCCTGTCAGCAGAGGCCACCAGGGCACTAGCAGTGCTGTATTCTGAACTAGTTTGTTATCATCTGGGGTTGGATACAGTGGCGCTTACTTTGTCAGATGGGAAGAGGGACCTCTACACCTGAAAACCTAACTGACTTGTGAACTGGTCAGATACCTTTTGCTTTACATTTGAAGACAGCCTAGAGACACATCTGCAATCCATCCTCACAGTACCTCTTTCAGCCTCTACATACTCACATGGGACCCAAAAAGAAACAGACAATTGTGGCATACAAGCAATCACTCATGGCTTCAGAAGGCTCCCAAACAAAGCAACCAAGGAGTTTTCCAGATGAAGAAACTTTTATGAAAGCATCAGGAAGTGAATACAAATTGATTATATACAGGGCCCTTCTAGACCTTATACAAAATGCAGCAGAACAAAATGAAAAATTAAGCAAGTTGTTCGATCTGATGGAACACCAGTACTCTGAAATCCAACAGATCAAGAAGAAAATCAAAGACATAGAAGCTTCCATGCAAACCCAAGAAAACAGAATGGAACAAATGGAAAAAAGAATTTCTGACTTGGAAAACAGAGCTACTGATGCCAGTGTCTATGAGCAGAAATCAGAAAAAAGAAACAAGAAAAATGAAGAAACATTAAGAAGCATGTGGGACTCTATTAAGAGGAACAACCTTCGATTAATTGGAGTCCCTGAACAGGGTGAGACATCTGAGAACACAGAGAGTATTGTTGCTGAGCTGCTGAAAGAAAACTTCCCAGAAATCATGAAGGAAGAGAATATAGACATCTCAGATGCATATCATACGCCACCCAATATAGATCTCAAAAGAAAGACTCCAAGACATATTATAATCAAGCTTAACAAAATGAAACATAAGCAGCAACTCTTAAAGGCAGCAAGACTCAAGGCAAAGCTAACATTCAGAGGGAAGCCCTGTAGGCTCTCGTCAGATTTCTCAGCAGAAACCATGCTGGCACGGAGACAGTGGCACGACACGTTCAAAGTCTTGAAGGAGAAGAACTTCCAACCAAGAATTATATATCCTGCAAAACTGTCTTTCAAACATGAAAATGAAATTAAGACATTTCCAGATAAACAGAAACTCAGAGACTTTGTAAAAACCAAACCCAAACTACAAGAAATACTAAAAGAAGTTCTTGGCTTTGGCTTAGAAGAACGAAACCACTAACTTTATATTTTAGAACGACACACTACTCAATACTCATTTAGGGAAGGCTCCAAAGTAAATCACAGCTTTGATTTGGAAAGAAGCAATCCAGTGATCATCATGAAATCTATGGTGTCATCATAATAAAAGAGGGATGTACTACAGTCGTTATAGTCCTTCCAGATGGAGAGGAAGATTACCAGACTGGTAGTAATTAAAATTGGGTTTATAAATAGTTTATTAAGGGGGTTCATAGGGGCAGCTGTAAAGCACAACAAAGATGTATCATACCATTTCAAGAAATCTAACACACGATTCTCAACAGCTATAAAACCAGCTCTGAAAAAGGTGAAAAATCAACTCACAAAAAAGAGTGTCTCAGAACAGACTAATAAGAACAACAGAGAAAACATCAACATAAAAATAAACATATCACAGTGGCAGCAGTGAACACATACCTATCAGTAATTACATTGAATGTGAATGGACTGAATGCTCCAGTAAAGAGACACCGAGTGTCATCTTGGATCAAAAGACACGACCCATCCATATGTTGTCTACAAGAAACTCACTTGAGACCTAAAGACAGGAACAAACTGAAAATTAAAGGTTGGAAGAATATATATCAAGCTAAGAATGAACAAAGAAGAGCAGGGGTGGCAATTCTAATCTCAGACAAAATCAACTTTAATGTCAAATCCACCATCGTGGACAAAGATGGACACTATTTACTGCTGAAAGGTTCAGTACACAAGCAAGACTTAACTGTATTAAACCTTTATGCACCTAATGTCAGAGCACCTAAATATGTCGAAGAAACACTGACTATGCTCAAAAGAGAGTTAGATGACTCCACAATAATAGTGGGAGACTTTAACACTCCACTCTCATTACTAGACAGATCATCTAGAAAAAAGCTCAGTAAAGATACAGAAGACCTCATTGACACAATTGACCAACTAAACCTCATTGATATATACAGAACTTTCCACCCATCAGCAGACAACTACACCTTCTTCTCCAGTGCACATGGAACATTCTCCAGAATTGACCACATGATAGGCCATAATGCAATGCTCAACAAAATCCATACCATTGAATTATTGCAAAGCATCTTCTCAGATCATAAAGCCATCAAAGTTGAAATCAATAGCAGAAAAAACAGAGATAGAAAGTGGAACTCTTGGAAACTGAACAACATCTTGCTCAAAAAAACATGGGTTATAGTTTGTGCATCAGTATTTCATTCCTTTTTATGCCTAAGCAATGCTTCTTATATGGATACACCACAGTTTATTTACTTCCATTAACCTGTTGATGAACTTTTGAATGGTTACCAGTTTTTAGCTATTTCAAATGAAGTTCTTGTATATAAGTCTTTGGGCATATTTACTTTTATTTTTCCTGGGTAAATATCTAGAAGTTGAATGGCTGGGTCACATGATAGGTAACTGTTTCTCTTCTTAAGAAACTGCCAAACTGTGTGTCGTCATTCTGCATTCCTACCACCAGTATGTAAGAATTCCAGTGTCTCCAGATCTTTGCCAGAATGTGGTAGTCTTTTTTTATTTAGGTAGATATTTAATGATACCTTATTATCATTCTAACTTGCATTTCCCTTAGGACTACTGATGTTAACATCTTTTTGTATCCCTATCTTCTAGCAACTTCATTGATGAAATACCTTTTAAATTTTTCTTGCCCATTTTTGGATTGTGTTATTTTCTTATTATTTTATTTTGAGAATTCTTTACATATTCTGGTATAAGTCCTTTATGAGAAATGCTGCTTGCAACTATGCTCCTATTCTTTCCATTCCCTTAATGTTGTCCTTTAAATAAAACAAGTTCTGAATTAAATATATATATATATATAATTGTGCTTTAGATGACAGCTTACAATTCAATTTGCCATACAAAAACTTGCACAGACATTGCTGTAACTGTAGCTGCTCTCGCCACTCTGTGACAGCACACTCGTCACTTCGACCTTGTATTTCCCATGTCCATTCAAATGTCTGCTATCCTCCTCTGCCCTGTCATCTCACCTTGGACAGGAGCTGCCCAGTTAGCCTCATATATCTACTTAAGCCAAGAAGTGCACTCTCTGCCAGTTTCCTTTTATGTCTTATAATCCAGTCCAATCTTGTCTAAAGAGTTGGCTTCAGGAATGGTTTCAGTTCTGGGCTAACAGAGCATCTAGGGGGCCATGTCTCCTGGGGACCCTCCAGTCTGTGGGACCATCAAATCTAGTTTTTGTTTTGTTTTGTTTTGAATAGAGTTCGAGTTCTGTACATCCATTTTTCTCCTGCTGCATCAGGGACATTGATCTCTTCTCTGTGAGGGCAAGCACCATCTAGCTCTGGTCTCGTGCTGTTGTAGTCTGTTGATTATGTGCTTCTTTCTGTCTCTAGGGCTGACGTTTTCCTTACGTCTTTGATGGAGGACAAGTTCTTAATTTTGATGCATCAAATTTATTTATTTTTTTCTTTTGTGGAAGTGCTTTTCAGTGCTGTATCTAATAAATTTTTGCCTGATGTACTGTCACAAAAATTTTCTCTAGTGTTTGTTTTTAGATGTTTTATGGTTTTAGCTTTTATGTTTGTCTTTGATCTATTTTGAGTTAATTTGCGATTGTCTATGAATTAGTCATCTGCTGTGATTTCCCTGTGTGTTGTCAATCTTATCACTATGATGTCAATGAGATGGATTAGTGGCAGTTATACTGATGAGATCTTCAGAGTTAGATAGTGTCTTAAGCCAGTCTTTTTTGAGATATAAGCAACACCTATGAGCAAAAAGACAGGGAGACCTTATACCACCAAGAAACAAGAGCCAGAAGAATAGCAAATCCTTTAGACCTAGGGTCCCTGCACTGAGAAGTTCCTGGCCAGGAGAAGATTCATGACGAGGACCTTCCTCCAGAGCTGACACAGAGAGAAAGCTTTCCCCTGCAGCTGACACCCTGAATTTGGACTTGTAGCCTACTAGACTGTGAGAACATAAAGCTATCCACTTGTAATACTCCTGCTACAGCAGCACTAGATAACCAAGACAGATTGCCTGTACCTTGTCAAAACTCAGTTGGCTACATATATCTGGGTCTACTTTTGGACTTACTTTTCTATTCTATTGATCTATATGTCTGTTTCATGCCAAAACCACAGTCTTGATTACTGTAGCTTTATCACAAAACAGGCTAGGTAGCTCAAATCCCCAAGTACCTATCCTACTTTTTTTCATTCTCATTTGAATTTTAGTATCAGTTTGACAGTTTCTACAGAAAAGTGTATTGGGGTTTTTATTGTGATTGTGTTCATTCTACTGATCAATCTAGGGGAAACTTATACCTTGAACAAGATTGAGTCTTTCTGTAAATGAACTTTCTGCTGTTGGTAGCTGTTGAGTCAATTCTGCTTTATGGTGACCCTGTGGATGTAGAGTAGAATGGCTCCATAGGGTTTTCAAGACTGACCTCTTGGCAACAGATCGCCAAACTTACCTTCTGAAGTGGCTCTGGGTGGGTTCAAACTGCCAATCTTTCAGTTAGCAGTAGAGTGCTGAATCATTTGTGCCACTCAGCCAGCTGAACATGGTATACCTCTGCATTTATTTAGATCTTCTCCAACTTCCCTCAGCAGTGTTTTGTAGTTTTGAATGTGCAGGTCTTGCAAATATTTTATTTCATATTTACATGCTATTGTAAATTTTTTTTAAGATGCCAGAACATACACCCAGTTTCTGCATGTACAATTCAATCACATTGGTTACATTCTTCATGTTAAAGGTGCCATTCTTGTAGTCTCTAACCATGCTGTTTCACCGCTGTTGATTCAGATGCTCTAAATTTCTCACCTGTGTTTTAGATTTCTACTGTTGACAGTTTGATCTCATGCAGATAATTCTTTAAGGAAGCACAATGTTCATGTCAAATATTCTTTACTAATTTAGCTGAAGAGTTACTTAGTTTAAAAATAGCTTCAGAGGATAATTTTAGTTCATGGGTTAAAGATTTTGTCAGGTCCATAGATTTGGGAATTCCTCCAGTCTCAATAGGTCTGATGTGTCTAGATTTTGTAAGAACACAAAACTCCATTTAACATTTTTTTTCCCCCTTTTGATCAAGATTCATCTACTGATTCCTTAATCAAAATTGTTCAGTAATGGTAGTTAGGCACCATCCAATTCTTCTGGTCTCATGGCTAAGGAGGCAGTGGTTCATGGAGGCAGTTTTGCCTTTTTCTAGGTTTCCTTCTTCCTCTGCTGCTCCAGGAAAGAAGAAACCAGTTGCTATATCTTGGATGGCTGTGTGCAAGCTTTTAAGACCCAAGGTACTGCTTACTAAACTGAGGAGTAGAATAGAAAATTGAGAAACAGTATTATGCCAGTTGACTTGACAATCTCGTGAAGCCATGACCCCTGTATCTTCAAACCAACAGAACTAATCCCATGAGACATTTGGATGTATTTAAGTAGTATTAGCAAGTGTAGCCTTTTTTTTTTTTTTGGAGAGTGGAAACATTGCTATTTTGTTGTGAAATTGTAGATCATGTAATACTCACTTTTTCTGACATAGAACTTGGTGATAACAGTTATTAAGTTGTATAACTGTTACTCTTAATTGATGCTAGTTTTCTCATTACTGGTAGGAATGTAGACATAAACCCACTACTTCCCAGGTAATGATTCCCTCTCACCTTCCTCCCTCCCGCCCCAGGTAGCCAATAATAGCCACTGGTTTCAGTATATTTACTGTGTATATATTCATATGTTATTTGCCCTTCTATGATTGTCTTATTTGACTCAGCATAAAGTCTTTAAGGCCCATCCATGTTGTAGCATGTACAGAACTTTTTGTCTCTTATGGCTCAATAGTACTCCATTGCATGGATATACAAGGTCTAAGTCCACGAACTTAATTCTTCTAAGTGCTGTGTACTTCATTGCTGAATATCACTACGGTCACCTTTGAAGTACACCCCTTTGGAAGCTGTGCACCAATGCCAGTGTCTAGTCCACCTTTCAAAGCAATTTTAGAATGCTCGCTGGAATGGCCGTTGCACGTAGTGGCATGGTGGCAAGTTCACAAACTTAATGGCATAGTTGTTTGTGAGGGAGTTTTTAGCTAGTAATCAAATAAACGTATTGGAACACTGCCCCTACTCACCTGATCTGGCCCCTAATGACTTTTTCTTTACCCAAAGGTAAAGGAAATATTGAAAGGAAGACATTTTGATGACATTCAGGACATCAAGGGTAATATGATGACGGCTCTGATAGTCATTCCAGAAAAGGGGTTCCAAAACCACATTGAAACGTGGACTAGACACTGGCATCCATGTGTAGCTTTCCAAGGGGAGTACTTTGAAGGTGACTGTAGTGATATTCAGCAGGGAGTTATGTGGCACTTTTTCTAGGATGAGTTCGCAAGCTTAGCTATCAGACTGCATACCATATTATTGTGTATACTTTCACCTGTTATTGGTGGGCACTTAAGTTGTTTCCACCTTTTGGCTCTTGTGAATAGTGCTGCAGTGAACAGAGACATGTGTGTATTTGTTTAGGTGATCAGTTTTAGGTTCCTAGGATATGTATCTAGGAGCAGAATTGGTAAGTTTTATGGTAGTTCTATTTTTAATTTTTTTTTAAGAAATCACCACACTGATATCCACAATGATAGTACCATTTTACGTTTCTACCAGCAGTGGATAAGAGTTTTATATTCCCATGTCATTACCAACACTCATTATTATCAGGTTTTTTTGTTTTTGTTTTTTAACCACTGCCATTCTAGTAGGGGTGAGGTGGTATCTTATGTTCAACTTCTGTCCTTAAGGTCAGTGGTTTAAACCCACTAGCCACTCTGCAGGAGAGAGATGTGGAAGTCTGCTTCTGTTAACGATTACAGCCTTAAAACCCCTATGGAGCAGTTCTACTGTGTCCTGTAGGGTTTCTATGAATACAAATTGACTTGTAAGCAACAGATTTGGCTTTAATAGATAATGATGATAGCATATTTTCATGTTGTTTGTTGGCCACTTGGATGTCTTCTTTGGTGAAGAGTTTGTTAATGTTCTTTGTTTATGTTTTGATTGGGTCATTTGTATTTTTCTCAAGTTGTAAAAGTTTTATCAGATGTATCATTCGCAAAGTTTTTTTCCCCCCCAATCTGTAGGTTGCCTTTTTACTCTTTGGATAGAATCTTTTGATGAACATAAGTATTTAATTTTTATTAAAATTGATTGATTGATTTTATTAAAATTGATTGATTGATTGATTGAAATCCAATTAAAATTGATTGATTGATTAAATAAATTAAAATAAATTATTTAAATAAATTAAAATAAAAATTTAATTTTTGTCAAAAATACTATCTGTTTTGTCTTCTACACATCTTACATTCACTGTTGTGTTTGATAACCTATCATAGAAAAGATTTAGGTCCCATAGGTCCCATAGCTTTGTCCCTGTATTTTCTTCTAAGGCCTTTATGGTTTTCGGTTGAACATTTAGGTCATTGATCCATTTTGAATTAGTTTTTGTGTATGGTATGAAACATGGATCTTGTTTCATTTTTCTGCGTGTGGAGATCTACTTCTGCCAGCACCATTTGTTGAAGGGACAGTTACTTCCCCCACTGAATATACTTAGCACCTCTGAAGGAAAAAAAAAAATCAGTTGAGCATAGATGTATGGATTTATTTCCGGGCTCTAAATTCTACTCCAGTGGTCTAATACTGTTTTTTTTATTTTCAATTTCTGGTTGTTCAGTGATATAGAAAATAGAATTGATTGTTATATATTGATCTTATATCCTGCAGTCTTGCTAAACTATTTCCAGTATACTTTTTGTGGATTCCATAGGATTTTCTACACAGATGATTATGTTGTCTATGAATGAAGACAGTTTTACTTCTTTTTCTTAGGCTGTCACACTTTTTATTCCTTTTTATTGCCTTATTGCACTGGCTAAAATCTCCAGTATAATTTTGAATAAGAGTGGTGAGAGTACGCATCCTTGCCTTGTTCCTAATTTTACTGGGAAATCATTCAGTTTTTCATAATTAACCATGATGTTGGCGATAGATACTTCCACAGTGTTATAGCTGTTGGTAAAAATCTTTAGTTTCCTTATCTTTGGCCTCAGTGGTTGCTGTGTGAATTTGAATAATAGTCATATTGGCTGGTCTTTCTTATATGTGTGTGGATATTATCCAATTTCTGGCAGCACTGTACTCAGGATACATCTTGAAATGTTCTTTTTAATGATGAATGCAACACCATTCATCAAGTTCTCATTCCCAGCATAGTAGACCATATGATTGTCTAATTCAAAATGGCCAATATAAAGTCATTTCAACTCATGAATACTTAGGATATTGATGTTTGTATATTTCATTTTTAACAATTTTCAGTTTTCCTAAATTCATACTTTATACTTTTCACATTCCCATTATTAATGAATGTTTGCAGCTGGTTCTATTTTGAATTGTGCTGAATCAACAAATGAAGGTCCCAAAAGTTTGACTCCATCCATGGCATTAAGGGCCACTCTACTTTGAAGAGACAGCTCTTCCCCAGTTGTCTTTTGAGTGCCTTCCAACCTTGGGGACTCATCTTCCAGCACTCTGTCACACAATTGGTTGACTTCTGAAAAGAATTAGCCAGTGAAACCTTATGAATAGATGCTATCTTAGATGGAAGAGGTGGTTTTGTTTGTTTGTTTGTTTGTTTTTTAAATATCTCTTGATTGCTGAAAGTTTTTATCAGAGTTGAATTTTGAATTTTGTCAAAATACTTTTGTGTATCTCTTAAAATGACCATAGAATTTTTATTTTCTGGTCTATTAATATTGTGGATACATTGATAGATTTTTGTAATGTTAAGCCAAACTTGTATGCCTGGGATTAATTCTACTAGTTCAGGATATGTTATCCTCTTTGTATAATGTTAGAGTCAGTTTTCTAAAATGTGTTAAGAATTGCTACATCCATGTTTATTGCTATCACTGGTGGTGGCCAGGCACCATCTGGTTCTTCCGGTCCCAAGTTTGTGTAGACATGCACTCATGTGGGTCTCTCAATCTTCTGGGTTGTGTTTACCCCATGTCATTTTGGTCTTCAGTGAGCATCCGTTCCTGCTGAGTTGGGACCATTTACTGTGCCCTGGATGGCAGCTTGGCAGCTTTTAAGACCCCAGACGCCACTCACCAATGTGGGGTGCAGAGAGCCCTCTTAGCAAAACACTAGTTGTGCCAATTAGCCTCAATTTTGCCTAAGAGCATGGTCTCCTGTCCCCTGCCCCAGCTACTCTGACCTTGCAGTATTGGGTTAAGATGGAAGGAGTACTTAAGTTATGGCTGAAGTCCATTTAATATTGTTCTTGTTTCTAATGTGTGCTATCACTGACTTGACCCAACCAAATTTCTACCAACTATCTAATCTAAACCCTCGCCCCCTAACAGTCCTTCCCTCCCCTCCCTTGCAGCCATCAAAGAGTCTTTTCTGTTATACATAAGTGCTTTTAAGATCTTATCGTAGGGTCTCATACAATATTTGTCCTTTTCTTGCTGACTACTTTCACTCAACATAATGTCTTCCAGTTGAAACCAGGTTATGAGATGTTTCCTGGAATCATCATTATTCTTTATCATTGCATAGTGCTCCATTGAGTATATATGCCGTAGTTTACCTATCCATTCCTCTGTTGTTGGGTTGATTCCATCTTTTTGCTATCATGGACTGTGCTGTGATAAACATTCTTGTGCTTGTATCCATTGGTGTGCATGGCCTTGATTCTGCAGAATATATTCCAAGTAGTGGAATTACTGGGTCAAATAGTGTATCTATATCCATTTTTTTTAAGGAAGTGCCAGATTGCTTTCCAAAGGGACTGGACCATTTCGCAACCCCACCAACAGTGTAGGAGAGTTTCACTTTGTCCACAGCCTTTCCAGCATTTCTTGTTTTGTGTTTTTTGGATCATGGCCAACCTTGTTGGGGTGAGATGGTATCTCATTGTAGTTTTGATTTGAATTTCTTTCATAACTAAAGATTGTGAACATGTCCACATGTGTTTTTTGGCTGCCTGTTTCTCCTCTTCAGAGAAATGTCTGTCCATCTCCTTTGCCCATCACTTAATTGGATGATTTATCTTTTTCTTTTGATATTTTGTAGTACCTTATAGGTTATGGAGATCAGGCATTGATCTGACACATAGTTGCCAAATATTTTTTCCCATTCTGTAGGTGGCCTTTTAATTCTATTTAAAAAGTCTTTGGATGAGCAAAAGTGTTTGATCTTAATATTTCCCATTTATCTATTTTCTGTTTATTGTGGCCTGTTTTCATTCTCATTGGAATCCATGAATTTCTTTATTTCATCCTTGATTTCTTCTATAATCTATGGTTTTTTGAGCAAGATGTTGTTCAGTTTCCAAGAGTTCCACTTTCTATCTGTGTTTTTTCTGCTATTGATTTTGACTTTTATGGCTTTATGATCTGAGAAGATGCTTTGCAGTAATTCAGTGGTATGGATTTTGTTGAGAATTGCATTGTGTCCTAACACATGGTCAATTCAGGAGAATATTCCATGTGCAGTGGAGAAGAAGGTATAGTTGGCCATTAATGGGTAAAAAGTTCTGTATATATCAATGAGATTTAGTTGGTTAATTGTGTATTTTAAGGTCTTCTGTATCTTTATTGAGCTCTTTTCTAGATGATCTGTCCAGTATTGAGAGTGGAGTGTTGAAGTCTACCACTATTATTGTGGAGTCATCTAACTCTTTTTTGAGTGTAATCAGTGTTTCTTGGATGTATTTAGGTGCTCTGATATTAGGTGCATAAATATTTAATATAGTTAAGTCTTGCTTGTGTACTGAACCTTTCAGCAATAAATAGTGTCTGTCTTTGTCAACCCAGTGGTGGATTTGACATTAAAATTGATTTTGTCTGAGATTAGAATTGCCACCCCTGCTCTTCTTTGTTCATTGTTAGCTTGATATATATTCTTCCATCCTTTAATTTTCAGTTTGTTCCTATCTTTAAGTCTCAAGTGAGTTTCTTGTAGACAACATACAGATGGGTCATGTCTTTTGATCCAAGATGTCACTCAATGTCTCTTTACTGGAGCATTTAGTCCATTCACATTCAATGTAATTATTGATAGGTGTGTGTTCACTGCTGCCATTGTGATATGTTTATTTTTGTGTTTATGTTTTCTCTGTGGTTCTTATTAGTCTGTTCTGGGACATTCCTTTTTGTGAGTTGATTTCCACCTTTTTCAGAGCTGTTTTTGTAGTTGTTGAAACTCCTGTGTTACATTTCTTGATATGGTATGTTGCATCTTTGTTGTGCTTTACGGCTGGATGCCCCTAAGATCCCCCCTAATAAACTACATATAAACCCAATTTTAATTAATACCAGTCTTGTCAACTTCCTCTCCATCTGGAAGGACTGTAATGACTGTAGTACATCCCTCTTTTTAATATGATGGCACCATAGTTTTCATGGTAATCACTGGATCGTTTCTTTCAGTATTAAAGCTGAGATTGAGTTTGTAGCCTTCTCTAACTGCGTAGAATTCTGGATGATGTGTCATTCTAAAATATAAAGTTAGTGGTTTTGTTTTTCTAAGCCAAAGCTAAGAACTTCTTTCAGTATTTCTTGTAGTTTTGGTTTGGTTTTTTACAAAGTCTCTGAGTTTCTGTTTATCTGTGAATGTCTTAATATCATTTTCATATTTGAAAGACAATTTTGCAGGATATATAATTCTTGGTTGGAACTTATTCTCCTTCAAGGCTTTGAATGTGTCATGCCACTGTCTCCGTTCCAGCTGAGAAATCTGATGAAAGCCTACAGTGTTTCCCTCTGAATGTTAGCTTTGCTTTGAGTCTTGCTGCCTTTAAGAGTTGTTGCTTATGTTTCATTTTGTTAAGCTTGATTATAATATGTCTTGGAGTCTTTCTTTTGAGATCTGTATCAGGTGGTGTATGATATGCATCTGCGATATTTATATTCTCTTCCTTCATGATTTCTGGGAAGTTTCCTGTGAGCAGCTCAGCAGCAATACTCTCTGTGTTCTCAGGTGTCTCACCCTGTTCAGGGACTCCAATTAATCAAAGATTGTTCCTCTTAATAGAGTCCCACATGCTTCTTAATTCTTCTTCATTTTTCTTGTGTTTTTTTTTTTTTCTGATTCTTACTCATAGATGCTGGTGTCAGTACTTCTGTCTTCCAAGTCAGAAATTCTTTTTTCCATTTGTTCCATTCTGTTTTCTTGCCTCTGAATGGAAGTTTCTATCTCTTTGATTTTGTTCTTGATCTGTTGGATTTCAGCATACAGGTGTTCCATCAGATTGAACAGCTTGCTTAATTTTTCCTTTTGTTTTGCTGCATTTTGTATAAGGTCTAGAAGGGCTCTGTAAATAATTGTTTTGTATTCACCTTCTGATGATTTCACAAAAGTTTCTTCATCCAGAAAACTCCTTGGTTGTTTTGTTTGGGAGCCTTCTGAAGCCATGGGTGATTTCTTGTTTGCCACAAGTGTCTGTTTCTTTTTGAGTTTCATGTGAGTAAGTAAAGGCTGGGAGAGATACTATAAGGATGGACTGCAGATGTTTCTCTTGGCTGTCTTAAAATGTAAAACAAAAAATATCTGACCACTTCCCAAGTCAGTCAGATTTTCAGATGTAGAGGTCCCTCTTCCCAACTGGCAAAGTAGGCACCTCTATATCCAACCCCAGGTGATACGAACCAGTTCAAAATACAGCAATGCTACTGCCCTGTTGGCCTCTGCTGACAGAGCCCAGCCTTAGGCGACATTGTGTA
This sequence comes from Heterohyrax brucei, assembly GCA_028571685.1. Lineage (NCBI taxonomy): Eukaryota > Metazoa > Chordata > Mammalia > Hyracoidea > Procaviidae > Heterohyrax > Heterohyrax brucei. The sequence goes on along the minus strand of CM053157.1, from coordinate 33,540,352 downwards.
AACTAGTGTTTTTCTGGTAGAAAAGCGCTCTCCTGTGGTCAGGCTTAGACTCCCAAGCTAAGAATTAGGTCCAGCTGCAGCCACCATATCTAAGAAGGCACCCTTCACACAGTTGGCAGATAGAGGGGCTAAAGGTACCGAGAGGTAGTGGGTCCTCGGCCTCTGTTGCCAGGCCCCTACCACAGGTGACACTGTGTAAACTACTGCTTTCCTGTTGGAGAAGTGCTGTCCTGTTTGCAAGTACTGGCTCCCAGGCTAAGAATTAGGTCCTGCTAAAATCTCCATATCCAACATGGCATCCCACACATAGGTGCTGCCGGTTCTGTACAAACTATGCTGTGGCAGAGATAAAAAGACAGACCTAAAGTGTCTAGATGAACAGAATCCTAAGCCTCGCTCTCAAAATATTGCAATTTCGCCTGCCTATCTCACCAGCAGTACGTCTGAGGCTATCCACTAGGCATGACCCAGCTGCGCACACTGGCCAAGACAGAGAAAAAAAAGTCAAAATGATGCATTACCTTCAGTCCATGAGAGCCAGGGCTAGCCAGGAGTGAGAGTCAGCAAAAGAGAGGAGGTTTTTCGTTCAGTGTTATGAAGTCCAAATTAACAGCCCCATGCTGTGTCTTGGGGCTCACTAGGTTACCAGAAGACTCCATTTGATTATCACTTCAGGTCTTGGTTTCCAGAGGGATATAAGGAGACGTGTGCTTAGTCTGCCATCTTAACTCCACCTCCTGCAGTTTTTAATCTTTAAAAGTTTGATTTATAGCACCAATGTCTCTATTTAACATAGCTAATCTTTCATGTTTTAAGAGAAATGCAGTTATAGCTGTCTTAACCTTTGTCTACTAATTGTGTCATCAGTGCCATTTATTGGTAAGTTTGAACTAATTGATTTTTATTTGACCTCATTATGAGTTGTGTTTTTCTGCTGCTTTGCATTCTTGGTACTCATCTGAATCGATTCTGAATGTCTGGCAGTTCCCTGTCAATATGCTGTTGCAGTCGCTTTTTAATAATCTTTAGCAAAATGTTACTTGCGTGTGATATTAATGATATTGTTCAATAATTTGTACATTTCAATAATTTGTACATTTCAATAATTTGTACAGAATAGTCATAAATATGGATCTCTTCCAGCCAACTGGCCAGGCAGTTATCTTCCAAATTTCTTAGCATAGATGAATGAGCACTTCCAGCACTGTATCTGTTTATCGAAACATCTCAATTGATATTCCATCAATTCACGGAGCCTTGTTTTTCACTGATGCCTTCAATGTAGCTTTGACTTCTTCCTTCAGTACCATCATTTCTTGATCATATGCTACCTCTTGAAATGGCTGAATGTTGACCATTTCTTTTTGGTATAATGACGGTATACTTTTTCTATCTTCTTTTGATGCTCTCTGCATCATTTAATATTTTCTCCACAAAATCCTTCACTACCGCAACTCGACTTGAATTCTTTCTTCAGTTCTTTCAGCTTGAGAAATGCCATGTCTTCTTTCCTTTTGGTTTTCTATTTCTAGCTCTTTCCACATGTCATTATTATAACTTATCTTTTGGAGCTAACCTCTGAAATCTTTGGTTTACTTCTTTTACTTCAAAACATACAAGAGCAAGTTTCAGAGTCTCTTGTGATATCCAATTTGGTCTTTTCTTTCTTTCCTGTCTTTCTCATGACCTCTTGCTTTCTTCATGGGTGATATCTTGATGTCATTCATCAAGTCGTCTGGTCTTTAGTCTTTAGTGTTCAGTGCATCAAATCTAATCTTAAGGTAGTATGTAAACTCATGTGAGACATACTTAAAGTTCTACTTTGGCTCTCGTGGACTTTTTATAATTTTCCTCAGTTTGGGTTTGAACTTGCATATGAACAATTTATGATCTGTGCCACAAGTGGCACCTGGTCTTGTTCTAACTAGTGATACTGAGCTTTTCCATCATCTCTTTCCACAGATGTAATTTATTTGAATCCTGTGTATTTGATCTGATGCAGTCCATGTATATAGTTGCCATTTATGTTGGTGAAAACCAGTATATTCAATGAATAAGTCAGTTGTCTTGTAAAATTCTATTATGTGTTCTCTGGCATCATTTCTTTCACCAAGGCTGTATTTTCTCACTATATGTCTTCTTTTTTGTTTCCAGCTTTTGTATTCCAGTCACCAGTAATTATCAATGTCTCCTGATTACATGTTTGATCAATTTCAGACTGCTGAATTCAGCAAAAATCTTCAGTTTCTTCATCTTTGGCCTTAGCAGTTGGTGTGTAAATTTGAGTAGTAGTTATATTAATTGGACTTCCTTGTATTCACAGGGTCGCCATGAGTCAGATTCGACTCGATGACATGTGGCTTGGTTGTATTCACATAGATGTTATCCTATCACTGACAGTGTTGTACTTCAGGATAGTTCTTGAAAGGTTCTTCTTGATGGTAAACGCAATGCCATTCTTCTTCAAGTCATCATTCCTGGCATACTAGACCATATGATTGCCCAATTCAAAACGGCCAATACCAGGTGGCTTACTAATACCTCGGATATTGTTGTTTATGCATTCTATTTCATTTTCAACAATTTCCAATTTTCCTAGATTCATACTTTGTACCTTCAAGTTTCCAATTATTAATGGATGTTTGCAGCTGTTCTTATTTTGAGTGTAGCCTCATCAGCAAATGAAAGCCCCAAAAGCTTGACTCCATCCACATCATTGAGGTTGACTGCTTTGAGGAGGCAGCTTTCCCCAGCCTTCCAATCTGGGAGTGCCCAACTTAATGGCAGTACATTAGACAGTGTCCCACTGCTATTCATAAGGTTTTTGCTGGCTAATTCTTTTCAGAAGTAAACTGGCAGGTCCTTTTTCCTAGTGTGTCTTAGTCTGGAAGCTCAGCTGAAACCAGTCCACCATGGGTGCCCCTGAATACCAGTAGCATAGTTTCCAGCATCAGAGCAACATACAAGCCCCTACAGTACAGCAAACTCACAGACACTTGGGGCTGAATGGCATTATGCTGAGTGAAATAAGTCAATCGTATAAGAACAAACATTATATGAGAGCAGTATAAAAATTCAGGAAAAGGTTTATACACCGAAAAAAAAAGAAAAAAAATAACCATCTTTGATGTTTATGAGTGAGTGGAGGAGTGAAGAAGGAAAATCACTAACTAGATAGAAGACAAATGTTAGCTTTGGTGAAGCAAAAGACAGTATACAATAAAGGGAAGTCAGCTCCACTTGAAGAAGGCAAAGTCATTGAAGCTTCCTTGACATATCCAAACACCTTGAGGGACTGAATTACTGGTGCTGAGAGATAGAGACCATGGTAGTGAAACATCTAGCTCAACTGGCGTGGTTCATTAAAATAAAATGTTCTACATCTTTTGTGAGTAGAATATAGAGTATTAAAATCTTGCAATCTGCCATCTAAGATGCATCTATTGGTCCTATCCTGTCTGGAGCAAAGGAGAATGAAGAAAACTAAATACACAAGAAAAATATGAGTCCAAAGGACTAATGGACCACAGTCTCCACCAGCCTGGGCACAGGAGAACTATGTAGTGCCTGGCTATTACCTCAGCTCCTCTGACAAGGATCACAATAGAACAGGATTCAAATTCACAAAGTCCAGACTAGTATATCTGACAGACAGAAGGAACCCTCAAGACCCAGGGCTCCAGACATCCTACTAACTCAGATTTGAAGCTACCCAAAAAAATCCACTAGTCAGCCAAATATTAGACAGGACTATGACACAAACAGTACTGCAGGAATATGCTTCTTAGTTCAGGTAAGTATAAGAGACGAAATGGGTAACACCTGCCTGAAAGCAAAGATGAAAAGGCACAAAGGGATAGAAAAACTAGATGAATGAACATGAGGAACCTGGGATAGAACAAATGCAGACATGTTGTGGGGATTGCAACCAATGTCACCAAAGAATTGGTGTATACATTTTTGAATAAGTGAATTTATACTGTAAAGTTTTACCTAAAGCACAATAAAAAAAAAAAAAAAGATTTCCAGTGGTCTGCAGAAGACAGATGTGTTGTTTACAACATAAGACAGTTTTTGTATAAAGAATCCTTACAAATTAATTTAAAAAGATAGACTTCAAAACATAAATTACAAATGGCTAATAAATGTATATTTTAAATGTTACTGTCTACTAGTAATCAACGAATTATAAACATTTCGATCTAACACTGAGGGCCATGACCCTTTCTTACATTTGTCCATGCTGATGAGGGTGTGGAGAAGTGAACACTCACTGTCATGGTGGTGGACGTGACCATTGGCTCATTGTTTCTTGTGGGCATTTTGTCAGTGTGTGTCAGGATACTTAACAGGTGAACATGCCTGTGACCTGTAATTTTACTTCTAATAATTTACTCTTAAAAATTAAGAATATGAGCCAATATTTAGTACCCAGATGTTTATTATAGTAAAAACAAGAACACACGAAAATAATCACAAATAAGGGCTTATTAAACAACTTTGATACATCTATGAAATTTTTTTGTGCATAGTCACAAAAATTTTGCATTTGAATCTTAACATGAAAAAGCTTTTTATCATAGGCTAAGTGAAAATGTAGTTTACAAATCAGTATGCACTTCATGGTTTCAATAAAACGGAAAAAAGGCTACTCTGTAAAATAGTTTTTTATTATTTTTGATAAAGTGAATACATAACTACACTATATATACATCTTTACAAAAATATACTCAGATGTGTCATATACAACAAGATTAGTGGGAACTATAACTATAAAGAATTATTTCATTTCCAAAAACTCAATTTAAAATATAACAGAAATTTGCATAATGCCAAGACAGGTTTAGTACTTTTTCAAGATCTCTCCACTTTGAACAAGTTTATAGTTAGATACCTCCCTCCCCCAAGGATACGGTAAATGAACAAAATTTCTAATCTCTGTGACCTGCCTAATCTATGATAAACCCTTACCCCCCATCCCTACCCTCGTAGCCGTCAAAGAGTCTTTGCTTCTGTATATGAGTCTATTTTTAAGTTCTTATAGCAGGATCTCATACGATATTTGTTCTTTTGCCATTGACTGATTTAACTCAACATAATGTCTTCCAACTGACACCAGGTTATGGGATGTTAATTATTTCTGAGTGGTAAATTGATGAGTGTTTTTATTTGCCTAAACCTTTTAGTATTCTGTTATAAATATGCATTGCCTTTGTGTCAGATCCAACTCGAGGGCACTTGGCTTGGCTTGGCTGCCTTTGTAATAAGAGGAGTAGGGTTGTTATCATTATTATTATTTAAAATGTCGCTAACTATTTGCATCTTCAAGCTATAGACCAGGGCCAGCAAACTTTTTCTGTAAAGAGCCAGAGAGTAAAGTGCTAATCCTTTTGGGTCAGATGATCTCTGTCACAACTGTTCATTTCTACTGTTATAACACAAAAGTAGGCACAGATAAAACATAAATGAATGAACATGAGCTTGTCCAGTAGATTTTAGTTTCTAGAAAAGAAGGTAGGCCGAACTGACCTAAGGATATCACTTGATGATCCAGCTGTAGGCAATTGGAGGGCCTAGATCAGGTGAAGGTTAGCATCTCTGAGTGCTTAGATATTAGCAAGCCGTTGTTCATTGTTCATTGCCTTTCTCTGAAGGAACCTGACTGTGCCCAATAAAACTTTTCATTAAGAGGAGGCAGGCCATGTTGGCCCAGAGGATACAGTTTGCAGACATGTTGGGGCCTAAACCAGTTGAAGGCCAGCACCCTTGGGTGCTTATGTATTTGAAAGCTCTTATTCATTGCCTTTCTCTTATAGTACCAACCCAAACTAAACCCAGTGCCATCAATTCAGGGCTAACTCATAGTAACCCTAGGGGTCAGAGTAGAATTGCCACACAGAGTTTCTGGGGAGCACCTGGTGGATTTGAACTGCCGACCTTTTGGTTAGCAGACATAGCACTTAACCGACTACACCACCAGGGTTTCCAATTCTCTTATAGTACACTCAGAAAAAGCCACTTATTCATTACTTTCCTAGTACAGTTATTAAAAAACCATATGACTATGAAATCCACATTAACAAGAAAATGTATATTCTTCACAAAGTGTTCAAGTCTGTTTTTACTCATTTTAAAACCATTTTAAGGCAGTTAATCTACTGTCATTTTAACTTTTTCTTCTGTTAAAAAAGAAGAAAGCTTCTTTGGCACTTCTTAGGATTCTAATGCTTTAGTTAAAGAAAAATTAGGTGCTTAGGGATTTTTGTGTCTTTATGCTGAAACAGTTGGTTTTGCAATTCAGTACAGGCAAAATAGGTAACATAGTCTTTTTTATCCTCCTCACACCCCCAAATTAAGCTTAAGATGTGGAATAAATTTTATACTCCTGAAAGGGACAAATGAATCTCATGTAGATAAATGAAAAACCTCTTCAGTATCCCCATAACTGCTGAAAGAAATAGTCTCAAAACCTTCTAAAAATTAAGTATTTATGTTTCTCAAAACACTTTATTAAGAGGACAAAAAGACAACTTACAAACTGGGGGAAAAAATCTTTGGAAACAACAAAAATGTATGTGTTCTCTAAACTTCATAGAAAACAACAGAAAGACAAACCAGTCCAAAAATGGGCAAAGGACATGAATAAACACTTCACTAGAGGCCATTCAGGTGGCCAACAAATACATGTAAAGATACTCAAAATCATTAGCCATTAGAGAGATACAAATCAAAACTGCAGTGAGATACCATGTCAACCCCACAAAAGTGGCATTAATTTAAAAAAAGAAAACAACAAATGCTAGCCAGGTGGTAGAGGTTGGAACATTTATATGCTGCTGGTGTAATTGAAAATGGTACAGCCATTTTGAAAAACAACATGGCATTTTCCTCATAAAGCTAGAAATAGAACTATTTTTTTGATCTAGCACAGCACTCATAGGTATATATCCTAGAGAATAAAATATACCTATGTTTATTGCAGCATTATTTACAATGCAAAAAGACAGAAAGAACCAAAGTGTTCACCGATGGATGAATGGATAAACAAAATGTGGTATATGCATACAATGGAATACTATGCAACTATAAAGAATAAGGAAGAGTCCAAAAAACACAACATAGATTAATCTGGAAGACATTAGGCCAAGTGGAATAAGTCAATCACAAAAGACAAATATTGTATGGTCCAGTTATAAAAAGTCAAGAATAGATATTGTGATGGTTAAGGTCGGGTTAACTTGGCTAGGCCACAATTCTTGGTGCTTTGGCACTTATGATGTAGTTTGACAACTATGTAATGATATCACCTCTATAATGAGCATGACTATCATGAGATCTGCTATGAGCAACTAATCAGTTGAAAGAGTTTTCTTGAAGATACAGCCTGCATTCTGGCAAAGCTCATAAGCTTTTGCTCACTCTGGATCCTGCAACTGGCTCTTGATCATCTGACCTCTGGTTCTTGGGACTTGAGCTACCAGCTTACCTGCCAGTTTTAGGATTCATTGGCTTCCACAGCCTGTGAGCCAAAGGCCTGCCGTCTAATGTGCCAGTCTTGGGTTTGACAGCCCCTGCAGCTACAGAGTCAAGAGAAACCTTCAGCCTGACCTGTGGACTTAGGACGTTTCAGCCTGTATAACCATGTGAACCATTTCTTTGATATAAATCTGTGTGTGTGTGTGTGTGTGTATGCATATGCATATGCATATATATACACACACATTACTGGTTTTGCTTCTCTAGAGAACCCAGCCTAAGACAGATACACGTACAAAAAAGCAAAGTTCTTTGATATTTACTAGGGATGGGGGTAGGGGTGTGGAGGAAGGTAGAATTGCTTTCTAGATGGTAGACACTTACTAATTTTCTTCATGAGAAAGGCAGTTCCAAATATGGTCAAGCACAACTTGTCCAAAGTAAAGAAAAACACTAAGAAGTACATGAGAAAAGGGGATAATTTCAATAAATGCTATAATATATACAATTTTGCAACAGCGGTAAAAACCACCAAAAAGCATGTGTGTAGCTACATAGGTAGATAGGAATGCATGTGTGTGTGTAGGAAGGCATATGGCGTAAATGCACATGGAAGCAGAAGTGTATCTGTGGTCATATGTATCTACATATTTGTGTGTGCTACAGATGAATCCACATAATAGAACAAACCACATAGGGGACACAGTTGTGGAGCCTTCCTAGACATATCCAAACCACCTGTGGGATTGGTTTACTGGGTCAAAAGGCTTGGAGCCATAGTCTTGGTGGACAACTGAATCAATGGGCATAACATAGTTCACAAAGGTAATGTTCTGCATCTGAGTTTGGTAAGCAATGTCTGGAACCTTAAAAGCTTAAAAGCTTGTAGTTACATCTACCTATGTAACTACGCACATGCTTTTTGGTGGTTTTTACTGCTGTTGCAAAATTGTATGATACAACATTTGGGCTCTGTTTGCCTGGAGAAGAAAAGAAAGAAGGAAATCAAAGGCTCAGAGAAGAAAATAGTCCACTGGACAAATAGACCACATGAACCACAATCTCTTCAAACCTGAGACTAGAAGTAGATGGTGCCTGGCCACCACTACCAACCATTGTGACCATTCTGGCCAGGGATACAATAGAAGGTTCCAGATAGAATAGGAGAAAAACATGGACTAAAACTCAAATGCCTAAAAAAAAAGGCCACACCTACTGTATTGATAGAGACTAGAGGAACCACAAGACTATCACCATAAGATATCCTTTGGCCTTGGAATTAAAACGATTTCTGCAAGTCACCAAATAATAGATTGGCTTATGAAATAGACAATATCACCTATAAGTAATGTGCTCCCTTAAACAATTAACTATATGAGACCAAGGTCAACAGTTACCCAGAAGCAGAGGTGAGATGGTAGAGAGGAGCAGGGAAGCTAGATCAGTGCAAACAGAACAAACAGAATGGAAATGAGAATGCTGACACACTGTAGAGACTGTAACCAGTGGCATGGAACAATGTGTGGAACAATTACTAAAACCCATTGCCATGAGTCAGTTCTGACTCACAGCAACCCTACAGGACAGAGAAGAACCTAATTTGCTGTGTAAACTTTCACCTAAAACACATTATTTAAAAAATAAATAAACTTCCTCCCTGGTTAGAGATTTATCCAGTAGTCTTCAGGCAAAGGTCACCAAATGACTGTTAGCTGTGTTTATCACCAGTTATAAGCTGTTAACCAGATAGCATCTTAGTCTCCTGGTGTTGCTGTAACAGAAACAATACAAATGGGTGGCTTTCAAGAACAAAAATGTATTGTCTCACAGTTTTGAAGTCCAGAAGTGTCGGTTCAGAGCCTGGCTCTATGGAGAGATCCTTTTTGTTCTATTTCAGTTTCTAGTAGCTGGTAATCCTGAAAGTTCCTGTGCTTATAGATTCTTCTGCTTCCATCATCAGATAGCATCTGTCTTTCCTCTGCTGTACTGGGTGGTCTCTGTATCTGTGCTGTTCCTTATTATCTCAGAAGCCATTAGGTTTAGAACACACCTTACACTGATGTGCCTCTTTAGTAGAACAAAGAAAATCCTAGTCCCAAACAGAATCACATCCACAGCATCTTTTAGGGGAACACAATTCAACCCATAACAGATTTACCCCTCCTGATTCTGGATCAACATAAGGTGCTGGTGTGACATAGGACAAGTGCTGGGAGTGCTGGGATCCTCTGACTGAGTCTTGAAACTCCTCAAGAGTAGGGGTCGGTCCCAGGCTGACATGAAGTCATTGTATTGTAGAACTGGCCTCCGAGTGTGAATTCAATGCTCCCACCAGGGAAAATCTCTGAGAATCAGGCAGACCTGGCAAGGCTTGGGCTATAAATGCTGCTCCTCATACTCCTTTTTTTATCCGGACTGAGGAAGCGTCACCAACTCTGGCTGTCCTTGTCAGCCCGAGCAATGCTCTCCCTCTTTAGTGCCATGGCCCTGCCATTACTGTGTGAAGGGTCTGGCTGGCGCTCTCTGTCCCTGACCCTCCACCACATGGTTCCCTCCTGCTTGGTCACCTGCCCCGGTGTGCAGGGGCCTGGGCCCTGGGGTCACCCTGCCTTCGTTATCTCTCACAGTTCATGCTCCGATGTTGGAGTTGCTGGAATCCAAAAGCTGATTGGGCTGTGGTTTCGTAAAGCAAGGAATTGTCTCTTTTGTCATGTGTTTAGAGATGGGCAGCTTGTTTCATAGCTGTGGATTTCTCCCCTTTTGTCTCCTCAGAAATTGCGGGAGCTCCAGTGTCCGAAATTTCTGGGCCTTTCTCCACCGATGACATAGCCAGCAACTGTGTCCCTGCCCTCCCTCTGAAAGAGCCTATTCTCTGGATCGTCTCCTATTCACTCATGAGTGTGTGTGGGATCATCCTTCTTGTCTTAATCTTCCTGCTGTTACTTCCGTTCCGGTGTAGGCATCGCCCTTGTCACCCCGAGGTGGTCAATGACGAGTCCTCTCTTGTGCGGCATCGCTGGAAATGAATTTTCATCTGCACTCTAGTGACCTTGAACTCAGCCATGACAAGAATGACGTCTCAAGTGCAACAAGCAGGGCTGTAAGCCCAGGCCTCCTCCTGTATCCACGAGTCTTAAATCACTGTCGTGCTCCCAGATGCCTTCCAGATTCACTGTATTTTGAGTCTTGATTTTAAAGCTTCCTTCTTCTCCTCTACATCCAAGAGAAATAATAATAATTAAAATCAAAACAAAAATCCTGCCTCTTTCTGAACCAAAACAGTGAACTGGACTTCAGACTTTATATGACCGATCACACCAAACCGTCTAGATATGCCTCCAAAAAAATGCAAGCCACAGCTATGGTTTTCGTCTCAGATCTCTGGAGAAAGCATATATATAGTTTGTAATCCCTTTAAGCTTACAAGAAGCCTTTTATATTAATTGCTTTTAACGATATTTTGCACCAGATCTCGCCCCAGGTCAGTGTGGGAGAAAAAGGCTTGCAATACAATGGTAGAAGAATCCAGGGCTGCTGCTCTCTTCTGAGTCAGAAGCAGGGCTGCAGCCTATTTTGTGGGTCTCTCTTTTCCTCTCTGTGCTATCACTGGGAGCTGGAACTTCTGACAGCACTCACCAGCCTCTTCTGAAGATGGACAGCCTTCGCCCATCACAGTAGAGTGGGCAAGAAACATATCAATATTGGAGTGTTGGTGTAAAACTAAAAACCTACCTCTGTTGCGACTTTTCCCAGAGTGCCCTGCCTGAGGGTACAGCAGCCTGGCTGCAGGCATTACCTGCACCTAAGGGAACCCTCATTCCAGCATGCAAGACATCACAGGTGTTGAACCCAGCATCAAACCGGAAGTGTTCAGTCTCCCAGCTGGTCATTGTCCTACATGCTTATTTTAGTGAGCAGTGTCTTAATAAGAAAAACAAATTACATTTTGTTAGTTTAGTTGTGGAGTCCCTGAGTGTCACAAAGGTCTAAGTAGTTGACTACTAACTGGAAGATTGGTGGTTTGAACCCACCCAGAGGTGCCTTGAAAGACAGGCTGACTTACAAAAGGTCACAGCCTTGAAAACCCTATGGAGCAGTTCTACTCTGTAACACATGGGGTCACTATGAGTCAGAATCCACTCAACAACAACTAACAACAGTTTGGTGGCTTTTTCTTTCCAGATCCTCTCAAGAGGTAGACGGTTACTCCCGTGCTGAGAAAGAGAAAAACGGTTAAATGCCCATACTTCTCACTAGCTATCAGGGAAAGAAGACGAGAGGCATGAAAAGAAAGTACAGGGAACTATGACTCTTCTTTGGATTTTGAAACCACGTCTTTCCATGTGTGGAACCTTCTGGGCTCAAGTGCACCACCCTAATCAGTGTAGACACATCTTCTTACCGCTTAACCTGTGTGTTCCTTCCCTTTGGCGAGTTCAGTCTTTGGTGATGAAGTGGGTGGGCAAATCCTACTTGTTAGCATTTGTTTGAGGCCTTTACCAAAGAAAAGTGTCAGCTTTTAACTTGACGTAGCCAGCCTCCTATGATCTGATGTAATTTGGAGAGGCTTTCAAAGCCAGTGTCCCTTCTTTCTTGATTGTACACCCAGTTCAGTGTTCTCTTTGTGTTGCTTTTGGGATGTGTTGGACATACAATAAATTCCACTGTAAGGGCTAAGCACTGAGTACCTCCTCTGACTGGGATGTCATCTGTGTTCTTATGTGTGTTTCAGTCATCTGCTCTGCTCACTAGCCCTTTGGTAGTACAAATCGGTATGTGGCTGCTAATAGAAAGGTTTCTGGGAGGCACCTCAGAAGAAAGACCTGGTTATCTAAGGCCAGAAGATGAAAGCCATTAAAAACCTCACAAAGTGCAGTTCTTCCCTGACGCTTACAGGGTCACCACAAGTCAGAGTTGACAGCAACTGGTTTCACTGGCTTTGCTCCCTCACCCCAAATATTTCCATAGTAAGAATTGTATAGCTGCTCCCTAGAGACAGGGAGGTCACTTCCACATTTCAGGGTGCCTTCATAGACTCTCTGGAAACCAAAGGGAAGCTTCTGTGAGCTTCTTGTCAGAATTGATAGGAGTCACATCTTAGAAGGAAAATTAATGTTGTATGTGTTCTTCAAGATATGCATTCACAGAAGGGCAGTGGGTAATGCCCAGTAGGAACAGTGTAGAGAGAAGAGATTCTATAATCAGATGCTTAGTATCACTTCTGGTCCCAACTAGTCAAGAGCTAATCATTTCAAAGGCATTTCCAATTGGACTCTAGATGTCCAACTCTCCTGTCCTGTTGGCTTTTTCTTTGATTTCCGTTTTGTGGACCACTTCGTGTAGAAGGGGAGTCAATGCCTCTAGACTGTGTCCCCCCTTGCTGTGACAGATCCAGGTCCCTGAAATAAAAAGAGGCAACTGCAGGTCTCACCTGGTTACCTTTGCTGCCTATTCTGTACACAGTCATCCTGTGTTTCATCTTTGCGTGTTAGGTTTCTTAGATGGAAGACATTCCAGTTGCAGCTGATTGGCAGGCACTGCTCCCAGTGTACACGGTAATAGCAAGGTAGGTTTCAAGTTAGGGTATTTGAATGAATTTGTTGTGACACTGTATTTCATACCAAATTTCTCTACTTTTTCATTTCAGGTGTCACTGAGTGTGACATTTTAATGTAAATACTTAAATTACAAAGGCATAACTTAACAATGAAAATGAGAGAGACAGTTGAATATAGGACATTTTTCTGGCATGCCTTACTGCTAAAAATTGGACTTTGAGTCAAAATCTGTTAGTGACTCGCACCTCAAGTGATGTAAATTGTGACTTTGCTTGGCAAACAGTCAAGGAGACTTGCTTTCAATGGGAAAGGAAGTAGCAACCCTCTGAGGGTGTCATTTTTACCTTGTGATACACTGTGGAAAATGCTGAAACATGATCCTTTTCTGAAAGATGCAGCGTAACCTGAGGTCATTGTCAGAAACCTCATCAGCTCTCCAACACAAAACAGCTTCTTCTGAGTTAACAATATTATTTTAAACAGACCAATGCTTTATGCACCAGAAACTTATTGGGAAGCCTGAAACAAATTCTGCCTTTGTTAACTGAAACTGCTTATAAAAACAATTTACGAGAAACGAGATGAGGATTGATTCTGTATTTTTTTTCTCCTTGTGAATTCAAAAGAAACACAAGCAGTGGGTGTCAGATGATTTGCCTATGTAGCACACTATTTCACGTTTATTGGAAACCTAAAACAAAGCACCTGGCATTAAAGAAACAGATGCCTGGTGTGCGATGGCAGAAAATGCTCCCCTGAGCACGTTCGATTCCCAAATACTTGGACGGCCTTTGCCTGACTCATCATTAGATGCAGAGATTTCCATTGGAGAGAAATTTGGGACAGTTACAGTTCAAAATTACTGAAGTGATTCGCCTCAGTACAGTTTTAGCAGCTCCGCGGAGCTCTGAATAATAGACTGGGAAAGCGGTGGTGATTTGGGAATGCCATTGTCTCATGTGAGAGGTGAAGAAGGATTACTTAATGGGTGCTGTGTGTCAATGACAATGTGTTAAATTTCTCTTGCCGCTTCTTCCCCTTGTGGAGCTGCCAAGTAAGGTTTAGTTCTAAGTTCTGGCCTCGTGCCACTTAATGTCAGTGGGAATACATCACTGTCCAACAGCCTGGTCTACGAAATAAATAATAATTGAAATTTATAAACTTTTTCATTATTAGCAGAAACCAAATAATTGGGTGGAATCCCAGTATATCTTTTGCGTAAACTTAGACTTGATTATGAAACTGTTCAGAGGGAAAATGTGCCACTTAAAATTGTTTTTTGAAGGAAAACAACCAAACACCGTAAAATGTAAAATTATGGTTTTTGCCAAGAGAGAAATTGGATTTTTAGTGCCAAGAAAACACCACATGACAGAATTTATTATGTACATTTCTAGTGTGTTTCAGATACTCGGATTTTGACTAATGGCAGTTTACCAATTAAATCACAAACTGGAAAACATACGTTTTGAGGGTAGGGAAAGAAAATCAGATTATAGCTGTGTTGACAAAAGAAGCAGAATTAGCTCTTCTGGTAAAGTACCTTTCATTCCAGGTATTCTCAAGTTTCTTTTACCTTTAGTGTGGCTGAATCAAATTAGAGATGTAATTTGTTTTAAGGTGGAGTCAGGTGTCAGACATCAGAAATCAGCATTGAAATGTTTTTTTTAAAAAAAAAAAAAAATGAAATAAAAGGTGTCCTGTTACACTTGGTATTGTCCTAGCTGATGAGCATGGTTAAGTGAAGGAATGGAGGACAGAGGTGGTTGGGACTTGGGGCAGAGTCTATAGTGTGGGAAGGAAGGTGAATAAGAAGTTCATATCCCTCTTCAGAGCCCCTGTGGTACAGTGGCTAAGAACCACAGCTGCTAACCAAAAGGTCAGCAGTTCAAATCTACCAGTGTCTCTTTGGAAATCCTATGGAGCAGTTCTACTCTGTCCTGTAGGGTTGCTGTGACTAGAAATCAACTCAAAGGCAGTAGGTTTGCTTTATGCTTGTTTATCCCTAGTTCAGCTGACAGCCACAAAGGTCTAGAGGAACTTAAAACATTTTCATGATGTTGCAGGCAACTCATTGCATTACAAGTTTTTAGTCCATGCTACTTTTTCAGAAGCCCTGGTGGCACAGTGGTTAAGAGCTTGGATATGAACCAAAAGGTTGGCAGTTCAAATCTACCAGTCATTCCTAGGAAACCCAATGGGACAGTTCTACTCTGTCTTACAGGGTTGCTATTATGGATTGAGTTATGTCCCCAAAAAGTGTGTGTCAGCTTGGCTCGGCCATGATATCTGGTATTATGTGATTATCTACCATTTTGTAACTTTGATTATCCTATGTGTTGTAAATCCTAACCTCTGTGATGTTAATGAGGTTGGATTACAGGAAGTGGTGTTGATGAGGCAGGACTCAGTCTGTAGGATTAAGTTATTTCTTGAGTCAATCTCTGAAGATAAAAAGTTGAAGCAAGTGGAGGAAAGAGGAACTTCATACTACCAAGTAAGAAGTGCATACTTTGGACCTGTGATCCCTGTGCTGAGAAGCTTTTAGACCAGAAGGTTGATAACAAGGACCTTCCCTCAGAATCAACAGATAAAGAAAGCCTTCCCTTGGAGCGGGTGCCCTGAATTCAGACTTCTGGCCTCCTAGACTATGAGAGAATAAATCTGTTTGTGAAAGCCATCCTCCTGTGGTATTTCTGTCATAGCAGTACTATGTAACTATGATAGTCACTGTGAGTCAGAACTGACTTGACAGCAGTAGATTTGGTCAGCGGGCCCTGGTGGTTCCATGGTAGAATTCCCTCCTTCCAGGCGGGTGGTCAGCTGGAGTTTGATGCTTGGCTGGTGCCTCTACAGCACAGCTACCACCCAGACATCACTGGAGGCTTCCATGTTGTTATGAAGCCCAACAGGTTTCAGTGGAACTTCCAGACTAACACAGATGAGGAAGAAAGGTCTGGTGACCTACTTCTGAAAGTCAGTCAAGGAAAACCCAGTGGATCATCACAACAGTCTGGTCTGCAGTCCATCATGGGAATGGTGCAGAGCTGGGCAGCATTTAGTTGCAGTGTTGGGGAGTCACCTTGAGTCAGGGGCAAACTCAGCAACAGCTAACAATTTATTAAGGAGCTTTCCACATGAACCTCTCTGCTTTTGTAATTTGTCAGAAGAGAACTAATTAGGCAAAGAGAAAGTTTTTATGTGTGCCATGTTTAGAATATACTTATTTCTAGATAATTGGAGATGTCTGAGCACCCTAGTAGGCTCAATTCTCCTCTGAAGGTTCAAGATCATGTACTGTAAGTTCATGGGTTCAAGTCAAAATGCTGAAGCCAAGGTTGGTTGGCAAGGTTGCCTTTGAGGTCAGAGCAGCTGTGCAGGATCTCTGATGGCAGTTGACCTGATAGTTACATTGAAAGCCAAAGCAAGTCAGATTTGCCATGTCTATCCAGCCCTGCTGGGCCAACCACCATTTCAAAAGAGACACTTCCAGAAAGAAGAGCTTGAGGAGTATAAGAGCTTGAGGAGTATAAGAGCTCTCTCCAATCTCTGCTGTGGTCCTCGGAACACCTGCATCTCTAGTCACTTGTATGTCATCCTGACCCTTACCAGAGTCCTATTTAGAAACAGTGAAGAGGGGGGAGCCAGGAATCTGCTTTTAGTAAGCACTCCAAGAACAAACCCCTGCCTTCGGAAACTTTCCAGGGTTGGTAAGAACATCCTTCTGGGGTGAGTGAAGACAGCCTGGTGTGGCCATTAGCCATACTTGTAGATATGAAAGAGAGAACAAACTATGCCCCTTAGTGATGTCCATGTGTCTACAAAACCTCTTGCTCATTAAGTACAAGTGCATGAAGACATACAACTTCAACCAATACATTTATTTTTTTTCCTATGCAGATCTTTCTGTGGGTCTCTTATAATCAGATGTTATACACTGATGTCCAGCATTTCTCTGTTAAATTACAGTGTGGCATTTCACGGAGCACTTTTTGTTTAAAGAGCACACAGCATTTAAATGCTGGGCCAAAAGCACCATAGAAGTTCTGATAAATTCAAATGGAACCCATGCCAAGAGCAACAGGAAAATCATTGGTCTTTGATGGCTCAGGGCCACTGTGTGAAACAAAGCCAGCCTGTGTGCCCCATAAATCCCCCATGGATCTTTGTTTGGACAGGGTTGCCAAGGCAGTGATTCTGGATATTTCTGGTTAGCACATTGGGATGTAAGGTAAAATAGCCATTTTGCCTCTGGAAGTCTGCTAGTCAGGATTTGCCTATGCCCTGAGAGTTGGCAGGAATGTCAGCTTAAAACCAGTTGCCATCAAGCCAACTTTGACTTCTGGTGACCCAATGTGTGTCAGAGAAAGGGTAGTACTTGCTCCATAGGATTGTCAGTGGCTGATGGTTTGGAAGTAGACCTCTAGTCCTTATTTCCATGGCACCTCTGTATGGACTGGAATTTTCAGCCTTTCAGTTAGCAGCCAAGCACATCACCTGTTTGCACCACCCAGGGACTCCTTTTGTTGTAGTTGTCACAAGATGCCATCAAGTTGACCCCAACTTGTAGAGAAGATAAAGAGGAAAACAGAATGATGCCCTGTCCTGCGTCACCCTCACTGTTGTTGCTGTGTTTGCGCCCATGAGTGCAGCCACTATATCAACTCATCTCACTGACAGTCTTCTTCTGTGTCACTGACACTCTACCAAGTATGATGTCTTTCTCAGCATTTGGTTGCTTTTGGTAACACATCCGAAGTAAGTGAGGCAAAGTATCACTATCCTCACTTCCAAGAAGCTTACTGACTTTACTGCCTTCAAAACAGATTTCTTCCTTCTTCTGGCAGCCCTTGGTATATACGCAGTTCTTCCTTCGTCTTCTTTTTTGATTGTTCAGATTGTGCATACAGATAAGGCAATTGAAAAGACCATGGCTCTGGTCTGGTCTGCATTACCCTCAAAGTGACTTTTAAGATTTTAAGAGGTCTCGAAGCACTGCAGCAGATTTGTCCATGCAGTGCGTCATTTGATTTCTTGACTGCTACACCATGGGCATTGCTTGTTGATCCGAGAAGAATGAAATCTTGACAGCCTCGATTTCTTCACCATGTATCATGATATTGTGTATTAGGCCAGTTGAGGCCTCTGCTTTCTCTATGTTCAGATGTAAGGAACTCCCTTTCCGAATGAATAATTATTTGTGTGGAATCAACAGGCTACTTTCTAAATTGTTCATAACTTACAGGTGTACCCTGAACAAAGGGGTCTGAATAGAATGTTTTGCCAATGTAGATTTATAACTATAAATTTTATCATTGTAAATTACAGATTTATAATACAGATTTCAAATAAGTTCAGCATAGCTGTCATTTTGGTGAAATCATTAATAGGAGACAAGACATTAAATATTTTCCAACACCTGACTCTGGATATTTGTGTTTTTCTGTAGAATTTTCATCACATAGGCTGGAATACTTACACATCTTTTATTCATGACAGATACCTGTATCAGTGTATTGTGAGAAATCAGATGTCTCTAAAGGGCAGGGCTTATTTCTTTGTAGGGCAAAATGCTGTATGTGGAGACCATTGAAACTTCCCTGATAGGATAAGGTTTTGGCTCACTATATTGTACCTATTGAAATACAATTTCACATTTATTTGAAACTAACTCTCCTAAATTAAATGTTAAGAAAACATTAAAAGTTTGTCTGTTTGAGATCACAAAAAAGTAAAAGTCAGTTAATGGTCTATTAATCTATAACAAAATGGTCAAAAAATAGTATCCCTTAATTTCAGTTTCTCCTGCGATTTTATGTTCTTATTACTGGTGGTGACCACTTGGGATTCTTTTCCTATGTTTTGCTTCATTTTCCTAAGTTTAGACAAGACACTATTATCGGTGGGGTTTGAAATTCTGTTTAATGTTGAAATTGCTTAAGTACACATGAAAGAAAAAAGAATGAATTAGATTTGTCATGTGCTAATAAAAGCTGGATTTTTTTTGTCATCTAAAATGACGTGTTTCCTTGTACTGTTAATTTGCACAAGCCCCGTGTACTTAACATTTGTACAGTCATAAAAAATGGCCTCTCATTTTTTTCTTAAGAAGGTTGATTTTCTGCCACGTGCAGGGCTTTTGTTCCAAGAGTTCTAACCCAGGTGCTGAAAGAACCTTTCTCACAGTACATACAAAGTGTCATTTGTATGTTTTTCAGTTTGACAATCTTTAATATGCAATTCTTAAGTGTAACCTGTATTTCAGGAAGTGTTCAAATTTATTTTTACATTTCCTTTTCGGATTGTTCTCTTTCTTCAGTACACCATGTTGATTTAAATTAAAGGTTGAGAAAAGACCCAGGGCTGAGGCCAAGTTATTACTCATTGCATTTTAGAAGTGATTCCCCAGCTGCTGATAAATGTTCAACATGTGCCCTTCGCAACCAGAATTTTCTAAAATAATCTTATTTTTATACTTGTATGTTCTACCAATTGCAAATGTATACCATTAAAAAAGAAGTAAAATATTTTGGTTGTGTATGAATAAACAATACTTTCAACTTGTAGCATTTGATTTTTTTTTTTTAATATTCATTTGTCTCGGATGACACTTCTGAAATACTTGTAGGTGACATGTTATGGTTCATTCACTTCTACTACCTTTATACACCAAGCCAGTTGCCATCAAGTCGATTTTGACCCATGGTAATGCCGTGTATGTCACAGTACAACTGTTCTCCATAGAATTTTCAGTGGTTTGTTTGTGGGAAGTAGATGGCCAGGCTTTCTTCCAAAGTACCTCTGGGTGGGCTTGCACCACCAACCTTTCAATTCGCCACCTACCATGTTAACCATTGGTGCCACACAGGGGCTCCTATGTAGTGTAGTTTCCTGGAAAGAATTCAAGATACTTGGAGTGGAGGGAGGGCTCATGTCCAATCATTAGAATATAAAATATGCTGAAGATGGGAAAATAAAGTGCTTTTAAAATCTGAGAACCCTACAAGGGCAGAGAGAAACTTCACATCGATAAAAATCACTAAGCACATTTAGGTAGTGTTAAGGACAGAATTGCATCCCCCAAATGTGTGTCAACCTGACTAAGCTATGTCTCCCAGTATTATGTGATTGTCTCTTTTATCACCTGATATGACTCTTCTAGGTGTTGTAATCCTGCCTTATCATACTAATGAGGCAGGAATAGAGGCAGTCATGTTAATGAGACAGAACTTAATCTAAAGATTGTTAAATATTTTTTGAGATGAAAGAGAACCAAGCAAAGAGGAGAGGAACATCTTACCACCAAGAATGAAGACCAGGAGGAATGTGCGTCCTTTCAATCTGGGGTCCCTGTACTGAGAAGCTCCTAGCCCAGGAGAAGACTGATGACAAGGACCTTCCCCCACTGTTGACAAAGACAGAACGCTTTCCCCTGGTGATGACACCCTGAATTCTAACTTTTAGTTTCTTAGACAATGAGAATAAATTTCTGTTTGTTAAAGCTGTCCACTTGTGGTATTTCTGTTACAGAAGCACTAGATGACTAAGGTAGGCAGTATTAAGGGCTGCTTAATACTGTTCGGCCTGCTCCAGGAGACTGAATATGACCAGACTGAATGTGTCTGGGCCATCCGTCCCTGCTCACTCATTCCCACTATCACTGGCAAGCAGGTGATGGTGTCCCCATTTGACATAGCAACAAACTCAGAATCACTTGCCAAAACACATACACACACACAGAGCTAGAAAAGTATTTGCCCTGGAATTAAACCAGTTACCATCAAGTTGACCCCAGCTCATAGATAACCTGTATGTGTCAGAACAGAACTATGCACCATAGGGGTTTTAACAACGGATCTTTCAGACGTCAATCACCAAGCCTTTCTCCAAAGGTGCCTCTAGGTGGACTCAAACTGCCAATCTTTCAGTTAGTAGCCAAGTGGGCTGTTTGTACCAACCTGGGACTCCAGGTATGTCTACCTTCAAGAGTAAAGGCCTCTCTCTGCACCTCAGTATCTTACCCACATGAAGTCTTAGTCAGATCTTTCAGAACTGTGCCATTTGCATGGGTAAAAGAGCCCTGGTGGCACAATGGGTTAAAGCACTAGGCTGCTAGCAGGAAGATTGGTGGTTCAGATCCACCCAGCGGCTCCGTAGGAGACAAGACCTGGCAGTCTGCTCCATAAAGATCACAGCCAAGAAAACCCAATGGGGCAGTTCTACACTGTGACATGAGGGTCACCATGAGTTGGAACCACCTCAGTGGCACATAATAACGACGTGTGGGTATGGATTTAATTAGTGGTTGGTGCTCTAGGGTGAGGTATGGGTCAACTTAACCAGGCAAAAATAATTAATATGATTGACATCACCTGTAAACTGTGATCTAGCCGCTATATATGCAAATCCTTTGAAAACACGATTCTTTCAGTGTTAGACACTTAATGCTTGACAATACTAATCAGGTAAAAAGATAACACTACCCAGGTAAGAGTTGCAGACCTTTAGAAGGTGAAGCAATAGTTATTGGAAAAACAAAATAGGGTGTTTACTTTCTAGCAGGGAAGGAGCTAATATGATTTCGGTTTTAGGTTTTGTTTTGTAGCTAAACTCATAGGTTTGTCCCGTTTGTGACATACAAAAGCTGTGGGTAGTGTCGTAGGTGCAATTGTCTGAGTTTGTCACTAGGTGGCGCGGTTGTGAAACTTTGTAGACTAATGCCTTTATTCTGTCTAATTCTTACAGTAGACTGATAATATACAGAAATTACAGATTTCCCTTGCTTTCCTTAACTTTGTATCTTACCAAACATGCCCTTTACTAGAGATTGGCATTTCCTGATGACGTGTCCAAAGTAAGATCCAAAGTGTAAGCATGGTTCCTTTTAAGGAACATCCAGGTTGTTACGTCTTTTTCTAAGACAGATTTGTTCATTCTTCTGTCAGTCCATGATAATACCAGCAACCCTGAAGTTACGAACATCCAACTTCCTTACAACTTGTAATTACCAACCAACCCTCGTAAGGCCTATTACACTAAAAATCTGAAGTACATACAATGGTTCATTTATACCAAAGTGGTGCTAGTTTGTGATACACATCAAGCATTCTTATTACTGTATTGTTATGTTAAAGATGTTTTAGTGTGTCTTAAAGTATTTCTTTAATAGTTTTTATACATAGAAGTGTACACTGTACACTAAGACAAACATCTGACTGACATTAAACATGAACTACACCTAAGTATTCCATACATAAAGTTAAACTTAAAGACAAATCGGGGAGCGAAATTTGTTCATGGTTGTTACCGGGCAAAACTCCAGGTTCTTGTTACCTGTCCCACTGGCCAATCTCTGAGACAAGTGTTTTGGGTTAGTGATTAAAAGGAAGTTTATTTTCTGTGTGCTAGCAAAACCACAGGGAACAGGCAGATATTTTCTCTGTCTAGAACCCATTCAAAAATCATCAGGTGAGGATTGGGTTTATAAGGGACCAGGGTTGCCTAAAAATGGAAATACAGGTATTGGTGCTGGTGCCAGGGAAACAATGTGATTGGGTAGGTGTTAAGAGGAGGATCCATTCAGAGGCCTCTGAAGTTCTTTGTAAATATACATCAAAAACAGGAATCCAGACTGCTTTCAGTTGTCATTCGAAAGCAGGGAGTTGCACCTGGAGACTGGGTCTTTCGCTGGCTCTTTATCTGAATCCTTGTTTCTAACAAAAGCTGTGAAAACTGCAAAAGACATTATTTCTGCAGTTCCTGTCAGTTAAATGTGCAATTTCCTACCATCGCCAAGAATTTTTAAGAAAGAGGAAAAAAAGCAAGTAAAACATCAGTTCCTGAAAAATAGGTGGAAAAAATTAGTTCTGACTGCCCACCCCTATTCAGTATTCTTCACCAAACACCACAATTCAAGTACATGAATTTTTCTTTTCTGCTCTCTTTACTGTATAGCTTCTGCATTTATGTGAGATGATTGGGAAGACCACAGTTTGGGTCAAGTGCACCTTAATTGTCAAGGTTACATCTTTGTTTTCTAAACTTTTAAAGTCTTTTCCAGCAAATTTGCCTGCTGCAATACATCATTTGATTTTTCTTATTTTTTTTTACTGTACTTTAGATACAAGTTTAGAGAACAAACAAGTTTCTCAGTAAGCAATACACACATTGTTTTGTGACTGGTTGCCAATCCCACTACATGTCAACACCCTCCCCTTCTCAACCTTGTGTTCCCCACTATCAACTCTCCTGCCCAGCCTGCCTTCTTAAACTTGTCCCTGGGTTGGTGTGCCCATGTCAGCTCATTTTGTTTTATGGTGCTGTGTAATCTTTTGCTGAAGGATTGACCTCAGGAGTGACTTGATGATTAAGCTAGAAAGGTGTCAGGGGCCATATTCTTGGGATTTCTCCAGTTTCTGTCAGACCAGTAAGTATGGTCTTTTGTGTGTGACAGAATTTCATTCTACATTTTTCCCAGTTCTGTCCAGGACCATCCATTGTGATTCCTGTCAGAACAGTGAGCAGTGGTAGCCAGGTACCATCTAGTTGTGCTAGGCTCGGTCTAGTGGAGGCAGTGGTGATCTGTCAGTTTCTTTGGACTAATCTTTCCATTGTGTCTTTTATTTTCTTCTTTCTCCATTGCTCCAGACAGGGTGACACCAGTTAGCATCTTAGATGGCTGCTCACAGCCTTTTTTTTTCTTTTATGATTGAATGAAAATGTGCATTCCCATATAAATTTACATGCCCACCTATATGCAGCTCCCTCTGCTCTCCCTGCCCAGTGACAGCACACTCTTCTGCATTCCATACATGTCTTATCCTCCCAACAATCTCCTATCCTCTGCTCTCCACCCACTCCCCCTCCTCCAGTAAGAGAGCCTTCTGCACTCCACATTGGTGAGTGGTGTCTGGGGTCTTAAAAGCTGCCAAGCTGCCAACTCGGCAGGAATGGATGATCACCAAGGACCAAAACCACATGGGAGAAAGTGAACCCAGAAGGCAGAGAGACCCATGTGAGTGGGTGACTACATGAACTTGTGACTGGAAGAACCAGATGGTGCCCAGACACCACCAGTGACAGCTGTGATGAAGTTCACATAGTTGGGTCTCATTGGCAACACATGAATGAAAAAGGGTGCATCCTGAGATCTCCACTAAAAGACTGCAACTGATGATCCAGGGGCCTCGGAGTTCCCCTGGGAGCATGGCGCCTGGCCCTGATGCTATCCCTGTCCATAAATCAGAATGGAGGTCAACTCTTCAGACAGGAATGGATTGGACTTGGCGACACGGTGACCATATCATGTGTGCACTTTATGGTTCTGTGCTCACAGCTTTTAAGACCCCAGATGCTGCTTACCAAAGTAGAATGTAGAACATTGTCTTCAGAAACCATTCTACGGCAGCTGAGCTATAGTTCTCCAAGACCATGGTCCCGGAATCTTCAGCCCAATGTTCTGGTCCCTCAGGGAGTTTGGATGTCTGTCTATGGAGCTTCCATGATGTCGTTTGATTTCTTGACTTCTGCTTCCATGAACATGGATTGTTGATCCAAGTGGAATGAAATCATCGATAAATTTTATTCATAATGTGTATAAAATATTTAAGTAGTGACATACCAAAGTTGTTAAATGACAAATAGCTGCCTAAGGAAGGTGATTAGTCTCCTACTTTGCTGAGGGAAAGTGTAAATTGGAACAATCTTTCCAGAAAAACTTAAAAACGTACAAATCATCTTTGAATCAGTATTTCTTTCAGAAATCTGTCCCTAAGAAACAGAAATGTGAGCAAACCGCACTATCTTGTTATGAGAAGTGCTGTCGGCAATCTGGATACTGCTTCAGTCCCTCTTGGCACCTGGCGGGCCAGTATAAGCCCACGGCCAGGACCCCACCTCAGTGATCGAGGCAGGACTTCTTATCCCTTATAAGGTCACTGATAGGTAGTTACCAGAGTCTTTTTCCAACGAATGCTCAAGACATTCTATTTAAATCTAGTTAGAGAAAGTGAGGTTTCATTGAATGCTTTTGCAAAATTGGGTGCCTGAGCTCCCAAAGGAGGCTAGATGGAGGGGCCACGGCTGTTCCTTAAAAGCCATTCTTACACTTTAGCTCATGAGTCCTTCCCTCAGTTGCTCATTGGCTGAGTACTATGAGGTCAACTGTCTCTCCCTGATGTCACCTAAGTCTTAATGTTCCATTCTCTTTTAAGGGTGTATCACCTGTCTTCTGAACAGGTTTTTCTCCCCTTTCTCCTTCCCCTTTCTCTTTAGGTTAGCTAGTAACATCTTAGCCTCTGCTCTGAAGATGGACCATTCTGAAACTTATTACTCACATTTATAAAGTGAAAAAAAAGTGATTCACTGGATAATGTGTCAATATTAATTAATTTTAAAGAGACATGTTATGTGAAAATACAGAATTTAAGAACATAGTGAATATATGAAATTCACACTAGCATTTTTCCCCCAAGAAGTGGAAATTCTGGATGACAGGAAAGGTTTAAGGTGTTTTAAATTCTTATTTTTGTTCAAATGATTCACATCCATCATTTAAGAGAAAAAAAAAAAAATCACAGTCCTGAGAGGCTTGTATAAAAGCAGTCCCCTGCCTCACCTGTCCCCTACTCCTAAATCCTACTGGGCAGAGGCAGTCACATCCAGGAATTCTCTTGCCCCAGGTCCTTCCTAGACTACATTCTGTATTTGTGAAATGCTTAGCCAACAGCCTTTTGTTCTTGTTAGGTGCCATCAAGCCAGTTCTAACTCCATAGTGACCCCATGTCTTGATGTAATCTTTACAGAAGCAGATCACCAGGTCTTTGTCCTGTGAAGCTGCTGGGTGCGTCTGAACTGCCAGCCTTTTGAGTAGTGGTCAAGTCCCAATAGTCTTAATACCATCTATTGAATAAGTACCAACCTTGGTATTTTGTAAGTTCCTACATTCTCTAGGTGTCACTCCATACAGCTGTCCTTGCATCTGTACCGTTATTTGATTAATGAGATTTTAATAGCTAGATAGGCAAGTCCCCCCTCCCAGTCTTCTCACGTAATATTATCACGTCTTTATTCTTCTGGATAGCCTGTAAAAATATTGGTTGATGATTCTACAATTATCTTCTTGAGACTTGCCTGACAATGGTGCCAAATTTATGGATGAATTTAGGGAGAACGTAAACCTTTACAATACTGATCCTTCTGATTCATGGACTGGTGTGTTTTTATGCTTACTCTAACACAGCTGTTGTGCCTCTCAGAGGCCTTCACTTCATGCGCTTTCTGCCTGTTTCTTGCTAATTTAATTCCCGAAAGATTTGGATTTTCTGGTGTCATTGTAAATGGGAAGTTTTTTTAGTTGTATTTTTTAAACTGGTTATTGCTTAAGTATTTGATGTTTCTCTAGGCTGTCTTAAAATGTAAAGCAAAAACATCTGACCACTTCACAAGTCAGTTAGGTTTTCAGGTGTAGAGGTCCGTCTTCTCAACTGGCAAAGTAAGCACCACTATATCCAACCCCAGGTGATACAAACTAGCTCAGAATACAGCAATGCTACTGCCCTGTTGGCCTCTGCTGACAGGGCCTAGCCTTAGAGGACACTGCGTAGAGTACTGCTTTTCTCATAGAAAAGCACTTTCCTGTGGGCAGGCTCCGGCTCCCAAGCTAAGAATTAAGTCCAGCTGTGGCCACCGTATCCAAGATGGCGTCCTCCACACAGGCAGCAGACAGAAGGGCTAAAGGTGCCCAGGGGTAGTGATTCCTCTGATTCAGTTGCAGGACCCCCAAAGCAGGTGGCACTAGGTAAATTACTGCTTTTCTGTCAGAGAAGCACTGTCCTGTTTGCAAGTGCTGGCTCCCAGGCTAAGAATGAGGTCCCGCTAGAATTTCCGTATCCAACATGGCGTCCCGCACACTGACTGCGAAACTCCGTACAAATGCCACTGAGGCAGATCTAAAACGACAAGCTCAAAGTGGCTAGATTAACAGAGTCCCAAGCCTGGCTCTCAAAATATGGAAATTTCGCCTGCCTGTCCCCCCAGCAGCCTGTCTGAGTCTAGCTGCCAAGTAAGACCCAGCTCTGCCCACCGGCCAAGACAGAGGAAAAAAAAAGTCAAAATGGTGCGTTTACTTTCCGTCTGTGAGAGCTGGGGCTAGCCAGGAGCGGGAGTCAGCGAAAGGGAGGAGGTTTTTCACTCAGTGGTATGAAGTCCAAAGTAACAGCCCTGTGCCGTGTCCTGGTTGATTTTTGTTCAATGAGGTGACCAGAAGGCTCCATTTGATTATCAATTCAGGTCTTGGTTTCCAGAGGGATATAAGGAGATGTGTGCTTAGTCCGCCTTCTTGACTCCGCCTCCTCAAGTATTTGAAAGTACCTATTTTTTGTGTCTTTATCCCATAATTGACTACATAACTAAGCTTACTGTTTCTAACAACTTTCTTCTGTTTTGATTTTCTGGGGTTTTCCAGGAAGAAAAGCATGTTAGCTGCAAAGGGTGATAATCTCTTCTCCTTTCTAATAGTTATGTCTTTTTTTTTTTTTTTTTAATGCTTTATGTTTAAGGGATCCCTGACTGGCACAAACAGTTAAGTGTTTGACTACTGGCTGAAAGGTTGGCAGTTCAAACCCACCCAGGGTCACTTGAGAAGAAAGGCCTGGCAATCTGCTTCCAAAAGATCACAGCCTTGAAAACCCTATGGAGTAGTTCTACTCTGCACACGTGGGGTTGTGGTGGAATCAACCTGATAGCAACTATCCACATTTGTTTTTCTCTTTTGCATTTAATTTTCAAATAAGTGATACATTCATAGGTTCACAAATCAAAGCACTCCTGACCCTCCATCTTCCAAGTCTCAACCCCTCTACCGTTGCCCCCTCCACATCCACCAGGCTGGCTGATGTTGTTAGTTGCCATCCAGTTGCTTCGGACTCGTGGCAACTTTATGTGTAACAGAACTAACCATTACCCAGTCCTACATCATCGTCATGATTGGTGGTATGTGTGAGTCCGTTATTGCAGCCACTGAGCCAATCAATCTCATTGAGGGTTTCCTTCATTTTCTTGACCCTCTGCCAAACATGATTTTTCCTTCTAGTGATTGGTCTTTCCTGATGACCTGTTCAACCTAAGTAAACAAAAGTCTTGTCACGTTCACATCTAAGGAGCATTCTAATTGTATTTCTTCAAACATGTTGTTCATTCTTCTGGCATTCCATGGTATACAGAATGTTCTTTGCTAACACTACAATTCAAATACATCAGTCTTCTGTCTTCTTTTCTCATTGTCCAGCTTTCACATGCATGTGGGGAATTCAAAAGACCATGGCTTGGGTCAGGTGCACCTCAATTCTCAGGTGACCTTCGTGCAGCAAG
Source organism: Heterohyrax brucei (assembly GCA_028571685.1). Taxonomy (NCBI): domain Eukaryota; kingdom Metazoa; phylum Chordata; class Mammalia; order Hyracoidea; family Procaviidae; genus Heterohyrax; species Heterohyrax brucei. The sequence goes on along the minus strand of CM053157.1, from coordinate 33,511,949 downwards.
TTTACCGAGTGCAAAAAGTCATGTGATTTCTTGACTGCTGGATCTGTGGATATTGGTTAATACAAGGAGAACAAAATAATTGATGGCCTAAAGGTAACCTCTATCATTAGTTTATTGTGCAGCCTTCCAAATTACTTTTATGCATCCATCAACACATATTCTGACTTTCCCTCTTTTTTTTACACAAAAGGTAGTAACGCACACTGTTCTGCTTTCATCCATTTTCACACAGTTCTCTTAGGGATTGCTCCATGTGATGTATTTCATAGATGCATGGTAGTCACTTGTATGATTTATGTAGCCAGCACCATGCCAGCAAGCATGTGGGAAGTTTCCCATCATTCATGCCCCCCAAGCACCACTGTGATACATAACCTCATAGAAACATCACTACATGTGCCAATCCACCTGCAGGACACATTTCCAAGAAAGGAATGGCTGGGACCACAGACGCTTACATTTTTAATTTTGAAGACTACTGTCTCATTGCCATCCACATAGGTCATTCCAGCTTACTCTCCCACAGTATGTGAGAGTGTCCATTTCCCTGCTCTCTCATCAAAAAAGCATTATTAAACTGGAAAAATTTTGCCAGACTGGAGGTATAAAATGATATTTTCTATGTAGTTCTGATTTGTGCAACTTTTATTATGAATGAAGTTGAAAATCTTTTCATATAATTTATAGATAGCTGTAGTATCTTTTCTCAGAACTGTTCAAATCTTTTGCACATTTTTCTATTGGTCAGCTTTTCTTGTCAGTTTCTAAGGCGTCACCATATCTATCTTACAAGCTTTGTATATTCAGGGTTCTCAACTGCTAATCAAAATGTTGCCAATTTGAACCCACCTAGTGGCACTGCAGAGCCCTTGTGGTGCAGTGATTAAAAGCTCAGCTGCTAACCAAAGGAACAGCAGTTTGAATCTACCAGTTGCTCCTTGGGAACAGAATGGGGCAGTTCTACTCTGTCCTATAGGACCACTAGAAGTTAGAGTGCACTGAGCTAATATTTGCAAGTTGTTTAGTATAATGCCTATCACAAAGACAGCCCTATATTTGATGGATACAACTTTTAAACTTAGGGAGACTAGTAATTGCAAACACTTCATTTTGTCATGTGTTTTGATTTGGCTCCTATTTTGTGGGGGGGGGGGGTTGCCTCCCACAAAGCTGTAGACATGTATTCATTCACACGTAGTAAATGTTCTCTAATAAGGCTTCTGAAATTCAGTCAGTTACATAGGCCTTCTAAATTCCATATTTATTTTTAAAAATTCTCTCATTTTCTTCTGGTATATTTATAGTATCATTTTTTACACTTCATTGTCTAATCCATCTTGAGTATGTTTGTGAGAGAAGTGAGGTATAGTTTTTCATTGGGCTGTGTACTCAGTTATATCAGTACCATTTAGCAAACAGTTCACTATTGACGCTGCTTTGAGAGGCTCCTTGTCGAGGTCCTGCAGCTGATTAGACCCCAAATGACCTGATTCGGGTTCAGGAGATCAAACTAGCAAGTTCAGTCTCCCAACAGGTAGCAAACTGAGATCTCACTCCCCGAAAGCACACGAGGATGCATCCTTTCTAGTGGCAAATGACAGAAAAGTTTATTAAGGGAAAGTACGTTCCAAAGATGGAACGGGCCAGCCTCCATCAGTGGAAAAAGACCCCACATAGATTTGGGGGGTGCTTTTTATAGGCAAAAATAGGAGGTGATGTCATAGATGGGAGGGAGAGATAGTAACTTGGCTTCCTACTGGGCCATAGTCACCTTACAACTATCAGGAGGAAATGTACTACTACATCACAACTGCCAGGAAGAACCCACATCTGCATCACAAAGTGCCAGGGAGAGCTGCCGATAAGTGGCAGATCAGGTCCCCCAGGCAACCTTACCAATACTGTGTGTGTTCTATAATGCAAACCACGACCTTTGTTATCCCTAGAAAATGTTGGATTCTGGAGTAAAATATGTTAGCATGTGGTGGCAGGGATTAGATTCCCTAGCTAACCTTGACACTCCTAATCTCTTACTTAATTGCTGTGTATGTATGTACCTTTTTCTAGATTTTCGTTCCCTATTTGTATGTCTGTTTCATTGATCTGTCTAACCACTTGCCAGTATTACACAGCTTTGGATATTAAAATTTTGTACTATATTTTAATAGCCATCACGAGGACTTCATTTCTTTTTCGAAGTTTTCCAGGCTATTCTTTTTTCCCATGAACATTTGAATCAGCTGGTATAGACCAATCCAAAATCACTCAAACCCACTGCAGTTGAGTCAACTGAAATTCATAGCAGCCTCACAGGACAGAAGAGAGCTGCCCCACAGTTTCCAAGGAGTGCCTGGTGGATGCAAACTGCCAGCCTTTTGGTTAGCAGTCATAATTCCTAACCACTGCACCACCAGAGTTGTATAGACACTAAAAAATACATAACAGAATTTTTATTAATTTATACTTTAACTTACAGAGATCTGGCACCTGTCTGACACTGAATTATCTTACTCAAGAAGAGAATATGTGTTTCCATTTAACAATTTCTTCTTTTGTATCTCTTAAAGGTATTTAAAAACATCTTTGATATAGGTTTTCTTTAGTGTCTTGGTAAGTTTATTCTGAGGTATTTCATTTATTGTTATTGCCAATGACCTATTTCCTCTCATTCAACCTACTAGCTCTTTATGTGAATGTGAAAGTTGCTGACTGTTAATTTTATAACATGCTTTTTTAGTGAATTGGTTTGTGATTTTTCAGGTAAGGATTTTGGGTTCTGTAGGTGTACAGTTGTATCATGCACAAAGAACTTAGCATTACTTCACTATTTCCCAGTTTTAAATCTCTATTTTCTCCCTCCTGTCTGATTACACTAACACTTTCAGTACAGTGTTAAATAATAGCAATGATGATGAATATCCTTAGTTTGTTTCTGTCTTTAAAAACAAATACTAGTGACAGAGAGAGATTTACAGAGGAACCTGTTAGAGCCAGAACTCAACCGGCCTGCCTACTTTTCCCTGGTGTCTCAAGTCTTCCTCCCTTGACAGGATGCAGTCTCACCACCTTTCTGTCACTCTCAATTAGTAGAAAATATTTGATTTTCCCTTTTGTAAACACAGTTTCGGGGTGTATCTGACCTTTTCCAATCCTGTAAGGGGGAAGAAGAACTGTGATCAACAGCCCAAGGCTGATTCTCATGAGGCAGAAATTAGACACACCTTGTCTCTCTGCCATCTTTCCAATTTCGACACCAATCTTCCCTCCCACGGCACTCTGTACTTCTTGGCGGGTTCAGTTATTCATTGCAGCAGCCACACAGAACTCACAGACCACACTCACAAGAAGGATATGGAGGAAGTAACACAATTCAGGCACAGGAACACCCAACAAAACAGTTCTTTCATTAGTACCAAATATTTGCAACCATGTTCACAAGCATGCCTCCCTGGCCCTAGGCTCCCACCCAAAAGTACTCGGCTTTCTCTCTCTATAGGACCAAGAAGCCCACTGGGCTCTCTTCTGCTGCTACCACTACCCACTGTCTTCAGGGTTATAGCCTGCTCTCCCTTTCTTGATCTCTTGCTTCCAGGAGTTTCTCAGCACTGGATTTGCGTGCCCAAAATATATATTCTCCATCCTAGTTGTTCTTTCTTGGTGGGGTAGAATCCTCCTCTCTGCTGTGAATGCTGGCTCTGTTTTAAGGCAAAATTGACCAATACAGGCCTCAATTATACTATCACACAGTTCGGCCTCTCACCTGAGTAGGTGTCATAAGGTCATGGCTAGAAAAGCCATACCCCAAAGTAATTCACTGCACCTTCAATGACAGATTTATACTTTACAGAATATAGTTTTCCTAGGTTTCACTATAGTATATTATGTTAATGAAATGTCCATCTATTCCTGCTTGTTTATTGAAACTATCAGCAATAAATAATGACCATCTTTCTCCACAACTGTGGATTTTACATTAAAATCTATTTTATCTGAGATTAGTGTTTCCACACCTGCTATTCTTTGTATGTTGTTATCTTGGTATCTATTATTCCATCATTTAATTTTCAGTTTGTTCATATCTTTGAGTCTAAGGTGTTTCTTGTAAGCAACGTATAGACAGGTCATGTCTTCTGATCCAGGATATCATTCATTGTCTCTTTATTGGAGCATTCAGCTCATTTACATTCAGTGTAATTATTGATAGGTATGTGTTCACTGCTGTCATTTTGATGTATTTATTTTTTGTGTTGGTGTTTTCTATGTTGCTCTAATATTCTGTTCTGGGCCATTCTTTATGGGTTGAATTTTCATCTTTTTCAGTGTTGGTTTTGTGTTTGTTGAGACACCTGTGTCATGTTTCTTGTTTTGATAATGTTGCATCGTTATTGTGTTTTGTGGCTACCCCTATGATCCCCCTTAATATTCTAAGCTTAAACCCAATTTTAACTTCTGCATATCTTTTTAACTTCCTCTCCAACTGAAAGGACTATAACTACTGTAATATATCCCTCTTTTTAGTGTGATGGTTTCATTGTTTTCATGATATGATCACTGGTTCCCTTCTTTTAATACTGTAGCTTTGTGTTCTGTGATTTCCCTAACTGAGTAGGGTTCTGGGTGCTGTGTCTTGTATTGCCTCCTTAAATATACACTTAAAGGTCTTGTTTTTCTAAGAGCTTCTTTCAGTATTTCTTGTAGTTTTGGTTTGGTTTTTACAAAATTTGTAAGTTTCTGTTTACCTGCAAATGTCTTAATTTCATCTTTGTATTTGAAAGACAATTTTGCAGGATATACAATTCTTGGTTGGAAGTTTTTCTCTTTTGAGGCTTTGAATGTGTCATTGTGTTGCCTCTTTGCCAACATCATTTCTACCAAGAAGTCAGACAAAAGCCTACAGGGCTTCCCTCTGAATGTTAGCTTTGCTTTGAGCCTCACTGCCTTTAAGAGCTTCTGTTTATGTTTCATTTTATTGAGCTTGATTATAATATGGTTTGGTGTCTTTCTTTTGGGGTCTAGTTTTTGTGATGTTTGATACACATCTTGGATATCTATGTTCTCTTCTTTCATAATTTCATGGACATTTTCTGTCAGCAACTCAACAAAAATACTCTCTGTGTTTTCAGCTATCCCTCCCTGTTCAGGAACTCAAGTTGTAGATTATTCTTCTCAATAGAGTCCCACAAGTTTCTTAACACTTCTTCCTTTTTACTTATTTCTTTTCTCTGATTTCTCCTCATAAATGCTGACATCAGTTGTTCTATCCGCAAGGTCACTAAGTCTGACTTACATCTCAATTCTACTCTTTTGGTTTTGAATTGAATTATCTAATTCTGTAATTTTGGTAATGATACACTGTATTTCAGATTGTTGATGTTCCATTAATTCAAATATCTTTCTTAATTTTTCATTTTGTACTGCTGCATTTTGTTTAATTCTAGGAGGGCTATATATATAATCCTTTGTATTTGATTGTTTCAGAAAGCCTTCTTCATCTGGGAAGTTTTTTGATTCTTTGGGAGTTTTCTAGAGCCATAGTGGACAGTTTCTTTAAATGATTAGCAAGGATTTACTGCCTTTGGGCCATATAGAGACTGTTGTGCTTCTCTGGTGTTACCTAAACAGGAGTTGAGGTGAAGTTCTGAGATAGCAGTTGGTCATCAACTACCTCTTTGTACTCTAGTGACTGGCCCCAGTGGACTCTTTGGGGTGGCAGACTCCACCTCTTGGCTGGCAAAGATGGCACCCTACTTATGGAGTCACTGAGGAGCCATTAACCAATCCTATGATGTGGATCAGTGAAGGCTGGAAGAGATGCCACTGGATCACACAGCAGTTATTTCTCAGTCTTATTTTAAAAAGTTGGGAGCTGACAGCTGGCAAAATCAATGAGGCCATCGGGTATGGCAGGCCCCACCTTCTGGCTGACAACAGAAGCACCTCTTCAGCTGTCCCCAGATGCTATGATTAGTTCAAAACAGGAAAGGTTTACAGCCTCGTAACCATCCTCATCAAGGCCCCATCCATAAGGTAACACTGTACTAAACACAGCCTTTCTGCTGGAAAAGTGCTTTCTGGACTGGCACTATTTCTCAGCTTGGGAATTAGCCCCTTGTGAGTCCTCTAGTTGGGTGACTCTGCCTCCCAACACACAATCCCAGATGAACTCCCCTTCCTGCCATGAAACAGCAGAATCTATGGCTGAGGTCAGAAAAGGCAGGGGGGGGGAGGGAAGCAGTGGTGCACTCAGTCAGCAGCCAGTCTCTCAAAATGTGGCTATCCCACACACTGTCTCTCTGCTGCACTGTATGCTATTTCCTTTAGCACTACAGTTTACCATATTTGCCAGCACATCCCCATCACCCATACAACAAAGAAGGCATCAGTACCTGAAGTCCACCCAAGTGGTGTGCCAGCAGGAGTGGGGCTCATGGTGTACTACTTCATGCTAGAGAGAGGTAGATTCCTGTTTAGTGGAGCATAGTCCAATCTGACTACCCTATGTCACATCCTACAGCTCCCTGGGTGTCCAGAGAGCTCCATTCAATTATCAATCCAAGCCTTAGTTCTCAGAGGAAATTGAGAAGATGTGTGTCTAGTCTGCCATCTTGGCCCTGCCCCCCTGATCTCCACCTATTGCTATTTTATAGAAAATGTTATGGAAAATGCTAGAATTTTGTTAGCTACATTTTCATCATCTATGAAAGGTGTCATGGTTTATCTCAATAGATTTAAATAACATGATGGATTATATTATTAGACTTCCTAACATTACATCAGATCCGACTTGATGGCACTTGGCTTGGCTAACATTATATCATTTGCATTTCTAGAATAAACTCTATTTAGTAGTGATGTATAATTCATTTAATGAAATTCTGGATTCTGCTTGTTTGTGTTTATTCAGCCTTTTTGTAAACTACGTTAATAGTAGATATTTGTAAATAAACACAAACACACAGCTTTTCCATCAAGTTGATTCTGATGCATACCAACTCTTTTATTATTATGATGATGATGATTGAATGAAAATACACATTCCCAAATAAATGTGCATGCCCACCTATATGCAGCTCCCACTGCTCTCCCTGCCCAGTGACAGCACATACTTCCTCTCTGATCCACATATGTCTTACTGTCACAACAGTCTCCTATCCCCTCCTCTTCACCCACTCCCCTTCCTCAAAAAAGAGGTCAGCAGGACGACATCCTATAGATGCATAGAACCATAAAGTGCACACATGATATCGTCACTCTGTATTGCCAAGTCCAATCCATTCCTGTCTGAAGAGTTAACCTCCATTATGATTTATGGACAGGGGCAGCATCAGGGCCAGGGGCCATGTTCCCAGAGGAACTCCGAGGCCCCTGGACCATCAATTAGTGGAGATCTCAGGGTGCACCCCTTTTTAGTCTTGTGTTGCCAGTGAGACTCAACTTTGTGAGCTCCATAACAGCTATCACTGGAACCATCTGGTTCTTCCAGTCACAAGTCAATGTAGTCACCCACTCACATGGGTCTCTCTGTCTTCTGGGCTCTCTTTCTGCCATGTTGTTTTGGTCCTTGGTGATTATCCATTCTTGCTCAGTTGGGACAATTTGCTGTACTCTCAGATGGCAGCTTGGCAGCTTTTAAGACCCAAGACACCACTAACGAATGTGGGATGAAGAGGAGTCTCTTAGCAAAAGGCTAGTTGTGCCAATTTAGCCTCCATTTTCACGACAGCATGGTCCCTGGCCCTCCAGCTTAGCTACTCTGTCCTTGCAATATTGGGTTAAGATGAAAGGAGTAACCATGTTATGTTGAAGTCCAGTTAATTTTGATCTTCTTTCTAATATGTGCTGTCACTGATTTCACCCAACCAAATTTCTATCAACTATCTAATCTAAACCCTCCCCCCTCATCCTCCCTCCCACTCCACCCCTGCAGCCATCAGAGAGTCTTTTCTTCTATGCATGAGTTTGTTTTTAAGTTCTTATCATAGGGATCTCATACAATATTTGTCCTTTTGTCACTGACAACTTTCACTCAAATAATGTCTTCCAATTGAAACCAGGTTATGAGATGTTTCATAAAATCATTGTTGTTCTTTATCATTGCATAGTGTTCCAATGAGTATATATACCATAGTTTACCTATCCATTCCTCTGTTGCTGGGCATCTGGGTTGATTCCATTTTTTGCTATTGTGGACTGTGCTGTGATAAACATTTATGTGCATGTATCAGTTGGTGTGAATGGCCTTGATTCTGTAGGATATATTCCAAGCAGTGGAATTACTGGGTCAAATGGTATGTCTATATCCAGCTTTTTAAGGAAGCGCCAGATGGCTTTCCAAAGAGGTTGCACTGTTTTGCAATCCCACCAAGAGTGTAGGAGAGTTCCACTTTCTCCACAGCCTCTCCAGCATTTGTTGTTTTGCATTTTGGGGATCTTGCCTAGCATTGTTTGGGTGAGATGGTATCTGACTGTAGTTTGGATTTTAATTTCTTTAATAGCTAATGATCGTGAGCATGTCTGCATCTGTTCTTTGGCTTCCTGAATCTCCTCTTTAGACTAGTATCTGTCCATCTCTTTTGCCCAACATTTAATTGGATGATTTATCTTTTTCTTATTGATATTTTGTAGTACCTTATAGATTAGGGAGATCAGATGTTGGTCTGACATATAGTTGCCGAATATTTTTTCCCATTTTGTAGGTGGCCTTTTAGTTCTATTAATAATGTCTTTGAATGAGCAAAAGTATTTGATTCTTAATAGTTTCCATTTATCTATTTTCTCTTCTGTTGTGTGTGGTTTCTTTGGCAGATTTCGTGGTGTGTCTACATTGTGTACTAAAACCTCCATTGTTATTTCTACTTTTTGTTAGATGAGCTTTATCATTTCAGGTTTGATCCTTAGGTCTTTTATCCAGTTTGCATTGGTTTTTGTATAAGGTGTAAGATATGGGTCTTGTTTCAATTTGTTGCAGATGGATATCCAATTTTGCCAGTACCATTTGGTGAAGAGATTTTTTTTTTAACCCTAGTTTGATGTCTTTGAGCCTTTGTTGAGTATCTACTGTTCATAGGAAAATGTTGTCATCTCTGGGGTCTCAATTCTGTTCCATTGATCTATCTGTCTGCTTTTGTACCAGTACCAGGCTGTTTTGACTACTGTGGCAGTGTAACAGATTCTAAAGTCAAGTAGTGAGAGGCCTCCCAGTGTGTTCTTCTTCTTTAGTAATGCTTTGCTTATCCGGGGCTTCTTCCCTTTCCAAACAAAGTTGGTGACTTGTTTCTCCATCTCATTAGAAAATGTCACTGGAATTTGTATTGGGATTGCATTACATAAGTACACTGCTTTGGGCAGAATAGACATTTTCACAATGTTAAGTCTTCCTATCCATGAACAGGGGAGGTTGCTCCATTTATGTAAATCTCTCTTAGTTTCTTGTAGTAAGGATTTGTAGTTCTCTTTGTAAAGGTCTGTTATTTCTCTGGTTAGATTTATTCCTAGGTACGTTATCTTTTTAGGCATTGATGGTATTGATTTGCTGATTTCCTCCTTAATAATCTCATTGTTGGTATAAAGAAACCCTACTGATTTACTTATGTTTATCTTGTATCCTGGGATTTTGCTGAATGCTTCTATCAGTTTCAGTAGTTTACTTATGGATTCTTTAGGATTCCCCATGTATACAATCACATCATCTCCAAATAGGGAGATTTTTACTTCTTCTTTGCTGATGCAGATGCCCTTAGTTCTTGGTCTTGTCTAATTGCTCTGGCTAGAACTTCTATTACAATGTTGAATAGGAGAGGTGCGAGTGAGCATCCTTGTCCAGTTCCTGTTTTCAAGGGAAACTGTTTCAGTCTCTTTCCATTCAGGATGATGTAGGCCATTGGCTTTGTATAAATGGTCCTTATTGCACTGAGGAATTTGCTATCTATTCCTATTTTGCCAAGAGTTTTTAGCATCATTGGTTGTTGGACTTTATCTAATGCCTTTCTGCATCAATAGACAAAATCAGATGATTCTTGTCTTTTGTGTTATTTATGTGGTTGATCACATTAATTGTTTTTCTGATGTTGAACCAGCCTTGCATCCCTGGTATGAATCCAGCTGGGTCATGATGGATTATTTTTTTGATATGCTGTTCTATTCTGTTGGAAAGAATTTTGCATCTAGATTCATGAGTGATATCGGTCTGTAGTTCTCCTGTTTTCTTGGATGTCTCTCTGGCTTTGGTATCAGGGTTAGGCTGGCTTCATAGAATGAGTTTGGGAGTACCCCATCCCTTTCTATACTGTGAAATAGTCTCAGTAGTATTAGAGACAACTCTTCTCTCAGAGCTTGGTAGAATGCTGCAAGCCATCTGGGCCTGGGCTTTTTTTGGTTGGTAGTTTTTCTATGACTTTTTCAATCTCTTCCTTTGTGATGCATTTATTAAGTTGTTCTGCTTTACTTTGTGATAATTTTGGTAGGTGATATGAATCTAAGCATTTGTCCATTTCCCCTGGGTTTTCAAATTTGTTAGAGTACAGTCTTTCACAGTATTCTGTTATGATATATTTGATTTCTGTTGGTTCTGTTATGACAACTCCCTTCTCATTTCTTGTTTGGGTTATTTGTTTCCTTTCCTGTTTTTCTTTAGTAAGTTCAGCTAATGGTTTGTCAATTTTGTTGATCTCATCAAAAAACCAGCTTTTGATATTTTCAATTTTTTCAGTTGTTCTTCTATTCTCTAATTCATTTGGTTCTGCTATAATCTTGATAATCTGTTTTCTTTTGGTGCCTGAGGGGTTCCTCTGTTGTAAACTCTCTACTTGTTCAGGCTGTACAGTTAGTTCTTTGATTTGGTTTCTTTCTTCCTTCCAGATATGTGCATTTATAGAGATGAACTTATTTCTGAGCACTGCTTTGGCTGTATCCCATAGGTGCTGGTAGAAAGTGTTTTCATTCTCATTGGAAACCATAAATGTCTTTATTTCATCCTTGATTTCTTCTATAACCCACAGCTTTTTGAGCAAGATGTTGTTCAGTTTCCATGAGTTCCAGTCTCTATGTTTTTTCTGCTATTGATTTCAACTTTTATGGTTTTATGGTTTTACAATCTGAGAAGATTCTTTGTAGTAATTCAATGGTATGGATTTTGTTGAGAATTGCTTTGTGCCCTCACACATGGTCTATTCTGGAGAATGTTCCATGTGCACTGGAGAAGAAGGTGTAGTTGTCAGCTGATGGACAGAAAGTTCTGTATATGTTGATAAGGTCTAGTTGGTTAATTGTGGCAATAAGATCTTCTTTGTCTTTATTGAGCTTTTTTCTAGATGATCTGTCCAATATTGAGAGTGGAGTGTTAAAGTCTGCCATTGTTGTTCTGGAGTGACTGTCTCATTTTTGAGTGTAGTCAGTGTTTCTTCAGCATATTTAGGTGCTCTAATATTAGATGCATAAGTATTTAATATTGTTAAGTTCTGCTTGTGTATTGAACCTTTCAGCAACAGATACTATCCATCCTTGTCCACGATTGTGGATTTTACATTAAAATCTATTTTATTTGAGATTAGAATTGCCACTCCTGCTCTTCTTTGTTCATTGTTAGCTTCATATGTATTCTTTCATCCTTTGATTTTCAGTTTATTCGTATCTTTAAGTCTAAGTTGAGTTTCTTGTATGCAACATATGGATGGGTCGTGTCTTTTGATCCAAGATGTTGCTCGATGTCTCTTTACTGTTCAGTCCATTCACATTCAATGTGACTATTGATAGATATGTGTTCAGTGCTGCCATTGTGATATGTTTATTTTTGTGTTGCTGTTTTCTCTGTTGTTCTTATTGTTGTGTTCTGGGACATTCTTCTTTTTCAGTTGATTTTTCACCTTTTTCAGGGTTGGTTTTGTGGTTGTTGAGACTCTTGTATTATGTTTCTTAATATGATATGTTGCATCTTAATTGTGCTTTATGCCTGTCCCCATGATACCCCTTAATAAACTATATATAAACCCAATTTCAATTACTACCATTCTTGTCAACTTCCTCTCCATCTGGAAGGACAATAGCAACTGTAGTACATCCCTCTTTTTAATATGATGACATCATAGTTTTCATGATCTGATCACTTGATTATTTCTTTCACTATTATAGCTTTTATTGAGTTTGGAGCCTTCCGTAACTGAGTAGGATTCTGGGTGACGTGTCCTGTATTTTCTTCTAAAATATAAAGTTAGTGGCTTTGTTCTTCTAAGCCAAGAGATTCTTTCAGTATTTCTTGTAGCTTTGGTTTGGTTTTTACAGAATCTCTGAGTTTCTGATTATCTGCAAATGTCTTGATTTCATGTTCCTATTTGAAAGATAGTTTTGCAGTATATATAATTTTTGCTTAGAAATTCTTCTCCTTCAAGGCTTTGAATGTATTATGCCACTGTCTCCATGTCAGCATGGTTTCTGATGAGAAATCTGATGAAAGCCTACAGGGTTTCCCTCTGAATGTTAGCTTTGCTTTGAGTCTTGCTGCCTTTGAGAGCTTCTTCTTATGTTTCATTTTTTTAAGCTTGATTATAATATGTCTTGGAGTCTTTCTTTTGAGATCTACATTGAGTGGCATTCAAAATGCATCTTGGATATCTATATTCTCTTCTTTCATAATTTCTTGGAAGTTTTCTGTCAGCAGCTCAGCAACAATACTCTGTGTTCTCAAGTGTCTCACCCTGTTCAGGAACTCCAATTAATGGTTGATTGTTCGTCTTAATAGAGTCCCATATGTTTCTTAATGCCTCTTCATTTTTCTTGTTTCTTTTTTCTGATTTCTCCTCACAGATGCTAGAGTCAGTAGCTCTGTCTTCCAAATCAGAAAGTCTATTTTCCATTTGTTCCATTCTGTTTTCTTGGCTTTGAATTGAAGTTTCTATATATTTGATTTTGTTCTTGATCTGTTCAATTTCAGAGGATTGGTGTTCCATCAGATTGAACAGCTAGCTTAATTTTTTGTTTTGCTGTGCTGCATTTTGCATCAGGTCTAGGATGGCTGTGTATATAACCCTTTTGTGTTCACCTTCTGATAGTTTCAGAAAAGCTTCTTCTTCTGGGAAGTTCTGTGGTGCTTTCTTTTGGGCACCTTCTGAATCCATGGGTGATTTCTTGGTTATGTTTTTCTCTAGAGTTCGTTGCTTTTGGGGCATCATGTGAGTCATTAGTGGCTGGGAGATATGCTGTAAGGATGGACTGTAGTTGTTTCTCTAGACCTTCTCGAAATGAAAGATAAAAAGTGTCTGACAACTTCTAAAGTCAATCAGGTTTTCAAGTACATAGGTCCCTCTTCCCAGCTGGCAAAGTAAGCACCTCTATATCGAACCCCAGATGTTATAAACTAGCTCAAAATACAGAAAGTCTACTTTCCTGCTAGCGTCTGCTGTTGGGCCCCCAGCTGTAGGCGACACTGTGTAGAATTCTGCTATTCTGTCAGAAAAGTGTTCTACTCCAGGCAGGCACTGCTTCCCAGCCCAGGAATTAGGTCCAGCTGAGGCTTCTGTATGGGTATATCTGCCTCCCAGTGAAACAAGATGGTGTCCCACACAAGCTCGACACCTGCCTGGGTACAGGCAACTCTACAGCAGAGGCGGAAAGAGAGGCCAAAAGTGCCAAGATGCATAGAGTCCACAGCCTCTGTTGCTGGGCCCCAGCCATAGGCAACACTGTGTAAAGTACTGCTTTTCTGCCAGAAAAGCACTCTCCTCCAGGCTGGTGCTGCCTCCCAGCCTACAAACTAAGTCCAGCTGGGGCCTCCATATGGGTGTATCTGCCTCCCCATGGATCACTATGGAGTCCTGCACAAGCTCACCACCTGCCTCAGTACTGGCTACTCTATGGTAGAGGCAGAAAGAGAGGCCCAAGGTGCTGAGATACACAGAGTCCAAAGCTGGGCTCTGAAAATATGGCAATTTTGCCTGCTGGTCCTACCAGCAGTGTGTCTGAGATCAACTGCTAGTCAAGTCTCAGCTCCACCCAACAGCTAAGACAGAAAACAAAAAGTTAAAATGGTGAGTTACCTTCAGTCTGGGCAAGCCAGGGCTCGCCAAGAGTGGGGTCAGCGAAAGAGAGGTTTTCTGTTCAGTGGTATGAATTCCAAATTAACAGCCCTACTTTGTGTCCTAGGGCTCACTAGTGTCCAGAAGGCTACATTCAATTATCAGTTCAGGTCTTGGTTTCCAGAGGGATTTAGGGAGATGTGTGTTTAGTCTGCCATCTTGACTCCACTCCCTGACTCATAGCAACTCTTGAGAGCTAAGTAGAACTGCCCCATAGAGTTTTCAAGTGTGACCATTAATGCCATGTGTCAACTTGGCTAGGCCATGATTTTCAGGAGACTGGCATTTATAACACAGTTTGACAGTTGTATAATGATGCGATTGTTTCCATCATGAGATTTGATATAATGTAATTGACCCAATGGTGGATCTGCTGCAAGCAGCTAATCAGTTGTAAGGAGTTTCCTTGGGTGTATTCCCTGTATCCAGTGTCGGTGTATTGAAGGCATTGGTGAAAAACAAGGCTCCAGGAATTAATGGAACTTCAACTGAAATGTTTCAACAAACAAATGCAGCACTAGAAGTGCTCACTCATCTATGCCAAGAAATTTTGGAGGACAGTTAGCTGGCCGACCAACTGGAAGAGATCCATATTTATGACTATTCCCAAGAAAGTTAATCCAACAAAACACAGAAATTACTGAAGGAGGTCATTAATATCACATGCAAGTAAAATTTTGCTAAAGATCATCCAAGAGTGACTGCAACAGTATATTCTCAGGAAACCTCCAGAAATTCAAGCCAGAATTAGAGGAGGATGAGCAACCAGGGATATCACTGCTGATGTCAGAAGGATCTTGGCTGAAAGCAGAAAATACCAGAAATATGTTTACCTGTGTTTCATTGACTGTGCAAAGGTATTTGACTGTGTGAATCATAGCCAGTTGTGGTTAACATTATGGAAAATGAGAATTCCAGAACATTTAATTGTGCTTATGAGGAATCTGTAAATGGATCAAGAGGCAGCTGTGCAAACAGAACAAGTGGATGCTACATGGTTTAAAGTCAGGAAAAGTGTGTGTCAAGGTTGTATCCTTTCACCATACCTTGTCAATCTATATGCCAAGCAAATAGTCTGAGAAGCTGGACTATATGAAGAAAAACAAAGCATCAGGACTGGAGGAAGACTCACTAACTACCTGCATTACATAGATGACTCAACCCTGCTTGCTGGAAATGAAAAGGATTTGTAACACTTTACTGATGAAGATCAAAGGCTACACCTTCAGTATGAACTGTACCTCAACATCAAGAAAACAAAATCCTTGCAACTGGACCAGTAAGCAACATCATGATAAATGGAGAAAGGATTAAAGTTGTTAAGGATTTCATTTTACTTGGATCCACAATCAACACCCCTGGAAGCAGCAGTCAAGAAATCAAAAGATGCATTCCATTGGGAAAATCCACTGTGAAGGATCTCTTTAAAATATTGAAAAGTAAAGATGTCATCTTGAAAACAAAGGTGTACCTGACTTAAACTACCACATCATATGCATGTGAAAACTGGACAATGAATAAGGAACAGAGAAGAAGAATTGATGCCTGTCAATTGTGGTGCTGGAGGAGAATACTAAAGGTACCGTGGACTGCCAAAAGAACAAACAGATCTATTCTAGAAGAAGCACAACCAGAGTGCTCCTTGGAAGCAAAGATGGTGAGACTGTGTCTTACATAGTTTGAACATGTTGTCAGGAAGGATCAGTCCCTGGAGAAAGATATCATGCTTGGTAGTGGAGGGTCAGTGAAAAAGAGGAAGTCCTTCAATAATATGGATTGACACAGTGGCTGCAATGATGGGTTCACGCATAAAAACGACTGTGGTCATGGCACAGTGCCAGACAGTGTTTCATTTTGTTTTGCATAGGGTCACCATGAGTTGGAAGTGACTCCACAGCACCTAGCAACAACTATGATATAGGTGGACTTTCTGGCTACGTTTATTGGGTTTTTGTTCACTCTGGATCCTGAAACTGGCTCCTGTTCCTCCGACTTCAGGTTCTTGGGACTTGAGCCACCAGCTGTCTTGCTTGCATTATCTTGGGATTTGCCAATCTTTACAACCTGTGAGCAAGAGCCCTGCTGTCTGACCTGCCGATCTTGGGTTCACCAGTCCCTGTGACTATATGATTAAGGAGAAGCCTCTATCCTGACCCAAGAACTGGGAACATTCCAGTCTTTTTCTTAATATAAACCTCTCTGTATATTTATTTATATGCTTTACTGATTCTGCTTCTCTAGATTGCCCAGCCTATGACACCAAGGCTGTAATCTTTACAGAAGCAGACTGTCACATCTTTCTCCTGTGGAGCAGCTGGTGGCTTTGAAACACCAGCCTCTTGGTTTGCACTCAAGTGCTTTAACCACTATGCCACTGGCACTCCTTAGTTGTCTGTATTTTTCTACTTTTTGTGTGTTGCTTTTTAGTGTAGTTTTCAATGCCATTCTCCCTTTATAAAAATAATTTGGAAGTTTACCTTTTTTCTAGGTTCTGGAAGAGTTATATACAGACATGAATTTTCTGCTTTTTAAAAGCTTGGTAGAATTCCCTTAAGAACCTCTCTGGACCTGATGTTCTTTTGGAAGTTAGTACCGTAATAACTTTGTCTACTACAGAAGTAGTTCAAACTTTCTATGTCCACTAACATCAGCTTTGATAAATAATACAAAATTATCCACTTTAATCCTAGTTTCCAGGTTACATTTAAAAGTTAAGCAGCATATATATTTTTTTGATTTCCCTTATTTTTATAGTAGGAACCCTGGTGGCCTAGTGGTTAAGAGCTCAGCTGTTAACCAAAAGGTCAGCAGTTCATACACCAGCCACCCCTTAGAAATGCTGTGGAGCATATCTACTCTGCCCTATAGGGTTGCTGTTAGTTAGAAATGACGACTCTTGATGGCAATGGATTTTTGTTCTGCTTTTTGCTTTTGCTTTTGTGGTTATTTTTTCCTTATCTCTCTCTCTCTCTCTTTTTTTTTTTTTTTTTTACATTTGTGGTTTCTCTCTTCCTTCTTAAAGTCTATTAGACTTCTGGTTTATCTTTATTATTTTCTAAAAGGATTTATTAGTTCTATTTAGTACTCATGAATTTCTGTGTTTACTTTTATTCATTTCTTCTGCTTTCCTTTAGTTTTTTTGATTGGTGATTAATTCATTTATTTCCTTTTTGCTTCATTGATATAAACATTTGTGGTAATAAATATTCCTCTGAACACTGATTTAATTATGTAGTAAATCCTGTGAAAGCCAGAAACTGTGTAAGGCAAAAATCTGTCAGAGAAGAAAAACTCAAACATATTTCACTAAAAGGAGTGATAGAAAAGTGGTAAAAATGCCTGTGTTGGATACAGGTTAGAGCTCACCTGAAATACTGAACAGGATTATACACAATAAGGAATGCAGCTGACAATGAACAAACCTCTGGACTTTAATATGCACACAGGGTTGTTCTAGAGGCTCGTGGCCAGAGCTGAGATGATAGGGGGGTAAGATCTTGGTCAAAGGGTCTTGGAAATTTCCAAATGAAAGGGAGAAATGTGTTTTCACAGAGAAGGGGGTGCAGTCACAGAGAAGGGGGTGTGGGGAGAGTAGTTAGAATAGAGTAGCAGTGAAAGTTCCAGGTGTTATATGGCAAATTGATACAGATTGTTAAATTGTTCTTAAACACAATAAAATTTAAAAAAAAAAAAAAAAAAAAGGTGGTAAGACTGTACCCTGTCAAAGGCGGGAAACTTGCAAGACCTAGAGAAAAACAAAGCAGCCTTGTCAAGTTCCAGCTTTCACTGGTTTTACTGTATTTCATACATTCTGACAGGTAGTGTTTTCACAATTAATGTTTACTAACAATTACACATTTTTCCTTTCATCAATGAGAGGTTTAAGAGATCTTTTAAATTTGCCAGTGGGAGTGAATTTTGTTCTATCTTTATTTTGGACTCCCTATGTGGTACAAATGACTAAGTGCTAGATTACTAGATGAAAGGTTGATAGTTCAAACCTACCCAGAGGTGTACCTAGGAAGAAAGGCCTGGCAATTTTCTTCTGAAAGGTCATAGCTTTGAAAAACAAATGGAGCACAGTTCCACTTTGACACACATGGAGTTGCCATGTGTTTTAGTCAGCTAGGCTGCTCTAACAGAAATACCACAGAGTGGATGTCTTTAACAAAGAAAGATTTATTCTTACACAGTCTGGTAGGTTGCAAGTCCATATTCAGGGTGTCCACTCCAGGGAAAGACTTTCCCCTTGTCGGCTCTGGAGGAAAGTCCGATATTGCATCAGTCTTTGTCCAGGGAGCGTCCTCACACAAGAACCTCTGGTCTGAAGGATGCGCTCTGCTCCCGGTGCTGCTTGCTTGATGGTGGCGAGGTTCTCAAATTGTCCTTTGTTTCTTTTTCCTTTTATTCCTTGCAAGCTAAAAGCAGTAAGGGTGGGGCAAGCCATACTCCACGGAAACTCCCCCCACAGCAGGAATTCACAGCCCCACCCCAATCCTTTAGCATACAGGTTAGCAAAACCACACAATGGAGGACAGTCCCAAGATACTGGGAACCATATCCCAGCCACGTGGCTGCACACATTTTTGGGGGGACACAATTCCAACCATGACACCATGACTCAGAATTGACTCCACAGACAGTTTTTCTGCTTGCTGTTTGTTTTGTGGATGCTTGCAAATAAGATACATTCTTCCTTTTATGGTAGAGATTTTAAAATATAGCCATCAATTCCACTGTCTTATGCTATATAGTTGTTCTACTTCTTTATTTTTTAATGTAATCTGTCATGGACCAAGGGGTAAATTCAAATCTATTACATGCTTCTGTTTGTTTCTGCAGAGCTCATTTGAGCTCCATTTTATGAACATTGCTTTAATATTATTTGATCCATACATGTTACATTTTATATATTCACTAGGAATCACTCCTTGAGCAAGTAATGCAAAGTGTTCTTCTGCTCCTTATTCAGTAACTTTTGGCTTAGATTCCTCCTTGACTGGTATTAAGGTCCTAAGCAGGAAAAACCCATTGCCATTAAGCTGATTCTGACTCACAGCAACCCTACAGGACAGAGTAGAATTGCCCCATAGGGTTTCCAAGACCGGAAAATTGTTAGAAAAGCAGACCAGCACATCTTTCTTCCACATAGCGGTCGGTCAGTTTGAACCACCCACCTTTCAGTTAGCAGCCTAGTGGTTAAAGCACTGACCACTAGGTCTCCTATTAAGACTCCAGGCCCTACTTCACCGTTACTTGCATTGTCCTGCTGTTCATTGTCCATTATTTTATTCTCAGTTTTTTTAAATTACCCATAGATTTGAATCAATCTTTCAATCCAATCCACAATTTTTTAAAAAAGATGTTATTAAAAAAAAAGCTTCCAAATGAATGTTCATAATAGCTCTATTCATAATAGCCAAAAAGTAGAAACAACTCAACATCCATCAATGCTGAATGGATAAACAAAATGAGCTACATACATACAATGATGTATTCAGCCAGAAAAATGTAGTTCTGATATGTACTACTATATAAGTAAGACTTGAGAACACAATACTGAGTGAAATAAGCCAGACACAAAAGTTAAATATTATATGATTTCATCTATATGACATGGTCACAATAGGCAAATCTATACAAACAGAAAGCAAAGTAATGATCGCCAGAGGCTAAGAGGTTAGGTTACCTTTTGGAGGGATTAGAATGTTTTGGAAATAGATAATGGTGATGGTTATATAACACAATGAATATGCTTAATACCACTGATTGCACACTCTAAAATGGTTTAATTGGGAAATTTTATGTTGTGTATATTTTACCCCAATTTAGAATAATAATAGTAATGAGGTAAGTCCATTTAGATTCACTTTCATGACAAGCTGGTCTGGCTTTAGTCTTACTGTTTTATATTGACATTTGTATCATCTGCATCTCCCTTTCACTGTATCATTTGTTTGCTTTGCTTTATTTTTTTGTGCATAGTTCCTTTACCTAGGAATGTTTCTATTTTTAGTAGTCATTACTTTTATATCTTTAGATAGTTGCAGATACCCTGAGTCCTATATTTTCAGACACTATTAGTTTATGTGCAATGATCAGATGAGTACAGTTTCTCTCCTGCCCTATTTACTCTCTCTCTCTCTGTGACCACCTAGTTTTAGGTCCATCTGGATTTCTCTTTGTACCGTCAGCTATATTTTACTTCTGTTGGCTCACAGCCAGTATAGACAAGGGAATCAATCAATTCATTGTTTGGATTGATTCTACCTATCTTCCTTCTCACTTCCTGACTTAAATTTTTATTTGTCGTACCATTGTATATTGTCCAGGACATAGAACATTTACTTGTCATTTTATGCCCCTAATGTCCATAACTTTGAGTGTTCACATTATCCTGTTGGCCTAGTTTCCCCAGTTGCCTCTTGGTTGGCTAGTTTTCCTCTTGAGGTTTCCTCCAAAAGGACTTTTACAAAGAATAATTCCTTCAGTCCTTGCTTGCTAAAACTGGAGCCTTTATACTTAAAGTTTGCCTGGACATAAAATTGTTGTGTTTCTCCTTTTTTTCCACTGTTGAGTATCTTGTAAGCAGTGTGTTACTGCCTACCAGCTTTGAGCCTTGCCGTAGAGGAATCTGAGGTCAGCTTTATACTCCCCCAACTATTTTAAGTGACTTGATATTTTTTCTTGCTTTTCCAAAAGATTCTTTAGGTTTAAAACCCAATAATTCTACTAGAAAATATCCCATCCTATGTGGGGTCAGATTTGCTAGCACAAGGAAAGTTAAATACTACTTCTGATCCATTGTTCTAGCCCTACCCCTTTTCATGCCGACTTCACTTATTCATGTGTTAGATTTGCTTTGCCTGTTTTATCTATCATTTTTACAATGCTTTGAAAATATTCTTTTGTTTTTGTAATTCTGTTTTTTTAAAACTTTCCTCATTTCTATCCCTTTTTCCTTAACCCTGTTTTCATTCATATCTATTTTCATTGGTTTTTCCTTCTGCCTAGCTTAAATTTTTTCAGCTCACATTTAATTTCTTTCTGTTATTTGTTACTCCTCTGCTAATTACTTTTCTCTCTCTCTTTTTTTCCCCCCATTTCTTCAATGTGGGCATCTCATATTGAAAATTTACTTCAGTGAGTTTTTATCTTTGTTAATTTGTGATGAGGTGTTTACATTCTTCAGCTGTTCTTAGTCAACCTTTTTCTGGTTCAAGTCCATTAGACGCTAAGTTTTACCTTTCTTTTCCTTTTTCTTTTCTTATTTTGTAGCGGGAAAAAGATAAGTTCAGCCCACAGAGCAGGAAACAACTCAAACACCATGTTGTTTGCAGAGGAAGAGGCTGTTTATTAGCTAGTGGTGCAGTGGATGGACTCAAGTCCAAAAAATAGCCACACACCCTGTTCCAGTATCAGACACATCTATTTATACTTTTTCCAAGAAAGCAGACAAAGGAATTTCCATATATTCTCTTAACTGGCAGTTACAGGTGTATAGATTTTGGTATTGCATTTCTATTGGGCCAGCATACTTAAAGAGGCACTAGATAAGCAGTTAGCATTAAGTTACACAGTAAGAAGCTACCCCCTCCTTAGAAACTGGGCTTATCAGGGATTTCTATACGGGGGAGGAGGGAGCATCTTGGGGTGGTCCCAGAGACAGGCATCTGGACTTTATCCTTCTCCTTGGAAACTGAGATCCTATTTCAGGATCTCGGGGGTGGGGGGCAGGGACAGGGCAGAGAACTGGTATCTGACTCCCCGACCCTAATTTAGGCATCAAGCAGAAAGCAGGCATTGATTCGAATAAGGTTTGGGAAGTTCCTCACAAAGTAAACTGGTGCCTTCTTATCCAAACAGTATAACAAAAGTTACTTCCTAAGGTGAATTCACCTTTCAAGGAGGAAAGTACCTAGGCCTGGGTGTGGGTGCAGAGGTCACATTCAACAGGCCAGATCCCTTGTTTTCGAGGGTCTGATGTCATGCATTCCAGCTGTTTTCAGCTGTTTACAATCACTCATTTATAGGCTCACATACCCTGCACCCAGGCCTACTGGAATTTAAGTGGTATCTTCTTAAAAGCTCTTTCTTCCTCTCTTAATATATCTGTGTATTCACTCTGCTAGAATTTTTTTTTTTTTTTTAAATCACTCATGGAATGAATTAGATTTTCTGGAACAACCCATTTTCAGGAGGTTCCAGTGGGAGGGATGGTTTAGGGAGCTTTCTAGGTTTGGGGATTCTAACATTCCCTCTTCTCTGCTGCCACAGAGGCATTTTTCTGGATATCCGGAACATGAATGTGCATATTTCATAGCCCTGTTTTTCCTGATTCTCTGAGGAATGCCAGCAGCCCAGCTCATTCCTTGTTATGGATTAAATTGTGTCTCCCCAAAATATGTGTCAGTTTAGCTAGGCCATGATTCCCAGTATTGTATGGTTGTCCACCATTTTGTAATCTGATGTAATTTCCCTGTGCGCTGTAAATCCTACCTCTATGATGTTAATGAGGCAGGATTAGAGGCAGTTATGTTAATGAGGAAGGACTCAATCTAAAAGATAAGGTTGCATCTTAAGTCTTTTGGTTTTCTGAGAAGTAAAAGAGAGCAGAGAGATACAGGGACTGCATTACCACAAAGCAAGAAAGCCAGGAGCAGAGAGCATCCTTTGGAACTAGGGGATGACAAGGGCCTTTTGCCCAGAGCCAACAAAAAAGAAAGCCTTCCCCTGGAGCTGGCACCCTGAGTCCAGACTTCTAGCTTCCTAGGCAGTGAGAGAACAAATTCCTCTTTGTTAAAGTCATCCATTTGTGGTATTTTGGTTCCAACAGCACTAGATAACTAACATACTTCCTTTCCAATTCCCACTACTTTGAAGAAGGAATTGGACTTTGTCATGTCGGTGTGAGCTTTTCATGAGGGGAAATAAATTTTTTATTGTACCTTCTGATATCGGTGCTGCTGAATCCATTAATTGCTTGCTCTGTTCTGTCTCTTCAGTCTTCCTCCGTAACCTCTGCCCTACCTCAGCTGCTCCTGGAAGCTTCTATGCATTCTTTCACTTATATAACTTATCCCTCTTACCTGATTTCACTGAATATTCAGAGGTCAGGGCTTTGTAGCTTGGTTTCTCATCACTTTTCTGTGATTTCCAAAAGAAGAAAGGGGATGTTGCTGGCTTACGTAACAACTTTTATACTAGAAATCTGACTAGCTTTTATTGTGTATATTTGCACAGTTTAATTCGTTTTACTACAGAAATGTTTTAGTTTGCTTATTTACTTTTTGTCACCTTTCTTTTTTTTAACTTAAATTTAGATAAGCCAAGCCAAGTGCCATCGAGTCGGATCTGACTCATTAAAGATTTATTATAAACATAGTCCTTGTGGTATTATTTAAGATGGTTAAAAAACGGACGTAATTTAAATGTTCAACAACTAAAAAAAAGTCCAAATAATTGTCATATATCCTTAATGCGTAATACTTGTCAGACATTAAAAATATATTTGAATAATTTTAAGGTCAAAAATGATTAAGTTATACTAAGAGGAAAAATTATATAAACTGCAGCATGATCAACAATTGCAAATGTGTGCCTTCTTCCCCTCTCCCCTCTGTGCACATACATGCAAACACACACAGAAAAAGATCAAAGAATGGAAACAAGTGCACCAAAAGGCTGAAAAGTTTCTCTCTGAAGAATTACAGGTGATTTTCATTATTTTTCTTCAAAAATGCCTACATTTCCCAAACGTATATTACTTTTTATGATCAGCAAACACTATTAAAAGAAGAACCCTAGCCCATGACTTTCTCTTGCCCTTCACACTTGATCTTGCTCTTGTCTCATTCCGTCTTGTTGGCTGACCTTCATCCCACCCACAGCCTTGTCTGGAAATATGAGTGATTCTTATCTGCACCATTTTCTTTATTCTCCACGCCCAAATGTTTATCAAAATTGCTTTACTTCTACCTCCTAAATAGTTCTCATCTAGTTTTGTTCTAATCACCCATCTTCTGGACTCCTGAGTTGGCTTCCTAGTTTGTCTGCTGGCTCTCAGTCTCTCCTACCTCAAATCTGGCCTCCTATGGATTGCCCGACTCTCAGCCTGAATGCTTTCTACCACTCTTTACAGCCTATAGACCAAAATCCAAACTGAGACATTCAGGACCAGACCAGTCTGACCCCAATCCACTCCCTCATCATACACCTGCCACCCTGCAGACTCCAAGTACTCCAGGTGTTTCGGCTTCATTTCTGTAATCAGCTGTGGTTATCAGGTTTTATAACAACTGACCTGCAACATGTCCCAAACAGCCAGAACAGATGCCCTCTGTGCTGACCGGTATGAACAGGTTGAATCTGCCCTCCCTGGAATACAGCAGGTGCTCAATAGAGAGAGCTTCAATATCTGAAGATATGAGGAAAGAGAGTCAGTCCAGCATCCCTACTAAACAGAATCAATTCTAAACCATTCAAGAGAAATGGTGACTACTAGCTAAAACAACTACACCAAAACCATTGAAACTGAGTCAATGCTGTCTCATAGCGACACCATTACAGAATAAAACTGCACTATAGAGTTTTCGTGGTGTTGCTGTTTTTCTGTAACACTTATGGCAGAGAAATAACATGTGTGTCAGTTTGTTGTACTGTGGGGGCTTGTGTGTTGTTGCAGTGCAGGAAGCTATGCCACCTACAGTCAAATATCAGCAGGGTAACCCATGGCAGACAGTTTCAGCTCACCTTTCAGACTCAGACTAGGAAGAATGACCTGGCAACCTATATCTGAAAAGAATTAGCCAGAGAAAACCTTACAAATAGCAGTGGAATGCTGTCTGATTTAGTGCCAAAAGATGAGCCCCAGATTGTCAAGCACTCCCAAAACAATGAAAGAACTTCCTCCTCAAAGTAGAGTCAACCTTCATTACATGGATAGAGTCATGCTTTGGGGACCTTCATTTGCTGATGTGGCATGACTCAAAATGAAAAGAAATGGCTGCAAATATCCATTAACAATTAGAATGTGGGATGTATGAAGTATGGATCTAGGAAAACTGAAAATTGTCAAAAAAGGAAGCAGAATGCAAAAAAAATCAACATTCTAGATATTACTGAGCTGAAATGGACTAGTATTGGCCATTTTGAATCAGAGAATAATAAGACCTACTATGCTAGTAAGAGAGGAAGAAAAAGCTTTTAAGAAGATACCACTTAAATTCCAGTAGCCCTGGGTGAAGAGCCTGTGAGCCTGTAAATGAGTGATTGTAAACAGCTGAAAATGGTTGGAATGCATGACATCAGACCCTCGAAAACAAGGGGTCTGGCCTGCTGAATGTGACCTCTGCACCCACACCCAGGCCTAGGTACTTTCCTCCTTGAAAGGTGAATTCACCTGAGGAAGAAACCTTTGTTATACTGTTTAGATAAGAAGGCCAAGTTTATGTTGTGAGGAACTTCCCAAACCTTATTCATCAATGCCTGCTTTCTGCCTGATGCCTAAATTAGGGTTGAGGCACCAATGTCCTTCTAAGGAGAAGGTTCAAGTTCAGATGCCTCTCTTTGGCACCAGCCCAAGATGCTCCCTCCTGCCCCCTACAGAAATCCCTGATAAGCCCAGTTTCTAAGGAGGGGGTAGCTACTTCCCATGTAACTTAATGCTAACTGCTCATCTAGTTCCTCTTTAAGTATGCTGGCCCAATAGAAATGCAATATCAAAATCTGTATACCTGTAACTGCCAATTAAGAGAATATATGGAAATTCCGTTGCCTGATTGTTGGAAAAACATATGAATAGATATGTCTGATACTGGAACAGGGTGTGTGGCTATTTTTTGGACCTGAGTCCATCCACTGCACCACTAGCTAATAAACAGCCTCTTTCTCTGCAAACAGATAGTGTTTGAGATGTTTTCTGCTCCATGGACTGAACTTATCTTTTTCCTGCTACACTAGGAGTGGCAACACGAAAGAACATTTTGTGATCTATCTTGGAATACAACACTGTCAGTGATAGGATAATATCCATATGTCTATAAGGAATACCAGTTAATATGACTATTATTTGAATGTATGCACCAACTACTAAGGCCAAAAGGGAAGAAATTTTATATCTTTACCATCTTCTTGAGTCTAAAGTTGACCAAATATATAATCAGAATGCAGTGATAATTACTGGTGATTGGAACTGTGCTTATGAAGAACCTGTACATAGACCAAGGGGCATTTATTCAAACAGAATAAAACTGATTTAGGAAAAGTGTGTCAGGATTGTATCCTTTCACCATATTTATTCAATCTATATGCTAAGCAAATAATCCAGGAAGCTAGACCGTATGAAGAATACAGCATCAGGATTGGAGGAAGACTTATTAACAACCTGCAATATGCAGATGGCATAAACATACTTGCTGAAAGTGATGAGGACTTGAGGCACTTACTGATGAAGATCACAGACTACAACCTTCAGTATGGATTATACCTCACTATAAAGAAAACAAAAATCCTCACAAGTGGACCACTAGGCAACATCTTGATGAATGGAGAAAAGATTGAAGTTGTCAAGGATTTCATTTTTCTTGGATCCACAGCCAACACCCATAAAAGCAGCAGTCAAAAAACCAAAAGACACTTTGCCTTAGGCAAATCTGTTGTAAAAATCCTGTTTAAAGTGTCAAAAACCAAAGACGTCACCTTGTAGGTGAAGATGCACCTGACCCATGCCTCATATGCATACAAAAGGTAAACAATGAATAAAGAAGACCAAAGAAGAATTAACATCTTTAAATTATGATGTTGGCAAAGAATATTGAATATATCATAGACTGTCAAAAAAATGAATCTATTTTAGAAGAAGTACAGCCAGAATACTCCTTGGAAGCAAGGATGGTGAGACTACATATCACATACTTTCAACATGTTATCAGGAGGGATCAGTCCCTGGAGAAGATCACCATGCTTGGTAAGGAATAAGGCCAGTGTAAAAGAGGAAAACCCTCAGTGAGATGGACTGACACAGTGGCTGCAACACTGGGCTCAAGCATAACCAAGACCGCAAGGATGGCACAGGACCAAGCAATGTTTCATTCTGCTGTACATAGGGTTGTTGTTTGTCAGAACTGACTTGATGGCACCTGACACAACAACAACAAACATTTACAGAAGCAGATCACTAGGCCTTTCTACTGCAGTGCCGCTAAGTAAGTTTAAACAGCGAACCTCTCAGTTAACAGTTAAACACAAACTGCGCCTCCCAGGGACCTTTGTTCTAGCTTACGGATGTTAAAAAGTGGGGGCCCCATACTCCTGGCTGAAAACCAACATCAAGTCAGTGTTCTGACTACGTGAATGGTTTTATGATCAGAAAAGGTTCATATGATATGTTATTTCTGCTTTTCCTGAACTGTCACTTTCCGTTTTGGTCCCCAGAACAACTTCATTAAGTAGCCAGAACAGACGACTTCCCTGGGTTACAGGAAGTGGGGGCTCTGAAGACTTAGTGCCTTGTTGGACTCCTCCCCAAGGAGACTGTTCAAAGTCATGTTATATTCAGCAGTGTCATGGAGACTTGATTCCTGACTCCATTTAGCAGTACATGAAATTGGTTGCCTGCCTTATGTTGATATTATTATTTTTAAATCTTTGCTCACTTTAGAGGAATCTGTTTGTTTCGTTCGTAAGATTGATGTGTCTTTCTCTCGCACATCACCTATTCTGTAAAATGTTGCTTCATTACTGTGGCCCATTGTCTATGTGGGTGCTTCACCACATTATTTGGGTGAGTTTTTTTACATAGAGACATTGCTGTTTTAATTGGTCTACTGAACTCTGTGCAAATGTAAGGAAGGAACATTCAAAAATAAATTCAATGACAATGAGATACCATCTCACCTCAACAAGGTTGGCCATGATCCAAAAAATGCCAAACAACAAATGCTGGAGAGGCTGTGGAGAAATTGGAACTCCTTACCCTGTTAGTGGGATTGCAAAATGGTGCAACCTCTTTGGAAAGCAAGCTGGCACTTCCTTAGAGAGCTGGATCTAGATATACCATTGGACCCAGTATTCCACTGCTTGGAATGTATCCTACAGAACCAAGGCCATTCACACCAACTGATACACACACACAAATGTTTATTGCAGCACAGTCTACAATAGCAAAATGATGGAATCAACCCAGATGCCCAGCAACAAAGGAATGGATAGGTAAACTATAGTATTAATACTCAATGGAACACTATGCAATGATAAAGAACAACGATGATTGCAGGAAACATCTCTTAACCTGGTTTCAATTGGAGGACATTATGCTGAGTCAAAGGAGTCAGCAACAAAAGGACAAATATTATATGAGACCCCTACAATAAGAACTTAAAAAGACTCATGCATAGAAGAAAAGACTCTCTGACAGCTACAAGGGGTGGGGGGAGGGTTTAGATTAGATAGTTAATAGAAATTTGGTTGGGTGAAATCAGTGACAACACACATTAGAAAGAAGATCAATAATAACTGGTCTTCAACACAATTTGACTACTCCTCCCATCCTAAACCAATGTTGCAAGGACAGAGTAGTAGCCAGGGTGGTGGCTGAAATTGAGGCCAAATGGCACAGCTAGCATTTTGCTAATGAGGACTCTCCACACTCCACATTGTTGAGTGGCATCTGGGGTCTTAAAAGCTGCCATCTGAGGGTACAGCAAATGGTCCTAACTCAGCAGGACAGATCATCACCAAGGACAAGAACGACATGGGCAAAACAGAACCCAGATGGCAAAGAGAACCCAGAAGACAGAGCGACCCACATCGACCCGTGACCAGAAGAACCAGATAGTGGCCGACGTGACAGCCATGATGGATCTCACAAAGTTGAGTCTCACTGGCAACAAGAGAATAAATAGGGGTACACCCTGAGATCTCCACTAAAAGACCAAAGTTGATGGTCTGGGGACTTCGGGGTTCCACTGGGAGCATGGCCCCTGGCCCTGATGCTGCCCCTGTCCATAAATCATAATGAAGGTCAACTTTTCGGACAGCAGTGGATTGGACTTGGTGACACAGAGTGACCATGTCTTGTGGGAATTTTATGGTTCTATGCATCTATAGGATGTCATCCTGCTGATCTCTTGCTGGAGGAAGGCAAGTGGGCAGAGAGGAGGGGACAGGAGACTGTTGGGAGGATAGGACATGTATGGAGCAGAGAGGAGGGGTGTGCTGTCACCAGGCAGGCAGAGCAGAGGTAGCTGCATACAGGTGAGCATGTGAATTTATATGGGAATGTACATTTTCATTCAATCATAATGAAATAAATAAATAAATAAACTCATATCCCTAGCCCAAAATATTAATTGCCCAGTGAAAGAACCACATCCTCTTGAGATTCTCTGAATCAATAGCTTGTTTAATGATTGTCTTTCAACAGAAACATAGGGAATCACTGTAAGAGAAGATCAAACATTGGTCTGGATTGAAGTCAGAAAAATGACTTCCCAGGTTTTGCTGGTCTTCCTTATTCAAGACAGACACGGAACTAGATCACTGGTTTTTGATCATGTCTCTTTCTTATGCCCATGTACCTGCTCACCTGCACCTTCCCAGATGCCCCCGGAATCTATTTTGCCACTAAGCTTTTGAACACGCAATTCCGTTTGCAAAGAATCACCTAGATTAGGTCTTCACTGGCTCTAATGTACATACACTTCACCTGGAGATGTTAAAATGTGTGCTGTGATTCTGTAGGTCTGGGACAGGACCTAACAAAATCCCAGGTGATGCTGATGCTGATAGTCTATGGGCCCCTTTTAAAGGCAAGGTCTAGGTAACTCGCCTTTCCAAATCCAACTTTCACTGAACAGTCACCTATGATTACCTCTCAACCTCTGGGCACCAGCCATACTTCCTCTGCCCCTGAGAGCCCTTTGTAGCCTTGGATGGAAACACCAGCATGCATCCCACACCCGGACTTCATACTGCATTCGCTTAGCCTGTATCCTGCTTGACTACCATCTCCCGGAAGACAGGCAGTGGGTATAGTCACCACTGTTCCACCAAGATCCAGCAGGCACTGTGCCTGGGTGTGGTGGTCAGGATTATGTCACTTTGGCTATTCCATGTTTGGTTGCTGTATTAAGTGGCAGGGCGGGGCCTGTGGTGGCTTCCCTCCCTTCAGCTCTCTTCTCTCCGCCTTCCACCACCTACTACCTGTCTGCTGCCCTAGCTAGCAGCTCCTGTTCTCTTCTGGCATCTGGTTGTCTGGTTCCTAGACCTGAATGAGCAGCTGCTGGATTCATCAACACAGCCGGTGCTTGAGAGTCCTGTTTCTTGACTTGCCGATCCTGGGTTCACCAGCCTCTGCAGCTCCGTCTCGCCACCAACTTGGGATCACAGACCTACACAACCAGCGATCTAGAACTCTGGTCTCTGACCTGCTGACCTTGGGTTCACCAGCTCCCATGGCCACGTGAGGCTTGTGCCAGGACTTGGGATGTTCAGCTTCGGCAATTGCGTGAGCTGTTTCCTATATATACATATATCCTTTCTTGTACTTTAAATCGTTCCTTGTACATAAACGTGTTACTGGTTTTGCTTCCCTAGAAAACCCAGCCTAAGACACTAGGCATAGACATAGTTCACTAACTACAAAAAGTAGGATGGTGAGACTTTGTTATGTTACTTTTGGACACCATCAGGAAAAACAGATGACTAGAAAAGAATATCATGATTAGCAAAGTAGAGGGTCAACGAAAATATGGGAGATGCTCAATGAAATGAATTGACTCAATAGGTACAACAATAAGCCCAAATATACCAATAATCATGAAGATGACGGAAGACCAGGTGTCTTAGTTATCTAGCTATTTTGTAACAGAAATACCACAAGAGGATGGCTTTAACAACTAGAAATTTATTCTCTCACAAATGTAGAGGACTGGAAATCTGAATTCAGGGTGGCAGCTCCAGGTGAAGGTTTTCTTCTCTGCTGGCTCCAGAGGAAGATCCCTGTCATCAATCTTCCCCTGGTCTAAAAGCTTCTCAGCACAGGGAACCTAGGCCCAAAGGAAGCATTCTGCTCCTGTTTCTACTTTCCTAGTGGTATGAGGTCCCCTATCTTTCTCTCACTTCTCTTTTTTATATCTCAAAAGAGATTGATTTAAGACACAGTCTAATCTTGTAGATTGTGTCCTACTTCATTAATATAACTGCCTATAATTCTGCCTCACTAACACAGAGGCAGGATTTATAATACACAGAAAAATCACATCAGATAACAAAATTGTAGACAATGTAGTCTCAGGCAACATCAAGCTCAACTGGCATAATATAGTTTATAAAGAAAATGTTTTACATTCTACTTCAGTGAGTAGCATCTGCAGTCTTAAAAGCTTGTGAGTGCCTACCTAAGATACTCTACTGGTCTCCCCCCACTGGGAGCAAGTGAGGATCAAGAAAACCAAAGACACAGGGGAAAGATGAGTACAAAGGACTAACAGAGCACAACTACCACAGCCTCCACCAGACTGAGTCCAGCACAACTAGGTGGTGCCCAGCTACCACTGCTGACTGCTCTGACAGGGATCACCATAGAGAGACCCAGGCAGAACTAGAGAAAAATGCAGAACAAAATGTTAGCTCTCAAAAAAGACCAGACTTACCGATCTGACAGAGACTGCAGGAACTTTGAGAGCATGGGCTCTGGACACTTTTTTTTGCACAGCAATGAAGTCCACTCTGGAGGTTCACCCTTCAGCCAAATATTAGACAGCTTCATAAAACAAAAAGAGACTAAAAGGGCACACCATCCCATGGGAAAGGACTAGAAGGCAGGAAGAAACAGGAAAGCTATTGATTTGGAACGCAAGGTCAAGAAGGGAGAGTGCTGACATGTTGTGTGGTTGGTAACCAATGTAACAAAACAGTGTGCACTGTTTAATGAGAAGCTAGTTTGTTCTATAAGCCTTCATCTAGAGTACACTAACTAAAAAAAATAATAGTAAGTGGCCAATCACATAATACTGGGAATCATGGTTTAGCCCATTTATACACATTTTGGGGGAACATAATTCAGTCCATAACATTTCACCTTTCGGCTCCCCAAAATTCATGTCATTGCCACATGCAAAACACATCCACCCCATTTATATTCAGTATTAAATCAAGTCCAAAATTCAAAAATTCCACTTCATCTATGATATCTATAATACACATTATCTGCTTCCAATGTACAGTGCTGGAACAGGCACAAAGTAGACATTTCCATTACAAAATGGAAAAACTGAAGGAAAAGAAGGGATACAGGCACCAAACAAGTCAGCACAACACCTTACCTTAATGCTCAAGGCTTGAGAATAATCCCTTGTTCTCTGAGACCATTTAGGAAATGGCCCTGCCCTCCAGACTCTGGGTGTTGGCACAATCTAGATTCTGGGTGGAAGCCCCTCACCCCTGGGCTTCAAATCCACTGGCCACTCTGCTTCCTCACATTCCAGCAGGGCAGGCCTCATTCTCCTAGACCAGCTGAGTGGCAACTCCACCCTTAAATAACCCAGAGGTCAGGGTCAAACCCTTAGAGACAGAGGCAACTTTGCTTCCTGTGTTCCAGTCTCTTCTGCTTCTGCTTCCTAGTTCCTTGGCCTCTCAGCCTCTCAGCCTCTCAGGCCTATCTTCCACATCTGCTCTGCTGGTGCACCCCATCAGTAAACTGCTGAAAGGCACTCAGCTCTCTTGCTCCATGGGTCAGTAAGCCTACTTCCTCCAGTAAGTGCCCAGGGACACCCTACTCTGCCAGGAAGCCTCCTGTGAAAATGCACTCAGCTCTCCAGCTCTGCAGATGTGCTCCAGTACTGTCTGGTGCTGGTCTTCTGCTTCTGCTGCTGCCAATTCTCTACTGCTACCATTTCTCTGCTATTGCTTTTCAACTTCTGTGCAGTCTCCAATATAGCAGCTCTCCTCATTTCTTTCTCAACAGAATTGTCTTTAACGTCTGTATTCTCCTCAAGCCAATCTAGACTTTACTATTAGAGTCTTTAAAACTCTTTCAGCCTCTATCCATTCAGTTTCAAAACAGCTTCTACATTTTTGGTATTTGTCAGAGCAGCACCCACTCTCTTGGTACCAAATTCTGTCTAAGTCTAGGGCTGCTATAGCAGAAATACCACAAGTGGGTAGCTTTAATAAACAGAATTTTATTGTCCCAGCAGCAAATATGGCACCATAAACGGAAGTGAAACTGGAGGCTGAAATAGCCTCCATGTCAGGGGTGCTCAAAACTAAGGGGACCTAAGAGACATCATTTCAGATCACCCCTAACACAAAAGGAAAGACATGACCTTCACACTGCACAAACCCCAGACAGCAGTGCCCTCCGTAGGCTCCACAATAGATTCAGTGAGCTATAGACAATAAATTGCTCCTTTTGTCTTGATAAAACCAATGACAAAAGAAGCAAGCAAGAGGCCCGGAGGATGGAGAAGTAACTTCTATTTGAGCATTATTCTTCTAGGCCATTTGCCAGAGTCTAACACCACTTTGATTCCTTAATGGCCCGTGCTGGCCTTGACTCCTCTGCCCAGTCGCCTCCACCCAACTGACTTCCACTCAGTCCACCCCCAGATGGCCTCAGCTGCCCACACTGCTCCTTACATCTACATGTGGTCTTTCCCTTTAAATATTCAGACTTAGCCTGACCAATTTGGACAGGCTCTGAGGATAAGATTATCTCCCTTTCCCTTTGCAATGCCAGCTTGCAAATAAAACCTTTGATCTCACCCCAAAAGTTCCTGTTTCAGTGAATTGGCTTTTTGTGGCAGGTAGCAGATCTCCTGGGCTTTTCCAGTAACAGAAGCACTACAACATCTCTCCACAGCAGAGACCCAAAAACTAAGTAAAACAGAGACAAACATCAATCCTGGTACCCAAAGTGTCAAATGAAGATCTCAGCCAACCACCAAATGGAATAAGAAACTCACAGAGAACAGACAAGAAGAGATAGGAGCAGAAGTG
Source organism: Heterohyrax brucei (assembly GCA_028571685.1). Taxonomy (NCBI): domain Eukaryota; kingdom Metazoa; phylum Chordata; class Mammalia; order Hyracoidea; family Procaviidae; genus Heterohyrax; species Heterohyrax brucei. The sequence continues at coordinate 33,477,882 of CM053157.1, read as the reverse complement.
CCCTATCAGGTAACTCAGCATATATTTGCCATTTTGGACTGCTGTCAGAGATCAGCAGACAGGGTACAAGGGAAAGCAGATTCACAGAAATTCCATCAGAATATAAAGACCCAGCGATACATATTTTCCCATTCCTGATCTTTTCTCTCCTACTCTACCTCTGATGCCTTCTAGATAGCTACAGTGGCTCAGCCACCCAGGATGACAGCATCCCTGCTGCTTGGATTTGCCCCACCCACACCAGAGATCTGGTGACAAGCTGTACATACAAGCACCTCCAGGAGCTCCCAGCATGACACAGATCACCCAGTAACCAGTGATACATGCTTTCCTAACCTCACCCTTACCCCCACCTTGCCTTCCTTTGCTTCCTGCTAGCTGCAGTCTCTTGGCCAGAAGAAAGTTCCTTTCGCCCCAGCTGCTTGGATTCACCACCCCCTACCCCTGCCAATAGACAGCTCCCAGTATGCTATTTGTCTTTAGCTTGTGTTGCTTTTTCCTTGTTTCTTTTCATTTCTTCCATGCCTCTCATTACCCTCCCCTCCTTTCTCTTGAACACCTGGCTCTGTGTGCCATCTTTGCCGCTTCTTGAAAGTCTTCTTAGGGGACTTAGACGAAAATTCCACCACCTCTGGGGACTCTCTTTCCTTTTCTTTTCTTCTCCAAAATTCTAAACGAGTTATTTTCTTTCTTTTCCTATTTTTTTGATCTTTTGGGTTTTGGGGAGGTCAGTTTTCAATTTCTTATCTTTCCACTTAAATGGCAAGATCACTTTGCATTCTTTAGTTTGCTTGTTTTTAATTCCTGTTTCCCTCTCCTCTCTCTCCTCCTTCCCATATCTATCTTAGCTCCATACATCACAACCTCCCCACTCCTTCACACTTGCTGTGTGCTGAACATCACACTGCCAAGCAGCACAGGCATGACTTACTGGGACCTGCTCAGCACTGGTTCTCGGCTCACCCTGTCAGTTCTAGTACTTGCCACAAACAACCTATCCCAGTCTCCACTGCTCCCCCCCCCCACAACAGCTACACCTGCCCTCCTGCACCACAGCTGAGAGACTGGCCCTGCCCATTGGACAAAGAGGTGAAAAATATCATGACTACAAACAAAAAAACACAGAACATACGGCTTCACTGCTCTGACATAACCAAATAAAACAACCAGAACCAAATGAACAGATTTACAATCAGTAAGACAAGAACATTAGCACCGAATAGCCCAAAGACAAGAGACAGTATCAAAACGTATTGTAAAAAAACAGGGCAGGATGGTTCCCATGGATGTCCAAAATAAAATAAATAGTACAAGGAAAGACAGTAGAACTACATGACACAGAATTCAAATCTCTAATATTCAGAGCTATCTAAGAGTTGAAGCAAAAATAAGACAAAAAATGGGAAAAATAGACAAATTCATGGAAGAATTCATGAAAATAATACAGGAACGAAATGCAAAACAAATTCACAACAAGTAATCATACAAAAACAATTAGAAATCCAAATGATAAGCAACAAGATTTCAGAAATAGACAGTGTCATAGAAGGGCTGAGGAGCAGATTTGAAATGACAAAAGATAGGATCAGCCAAACTGAAGGCACACATTTAGAAACAACTCTGAGTAAAAATCAGGAAAAAAGAACAAATAAAAATGAAGAGACTCTGAGAATTGGGGGCAGACTCAAGATGGTGGACTAAACACATGTCTCCCTAAGTCCCTCTGGAAACTAAGACTTGAATTGAGAATTAAATGGAGACTTCTGGACACCTAGTGAGCCCTAGGACATGGCATAGGGCTGTCTATTTGGTCTACATACCACTGAACGGGAAACTTCTTCTCTTTCACCAACCCCTGCCCTTGATGAGTGCTGGCTCTCATGGACTGAAGGTAAATGAAAATTAAGCAAGCTGTTTGATCTGATGGAACACCAGTGCACTGAAATTAAACAGATCAATAACAAAATCAAAGAGATAGAAAATTCACTTCAAAGCCAAGAAAACAGAATAGAACAAATGGAAAATAGTCTTTCTGACTTGGAAGACAGAGCTACTGACTCCAGCATCTGTGAGGAGAAATCAGAAAAAAAGAAACAAGGAAAATGAAGAAGCATTAAAAACTATGTGGAACTCTATTAAGAGGAACAATCTATGATTAATTGGAGATCCTGAACAGGGTGGGACACCTGAGAACACAGAGAGTATTGTAGCTGAGCTGCTGACAGAAAACTTACTAGAATTTATGAAAGAAGAGAATATAGATATCCAAGATGCATATCAAACACATTCAATATAGATACCAAAAGAAAGTCTCCAATACATATTATAATCAAGCTTAACAAAATGAAACACAAGCAGAAACTCTTAAAGGCAGCAAGACTCAAAGCAAAGCTAACATTTAGAGGGAAACCCTGCAGGCTTTCCTTGGAGTTCTCAGCAGAAATGATGCTGGCACAGAGACAATGAGATGACACATTCAAAGCCTTGAAGGAGAACTTCCAAGCAAGAATTGTACATACTGCGAAACCAACTTTCAAATATGAAAATGAAATCAAGACATTTGCAGATAAACAGAAACTCACAGATGCTATAAAAATGAAACCAAAGCTACAAGAAATACTGAAAGAAGCTCTTGGTTTAGAAGAACAAAACCATTAGTGTTATATTTTAAGAGGAAATACAGGACACATCATCCAGAAAACTACTCAGCTAGGAAAAGCTCCAAACTCAGTCAAAGCTGTAATATTAACAGGAGTGCTCCACTGATCATATCATGAAAATTATGATGTTATCATACTAAAAAGAGGGAAGTACTACAGTTGTTATTGTCCTTCCATACAGAGGGGAAGTTAATAGGACTTGTAGTAGTTAAAATTGGATTTAAACATAGACTATTAAGAGGGATCACAGGGGCAGCCACAAAGCTCAATAAAGATGCAACATATCAAATCAAAAAACATAATACAGGCATCTCAACAACCAACACTGAAAAAAGTGAAAAATCAACTCATAAAGAAGAATGTCCCAGAACACAGTAATAAGAACAACAGAAAAAACATCAACACAAAAATAAACATATCACAATGACAGCACTGAACACATACCTATCAATAATTACATTGAATGTGAATGGACTGAATGCTCCAGTAAAGAGACAATGAATGGCATCTCTGAACAAAAGACATGACCCGTCCATGTGCTGGTTACAAAAAACTCACCTTACAAACAAACTGAAAATTAAAGGTTGGAAAAATATATGCCAAGCTAACAATACATAAACAAGAGCAGGTGTGGCGACTAATCTCAGGTCAAATAGATTTTAATGCAAAATCCACTGTCATGGGCAAGGATGGACACTTTTGCTGAAAGGTTCAATACACAAACAGAACTTAACAATTTTAAATGTTTATGCACCCAATACTAGAGCATCTAAATACATTGAAGAAACACTAACTACACTAAAAAATGAGATAGATCACTCCAAAATAATAGTGGGAGACTTCAACCCTCCACTCAATATTGGATGGATCATCTAGAAAAAAGCTCGGTAAAGACACAGAAGACCTTATTGCCACAATTAACCAACTAGACCTCATCTATCCATCAGCAGACAACTACACCTTCTTCTCCAGTGCATATGGAACATTTTCCAGAATAGACCATGTGTTAGGACATAAAGCAATTCTCAACAAAATCCATACCATTGAATTATTGAAAAGCATCTTCTCAGACCACAAAGCCATTAAAGTCAAAATCAATAGCAAAAAAAAAAAAAAAAAAAAAACACAGATAGAGAGTGGAACACATGGAAATTAAACATGTTGCTCAAAAAGCCATGGGTTATAGAAGAAATCAAGGATGAAATAAAGAAATTTATGGATTCCAATGAGAATGAAAACACTTCCTACCAGAACCTATGGAATACAGCCAAAGCAGTGCTCAGAGGTCAGTTTACTCTATAAATGCACACATCCAGAAGCAAAAAAGAACCCAAACCAAAGAACTAACCCTACAGCTTGAACAAGTAGAGAGTGAACAACAGAGGAAACCCTCAGGCAACAGAAGAAAACAGATTATCAAGATTAGAGCAGAACTAAATGAATTGGAGAGTAAAAGAACAACTGAAAAAATTGAAAAGACCAAAAGCTGGTTTTTTGAAAAGATCAACAAAATTGATAAGCCACTGGCTAAACTTACTAAAGAAAAGCAGGAAAGGAAACAAATAACCCAAATTAGAAATGAGAGGGGAATTGTCACCACAGATGCAACAGAAATCAAAAATATGGTAACAAATACTATGAAAGACTGTACTCTAACAAATTTGAAAACCTAGGGGAAATGGACAAATTCCTTGACTCATACCACCTACCCAAATTATCACAACGTGAAGCAGATCAACTTAATAAACCCATCACAAAGGAACAGACTGAAAAGTCTTCCCCAAACTACTAACCAAAAAAAGCCCTGACCCCGATGGCTTCACTGCAGAATTCTACCAAGCTTTTAGAGCAGAGTTATCTCCAATACTACTGAGACTATTTCACAGCATAGAAAGGGATGCAATACTCCCAAATTCATTGGTGGATGCCAGCATAACCCTGATATCAAAGCCAGGGAAATACCCAACAAAAAAGGAAAACTACAGACTGATATTACTCATCAATCTAGATACCAAAATCTTCAACAAAATTCTTGCCAATAGAATACAACAACATATCAAAAAAACAATTCATCACAACCAAGTTGGATTCATACCAGGAATGCAAGGCTGATTCAACATCAGAAAAGCAATTAATGTGATCAACTACATAAATAACACAAAAGAATTACGTGGTTTTGTCTACTGATGCAGGAAAGGCATTTGACAAAGTCTAACACCCATTTATGCTAAAAACTCTCAGTTAAATAGGAATAGATGGCAAATTCCTCAGTGCAATAATGGCCACTTATACAAGGCTAACTGCCTACATCATCCTGAATGGAGAGAGACTGAAACAATTCCCCTTGAGAACAGGAACTAGACAAGGATGCCCACTCTCACCTCTCCTATTCAACATTGTACTAGAAGTTCTAGCCAGAGCAACTGGAAAAGACCAAGAAATAAAAGGTATCTGCATTAGCAAAGAGGAAGTAAAAAAAATCTCCCTATTTGCAGATGATATGATTGTATATGCAGAGAATGCTAAAGAATCCATCAAGTAAGCCACTCAAATCGACAGAAGAGTTCAGCAAAGTGTCAGGGTACAAGATAAACATAAGTAAATCAGTAGGATTCCTTTATACCAACAATGAGATTATTAAAGAAGAAATCACTAAATCAATACCATTGACTATAACCCCCAGGAAGGTAAAATACCTAGGAATAAGTCTAACCAGAGAAATAACAGACATTTACAAAAAGAACTACAAACCCTTACTACAAGAAACTAAGAGAGACTTACATAAATTGAGAAACCTACCCTGTTCAAGGACAGGAAGACTTAACACAGTGAAAATGTCTATTTTACCCAAAGCAATTTACTTATAATGCAATTTGCTTACAATTTACTTATAATGTAATCTCAATACAAATTCCAGTGACATTTTTTAATGAGATGCAGAAACAAATCACCAACTTTGTCTGAAAAGGAAGAAGCCCTGGATAAGCAAGGCACTAGTGAAGAAGAACAACACACAGGGAGGCCTTTCACTATATGACTTTAGAACTTATTACACTGCCACAGTGGTCAAAACAGCCTGGTACAGATACAAAAAGAGACAGATGGATCAACGGAACAGAATTGAGACCCCAGAGATGACACCATTCTCCTATGAACAGCTGATATTTGCCAAAGGCCCTAAGACATTAAACTGGGATAAAAACAAGCTCTTCACCAAATGGTGCTGGCAAAATTGGATACCCATCTGCAATAAATTTAAACAAGATCCATATCTTACACCTTACACAGAAACCAACTCAAACTGGATAAGCGAAGCCAAGCCAAGTGCCATCGAGTCAGAAAAAGACCTAAATATCAAATCAAAAATGATAAAACTCATCCAAGACAAATTAGGATAACAGTGGATGTTTTAAGACACAATGTAGACAAACTTCAAAATCTGCCAAACCACAATCAACAGAAAATAGATAAATGAGAACTACTAAGAATCGAAAACTTTTGCTCATCCAAAGACTTTAGCAATAGAATTAAAAGACCACCTACAGAATGGAAAAAAAATACTAGGCAACTGTATGTCAGACCAACATCTGATCTCCATAATCTAAATTAAGTGATCAATGGGCAAAGGAGATGGGCAAACACTTCTCTAAAGAGGAGATCCAGGCAGCCAAAAACACATGCGGACATGCTCGCAGTCATTAACTATTAAAAAAATTCAAATCAAAACTACAATGAGATACCATCTCACCCCAACAAAGTTGGCCATGATCCAAAAAAAATGCAAAACAACAAATGCTGGAGAGGCTGTGGAGAAATTGGAACTCTCTTACACTCTTGGTGGGATTGCAAAATTGTGCAACCTCTTTGGAAGGCAATCTGGCACTTCCTTTAAAAACAGGAAATAGGTATAACATTTGACCCACTAATTCCACTGCTTAGAATATATCCTACAGAATCAAGGCCATTCATACCAACTGATACATGCACACGAATGTTTATCAAAGCACAGTACACAGTATCAAAAAGACAGAATCCACCCAGATGCTCAACAACAGAGGAATGGATAGGTAAACTGTGTTATATATACTCAATGGAACACTATGCAGTGATAAAGAAAAATGATGATTTTAGGAAGCATCTCATAACCTGGTTTCAATTCGAGGGAATTATGTTGAGTGAAACTAGTCAGCAGCAAAAGAACAAATATTGTATGAGACCCCTATGATAACAACTTAAAAACAGACTCATGCATAGAAGAAAAGAGTCTTTGACAGCTCCAAGGGTGAGGAGGGATGGAGGGAGAGGGTGGGGTATTGATTAGATAGTTGATAGAAAGTTGGTTGGGTGAAATCTGTAACAGCACACATTAGAAAGATCAGTTTTAACTGGAATACAACGCAGTATGATTACTCCTGCCATCTTAACCCAATATTGTGAGGATGGAGTAGCTGGGGTGGGGGTCTGGGGACCATGCTCTCAGGGGACATTGAGGCCAGTTGGCATAACTAGCATTTTGCTAAGAGAGTCTCTGTACCCCAAATTGGTGAGTGGCATCTGCAGTCTTAAAAGCTGCCAAGCTGCCATCACAGGTACACCAAATGGTCCCAATCGAGCAGGAATGGATTATCTCCAAGGACCAAAATGACATGGGGCAAAGAGAACCCAGAAGACAGACCCATGTGAGTAGGTGACTACATTGACATGTGGCAGAAAGAACTGGATGGTGCCCAGCTACCACTAGTGATAGCTGCAATGGGGCTCACAAAGTTGAATCTCACTGACAACACAAAAATAAAAAGGGATGCACCCTGAGATCTCCACTAAAAGACCGCAGTTGATGGTCCAGGGGCCTCGGGGTTCCCCTGGGAGCATGGACCCTGGCCCTGATGCTGCCCGTGTCCATAAATCATAATGGAAGTCAACTCTTCAGGCAGAAATGGATTGGACTTGGTGACACAGAGTAACCATATCATGTGTGCAATTTAAGGTTCTATGCATCTATAGGATGTCATCTGGCTGACCTCTTACTGGACGCAGGGGAGAGGGTGGAGGGGATAGGAGATTGTTAGGAGGATATGACATGTACAGAATGGAGAGGAGGAGTGTGCTGTCACCAGGCAGGGAGAGTAGTGGGAGCCACTCTTTGGTGGGTATGCAAATTTGTGTGGGATTGTACATTTTCGCTCAATCATAATAATAATAAAAAAAATAATGAAGAGGCCCTGAGAATTATGTGGGATACAATCAAAAGCAAAAATTTACAAGTGATTGGAGTGACAGAACAGGGAGAGAAAATGGAAAACACAGAGAGAACAGCTGATAAAAAACTTCACTAACAGCATGACAGATGTAAAGGTGACCATCTAAGAAGTGGAATGAATACTGCATAGGACAAACCCTAAGAGAAATGCACCGAGGCATATCAAAATCATAGCGGCTAAAACTAAAGACAAAAACTTCTGAGAGCAGATTGAGAAAAACAAAAAGTTACATACAGAAGAGAAACAATAACACTAAGCTGTGATTATTTGGCAGAACTCATGCAGGCAAGAAAGCAACGATATGATATATATAAAACCTTGAAGGAAATAAAATTGCCAACCAAGAATAACACACCCTGCAAAATTCTCACTTATATATGATGGTGAAAGCATGTCATTTCCAGATAAACAGTAGTTAAGGGAATAAATAAAAACCAAACCAAACTTACAAGAATTGTTAAAAGGAATTCAGTCTGAGAACAAACACCAACAGACCTCAGCCTAATCTAGGACACAAGATTGTACCAGCAAGACATGAGCCTGGGAAATAAATTCTCAGGGACTACTCAGAACTAAAATAATTACAACAGGGAACCAGAAAAGTTAATCTGTAAATGACAACAATATCAGAACAATAAAAGAGAGAATAAACAGGGTAGGTATAGAAATTTCTAATGGAATGGAAAGCAGGCAATACCAAGTAATGATAGAGTTGTTCAAACCTAGGAAAATAAGGGTATATTTCAAGGTAACTACAAAGAAAGTTAATAAACCTACTCATCAAAATAAAGGAGAAAAACACCAAGTCTCAACAAGAAAAAAAAATCTACAGACACTAAATAGAAATCCACAAACCAAAGTAATTCAGCGCAAGAGAGTAAGATGTACAAAGAAAAGGCAAGTACCACCAAAATAAAAAAAATAAAAATACAAAATAACAGCAATAAACTTGCCAAGACTTACACTTTTCAATAATTACACTGAATGCAAATGGCCTAAACACACCCATTATGAGATGGAGAATGACAGAATGAATGCTGTTTACAAAAGATACACTTTAGAAACAATGACACCTGCTAGGCATATAATGACAGTTACATTAACTGATGGAACAGAATTGAGAACAGAAATGTAAACTCATTCACCTGTGGTCACCTGATATTCAACAAGAACCCAAAGTTCATCAAATGAGAAAAGACATTATTTTTAACAAATGGTGCTGGCAGAAATGGATGTTATCCCATATGTGGCAAACTGGAGGGCCTTATACTAAGTGAAATAAGTCAATCACAAAAGGACAAATATTGTATGAGGCCACTATAGTAAAAACTTACAAAACAATCTTTGATGGTTACCAGGGTAAGGGGTGATGTGGAGACAATACATAGGTAAGTGATAACTTTGATGAAGGGTAAGACAGTACACACTACTGAGGAATCCAGAGGAACTTATACAAGGCAAGATCATGAAAGCTCCATAGACATATCCAAACTGCCTGAGGGACCACATTGCTGGGCTGAGGGCTCTGGGTACCACAGTCTCTGGCAACTTCTTACTCAGTGGCATAACATAGTTTATATAAGAAAATAATCTATATTCTACTTTTTTATTTTCTTTTTTTTATTATGACTGAGTGAAAATGTACATTCCCATATAAATTTACATGCCCACCTGTATGCAGGCTCCATTGCTCTCCCTGCCCAGTGACAGCACACTATTCCTCTCTCCTCCATACAAGTCTCATCCTCCCAACAGTCTCCTTTCCCCTCTTCTCCACCCACTCTCCTTCCTCCAGCCAGAGGTCAGCAGGATGACATCCTATAGATGTATAAAACCATAACGTGCATCCAATATATGGTCACTCTGCATTGCCAAGTCCAATCCATTCCTGTCCGAAGAGTGGACCTTTGTTATCATTTATGGGCAAAGGCAGCATCAGGGCCAGGGGCCGTGCTCCCAGGGGAACCCTGAAGCCACTGGACCATCAATTGTGGTCTTTTAGTGGAGATCTCAGGGTGTAAGAAGATAATCTACATTCTACTTCTGTGAGTAGAGTCAGTGAGCATTCATCTAGGATACTCACTGGTTTTACCATATCAGGAGCAAGAAAGAATGATAAAAACCCTAAAAACTAAGTATACCAGGAAAGATTAGTCCAGAGGACTAATGGACCACATCTACAACAGCATCCAGCTGACTGAATGCAGTATAACTAGATGGTGCACAGCTATCATCACTCATTCCTCTGACAGGGATCACAGCAAAGAGTCCTGGACAGAGCTGGAGAAAAATGTAGAACAACATTCTAGCTCAAAAAGAAAGACCAGACTTTCTAGCCTGAGAGACTGGAGAAACCCTGAGAATAGGGCCCTTGTGTACCCCTTCAGCTTAGTTATGAAGTCACTCCTAAAATTCACCCTTCAATCCATGATACAAAACAAGACTAAAGAGGCAAACTAGCCCAGGGACAAGGAAGAGAATGCAGGAGTAGACAGAAAACCTGGTAATCGGGAACCAAAGTTGAGAATGGAGAGTGTTGACCTATTGTGGAGTTGTTAATCAGTCATACAACAATATTTATAGCAACTATTTGATGAGAAAGTGATTTGTTCTGTAAACTCTCATCTAAACTACAATACAAATAATAAATGTATAGAAATTTGTTTTGCCATAGTCTAGGAGGCCAGAAGTTCAAATTCAGGTTGCCAGCTCCAGAGGAAGGCTTTCTCTGTGTTGACTCTGGGGAAACATTTTTGTCATCAATCCTCCCTTAGTCTAGTAGCTTTTCAGTGCAGGGACCCTCAGATCCAAAGTATGCACTCTGATCCTGGCTCTTTCTTGATGGTATGAGGTCCCCTGTTGCTGCGGGCTGGAAGCTACTGTGTCCTTACCCTCTTTCCCTCTCCTTCCTCTCCCCATGTTTTGTACTTCTCCACTTGACACCTTGAAACTGTTTACAGTATAATAAGAACTATTGCCTTGAAAGTGTGCAGGATATTAACCCAGACAAAACTATTGAAACTGTTTGCAGGCTATTAGCCCTGACCAAGCTATTTGTAACATAATAAGCCCAAATCTAGAGCTATTTACTTCAAACTGTTCACAGGATAATGGAAAAATTATTTGCATGTCCCTGTCAGTTAAAATGAGGCATAAGTGACTCCATTTTGAGGAAGGGCACAGTGAAAATTCAAGGTATTAAAGTAGAAGGCCCCAGGAAACAACTTAGCAGAAAATAACAGGAGATGCCATAGAGTAATCTCACCTTTGTCTTGCAAAACATCTGTCTGTCACAAGGCAAAGCCTGGAGACAGCCTTGCAAATGACCCCTAGACCTTGACCACAATCCACTAAAACATTTGCTAACGACCACATTTTACAACTAACAGTAATTCCAGGTGGCCTCAACCAATCAATGTAAAGTTCAGCTCCCCCTCCCTGCTTTACAGTTTCACGGCTTAAATACTGAGCACTAGAGAAGCTTAGGGTCACCTCCTGCTCTGTGTAGTTTGGAGTGCGTCCCTGGTGCACCAGCCTTTTTCCTATTGGACACATTTTTAATAAAACTTGACTTTTAAAGAGAATCTGTGTCACATCTTGAAATCCGGACCCTAACACTGCCCTTTGTTGGCTCTGTAACCAATCTAAATACAAAGATCATCACCATTTTTGGCAATGTGCCACCCTGTTGACTTCCTACCTGTTAAGCCTGTAAATAAAACTTGTGAAAGTGGACCAGGGTCCATGGCTCTCCATCAGAGACCTTGGTCCTAACTGGCCCCAACTTTATCTTGTGTGATGTGTTTTTTGTGTGAATGAGATTTCCCATCCCCTTCCTGTCCCTCTTAGCCTCCACACCCTTCTCAGTGCTGGTCACTGGGGTGTCAGACATGGCACCCTGTCTCTCAGCTCATTTCTGTCTTTTCAACCTCCAAGAAAATGATTTAAGCCACAACCTAAATTTGCAGATTTATTCCTGCCTCAGTAACATAACTGCCTGTAATGTTGACTCATTAAAATCACAGAGGCAGGATTTATAACACACAGGAAAATCACAATGACAAAATGGTGGACAATCACACAATACTGGGAATCATGGCCTACTTGGTTGACACAGATTTGTGGAGGACACAATTCAATCCATAACAACAGGCAATGTTTCACCCCATTGTATATAAGGTTGCCAAGAGTAAGAGCTACTCAATTTCAACAAACACCAGCAACACATTCCAAAGCAGTGAATGAATGTGTTATTGGACAAAGCCCCGGGTTCTCCCTACCTGCCACTAAAGCCAATCACTGAGACAGGACTTTAGGTAAAAGGTCAAAGGTTTTTTATTTAAATACTGGTGCAAGGGATGGGAGTATTCTTGTCTTTAAAGCCTGTCTGAAGTTGTCAGGCAAAGTCAGTGTATTTAAGGCAGAGGCTACAGGCCTGTGTTGGGGCAGGTGTCAGGGAGAAACAATGAGAAAAACTGGGGATTGGTCATCTGGGAGGAGGCTGACTGGGTGGAGTTCATCTGCTTTACAATCTCACAGGCCATCACTGGCTACCAAGTTAAATAAAATGGTGCTAGATGCCATCTGGCCAGCAATGAAAGAAGAGTGCTCAAGCACAAATTACTTCCCTGTCCTCAAGCTTAATGCTTTTATCAATGGTTAGCACCAAATTATCTATTCATAGCTTATAGTTTACTAAACCCATGGTGGTGCCACTGAGACCCCCACCCTAGCATTGCCACCAGGGGCTTGTAGAATGTGGAGGTCATGTCTTCCATGCGGATTAGGTGTGATCTGAAACAACGTCTCTCAGGCCCTTGGTCTTAGGTTCCCCACACCCCCGGGGCTTCTCAGCTTCTAGTTTTAATTGTTTGTCCATATTTTCCTAGCTTTCTACAATCTCATTAAAATTAACACTTCTAATTCCCAGACACTGAAAGTTGTAAATGTGCCAGGTGCCTGTGTCTTGAGATTTGCACTCACTATAAAACATACAGATTTCAATTCAATTTGTGATGCCTTCCAGCAATTGTCACAAGTTGCCACTCCCCACCTGTCTCACTTGGATGCTCAGCAAGTGCTATGAATCAAATTGTACCCCACAAAAAATGTGTGTAGCCATTTGGCTAGGCCATGGTTCATGGTATTGTGTGGTGTTCCAATATATTGTAAATCTTGTCTCTGTGACATTAACGAGGGAGAATGGGCAGTGATTGTGTTAGTGAGGCAGAGCTCAATCTATATAGTCTTAAGATTAAGTCTGTAAACTTTCCATTGTTCTGAGTACGATATACCACATCACTGAATATCACTACAGTCACCTTCAAAGTACTCCTCTTGGAAAGATGTGCACTAATGCCAGCACCCAATCCACCCTTCAAATCAGTTTTGGAACGCTTTCTTGAATGGCCATTGCTCATGACAGCTCCATGGCCAGTTTGCGAACTCAATTGTATAGTTGTCTGAACTGTATTGGAACACCCTCCCTACTCACCTGATCTGGCCCCCAATAACTTGTTTCTTTACCTGACGATAAAGGAAATATTGAAAAGAAGACATTTTGATGACATTCAGAATATCAAGGGTAGTACAGTGACAGGTCTGATAGGCAATCCAGAAAAAGCATTTCAAAATTTCTTTGAAGGGTGGACTAGTCCGTGGCATCAGTGAATAGCTTCCCAAGGGGAGTACTTCAAATGTGACTTCAGTGATATTCAGCAATGAGAGTGAGTTTCTAGGGTGAGTTTGCAAACTTAACTGGCAGTATATACTGCCTTAAAGCAGTATCTTTGGATATAAAGGTAAAGGAAGCAAGCAGCAAGTTGAGGAACCTCTACTACCAGGAAGGAAGCAGGGCCAGGAGAAGAGCACATCCTTTGGACCTGGGGTCCCTGTACCTCAGAAGCTTCAAGTCCAGAGGAAGATTGACAACAAAGAACTTATTCCAGAGCCAACAGAGAAAGCCTTCCCCTGGAAGCTGAAAGTTGACACCTGAATGTGGACTTTTTGCCTATTATTTTGTGAGAAAATAAATTTCTCTTCGTTAAAGCCATAGTAGCACTAGATAACTAAAACAGAATTTGGTACCAGGATTGGGATGCTATTCTAACAGTTACTTTAAACATAGAAGTTGGTTTGAGAATGCATAGAAGACTCGGAAGGAACTGAGGAGAATGTTAACATTGAGGAAAATGTAGATGGTTAGTAGTAGCAGTGAACTAGCAATGCAGAACCAGGAAACCAGTGTGAGACAGTGCTGGAGCTGACCGATGGAGCAAGACAGCCAACTGCCTGTGCACAGGAGGCTTGCTAACCCATGGAGCAAGACAGCTGAGTGCCTGTGTGTTGGAGGCTTCCTGGCAGAGTGGGGTGCCTCTGGGCACTTTGCCACAGAGTTTTGGAACACTTGCTCCAGCAGGGAAGATGTGAGTGTGAGGCCCAAGCCAAGAGTCCACAGGAAGCAGAAGCTGAAGAGACAAGGAGCTGAGCTACCTCAATTTCCGAAGGTATGGCCATGACTTTGGGAATTTTAAAAGGTGAAGCCATGGCCTCTGGTATTTCTAAAGGTGGAGCTGCCACTCAGTTGCAGTAGGAAAATGATGTGCCTAAATCTGAGGAAGTACCTCTGGTGGGCCTGGAAGGTAGAACTTTAGCCAAGGGCCAAGAGGCCTCCATTCAGAATCCAGAGAGTATGGCCAATACCCAGAGCCTACAGGGCAGGGCCCTCAAAATTTCTCAGAGAATGGACTATTACATTAAAAGGCTTGAAGGCTAACATAACAAGTTCTGCTGAATTGCTTGGTGCCTGCTATCCCTTCTTTCCTTCAGTTTCTCCCATTTGCAGTAGAATTGTTCAGCTTGTGCCTATTCTGCAGTTTTACCTTTTCGAAGCTGATAACTTGTATTCTGGATTTCACAGATGAAGAAGAATCTTTGGATTTTGGACTTAGAATGAAGATTTGTGTTATAATATGAATATATTCTTGCAGGTTGCGAGGATGTGATTTTTATGGTACCAAAGCATAGAATCTCGTGAATGGAACTGTGTCCCTCCAAAAATGTGTGTAGCCACTTGGCTAGGCCATGATCCCTGGTATTATGTGATACTCCTGTATGTTGTAAATCTTGTCTCTATGATATTAATAAGGGAGGATAGGTAGTGATTGTGTTAGTGATGCAGGACTCAATCTGCAAGAGCATATGTTGTCTCGAGGCAGTTATCTTGGGATATAAAGGAAAGAGAAGCAAACAGGGAGTTGGGGTCCTTATACCATAAGGAAAGAAGTGATGCTGGGAGCAGAAACACTCCTTTGGGCCCAAGGTCTCTGTGCCTTGGAAGTTCCCAGTCCGGGGGAAGACTGACAACAAAGACCTTGCTCCAGAGCCAACAGAAAAAGCCCTCCCTTGGAACTGATACCTGAATGTGGACTTTTAGCCTGCTATTCTGTGAGAAAATAAATTTATCTTTGTTAAAGCCATTCACTTGTGGTATTTCTATAATAGCAGCTAAGATAGCAGAGAAGAAGTGCGACTGTGAGAGCCTTTCAGGATTCTCTTGACACTCCACAAGACAGAAGCAAGGTCTGGATATATTCATCCCCCAGGGCAGGTTTTATGTTTTACGGCCCTGCAAGGTTCCTGACAGAAGCAGCCTTCCAACACTGCTTTTCTGCTTCTATTAACCATAAGGTTTCTGTTGTCCTTTAAAATCACTGTCATTTGGGTGCTGAGCCTCAGACCTGTTCTGCATAAGGCCTTCATGAATCAGCAATCTGTGCCTTCTATATCAAACGAGGATACAATGTCTACCTTACTGTGATGACTCTGGTTTAGATGACATAGGTTATGCTCTTGCTCACCTGTTTGTCACGGCATTTACCATGTTGCCTGGTAGATAAATGTTCTTTCATTGCATGAATGAATGTATATATGAAATGATTTACTAAACTGCACTTTTATATGTTGAAATGAGGAAGGGTGCAGTAAAAATTCGAGGTATTAAAGAAAGCCCCAGGAAACAATAGCAGAAAATACCATAGAATAATCTCACCTTTGTCTTACAAAACATCTGTCACAAGACAAGCCTGGGGACAGCCTTGCAAGTGACCCCTAGACCTTGACCACATTTTACAACTGACAAGAATTCCAGGTGGCCTTAACCAATCAATGTAAAGGTCAGTTCCCCCTCCCTGCTTTGCAATCTCATGACTTAAATACTGGGCACTGAGGAAGCTCAAGGTCGCCCCCTACTCTGCATAGTTTGGGGTGCATCCCTGGTGCACCAGTCTTTTTCCTATTGGGCAAATTTTTTAATAAAATTTAACCTTTAAAGAAATTCTTGGTTGCATCTTGAAATCCGAACCCCAATATATGTGGGCACAGTCCCTGGGGGTGCAAACTGTTAATGCACTTGGCTGATAATTGAAAGACCGAAGGTTTGAGTCTACTCAGAGGAACCTCAGAAGAAAGGATTAGCAATCTACTTCTGGAAAACCAGCCACCTGAAAACTTTATGGATGGAACACAGTTCTTCTGTGTGACATACAGCACTGCAGGAGTCAGAGGCCACTCAACAGCCATTTGTATTACTGGTTTTATTAACATGACCCATTATTAAAGTCTTTGAAAGAACAGAACAAATCTAAGCAAACAGCCTATCCCTGAGAAACAGAAAAATTGAGATACTTATCTTGTTCCTTTAATGGAAACACCCCAAGCAGCTTTTCAAAAGCAAATAAATGTGTAGCAAATAAAAAAAGATGTCAGAAAGAGGAGAAGAAAAAGGAAGAAGTGGTTCTTTTAGTTTTTATTAAATAAACTTTGTGCTTATCAATATGTTTGCTTATTCATTTATTTAGTTATTGTAGAAATCTGTTCCCTAGTGGAAATCCTGGAGGCGTAGTGTTTACGTGCTACAGCTGCTATTCCAAAGGTCAGCAGTTTAAGTCCACCAGGCACTCCTCGGAAACTATGGGGCAGCTCTGTTCTGTCCTATAGGGTTGCTATGGGTTGGAATCAGTCTGATAGCAGTAGATTTGGCTTGGATTTTTTTTGGCCCTGGTGACACAGTTGTTAAGAGTTTGGCTGCTAACCAAAAGGTAAACAGTTTTAATCCACCAGCCATTCCTTGGAAACCCTATGAGGCAGTTCTGCTCTTTCCTATAGGATCATATGAGTCAGAATTGACTTTACAGCCATGCGTTTTTTGGGTTTGGGAGCATAATCTAGGACCTGTGCTAGTTTTAGGGAATTTACTTGTGAAAGAATCAGAGACTGGACCCTCATGAGGAGGAGATTACATTGTAGATAAAAAACAAGGTTTAACAAGTAAGTTCTACAATAATCCCAGGTGAAGCAATGTGCTATGGAGGAGAAGGAAAAAGCCAGGAAGAGGGAGAAGATAATGATGGGAGGGATTACTAAACCAGTTGCTATCTAGTTGACTTTTTCTTGCGGTAACTCTGTGCATGTTAGAGTAGAACTGTGCTCATATGGTTTCCAACAGCTGATTTGTCAGAAGTAGATTACCCGGACTGTCTTCCAATGACCATCTGGTTGGACTTGAACTTTCAACCTCTTAGTCAGTAGCCAAGTGCATTAATCATTTGCAATAGTCATAGCACTGGGCCCACCATCCTGTCCTCTTATCACCATGGCTGGCCTTTTATGACTGCCTCTGCCCTTCAGGGCTAAACTTGATCTTTATATTCCAGCTGGCTATCTGCTGCACGCGTTTGGGAAATCTTAAAGGAAATTCCAGCAATAGGCTTGTCCAGGAAATGGAGCAAGCACCAGTTGGCAGGCTGCTCTGTGCTCCAACTTTCATGATAGGCACGCCAGCCTGGCTCAGTTCTGTACCTATGCTTCCTGTGAACTCTTATCCCTTCAGGGGTTAGACCTTGTTCATACTCCAGGAAGCACCAGGCAGGCATGATGTCTAGAACGGAGGGTTACGGGAGGAACAGATTGTCTGGGACAGTTCTCCCTCAGCCAGTGCCCTGGCTGTGACTTTGTCATTTCTGCTGTTCCCTAATTCATCCATCAATTCTCATCCCTAATGCTCCTATCCAGCAAGACCCACCTTAGAGTCACCATTATCCTCTTACTTGTCCCTCCCCTGCTCACACTGGCAAGCTCTGCTTCTAGGAATCAAACTACCATTGCCATCCTTGTGGTTGTTTCCAAGATCTTTTCCATTTTTACCTACCACCTGTCTTGTCAATTTCTTGTACTGTCGTGGTTTGCATATTGCTGTGATGCTGGAAGCTATACCACTGATATTTTAAATACTAGTGGGGTCAGACTTGGAAGAAAAGCCTGGCAATCTACTTGTGAAAATTAGGTAATGACAGCGCTGTGGATTACTCGCTGGCTTTGGATAAGAGAAACCAGTCACTGGAGATGGACATCATGTTTGGTGCAGCAGAGGGCCATGGAGGGTGTGAGACAGCCTCAGTGAAACAGACAGGCAAAATAGACAGAACAGTGGATTCAAAACCTGCTGGCTATGCTTCTTTCCGTCATACATAAGGTCACCATGAGTCGGGGTTGATTCCAGGGCAGCTAGCTATCTATCTAGCTCTATCTATCATGTTGATATTCTATAACTCTGCTTTCATATTTTAGAGATTCAAATTGAATTGCTATTTTAATAAACTGATGCCATAAATATGTGTTTCCAGGGAAGGAAAGACTGGCACCCCAGTGGTGCTTCTCAAATTTCCACATGCACAGGAGTAGCCTGGATATCCCATTAAAATGAGGATTCCAGTAGGGACTGGCAATCTGGCAGCCTAGCAAGCTCCTAGTGACACTTATCAAGAGCCAGGCCTCTCACTTTCCATCCCTTTGTTATCAAACTCTCTGCTCCGACTTTCATGATAGGCTCAGTTCTGTACCTATGCTTCCTAGTGACAACTTGTATCTTACAAAGAAACATTCTTGGTTGTCACAAACGAGGTGGTGCTACTCGCCTCCTACTTAGAGAGTAGGGGCCTGGGATGCCGCTCAATACCCTACTATGTGTAGAAGAGACCCCCACAATAAAAAATTACCCCATCCATAATAGAGCATGGCCAAGCTGAGGAAGCCTGTATTCTAACTCAGTGGCCTAATTCTGTCCACAAATTAGAATTGCATGGTTAACACTCTTGGCTGCTAACTGAAATGTTAGCAGTTCAAGTCTAACCAGAACTGCCTCAGAAGAAAGGCTTGGTGATCCATTTTCAAAAAATCAGCCACTGAAAACAGTATGTAACACACAGTTGTATTCTAACACAGATGGGGTGGCTGGGAGTCAGAATCAACTTACTGACCCATTAACTTGTAGAGTTCTGTTTAAAAATATGAATTCTAGGTCACCTCCTGGATAACGGAAACCCTGGTGGCATAATGGTTAAGTGCTAGGTCTGCTGACCTAGCTAGTTCAAATACACCAGGTGCTCCTTGGAAACTCTGTGGAGCAGTTATGCTCTGTCCTGTCGGGTTGCTATGGATTGAAATCAACTTGACAGCAGTGGGTCTGATATTGATTTTCTGGGATAATACCATCAGGTTTTCTGGGAGTAAGGTCTTGGTTCTGTAGTTCTAGATACTCTCCTGTGATTTTAATGTGCAACCCAGGTTTAGAACCAGCGGCCTCCACTGGTATTGATGCCAATGGTAGGAATCATGGGCTGGGACAGAGGGTTGGTGTTGGAGGCTTTCTGTGTTCCTTGTAAGTATACAGCATAAATCTTGGCCAGCACCAACTGCCAGGTAAGGAACAGCCTAGAGACAAACCACAAAGGGGTCTGCTTAGTTGGGAAATGCCAGAATGCAGCCCTGTCCCTGAACGTCCTGTGGTTTACACTCAGTGCTGCCACAGCGGGAGGGGCTGGCATTCCCTCTGCTACCTTTCCAGTAAACTTTTTCTCCTTCATATTAGTGTGTATTGGCTTCAAACAACCCATCAGGTATGTGTGATTTTTTCATTTGATCTTAATGACAGATTAAAAAAACAGTATTGACACTGAGTTTATTATAAATCATGGCAACTGCATGTGTGTCTGAGTAGAACTGTGCTCCATAGTATTTTCAATAGCTGATTCTTCAGAAGCATATCTCCAGGTCTTTCTTCCAAGTTACCTCTGGATGGACTCAAATCATCAGCCTACCATTTTGCAACCAAGCACATTAACTCTGCACCACCTTGGGACTTATAATGGATGATTAGTAATAATCCTCACAATATTTCAATTTTACAGATGAGAAAACTAAGGGTTAGAAGAGGTGAACCAGCTAGCAAAGTGACAGAGCTGGGATTAGAAGCCAGAATTTATTAATTCAAAGCACAGAATGTCTTAACTTGATGCCCTTGCTCTGCAATAGAGTTCACTGTTCATTCACTCATTCAGAATGCACTAAAGGTTTACTACTTGCCACAAATAATTCATGGACTGGTAGGTGGAGAAATGCTAGTGGACAGATACTTAACAAGGTAGTGTGATAAATGCCATGGGACCTTGGGAGACAAAGGAGAGGTCCTACCAGGCTGTGCTCAGCCTGTCTCACTGGCTGTGTGTCTGCATCACAGCCCCGACGCCTTTGGTTGCCTCATTTGTAAAGTTAGTGCAACAATCCCCTCTGCCTGCATTGTGGTGGTTATAACAAATCACTGAAGTAGCAGGTCCCAGCAAAGGTTTGTTCACTTATTCATCAATCTAATTAAGCTACGGGGACGAAGGGCGGTGTCTTAGTCTTCTGGTACTGCTCCAACAGAGATGCCACAAGTGGATGGCTTCAAGAAAGAAAAAATTATTTTCTCACAGACAATCAGGCTAAGAGTACAAATTCAGGGCATCAGCTCCAGGAGAAATCTTTCTCTGTTGGCTCTGGAAGAAGTTCTTTGCCATCAAACTTCCCCTAGACTGGGAGCTTCTGAGGTGCAGGGACAGACAGGCTCTGCTCCTGGTTCTGCTTCTTCAACTCTCTGCTTGCTTCCTTTTCCTTGATAGCCCAAGAGATTGCCTCAAGGCACAAAACAATCTTATACATGGAGAACTGCCCCACCAACACAACTGCCACCATTCTCACTCATTAACGTCATAGAGGCAGGAATTACAACATATAGGAACATCATGCAATAACAGGGATCAGGACTTATCAAACTGCTACACACCTTTGAGGGGAGATACAATTCAATCCATGACAAGAGAGACAGAAGCCAATGACCAGGCAACCTTGGATTCAAGAAAATTGAACATTTTTGTTTCTCTCTTTAGAAAGAAACCCTCAATCAATACCCCTTACACTCCTTTCTTTGTCTTGCTAACCACAATCTTGTTCGGAGCAATCTCTTTCAGGAAATCATAGCAAGTGTAGGTTCCACCCATGATACCTGCCCAACCTAGACCTCAGAACAGTGGTAGATTAAGGAGACCATGTCCTTCCCCTCACTGGAAAAGAATTATCACTGGAAAAGAAGACACTTCTAAGGCAACCTTTCTACCCAAGACCATCCAAGAAGCCCAAATGGAAGATGATGCAAATGTGGACCTCCAGACATGAACATGGAAAGGCTAAGAGCAAAGAGTTCTGGTGCCAAACCCAATCATTGGGTGCCATGGGAAAGAGAAAGCTCTTGAAGCCCCTGAAACAATGGGCATGTTATGGTTGCTAGGCCCATGTTAGTCCTTGTCCACACAGACAATTTGCTGCTTTTGTTTCCCTTGCAGTAGGCATCCATCTTACTATAGTTGTTTAGTAAGACAGGACAAGAACCCAAGTGGCATTTGGTTACACTGTCACTTCTAATTAAATCACATGTGTGTGTCTGTGTGGCTGTATGTCTACGCATTTATCTGTAAGCATCTGTACATGTGTCTGAGTGTCTGTGGTGTGGTGTGTATCTTAGTGTTTCTGTGTGTGTCTACGTGTCTGTGTCTGTGTCTGTTAAAGACTGATTTATGTAGTACCCCCCCAACAAAAAAGTGTATTGACTTGGTGTCATGGATTGGATAGGTGTAGCCATGTGGCTGGGACATGATTCCCTATGTATTCTACAATTGTCCCTCATTTTGTGATTTTGCTGTGCTGTATGTTAAAGGATTAGGGTGGGACTGTAAATCCCTTTATAAGATTACGTCCCTGCTCCATGTAAAGGGAGTTTCTGTGGAGTATGGCTTGCCCCACCCTTAATCCTTTCATCCTAGAAGAAATAAAAAGCAAAGGGAAGCAGGCAGAGAATTGCGAACTTCACACCATCAAGAAAGCAGCACTGGGAAAAGAGCACGTCCTTTAGACCTGATGCGCCAAGATGCTCCCTGGACAAAGACTGATGAAATACCATACTTTCCTCCAGAGCCAACAAGGGGGAAAGCCTTCCCCTGGAGTGGACATCCTGAATTCCAACTGGTAGTCTACTGAACTCTGTAAGAATAAACTTTCCCTTGTTAAAGCCATCCACTCTGTGGTATTTCTGCTAACAGCAGACTAGCTGACTAAAACACTTGACTAGTCCATGATTCCCAGTAGTATGCGATTGTCGTAACCAAATTCCTTGGGTTTTCATTTTGTCCTATTAACCAATCAAAGACAGATAGTAGTTGCAAGGGAAACAGAAAATGGCAACTTATTGCCTACCCAAACAAGGAGCAATGAGAGGCCTAGTGATCAAACAAGGGGTCTGGAGACTTCTGTGTCCTCTAATCCCCAGGGGGCAGGGTTTGGTGCCGAAACACTATGCTCTGAGCCCTCCCCTGCCAAATTTGAATATTTAGGAGCTGTATCCTAGAGAAGATCCTCCCCGCTGTGTGTCAAGGTTAGCTAGGGAACCTGATCTCTGCCACCACATACTAATATATTGGGACATTGGCGTTGGCTATGATGTTTTACTGCAGAATTTAACATTTTCTAGGGATAACAAAGGTGGTGGTTTGTATTATAGAACACACACAGTATAGATACAGTTACCAAGGGAACCTCATCTGCCACATATCAACAGTTCTCCCTGGCAGTCTGTGTTGCAAAAGTAAGTTCTTCCTGGCAGTTTGTGATGCAAACCTAAGTTCTTCCTGGCAGTTACGATGCAAATACAACAAATCCTCCTGGCAGTTGTCAAGCAGCTACAGTAGCCTCAAACTAATCAAAAACCAAGTTAGTACTTTCACCATCTCTCTATGACATCCTCCCCTGCTTTTGCCAATGAAAAGCACTCCTAAAATCTAAGCTGGGTCGTTTTCCCCTCAATGAGAGGGGAACATATTTACCCTTAAACTTTTGTGTCATTTGCTACCAAAAATGATGCATCAGGAGACCGAACTTGCTAGCTTATCTCTGGAATGCGAATCAGGTCACTCGGGTCTAACGAGTTACATAACCCAAACCCTCAACATGGGGATGCTCATGTCTGGGGTCAGGTATGGACACAATTCTCCAGATCTGGGCTTGAGTCAAGATCCTGGCTGGTGCATGTGCAAAGATCTGCCACCAAATACAAACCATGGTTACTTGCAAGACTGGTGAACTAAGAGGTATGGGGAGTCATGAGAAGCAGGGGAAGGTTGGCTAGGTGGGTTTTCCATCTGATGTGATTTTCCTATGTATTGTAAGTCCTACCACTAAGATGTTAATGAAGTGGCATTAGAGGAAGTTAATGTTAATGAGGCAGGACTCAAGCTACAAGACTAGGTTGTATTAGTCAATCTCTTTCAAGATATAAAAGACAGAAGCAAATAGACATATAGGGACTTCAGACCACCAAGAAACAAGAGTCAGGAGAGAAATGTGTCCTTCGGACCCAGGGTACCTGCAACTGAGAAATTCCTTGACTGGGGAAGATTGATGACAAGTACCTTCTTCTAGAGCTAATAGAAGTTGAAAGCCTTTCACTGGAAATGGCACCCTGAATTTGGACTTTTAGCTTCCCAGACTGCAAGAAAATAAGTTCTCTTTGTTAAAACCATCTACTCGTGGTGCAGCTGTTACAGCAGCCCTAGATAACCAGGCGTCTTTGTGTGTATGATGTATCTGTGTGGGTGTCTTTGTGTGTGTGGTTAACTATTTGCTGCTCTGATAGATTCATGTCTGAAAGGCAGATATAAGAATAAGCCAAGTTAATAGGCATGATTTTTGTAAGGCAATACAACAAAATGAAACATTGCTGTGTGCTGCTAATACCCTGTGCTGGCTCTTGTTCTGCACAATAAGGTTAAGAACAGACCATGAGAAGAGATAGAGTTTCGTGTTTGTATTTCTCTCCGCTTTTCTTCAAATCCTATGCTGATCAAAAGCGCCATACACTTACCTGTCAGTACTGATGGTTGAGATAACTAGAGTTAAGGCATCCACCCTAGCTTCCTGGTTCTTGTGGTTTAAACTTGGATTAACAGTTCCTGGTAGGAGCCCAGAGCATTGTTTTACATAACACAGATGTTGTTCCAAAAATGCTAGGTCATTACTACTTCTAGTTGGATCCATTTTGAAGCCCTTGAAGCTGAGGCCTTTGAAGACAAGTATTGTACATCACCATGAGAAGGTGTTTAAGCCTCCCTGGAGAACATTAGTATTCTCATTTGCCTCCTAGGACTGCAGACAGTCTGGGGAACAGACTCCCTAAAGACCATCCTTCCAACTCAGTGGAAGGCAATGTCATTCCAGGTTTGGATTTTCCCTGGAATAGAAGAAAAAGTCTCAGGGTATTGAAATAAGTCAAGCCAGGAATTTATAACCCATTTCATATTCTAGTAGGCATTCATTCAACACACATTTAATTCCTGAGTATACTTAATGCACTGTGATAGGCACTGGCAACTTGAAGAACAGACACAGTCCCCGCCTTTCAGGAACACACAGGCCAACAGGTAAGGCTGACATGAGAACATGTAATTAACCCCATTCTGTAACAATAGGGGTTCCTGGGTGACAGAGCTAAGTGCTCAGCTATTAACTAAAACTAAAAAGTTGGCAGTTTGAATACACCCAGAGGTACCTTAGAAGAAAGCCCTGACCATCTACTTCTGAAAACTCAGCCACTGGAAACCCTATGGAATGCAATTCCTCTCTGACATACGTGTATGAGTGCCATGTGTAGGAAGCAATTCCATGGCAACTGGTTTACAGAAGTATAGGAAAGTACTGGGAACTAATGCTGGACACAACCTCACAGAGATATTTTAATATGGAAATTAATTTTGAAGTACTTCAGCAGAGACTCTTCACATTTTTTCCTTAATGAGATATGACCATACCAGGGCTGACAACAGCAATGAGAAGCCTGTCCAATTCTTACTTTAGGAAGCACAGCACTGGTTCTGAGATGTGGCAGAGGATGTCCAGAGCACTAAAGGGGGCATCTTGCTGAAGAGTGGTCCCCACACACTGGCACTTTCAGAGGCCACCCAATCATATACATTCACTGTCACCACTCCTGGGGGACCTGATTTGGTTGAGCAAAACTTCAGCAACAAGGGCCCCAGGAGGGGTTAGGTCAGCAGTGAGCAGGGCTCTGGGTGCAGGTCACTGGAGAAAGGCTGTGTGGATCCTTCCTACTGACCTGGGGTGGGAGAGACTTTGTAGACCTCACACTGTCTACCAGGAACCTGACCTGATGGGAAGGCCTTGTGAGCCAGCAGTCCCTCCCGGCAGCCTCTCTCCCAGGGACAGGCTGTGTGGACCTGCCTTACTACCCTCAGGGTCCCACATGGTAGAAGAAGCTGTGTAGACCAGCTGTACAGTCCCAGAAACCCATGTGGCAGGAAAGCCTGTGTTGCTCACCTGTGCCGCCCCAGGATCCCATGCGGCAGCAGAAGCTGTGTCGACCAACCGTGCTGCCCCAGGATCCCACGCGGCAGGAGACGCTGTGTCGCCCAGCTATGCTGCCCCAGGGCCCCATGCGGTAGAAGAGGCTGTGGAGATCAGCTGAGGTGCCACCTCTGGGTCCCACGCGGACCGAGAGGCTGTGGAGACCTGCCGTGCCACCCTGGGTTCTCATGTGGCAAGAAAGGCTGTGAAGACCAGCAGTGCACCCAGGACCCTGCACGGAGGGGGAGGCCGCATGTGCCACAGCCGCCTCACTGGGGTCCGAGCCCTCCGTGTGCTCAGAGACCCTGGACCCCTAGGCACAGAGACCTGGCTGGCCAGAATGACGTGGCAGTGGGGCTTCCTGCCAAGGTGCAGGGCCCGAAGCCTGAGACTCGGTGAGAGACGATGGGGCGGGGAGGGAGCGTGGGAGCAGGGCAGGAAGGGGAGCAGGGGGCCGGGGTGAGCCGGGCGGGGCGGGGAAGGAGGGTGGGAGCCGGGGGAAGCGGGGGAGGGGGAGGCGGGAGCTGGGGTGGGCCGGGAGAAGCTTACGGGCGGCCAGGGCTGAGCGACCCTAGGTGACAAAGGGGGCTCCTGTGGGGTCTGGAACTGGGGTCGCTAGTAAGCAGAGGTTTCCGGGGACCATACCCTTCACACAAGTCCGGGCCTGCGCCGTTAGACCCCCAAGGGCCCTCCAGTTCTCACCTGCCTTCCCTGAAGAGGGTTCCAGAATCTGCTGCATGGGAGATGTGGCAACTTCATGTAGTTTCCCCGGGAAACTGGGGGTCCTTGAAGGCTTCCAACTGGGGAGGGAGTTTCTCGAATCCTTTTGTTAGAAGGATTCTCTGGGAGCAGGTAGAGGACATACTGAGTCTGGCAGTGATGGTAGGTAGGGAGAACAGCAGATAGGTGGCTGTTAACATCGGGCAGTCAAAGGTGGAGCTGTAAGAGTGGAGAATAATCAAAACGATATGGCAGAGCGTTATAGGTGGGACTTGAGACCATGATGCGACTAGCGGCAATTCTCTGAATTTCTGCTGAAGTTACACAGTGCTTAGAATGCAGTGACTCTAGAAACAATTATTCTTCCTTTCTTTCATCACATATACAAGGACTCATGGTAAATTTTATAATTACTAATTTATATCATCTGTCTGTCACTTAAGATAGGAGTTACTGCTTTATCTAGTTGTGTTTCACAGATTTTAATTCCACTAAGAATTATCAAGTTCAGTCTAGTGCAGACTGAGGGCTTATGCAGTACTACTTGAAGAAGCAGTGGAATAAACTAGTGGTCAGTGTAGAAGAACTTACCCACTGCAGCCACAGGAGATTTGTTGGACACTGTGATGGGAAATTTTATGTGTCCACTTGGCTAGGCTGTTGTACCCCATTGTTTGGTCAAACTTTTATTTAGGTATTGCTGTGAAGGTATTGGAAACCATGGTGGTGTAGTGAGTTAAGTGCTACTCTGCCAACGCAAAGGTCAGCAGTTCAAATCCAGCAGGTGCTCCTTGGAAACTCTATGGAGCAGTTCTACTCTGACCTCTAGGGTTGCTATGAGTCAGACCCAACTCCACGGCAGTGGGTGGGTGAAGATATTCGGTAGATATAATTTACAATCAGTTGACTCTAAGTAAAGAAGGTCACCCTCCCTGATGTGGATAGGCCTCATGCAATCAGTTGAAAACCTTAAGAACAAAAAACTAGGGTTTCCTGGAAAAGGTAAAATTCTGCTTCAAAACCATAACATAAAAATCCTGCCAATTTTCAGCCTGCTGCCTGCCCTACAGATTTCAGACTTATCAGCCTCTACAACTGGGTCTGTCAGTTCTTTTAAATAATGTGCATGCACACTCACACACACTCACACAAAACTGCTGTAAGTCATCTCCAACTCATGGCAACCCTGTGTCTGTTAGAGTAGAACTATGCTCCATAGGGTTTTCAGTGGCTGATTTTGTGGCAGTAGATTACCAGGCATTTTTTTCCAAGGTGACTATGGGTAAACTCAAACCTCTAACCTTTGGTTAGTAGCCAAGTGCATTAATACTGTGTATGTGTGCATGCGCGTGCCCGTGTGTGTGTGTGTGTGTGTGTGTGTGTGTGTGTATGTGTAACTAGAGCGCTGGTGCCACCAGTGGTTAGGAGCCTGCCTGCTAACCAAAAGGTCAGCAGCTTGAATCCAATAGCTATTCCTTAGAAACCCTGTCAGGCAGTTCTGCTCTGTCCTATAGGGTCACTGTGAATCAACTCCATGGCAATGAGTTTGGGTTTTGTTTTGAAAATAGATATAGACAAGATAGAGAAAGATATTCAGTTAGTTGGTTTCTCTGGAGAGCCTTGTGTAGTGCAGACACTCTTATCCATTATGTCTCATCCATTATGATCCGGCTTCAAGGTGGCAGACTAAATCTCCCATATATTCTGTTAATGTACCACATTTAGTCATAAGTAGTCAGCCACTTTATAAATTTAATCCTGTTTTTACCACCTCACTCAACTCTGGGCATCTGACTGCTAGAGCAGAAAAAGACCCCATAGCATCAGAGAGATTTGGTATTCCTCACACTTTTGCTAGGGCTAGGCTCCCAGCAGGGGGAATTAAGGTAAGTTCTCCCTCCACCTATAAAATGGGAATAATAGCTGCTATTTCTTTTAATTAAATGTCTACCTTGAACTTGGAATCCCTAGGGGCATGATGGTTAAGTGCTACAGCTGCTAACTACAAGGCCAGCAGTTTAAATCTACCAGGCCATCCTTGGAAACTCTATGGGGCTGTTCTTCTCTTTCTGTAGGGTCACTATGAGCCAGAATCCACTGGACAACAGTGGGGTACCTCGTATTAGGTAGGCCCATTGCAGAAATTATTTCAGAACAATGCTGCAAGGTAGGTAGTAATACCTTCATCTTTCAGGTGAGGAAACTGAGGCTTTGTGAGATCCTATAACTTGCTGAGGATTAGATAAACTTAGTGAAACCCGAGCTGACTTCCACACCAGGCTGCAGCCTGCACCATTCCCTCCTGCTGGAGCCTTGTGCTTGTCTTGGGTCTAGCTGTTTCTCCTGGCCTCTCCCTGCTTGCTGCCTAGGTTCAGAAAGCTGACCCTGAGCCACTGGAGGTCACAGGTCTGCCTAGATGGGTGTTATTGGGAGTAGGTTTAAATGTGTTAATATATTCCTTGGAATTAAAGAGAAATTTTTATATTTTGTTCATGAACTGAATAACATTTTATCTCAGTTTGCAATTTGTCTCATCCATGGAGACACCCACTAAATATTGGTAACTCTCATTTTATTTAATCCATGTTCTTTCAAGAGACAATACCTGTGTCAAATGGAAATCTGGAAGAAAAAAATGTAAAAGGAAAAGATTATTTTTCAATATTGGTTTTGTATCTGTTGAAATTTCTATATTGTGTTTTTTGTTTTAATGTATAGTATTGTTATTTTGCTTTGTAGTTTCCCCATTATTCCTCCTTGATGTTCTAAGTTTAAACCATTCTTTAATTTCTTTGCATCTTCTTAATTTCCTCTCTGTCCGAAAGGTCTATGAATATATTAGTATGTCCCTCTGTATAGTGTAATGTGATAATTTACATGCTGAGATCTCTGTTTTCCTAATTTTAATATTTTAGCTTCGATTACTTCCCTAACTAAACAGAACTCTGGATGCTGTGTCCTGCACTGCATTATTGAATCTATGTCTGGTGTTATTAATTTTCTAATTGAAGAACTTCCTTCAGTATTTCTTGTAATTTTGTTCTGGGTTTTGCAAAGTCTCTAAGCTTCTGTTTATCTGAGAATGTCCTAATTTCACTGTCATATCTGAGAGACAGTTTTTCAGGATTTGTAATTCTTAGTTGAAAAGGTTTTTTTTCTTCAAGGCTTCATATGTGTCATCTCGTTGCCTTTGTGCCAACATGGTTTTAGCTGAATAATTGGAGCTAAGTCTAACAGAATTTCCTTTATAAGTTAGTTTTGGTGTAAGACTAGTTGCCTCTAAGAGCCTCTCCTTATGTTGCATTTTATTAAGCTGTATTATAATATGTCTTTCTTTTAGGATCTACCTTTTGTTGAGTTTGATGATCTTGGATGTGTATCTTCTTTCATGATGTCAGGGAAGTTTTCTGTCAGCAACTTTTCAACAATTCTTTCTGTGTTTTCCGCTATCCCTCCCTGCTCTGATGCTACAATTACTCATAAATTATTCCTCTTTATAGAATCCCACATAACTCTTAATGCTTCCTCATTTTTCTTAATTCTTTTGTCTGATTTCTCTTCATAAATGCTGCTGTCAGTTGCTTTGTCTTCAGTCTCACTAATTCAGTATTCCATTTCCTGAATCCTGCTTCTTTGGCTTTCAATTGAAATGTTTAACTCTGTAGTTTTATTATTGATCTGCTGAATTTCTGATCATTGTTATTGCACCAATTCATGTAGCTTATTTCATTTCATTTTGTTTTCCTGCACTTTGTCTAATCTCCAGCCTAAGATCTAGAAGGGCTCTATACGTAATTGTTTTGTATTCTACTCTGATAATTGCAGGAAGGCTTCTTCATCTGGGAAACTTTGTAATTCTTTATTTTGGGAGTTTTCTGGAGGCATTGCGGTTTGGTTAGAAATTAATTGCCATCTCCAAGCCGTAAGAAAGGTGTGGTGATTTAATTGTTAGGCTATTGCAATATAAAGCATACACACACACACAAATTTGGTTTTGACCAAGTAGTATAGTGGTTTGAGCTGGAGAGATTATTGGAGCCTTAATACTTCTGATGCCCTGTCACCTGATGGTTGGAGTGATAACTGCACTGAGAGATGTGGCAGGAGGTACTGACTGAGGGGAGCCAGCAGCACTCTTCTTCCAGTCCTCCCTTTGTGTCCCTTCCCAGGCCCTGGAGAAAACTCAGGGCACACACATAAAGGACCCCACTTTCTGTCCAGGTAGTGCTCTAGGATTTAGATCTGGTATATAGTAGAGAAGGGAGTGGGCAAAGGCTGGAAATAGGGATTGAAGTTGTGCCCAGGAAGGGTTTAAGTCATGAAAGCTGATGTGCACTTAGTTTGTAATGCTCCAGTAAGTGCAGCAATCTGTAGCTCCGAGGAGCTAGTCAAACATGTCTTCCACCACTCCCTTTGTTTCCCTATCTAAGTCTGGGAAAAAAGGTAGGGGCATGCAAGTAAAATGCCTCACTTCTGCCCAAATAGTGCACCGAGAATTTAGCCTGAGTTATAAAGCAGGGAAGTTAGGAAAGGCTGAAGACAGGAAGGGAAGTCAGCACATAGGAAAGGACTGAGCCCTGAGGTATCCTGGGTACTTATCTTGAAATGTATCGAGTTTGCCAGGTGTTTTGTAGATGCAGTGAACCCCTAGCCTGGTGGAGGTTTGCTTCTACCCTTCCCTTTGTTTCCCCTTCTGAGTCCTGGGGAAAAGCTCAGGGCAGACATGTACAATCTTGAGTTCCTGTCCATGTCATGCCCCAGGATGACATAGCTCGGAGAAGGGAGGGGAGAAGGTGCTGCTGTACTCAGCTACCAGCTGCTGCTGTGTTGTCTAGGTACAGCTGTCTTAGGCAGAGATTCTGTCCACTCAGGCACTGCTTCCTCAGTGTGGCAGCCAGCCCTAGTCAGGCTCTCAGGTGCAGCAGACCCGGTCCCAGTCTCTCAAATGACAAAGATGGTGTCCATACCCGTGCAGCCCCCCACTGTCATCCCAGCAGAAGTGGGACCCTTTGTGCCGCCGCCTGACTTCTGACTAGGTAGTTGTTCCCCTTACTGAAGCCCAGTCTGATCTCACATCTTTCTACCTGATCTTGGGGCTTCCAAACTGTCCATTTTGTTTTGTTCAGTTGTTTCCAAAGGCCTTAGTTCTTAGAGGGAGTCAAGGAGATGTGTGACTAGTCCACCGTCTTAGCCCTGCCCCCAAGAAAAGATTATTTTTTAACATGGTGTTTTTGTATTGTTGCTGATGTTTTACTTTTAAAGTCATACTGTCAGTGTGACACCTGGGGTCATTTAACAGAGAGAAAGCAATTAGTGGAAAATGTCTAGAAGAATCTGAGAGCAAAACTCTGTCTTCATGATGCAGTATAATCAAGTAAATTGGTAACTTCCACTGTTCTCAGTTTCCTCATTTGTAAGTGGTATTAATAGTACCCAGTTAGGTAAGAGAAATAAGGTGACCATTGCTTAACACAGTGATTGCTCTTCACAGGTGCTTACTATATGCCTACTGATTGAAATGTTTGCTACAACATGTCACTCAACTTTAACTGGCCATCCCAAACTCTATGAGACTTGAAGGGACTTTCCAATATCCTAAAGTTCCCAGATTATACCTAATTTCTTTTTACTATCTAATCAACTGTGCTAGACAGTCAAGAATTCTAAACTGAGGGTAAGAATAGGAGATCATGGCTTGTAGCAGGGATTTGAACTGTTTCATTCCAGTTCAAAGCCTGCTGAGAACTTGCACTTCCATCCCTAAATATACTGAATCTGCATCTATGCTTTAACAAATCTCCCAGGTGACTCTTATGCATAATAAATTTTGAGAATTGGTCCCTAACCAGCAGCATTAGTATTGCCTGGGACCTTGTTAGAAATGCACGGTTTCAGCAAGAGTACAAATAGCACGTACAGGGCACCTGCTGAACAGGTTGGAAGCGCTGCCTTGTGGGCATCTTCATGCACTCTCCATCAAGAGGACAGGTTCATTTTTCTTATACCCAGTAATTGTAGAGTAGATGATTTGAAAATAACTAAAACATGATATTTTCAAAATACATTTCTAACCGTACTAAGACAGGAATTGCTCAGACAAGAGTATTAGTCAGTGTTCTCCAGGAAAACAGAATCAATACACTATATATCTATAGTATATAGAGATTGTCCCAGGGTGGTTAAAGTAGTTTGTGATCAGCTGCTGACCTTAACACTGACAATTTGAACCCAACTAGTGGCACTGCTAAAGAAATGCCTGGTGATCTGCTTCCAAAAAGATTATAGCCAAGAAAACCATAGAGAACAGGTCTGCTTGGTAACACACAGGGTTGCCTTAAGTCAGAATCAAATCAATGCCTACGGGTTTTTATATATATGTTTGCATATAAGCACCAAAATACCAATGCCATTGAATTATGGTGTTGGTGAAGAATATTAATTATACTATGGACTGCCAGAAGAACAAACAAATCTGTCTTCAAAGAAGTATAGCCAGAATGCTTCTTAGAAATGAGGCCAGCAAGACTCCATCTCATGTACTTTGGACACATTATCAGGAGGGACCAGTCCCTAGAAAAAGACATAATGTTTGCTAAAGGAGAGGATCAGCAAAAAAGAGGAAGGCACGTGATGACATGGACTGACAAAGTGGCCATAATAGTGGGCTCAAGAATAACAGTGATTGTAAGAATGGCACAGGACCAGGCAGTGTTTTGTTCTTTTGTACATAGGGTTGATATGAGTCAGAATCTACTCAACAGCACCTAACAAAACAACATACACACACAGAGATTGTGTTCACATAATTGTGAGCAATAGGATGAAAACTCAGGATTTTTATGAGTTTGTGGCAGAACTTCTTCAGGAAACTTCAGCTTTGCTCTTACAGCCTTCAGCTAGAGGAGGCCCATCCACATTGCAGGAGGTAATCTTTTCACAGTAACATGTAGATTAATGTTTGACCAACCAGCTGGGCATCACAGCCTAGCCAAGTGTTTGTGGAAAATTAGCCATCACAATGGGTATGAAGGAAGCATAAGAAACCCCCGAGATAAGCGAACCAGAAAGTCACATTTGCACCAAGGACATTTGTTAACTCCTCGATTAGAACTGAGGAGTCTGACAGGAGACGTGGCACACAAAAAGCTGGAGGCTCACTCCATCAGGGTAAGCATTAACCACAAGTGAACAGCCCACACTGAATTATAGCACATTTTCAATTGCCTGACTCATCCAAGGCTTTCAAGCCTTGAACATTTTTTTTTCCAGGTAACTCCAGACTAGTACTAACCTGATAGCCAGCAAAAGATCTTTTCTGGAGAAAGTTACTTTCACTGGTGTCTTAGTCATCTAGTCCTACTTTAATAGAAATAACCACAAGTGGATGGCTTTAAAAGAGAAATGTTATCACAGTCTAGTCAGCTGCAAGTCCAAATTCATTTTATTATGACAATCCAGTAAGCTGCAATTCCGGTTTCAGTGTGAGAGAATCTTGGTGCAACAACCTCGGGTCTGAAAGACATGCCCTGCTCTGGGTATTGCTTTCTTGGTGGTATGAGGCTCCCAGCTCTCTCTGCACATTTCCTTCTTTAATCTCTCAAAAGATGACTTCAGCAGAATCTGAGGTTGTAGATTGAGTTCCACCTCACTAACACAGCTGCTGCCCGTTCTCCCTCATTACTGTCATAGAGGCAGCATTCATAATACATGGGAGAATCACACCACACTGGGACTCATGACCGAGCCAAATTGATACACATATTTTTGGGAGGACACAATGCAATCCACGACAGCTGGCCTCAGGACAGTCCTTCATAATGTGTATATGTTTTATTGTCATTAAATGAAAGTATACAATCCAAATCAGCTTTGCATACCTGTCTCTCTACAGCTCTATCCGCTGTCCCCACCCTGTGACAGCACACTCCTCCTTTTCACTCTTTACTACTAGTATCCACCCAACAAACAGCTGTCCTCTGCTCTCCTCCACCCTGTAGAAAGAAACCAGTAGGACAGCCTTCTATAAATGTATAAAACCATAAAATACACACACCATGTGCTCACTGTGAGCCCCAAGGTCAAGTCCATTCTTAGTCAGGAGTGGTGACCTCAGTACTGGTTTCAGGTCTGGGGCAGCAGCACATTTAGGGGCCATGTTTCCACGGGACCTTCTAGGTTGTCAGACCATCAATTCCGATGTTTTAATAAAGTTCTTGATCTGCACACCTCTTTTACTGTGTTACGTCAGGGACTCTACATTGTGTCCCCTATCAAGGCTGTCTTTGGTGGTGGCTGGGCACCATCCAATCTTTCTGGTCTCCAGTGGATGTAGTCTCACTGTCAAATGGATCCTTCTGGCTCCTGGGCTGATTTTTCCTCATGTCTTTGATGTTCTCAGTTGTCACCTGTTCCAGGTAGATTGGGACCAATTGGTGTTCCTCAGATGGCAGCTTGCTGGCTTTTAAAACCTCAGATGCCACTCACCAATATAAGGTACAGAAGACTCTTTTAGCAAAGGGCTAGTTATGCCAGTTGACCTCAATGTCCCCTGGAAACATAGAACCCTGTCCCTGCTTTCCTTTGAAATGCTAGGTTGAATTTAAAAAACCTAAATTTATGCCTGCCCTTCCTTCTACTGACTACTGTCACACCCTTCACCTAACAAGATTCCTTATCTACTATTTTTTGTGCTATCTAATCTACCCAGTCCTTCCCTCTCCATTCTTGTAGCCATCAGAGTCTTTTCTTCTGAGCATAAATCCTTTTTTAAGCCCTTATAATAGTGGCCTCATACAATACGTGTCCTTTTGCAGCTGACTGATCTCACTCAGCATGATGTCTTCTAGTTGATACCAGGTTATGAGATGCTGCCTAAAATCATCATTGTTCTTTATCATTGCATAGTGTTCCATTGTGCATATATACCATAGTTTTTTTAGCCAATCATATGTTGATGGGCACCTAGGTTGATTCCATCTTTTTGCTATTGTAGACTGTGCTGCAATAATCATGTGCATATATCTGTTTGTTTGACACCCTTGTTTCTGTAGAATGTATTCCAAGCAGTGGATTGCAACATCATATGGTATTTCTATTTCTTACTTTTTAAGAAAGCAGTGAATTGCTTTCCAAAGAGGCTATACCATCTTGCATTCCTCCCAGCAGTGCAGGAGAGTTCCAATCTCTCCACAGCCTCTCCAGCATTTGTTGTTTTATATTTTTTGGATTATTGGCAACCTCATTGGGGTGAGACAATATTTCATTGTAGTTTTGATTTGGATTTCTCTAATAACTAATGATTGTGAATATTTCCTCATGTGTCTTTTGGCTGCCTGAATGTCTTCTGTGGTGAAGTACCTGTCCATGTCCTTTGCCTATTGTTTAATTGGGTTATTTGTCTTTTGACTGTTGATATTTTGCAGTGTGTTGTAGATTATGGGAATCAGACATTGATGCAATATGTAGTTGCCAAATATTCTTTCCCCTTTTGTAGGTAGTCTTTTAACTCTCTTGATAAAGAGAATAGCCAAGCCAAGTGCCGTCGAGTCGGATCCGACTCATATGTGTTTGATTGTTAGTAGTTCCCATTTATCTATTTTCTCTTCTGTTGTATATGCACTGTTGGACAGATTTCGTAGTCTGTCTGGGCCATGCATTAGAATTTCCATTGTTATTACTATTTTTTATTGTATGATCTTTATTGTTTTGGGCTTTATATGTAGGTCTTTGATCCATTTTGAGTTAGTTTTTGTGTAAAGTGTGAGTTATGGGTCTTGTTTCAGTTTTTTTGCAGACGGATATCCAATTTTGTCAACATCATTTGTTAAAGAGATTATTTTGACCCCAGTTTAGAACGTTTCAGACTTTGTTGAATATCAGCTGTTCGTAGGAGGATGGTGATGTTTTCAGATTCTTTATTCTGTTCCATTGGTCTATATATCTGTTTTTGTTCCAGTACCAGGCTGTTTTGATTATTATGGCAGTGTAATAGCTGCTAAGGTTGGGTAGTGTAACCAGGCCTCCCACTGTGTTCCTCTTCTTCAGTAGTGTCTTACTTATCGCAAGTTTCTTC
This sequence comes from Heterohyrax brucei, assembly GCA_028571685.1. NCBI lineage: Eukaryota > Metazoa > Chordata > Mammalia > Hyracoidea > Procaviidae > Heterohyrax > Heterohyrax brucei. The sequence goes on along the minus strand of CM053157.1, from coordinate 33,441,388 downwards.
CCTTTCCAAACAAAGTTGGTAATTTGTTTCTCTATCTCATTAAAAACGTGACATTGGGATTGTATTGTAATATGTAGATGCTTTGAGTCATTTACACATTTTCACAATGTTAAGACTTCTATCCATGAACAAGTGGGTTTCTCTGCTTATGTAAGTCTCTTGGTTTCTTGCAGTAAGGTCTTGTGATTTTCTCTGTAGATGTCTCTTACATCTCTGGTTAGATTTATTCCTAGGTATTTTATCTTCCTGGGGGCTACTACTTGATTTGGTTATTTCCTCTTTGACGACCTCTTAGTTAGTGTAAAGGAATCCCACTGATTTATTTGTTTATCTTATATTCTGATACTTTGTTGCACTCTTCTATTAGTTCCAGTAGTTTATTTATGGATTCTTTAGGATTTCCTGTGTATACAGTCATATCATCTGCAAATAGGGATACTTTTACTTCTTCTTTACCAATTCGGATGCTGTTTATTTCTTTGTTTTGTCTGATTGCTCTGGCCAGAACCTCTAGCAGGATGTTGAGTAGAAGTAGTGACAGTGGGCATCCTTGTCTAGTTCCTGTTCTCAAGGGGAATTTTCTCAGTCTCTCTCCATTCAGGATGATGTAGGTGGTTGGCTTTGCATAAATGCCCCTTGTTGTGTTGAGGAATTTCTCTCTATTCCTATGTTGCTGAGAGTTTTTAACATGAAACAGTGTTGTACTTTGTCAAATGCCTTTTCTGCATCAATTGATAGAATCAGGTGATTCTTATCCTTTGTGTTATTTATGTGGTTGACCACATTAATTGCTTTTGTTATGCTGAACTAACCGTATATCCCTAGTATGAGTCCATCTTGGTCATGATGAATTATTTTTATGAAATGTTGTTGAATTCTATTGGTTAGGATTTTGTTGAAGGTTTTTGCATTTAGGTTCATGAGTGATATGGGCTGTAATTTTCTTTTTTTGTGAGGTGTTTACCTGGTTTTGGTATCAAGGTTATGTTGGCTTCATAGAATGAATTTGGGGAGTGTTGTGGAATAGCCTTAGTAGTATTGAAATTAACTCCTTTCTAAAAGTTTGGTATAATTCTTCAGTGAAGCCATCAGGGCCAGGACTTTATTTGGTTGGTGGCTTTTTCTTATTAATTTTTCAATCTCTTCTTTTCTGATGGGTTTATTAAGTTGTTCTGCTTCTCTTAGTGATAATTTTTGTAGGTGAGGGAAATATAGAAATTTGTCCATTTCCTGTAGGTCTTCAAATCTGTTAGAGTACAGTTTTTCATAGTATTCTTTTGTGATATATTTAAGTTGAATCTGTTGTGGCATCTCCCATCTCATTTCTTATTTGGGTTATTTGTTTCCTCTCTCATTTTTCTTTTGTAAATTTAGTTAGTGGTTTATCAGCTTTATTGATGTTTTGAAAAAAACAGCTTTTGGTGTTGTTAATTCTTTAAGTTGTTTTCTGCTCTCTAATTTGTTTAGTTCTGCTGTAATCTTTATTATCTATTTTCTGCTGGTGCCTAAGGGGTTCTTTTGTTGTTCTGTTTCTACTTGTTGAAGTTGTAGGGTTAGTTCTTTGGTTTGGGCCCTTTCTTCATTCTGGATGTGTGCACTGATAGAAATAAACTGACCTCTGAGCATTGCTCTTGCTGTATCCCATAGGTTCTTGTAGGATGTTTTTTCATTCTCATTTGATTCCATGAATATCTTTATTGTATCTTTCATGGTTGGAATTGTGTCCCCCCAAAAATGTGTGCAGCCACGTGGCTGGGTTATGGTTCCCAGTATCTTGGGACTGTCCTCCATTGTGTGGTTTTGCTAACCTGTATGTTAAAGGATTAGGGTGGGGCTGTGAATTCCTGCTGTGGGGGGAGTTTCCCTGAAGTATGGCTTGCCCCACCCTAATGCTTTTAGCTTGCAAGGAATAAAAGGAAAAAGAAACAAAGGACAATTTGAGAACCTCACTACCATCAAGCAAGCAGCACCGGGAGCAGAGCGCGTCCTTCAGACCAGAGGTTCTTGCGTGAGGACGCTCCCTGGACAAAGACTGATGCAATACCGACTTTCCTCCAGAGCTGACAAGGGGAAAGTTTCTCCCTGGAGCGGACACCCTGAATATGGACTTGCAACCTACCGGACTGTGTAAGAATAAATCTTTCTTTGTTAAAGCCATCCACTCTGTGGTATTTCTGTTAGAGCAGCCTAGCTGACTAAAACAGCATCTTTGATTTCTTCTGTAATCCATGAGTTTTTGAGGTAGATGTTGTTCAGTTTCCATGAGTTTGAATTTCTACCCATGTTTTCTCTGCTATTGATTTAGACTTTTATGGTTTTATGGTCTGAGAAGATGCTTTGCAATAATTCAGTGGTTTGTGTTTTGTTGAGACTTGCTTTATGGGCTAATACACAGTCTATTCTGGAGAGTGTACCATATGCATTGGAAAAGAAGGTGTACTTGTTGGGTAAAAATTTCTGTATATGTCTGTGAGGTTGAGTTGATTGATTGTGATAATAAAATCTGTATCTTTATTGAGCTTTTCTTCTGGATGATATGCCCCTTACTGAAAGTGGAGTGTTTAAGTCTCCTACTGTTACTGTGGAGTGAGCTATCTCATTTTTCATTGTTGTCAGCATGTTTGCTGTATTTCAATGCTCAGATATGGTGCATAAATATTTAATATTGTTATATCCTCCTTATGTATTGAACTTTTCAGAAATAAATAGTGACCATCCTTGGCCACGATGGTGAATTTTATTTGAAAATCTGTTTTATCTGAAATTAATATTGCCACTTCTTTGCATGTTGTTAGCTTGGCATATATTTTTCCATTCTTTGATTTTCATTTTGTTCATATCTTTGAGTTTAAGGTGTGTTTCTTGTAAGTAGCCTATTGATAGATCCTGTTTTTTTGATCCAGCCTGTTACTCTCTATCTCTTTATTGGCACATTCAGTCTGTTTACATTCAGTGTAATTACTGATAGATATGTATTTAGTGTTGTCATTTTGGTGCCGTAATTTTGGTGTTGCTGACATTTTCTTAGTTCCACTTAATGTGCTGTTCTGGGTCATTTTTCTTTATGGGTTTTGTTTTCATCTTTTTCAGTGTTGGTTTTGTGTCTCTTGTGACTTCTGTATTGTGTTTGTTGCTCTGATATGTAGTATTGTTACTTTGCCTTGTGGCACCCCTTTGATCCCAGTCTTGAACTTCCTTATATCTCCTTAACTTCCTCTCCATCTGAAAGTGCTATAAGTACTATAATGTATACTGTAATATATACTCTTTATAGTGTAATGTTGTCATAGTTTACAATTGAGCTCTATTTCCCTAGTTATAATATTTTAGCTTTGATTGAGCTTTGTGACTTCCCTAGCAAGTTAGGACTCTGGATCCTGTGTCCTGCTTTGTATCCTCAGACATGTATCTGGTGTTACTGATTTTCTAATCGCTTGCTTCAGTATTTCTTATAACTTTGGATATTGCAAAGTCCCTAAGGTTCTGTTTGTCTGAAAATGTCTTAATTTCACTATCATATTTGAAAGACAGTTTTGCAAGCCATGTAATTCTTGGTTGCAAGTTTTTTTCCTTCAAGGCTTTATATGTGTGATCTCATTGCCTTCCTGCAAACAAGATCTCAGCTGAAAAGTCAGAGGACATTCCATAAAGCTTCTCTTTGTATGCCTCCCTTAAGAGCCTCTCCTTATGTTTCATTTTGTTAATCTTGTTATATCTTGGTCTCTTTCTTTTGGAGTGTGCCTTTTGTGGAGTTTGATAAGCATCTTGAATAGCTATCTTCTCTTCTTTCATGATGTCAGGGGAAGTTTCTGTTAGCAATTCTTCAACAATTCTCTCTGTATTTTCTGCTATCCCTCCCTGTTCTGGAACTTCAATTACACATAAATTGTTCCTCTTGATAGAGTCCCACATGATTCATAATGATTCTTTGTTTTCTTTATCCTTTTGTCTGATTTCTTCTAATAAATGCTGGTGTCATTTGTTTTCTCTTCAGTCTTGCTAATTCTGCATACCATTTTCTCAGTTCTGCTCTTTTGGCTTTCCATTGAATTATCTAACTCTATAACTTTATTATTGGTCTGCTGAATTTCAGATTGTTGATGTTCTAGCAGTTCCTATAGCTTGTCTAATTTTTCATTTTATTCTGCTGCACTTTGTTTAATCTATATCCTAAGATCTAGAGGGACTCTACATAGTTCTTTTGTATTCTACCTCTGATAATTTTAGGAAGCCTTCATCTGGGAAGTTTTTTGATGCTTTATTTTGTTTTGGGAGTTTTATGGAGCCATGGTGGTCTGCTTCTTTAAATGATTAGATATTGATTGTTGTCTTCACACCATCAGAAAGCTATTTAGCTTCTCCAGTGTTGCTCGAACAGAAGCTCTGGCATAGCTCTAAGAAGGAGTTGGTAAGGCACTGCTAGACGTGGCCATCAGCTACCACTGTCTTTTCTAGGTGCAGTTGTCTTAAATACAGCTTCTCTTGTGAGAGAGATGCTATCCAGCCTAGTGGTGCTGCTCAGATTTGTAACTGGCCCCAGCTGGGTCCTTGGGTGGCAAGCCCTGCCTCTTGACTGACAAACATAGTGACCTACTTGTGCTGACTCTCTGATGTCTTGCCTACTTGTGATGACTCTCTGTGGCATAGCCCAGAGGAGGACAGAAGGGCATCACACACTTGGCCACTAGCTACTGCTGCATTCTCTAGATGCGATTATCTTAAAAACTGCTTTTCTGCTGACAGAGGCGCTGTCCAGCAGCAGCCCATTGCAGCTGGGCCCTGAGGATGGCAGGCCCTGCCTCCTGGCTGACAAAGATGGTGACCTACTTATGGAGTCTCTCATGGGCCCATCAGTAGATGTTGTGGCATGGTGTGGTGAAGGCAGAAAGACAGGGTGCTGCCACATTCAGTCGCCAGCCACTGCTGAGTTCTCTAGGTGTGCTTTTCTTGAGAAGTGCTTTTCTGCTGAGAGAGGCACTGTCCAGTGGCCCCTGGTAACAGGTGGGCACTCAGGAATGGCAAGCCCCACCTTGTAGCTGACAAAGATGGTGGCCTACTTGTGGAGTCTCTCAAGCTGTGTCAGCAGGCACCATGATGTGGCTCAAAGAAGGGAGCAGTAAGGGTTGCCACCCACCACTCCATTCTCTAGGTACAATTGTCTTAAAGACAGCTTTTGTGCTGAGAGAGGGACTGTCCAGTCAGACACTGTTGCTCAGTGTGGCAGCTAGCCCCAGCTGGGCCCTCAGGCATGGCTGACTCTGTCTCTCAGCTGACTAAGTTGGTGCCCTGCCTGAACCACCTCTCCTGTGCTGGGCCAGCAGAATCTATGGCACAGCTGAGAGAAAAGGGCACTGGTACCCTCAGCCACCAGCCACTGCTGGGTTCTCTAGATGTGACTGTCTTAAGTAAAGACTCTCTGCTGTGAAACACCCTGTCTACCTAGATGCTGCTGCTCAGCATGGCAGCTGGACTCTGCCAGGCTCTTAGGCTCAGCAGCCCCAGTCTTACTCTCCTGGCTAATGAAGATGGTGTCCGTGCCTGTAAGCCTCTAAGCTGCTACGCCAAGAGAAACAGTTCTGTTTGCACTGTTGTCTCACCTCTGACAAAGATAGTGTTCCCCTTCCTGTCACCCATTCCAATCTTACAACCCTCTGCCTGATCTTGGAACTCCCAGAATGTCCATTCTGCTCCATTCAATTACTTTTTTCTAGGCCTCAGTTCCCAGAGGGAATCGAGGAGACGTATGACTAGTCCACCATCTTGGCCCTGCCCTCCTTTCACATATATTTTTTTTCAAGCACAGTGCCCAGCCCACAGACAGTTAAATAAGAAAGCTCTTTGAGCTAGGACCAGAAGGACAACTTGCAGAGACTTCAGATGGATGCAAATGAACAGAGATAGACAGTAAAGTAGCTAGGCTGAGTAAGTTTGTTACAGTAAAAACAGACATCAAGTTATCTACCAAAAAGAAAAAACCAAACTTATTGCTGTGAGTCAGTTCTGACTTATAATAACCCTATAGGACAGAGTAGAACTGCCCTACAGAGTTTGAAATGAGTGCCTAATGAATTCAAACTGCTGTGCTTTTGGTTAGATGTAGCATTTGACCACTATGCTACCAGGGTTTCCAAGTTACTGACAGAAAATAAAAAGTATAACAGGGGAAGAGCCAGGATGGCAGTATAGACAGAGGCACCATGCAGTCCTTCTGCAGCAAAGATTGGAGAAACTGAAATAGAGACAGTTATCAGTCCTGGAAACTTCAATATCAAATGAAGAGGTAAAGAACTCAGTCAAGCACCAAACAGAATGGGAATTCTACAGAGAACAAGGACAGCTGTGGAGTGGAGATCCCCTATCAGCTAACACAGTACAGATTTGCCATCTTGGACCTCACTCTCTGGGAAGGACAGACAGGGAATACAGAAAGGTAACTTCACAGAGCTACCCATAAGAGACATGTAAGGGTTGTATCTTTTTACTGTATCTTTTCAATCTGTATGCCAAGCACATAATCTGATAAGCTGGACTGTATGAAGAAGAATGAAGCATCAGGATTGGAGTAAGACTCACAAACAACCTGTGTTGTGCAGATGACACAGCCCTGCTTACTGGAAATGAAGAGGATTTGAAATACTGATGAAAATCAAAGACCACAGCCTTCAGTATGAATTGTATCTCAACATCAAGAAAACAAAAATCCTCATAACTAGACCAGTAAGCAACATTGTGACAAATGGAAAAAGGATTGAGGTTGTCAAGGATTTCATTTCACTTGGGTCTACACTCAACACCTATAGAAGCTGCAGTAAAGAAATCAAAAGACTCATTGCACTGCAAAAATCTGCTTCAAAGGACCTCTGTTAAAAAGTCAAGGTGGTGTCAAGATGGCAGAATAAGCACATGTCTCCTTATAACCCTCTGGAAACCAAGACCTGAACTGATAATCAAATAGAGCCTTCTGGTCACCTAGTGAGCCCTCAGGACACGGCACAGGGCTATTAATTTGGACTTCTTACCACTGAATGAAAAACCTCCACTCTTGCTGACTCCCATTCCTGGCTAGCACTGGCTCTCATGGACTGAAGGTAAACACACCATTTTTACTTTTTTTTTCCTATGTCTTGGCCAGTGGGTGGAGCTGGGTCTTACCAAGTAGCTAGACTAAGACACACTGCTGGTGGGATAGGCAGGTGAAATTCCCATATTTTGAGAGTCAGGTTTAGGGCTCTGTTAATCTAGCCACTTTGGGTCTGTCTTTTTATCACTGCCACAGCATGGTTTGTACAGAACTGCACTGCCAGTGTGTGGGACGCCATGTTGGATATGGAGATTTTAGCAGAAACTAATTCTTAGCATGGGAGCCAGCACCTGCAAACAGGACAGTGCTTCTCTGACAGAAAAGCAGTAGTTTATACAGTGTCGCATACAGTGGGGGACCGGCAACAGGGGCAGAGGACTCACTACGTCTTGGCACCTTTAGCCTGTCTATCTGCCGACCGTGTGGAGGGTGCCTTCTTAGATACAGTGGCCACAGCTGGACCTAATTCTTAGCTTGGGAGCCAGAGTCTGTCCACAGGAGAGCACTTTTCTACCAGAAAAGCAGTTGTTTACACAGTGTCGCCTAAGGTTGGGCCCTGTCAGCAGAGGCCAGCAGAGTAGTCCAAGCCAGCCAAGTGCCATCGAGTGCGATCTGAGGGCAGTAGCACTGCCATATTTTGAACTGGTTCGTATCATCTGGGGTTGGATATAGAGGTGCTTACTTTGCCAGTTGGGAAGAGGGACCTCTATGCCTGAAAACCTGACTGACTTAGGAAGTGGTCAGATGTCTTTTGTTTTACATTTTAAAACAGCCTAGAGAAACATCTACAGTCATCCTCACAGTATCTCTCCCAGCCTCTACTTACTCACATGAGACCCAACTAGCAACAGACACTTGTGGCATACAAGAAATCACCAATGGCTTCAGAAGGCTCCCAAATAAAACAACCAAGGAGTTTTCTGGATGAAGAAACTTTTCTGAAAGCATCGGAAGATGAATATAAAATGATTATGTACAGAGCCTTTCTAGACCTTATAGAAGATGCAGCAGAACAAAAGGAAAAATTAAGCAAGCTGTTTGATCTCATGGAACACCAGCACTCTGAAATCCAACAGATCAAGGACAAAATCAAAGACATAGAAACTTCCATTCACAGCCAAGAAAACAGAACGGAACAAATAGAAAAAAGAATTTCTGACTTGGAAGACAGAGCTACTGACGCCATTATCTGTGAGTAGAAGTCAGAAAAAAGAAAAAAGAAAAATGAAGAAGCATTAAGAAGCATGTGGGATTCTATTAAGAGGAACAACCTTTGATTAATTGGAGTCCCTGAAAAGGATGAGACACCTGAGAACACAGAGAGTATCGTTGCTGAGCTGCTGATGGAAAACTTCCCAGAAATCATGAAGGAAGAGAATATAGACATCTCAGATGCATATCATACGCCACCCAATATAGCTCTCAAAAGAAAGACTCCAAGACATATTATAATCAAGTTTAATAAAATGAAACATAAGCAGCAACTCTTTTTTTAATACATTGTTATTTTTCCACTGTGGTTTTTTTTTTCCTTAAGTTGTAAACTTTATTTATTTATTTTAATATGACCTAGTGAAAATGCACATTCCTGTATAAATTTACATGCCCACCTCTATGCAGCTTCCACTGCTCTCCCTGCCTGGTGACAACACAATATTCCTCTTTGCCCCATACATGTCTCATCCTCCGAACAGTCTCCTTTCCCCTCCTCCCCACCCACTCTCCTTCCTCCAGTCAGAGGTCAGCATCCTGCATCTTATAGATGCACAGAACCATAAAGTGCCTCCAATGTATGGTCACTCTGCATTGCCAAGTCCATCCATTCGTCTCTGAAGAGTGGACCTTCGTTATGATTTATGGGCAAAGGTAGCATCAGGGCTAGGGGCCATGCTACCAGGGGAACCCCGAAACTGCTGGACCATCACTTGAGGTCTTTCAGTGGCGATCTCAGGGTGCATCCCTTTTTAATCTTGTGTTGCCAGTGAGACTCAACTTAGTGAGCTCCATCGTGGCTATCACTGGTGGTGACTGGGCACCATCTGGGTCTTCTGGTCCCAAGTAAATGTAGGCACCCACTCATGTGAATCTCTCTATCTGCTGGGTTGTCTTTACCCCATGTAATTTCGGTCCTCGGTGAGCATCCGTTCCTGATAAGCAGCAACTCTTAAAGGCAGCAAGACTCAAAGCAAAGCTAACATTGAGAGGGAAACCCTATAAGCTTTCATCAGATTTCTCAGCAGAAACCAGGCTGGCACGGAGACAGTGGCATGACACATTCAAAGCCTTGAAGGAGAAGAACTTCCAACCAAGAATTATATATCCTGCAAAACTATCTTTCAAATATGAAAATGAAATTAAGACATTCGCAGATAAACAGAAACTTAGAGACTTTGTAAAAAACAAACCAAAAGTAGAAGAAATACTGAAAGAAGTTCTTGGTTTTGGCTTAGAATAACAAAACCACTAACTTTATATTTTATGTTTTATTATTCAGAACTCTACTCAATTAGGGAAAGCTCCAAATTCAATCACAGCTTTAATACTGAAAGAAGCAATCCAGTGATTATCATGAAAACTGTGGTGCCATCATATTAAAAAGAGGGATGTACTACAGTCATTATAGTCCTTTCAGATGGAGAGGAAGATGACAAGACGTGTAGTAATAAAAATTGGGTTTATATATAATTTATTAAGGGGGATCATAGGGACAGCTATACAGCACAACAAAGATGTAACATACCATTTCAAGAAATGTAACACAGGAGTCTTAACAACTATAAAACCAGCTCAGGAAAAGGTGAAAAACCAACTCACAAAAAAGGATGTCCCAGAACAGACTAATAAGAACAACAGAGAAAACATCAACACAAAAATAAACATATCACAATGGCAGCATTGACACATACCTATCAATAATTACCTACTAACCACAAGGTCGGCAGTTCAAATCCACCAGGCACTCCTTGAATACTCTGGGGGTCCGTTCTACTCTGGCCCCTAGGGTTGCCATGAGTCGAATCCGACTCGACGGCACTTGGCTTGGGATCAATAATTACAATGAATGTGAATGGACTGAATGCTCCAGTAAAGAGACATTGAGTGACATCTTGGATCAAGACATGACCCATCCATATGTTGTCTAAAAGAAACTCACTTGAGACCTAAAGATAGGAACTGAAAATTAAAGGATGAAAGAATATATATCAAGCTAACAATGAACAAAGAAGAGCAGGGGTGGCAATTCTAATCTCAGACATAATCAATTTTAATGTAAAATCCGCCATCGTGGACAAAGATGGATACTATTTATTGCTGAAAGTTTCAGTACACAAGTAAGACTTAACTATATTAAATACTTATACACCTAATATCAGAGCACCTAAATATGTCCAAGAAACACTGACTACACTCAAAAAAGAGTTAGATTACTCCACAATAATAGTGAGAGTTTCAACATTCCACTGTCAATACTGGACAGATCATCTAGAAAAAAAGCTCAGTGAAGATACAGAAGACCTTATTGCCACAATTAACCAATCAAGCCTCATCAATATATACAGAACTTTATACCCATCAGCGGACAATTACACCTTCTCCAGTGCACACTGAACATTTGTGTTAGGACATAATGCAATTCTCAACAAAATCCATACCATGGAATTACTGCAAAGCATCTTCTCAGATCATAAAGCCACAAAAGTCAAAATCAGTAGCAGAAAAAACATAGATAGAAAGTGGAACTCTTGGAAACTGAACAACATCTTGCTCAAAAAAACATGGGTTATAGAGGAAATCAAGGATGAAATAAAGAAATTCATGGATTCCAATGAGAATGAAAACACATCCTACCAGAACCTGTGGGATATAGCCAAAGCAGTGCTCAGAGGTCTGTTTATCTCCATAATTGCACACATCTGGAAGGAATAAAGAGACCAAATCAAGGAACTAACCCTACAACGTGAAGAAAGTAAAGAGAGAACAACAGAGGAACCCCTCAGGCACCAGAAAACCAGATCATAAAGATTACAGAAGAGCTAAATGAATTAGAGAATAGAAAAACAATTGAAAAAATTGAAAAGACCACAAGCTGGTTTTTTGAAAAGATCAACAAATTGACAAACCACTGGCTAAACTTACTAAAGAAAAACAGGAAAGGAAACAAATAACCCAAATTAGAAATGAGAGGGGAGTTGTCACAACAGATTTAACACAAATCAAAAATAACATAACAATAATATGAAAGACTCTAACAAATTTGAAAACCTAGAGGAAATGGACAAATTCCTTGATTCATACCACCTACCCACCTTATCACAATTATTAAGCAGAACAACTTAATAAACTCATCACAAAGGAAGAGATTGAAAATGTCATCAAAACACTGCCAACCAAAAAAAGCCAGGGCCCAGATGGCTTCACTGCAGAATTCTACCAAGCTTTTAGACAAGAGTTATCTCCAATACTACTGAGACTATTTCACAGTACAGAAAGGGATGAAGTACTCCCAAACTCATTCTGTGAAGCCCGCATAACCCTGATACCAAAGCCAGGGAAAGATCCAATCAAAGAGGAGAACTACAGGCCGGTATCACTCATAAATCTAGATGCAAAAATCTTCAACAAAATTTTTGCCAATAGAATACAACAACATATCAAAAAAATGATCCACCATGACCAAGTGGGATTCATACCAGGGATGGAAGGCTGGTTCAACATCAGAAAAACAATTAATGTGATTAACCACATAAATAACACAAAAGACAAGAACCACCTGATTTTGTCCATTGATGCAGAAAAGGCATTTGATAAAGTCCAACACCCATTCATGCTAAAAATTCTTAGCAAAATAGGCATAGATGGAGAACTCCTCAATGCAATAAGGGCCGTTTATACAAAGCCAACTGCCTACGTCATCCTGAATGGAGAGAGACTGAAAGACTTTCCCTTCTGAAAAATGTCTATTTTACGCAAAGCAATCTACTTATATAATACAATCCCAATACAAGTTCCAGCATCATTTTTTAATGAGATGGAGAAACAAATCACCAATTTTGTTTGGAAAGGGAGGAAGCCCCGGATAAATAAGGTACTACTAAAGAAGAAGAACACACTGGAAGGCCTCTCATTACCCAACTTTAGAACATACTACACTGCCATAGTGGTCAAAACAGCCTGGTACTGGTACAAGAACAGATAGATCAATCAATGGAACAAAATTGACACCCCAGAGACAACACCATCTGCTTATCAACAGTTGATGTTCAACAAAGGCCCTAAGACATTAAACTGGGGTAAAAACAGTATCTTCAACAAATGGTGCTGGCAAAATTGGATATCCATCTGCAATAAAGTGAAATAAGATCCATATCTTACACCTTATACAAAAACCAACTCCAACTGGATAAAAGGCCTAAATATCAAACCTAAAACAATAAAGCTCATCCAAGAAAAGGTAGGAACAACAATGGAAGTTTTAGTACACAGCGTAGACAAACTTCAAAATCTGTTAAACAGACCACAATAAACAGAAAACAGATAAATGGGAACTATTAAGAATCAAACACTTTTGCTCATCCAAAGACTTTATTAATAGAATTAAAAGGCCACCTACAGAATGGGAAAAAATATTTGGCAACTCTATGTCAGACCGACACCTGATCGCCGTAATCTATAAGATACAACAAAATATCAGTAAGAAGATAAATCATCCAATTAAGCAATGGGCAAAGGAAATGGGCAGACATTTCTCTGAATAGGAGATCCAGTGAGCCTAAAGCCCTATGCTGACATGTTCAAGATCTGTAGTTATTATAGAAATTCAAATCAAGACGACAATGAGATACCATCTCACCCCAACAAGGTTGGCCATGATCCAAAAAACACAAAACAAGAAATGCTGGAGAGGCTGTGGACAAAGTGGAAATCTCCTACACTGTTGGTGGGGTTGCAAAATGGTCCAGCCTCTTTGGAAAGCAATCTGGCACTCCCTGAAAAAACTGGATATAGATATACCATTTGACCCAGTAATTCCACTACTTGGAATATATCATACAGAATCAAGGCCATTCACACCAACGGACACATGCACAAGAATGTTTATCACAGCACGGTCCATGATAGCAAAAAGATGGAATCAACCCAGATGCTGAACAACAGAGGAATGGATAGGTAAACTATAGCATATGTACTCAATGGAGCACTATGCAATGATAAAGAATAATGATGATTCCAGGAAACATCTTGTAACCTGGTTTCAACTGAAAGATATGTTGAGTAAAAGTGGTCAGCAACGAAAGGACAAATAGTATATGAGACCCCTATGATAAGATCTCAAAAACAGACTTATGTATAGAAGAAAAGACTCTTTGACAGCTGCAAGGAAGGGGAAGGAGAGAGGGCGGGGGGGGGAGGGTTTAGATTAGATAGTTGGTAGAAATTTGGTTGGGTGAAATCGGTGATAGCACACATTAGAAACAAGAACAGTATTAAGTGGACTTCAGCATAACTTGAATACTCCTTCCATCTTAAAGCAATATTACAAGGACAGAGTAGCTAGGGCAGGTGGCTGGGGACCGGGGCCTGGGGGCCGGGGGCCAGTGACCATACTCTTAGGCAGAGGCCAATTGGCTAGGAGGGCTCTCTGCACCCCACATTGGTGAGAAGCTTCTAGAGTCTTAAAAGCTGCCATCCAAGGGCACAGCAAATGGTCCCAACTCAGCAGGAACAGATGCTCACCGAGAACGAAAATGACATGGGGTAAAGACAACCCAGAAGATAGAGAGATCCACATGAGTGGGTGCCTACGTCGACTTGGGACTGGAAGAACCAAATGGTTCCTGGCCACCACCAGTGATATCCATGATGGAGCTCACTAAGTTGAGTCTCACTGGCAACACAAGATTAAAAAGGGGTGCACTCTGAGGTCTCCACTACAGGACTGCAATTGATGGTCCAGTGGGGTTCCCCTGGGAGCATGGCCCCTGGCCCTGATGTTGCCCTTGCCTATAAATCATAACGAAGGTCCACTCTTGTGGACATGAATGGATTGGACTTGGTGATGCAGAGTGACCATATATTGGATGCACTTTATAGTTCTATACATCTATAGCATATCATCCTGCTGACCTCTGGCTGGAGGACAGAGAGTGGGTTGAGAGGAGGGGAAAGGAGACTGTTGGGAGGATGAGACATGTATGGAGCAAAGAGGAATAGTATGCTGTCACCGGACAGGGAGAGCAGTGGAAGCTGCATATAGGTGAGCATGTAAATTTATATGAGAATGTACATTTTCACTCAGTCATAAAAAAAAAAAAAAGTAAAGGAGGTACCTTGAACACTAAGGTGCATCTGACCCAATCCATAGTACTTTCAGTTGCATCATATGCATGAGAAAGCTGCACAATGAATAAGGAAGACAGAAGAAGAATTGATGCCTTTGAATTATGGTGTTGGAGAAGAATACTAAATATACCATGGACTGCCAAAAGAATAAACAGAAATCTGTTGTGGAAGAAGTACAACCAGAGTGCTCCTTGGAAGCAAATATACGGAGACTGTGTCTCACATACTTTAGACATATTTTCAGAAGGGCTCAGTCCCTAGAGAAGGACATCATTCTTGGTAGAGGAAAAGAGGAAGATCTTCAGCATGATGGCTTGACACAGTGGCTACAATGGGCTTAAGCATGAAAACAATTGTGGGTATCGCACAGGACCAGGTAATGTTTCATTATGCTGTGCTCAGGGTCGCTTATAAGTTGGAACCAATTCAGCGGCACCTAACAACAACCGGAGATGACATGCTTTCTAACCACCATCATTCTTCCCTCTGTACTGGTTCTGCCACTTTCCCGTGGGCTGTGATCCCTCAGCTGAGGAGGTGCTGGTTCCTTGCTGCTCAGATTTGTCCCTTTCCCACTGGGCAACTCCCTCAGTGCCACTCTGTTGTTGTTGGTTTGCCTTTTTTTTTTTTTTTTTTTTTGGTCTTTGCTATCTCTCTCCTTTCTTCATTTCTTTTCTCCCTCCCAACTGGCACCGTGTGCTGTTTCTACTACTTGATGGCCAATGCCACACCACTCAGCTGGGAAGCCACTGGCACAGGGCTTCTCCAGTCTGTGCTAATCTACCAGTAAGCTCCCTTGTCACCTTTTTTTTTTTCTTTTCCTTGATTTCTTGCCTATCCCTTTCTTCCTTGCCTTTTTCCCATGCACCTGGCTGCCTGTGCCATCTCCACACCTCCTTTACAGGCCGTACCACACCAACTAGCTGGGGAGTTGTAGGCACATCGCTTCCTCAGTCCATGCGGTCACTGGTGAACTCCCTATGCACCATTTTTTTCTTTTGAAGCTTTTTATCCCTCCCTCTCTCTCTTT
Organism: Heterohyrax brucei; assembly: GCA_028571685.1. Lineage (NCBI taxonomy): Eukaryota > Metazoa > Chordata > Mammalia > Hyracoidea > Procaviidae > Heterohyrax > Heterohyrax brucei. The sequence goes on along the minus strand of CM053157.1, from coordinate 33,425,936 downwards.
CTCCCTCCTTCCCTCCCTCTCCATCTCTCACCCAGGAAGCCATTTGTGCCATCTCCACCCCCTCTTGATAGGCTGTGCCACAACACTCGACTAGAATATCATCGGCTCACAGCTTCCTTGGCCCATGCCACCCCCGCCCCCAGGAGGCTCCATCAATGCCTACTCAGCCCAGACCCCATTTCTCCTTTTCTTTCTCCTGACAACTTGGTCACGCGTACCACCTCCAACCCTTTTTGATGGATTTTGCCACATCACCCAGCTACAAAGCTACCAGTACCTGGCTTCCCTGGGTTCACACAACCCCACTGACAGGTTCTTTCAACACCATTATTTACTGTGTTTTTTCCCTTCTTGTGTCTTCTCTTTCTCTCTCTTTTTTCCTTTCTCCCACCAAGCCTCATGTGCCATCCCCACCCCTTCTTGGCAGGCAGTACCATACTGCTTGACTACCATTTTATTCACTCTTTCTTTCGTTCCCACAATCACTTAGCTCCATACATCACATCCTCTTTCTTCCCTCCTGCCTATCTGTACAGTGCTCGAAGCACTGCACCTACAAGCAGCACAGGCCCAGAACTCTGGACTCTACCCTACACTGCTCCCTAGACCCACCTGTCAGCACCAGCATGTGCCTGAAATGACCCTCCCCCACTATACCTGCCCTGTAGCACCATAGCTGAACAATTGACCTGCCCACCCAGACAGGGTGGTGAGAAGTATCGTACTCACAGATGAACAAACAACAAAAGCACATCTAGCCCACCTGCCCAGACATAAAACAACAACAAAGGATGAAACAAAGAAATCTGCAATCAATAATCAAAGAAAATAATTCCTGAATGTCTCAAAGACAGCAGACAAGATCAAAACATATTTTTAAAAAGAAACAGGACAGGATGGAGTCAGAAAGTGTCTAGAATAAAATACTAGGTGCCCTTTCAACAGCAGAAAAGGCACGGGAACCATCAGATAAGGAATTCAGAACTCTGATATTCAGGGCTTCCCAAGAGATGAAAGAAAATGCAGACAAAAATAAGATGGAAAAAAAAAGATAAAATATGGAAAAGGCAAACAAAACAATGGAAGGATTCAGGAAAATAATTCAGGAACAAAATGTCAAACAACTAGAAATCTTACAAAAACAGCAATTAGAAATCCAAAGGGTAGGCAGCAAGGCATATTATAATTACACTCACTGAAGCCAAAGACAAAGAATCTTGAGAGCAGCTCAAGAAAAATGAAAAGTCATATAAAACAAAAGTAAAAGACAAACCCAGTGCCATCAAGTGGTTACCAACTCAAAGTGACCTTACAGGGCAGAGTAGAACTACCCCATAGAGTTTCCAAGGAGCACCTGGCAGATTTGAACAGCTGACCTTTAGGTTGACAGCTGTAGTGCTTAACCACTACACCACCAGGGTTTCCAAAAGGTCATATACAGAGGGGAAATAGACTAAGCTCTGATTACTCAGCAGAAACCGTGAAGGCAAGGAGGCAGTGGAATAACATGTATAAAACTGTGAAAGAAAGATATTGTCAACAAGAATAGAATATCCTGCAAACTCTTGCTGAAATATGATGACAAAAATTACAACATTTCCAGATAAACAGAAATTAAGTGAATATGCATAAATCAAACCAGACTTATAAGAATTATTAAAAGGAGCCCTTTAGCTAGATAACAAACAATATCAGGCAACAACCTAAAGCCAGGAAAGCAAGACAGCATCAGCCAGGTAACAACCTAGGTAATCAACTCTTAATAATAATAATAATAAAACTAAAAGATTTACAACAGGTAATCAGAGAGGTCAATCTGTAAATCACAACAGCATTAGGACAATAAAATAAGGAATAAATGGTGTAAGTATAGAACTTTAAAATAGAGAGGAAGTCAAGGCAGTATCAAGTGATAAAAGACTGAGTTAAACTTACGAGATAGGGGTAAGTTTCAAGGTTATCGCAAAGAAAGTTAACAAACCTACTCATCAAAATAAAAAGGAAAGACAAATGTCTCAGTAAACACAAAAACAAAGAAGTGGGAAAAAAATCCACAAACAAAAGGAATTAAGCACAACACAGTAAGAGGAACAATTCTACCCAAAGCAATCTACAAATACAGTACACTGCAATCCAAATATGAACAACACTTTTTTAACAAGATGGGAAAAATAATCATTAACTTTACATGGATAGGGAAGACACCTTCAATAAATAAAGCACTGCTGAAGAAGAATAAAGTTGGAGGAGTCACACTGCTTGACCTCAGAACTTAGTATGCACATGCAGTTGTGAAAGCAGCCTGATACTGGTACAACAACAGACACATAGACCAATGGGACACAATCAGTAACCCATATGTAAATCCATTCATTTGTAGTTACCTGTCTTTGGCAAAGGCCAGAGGAGGAAAGGTAGTCTTTTAACAAGTTGTGCTGGCAAAACTGTGTGTTCATTTGCCAAAAAAAAAAAAAAAAAAATGAAACAGGACCCATACCTCACACCATATGTAAAAACTGGTTCAAAATGGATCAAAGACCTAAGTATAAAACCCAAAACTATTAAGATCATTGAAGAAAAAGTAGCATCAATACTTGAGGCCCTAATAAATTTACATAGCATAAGTAGGATACAAACCATAACTAACAATACACAAACACTGGAAGATGCTGGATAACTGGGATCCTCTAAAAAATTAAACATACTCATCAAAAGATTTCACCAAAAGAATAAAAAGAGAGCCCACAAACTGAGGGAAAAAATTGAATATGACAGATCTAACAAAGGTCTAATCTCTAAAATCCACAGGAAAATCCAACACTTCTACAACAAAAAGACAAGTAATCCAATTAAAGAATAGTCAAAGGATAAGAACAGGATAAGAGAAGATATTCAGGCAGCCAACAGACACATGAGAAAATATTCCCATTCACTAGGCATAAAAAGTTAAAAACAAAGAAACACTGCCATCAAGTCAGTTGTGACTCACTAGACAGTGGAGAAATGTAAATCAAAACCACAATGAAATATCATCTCACCCTGATATTACTGGCCAAATCAAAAAGAAAAGAAAGAAGGAAAATAACAAGTGTTGGAGAGGCTGCATGGAGAATGGAACTCTTAAGCATTGCTGAAAGGAATGAAAAATGGTATAACCATTTTGGAAAACAATGTTGTGCTTCTTTTGCAAGCTGGAAATAGAAATAACAAATAATCTAGGATTCACACTTCTTGGAATAGATCCTAGAGAAGTAAGACCTATCTCATGAATAGACATGTGTACACCATGTTCACTGCAGCACTATTCACAATAGCAAAAAGATGGAAACAACGTAAGTGTCCCTCAACAGAAGAATAGATGAATTATTGTGCATACATACAGTGGAATACTATGCAATGATAACGAAGAATTGATGCATCTGTGAAAAATGAATCTGAGGGGGATTATGCTGAATGACATAAGTCAATTAGAAAAGGACAAATATTGTATGAGACCACTATTATAAAAACTCATGAAAAGGCTTACACACAAAAAGAAACAAGCTTTGATGTTTACAAGGGAGGAGGGTACACAGGGAACAACACTGAAAAGACAATACCTAAGTGGTGACTTTGGTGAATGGTAAGACAGTACACAATACTGGGGCAGCCAGCACAAACCAAGGCAAGATCATGGAAGCTTCATAGACACATCCAGACTCCGTAAGGGAGCAAATTAATGTGCTGGAGATTGGAGACCCTGGTCTTTGGGGATATCTAACGCATCTGGCATAACATAGTTTATAAAGAAAATGCTCTATATTGTACTTTGGTGAGTAGCATCTGGGGTCTTAAAAACTTGTGAGTGGCCATCTAAGATACCCCACTGGTGTTACCACATCTGGAGCAAGGGAGCATGAAGAAAACCAAACACACAGGGGAAGATTAGTCCAAAGGAATAATGGCCCATAACTACTACAGCCTCTACCAGACTGAGTCCAACACAAGATGGTAACTAGCTACCACCACCTACTGCTCTGACAGGAATCACAATAAAGCATCCTAGAGAGAGCTGGAGAAAAATATAGACCAAAGTTCTAATAAAAAAGACCAGACTTACTGGTCTAACAGAGACTAACCTTGAGAGTGTGGCCCCTGGGCACCTTTTTAACTCAGTACTGAAATTGCCTCTGAAGTTCACACTTCTCCCAAAGATTAGACAGGCCCATAAAAATAGGCACACCAGCCCAGGGGGATGGACAAGAAGGTAGGAGGGGCCAGGGAAGCTGGTAATAGGGAACTCCAGATGACAAAGGGGAGAGTGTTGACTTATCATTGGGTTAGCAACCAATGGAACAAAATAATATGTGTATTAATTATTTAATGAGAAAATAGTTTGTGCTGTAAACCTTCATCTAAAGTACAGTTTACAAAAGTATAACAGCAGTTTTGAAAAAGAACCAAATAGAATTTCTAGAAATTAAAAAAAGTTCAGTAATAACAACAAAATCTCTAAATAAATAGATTAGTAGCTGACTGGGTAAAACTGAATAGGTAATTATTAAACTGGAGGATGAATTTCGAAAAAGCTAAAAACAGTGGAAAAAGGAAAGAGATGGAAAGCTAAAAAGAAAGTTTAAGCTGTGTTGACTAGACATTGTGGTAAGGTCTAATACCCGCAGAAGACGGAATATTATTTTCTACACATTTCTAGGCATTTTGACATATTTCGTCTGTTTTGTTTTGTGGTGAATATATAGATAACCAGATATTTGCCATTTCTACTCTTCACATGTCATTGATCTTCAGTGGCATTAATTACATTAATCATGTTTAATCATTCCCAGATTTTTCCATTGTCCTTAACAGAAGTTCAGTGTCTCCTAAGCATTGTCGATGTGTTTAGTTTTCAGCGGTGTGATAAGTGGGAAAAACAAATTTAATTCTAAACAAATAAAAAGGAGGGGGTTAGAGTATTTTATGTGTTCGAGGAATTTGATGCTTGGTAAAGCAGAGGGCCAGCAAAAAAGAGGAAGACCCTCAATGAAATGGACTGATACAGTGGCTGCAATAGTGGGCTCAAGCATACTGATTGCGGGCGTGGTGCGGGACCAGGCAGTGTCGTGGTCTGTTGTACATAGGGTCACCGTGAATCAGAACTGACTCAACCGCACATGACAACAACAGCAGCAGGAATTAGATGTGATGAATTACAGTTAAGAAACCCGGCCATTTGGCAGATGGAGATAGACTGAAAGGAGAGCTGAAGAAGAATAACTCTTAAAGCACTGCCAAAGCAAACCCTGGAATTGTCCTATTGCTTTGGGTTAAGCAAACAAAGAAACACATGGGAAGAGGAAATGTGGAGTATGGTGGAGTGAATGTCAAGAATCCTTGCTTGTGGCCTCTGATATTTCACTTCACCTTGAGGTCTTCCCTTTGGGGCTGTTGAGGGGGTTGGGAAAGACTTCTGAGTACAGCTTCCACTGCACAGCATGGTGTGGGGAGTGGGTAGGGGGATGCTCTGTGGCTAGAAGGTGGCAGATGTTGTGAGCAATCGACAGCTGGATCCAGAGTTCAAGTGAAAAGTTAACACATAAGATTTGCTAGAAAATTTCTGATAAAAAGGGAGTGAGGCTGGATGAACAGGATATGAAATCAGAAATTGATATGAATATATATGGTAAGGAGATAAGGAGGGTAGCAGCATAAGGTAAGGGGGACAACACCATCAGGTCAGAAGGATAACGACACCAGGTAAGCAGGGGGAAAGATAGAGTGAGCAGCCCCCCACCTGTCAGTGGAGGCTGCTTGTTGTGGTGCTGGAAGTTATGCCACCAGCAGGGTTACCCATGGTAGACAGATTTCAGCTGAGCTTTCAAACTAAGGAAGACTAGGAAGAAGGACTCAGCAGTCTACTTCTGAAAAAGATTAGCCAGGGAAAACCTTATAAATAGCAGTGGAACATTGTCAGATATAGTAGTGGAAAATGACCCCCCAGGCTGGAAGGCTCTCAGAAGACGATGGGGAAGAGCTGCCGCCTCAAAAGACAGTCCACCTTGATGTGGATGGAATAAAGCCTTCAGGATCGTCGTTCAGTGACATGGCATGACTGAAAATGTGAAGAAACAGCTGCAAACATCCATTAATAATTGAAACATGGGATGTAAGAAGTATGCATCTAGGAAAATTGTTAAAAAAGAAATGGAATACATAAACATTGATATCCTGGGCATTAGTGATCTGAAGTGAGCTGGTATTGGCCATTTTGAATCAGACAATCACATGGTCTACTATGCTAGGAATGAAAACTTGAGGAATGGTGTTGCGTTCATCATCCAAAGGAACATTTCAAGATCTGTCTTGAAGCACAGTGCTGTCGGTGATAGGATAATATCGATACGCCTACAAGGAAGCCCAGTTAATATGACTATTATTCAAATTGACGTGCCAAACACAAAGGCCAAAGATGAAGAGGGTGAAGATTTTTACCAGCTTCTGCAGTCTGAAATTGATCGAACATGCATTCAGGATGCACTGATAATTACTAATGACTGAAATGCAAAAGCTGGAAACAAAGAAGGATTGGTAGTTAGAAAATACGGCCTTGGTGATAGAAGTGATACCCGAGATCGTGCAATAGAATTCTGCAAGACTAACAACTTCATGGCAAATACTTTTTTTAACCAACACAAATGGCAGCTATACGCATGGACCTCACCAGATGGAATACATAGGAACCAGATCGACCACATCTGTGGAAAAAGACAACGGGAAAGCACCATATCAGCAGTCAGAACAAGACCAGGAGCTGACTGGCAGAGATCATCAGTTGCTCATAGGCAAATTCAAACTGAAACTGAAGGAAATTAGAACAAGTCCACAAGAGCCAAAGTATAACCTTGAGTATAACTCTCCTGAATTTAAAGACCATCTCAAGAACAGATTTGATGTGCTGACTACTAATAACTGAAGACCAGATGAACTGTAGACAATTCATCCATGAAGAGAGCAAGAGGTCATTAAAAAGATAGGAAAGAAAGAAAAGACCAAATTGGATGGCAGAAGAGACTCTGAAACTTGCTCTCAGGTGTCGAGCATCTAACACAAAAGGAAGGAATGGAGAAGTAAAAGACCGAAACAGAAGATTTCAGAGAGCATCTCAAGAAGACAGAAAGTATTATGATGTGTGCAAATAGCTGAAAATGGAAAACCAGAAGGGAAGAACACACTCTGCATTTATCAGGCTGAAAGAGCTGAAGATAAACTTAAAGCCTTAAGTTGGAATAGTGAAGGATTCTCCAGGGAAAATATGAAATGACTCAGGGAGTATCAAAAGAAAATGGAAGGAATACACAGAGCCATTATACCAGAAAAAAACTGGCCAATGCTCAGCCATTTGAAGAGGTAGCATATGACCAGAAACCAATGGTTCTGAAGGAAGAAGACAAAGGTGCATTGAAGGCATTGGCAAAATATAAGGTTCCGGGAATTGACAGTATCAATTGAGATATTTCAACAAACAAATGCAGCGCTGGAAGTGCTCACTCATCTATGCCCAGAAATTTGGAGGACAGCTACCTGGCCAACTGACAGAAAGAGATCTTTATTTATGCCCATACCAAAGAAAGGTAATCCAACTGAATGCAGAAGTTACCAAACAATATCATTAATATCACACACAGGTAAAATTTTGCTCAAGATCATTCAAAGCGACTGCAACAGTATATTGACAAGCCAAGCCAGCCAAAAGGAAGAGGCAAAAATTCAAGCTGGATTCAGAAGAGGATGTGTAACCAGGGATATCATTGTTGATGTCAGATGGACCTTGGCTGAAAGCAGAAAATACCAGAAAGACGTTTATTTCTGTTTCGTTGGCTACACAAAGGCATTCAACTGTGTGTATCATAATAAATTATGGCTAACATTGTGATGGATGGGAATTCCAGAACACTTAGTTGTGCTCTTAAGGAATCTATAGATGAGTCAAGAGGCAGTCGTGCAAACAGAATAAGGGGACACTGTGTGGTTTAAAGTCAGGAAACGTGTGCATCAGGGTTGTATCCTTTCACCATACCTTTTCAATCTGTATGCCGAGCAAATAATCTGAGAAGCTAGACTATAGGAAGAAGAACAAGGCATCAGGACTAGAAGACAACTCATTAACAACCTGTGCTATACAGACGACACCACCTCACTTGCTGGAGGTGAAGAGGATTTGAAACACTGATGAAGATCAAGGACCACAGCCTTCGGTTAGGATTGCACCTTAACATCAAGAAAACAAAAATCCTTACAACTGGACAAGTAAGCAACATTGTGATAAATGGAAAAAAGATTGAGGTTGCAAGGATTTCCTTTTACTTGGTTCCACAGTCATGGCCTGTGGAAGCAGCCATCAAGATATCAAAAGATGCATTGCATTGGGAAATTCTGCTGGTAAGGATCTCTTTAAGGTATTGAAAAGTAAAGATGTCACTTTGAAGACTAACGTGCGCCTGACCAAAGCCGTGGTATTTTCAGTTGCACTGTACACATGCAAAGGCTGGACAATGAACAAAGAAGATAGAAGAACTGATGCCTTTGAATTGTGGTGTTGGAGAAGAATGCTGAATGTATCAGGGACCACCAAAAGAACAAAGAGTTCTGTTCTGGAAGGAGTACAACCAGAGTGCTCCTTGGAAGCAAAGATGGCAAGACTGCATCTTACATACTTTGGACATGTATTTCAGAAGGATCAGTCCTTGGAGAAGGGCATCATGCTTGGTCGAGTGGAGGGTCAGCACAAAAGAGGAAGACCCACAGTGAGATGGATTGACACAGTGGCTGCAACAATGGGCTTAAACGTAAAAATGACTGTGGACATGGAGCAAGACTGGGCAGTGTTTCATTTTGTCATGCATAGGGTCACTATGAGTTGGAGCCAACTTGACAGCACCTATCTAAACAACAATATGCGAATATATGGGAACTCAATAAAGGAGCTTTCCAAATTAATGGAAGAAAAGGTGCCATTCAACAAATTGCCAACAGCTGGCTAGTCAGCTGAAAGAAATAAAGTTTGCCTTTCATTACATATGTTACAGAGGGATCAAAAATCTTTATTTACATAAGAATAAGAATATATAGAATGGAGGACTGGCTTTTCTAAGCAAGGCAAAACTCAGAAGCTGTAAAAAGAGAAGTCCAAAGTTTTTAATCTGTTCAGTGAGGGAAAAATCTCTACCTAAAGCAAAAACAACACAAACTGGAGAAGATACTGTCTTTACATATGAAAACACATTAATTGGTATGGAATGTAAAAGCTATTCTGTACCATTTAGAGTCATGTATCAATGTGTATAGTACACTTCTGTTGTGTAAAAAGAAGAAGTCTATACTTGTTTAGAGGGTGATGGTGTTGTGTGCCATTGACTGGACTGCAACACAGAGAGAACCTATGTGATAGGATAAAACTGTCCTGTAGAGTTTCCGAGGCTGTGATCTTTATCAGAGCATACTGCCACATGTTTTTCTCCTGGAGTAGCTGGCGGGTTCAAACTGCTGACCTTTGGTTAGGAGCTAAGCATGTAACAACTATGCCACAAGGGTTGTGATGGTCATGATGGTTGAATGGTGAAATTCTTAACTTCATACAGGAGACCAGAATGCAGAAATTATAAAACTATTATAATCAAGTAAAATTATGCTGAATATAATTCAAAAATGGTTGCAGCAATACATCAACAAAACTGCCAGAAATTCAAGCTACTTCAGAAAAAGAGGTATATTATTTCTGATTTTAGATGGATCTTGGCTGAAAGCAGAGAAGACCAGAAAGATATTTATCTGTGTTTATTGAGTGCACAAAGGTATTTGACTATGTGAAACATAATGAATTATGGATAGCATTGCAAAGCATGGGAATCCCAGGATGTTCAATTGTACTCATGCAAAACCTGTATATAGATTACAAGAGCTGACAATCACGTTCACAAACACATCCTTGAAAAAGAACTACATACCTCATTGCGAATATCACTACAGTCACCTTTGAATTACTGCCCTGTAGAAGCTATGCACTGATGCCAGCACCTAGTCTACCCTTCAAAGCAGTTTTGGAATTCTTGTTCTGAAATGGCCATCAGAGCTGTCATCGTATTACCCTTGATGTCCTAAATATCATCGAAGTGTCACCCTTTCAATATTTTCTCTATTTGGGGGTAAATAAAAAAGTCATTAGGGGGCAGATCAGGTGAGTCAGTAGAGTGTTCCGATACAGCTATTTGTTTACTGGCTAACAACTCCCTCACAGACAGTGCCATGTGAGCTGGTGCATTGTTGTGATGCAAGAGCCATGAGTTGTTGGTGAAAAGTTCAAATGTTTTTGTTTAACTTTTTCACTCAGCCTTTTGAGCACTTCCAAATAGTAAACTTGGTTAACCTGTTGTCCAGTTGGTACAAATTCATAATGAACAATCCCTCTGATTTCAAAAACATTAGCAACATCATTGTGACTCTTCTGACAGAACCTTTTTGGGTTGTAGAGAATTGGCTGATTTCCATCGTGTACTTTGATGCTTTATTTCATACTCATATTGGTATAACCATGTTTCATCACCAGTGATAACACAGTCCAAAACACTGTCTTACCTCTCTAAAGGGTGTTGGCAAACTACAGTTCTCTTTTGCTTTTGTTCATTGGTGAGGTCTTTTAGGACCATTTTTGCACACACCTTTCTCATGCCAAGACTTTCAGTTATAACTGTTTCTCTATTGATGTTTACTTGGTCTACTGTGCTTCTGACAGTCAGCCAGTGATTTTGACACACAAATCGATGAGTTTTTGCAATGTTTATGTCAGTCCTGCTTGTTACTGGCTGCCCTGACCTCTCTTCCTCAGTGACGTTTTCTCTCCCCTCAGAAAAACATTTAATCCATTTGTACACTGCCATTTTCTTCATGGCATTATCTTCATAAACCTGGACTAAGATGTCCCTGTTTTAACTTCTACTCTTGCCAAGTTTAACAAGAAATTTAATGTTTCTTTTTAGCTCTAATTCAAGCTCCAATATTCTTGTGAGGACACACAAAAACACACAACATTAATGAACACCACTCAGCAAGACACTGCCACATGTTGACATGAATGCAGCTGTGGGACCCTGATATACTAAAGTTATGAAACCTTAACAAAGCTATTTGTACAGTGCTGCCAATGTAAGTACATGGTAGCAAGTTCACAAAGTTAATTGTCAGACCTTACAAGCGGCAGTTATTTGAACAGAACAAAGGGATACTACATGGTTTAAAATCAGGAAAGGGGAGCATTAGGGTTACATCCTCTCACCATGTTTAATCTGTATACTGAGCAAATGAACTGAAAAGTTAGGCTATGTGAAGAAGAATGGGGCATCAGGACTGGAGGGAGACTCCTTAATAACCTGCAATGTGTAGATGATATAACCTTGCTTGCTGAAAGTGAAGAGGACTTGAAGCACTTATTGATGAAAATCAAAGACTATAGATTTCAATATGGATTACACCTTAACATAAAGAAAACAAAAAATCCTCACAACTAGTAAGCAGCACCATGATAAATGGAGAAAATACCAAAGTTCTCAGGGATTTAATTTAACTTGGAACCACAGTCAGTGCCTATGGAAGTAGCAGTCAAGAAATCACCTGACCTATTGTATTGGACAGGTCTACAGTAAAATACCTCTTTAAAATGTTTAAAAACAGAGATGGAACTTTGAAGACTAAGGTATCTTTGACCCAAATCATGGCATTTTTAGTGGTCTCATTTTGCAACTGACAGCTGGACTGTGAGTAAGGAACACTAAAGAAGAACTGAAACCTTTGAATTATGGTGTTGGTGAAGAATATTGCTGAAAGAACTAATCTATACAGAGGAAGTACAGCCAAAATGCTTCTTAGAAGCAAAGATAGCAAGACTGCATCTCAAGTACTTTGGATGTATTAGCAGGAGGGACTAGTCCCTGGACCAGTAAAGGGTCACCAAAAAAGAGCAAGACCCTCAAGAAGATGGATGGACACAGTGGTTGCAACAACCAGCTCAAACATAGCATTGATTGTGAGAATGATGCAGGACCAGGCAGTATTTTGTTCTGGGTCACTGTGAGTTGGAATTGACTAGATTGGCCCTAATAACAACAGCATGCAGAGACCCAGGTTTGATCCCCAGCCTGTGCACTTCATGCACAGCCACCACCCGTCTGTCAGTCTATCAGTGGAGGTTTGTGTATTGCTATGTTATAAAACAGGTTTCAGCAGAGCTTCCAGGCTAAGACTAAGAAGAATGGCTGATGATCTACTTCCCAAAAATCAACCAACAAAAACTGGTTTTCACCAGTCCAGCCTAGTTGTATATGGGGTCTCCATGAGTCAGGAGCCAACTAAAGGGCAGCTAACAAAAGCAATGATGTACATAAATATGCAAGAGTATCCTCTGCCTCCTCAGCCCCTTGTTATGTTGGCTGCTTGGTTCCCTCCAGAATGAATTTGAGTGTATTGAAAGGGGAGTTCCGCCTTAAAAGAAGCCCTGGTTGTACAGTGGTTAAGCATTTGGCTACTAACTAAAAGGTAAGTGGTTTGAACCTATTAGCCCCTCTGTAGGAGAAAGACGTGGCAGTCTACTTCCAAAAAGATTACAGCCTTGGAAACCCTATGGGGCCAGTGTATTCCATCCTGTAGGGTCGCTGTGTCTCAGAATGGACTTAACAGCAATGGGTTAGGTTCTTTTGGTATTGTCTTACAAGGTGATATATTTCCAAAGTAGGCAAGTAAAATGAAGATGTAGAATTGTAGAAATTACTCTTGGAAGGTCCTTAAAATGAAATAATCATGCATACATTGGTGATGATATATCATTTAGCACAACATCTATAGAAGTCTATTCTGGCAAAAGCAATCCAAATCACAAGTAGTCAAGTCCAGAAATTTCATTCTTAGAGAATTTATTATTTAGTCATTCATCTATCTATTTATCTGTCTGCATATATGTGTTCATCCGTTCAGCTATCCATTCATTCCACTGAGGTGAAACTTTCTATATACAAGGTTTTCATTGCAGAGTGTCAGTCTGAACCAGAGAAGGGAACTAAAATGTCTGTGGTAGAGAACTAGTTAGATGGCTTATGGCCTGTGTGTGCCATGGATCCACCACTGCAGCTGTGGAAAAATGAGGACTTCTGTATGTCCAAGTGAAGGATCGCCAAGATATTCACATAGCAACAAAGTAAAAGGAAGAGATTGGGCAGGGTAAGAGTGTGTTGTAGATTGTCAAAGTGTGTGTGGCTAAGAAGGGTAGCATTTTTATCTGGTTGAGTACGTGTGAAGAATTTCCAGAAAGACACTCAAGAATTAATATCTCTGGTTTTCTTTTGTGGGGAGTTGATACAGGAGAAACAGGTGACTTATTGCTATATGCCTTTTAATATAATTTTTAAACATCTGAACAAGTTAACATATTATCTAATCAACAGATTATTTCTTAGCTCTTACAAATCAGAAAGGAAAAGACTAAGAACTTAATTGAAAAGTGGGCAATTATATAAATGCAAAAGAAATATATACGAATGGCCTTAACTAAAACATAAGAACAAACAAACAAAAATTCAGTTCTGACTCTTGGTGACTCCATGTGTTACAGAGTAGAATTGTTCTGTAAGATTTTCTTTTCCTTTTCTTTTTTTTTTTAATTGCACTTTAGGTGAAAGTTAATGGACAAAATTATTTTCTCAAACAATGAATATACATATTGTTCTGTGACAACACTTCCCTTCTTGACCTTGCATTCCCGATTTCCATTCATGCAGATTTCTGGTCCCCTCTCGCTTTTTCCTTTTCAATGGATTGGTGTGCCCATGTAGTCTCATATACATGGTAGAACTATGTGTATTATCATTTGTTCTATGGACTTGTCTGATCTTTGACTGAAGGATACATAAGATTATCTTGGGTATAATCTTTAGAGAAGCAGATTGCCAGGCCTTCTGTGGCACTGCTGGGTGGGTTTGAACTGCCAACCTGAGGGTTAATAGTTAAGCATAAATCACTGCCGCCTAGATGGCCTGTAAACATACAAAAATATGCTGAAATATGGTAAAGCAATCACTTTCATGAAAGAAGCAGTTAAAGTGATACTAAGACTTTCCTTTATGAACAGATTGGGATAGAACATAGAGGTTAATAATACAGTGTTTAGTTCTGGGTAAATAGCTATTTACATATGCTATGGTGGAAGTATAACCTGGTAAAACTTCCTAGAGGATCATTGGAAATATCTGTTAACATTCAAAATATGTATATATGCCCTTTGATTCAGTTATTTCACTTCTAGGAGTTTATTCTAAATCCACTGTAATATTTTTGCCACAACAAATGAACAGGAATATTCACTGTGGCATTAACAGGAGAAAAGAATAATAAAAAAATGCTCTTTTGGGAGGTAGGCCCAAGACAGTAGAGTAGGCAGTTACTTCCTGTGAACCCTCTTAACAACTAAGACCCCAAAGAAAAAATGAATCCAGTATATGTGAAATCCTAGGGGCCCTGAACATCAAAAGGAAAGCTGAGAGATTGGACTGAGCCACAGGGAAAAGAGAGTGGCATCAAAGGTATCCACAGACCTGACCTACCAGGAAATGGATGCAGCCATTATGGTAGACTTGGTGGTGGAGTTTGCTGGGCATCCTCTTCAGTGGGAGAAATTGTTTGGATGGTCCACTCATGCCTCTGGAGCCAGTGGGAGACCTCACAGGATCATCAAAAGCTAAGTCTTTGTGTGAAACCTACCACCAGTGCATTGAATCTTTCCATTGAGATAGGCCCATCTCACTTCTTCCAGCACTTCCCCTTCCCCTCTCTGCATTGCATCTGGGTCTGGAGTGTAACACCATTAACTGAGCCAGAAGTGGGATTCCTTAAGTTCACCCTGACTCAATCTCTGAGACTTAGAGGGGGAACAATTTAATAAACTAAGAGAAGGGCAGGGAAAAAAAAATTCCTGCCAGCTTCCCTAATGTGGAAGATCAGGACAGAAACTGTTCTTTCACCTAGAGTCAGACATAAGGAGATAGACCATCCTCACAGACACTCAGGGACAGTTTCTCATTGGCTGTAGCTAGGCATCAGCACATGTGCAAATCACCCCTGCCCATCTAGGGCAGTAGGCTAGAGTTTGCATCATGCACTTGGTGACTGACTACATGGACACCTGAGGTGAATCTATATAAGAAAAGTAAATGAACTCTTGAGCTTTAAGCAAATAAAATTTACTGATGGCTCAGCAAAAATGGTTAATTTCCAATGACTTAAAAAAGAAAACCATTTTCTTTAGAAGGCTTCAAAAACAAATAATCATATTTTCCAGATGAAGAGAACTTCTTGGAAATATCAAAGGTAGAATACAAAGGATTAATAATTAGAACTCTTTGAGAGATGCGGGAGGAGATGAGACAAAATGCAGCACAGCATAACAACAAATTGAACAAGTTGCAAGAAAGCACACAGCAGCAGGAATTAGAAATTCAGAAAATTAAGAATAAATTTACAGAATTAAACAACTTGATAGAAAGTCAAAGGAACAGAATTGAGGCAATGAAAGGCCACATCAGTGAGACAGAAGATAAAGCACATGGTATTAACATAATTCAGGAAAAATCAGATAAAAGAATTGAAAAGAACTAGGGGACACTAAGAATTATCTGAAACTCTATGAAGAGGAATAATTTATGAGTGATTTGACAACCACAGCAAGGGATGGGGAGGATAACAGAGAACACTGAGAGATTTGCTGACAGAAAACTTGCCTGATACCAAGAATGAGAAGACACCAATCTGTCACTGAACTCCACACAAGGTAGATTTCAAAAGAAAGACACCAAGACATAAACAAACTTGCCAAAACTAAAGATAAGCAGACAGCTTTAAAAATGTCTCAGGATAAATGAAAAATAACCTACAAAGGGGAATCAGTAACATTAAACTTGGACTACTCAGTGGAGACCATGATGGCAAGAAGGCAATGGGATGACATATACAAAGTCTGAAGAAAATAATTGCCAGTCAAGAATTACATATGCAGCAAAATTGTCCCTCAAACATGATAGCAAAATTAGGAGATTTTCTGATAAACCGAAATTTAGGGAGTTTGCAGAAACCAAACCAAAATTACACGAAATACTAAAAGGAGTCCTTTGGTTAGAAAATCAGCAACACTGGGTAATAACCCAAGACCAGGACACAGAACAGAGAAATTCAGTATCAATACAAATAGGGGAAGCACAAAAATAATCATAGGCAAAACATGAAAACAAGGAATCAGTCCTTATGTAAATATTATTTAAAAAGAGAGAAAGGAACTCCAAAGAAAATGTAGTCATAGATCGTCTATATGGAGAGGAAGTCAAGGCAATATAAAGAAATAAAAGACTAGTTTAAACTTAGAAAAATAGGGGTAAATGTTAAGGTAACCACAAAGGAAGCCATCATTCTTTTGTCTCAAAACACAAGAAAACATGAAGTCTCAGCAAATACAAAACCACCAAGACTGAAAAAGGTGAATACACATGAAAAAGAAGACTTAGCACAAAAAATTAAATAGAACAAAGGAATTGTCTACAGCCAAGCCAAGTGCCATCAAGTGTCTACAACACATTTTAAAAAGACATCAAAATGACAGCACTAAGCTCATACCTATCAATGGTCATGCTGAATGAAAATGGAATAAATGCATCAATAAAGAGGCGGAGAGTGGCAGATTGCATTAAAAAACATGAGCCATCTATATGCTGCCTACAGCAGACACACCTTGGACTCAAAGACATGAACAAACTAAGACTCAAAGGATGGAAAAAATATATATCAAGCTAACAACTTTCAAAAAAAGCAGGAGTGACAATATTAATCCCTGATGAAAAATCTACCACACTGGATAAGGAAAGACAATATATAATGATTAAAGGATCGATACTCCAGGTGGACATAACTGTATTAAATATCTATGTACCCAATGGCAAGGCTCCAAAATTCATAAAACAAACACGAACTACTTTGAAAACAAATAGGCAGCTCCACAATAATAGTAGAAGACTTTTTAACATACCACTTTCAATGAAGGACCTAGAAAAAAAGTTTAATAAACACATGGAAGATGTAAATGCCAGTCAACCAATTTGACCTTATATACAGAATACTCCTTCCAACAGCAGACTAGTATACTTTTTTTTCCAAAACACATGAAACATTTTCCAGAATTGACTGCATATTATGCCACAAAGCAATCCTTAACAAAATTCAAAGTACTGAAATATTACAAAGCATCTTTTCAGATCATAAAGCCATAAAAGTAGACATCAATAACATAAAAAAGAAGGAAAGAAATCAAATACATGGAAACTGAAAAACACATTACTCAGAAACAACTTGGTTATAGAAGAAATCAAGGATGGAATAAAGAAATTCATAGAATCAAATGAGAATGAAAACACATTCTACCAGAGGTTATAGGACACAGCTCAGAGGTCAATTTATCTCACTAAATGTACATATCCAAAAAGAAGAAAGGATCCAAATCAAAGAGCCCTACAACTTCAGCAAGTAGAAAGAGAGCAGCAAAAGACCCCTTGGGCACTGGAAGAAAGTAAATAATAAAAATTAGAGCAGAACTAAATGAATTAGGGAACAGAAAAACTATAAAAGAGTTGATAAGAGCAAAAGTTCTTTTGTAAACAAGGTCAACAAAATTGATAAATCATTGGCCAAACTGACAAAATAAAAACAGGCGAGAAAGCAAATAACTCAAATAAGAAATGACTGAGCCATATTACAACAGACCCAACTGAAATTAAAAGAATCATAACAGTACCATGAAAAATTACACTCTATTAAATTTCAAAACATGAGGAAATGGACAAATTTCTAGCAACACACTACCAACCAAAACTGTACAAACAGAAATCGAAAAATTAAATAAACTCATCACAAAAGAAGAGGTTTGAAAAGGTAATTTAGAAACTCCCAACTGAAGAGAGCCCTGGCACTGATGGCTTAACTGAAGAATTCTACCAGACTTTTAGAAAAGAGTTAACACCATTATTACTAAAGGTATTTCACGGCATAGAAAAGAATGGCATACTCCCAAACTCATTCTACTGAAACCAGGTAAAGACAGCAGAAAAAAAAGGAATATTACAGTCCAGTATCTCTCATGAATTTAGATGCAAAAAAGTATCTCTCATGAATTTAGATGCAAAAATCCTCAACAAAATTCTGGCCAACAGAATTCAACAACATACTAAAAAATATAATTCACCATGACCAAGTGGGATTTATACCAGGAATGTAGGGATGATTTAACATTAGAAAAGCAATTAATGTAATCAACTACATAACTAAGACTAAAGAGTCTCTTGATTTTGTTATTTTATGCACAAAATGCATTTGACAAAGTCCAACACACATTCATGTTATTAAAAAAATTAGTAAAATAGCAGTAGAAGAGAAATTCCTCAACATACTAAGGGGTGTCTATGCAAAGTCAACAGCCAACATCATCCTTAATGGAGATAGTCTGAAAGCATTCTCATTGAGAACACAAACCAGACAAGCATGCCCATTGACACCACTTTCATTCAGCATTGTCCTAACCAGAGCCATCAGGCAAAAAAATGAAACAAGACCCGTATGTCATGCTATACACAAAAGCTAACTCAAAATGAATCCGAGACCTACATATAAAATTGTTCAGCAATAGTGTCCATCTTTGTCCACAGTGGTGGATTTTACATTAAAATTGATTTTGTCTGAGGTTAGAATTGCCACACCTGCTCTTCTTTGTTCATTGTTAGCTTGATATATATTCTTCCATCCTTTAAGTTTCAGTTTGTTCCTATCTTTAAGTCTCAAGTGAGTTTCTTGTAGACAACATATGGATGGGTCGTGTCTTTTGATCCAAGATGTCACTTGATGTCTGTTTACTGAAGCATTCAGTTCATTCACATTCAGTGTAATTATTGATAGGTGTGTGTTCACTGCTGCCACTGTGATATGTTTATTTTTGTGTTGATGTTTTCTCTGTTGTTCTTATTAGTCTGTTCTGGGACATTCTATTTCGTGAGTTGATTTTTCACAGCTGGTTTTGTAGTTGTTGAGACTCCTGTGTTAGATTTCTTGATATGGTATGTTTCATCTTTGTTGTGCTTTACGGCTGCCCCTATGTTCCCCCTTAATAAACCATATATAAACCCAATTTTAATTACTACCAGTCTTGTCGACTTCCTCTCCATCTGGAAGGACTATAATGACTGTAGTACATTCCTCTTTTTAATATGATGGCACCATAGTTTTCATGATAATCACTGGATGGTTTCTTTCAGTATTAAAGCTGTGATTGAGTTTGGAGCCTTCCCTAACTGAGTAGAATTCTGGATGATGTGTTGTTATAAAATATAAAGTTGGTTTTGTTCTAAGCCAAAGCCAAGAACTTCTTTCAGTATTTCTTGCAGTTTTGGTGTGGTTTTTACAAAGTCTCTGAGTTTCTGTTTATCTGCGAATGTCTTAATTTCATTTTCATATTTGAAAGATAGTTTTGCAGGATATATAATTCTTGGTTGGAACTTCTTCTCCTTCAAGGCTTTGAATGTGTCATTCCACTGTCTCTGTGCCAGCATAGTTTCTGCTGAGAAATGTGATGAAAGCCTACAGGGCTTCCTTCTTAATGTTAGCTTTGCTTTGAGTCTTGCTGCCTTTAAGAATTGCTGCTTATGTTTCATTTTGTTAAGCTTGATTATAATATGTCTTGGAGTCTTTCTTTTGAGATCTGTATCAGGTGGAATATGCTATGTATCTGGGATATCTATATTCTCTTCCTTCATGATTTCTGGGAAGTTTTCTGCCAGCAGCTCAGCAATGATACTCTGTGTTCTCAGGTGTCTCATCCTGTTCAAGGACTCCAATTAATCGAAGGTTGTTCCTCTTAATAGAGTCCCACATGCTTCTTAATGCTTCTTCATTTTTCTTGTTTCTTTTTTCTGATTTCTGCTCATAGACGCTGGTGTCAGTAGCTCTGTCTTCCAAGTCAGAAATTCTTTTTTCCATTTGTTGCATTCTGTTTTCTTGGCTTTGAATGGAAGTTTCTATGTCTTTGATTTTGTTCTTGATCTGTTGGATTTCAGAATACTGGTGTTCCATTAGATTGAAGAGCTTGCTTAATTTTTCAGTTTGTTTTGCTGCATTTTTGTAAGGTCTAGAAGGGCTCTGTATATAATCCTTTTGTATTCACCTTCTGGTGGTTTCAGAAAAGTTTCTTCATCAGGAAAACTCCTTGGTTGTTTTGTTTGGAAGCCTTCTGAAGCCATGGGTGGTTTCTTGTTTGCCACAAGCATCTGTTGCTTTTGGGGTTTCATGTGAGTAAGTAAAGGCTGGGAGAGATACTGTGAGGATGAACTGCAGATGTTTCTCTAGGCTGTCTTAAAATGTAAAACAAAAAATATCTGACCACTTCCCAAGTCAATCAGGTTTTCAGGCGTAGAGGTCCCTCTTCCCAACTGGCAAAGTAAGCACCTCTATATCCAACCCCAGATGATACGAACTAGTTCAAAATACAGCAATGCTACTGCCCTGTTGGCTTCTGCTGACAGGGCCCAGCCTCAGGCGACACTGTGTAAACTACTGCTTTTCTTGTAGAAAAGTGCTCTCCTGTGGACAGGCTCTGGCTCCCAAGCTAAGAATTAGGTCCAGCTGCGGCCACTGTATCTAAGAAGGCACCCTCCACACAGTTGGCAGATAGACGGGCTAAAGTTGCCAAGATGTAGTGAGTCCTCAGCCTCTGTTGCCAGGCCCCCACTGTAGGTGACACTGTACTGCTTTCCTGCTGGAGAAGCGCTGTCCTGTTTGCAGGTGCTGGCTCCCTGGCTAAGAACTAGGTCCCACTAAAATCTCCATATCCAGCATGGCATCCTGTACATAGGCACTGCTGGTTCCGTTCAAACCACGCTGTGGCAGAGATAAAAAGACAGGCCCAAAGTGGCTAGATGAACAGAGTCCTAAGCATGGCTCTCAAAATTCAGCAATTTTGCCTGCCTGTCCCACCAAAAGTGCGTCTGAGACTAGCTGCTAGGCAAGACCCAGCTCTGCCTGCTGGCCAAGACAGAGAAAAAAAGTCAGAATGGTGCATTACCTTCAGTCCATGAGAGCTAGAGCTAGCCAGGAGCGGGAGTCAGTGAGAGAGAGGAGGCTTTTCATTCAGTGGTATGAAGTCCAAATTAACAGCCCTGTGCCATGTCCTGGGGCTCACTAGGTGACCAGAAGGTTCTGTTTGATTATCAATTCAGGTCTTGGTTTCCAGGGAGATGTAAGAAGACGTGAGCTTAGTTTGCCGTCTTGACTACGCCCCCTCACATATAAAATCTGAAACAATAAAGATTGTGGAAGAAAAAATATGGATGATGCTGGGAGCCCTCATACATGGTATAAACAGACTACAGAATATTACTATCAATGCAAAAGCACCTGAAGAGAGAATAGATAACTAGAAACAGCTAAAAATCAAATACATATGTTCATCCAAAGACTTCACCAAAAGAATACAAAGACTACCTACAGACTTGGGAAGAATTTTTGGCTACCATGAATCTGACCGGCATCTAATCTCTATAATCTAAAATGTACGATAAAAACTCAACAAGAAAAAGACAAATACCTGATTAAGTAATGAGCAAAGGATATCAGCCAGAACTTCACCAAAAAAGAAATCCAGGATGCTAACAGATACATAAGGAAATGTTCACAATTATTAGCCACCATAGAAATCCAAATCAAAACTACAATGAGATAGCATCTTCTCCCAAGAAAGATGGCATTAATCCAAAAAACACAAAATAGTAAATGGTGGAGGGGTTGTGGAAACTGAAAGTCTTCTGCAGTGCTGGTGGGAATGTCAAATGGTACGACCACTTTGGAAGTCCATTTAGTGCTTACACCACTAGTTTCTAAAAAGCTAGAAACAGAAATACCATATGATCTAACAATCCCACTGCTTGGAGTACATCCTAGAGAAAAAGGGCTATCAGGTTAAAAGACACATGTGCACCAGTGTTTATTGCAGCACTGCCCACAATAGCAAAAAGATGGAATCAGCCTAGGTGCCCATCAACACATGGATGGATAGACAAACTATGGCATATTCACACAATGGGATACTATGCAATAATAAGAACAGTAACGATCTTTGGAAACACAACTTGGAGTCATCTGGAAGACATGCTGACTGAAATTAGTCTTGTATAATACCACTATTAAAAGGATTTAAGAAAGAGTTTACACACAGCAGAAAATAATCTTTGATGGTTACAAAGGGAAAGGGAGAGAGAGTGTATTCACAGATTGATAGTAGATAGGAGTTGGGTTAGGTGAAGGGAGTGACAGCACATAGTTTGGGGCAGGTTAGCACAGCTGGACCATGCCAAAAGCTAAAAGGTTTCCTAAATTCATTGCAGCATTTTAAAGGACAGAGTAGCAGGGAGAGGGGTTGGCAGACCATGATTTCAGGCTAAGTGGCATAACTGTTCTTTTTTTTTTTTTTTTATTTTAAAAAAATGTTCTGCATACCACTTTGGTAGTTGTGTCTGGATTCTTAAAAGCTAGCAAGCAGCTATTTAAATAGATCAATTGGTCCCAATCCACCTGGAGCAGAGAAGAATGAAGAACTTCAAAGATATGAGGAAAATGTGAGCTGAGGAGACAGAAGGTGCCATATGATCTGAAATTACCTCAGCATGGGCCTAGAAGAATTCCATGGTGCCCGGCTACCTACCACCAATGACTGCCCTGATAGGGAAAACACTGTCATGTCCTGACACAGTGGGAGAAAAATGGATGTGCAGAACTAGAACTCTACTAAAAGATCACACTCGAAGGTCCATCAGACCACAGTGTCCCCTGAGGACGGGGCCCCTGCACTTTCTCTTAGCCCAGAGCTTAAAACAGTACCTGAAGCGAGCTCTTTAGACAAAGATTGGACTAGACTATAAGACAGAATGATGCTGGTGAAGAATGTGTTTTTTGGCTTAAATACATACATGAGGCTGTCTGAGCAGTTCTTGTCCAGAGGTGAGGTGAGAGGGTGGAGAGGGACAGGCATTGGTTGAATGGTTACGGAGTAGAAAGTAGGAGTGTGCTGTCTTAGGGTATGGAGTTGCATAGTGTTGCACAGTGGTGTGGGTGAGGGGTTTTATATGGTAAATTAGAGTGTAAACTGTTACTTAAAGCACAATAATGATTTTTTTGTTAATGCCCTTTTGTAGTCTGTCTGTGGGAGCTGTGATCAATACTAACAGAATAGAATTCAGGAATTAAGAATGAGTCAAGTCTGTACACTTATCTCTGACACTCAGAGATTATGGAGTTCATATATGACACAGATGGTTATGCTCTCGATTGCTAGCCAAAAGGTTGGTAGTTTGAACCCTCCTGGAATAGAACTTCACAGAGTTTTCACAGCTGTGACCTTTTGGAAGCAGATCACCAGCCATTTCTTCTAAGGCACCTCTGGATGGGTTCTAACCACTAAACTTTTGGTTAGCAGTCCAGTGCATTCTATGCCAGCAGGGGTGTATATATTTTTTAGGGCATCTTTTATTATTATTATTATTATGCCTGGGGAACTGCAGTAGCTTTTTTATCTTTACATGTTTCCTCCCACTTGTTTTGTATGCATAAATGTTCCATTTTGTTCCTGCTTTTTCACTCATTTCATGTACACTTCCCATGCATATTATGAGTTAAAAATCATCTTGATACCTGTCATTTTAATTACCTAAGTAAAATTCTCTACCATTAGTGGCTTATGTTGGCCTTGGTGGGTTCTTCTCATTTTTCAGTTATCTGAGTATACATGCCACTTCTGCATTTGTGGAGATATATATATATATATATATATTTTCCCCCCTTGGGGTAGTCTCCAAGAAGTGGAACTTTGATTTTTTTAAAGACCGTAGAAGTGCTGAGGACACCCCGAGTGGTAGTTGGTTGTAGATCTTGTAGGAGTAGGGAGGGAGTGAAGTCTGGGTGCAGAGTGATAAAATCAAATGAGAACAAAGCCAGAAATAAAAGGTCCATCCAGATGTCAAGTGAGGGAAGGACCAAGATGAGATCACTGCAACTGAAAACAAGACTGGCTTTAACAAGCTGATTCATGTGTACATTTGCTGAAAGTAACCATCAGGAATCACTGGAGAAGGACTTCCTTGTATTGCTGTGAAGCAAATCACAAGTAGCACCCGAACTAACCTGAACTGATCTCAGCCTCAGGATTCTTCTTGGATTGTTGGAATGGGTTTCTAATTGTGGGATCCATGTCTTACGAACCCTGTGATCTGGGGAGGCAGCAGGTGAGGACTAAAGCCACATCGTCTACCTGACATGCATCCCTGTACCCCTTGGATGATGATGCACAAGGGTATCTCGGGAGGCAGTGTCAGTGGTGGAGGGAAACCATGGCAAACCCTCTGGTGGCAACCCAAAGGGTGATGGATGTCCCACAGCTAGGCTCCATGGAACTTTTATTTCCTGCAGTGGTTACCAACTATATGGGAGTCTTATTTTGCCCTCAGTAGAGTGAGGCCACTGTGCCTGTAAAGGGTTCAGAAGTAACTTACTAACCTTACGGTTGGTAGTTCACATCCACTCAGCAGCACCATGAAAGAAAGGCCTGGCTGTCTACTTCCATAAAGATCATAACCAAAGAAACCTCATGGAGCAATTCTACTCTGTAACATATGAAATCATGGTGAGTCAGAATTGACTTCGCAGCAACAGGTTCCATTTGAGGTCTGAGGAATGTCTGTGTGCACCCACTAGGAGGTGCAGAGGAGCTTCTCGGGAACCATCACCCCCTGGACTCCCTGGTCTCCAGCTTCACTTTCTGCAGTTAGTTAATCCTAGTGAGAAAGCTGGTGTGGCCCCACTGCAGAGATCTGCAAACAGCAAGTGGGCAGTGTGACTGCTCAGGAGAAAGCCAAAATCCTAATAAAGGGTCCTGGGGACAGCATACTTTGGTTGCAAACCTGAGCCCAGCTGTGACTGAGCGTTTATAAGGCCCTCCTTACCTTTGCAGCCATTTCCTCTTATGAAACATTAAATTAAAGCCTTGGGTGGTGAAGTGTTAAGGGCACACAGTGTCCTTGTCCGCTGTGGCTTACCGGCCAGCCAGCTGAAAGCTCAAAAGCGCCACCTGGAGGACCTGTCCGACCACACCTGCCCTGCTGCGCGGGCCCATCCCGGTGCTCCGCGCACCTCCCTGGCCCGTCGTCCACCAATCCAGCTGCTCCCTGCCGCCTGCCTGCCCTTAGGGCGTGTCTACTCCGGCAACCGAGTCGCTGTGAGATTCCCTTCAGGTCATCCCAGGAGCTGCCACCGAGGGCCAGGTGAGGGGCGCTGGCAGGCCAGGGACTGGTTGGTGAGAAGCAGCAACTGGAAGATGCCGTCTATGGTTGGCGGTGAGTGCGCCCGCCCACCAGGGGGAGGTGGTGGAGGAAAGGGGATCCTGGGACCGGGCAGCGGCACCTCTTTCGCCATTCCTGGGACTGTGGCTTTATAAGGGGATCCCACGTTGAGCCAGCAAAGTGTGGACTGGTGGAGAGCGGAGTTTTCAAGTTGGTATCAGAAAAGGGTAGGAATTGTGAGCCTGAGCGAATCCAAAAGGGGTGAATAGACCAGGGTTACCGGAGCAGTGTCTTTACACCTTACTTTGCTCACCCCTACGAGCCACCACAGCAGCTGAGGTGCAAGCAGCACGGATTTTCCAGTAAGCGAGATACCACACCAAACGCACTGCCAACAGTACAGAGCAGACAGTGTATGACTGCCCCTATATTTCCAAGCATCAGCCAGTGGATTCCAAATGCTGACATTTTGGTTAAGAGTTCAGTGCTTAGTGCAGTGCACGATTTCACCTGTCCCCGTCACATCAAAGACGTGAAAACTCTACGCAGTAGCTCACTACAGATTAGTCCGACCCTGGATGCAGGCAGGAGCGGGCTAAACAGTCAATACAGTATGCACCTGCTTACATTCAGCAGGGTACACACGGGTTTAATGGTACTTAATGTCACTGCAGATTAGCAATTTCACATTAGTTTCAAAGATGTGTTGGAGGAAAGATAAGTCTTGTTCAGTGCAGATTGGTGGCGATGCACAATTGGGCCTCTGGTACCGATTGGGCACTTGGAACCTGGGTGCAAGCAGCAGGTCCAGGAAGGCACTGGGTGAGCACAGGCAGATGACACCCTGGCAAGGGCTCCAAGAGAGTAGCTTCTTCCGTTGGGGGACAGCATCCTCACCTGGCACTCCTGGGCCAGGGGAAAGGCAGTGGGTGCTGTGTAAAGAAACCTTTGGACTCCACATGCTGATAAGAAATATGCAGGGGAAGTGAGTCAGTGGTTTTAACCTCACTGGAGGCTGGAGGATGAGAAGTGGGGACTAAGATGGAATCCCTGCTCATATCTGATTATTACAGTTCCATAGCATTTTTTCATAAGGCTGTTTTTATTTTTCCCACTTGTTGGCGTGTTTCGGATTGCAGAAAATTGTGAAAAAATAGGCCAGAGGAAAGAAAAAAGTCTCCATGTAATTATTTTACCAGCAGTTTCATCTCTGAAAGTCCATTTTTATCCGTAATTCGTTTCACTGTGGGTTTTTTTGTTTTGTTTTTTGAACTTCCTGTCTGAGGGGTCTGGATTCTTTCTGGAGCAAGGCAGCATGTCTTGTACAAAAATGGAAGGTTCTCTGGTTTCTTTGGCAAGTCACTTCCTCCTCTCTGGATCCCAGGTTCTCTGCAGTGAGGGTGTTCAACTACTTGATCTCGGAATTTCCTTTAGCACTGGCATTCTGATCGTGTGGCTGGGCACACTCCAGAAAGTTCTGCGTGCCATTTCTGTTCCGTTACCAAAGTGAAAGTGCAGATAGCTAACGAACATGGCTGCTAACTTGGAGGTTCCAGTCAACCCTGAGAGGCCTGGGAAGAAAGGTCTGACGATCTGCTTCTGAGAAATCAGCCGTCAAAAACCCCGTCGAGCACAGCTCTACTCTGACACCTGAGTCAGATACACACGAGTCACTTGACTCAGTGGCATCTGGTCATGGTAGCAAAGCCAAGTCAAGATGTTTGCCTTTTCATATACTTTTTTATTTTCCTTGTCTTCAAGCACCATTTCTGAGTAACACTGTTTTGGTAACAAGTGTCAATTACAAGATAAATGAGCAGAAATGAGCATTTCTATTGTTGTATTAACTTTGATTGTAGCTATTTTGGAAATTAAAAACAAATTTCTGTATTGTATACTAAAGCAATACCATTTTGCTGATTGTTTTGTAAAATTGCTAGATAGTATCAGCTTGCTGCCCCTCATGGGAAACCCTGGTGGTGCAGTGGTTAAGCATTTGGCTACTAACCAAAAAGTCAGCAGTTGGAATCTACTAGCTGCTCCTTGGAAACTGAATGGGGTGGTACTACTCTGTCCCCTAGGGTCACTATGAGTCAAAATTGACTTGACCCCAAAAGGTTTGGTTTTGGGGTTTTTGGTTTTCTCCTCACCTGTAACTTTTCATACAGAGACCTAGTGTTTTGTTTCTGGGCTCTGTGGTCCTTTTGTGTAAAGCTTTGAAAGAATGCCTGTTTGTTATTTCTTGACTGTGTGATTGTGATGAAATTTGACTCCAGAAACTTACAGCTTTATCACTTTTCATTTTGTGAGCCAATTCTCCAACGAAAGTTTTGGCAACATTCATGGAAATGATATTTTCTCTGATACTTCAACCAAGCATTGGGTTTCTTCCACTCACTTCCGGGAAGGGTGATAACTGAAATAAGCTGTCCACCATTTCTTCAGCCGTGGTGGTCATTCTGAGAGTTCACCCTGAGGTGGTTCAGTGGTAGAATTCTCACCTTCTAGGTGGCTATGAATCAGAGTCAATGGTAACAGGTATGTGGGAAACCTAATTCCATTCCTGGCCCATACTCCTCGTGTACAGCCATCACCTTTTTGTCATTGGAGGTTTGTGTGTTCCTGTGATTCTGTGGAGCTCCCAGACAAAGATGGACTAGGAACAAAGGCCTAGGGGCTACTTTAGGACGCTCCTCACTTCTTCTGCCCAGAGGCTACTGGAAGGGCACAATTCTAAAGCTCTAAGAATACCTCCTATGGATGAGACTTCCTTCAGCCTGAACTTGGATAAGGACTACTTCTGAAAATCAATCAGTAAAAACTCTACCAATCACAATAGTCTGATCAACAGCTGATCATGGGAATGGTGCAGAACCCAGTAGCATTTTGTACCATTGTACATAAAGCCAAGTGCCGTCGAGTCGGATCTGACTCATGGCGACCCTAGGGGCCAGGGTAGCATGGGTTCACCATAAGTCAGGGGCTGACTCCACAGCCGCTAACATGAACAAGAGTAGTTATCCTACTTCCTTCAAGTGGGCATTGGCCTGTTAGCCCCTCCAGGTGGCTTATCTTATAAACCTGCTGGGTGTTCAAGAGCAGCCCTTACCATCTCTTCTACCAAAAAGCCTCAGTGGACAGGACAGTGATGACAGTGGACACAGAAAGCTAGCAGAGCCTGGAGAGCACAAAGCCAAGACTTCAAGTCTGGACCACCCAACCCTGCATGCTCCTGGCTTTCTGGCACAGGTGGTGAGGGTGTGGCCATCACCATTGTAAGAGGAGCTGGGTCCTCATGAAGCAAGCCACCAGTGATGTACAGCTTCCTTAAGTACAGGCCGAAGGAAATTCTGTCCATAGGAGGTATTCTTAGGGCTTTAGAATTCTGCCTGTCAAGTAGCCCCTGGTGGGGAGAGGTGAGGAGCATCCTAAAGTAGCCCCTACCTATAACCGGACTTAGTCCAAACAGGGCTAAAGACAGCTTTCTTTTGCAATATAGAGAAGCGTCCAGGTCACCCTGAGATCCCTGAGGGTGGACATAAGGATTGGACACACATATTCTAAAGGGTATCTTTGAGGAGAAAGTTCACTGACTTCCCACATGTGGTATGACTTGGCCTTTGTTCCCATCACTCACAGTGTGTCACAGCGAGTGATGAACATGCCCATAAACAAACAGTGGCCTGTTGTCTTATGGAAAAGCCTGATTGCTGACTGTAGAATCACAGAAGGCTTCCTGGACTCTGTGATCTTTTACCCACTAATGTTCTGATTTCCTTACTGCTTCCTTGGGCCTCTGGAAACCAGCTAAGCCGAATCCCTGGGCTCACCATGGGTACAAGTTTAGCTGTAGCCTTCGTTCCCACCTTTCTCAAGACTGAATCCCTACACATACCCTGGTCTGGATGCTGACTTACTGTCTGCTGCACAGTGTCTGAGACCCTATTTTAACTGACAGCTTTGTGTCCCACCTATTCTGTTTTTACCTGCATTGACTGACCTCTGATGTAAGCATCCAGCCCATGGATAAGCAGGACCACAGCTTATCTAACACTGCCTACCTAGACTCTGGCTGTCACTTTCTGCCACCCAGATCTTGCCTTCCCTTGGGCTGTGAGGACACGTCCATGACTGTGTCAGACCCCTACTGGCTGCCAGTCCAACTCCCACCGGCATGTACTGCAATCTTCTATTGATAGACTGTTTCAGTGCATGCTGCTGCCTGCACTTGGCCTTCATAGGAAGCCAGGCTGTCCTCAGGCTGGAGATCATCAGCTGTACCCCTCCCCTAAGCGTAAATCTCTTATAGCCTTCCTGGCAGCCTTGAAGAATGTCAGGAATAGATAGCTTACAGCCCTGCTCTTGTTGCCGAGCCAGCCAAGTGCCATCGAGTCGAATCTTGTTGTTGCCAGCCAGCCAGCCAAGTTAGGTGTCATTAAATCAGTTCTGACTCAAAGCAACACTGTATACAACAAAGCAGACTCTGTGTGAGCCTGCATGATACTCACAGTCATTGTTATGCTTGAACTCATTGTTGCAGTCACTGTGTCCATCTCATTGAGGGTCTTACTCTTTTTCACTGGCCCTCAGCTTTACCAAGCATAATATCCTTCACCAGAGACTGATCCCTCCCAATAACATGGCCAAAGTATGTAAGACTTAGTCTTGTCATCCTTGCTCCTAAGGAGCATTCTGGTCATACTTTTTCCAATACAGATTTTTTTTTTTTTGGCAGTCCGTGATGTATTCAATATTCTTTACCAACACTGCAATTCAAAAGTATCAGTTCTTCTTTGGTCTTCCTTATTCATTGTCCAGCTTTCATATGCATATGAAATGATTGAAAACACCTTGGCTTGGGGTCAGGAGCACCTTAATCTTCAAACTGACAGTTGAAAGAGGTCTTTTGCATCAGATTTGTCTTGTGTTTTATTCATATTGGATGTGGAGATTTCCAGAAAGTGGCGGGGCTAGGGAAATTAGGTTATACATGCCTCTATACAAAATGGAGTCCACAGCAAAGGGTTCTGGGAGGCAATGGTAGGACTTATTATGGGATGCTGTGCACATGCCATCGTTGGTGATCTCAGTTTGAGTTTTGACATCAGCCCTATGCTATGTGCACCTCTACTGAAAGGTCAGATAGCACTCACTCTTGGCATTACTACATATGTTCCTAGAACCACTACATTCTGGTTTCTTCTGAAAAACAACTTGAAGAAGTTCTTGTTCTTTTAGTATCTGTGGTGTATTAACCAGTAGTTCTGGTCAAATCACTCTCATACTGTTTATGACACAATTGTTCTTGAAGGTTTCCAAACTATTGAGAGAGCCTCATGTTCTTATCTCATTGTCCCTTGAGATATTTCATACTCATAATTTTTAGGGGGACATGGATAGAGGTTTCATATTCTATGACTTCTTCATGCTGAGTCAGGGCATTGTCCATGTCTAGCTGAGTAGAAATCTCTCAGTACTTGACTTAAATTCTGGTAAGCACACTATGTCACCTCATATGGGATGCATTGGAAACCCCACATAAACATAAGCTTCACTTGGAATTGTAATCTGTAGGATATGAACTTCACTTGTAGTTGAAAACAAAAGGGCTCAAAGGCCCTAATAAGAGAAGAAACCAAGTGATTGATAAGAGATATCCTCTAATCTGACCCTGTGTGCTGTTAACTAATTGAGACTGTGACTGTCTCAGTCATTAGGCATTTTACAAGCCTAGAAACTGACAATTGTATAGGAAATGGGGTCACACTAAGACAATAACAGTGTGCAGTCTTAGAGCACATTGGATCTAGTACACAGAAAATATCAGTGAATAAAAGCTGGAGATACTTAGCTATTTGAAGTTTCTTTCTTAATCATTGAGTACAAGTTTCAGTAATGACAGGAGAGTCCTCACTGGCCCAAATTTTCTGTTCATTAAATGTTCATAGAAAAAGTTAAGAGTGGAAAGTTCAATGTAATCCATCTTTTTGTTGAGATACTCTGGTCAAACAGCTTCCACAGATTAGCACAAGAAGTTAATTACAACCAAATTAAAGGCCAAATACAATCAAATCTCTTTAAAAAAAATTATGCAATAATATTTGTAAATATAACCATTAACCATATTTTAAAAGACTTCAGACATATATAATAATTTTGAGGCATAATAGCATATAGTCAGGATATACCAAGATTATATATACCAAGATATCAAGTTTTTAAATACCTGAATAGTATAAAAATGACTTCATGGATAAATAATTTGAACTTCTTGATCAGAGCATTGGCTTTGATGATGTTAAATTCCAAAACACAAAATTATAGTCAAACTAGCAGTTAATAATAATGAAATTGGCACTCGACGGCACTTGGCTTGGCTACTATACGTTTTTAATATAATAGGCAAAAATATAAGAGGAAATAACATAAATTTTAACTCAGCAAGAATCAGGCACTTCTCTTGATTTCAACCTATTCTGTACAGTTTATTAAATAAAACTTTTTAGCACTTTCCCTTTATAAAAAAGATATTTGTAACTTTCCATGATGTTTTAGAGATATCAGGCTAACAAGAAATAACCTGACTACAGGTTAACAAGAAATAATACTTAAGTTACTTAACCAAGGATCTTAAAATCCTTAGCTTTTTGGAGGGACAGGGCCAAGATGGCAGACTAGATACACATTTCCTCCATTCTGTCTCAGAACTAAGGCCTGGAATGATAATCGAATGGAGCAGCATGGCCATCTGAGGAGCCCTAGGATCTGGCATAGAGTTGTCAGATTGAACTAGTCACCAGTAAAGGAGAAACTAACTCTCTCTAACACAAGGCAGAGGCATGCTGAGTCCTGCTTCTGCTGATTCATCATTTGGAAAGACTGCAGGTACTGATGCCTTCTTTGTTATCCAGGAGGCAGGGACTGGGCATGAGCTGGCAAATATGCCATATTGCAGTTCTTAAATAAATAGCGTATAATGCAGCAGAGACTGTGCTTGCAATACCCACATTGTCGAAGTTTGTATGCTGACTGAGGGCACCATAGACCCTCTACTGTCTTGTTCCTGAGCTGCACCATATAGTCAGCTGTTTCATTGCAGGCAGGGCAGCTGGAGTGGGATGCCATCTTGGTCAACTAGGAGGTGGAGTCACTCACATGGAGGTCTTAGCTGGGACTAATTCTCACACCAAGAAACAGTGCCTGTCTGAAAAGTGCTTCTTCAGCAGAAAATGTGTGTTTAGGACTGTGGTGCCTAGAATTATGGGTGGGGCCTGGCAAAGGATGGTGGGAAGGCTGTAACCCCTCCCTACTTTGAACCACATCATAGCTTGTGAGGTGCTTCCATTGTTAGCCAGAAGGTGGGGCCTGCTACACCTGAGGGCCTGACTGATTTTGACAGATGTTGGATAGCTGCTTGCTTAGCAGTAAAGTACCATTTTAAAATAAGACCACCTGGAGAACTGACTGCTGAGCAGCCCAGCAGCATATCTTCTACCCTTCACTGGTCCACAGCATAGCACTGGCTGATAGCTCCCCAGTGACTCCATAAGGAGGATGTAGTCTTTGTCAGCCAGGAGGCAGAACCAGACAGTCCACCTGGGGCTGGTCACTAGAGTATGCAGAGGTGGCTGGTCACACCAACTCCTCTCTTAGAATTATGCCTTAGAATTATGTCCTGTTGAGGCAACACCAGATAAACTCAACAGCTTGTAGATGGCATGAAGGCAACAATCAATGGCTAATCATTTAAAGAAGTAGTCCACCATGGCTCTGGAAAACTCCCAAAATAAAGAATCAAAAAACTCCTGAAGAAGCCTTTATGAAACTATTGGAGGTTGAATACAAAAGAATTATGTATAGAACCCTCCTACAGCTTAAACAAAATGAAAAATTAAGTAAGCTGTTTGAACTGATGGAACAGCAATAATCTGAAATATAGCAGATCAATAACAAAGTTATAGAATTAGGAAATTCAATCCAAAGCCAAAGGAGCAGAATTCAGATGATGGAAGCCAGAGTTAGTGTGCATTTATGAGGAGAAACCAGAGGAAAGAAATAAGAAAAATGAAGAATTAAGAAATATGGGGGACTCTATTAAGAGGAACAACATACAAATATTTGGAGTTCCCAAACAGGGAGGGATAGCTGAAAATACAGAGTTGTAGAGATGCTGACAAAAAACTTCCCTGAAATTATGAAAGAAGAGAATATAGATATCCAAGATGTGTATTGAATGCCACAAATACTAGACCCCAAGGCATATTATAGTCAAGCTTAATAAAATGAAAGATAAACAGAGGCTCTTAAAGGCAGCAAGGCTTCAAGCAAAGCTAACATAGAGAGGGAAGTCCTGTAG
Source organism: Heterohyrax brucei (assembly GCA_028571685.1). Classification (NCBI taxonomy): domain Eukaryota; kingdom Metazoa; phylum Chordata; class Mammalia; order Hyracoidea; family Procaviidae; genus Heterohyrax; species Heterohyrax brucei. The sequence goes on along the minus strand of CM053157.1, from coordinate 33,392,153 downwards.
GTTCTCATCTGACTTCTCAAGAGAAACTATATTGGCAAGAAAGCAGTGGGATGACACATTCAAAGCCTTGAAGGAGAAAAATTTCCAACTAAGAATTATATATCCTGAAAAATTGTCTCTCAAATATGACAGTGAAATTAAGACATTTGAAGATAAACAGAAGTTAGAGGATTTGTAAAAACCAAACCAAAACTACAAGAAATACTGAAAGAAACTCTTTGCTTAGAAAAACAAAAACACCAAGGATATATTCAAGGAGGCAATGCAGGACATAGCACTCAGAATCCTACTTAGTTAGGGAACTCACAAAGTTCAGTCAATGCTACAATACTGAAAGAAGGAACCAGTGATCAGAGCATGAAAACTCTGACATCACAACACTAAAAAGAGGGATATATTATACTAGTTATAACTCACATAGAGAGGAAGTTAAAAATATATGCAAAGGTTAAAGTCTGGTTAAAACATAGAATAGTAAGGGTGATTGTAAGTGTAGCCACAAAGCAAAATAATAGTGTGACATATCAAAACAAGAAAACACACGAATCTCAAACACAAACAAATATTGAAAAAGATGAAAATTCAACCCGTGAAGAAGAATGACCCAGAACAGAATATGAAAAGCAACTTAGAAAACATCCACAATGCAAAAACAAATGCATCAAAATGACAGCAGTAAACACATACCTATCAATAATTACACTGAATGTAAATAGACTGAATGCTCCAATGTAGAGATAGCGAGTGACATCCTGGATCAAAAGACACAATCCCTCTGTATGCTGCTTACAAGAAACACACTTAAGACTTAAAGATATGAACAAACTGAAAAACTGAAGGATGGAAAAATATATACCAAGCAAACAACATACAAAGAAGAGCAGGAGTGACAATACTAATCTCAGATAAAATAGACTTTAATGTGAAATCCACCATCATGGATAAGGATGGTCACTATTGCTGAAAGGTTCAGTACATAAGCAGCTTATAACAATATTAAATATTTATGCACCCAATACCAGAGCATCTAAATACATCAAACAAACACAACATTGAAAAATGAGATAGATCACTCTACAATAATAGCTAGAGACTTCAACACTCCACATTCAGTAATGGACAGATCATCCAGAAAAAAAGTTCAGTAAAGATACAGGAAATCTTATTGTGACAATTAACCATCTAGACCTCATTGACGTATACAGAACTATTTACCCATCGACAGATAACTACACCTTCTTCCCCAATACACTTGGAACATTTTCCAGGATAGACCATGTGTTAGGACATAAAGCAAGTCTCAACAGAATCCGTAACATTGAATTGTTATTGCAAAGCATCTTCTTGGACCATAAAACCATAAAAGTTGAAATCATTAGCAGAAAGACTTAGGTAGAAATTTGAACTCATGGAAACTGAAAAACACCATGATCAGAAATCCAAGGGTTATAGAGAAAGTCAAGGGTGAAATGAAGAAATTTATGGAATCAAATGAGAGTGAAAACACATGCAACCAGAACCCATAGGATACAGAAAAATTAGTGCTCTGATGTCAGTTTCTCTCTATAAATGCACACATCTGGAAAGAAGGAAGCCTCCAAGCCCAGGAATTAACCCTACAGCTTAAACAAGTAGAAAGAGAGCAACAGAGGAACCCCTCAGTCACCAGAAGAAAACAGATAATAAAGATTAGAGTAGAACTAAATGAATTGGGGAATAGAAGAACAATTGAAAAAATTAACAAAAACAAAAGCTGATTCTTGGAAAAGATCAACAAAATTGAAAAGCCATTGGGTAAACTCACCAAAGAAAACCAGAAGAGGAAACAGGTAGCCTGAATAAGAAATGACATAGGAGATGTCACAACAGACCCAACTGAAATAAAAAATATCATAATGGAATATTACAGAAGACTGTACTCTAACAGATATGAAAACCTAGAGGAAATGGACAAATTTCTAGATTCATATCACCTACGAAAATTATCACAAGGGGAAGTAGAATAACTTAAACCCATCACAAAGGCAGAGGTTAAAAAAGTAATCAAAAAACTACCTATTAAAAAAAGTCCTGGCCTAGATGGCTTCACCAGAGAATTCTACCAACCTTTTAGAGAGGAGTTAACTCCAGTACTACTAAGTCTATTTCACAGCATATAAAGGGGTGGAATACTCCCCAATTCATTTTATGAAACCAGCATTACACTGATACCAAAGCTAGGGAAGATCCCACCAAAAAAAAAGAAAATTACAAATCAATATCACTCATGAACATAGGTGCAAAAATCTTCAACAAAATCCTAGCCAATAGAATTCAACAACATACCAAAACAATAATTCATCATGACTAAGTTGGATTCATAGCAGGGATGCAAGGCTGGTTCAACACCAGAAAAACAGGATGATCAATCCCATAAATAAAAGATAAAATCACCTGATTTTGTCAATTGAGGCAGAAAAGGCATTAGACGAAGTCCAACATCCATTCATGCTAAAAAACTGTTGGCAAAATAGGAATAGAGAGGAATTCCCAATGCAATAAGGGACTTCCACGCAAAGCCAACTGCCTACATCATCCTGAATGGAGAGAGACTGAAAGAATTCCCCTTGAGAACAGGAACTAGATGAGGATGCCCAGTCTCACCACTTCTGTTTGTCATTGTACTTACTAGAGGTTCTAGCTAGAGCAATTAGACAAGACAAAGAAATACAGGGTATTTGCATTGGCAAAGAAGAAGTAAAAAATCTCCCTATTTGCAGATGATATGATTGTATATGAAGAGAATCCTAAAGAATCTATAAGTAAACTACTGAAACTAATAGAAGAGTTCAGCAAGGTGTCGAGACATAAGATAAACAAATATATCAGTAGAATTCCTTTATACCAACAAAGAGATCATCAAAGAAAAAATCACCAAATCCATGCCATTTACTATAGCCTCCAAGAAGATAAAATACCTAGGAATAAATCTAGAGAAATAAGACACCTATACAGAGAGAACTATGAGATCACTGCAAGAAATCAAAACACACATAATTGGAGGAACCTACCCTGCTTGTGAATAGGAAGACTTAACATTGTAAAAATGTCTATTTTCCCCAAAGTGATCTGCATACACAGTGTAATTCCACTACAAATTCCAGTGTCTTTCTTTAATGAAATGGGGAAACAAATCACTAAGTTTGTTTGGAAATGGAAGAAGTCTGGATAAGTAAAGCACTATTGAAGATGAACACACTCAGAGGCCTCACACTACCCAGCCTTAGAACCTATTACACTGCCACAGTAGTCAAAACAGCCTGGTACTGGTACAAAACAGACATGCAGACCAATGCAACTGAGTTGAGACGCCAGAGATGTCACCATCCTCTTATGAACAGTTAATATTCAAGAAAGGCCCTAAGATTGTAGACTGGGGTGAAAACAGTCTCTTTAGTAAATGGTGTTGGCAAAATCTGATATCTGTCTGTGAAAAAAAAAACAAAAAACTGAAATAAAACCCATATCTCACGCCTTGCATAAAATCTAACTCAAGTTGGATAAAAGACCTAAAATGTCAAACATAAAATGATAAAGATCATGCAAAAAAAAAAAAAAAATAGGGCTAAAGATAGAAGTTCTAATACACAGCTTAGACTGACTTCAAAAATTGACAAAGCATGGTCAACAAAAGATAAAATACATAAATGGAAACTACTAAGAATCAAACACTTTTGCTCATCCAAAGACTATCAAAAGAGTTAAAAGACCACATACAGAATGGGAAAAAATATTTGGAAGCTACATGTTGGACCAACATCTGATCTCTATAATCTGCAAGATACTGCAAAATATCAACAAGAAAAAGGTAAATAACCCAATTAAGTGATGGACAAAAGAGATGGACAGACACTTCACTAAAGAGGGGCTCTGTATATAATCATTTTGTATTCACTTTCTGACTCTTTCATAAAAGTTTCTTCGTCTGGAAAACTGCTTGGTTGCTTTGTTTGGGAGCCTTCTGAAGCCAGGGGTGATTTTTTTGTATGCCACAAGTGTCTGTTGCTTTTTGGGTCCCATGTGAGTAAGTAGAGGCTGGAAGAGATACTATGAGGATGGACTGCAGAAGTTTCTCTAGGCTGTCTTAAAATGTAAAGCAAAAGGTATCTGACCACTTCTGAAGTCAGTCAGGTTTTCAGGTGTAGAGGTCTGTCTTCTCAATGGGTAAAGTAAGCACAACTATATCCAACCCCAGATAATACAAACTAGTTCAGAATACAGCAGTGCTACTGCCCTGTTGGCTTCTGCTGACAGAGCCCAGCCTTAGGTGACACTGTGTAAAGTACTGCTTTCCTGGTAGAAAAGCATTCTCCTGTGGGCAGGCTCCGGCTCCCAAGCTAAGAATTAGGTCCAGCTGCGGCCACCGTATCCAAGATGGTGTCCTCCACACAGGCAGCAGACAGAGGGGCTAAAGGTGCCGAGAGGTAGTGATTCCTCTGCTTCTGTTGCAAGGCCCCCGGCGTAGGTGGCACTGTGTAAATTACTGCTTTTCCATTGGAGAAGCGCTGTCCTGTTTGCAGGAGCTGGCTCCCAGGCTAAGAATTAGGTCTCGCTAAAATTTCCATACCCAACATGGCATCCTGCACACTGACTGCGAAATTCCGTACACACCCTGCTGTGGCAGAGATAAAACAACAGGCCCAAAGTGGCTAGATTAACAGAGTCCTAAGCCTAGCTCTCAAAATATGGGAATTTCGCCTGCCTATCCCCCTAGCAGCACGTCTGAGTCTAGCCGCTAGGCAAGACCCAGCTCCGCCCGCTGGCCAAGACAGAGGAAAAAAAGTCAAAATGGTGCATTTACCTTCCGTCCGTGAGAGCCGGGGCTAGCCGGGAGTGGGAGTCAGCCAAAGAAAGGAGGCTTTTCGCTCCGTGGTATGAAGTCCAAAGTAACAGCCCTGTGCCGTGTCCTGGGGCTGATTAGGTGATCAGAAGGCTCCGTTTGATTATCAATTCAGGTCTTGGTTTCCAGAGGGATATAAGGAGACGTGTGCTTAGTCTGCCATCTTGACTCCACCCCTGGTCCTTAATGTTTTGAAAAGAGAACCAGTCCTAAAAGCATAGTGTTTATCTCTAGAACCACAGCCCTAGAATCTAAGCTCCAAGCTAGAAGCGTCATCCCTTCCCATCCCATTTCACTAAAGAGGACATCCAGGCAGCAGAAAGACATATGAGGAAATGTTCAAGATCATTACCTATCAGAGAAATCCAAATCAAAACTACGGTGAGAAACCATCTCACCCCAACGTGGTTGGCCATAATCCAAAAAACATGGAACAACAAATCCTGGAGAGGCTGTGCAAAGATCGGAACCCTCCTACACTGCTGGTGGAATTGCAAAATGATACAACCTCTTTGGAAAGCAATTTGGTGCTTCCTTAAAAAGCTGGAAATAGATACACCATGTGATCCAGGAATCCCACTGCTTAGAATATATCCTACAGAAACAAAGGCTGTCATATGAACAGATACAGGCACACAAATGTTTATTTGCAGCACAGTCTACAATAGCAAGAAGAGGGAATCAACCTGGATGCCCAACAACAGATGAATGGATAAACAAACTGTGGTACATATACTCAGTGGAACACTATGCAATGATGAAGAACAGTGATTTTAGGAAGTACCTCATAACCTCATTTCAGTTGGAAGGCATTATATTGAGTGAAATCTGTCAGTGGCACAAGCACAAATATTGTATGAGACCCTGCTATAAGGACTTCAAAATAGACTTATATACAGAAGAAAAGACTCTTTGACAGCTCTAAGGGTGAGGAAGGAGGGAGAGAGTTGGTCATAGACAGCTGATAGAAATTTGGTTAGGTGAAAGCAGTGATAGCACACAGTAGAAAGTAGATTAACTTAGCTGGACTTCACCGTAAACTGAAAGCTCTTCTATACTCAACCCAATATTGCAATGATAAAGTAGTAGGGGCAGGATCTGTGAACCATGCTCTCGAGGGACATTGAGGTCAATTGGCATAACTAGCCTATTGCTAAGAGAGTCTTCTGCACCCCATATTGGTGAGTGGTGTCCGGAGTCTTAAGAGCTAGCAGCAACCTGCCATCTGGGGTACACCAAGTGGTGTCAGCTCATCTGGAAGAGATGATAACCAAGAATAAGAGGAAAAAGAGATCAGGAGACAGAAGGCCCCGTGTGAATGGGAGACTGTATGAACACGTGACCAGAAGAAACAGATGGTACTCAGCCACCACCAAAGACAGCCATGATGGGGCACACAATGTAGAGTCCCTGTGGCAGCATTATAAAAAGAGGGATGCAGCTCAAGAACTATACTAACCACAATCTTTGGTCCAATGGCTTGGAAATTCCTCTGGGAACGTGGTTCCTATACCTGCTGCTGCCCCTGACCAGAAAACTCTACTGAGGTCAACTCTTCAGACAAAAATAGATTGGACTCCAGGACATAGTGTGACCATATGGTGTGGGTACTTTATGGTTCCATATATTTATAGAATGTCATGCTGTTCTCTTTCTAGATGGGAGGGTAGAGGGTGGAGAGGAGGGGACAGGAGCTTGTTAAGAAGATATGAGTATAGAATGAAAAAGAATGTCGTGTCACTAGGCAAGGAGAGCAGAAGAAGCTGCAGACAGGTGGGCATGCAAAATTAATTTGGGTTGTGTACTTAATCACATTAAAAAAATCCACAGCTGTTTCTTCTTAAGCCATGTGGCTTGGATTTTGACTCAGGAGACTTATTCTAATGAGAATGAATCCTTTACCTTAGAAATCAGGGAATTTTGTTATTTAAACAGTGAAAAAAACAAGTTTTTGTTTTATATTCTAACAAAGTTCTTTAAAATCTCATATGCCAAGTGCCAAGTGCCGTCGAGTCGGATCCGACTCATGGCGACTGAACCATTAACTTTTTATCAGATGGAACTTTTGACTGTCACATTTTTTCAATAAACCCCTGATAGTGTATCCCTTTAAATTGCAAAAACAAACTCATTAACAAACATATATTTTTTTCCTCTTGTGGCCTGAAAATACACAAACTTAAATTATTACAAATATGTGTTAATTTAATATCACTGAGTTACCTAGAAGATCTTGGAAATTATTTTAAGCCTATAATTGAAATAAAGGTTATTCAAACATTTGAAGTTTTTATCTAACTTTTATGATGGGATATATATATATATATATTGTTTTCCCCCTATAGCCTTTTTTTAAATTTTTTAAGCTTGTAGGAGGTACTGCAGCCAAGCCATGTTACAAAGGAAAATAAGCCTCTTTTTGTTTAAACTATCTGGGGCAAAAGATGTTTAGTAAGTTGTTTAGTAAGTAGCCCAAACATGAAACTCATTGGAGATGTTAGGTCCTGCACCCATATTTTTTCTTATGTCCCACAATTAAAAGTCCACTGCCAGGGCCTAATGTTCTGGGGCTCACAGAAACAACAGCTATTAACATGAGAAGGATGACATGATCTCTCAGAGACTTTCGGCAAACAATTACTGACCTGGGGTCTCCACAGGGGTAAAGAAGTCCAGGATGATGAAAAACCGTACACCCAACATCATCTCACCCCAGGAAGTTGATCAGTGAAGGGTAAGACCCTCATAGGGGTCTATAGTATCTGAGATGCCTGGCAATAGTCTTTGGTGAGCCGGCCAGGAGGAGCAAAGGGACCCTTTGTGTCCCAGTCTCCATCTGGAGATAACTTGGAGCTGAAGGTTGTCCAACTGACAAAGAGGAAAGTGAAACTAAGGTCGTGCCACAAGGCACTAGGGAGAAAAGAGTTCTTACCAAGTAGAAAAACCAAAAAGAAGTCAAGTTCAGCAGCTGCCCCTTTGTCTCCCAGGGTTGGGTGACCTTCCACTCCAAGTTACTTCTGGATGGGACACAAAGGCTCCCTGCACTCCTACTGGCTGGCTCACCAAAAACTGTTGTCATGCATCTCAGGTGCCACAGACCCCTGTGTGAGGTTCTTGCCCTTCACTGATAAGGAATGAACCAGTAAGGCAAAGAGAATCTTTCTACGAGAGCAAAGCTTTATTAAAGAGGCTTGAAGGAGAGATGAGGATAGCCTAAGCAACGGTTAATCACACCTCCCTCAACAAAGGTTTTGTCAGGGCTTATGAATGATTTGGGGAAGGAAGGGTCTCTTATTTTGTTCATACTGGAGAAGTGGATATTTCTAGGCAGTGGCAGGGCTAGGGAAATTAAGTTGTACAGACTTCTTAGTACAAAACAGTCAGCAGCAAAGGGTTCCGGGAGACAGTGGCAGGACTTATGGGATGTGGCATATGTGTGGTCCTTTGAGATCTCAGTTTGAGTCCTGACGTCAGCTTTATGCTCTTGTGTACCTTTTCTAGAAGGTCATATAGCACTTGCTCTTGGCATCACTGTGCGTTCTCCTAAAATCAGCATATTCTGGTTCCTTCTGGAAAACAACTTGAAGAAATTCTTACTCTTTTGGTATCTGTGGCATATTAATCAATAGTTCTGGTCAGATCATCCTCATTCTGTTTATGACATAATCATTCTTGAGGGTTTCCAAACTACCTAGAGTGCTTCGTGTTCTTTTCCTATCTCATTTTACTGGATTTGAGTTCTGCACCTACTTTTCTCCCACTCAGCAGTGTTCCTAGTTAGGGTGATCTTTGATGACAGCTAGGAACCATCTATTTCTTCCAGTCTCAAGCTGATACAGTCTGTGGTTTATGTGGCCCTTTCTGTCTCTTGGAAACCCTAGTGGCATGTTAAGTGCTGGGACTGTTAATCAAAAGGTCAGCACTTAGAATCTACCATGTGCTCCTTAGAAACTCTGGGGCAGTTCGTCTCTGTCCTGTGGGGTCACTATGAGTTGGAATTGACTCAGTGGCAGTGGATTTGGTTTCATTCTGTCTCAGGCTCATATTTTTCTGGCGTATTTGGTGTTCTTTAGTCTCCTTTACTGCGGGTGGTTTGGGACCAATTGATGCATCTTTGCTGGCCAGTCACCAATGTGGGATGCTGAACATTTTAATAAATTTTGGTATGCCAGTTGACCTAAATGTCTCTTAAAACCCTGGTCCCTAGATACCTGCCCCTACTGCTCTGTCCTTCAGTTTTTGGTGGTATTCAAGAAACTTCTTAGCATGTGGTAAGTCAAGTTGCGCTGTCTTTTCCTGTGTTGTGTGTTACCCTTCCCCTCATCTAAAATAATGCTTGTCTACTAGGTACTTAGTGCATACTCTTCTCCCTCCTTCCTCACCCTCAATTAATGTTTTCTTCTGGGTTTAAACCTTTTCTTGAGTTCTTATACTAATGGTCTAGTACAATATTTGTCCTTTTGCAACTAATTTCACTAAGCATAATGTCTTCCAGAGTCCTCATTAAACTAATCACTTTTGAGATACAAAAAAGATCAGATTAGGCATAGAATTAAGAAAGAACAAATAGAGAAAAATTTATTCTATGTACAGAGCATCAAATAACTGAGGAAAAGAAGCTGAGAAAGACACAGATTTCCCTCCAGAGTACCCAGAGTGATGTTTCTAGAGCCAGTGGCCTGAATTCAGACTTCAAGTCTCCTAAACGGGGGGAAAAAATAATAAATTTCTGTTCCTTAAACCACCTACTTGTGGTATTTCTGGTACAGGAGCACTAAGGAAGACAGGGGCTCATGCCATGGCTTATAGCTCTACTTGTACGTATGCCTTTGTTTTATTCATTCTTCATTTTCTTCTCTGTCATCCCCATCCATTTGCTCTTTTTTGACAGTGGAGGAAATCTTTCTCTCTTCTGTCTGTTCTTTAAACATCTGGAAAGTAGCGTCATGTTGCTGTTTCCCTCCACCCCCCTGCTCCAAACTAAACATCAGCTATTTGTCCAGAGATCTAGCATGGGACACAGCTTCTAGAACATTCTCTGGTTTGCTGATTTTCTTCTTCAATAATGACACTTGAAATTGGGTGAAAGAGCTACCTGTGTCCTGACACACAAAAAAACATGGGCCATCCTTGTCTTTAAACCCGGGGTGCTACAATTCCTCAAGGTACAATTGTTCAGGGTTCATCCAACAGATCTTTCTGAAGCATCATGTCTTATGGTCCCGTGGACAGAGGCTTGGACCTTGAGGGCAGAGCCTTCTACTTGTGGACTTCCCATGCAGTATGCTAAGTGCTGACACACATGTGCAGGCTTCAGCATAAAGCTACACAGAGGTGGGGAGGCATGTGCTGGGGAAGCATGGAAGGAGAGGGAGATCGCCAGGGGTCTGGAGGGATGAGCAAGCCAGGCAGAGATACTAACTTATACAAAGTGCACCGCAGAGGAAAGCTGCAACTCTGAGAGTTCAGAACAGCAAGTTGCAATCATGGAGCAAAAGGAGGAGCATCTGGAGAGAGAGGAGCCCTAAGCCCACTTCTGTGTAATCATGTTTTCTGTGATTGTTCATTCATTCTTGAGAAGTCATTCAGTCCCAAAAAGACTGATGCCAGTACTCTCTAAGGCATTTCATAGGAGGAAGCTATTCCTACCTAATGTCCCAGTGCTCTATGGACTATGCCGTTTGGAAAAGAGAAGTACGTATATATATGTGTATATATATGTTTGCAGTGCCCTTCTTTTTTTGCAATTTATTGTGTTTAACTGAAAGTTTACAGTTCAAGTCAGTTTCCTGTACAAAAAATTATACACATGTTGTTATGTGACCCTGGTTGCACTCCCTATAATGTGACAGCACCCTCCTCTTTCCCACCCCAGATTTCCTATGTCACTTCAACTAGCTTCAAGCCCCCTTCTGTCTTCTCATCTCACCTATGGAGAGGAGCTGCCCATTTAGTCTCATGTGTCTACCTGAGCTAAGAAGTACCCTCTTCCTGAATGTAATTTTCTGTTGTATAGCCCAATCTAAATTTTGCCTGAAGAGTTACTTTCAGGAATGTTTTTAGTTTTGGAACAACAAAATTCAGGGACCATGTCCTCCAGGGGTTTCTCCAGTCTCAGACCAGTGTGTCTAGTCTTTACTAGAATTTGAGTTCTGCACCCCATTTTTCTCCTGCTCCATCAGGGACTCTTGTTGTGTGTTTCCTGTCAAGGTGGTCATTGGTGGTCACCACACAACATCTACTATTTATCTCAGACTAATGGAGTGTGTGATTTATGTGGCCCTTTTTATCCCTTGGGCTTTTATTTTCCTTGTGTCTTTGGTGTTCATTCTTCTTTGCTCCAGGTGAGTTGAAACTAACTGATACATCTTAGATGGCTGCTAACTAGCTTTTAAGATGCCACTCACTAAAATGGGATATAGAACATTTTCTTAACAGATTTTGCTATGCCATTGACCTATGTATCCTCTAAAAACATGGTCCCCAGACCCAAGCCCCTGCTACTGTGCCCCTCAAAGTGTTTGGTTATTTTAACAAAATGTCTTAGCTTTTGCTCTAGTTTAGTTGTGTTAACTTCCCCTATGGAATGTGTTGTCCTTCCTTGCACCTAAGATAATTCTTGTCTGTTATCCAGTTAGTCAAGTCCCCTTTCCCTTCTTTCTCACCTGTGTAACCAATAAAGAATATTTTCTTCTGTGTTTAAACCTTTCCTTAAGTTCCTATAATAGTGGTCTCATACAGTATTTGCACTTTGACAACTGACTAATTTCACTTAGCATAATGCTTTCTGGGTTCGTATATGTTGTGAGATACTTTGTGGATTCCTCATTGGCCTTTATCATTGTGTAGTACTCCATTATGTGAATATCCCATAATTTTTTCATCTTTTTATCCATTGATTGGCACCTGGTTTCCATCTTTTTGCTACTGTGAACAGTGCTACAGTGAACATGAGTATGCTTGTATCTGTTTGTGTGACAGTTCTTATTTCTCTAGGATATATTCCAAAGAGTGGGATTGCTAGATTATATGGTACTTCCATTTCTAGCTTTTTAAGGAAGTGCCAAATCGATTTCCAAAGTGGCTGTAATGTTTAACATTCCCACCAGCAGTGTGTAAGTGTGCCAGTCTCTCTACAACATTTCTAACATTCATTGTTTTGTGCTCTTGGGGTTAGTGTTAAAGTGGGTGTAGTTTTGACTTGCATTTCTTTAATAGCCAATGATCGTGAGCATTTCCCCATGCATCTTAGTTTCTTGAATGTCTTCTTCTGTAAAGTGTCTGTTCATATGCTTTGCTCATTTTTTAATTGGGTTATTTGTATTTTTGTCATTGAGGTTTTGCAGTATCTTGTAGATTTTAAAGAGTAGACCCTTATCAGATATATCATAGCCAAAATATTTTTTCCCAGTCTGTAGGTTGTCTTTCTTTTTCTTTTAGTGAAGTCTTCTAATGAGTGTATTTGATTTTTAGGAGTTTCCAGTTACCTAGTGTCTCTTCTGATGTTTGTGCATTGTTCATAATGTTTTGTATTCTCTTTGTGCCATGTATTAGATCTGCTCCTAGCACTGTCCCTGTTTTTCCTTCATGGCACTTTATATTTAGATGTTTGATCCATTGCGAGGTATGTGTCTTGTTTCATGTTTTTGCAGATGGATATCCAGTTATACTAGCACCATTTGTTAAAGCGATAGCCTTCTCCCCAGTTAATGGACTTTGGGCATTTGTCACATATCAGCTGCTCGTAGGTGAATGAATTTACATCTTGATTCTCAATTCTGTTCCATTGGTCTATGTATCTGTTGTACCAGTACCAGCCTGTGTTTTGACTACTGTGGTGGTATAATAGGTTCAAAAGTTGGAGGGTAAGGGCTCCCACTTTGTGCTTCATAGTGCTTTGTTTATGCAAGGCCTCTTCCTTTCCCGTATGAAGTTGGTGACTTTTTTCTCCATCTCAATAAAGATATCACCTAAATTTGAAGCAAGATTGCATTGTATCTGTAGATTGCTTTGTGTAGAATTGACATTTTCAGTGTTGAGTCTTTATGTCCTTGAACAAGGTATGTGTCTCCACTTAACGTAGGTCTCTTTTTGGTTTCTTGAAGTAGTGTCTTGTAGTTTTCTTTATGTAAGTCTTTTATGTCTCTGGTTAGATTTATTCCTAAATTTTGTATCTTCTTGGGGGCTATTGTAAATGGTATTGATTTGGTGATTTCCTACTTGAAATTCTGTTTGTTGTTGTAAAGGAAGACAACTGATTTTTGTGTGTTTATCTTGTATGCTGATGTTTCACTGAAATCTTGTATTACTTTCAGTAGTTTTCTTGTGGATACTTTTAGTTTTTTGTTTATAAGATCATAGCATCTTCAAATGGAGATACTGTTATTTCCTCCTTGGCAATCTGGATACCCCTTCTTTGAGTAGCCAATTGCTCTGGCGAGTATTTCCAGCACAATGTCTAACAACAGTGATGATAAAAGTCATCCTTGTCTGGTTCCCATTCTTAAAGGGGATGCTTCCAGACTTTCTCTATTTAGGATGATCTCGGCTGTTGGTTCTTTATAAATATCCTTTATTATGTTGAGAAATTTTCTTTCTATTCCTAGTTTACTGAGAATTTTTATCAAGAACAGATGTTAGACTTTGTCAAATGCCTGTCTTGCATCCATTGGTAAGATCACACAGTTCTTTTATTTTGTTTTATTTATGTGATAGATTACATTGATTGTTTTTCTAATGTTGACCATCCCTGCATACCTGGTATATCTCCCACTTGGTTGTAGTGAATTATTTTCTCTTCCACTTGCTGCAGTGAATTATTTTTTTATATGTTTTTGAATTTTATTGGCTAGAATTTTGTTGAGGATTTTTATGTCTATGTTCATGAGGGATATTGGTCTGTGATTTTCTTCTTTTTTTTGTGGTGCCTTTAACTGATTATGGTATCAAGGTTACATTAGCTTCATAGAATGAGTTCAGTAGTATTCCATTCTTTCCTACACCCTAAAATATCTTTAGTAGTAGTAGTGTTAACCCTTCTCTGAAAGTTTGGTAGAATTCTTCAGTGAAGCCGTCAGGGCCAGGGCTTTTTGTTATTGGGAGTTTTTAAATTACCTTTCAAACTCTTATTTTGTTATAGATTTATTTAGTTGTTCTACTTCTTTGTGTTAGTTTAGGTAGGTAGTATGTTTCTGAAAATTTGTCCATTACCTCTAGATTTTCAAATTTGTTGGAGTACAGTTTTTCTTAGTATTCTGTTATGATTCCTTTAATTTCATTTGTATCTGTTGTGATACCATTCATCTCATTTCTTATTCAGATTATTTGCTTTTCCTGCTTTTCTTTTGTCAGTTTGGCCAGTGTTTTATCAATTTTGTTGATCTTTCAAAAAACGAGCGTTACTTCCTCATGTTCCTCATGTTACTTCCTCATGTTCCTCATGTTACTCATGTAATTGTTTTTCTCTATCTCATTTAATTCTGCTCTGATTTTTAGTATTTGCTTTCTTCTGGTGCCCAAGGGCTTCTTTTACTGCTCTCTTTCTGTTTGTTCAAGTTTAAAGGTTAAAGTTTTGATGTAGGGCCTTTCTTCTTTTGGATGTGTGCACTTATTGAGACAAGTTGACCAGTAAGTACTGCTTTTGCTGTGTCCCAAAGGTTCTGGTAGGATTTGTTTTTATTCTCATTTGATCCTGTGAATTTCTTTATTACATCCTTAATTTCTTTTGTAACCTAGTAGTTTGGGAGCAAAGTATGGTTCATACGTTTCATTTTTTTTCCCCACCTTGCTTTTTCTGTTACTGATTTCTACTTCTAGGGCTTTATGATCAGAAAAGATGGGGTGTAATATTTTGATGCTTTGAATTCTGTTAAAGCTTGCTTTGTGGCCTAATAGGTAGTCTTTTTTGGAGAATGTTCCATGTGCATTGGAAAAGAAAGTACACTTTGCTGCTGTTGTGTAGAGTGTTTTCTGTATATATGAGATCAAGTTGGTTGACTGGCATTTATATCTTCCATGTCTTTATGGAACTTCTTTCTGAATCCTCTATCCTTCACCAAAATTGATGTGTTGAAGTCTCCTACTTTTATTGTGGAGCTGTCTATTTCTCTTTTCAAGGCTATGTAGAGTTTGTTTTATGTATTTTGGAGTCCCATGAACGGCACTGGGTTGTTTTTTTTTTTAATGGATCCATAAATATTTATTATGATTATGTCCTCCTGGTGTAGTAGCCTTTTAATTATTATATAGTATCCTTCCATATCTTTTGTGGTGCATTGTACTTTAGAGTCTATCTTGCCAGAGATTAATAGTGCCATTCCTGCTCTGTTTTGATTGGTGTTTACTTGATACATTTTGTTGCATCCTGTAAATTTTGTTTTCTTTGTGTCTTTAAGACATGTCTCTTTAGGCAGCATCATGTCTTTTTAATTCATTCTGCCATTCTTAATCTCTTTATTCATGCATTTAGTTAACTTACATTCAGCATAATTATTGATTGGTCTGAGTTTAGTGCTGTCATTTTTTAAATGTATTTTTTTGTCTGTTGTTGACTCTTCTACTTAGTAGTTTTCTTTGTTAAGCTGTTTTTCTTTATGTTTTTTCTTTCCATCTTTTTCATCATCCTTGATTTGGTATTTAGTGAGTCTATGTTTTTCTTTTTGTAATGTGTAGGATTGTTTGTTTCCTTTGTGGTTATGTTAATATTTACCTCTGTTTTTCTAAGTTTAAAACAACCTTTCATCTCTTTATATTGCCTTGACTTTCTCTCAATATGAAACATCTATGACTATATTGTTTAGTTCTTTTTTATTTTAATGTTGTCATCTTTTAAATTTTGATATCTCTGTTTCCCTATTTTCAGTGTTTTAGCTTTGATATCAGTTTGTGACTTCCTATATGAGTGATGTCTGATGGTTTTGCCCTGTGTTCTGGGCTTGGGCTGTTATCTGATGTTACTGATTTTCTAACCAAAAGACTCCCTTTAATTTTTCTTGTAATTATGGTTTGGTTTTTATTAACTCTCTAAAGTCATGTTTATCTGGAAGTATACTAATTTCAACACCATATTTGAGAGACAGTTTTGCTGGATAGTTAATTCTTGGTTGGTGATTTTTTCCTTCAAGGTTTTATAAATTTATATATCAGCCCATTTTGTTCCTGCCTGCATGGTTTCTGATGAGTAGTCCAAGGTTAGTCTTACTGACTCCCTTTGTAGATGACTTTTGTTTATCCTTAGCTGCTCTTGAAATTATCTCTTTATCTTTGGTTTTGGTTATAATATGTCTTTGTGACTTCCTTTTGGGATCCACCTATGTGAAGTTCAGTGAGCTTCTTGGATAGATTATCTTCTTGTCTTTCACAGTATCAGGAAAGTTTTCTGCTAAAAAATCTTCAGTGGTTTTCTCTGTATTTTCTGTTAGCTGTACCACTCACTCTCATTCTCATACACCAATCACTCATTAGTTTTTCTTCTTGATAGAGTCTGACATTATTGTTAGGGTTTATTTTTTATAATTGTTTTATCTGATTTTCCCTCAAATAAGTTAGTGTCAGGTGCTTTATCTTCAGTCTCACTAATTCTGACTTTCACTGCATCAAGCCTGCTCCTATAACTGTCTATTGCGTTGTCAGATTCTGAATTTTATTATTTGTCTTTTAGGCTTCTGTTTGCTGTATCTCTGCGGATTGTGATAGACTTTGTCATTATGGTCTTGAATGGTCTACTTAAGTTCCACTATTGGTCTATGTATTCCTTTACTTGTTCTGTGTTTTGCCTGATCTCCTTCCTGATCTCTTGAAGAGCTCTGTATATTAAACTTTTGAATTCTGCCTCTGGGAAATCAAAGAAATTTTCTTACCTTGGGATGGTTCTTGTTTCTTTGTTTCGGGTGCTTGCTGAAGGCATCATGGTCTGCTGCTGTATCTGATTTGATATTGACTGTTGTCCCTGAGCCATCAATCTGCTATTATATTTATCTTATATTTGCCTATTGTATCCTAGCTTCTTTTGACATGCCCAAATAGGCTGCTCTTGTGGGATAGTTTGATTATTTGTGTCTTTGAAGCTCTCATGTCCTGACACCAGGTGGTCAGTGCACGTTTCTTGTATGGATTCAGTTCAGGTGTGCAGGTAGTCTGTCACCAAACATGTGATGCAGGCTCTTGCCTACAGTCCTGAATGGGCAGGGATGATTGGGATAGGCACAGGTATCTGGCTACAGTAGAGGAGCATGCACTGAGAAAAACAGGGGGCTGATAGCTTCCCCTGGTTATCTGGTAGGGAAATGTATTCTCCTTCTCTAGAGCATGTAGGTGGATGGGTTTTGTGGCCAGATTATGGGCACCTAGTGCTGTTGGCTGTAATGAATGGGATTCACCACTTATTCCTGGATCCTTTTCACAAGGGGCTAGGTGATGTGGATGGAGCCACCAATCCTCAGGCCCCTGCATAATTGGCAGAGCAGTGTCAAATGTCACAAAACTGCCTCCTTATCTTAATAGTTGATACAGTTTAACTTAGGCTTCAGATAGGTGATATCTAGTTATAAAAAGCTGGCTTTCACATAGGAAGATAGGAGTAGCTTTCAAGATAACCACAAAGAAAATTGACAGACGCACTCATCAAGATAAAGAAGAAAAACACAAAGTCTCAGGAGATACAAAATCTACAAAAACAAGAGTAATGACCAAAACACACACACACAAAAAAAAAACCCAAAAAAACAAAAAAAAAACCCACAAACAAAAGGAATTCAGAACAGGAGAGTAAGAGGAATGAAGATAATGTCAGCACCAGGAAAAACAAGAGAACTACAAAATAACAGCAATAAACTCACACCTGTTAACAATCATACCAAAAGTAAATGGCCAAAATGCCATCTAAAGGTCACAGTCAACCAAGTTGACCTCTCAGATGCTATAGAACAGTCCACCCAATAGCTGAAAAGTACGCATTCTTTTCTAACTCTCATGGAACGTTCTTCAGACTAGACCACATCTTAAGGCATAAAAAGACAAAGAATGAAAGAATGGATTAAAAAAAAAAAGAACACATCAATAGGCTATCTATAGAAGACATACCTTATAAACAAACTTATTAAAAGCTCAACAAACAGAAAAAATAAGTCTAGCAAAGAGCTACCAAAAAACAGCAGGGGTGGCAATACTAATCTCAGATAAAATAGACTTTAAAACAAAATGTACCATAAAGGACAAAGAAGAGCATTATATAATGATTAAAGATATGATCCATCATGATATAACCATAATAAATATCTGTGCACCCAGTGACAGGCTCAAAAATATATAAAACTCTAACAGCACTGAAAAGATAAATTGGCAGTTCCACTGTAGTAGGAGGAAACTTCAACACAGCACTCTGGGAAACAGACATAACATCTAGAAAGAAACAACAGAAATAAAGATCTAAAGGTCACAGTCAACCAAGTTGACCTCTCAGATGCTATAGAACAGTCCACCCAACAGCTGAAAAGTACACATTCTTTTCTAACTCTCATGGAACTTTCTTCAGACTAGACCACATCTTACGGCTAAAAAGCAACTCCAAATAAAATCCAAAACATTGAGAGAATACAAAGTATCTTCTCTGATCGCAATGCCATCAAAATAGAAATTAATAACAGGAAGAGCAAGGAAAAAAAATACATGGAAACTGAATAACACCCTACTTAAAAACTAGCAGGTAAGAGAAGACATTAAATATGGAATAAAAAAAATTCTAGAATGAAATAAAAATGAAAACATAACATACCAAAACCTTTGGGATGCAGCAAAGGTAGTTCTCACAGGTCAGTTTAATAGCAATAGATCCACACATCAAAAAAGAAGAAAGGGACAAATAAAAACATTAACTATACAACTTTAAGAAATTAGAGAAAGTCTTTTAACAAATGGTGCTGACAAAACTAGAGGTCCACCTGCAAAAAAAGAAACAAGACCCATACCTCACACCATAAATCAAAGACCTAAATATAAAACCCAAACCTATAAAGACTATAGAAGTAAAAATAGGGTCAGTGCCACAGGTTCTAATGCAAGGCACTAACAGTATATAAACCATAACCCACAATACACAAATACTAGAAGATACACTAGATAACTGGGATCTTCTAAAAATTAAATAATTATACCCATCAAAAGACTTCATCAGAAGGCCAAAAAAATGTCCCACCATGCCTTACCAACATTAGTGGATGGAGCTAGCTGTACATGTATGGAAGTTTCCTTGATTCCACACTCATATGTGAAGGAAAAAGGGAGGGGAGAGAGAGAAGGCAGAGTAAAAAACAGAACCTGTCTTCCTTTCCTCCATCGCCTGCTTTCATTCACATCTCAGTATGAATCAGGAAATGTCTAGATATCTAGCAGCTAGTCCCATCCATGGAGATTGATAAGACATGGAGGAGGAGAAGGTCTGAGTATATGATTGTGCGTCAACTTGGCTGGGCCATGATTCTCAGTGTTTTGGCAGTCACATAATGTGGTCACTTCCCTGTTGAGATGCGATATACAATCAATCCCCATGATGGAAGCTGCTGCAAGTAGTAAGGCCCTTGAAAGGGAGCTTCCTTGGGCTTGTGGCCTGTGACAAATGTAAAGGGACATTCTGGCAAGGCTATGGGCTTTTTGCTCATGCTGGGCATGCAGCTGGCTCCTATTCATCTGACCTCTTTTCTTGGGACTTGAGCTAGCAGCTTACATGCAGTCTTGCTTGCTGATCTTGGGATTCATCAATCTTTACAACCTGAGAGCCAGAGACCTGCCCTCCAACCTGTTCATCTTGGGTTCTCCAGCCTCTTCACCTATATGATTCAGGAGAAGCCTCTGTCCTGACCCATGGACTTGGGACATTGTAGCCTCTAAAACCTCGTGGGCCATTTCCTTTATAAAAATCTTTCTCTGTATGTATATGCTGTACTGGTTTTTCTTCTCCAGAGAACCCAGCCTAAGACATCAAGGGTCAGGAAAATCAAGAGTTTAACCTTGGACCTATGAAGTATGAAGCTTTATGAGTCAGCCAGCTGTCAACATCAGACTGACAATTGGACACCTGAGTCAGGAACTCAGAGGTCTGAGTGAGCTAAACCTACAGTTCTAAAAAGATGCTGGAGCTAAATTCTCAGTGGAAACACCCCTAGAGTAGGCTGAAGCCTCTGTCACATAGCACCAGGGAGAATGAGGGTAGGGCTCTGGGACTGGCAGCAAGCCCATAGCCTTGCCAGGTCTCTTTGGAGACCTTCACTCACCCAGCAGGCAGAAAGCAGAAGGGGACAGTGAGGCCTGGAGGCTGTATGAGAGGACAGAAATAGGAAGCTAGAAGGGGATGAGTGGGACAGGGAGTTGGGTTTTTCTTTCCCCCTTGCTTCTTTCCATTAATCTTTCCTTTGATTTATCCTTCTTTTCTTCCTTCCTCCTTTCTTTTTTCTTAAGAATAGAGCTATTAGCACTTTGTTGTTGATGAACAAATCTGTCCCATCCACTTGTGCAGGGCATGGGTGGTCATCTTGCATTTTTCAGATTTGGTTAGTGAATGGCTGAATGAGTTTTGCTCTGCAAGATATTTAGGGGATAAGAGCAAGACTACCTAGCAATGGGTTGCTTTGAAGGGCAAGGAACTGTTATTAGACTTCTGGTAAGTGACTTAGTGAGTGCTCTTTCTTTACAAATTTTACAATCTTTCAGCATCTGCTGATATAGACATAGATGGGAGAGGTGAGATAATTGGGGCAAATGTACCAGAAGGATGTTCCTGGGGACTTTCTGCTGTCAAGGACCCTGGGTGTCCCACAGGCTCATCTATGATTCCAAAGGTAGGTTAGGGTATTTTTTTATTGTGATTAAGTGAAAATATACAGTCCAAAATAAATTTGCATGCCCACTTACCTGCTGCTCCTTCTGCTGTCCTTGCCTAGTGACAGCATACTCCTCCTTTTCATTCTATATATGTCATATTCTATTAACAATCTCCCATCCCCTCCTCCCAACCCTCCCCTCTTCCTTCTCGTAAGAGACCAGTAGGACAGACAGTATCCTTTAGGTGCATAGAACCATAAAGTACACCATATGGTCACATTGTATCCATGAGTCTGGTCCATTCCTGTCTGAAGAGTTGACCTCAGTAATGTTTTCTGGTCAGGGGCAACAGCAGCAGGGAACCCCCAGGTCACTGGACCGTGAATTGTGGTCTTCCGTTAGTTCTTGAGGTGCATCCCTCTTTTTCTCGTGTTGCCACTGGGACTCAACATTGTGTGCCCCATCATGGCTATCTTTGATGGTGGCCGAGCACCATCTGATCCTTCAGATCGCATGCTGGTACAAGTCACCCATTCACATGAGACTTTCTGTCTCCTGGGCTCTTTTTTTTTCCTCGTGTCTTTGTTGTTCTTGGCGATTGTCTGTTCTGAATGAGTTGAGAGTAAACATTTGGTGTACCTCAGATAGAAGCTTGCTAGCTTTTAAGACCCTACACGACACTCACCAATATGGGGTACAGAAGACTGTCCTAGCAATAGGCTAGTTATGGCAATTGGCCTCGATCTCCCCTGACAGCATGATCCCCAGACCCCCGCCCCTGCTACTCTATGCTTGCAATGTTGGAGCAAGATTAGAAGAGTTTTCCATTTATGTTGAAGTCCAGTTAAGTTGATCTTCTTTCTACTGTGTGCTGTCACTGCTTTTACAAGTTTTGGGTAGTTTCTGCTGGTGAATGCAGCTAGCATCCACCATGTGCTCCCTGGCACCATGCAGTATTCTAAGCACAGGTTACATGGCAGTAAGCAACCAGACAAGTCTCCTATCCACCAAAAGGTGCAGTCTGATTCTAGGCATGTACTTAAATAAGGTGTGTCTCAAAAAGGGAATTTTAAGTCCATGTTGGGTGTGTGATTTATAAGGCTCCTGAAAGAATCATTACATTAGCATTTAAGGAAGCTCTAAGCCCAAACCAGCAGCAACTGTAAAACCGTGGCCTTGAGAACATCCTGTTTTCTTTGTATTCTCTGTCACTGTCTGCTTCACATGCCTTCACGTGTGAAACTACTTCTTCAAGATATCTTTAAGCAGCTTGTGCCCTTACATTTGGTCTTCTTTATTCATTGTCCAGCTTCCTTACATACATAAAGGAATTGCAAAGACCAAGGTTTGGGTCAGGTGCACTTTAGTTATCCAAGTGCTGTCTTTGCTTTTTAGTACTTCAGAGAGGTCTTTTGCAGCATATTTGCCCAGTGCAATATGTTGTTTGACTTCTTGAATGCTACTTCCGTGGGCATTAACCATTGATCCAAGTAGAGTGAATTCCTTGACAGCTTTGTTTTCTTCACTGTTCATCTTGATGTTTATCGGTCCAGTTGTGAGAATAGCATTTTTATCATCTTCACATTTCAGGTGTAATCCGTACTAAAAGCTTTGAGCTTCATCGTTAAGTGCATCAAGTCCTCTTAGTTTTCATCAAGCAAGGTTGTGTCATCTGCGTGTTACATGTGGTTAATGAGTTTTCCTCCAATCTTGTTGTGTACTTTTTTATATATATAGTCTGGCGTCTTTGACCTTACATTCTACCCTCCCACCCCAGGAAACTGTATCAGCAGGAATTCCTTTCCCTTAAAGCAGTCCTGGTGACATGGAAACATGGGAGGGGCAGGTCAAGATAAAAGGCCAGGGTGTAAGTTAGGAGCATGGCACAGTGGGAGTTGCCTGACTTGCATCCAGCAAAGCCACAGTCAAAGTCTTGCTGTTTGTCTCTAGGCACTTTTAAGGCACTTTTCCTCTTCCTCGCCTCTGTGTGTGCCTGGTATTCCGGATACCTGCTTGCCGAGCTGATGCCAGAGGTGCCACTGTCAAATGCTGTCTATAGCATTCGGAGCATCGGTGAGAAGCCTGTCATCAAACGTATGTTGCACATGCTTGTCCAGAGGAAATATCTGCAGTGTTGCTGTAGCAGTAGAAGCAGGGGTGGGTCTCTGGCCTCAGCTTTACCCTAACGAGCCTTTTGATTTTGATGTTAATGACAATGAGGAGATGTAAGTACTGTACAAGAGCTCACTCAGTCCCCATACCATCCTCAGGAGGGTACCACTAACCATCCTGTATTAGGCAAGAAGATGCAGGCTTCAGTTCGCAGCCATGATCTAGTCTTTAAGACACCCAGTCCTCCAAGTCTCAGCTGCCTTATCTGTGAAATAACCAGAGAGACCCAGATGCTAAAGTCTTAAAATATATTAAAGTATCTAAGTTTTAGACTCAAGCTAACATATCTGTCAGTTTTTGTATTGTGGGGGCTTTCATGTTGTTGTGATACTAGAAGCTATGCCACAGGTACTCAAATATCAGCAGGGTCACCCGTGGCAGACAGGTTTTAGCTGAGCTTCCAGACTTAAACAGACTAGGAAGAAGGACCCGGCAGTCTACTTCTGAAAAGAATTAGTTGCTGAAAACTTTATGAATAGCAGCAGAACATTGTCTAATATAGCACTGGAAAATGAGCCCCTCAAGTTGGAAGGCATTCAGAAGAGGACTAAGAAAGAGCTGTCTCCCCAAAGAGTTGACCTTAATGAAGTGGATGGATCAGGATTTTAAGACCTCCATTGTTGATGTAGCATGACTCAAAATGAGAAGAAATAACTTCAAAACATCTATTAACTATCAGAATGTGGAATGTATGAAGTACAAACTAGGCAAGACTAAGATGGTAGAGTGGTCAGATGCTTCCTGTGATCCCTCTAACAGCAAACAGCAAAAAAAGGAATGGATTATATATGGCATTCTAGGAGCCCTGAACATCAAAGGGAAAGCTGAGAAGTTGGACCTAACAACAGAGAAGGAAGAGTAGATCTAGAAGAATATAGGACTGGCCAGATCTGACCCTGTAAGTTAGAGCCCCACAGGTAGATTGGTTATAGTGAGCTTGGCAAGCAGAATAGTAGCTTTCAGAAAGTGTCTTCCTCAGCGGGAGAGGCTCAGTGGTGGAAAAATCTACTGACGCCTCCAGAATTAGTAAAGATCATATTCAGTTATCAAAACCTAAGTGGATTGTGTCCAATCTACCATACAATGATCTAGATCTTTCCTTCAGTATGAACCTCTCTCCCTTTTCCTAATGCTTCCCCCTCCCTTCTCTGCACTGTGTCTGGCTCCAGAGTCTGACTGGTCAGAAATAAGACTTCCTTATGCATGCCCAAAGCCATGCTCCTAGACTTGGAGATGGAATAATTTAAAAACAAGGGAGAAAATGCCAGTTCTTCTAAGCCAGGAACTTAGGGCAGAAGCAGTTCCTTTACCAACACTCAGGTGTAATGGGCATGCCTTCTTCATAGACACTCACTGATGGCTGTCAGGCCTCTGTGTTTCTTGTTGCATGCAGCCAGATACCTGTGCCTACACCAGTCACCACGTAACCACTACCTATTTAGAACTGTAGGGGACAGCCTGCCCCATACATTTGCTGATGGTGAGCTGAATACTACGAGAAAAGTAAATGGACACCTGGGGTCACCTGCCTAGTAACAGCCCTAAGCATCTGGTGACAGGATGTTAGAGCTTCAAAGCCACCAATTATCAGACTAGTTCACATGACCAGCCTATTTTTAGCATTTCAAAAGAACACAAAACAAGAAGCTAGAGCACAGTAACCAAACATAAATAAAAACAACAGCATACTGATGGCTCAGAAACAGCAGTGAATAGCAAACAACTTAAATAGGCACACCACAATGGCTTCAGAAATCTCCGAAAACAAGAACCAAGAAGATTTCCAGATGAAAAAACTTCGTAGAATTATTGGAGGTAGAATATAAAATATTAATATTTAGAATTCCTGAAGAGATCAGGAAGGAAATCAGGCAAAACACAGCAGGGTATAATGACAAATTGAACAGCCTGCAAGAAGGCATAGAGAAACCTCTTGCAAAAATTCAGAAGATTAATAATAAAATTACAGAATTCTACAACTCTATAGAAAATCAAAAGAACAGAATTGAGGCAATGGAATGCACAGTTAGTGAGACTGAAGATAAAACTCTTGACACAAATATATTTGAGTAAAAGAAAGCTAAAAGAATTTTTAAAAGTGAAAAGATACAGTAGCAGGGATAGGAGTCTGGGGACCATGTTTTCAGGGGACACTGATGTCAATTGGCATACTAGCCTTTTGCTATGAGTCTTCTGCACCCCATATTGATGACTGGCATCTGGGGTCTTAAAAGCCAGCAAGCTGCCATCTGAAGGACATCAATTGTTCCTAGTCCACCTGGAATAGATGACAAATGAAAACATCAAAGACACAAAGAAAAGTGAGCCCAAGAGACAGAAGAAGCCATATGATTGGGAGGCCTACATCGGCATGAGAGCAGAAGAACTGGATGGCGCCTGGCCACCACCAAAGGCAGCCTTGATAGAGGTCACATTATAGAGTCCCTGAGGTAACATGAGAAAAAGAGGTGTGCAGATCAAGAACTCTACTAAGTAAAGACCAGAATTGATTGTCCAGTGACCTGGAGGGTCCCCTGGGAATATAGCCCCTAGACTTGCTGCTGCCCCAGACCTGAAACCAGTACTGCGGTCAACACTTCAGAAAAACAATGGACTGGACCTGGGGCCACAGAGAGAACATGTGGTATGTGTACTTTATGGTTTTATACATTTATAGAAGGCTGTCTTCTTCCTAGAGGGGAGAGGAGAGGGCAGAGAGGAAGGGACAGGTGCTCTTTGGGAGGATACTAGAAGTAAAGACTTAAAAGGAGGCATATGCTGTCACATGGTGGGGAGAGCAGATAGAGTTGTAGAAAGGCAGGTATGCAAAATTGACTTGGATTGTATACTTTCACTTAATCATAATAAAAAAATTAAAGAAAAAGGAATATTAAAAAATGAAGAAACACCAAGAATTATGTGAGGCACTATCAAAAGAAATAATGCACGAGTGATTGGAGTACCAAAACAGGAAAGGATAACAGAAAATTCAGAGAGAATTGTCAAAGATTTTTTTGACAGAAAGCTTCCCTGATATGAAAGATGAGAAGATATCTACCAAAGAAGCTCATAGAACTCCACACAAGGTAGATCGAAAAAGAAAGGCACCAAGACTAATTATAATCAAACTTAGAATTTTAAAGGCACTTGGGTATAAAAGAAAAAGTGTGTACAAAGAGTCAATAAGGCTAAGCTCAGATTACTCAGGAGAAAACATGCAGACAAGAAGGCAATGGGATGACATATTAAAAGCTTTGAAGGATAAAAATTGGCAGCCAAGAAATATATCCAGGAAAACTGTGTCAAATATGATGGCAAAATTAGTATATTTCCAAGTAAATACAAGTTTACCAAATTTGCAAAAACCAAATCAAAATTACAAGAAATCCTAAAGAGAGTCCTTCACTGAGAAAGTCAGTAACATTAGATGACAACCCAAGAGTAGAACACAGGACAGAGCAACAAGATACCAACACAGTTAAGGAAGTTACAAAAATAAAGCTACAACACTGAAAATAGAGGAACAGAGATATCATTATGTAAAAGACAATAACATTAGAACAAAAAGAGGAACTAAAAAGTATAATCATAGGGAGTCAAGATGGCAGACTAAACACACATCTCCCTGAATCCCTCTGGAAACCAACACCTGAAATGATAATCAAACAGAGCCTTCTGGTCACCTAGTGAGCTCCAGGACACAACACAGGGCTGTTAATTTGGAGTTAGTACCACTGAATGAAAAACCTCCTCTCTTCCACTGACTCCTGCTCCTGGCTAGTTCTGGCTCTCACAGACTGAAGGTAACTTACCATTTTGAATTTTTTTTTTTTTTTTTGTCTTGGCTGGCAGGCAGAGCTGGGTCTTGCTTAGCAGCTAGTCTCAAATGCACTGCTGGTGGGATAGGTAGGCAAAATTACCATATTTGGGGAGCCAGGCTAAGGACTCTGTGCATCTCTTGATTTTGGGCCTGTTTTTCTGCCTCTGCCACAGTGTGGTTTGTATGTAAGTGGCGGCACCCTTGTGCGAGACGCCACCTTGGATGCAGAGATTTTAGCTGGACCTAGTTCTTGGCATAAGAGCCAGCACCAGCCTACAGGAAAGCACTTTTCTGACAGAAAAGCAGTAGTTTGCACAGTGTCGCCTACTGCTGGGGCACAGCAACAGAGGCTGAGGACTCACTGCATCTTGGCACCTTTGGCCTGTCTTTCCACCTCTGCCACAGGGTAGCATGTACAAAAGCAGCGGCAACCTTGTGCAGGGCACCATATTAGATATGGCGGTCACAGCTGGACCTAGTTCTTAGCCTGGGAGCAAGCACTTGCCCACAGGAGAGTGCCTTTCTCCCAGAAAAGCAATAGTTTACACAGTGTCATCTGTGGCTGGGGACTGTCAGCAGAGGCCAACAGGGCAGTGGCAATGCTGTATTTTGAACTAGTTTGTATCATCTGGGGTTCGATATACAGGTGCTTTCTTTGCCAGTTGGGAAGAGGGACCTCTACACCTGAAAACCTGACTGACTTAGGAAGTTGTCAGATGCCTTTTATATTTCATTTTAAGATGGCCTAAAGAAACATCTGCGGTTCATCTGACAGTATCTCTCCCAGCCTTTATCAACTTACGTGAAGCCCAAAAAGCAACAGACTCTTCAGAAAGCAGTAAACAAGCAATCACCTATGGCTTCAGAAGGCCCCCAAATTAAACAACCAAGGAGTTTTCTGGACAAAGAAGCTTTTCTGGAATTATCGGAAGGTGAATACAAAAGGATTATATACAGAGACCTTCTAGACCTTATACAAAATGCAGCAAAGCAAAATGAAAAATTCAGCAAGCTATTTGATCTGATGGAACATCAGTACCTGAAATCCAACAGATCAAGAATGAAGACAAAGATATAGAAACTTCAATTCAAAGCCAAGAAAACAGAATGGAACAAATGGAAAAGAGACTTTTTGACCTGGAAGACAGAGCTGCTGACTCCAGCATCTATGAGGAGAAATCAGAAAAAAGAAACAAGAAAAATGAAGAAGGATTAAGAAGCAGGTGGGACTATATTAAGAGGAACAATCTATGATTAATAGGAGTCCCTGAACAGGGCGAGACACCCGAGACGACAGAGAGTGTTGTTGCTGAGCGACTGACAGAAAACTTCCCAGAAATCATGAAGGAAGGGAATATAGATATCCAAGATGCATATTGAATCACTCAATAGAGATCTCAAAAGAAAGACTGAAAGACATATTATAATCAAGTTTAACAAAATGAAACAGAAGCATAAACTCTTAGAGGCAGCAAGACTCAAAGCAAAGCTAACTTTCAGAGGGAAACCCTGTAGGCTTTTGTCAAATTTCTCAGCAGAAACCATGCTGGCATGGAGACAGTGGCATGAAACATTCAAAGCCTTGAAGGAGAAGAACTCCCAACCAAGAATTATATATCCTGCAAAACTATCTTTCAGATATGAAAATGAAATGAAGATATTTGCAGATAAACAGAAACTCAGAGACTTTATAAAAACCAAACCAAAGCTACAAGAAAAACTGAAAGAATCTGTTGGCTTTGGCTTAGAAGAACAAAATCGCTAACTTTATGTTTTAGAAGTACACATCATCCAGAATCCTACTCAGCTAGGGAAGGCTCCAAACTCCATCAAAGCTTTAATACTGAAAGAAGTAGTGCAGTGATTATCATGAAAACTATGGTGCCATCATATTAAAAAGAGGGATGCACTACAGTCGTTATAGTCCTTCCAAATGGAGAGGAAATTGACAAGACTGGTAGTAATTAAAATTGAGTTTATACATAGTTTATTAAGGGGATCATAGGGGCAGCTGTAAAGCACAACAAAGATGCAACATACCATATCAAGAAATGTAACACAGGAATATCAACACCTACAAAACCAACTCTGAAAAAGGTGGAAAATCAACTCACAAAAAAGAATATCCCAGAACAGATTTACAAGAACAACAGAGAACACGTCAACACAAAAATAAACATATCACAGTGGCAGCACTGAACACATACCTATCAATAATTACATTGAAGGTGAATGGACTGACTGCTATAGTAAAGAGACATCGAGTGACATCCTGGATCAGAAGACATGACCCATCCATATGTTGCCTGCAAGAAACTAACCTTAGACGTAAAGGTAGGAACAAACTGAAAATTAAAGGATAGAAGAAATTATATATCAAGCTAACAAAGAAGAGCAGGTGTGGCAATTCTAATCTCAGATAAAATAGATTTTATTGTAACATTCACCATCGTGGACAAAGATGGACACTATTTATTGCTGAAAGGTTCAGTACACAACCAAGACTTAACTCTATTACATATTTATGCATCTAATATTAGAGCACCTAAATATGTCAAAGAAACAGTGACTACACTCAAAAAGGAAGTAGATCACTCCACATTAATAGTGGGAGACTTCAACACTCCACTCTAAATATTGGACAGATCATCTAGAAAAAAGCTCAGTAAAGATACAGAAGACCTCATTGCCACAATTAACCAACTCAACCTCATTGACATATACAGAACTTTCTACCCATCAGCAGACAACTACACCTTGTTCTCCAGTGCGCATGGAACATTCTCCAGAATAGACCATATGTTACGACATAAAGCAATTCTCAACAAAATCCATACCATTGTATTACTGTAAAGCATCTTCTCAGGTCATAAAGCCATAAAAGTTGAAATCAATAGCAGAAAAAACATACACAGTGGAACTCTTGGAAACTGAATAACATCTTGCTCAAAAAACCATGGATTATAGAAGAAATCAAGGATGAAATAAAGAAATTCGTCGATTCCAATGAGAACAAAAACACTTCTGACCAGAACCTATGGGATACAGCCAAAACAGTGCTTAGAGGTCAGTTTATCTCCACAAAATGCACACATCTGGAAGGAAGAAAGAAGCCAATTCAAAGAACTGACCCTACAGCTTGAACAAGTAGAGAGAGAACAACAGAGAAACCTGTCAGGTACCAGAAGAAAACAAATCATAAAGATTAGAGCAGAACTAATGAATTAGAGAATAGAAGAACAATTGAAAAAATTGAAAAGACTAAAAGCTGGTTATTTGAAAAGGTCAACAAAATTGACAAACCATTGGCCAAACTTAACTAAAGAAAAATAGGAAACAAATAACCCAAATTAGGAATGAGAGAGGAGTTGTCACAACAGATCCAACAGAAATAAAAAATATCGTAACAGAATACTATGAGAGACTCTAACAAATTTGAAAACCTAGAGGAAATGGACAAATTCCTTGATTCATATCACCTACCAAAATTATCACAAGGTGAACATCACAAAGGAAGAGATTGAAAAAGTCATCAAAAAACTGCCAACCAAAAAAAGCCCAGGCCCAGATGGCTTCATCCCAGAATTCTACCAAGCTTTTAGAGAAGAGTTATCTTCAATACTACAGAGATTATTTTACAGTATAGAAAGGGATAGAATGCTCCCACATTCATTCTATGAAGCCAGCATAACCCTGATACCAAAGCCAGGGAAAGACCCAACCAAAAAGGAGAACTACAGACCAATAACACTGATGAAACTAGATACAAAATTCTTCAACAAAATTCTTGCCAGTAGAATACAACAACATATCAAAAAAGTAATCCATCATGACCAAGTTGGACTCATACCAGGGATGGAAGGCTGGTTCAACATTAGAAAAACAATTAATGTGATGAACCATATAAATATCACAAAAGACAAGAATTACCTGATTTTGTCCATTGATGCAGAAAAGGCATTTGATAAAGTCCAACATCCACTCATGCTAAAAACTCTCAGCAAAATAGGCATAGATGGAAAATTCCTGAATGCCATTAGGGCCATTTATACAAAGCTGTCATCCTGAATGGAGAGAGACTGAAACAGTTTCCCCTGAGACCAGGAACTAGACAAGAATGCCCACTCTCACCTCTCCTATTCAACATTGTACTAGAAGTTCTAGCCAGAGCAATTAGCAAGACCAAGAAATAAAGGGCATCTTCATCAGCAAAGAAGAAGTAAAAATCTCCCTGTTTGCAGATGATATGAGTATATATGCAAAGAATCCCAAAGAATCCATAAGTAAATTGCTCAAACTTATACAACAGTTCAGCAAAGTCTCAGGATACAAGATACACATAAATAATATACCAACAATGAGACTTTATACCAACAATGAGACTGTTAATGAAGAAATCATCAGATCAATACCCTTTCCTATAGCCCCTAAGAAGATAAAGTACCTAGGAATTAATCTAACCAGAGAAATAACAGACCTTTACAAAGAGAACTACAAGCCCTTACTACAAGAAACTAAGAGACACTTAGATAAATGGAGAAACCTACTCTGCTCATGGATAGGAAGACTTAACATTGTGAAAAAGTCTATTTTACCCAAAGCAATCTACCTATATAATGCAATCCCAATACAAGTTCGAGTGTCATTTTTTTAATGAGATAGAGAAACAAATCACCAATTTTACTTGGAAAGGGAAGAAGCCCTGGATAAGTAAAGCCCTACTAAAGAAGAACACACTGGGACTCCTCTCACTACCTGACTTTAGAACCTATTACACTGCCATAGTAGTCAAAACAGCCTGGTACTGGTTCAGATCAATGGAACAGAATTGAGACCCCAGAAATGACACCATCTGCCTATGAACAGTTGAAATTCGACAAAAGCCCTAAGACATCAAACTGGGGTAAAAACAATATTGTCAACGAATGGTGCTGGCAAAATTGGACATTCATCTGCAATAAATTCAAACAAGACCTATATCTTACACCTTATACAAAAACCAACTCAAACCAGGTAAAAAAGATCTAGATAGCAAATCTAAAATGATAAAGCTCATCCAAGAAAAAGTAGGAACAACAATTAAAGTTTTAATAGACAACATAGACAGACTTCAAAATATGTCAAACAAACCACAGTCAACAGAAGAGAAAATAGATAAATGGGAACTATTAAGAATCAAACACTTATGCTCATCCAAAAACTTTATTAATAGAATTAAAAGGCCACCTACAGAATGGGAAAAAATACTTGACAACTATATGTCAGACTGATGTCTGATCTCCATAATCTGTAAGGTACTACAAAATATCAGTAAGAAAATAAACCATCCAATTAAGAAATGGGCAAAGGAAATGGACAGATACTTCCTTAAAGAAGAGATCCAGGCAGCCAAAAAACACATGCGGACATGTTGATGATCTTTAGCTGTTAAAGAAATTCAAATCAAAATGACAATGAGATACCATCTCATCCCAACAAGGTTGGCCATGGTCCAAAAAACACAAAACAACAAATGCTGGAGAGGCTTTTGAGAAACTGTAACTCTTCTACACTGTTGGAGGGATTGCAAAATGGTCCAGCCTCTTTGGAAAGCAATCTGGCACTCCCTAAAAAAAACCGGGAGTGCCAGATATACCATTTGACCCAGTAATTCCACTACTTGGAATATATCCTACAGAATCAAGGCCATTCACACCAACTGATATATGCCCACGAATGTTTATCGCAGCACAGTCCACAATAGCAAAAAGATAGAATCAATCTAGATGCCCAACAACAGAGGAACGGATAGGTAAACTATGGTATATATAGTCAATGGAACACTATGCAATGATAAAGAACAACCATGATTTCAGGATACATCATAACCTGGTTTCAGTTGGAGGACATTCTGTTGAGTGGAAGTAGTCAGTGCCAAAAGGACAAATATTGTATGAGACTCCTACAATAAAAACTCGAAAACAGACTTATACATAGAAGAAAAGACTATTTGACGGCTGCAAGAGAGGGGAGAGAGGGAGGGCGAGGGAGGAGGGTTTAGATTAGATAGTTGATAGAAATATGTTTGAGTGAAATCAGTGACGGCACACATTAGAAAGAAGATCAATATTGACTGGACTTCAACATAAGTTGAGTACTCCTCCCATCCCAATCCAACGTTGCAAGGACAGAGTAGCTGGAGCAGCGGGCTGGGGGCCATGCTCTCTGGCGAAATCGAGACCAATTTGCACAATTAGCATTTTGCTAAAAGAGCTCTCTGCATCCCACATTGGTGAGTGGTGTCTGGGTCTCAAAAGCTGCCAAGCTGCCATCTGAGAGTACAGCAAATGGTCCCAACTCAGCTGGAACAGATGACCACTGAGGACCAAAACGACATGAGGGAAATAGAATCCAGAAGACAGAAGACCCACATGAGTGGGTCTCTACATAGACTCATCACCGGAAGAACCAGATGGTGCCCAGCCACCACCAGTGATAGCCGTGATGGAGCTCACAAAGTTAAGTGTCATGAGTAACACAAGAATAAAAAGGGATGCACCCTGAGATCTCCATCAAAAGATGCAATTGATGGTGCAGAGGCTTCGGGGTTCCCCTGGGAGTATGGCCCCTGGCCCTGATGCTGCCCCTGCCCATAAATCATAATGAAGGTCCACTCTTCAGACAGGAGTGGATTGGACTTGGCAATGCAGAGTGACCATATCTTGGGTACACTTTATGGTTGTATGCATCTATAGGATATCACCCTGCTGACCTCTTACTGGAGGAAGGGTAGTGAGTGGAGAGGAAGGGAAAGGAGACTGTTGGGAGGATGGGACATGTATGGAGCAGAGAGAAAGAATGTACTGTGACTGTGCAGGAAGAACAGTGGAAACCAGTTATAAATGGGCATGTGAATTTATATGGGAATGTACATTTTCATTCAATCATAATTTTAAAAAAAGTTCAATCATATATCTTTCAATGACAGAGGAAGTGAAGACAATACAAAGAAATTAAACACAGGCTTAAGTGTAGAAAAATAGGGGCAAATATTAAGATAATCACAAAAGAAACTAACAGGAGATATACCCTAGACTTAAAGACAAAGTAAAACTCAAAGGATGGAAAAAATATAAAGTTATATCAAGCAAGCAGCATTCAAAAAAGAGCAGGAGTGGCAATATTAATTTATCATAAAATGGACTTTGAAGTAGAATCTACCACATGGATAAGGAAAGACACTACATAATGATTGAAGGGTCAAGACACCAAAAGGATATAACCATGTTAAATATTTACATATCCAATGACAGCTCTCCTAAACACATAAAGTGAACTCAGACAGCACTGAAAAGAGAAATAGACAGCTTCACAATGATAGTGGGAGAAGCTCAATAAAGACACAGAAGCTCTAAATACCTACGTCAACCAGCTTGACCTCATACTCGTATACAGAACACTTCACCGAACAGGAGCCAAAGATACTTTCTTCTCTAATGCATGTGTTAGGCCATAAAGCAAGACTTAACAAAAGTCAGACCATTGAAATATTGCAAAACATCTTTTCAGATGATAAAACCATAGAAGTAGAAATCAGTCACAGAAAAAGCATGAGCAAAAATGTCAAACACATGGAAACTGAACAATACCTTGATCAAAAACAACTGCGTTATAGAAAAATTAAGGATACAATAAAGAAGTTCACAGGATCAAGTGAGAATGAAAACACAACCTATCAGAACTCTGGGACACAGCAAAGGCAGTGCTCAGAGGTCAGTTTATCTCAATAAATGCAGACATCCAAAAAAAGAAAGTGCTAAAATCAAAGCATTAACAGTACAACTCAAACAAGTAGAAAGAGAGCAGCAAAAGAACCTCTTGGGCACAACAAGAAAGCAAATAATAAAAGCTAGAGCAGAACTGAATGAATTAAAGAATAGAAACATGATCAAAGGAGTTAACAAGACCAAAAGCTTGTTCTTTGAAAAGATCAACAAAATTGATAAACCATTGACCAAACCGACAAAAGAAAAAGTGGAGAGAAAGCAAATAACCTGGATAAAAAATGAGATGGGCAGTATCACAAAAGACCCAGCCAATTTTTTTAACAAAGAATCATTGCAATGCTATGGAAAAAATGCACAAATTTTGAAAACCTAGAGGAAATAGACAAATTGCTAGAAGCACACTACCTACCTAAATAACATAAACAGAGGTAGAACAACAAAATAAACCCATAGCAAAAGAAGAGACTGAAGGGGTTATTTTAAAACTCCCAACCCAAAACAGACCTGGCCCTGATGGCTTCACTGGAGAGTTGTACCAGACCTTCATAGATGAGGTAACAATACTTTTACTAAAGCTATTTCAGAGCATAGAAAGATGGAATACTCTCAAACTCATCCTATGAAACAGCGTAACTGTGATACTAAAACCAGGTAAGATACCATAAAAAAGAAAAAATTACAGACAAACACCTCTTGTGTACTTAGATGTAAAAATCGTCAACAAAATTCTAGCCAACACAATTCCACAACATCAAGAGAATAATTCACCATGACCAGGTGGGATTCATACCAGGTGTCTTAGTCATCTAGTGCTGCTGTAACAGAGATACCACAAGTGGATAGCTTTAAAAAGAGAAATTTTATTGTGTCACAGCCCAGTAAGCTCAAAGTCCAAATTCAAGGTGTCAGCTCCTGATGCCAGGGGAAAGCTTTCTCCATTAGTTCTGGAAGGAGGTACCAGCTGTTAGCCTTCCCCTAGACTGGGAGCTTCTGATGTGCAGGGACCTTGAGACCTTTCCAAAGGGCATGCTTTTGCTTTTCTCCCAGCACTGCTTTTTGGTAGTATGAGGTCCTCAAATCTCTCTATTGTTTTTCTCCTTTAGAACTTAAGAGAAGTCTCAAAGCATAATATAATGTTACACATTGAGTCCTGCCCCACCAGCACAACTGCTGCCCATCTCCCTCATTGATGTCATAGAGGCAACATGTACAGCATGGAGGAACGTCGCACAGTACCAGGAATCACAGCCTAGCCAAATTGCTACACACATTTTTTGGTGGGACACAATTCAGTCCATGACACCAGGGATGCAGGAATGGTTCACTACTAGAAAACACAATCAATGTAATCAAATACAGAAATAAAACAAAAGAACCACTTGATTTTAATGCAGAAAAGGCATTTCACAAACCCTGACACCTATTCATGTTAAAAACTTTCATCAAAATGGGAATAGAAGGGGAATTCCTCAACACAATAAAGGGCATTTATACAAAGCCAACAGCCAATACCGTCTAAATGAGGAGAGTCTGAAAGCATTACCCTTGGGAACAGGAACCAGACAAAGATGTCCTTTAACAGCGCTTTTACTTAGCATTGTGCTGGAGGTTCTAACCAGAACAGTCAGGCTAGAAAAACAAATAACGGCCATCCAAATTGATAAAGAAGAAGTCAAAGTATCTCTATTTGCAGGTAATATGATCTTATACACAGAAAACCCTAAAAAATCCATAAGAGACTTTACTGGAACCAATAGAAGAATTCAGCAGATTATTAGTTTACAAGATAAACGTACAAAAATCAGTTGGACTCTTCTACACCAACAAAGAGAATATAAAAGAAGAAATCACTGAATCCACACCATATACAATAGTCCCCAAGAAGATAAAATTCTTAGGAATCAGTCTAACCAGAGATGTAAAAGATCTACAAGGACTGCCAGTTAAGTTCACAAACTCATCTTAGAAAACATGCTGCATACATCATTGCTGGATAAATATCACTACAGTCACCTTTGAAGTACTGTCCTTGAGAAGCTATACACCAACACCAGCACCTAGTCCACGTATCAAAACAGTTTTGGAGCTCTTATTCTGGAATGCCCATCAGAGTTGTTATCATATTACCCTTAATGTCTTGTATGTCATCAAAATGTCTTCCTTTCAATACTTCCTTTATCTTCAGGTAAAGAAAAAAGTCACTGGGGGCCAGATGAGGTAAGTTGACAGGGTGTTCCAATACAGCTCTTTGTTCATTGGCTAAAAACTCCCTTACAGACAACTATACAATTAAGTTTGCAAACTTGCCACCACATCACCATGCACAATGGCCATTTCTGAAAGGGTTCTGAAATTGCTTTGCAGGGTGGTCTAGGCCTGGCACTGGTGCATAGCTTCCCACCAGGAATACTTCCAAGGTGTCCATCGTGATATTCAATACTGAGGTATGTGGCACTGAGAACAAATAAGTTCATGGACTTAACTGTCAGAACTTGTATACATGGAAACAAAACACTACTGCAGGAAACCAAAAGAGACCACCTTGCTCATGGACAGGATGACTCAACATGGTAAAAATGACTGTTTTTCCCAAAGCGAGCTATAGATACAGTGCAATTCCCTATACAAATTCTAAGGGTATTTTTAATAAGTTCAAAAAGCAAATTACTAACTTTGTATGGAAAGGGAAGAAGTCTTGGATAAGCAAAGCATTAGTGAAGAAGAACAGAGTCACACTACCTGACTTTAGAATCCATTATACTGTCTCTGTAGTCCAAACAGCCTGGGACTGGTGCATCCACAGATACATAGACCAAGGGAACAGAATTAAGAATTCAGACATAAAATCATGCACCTATAAGCAGTTGGTAGTTAACAAAGTCTAAGTCTGTAAACTGGGAAAAAGACAGTCTCTGTAACAAATGGCATTGGCATAACTGGATATCCATCTGCAAAAAAAAGGAAACAAGACCCATAGCTCACACCATATGCAAAAACTAACTCAAAATGGATCAGACACCTAAATATAGAATTTAAAACAATAAAGATCATGGAAAGAAAATAGGGACAACTCTGGGAGCCCTAATAAGTGGCATAAACAGAATACAAAACATTACTAACTGCACAAACACCAGAGGAGAAAATAGATAACTGGGAACTTCTAAAATTCAAACACATAATCATCCATAGCAACCACCAAGTGAGAAAGAAGACAACCTTGGCACGACAAATCTGACCAGCATCTAATCTTCATAATTTAAAAGATACTGCAAAATTTCAACAACAAAAAGACAACCCAGTTAAAAACTGGACAAAGGGATTTGAACAGGCACTTCACCAAAGAAGGGTAACAGTTGCATGAGGAAATGCTCATGATCATTGGCTGTTAGAGAAATCTAAATCAAAACTACAATGAGATAACGTCTTACCCCAGCAAGGCTGGAATTAATCCAAAAAACACAAAATAATAAATGTTAGAGAGGCTGTGGAGAGATTGGAAAACTTATACACTGCTGGTGGGAATGTAAAATGGTACAACCACTTTGGAAATTGATTTGGTGCTATCTTAAAAAGCTAGAAATAGAAATACCATAAGATCCAACAATCTCATTTCTTGGAATATACCCTACAGAAATAAGAACTGCCACACAAATAGATAAATGGACACCAGTGTTCATCTCAGCATATCCACAATAGCAAAAATATAGAATCAACCTAGATGCCCATCAATGCATGACTGGATAAATGTATTGTTGTTAGGTGCCATCGAGTCAGTTCCAACTCATAGTGACCCTATGCACAACAGAACAAAACACTGCCTGGTCCTGTGCCACGCCCATAGTTGTTTTCATGCTTCAGCACATCATTACAGCCACTGTATCACTCCATCCTTTAGAGGGTCTCCCTCTTTTTCACTGACTCTCCACTCTACCAAGCATGACTGCATTCTCCAGGGATTGATCCCTCCTGACAACACGTCCAAGTATGTGAGATGCAGTCTCACTATCACTTCCAAAGAGCACTCTGGTTGTACTTCTTCAGGAATGGATCTGCTTCTTCTTTTGGCAGTCCATGGTGCATTCAGTATTCTTCTCCAGAACCACAATTCAAAGGC
This sequence comes from Heterohyrax brucei, assembly GCA_028571685.1. Taxonomy (NCBI): domain Eukaryota; kingdom Metazoa; phylum Chordata; class Mammalia; order Hyracoidea; family Procaviidae; genus Heterohyrax; species Heterohyrax brucei. Next base: position 33,353,589 of record CM053157.1, on the reverse strand, counting down.
ATTGTTTCTCCTTCTGTTTTCCTTAGTTATTATCCAGCTTTTGCATACATTTAATGTATTGAAAATGACATGGCTTGAGTCAGGTGCACCTTAGTCTTCAAGGTGACATCTTTGGTTTTCAATACTTTTAAGAAGTCTTTTGCAGCAGGTTTTCCCAATGCAATGCGTCTTTTGGTTTCTTGACTACTTCCATTGGTATTGGTTGTGAAACCAAGTAAAATGAAATCCTTGACAACCTCAATCCATTTTCTATTAACATGACGTTGCTTACTGATGATTACACACATGGATAAGCAGATTACAGTATATTTACACAATGGAATATGAAGATTGCCACTTAAGTTCATGAACTCATCCTAGAAAAAATGCTACATACATCGTTGCTGAATATCACTACAGTCACCTTCAAAGTACTCTGCCTGGGGAGCTATGCACCAGTGCCGATGCCTAGTCCACCCTTCAAAGCAATTTTAGAACCTTTTCTTCTGGAATGGCCGTCAGAACTGTTGTCATATTAGCCAAGTGCCATTGAGTCGGATCCAGCTCATGGCATGAATTGTCATATTACCTACCCTTAATGTCCTTTCTTATCATCCAATGTCTTCCTTTTAATATTTCCTTTCTCTTACAGTAGAGAAAAAAGTCACTGGGAGCCAGCTCAAGTGAGTAGGGAGGATGTTCTAATAGTTATTTGTTTACTGGCTAAAAATTGCCTCACAGACAACTATACAGTTAAGTTTGTGAACTTGCCACCTTGTCACTGTGCACAATGGTGATTGCAGAAAGAGTACAAAATTTGCTTTGAAGGGTGGACTAGGTGCTGGCATTGGTGCATAGCTTCCCAAAGTGAGTATTCTGAAGGTGACTGTAGTGATACTCAACAATGAGGTATGTAGCACTTAGAAGAGTTAAGTTCACAGACTTAACTGTCAGATCTTGTGTATGCACTGATAAAGAACAATGAATCTGGGAAGCATCTCACAACATGGAGAAACCTGGAAGGCATTACACTTTGTGAAATTAGTTCCAAAAGGACAAATGTATGAGACCACTATTACATGAACTTGCCCCAACTGACTGAGGAAGAGCCACATTTATGCCTGTTCCCAATAAAGGTGATCCAGCTGAATGAGGAAATTACAGGATGATATCGTTAATATCAAATGCAAGTACAATTTTGCAGAGGCTAATTCAAAGCATCTGTAGCAATACATTGACAGAGAACTGCCAGAAATTGAAGCCAGATTCAGTAGAGGATGTGGAACCCAAGATGTCATTTCCGATGTCAGATAGATTCTGGCTCAAAGCAGAAAATACCAGAAAGATATTTACCTGTGTTTTATTGACTATGCAAAGGCATTCGACTGTGTGGATCATAACAAATTATAGATAATATTGTGAAGAATGAGAATTCCAGTGCACTTAATTGTGCTTGTGAGGAACCTGTGCATATGTCAAGAGTCAGTCGTTCAGTCAGTACAAGGGGATACTTATGGTTTAATGTCAGAAAACATGTTTCAGGGTTTTGTCCTTTTACCATACTTATTTAGTCTGTATGCTGAGCAAATAATCCAACAAGCTGGACGAGATGCAGAGGATGCAGCGTCAGGACTGGAGGAAAAGACTTTAATGACCTACATTATGCAGATGACACAACCTTGCCTACTGAAAGTAAAAAGCACTTAAAGATCAAAGACACAGGCTTCAGTATGGATTGTATCTCAGCATCAAGAAAACAAAAACCCTCACAACTGGGTCAGTAAGCAACATCATGATCAACAGAGAAAGGACTGAAGTTGTTAAAGATTTCATTTTATTTGGATCCACAATCAACAGCCATGGAAGCAGCAGTCAGGAAATGGAAAGATGCATTACATTTGACAAATCTGCTGCAAAATACCTCTTTCAGGTATTCAAAGCAAAAATATTAACCTTGAAGACCAAGGTGCACTTCACCTAAGCTATGATGTCTACAGTCACTTCACATGCATGCAAAATTTGGACAATGAATAAAGAAAACCGATGTCTTTTCAATTATGGTATAGACAAAGAATATTGAATACGCTGTAGACTGCCAAAAGAATGAAGAAATCCCTCTTGGAAGGACAGCCAGAATGCTCCTTAGAAGCAAGGATCGTGAGACTTAATCTCACATACTTTGGACATGTTATCAGGAGGGATCAGTCCATAAAGAAGGACATCATGCTTGGTAAAGTGGAAGGTCCAAGGAAAAAGTAGAAGACTGTAAACAAGAAGGAGTGACACAGTGTCTGCAACAATGGGCTCAAGCATAACAATGATTGCGAGGGTGGTGCGGGACCGGGCAGGGTTTCATTCTGTTGTTCCTAGAGTTGCTATGGGTCAGAACTGATTTCATGGCACTCAACAACGACCAAGATTCTAAAGCTGTATTTCATAGGTACTGTCTTTGAAAGCAGAAAACCTAAGGACATAGTAATTAAGTGGTACATCTGCTAACCAAAAGTTCAGATCTACCAGGCACTCCTTGGAAACTCAGTGGGACAGTTCGACCCTCTCTCTAAGGTTGCTGTGAGTCAGAATCAACTTGATGGCAACAGGTTTTTTTGTGGGGGCGGGGGTTGTCTTTGGAAGCAGGGTCCCTGAGTGGTAACAAAAGCTGCCTACCAAAAAGTTGGGGGTTTGCCTTCACCCAGAGGTGCCTTGGAAGAAAAGTCTGGTAATCCACTTCCAAAAAAGCAGCCAATGAAAACCCTACGGAGTGTACATCTACTCTGACATACATGGGATTGCCATGAGTTGGAACTGACTTGGCAGCAACTGGTTAACTGGTTTTTGGAAACAAAGAATTCAGTAAGCTTGAAAGACACATCAGATGCTAAGAAGACATTTTATATTGGATACACATTTTGTGAAAAGACACACTCTGTATAATGATTGTTGCGTTGCTAGGTGCTGTTGAGTCTGCTGTGACTCATGAGGACCTTATGTATAACAGAATGATACATTGCTCGGTCTTGCACTATCTTCACAGTTGTTGGCAAGTTTGAGTCCAGTCTGATAATATTTGGTGCTGATCCATAGGATCTGAAATCTCTCCACCATGAGTGACCCTGCTTGCACTTGGAATACTAGTGATATAGCAACATGCAAAGCACCACAGTATGACAGGCTGACAGACAATGTTGGGTATGGCCTGAGCCAGATCACTGAATAAGCAAGGCATACACAGGCTGACTTGGGTATACTTCACTAATCTGCAGTGAACAATTTCATATGTTTTTATCACATCAGATATAATATCAATACTGTGTGCTGAGGGAAATAAGCCACAGAAAGTTATATACTGTGTAACTGTGAGAAAGCTTGGAAACTAACAGCACAACACAGCTATGAACATTAAACCAAAACTTGCAATCTGGGATCAGCTGGATAAATTTTCAGTCACTGAAAACAGCTCCCTGAATTCCTTCTCTCTAGACACGGTCTCTGTGTTCCCGGGACTTGTTTTGCTGGATGGTGACTTAGGTGTTTATCAGTGAGAGTATGGCCAGGTGACTGTGGGCAAGAGTAGTTAGAAATGCTGCAGGGAGGTGCTTTATGCCAAACCTTGAAGAGTGGATGTCACAGGATAGACAAGTCAAAAGGAAGAGCAACAGCAAAGAACAGAGGGAACACAGTCCCAGGAGGAGGTGTGCAGGAATTTGAATGACATATATGTTAATCCATACTTTTAACACTTTCTGAAGGAAACCCATAGATCAATGAAGGGTAACCCATTAATGCCTTTACCTTTATATGTTGAGTGTTGGTACTTAATACAGACGTAGAGGCATACTGGAGCTGGACTTGGTCCACAAATAAGAGAAGCCACTTGCTTGTGGGACTGGCCAGGATGGATAGACCTACCATATGACATCAGCCCAATGGCAGGGGTGTGGGGTGAGGGTTGGAGACTGAGGTGTGTGGGGTGAGGGTTGGAGACTGAGGGGTGTGGGGTGAGGGTTGGAGACTTAGGTGGACCTTCAGTAAATCATGCCTACATAATGAAACTCTAATAAAAACCCTGGACATGGGAGCTCAGTGAGCATCCTGATTGGTGATAGGCATCATATGTAGGAGGCTGATGTGTCCTTGGGACATGGAAACTTTGTATTGGGAACCTGCCCAGACTGGGCCCTATGTATCTCTTCATTTGTGTCCTTTTTGCTGTAATAAAGCTGTAATGTTAAGAAATCAAAACGGAAAGGAAAGGGACGTTGGGCGGGCAGGTGGGTTGACCCTGCTGTTCAGGAGCTACCACAGCCAGGCCGGAACTAGGTTGAAGGAAGTGGGCAGAGCTGTGCCAGTGCAGAATCAGATCATGTTGTCATTTCAAATTTCATTGTTTTGTTCCTCATGGAATTCCTTCATTTAATTTTTTTGAACAGTGCATTAATCTGTTTAAAAGCAATCATTTTTCTTGACTGCTGAGCTTTTTGGTAACCCCCTAAATTTTACGCCAGAAACAAGCACCTTACTCACGTCCCCTTCCTCCGAGCCCTGCACTAGACCCTCTCTCACACTCTGTCACTGTGTGTAAATGTGAAGAAGGGACCAGAACCATCTGGATACCAAAATAATAATAATAATAATAATACCTCACATTGGAAAAAGTGCCCTGTTAATGCAGAGGAGTGAGGGAGAAGTGAGCAAAGGACGAGCAAACATGCCACCCAGGAGTGTGTGCCCCCCCGCCTGGAGGGCCTTAGAGATGTCACACTGAGCCTGCCTGGACAGATGTGAGTGCATAGAAAGAGACAAAGGTCAAACCCATTCCAAGATTGCACAGCACAGGATGGGAGGGGCGGGGACTATGGTGATCCTGTTGGATCGCAATCCACCTCTCAGCTCTGACGTCATGGAACATGTCTTTAATGAAAGTTAATACATTAAGCCAAGCAAAACTGTCAGAGGAGATTACCAAATGAGGCTGTGGCAGAAACAAGATTGGTTTAGCTGAATAAGAGAGAACTGGAGGGTGATGTTATAAGGTTTTCAAATATTTGAATCGCTAGCACAGAATGAATAAATGAGATGTGTTTTCTTTCTTGCTCCATGGAGAGACAGCTGAGCCAGGAGAGACAGCAGAGCCCACTAGTTTTAGCAGCTAGCTAGGAGAAACATCAGGGTCTGGAATTGCTGGTAACTAGGAATTCCTGGAGAATTGATTAATTTGATTTAGGATGTTGATGATAATATTGACTATATGATGGACTGCAGAAGAATGAACCAATCCATCCAGGAGGAAACAGACAGTATGTTCCTTAGAAGTAAGGATAGTGGGAATTCAGCTTGCTTACTTTGGACTCATTGTCAGGAAAGACTAATCTCTAGAAAAAAACATTATGTTTGGTAAAGTAGAGAGCCAGTGAAGATGGGGGAAAGCCTCAGTGAGATGGATTCCCACGGTGCAGAAACAGTGGGCCCAAACATGGGAACCATGAAGGTGGCACAGGACTGGGCAGTGCTTCCTTCTGTGATACGTAAGCCACCATGAGCTGAAGTGGACACCTCGAGGGCAGCTAACACCAAGAGGAACCCCTGGGTAGTGCAGTTAAGGAGCTGAGGGGCAAACCCACAGGGTGGAGGTTCTAGTCCACTCCAATGCACCTCAGAAGAAAGGCTTGGAAACCTGAAAAATCAGCCACTGAAAACCCTGGAGAGCACAGTTCTAGTCTCTGACACACAGGGGGTTGCCAGGAGTCAGGGTCAGCTTGATGGTAACTGGTTTAATTCCAGGACAAATGCTTTTTCAGTGGACTTTTTGGTGCAAGTGACTCTATCCAAGCTGATGTCTGTTAAAAGGAGGCAGCACCACCTCCTTGATTGCGGGAACAAGTGAGGGACAACAGATGGCACAGCTATTTCTAATCCAGTCATATTCAGTCCCAGAAAAAAGGCGAACAGTTTTATGCAACCCTTGTTGTTGCTGGGTATGCTCAAGTCAATTCCGACTCACAGTGACCCCATGGATAGAGTGTAACTGCCCCATAGGGTTTTCTAGGCTGGAATCTTTCCAAGAGCAGATCACCAGGTATCTAATAAATTCCCATTGCTAATTATCAGGGTATCTGTCTCTGTCTTAGTTTGTTAGTACACTGCAACAGAAATACCACGGGAATGGGGGGAGTGCTTTAAGGGACAAAATTAAAGAAATTTATTTTTTCAAAGTGTAGGGCATTAAACAAACAAAAAAAATCATTGCTGTTGAGTCAGTTCTGACTCAGCCACCTTACAGGACAGAGTAGAACTGTCCTATAGTGTTTTCAAGGTGTGGATGGTGAAACTGCTGATCTCGTGGTTAGCAGACAAGCTCTTAACCTCTGTACCATCAGGGATCCTCATAGGGCATTAGAAGCTTGAGTGGAGGGCAACAGCTGTAGGGTGACATTCTCTGTCTGTCACCTCTGGGGCAGATCTCTTTGGTTTCTGCAGTCGGGGCACCCTTGATTTCCTGGTGATCTCCACATGGCATGTATCTCCCCTTCTGTTTGTGCTTGCTTCTCTGTGCCTAATCTGCTTTGATATCGCCAAAGTGTTTTAATTTAAAACACCCCTACACTGATGTGGCCTCATTCACATAAGAGAAACCAAAATAAAACCCACTGCTGTCAAGTCGATTCAGACTCATAGTAGCCTTATAGGATGGAGTAGAACTGCCCAATAGAGATTCCAAGGAGCACCTGGTGAATTTGAACTGCCAACTTTTGGTTAGCAGTCATAGCACTTAATCACTACACCACCAGGGTTTCTTCACATAAGAGAGAGAGAAGCTTATTTCCAAATGGGATTACATACACAGGTATGTATCTACCCTACAAAATATGTTAGAAGGATTAGGATTCTAACATATTTTGTAGGGGAAATACACTTCAGCCCATAACAATCACCCACACTGAATGCCTTCTCGGGATGCCTTCTCTATTTTTGTGGGCTGGCTTTCTACCTCATGTAGAACCACAGAGTGCTTTTAAATGACTGAAATGTCATCGGCATGCAGCTAATAGACCCATCAGTTTTGCCTGCACTGACAAAGGTTTGTTTCTGTACTGAATGTTTCTTGTGGTTTTGAATGAGTCTCCAGAACCCTCCATAATCATCTTCCTCACTGAAAGGAAAGAACAAGATCATGGTTCCAAATCAGGTAGTATTTAATAGAGACCAATTCCTGGATCCTGCTCCAGGAAATTCAAAAGTCCGTGGGACTGAGGAAAGGGCCCTGCTCGCACAGGAGTTCAGCACCTGGCTGCTAACCAAAAAGTCAGCAGTTTGAACCCACCAGCTGCTGTGCTGGAATGAGATGTGACAGGCAGCTTCCATAAATATTACAGCCTTGAAAACATACATGGAACAGTTCTACTCTGTCCTGCATGGTAACTAGTGGTGTAGTGGTCAAGAGCTATCGCTTCTAACCAAAAGGTTGGCAGTTTGAATCCACTAGTCACTCCTTGGAAAGCCAATGGAACAGCGCTCTTCTGTCCTGTTGCTATGAATTGCAATCGATTCAATGGCAATGTTGTTTTGTTTTGTTTTTACAACAGAGTCCCTCTGTGTCTGAGTCAACTCAGTGGCAGGCATTTTTTGTTGTTGTGTGTTAGTTTATGTATAGAGCTTGCAAGAAGCCCAAGAATCTGAATTTGAACAAATTTGATAATCCTTGAACAAAATGGTCTCCAAAGTTTCTTTTAAATCTAAGATTCTTTGTGTATTTGCCTGTAAATTTTGCATATGTCACCACCTCAGGCTTGCGGTCCTATAGGAAATATTCGAGACCTCACTGATCTGTGAGCTCGGTGATCCAGTTCTGGTTAATACTGCTCCTTCCCAGCCTTCTGCCCTCAGTCTGGAACCTGCTGCCCCTCCTCGCAGATCTGGTATGGTATTGTCCCTGTGTAGGCCTTGGGTCTGTGTGACATCATTACTTGGGGCTCCAAAGGTTTGCAAGGTCTGAGGCAGAGACAGACTGGAAGGAAGTTATTAGGGAGGGAGGGAAGCCACAGCTCTCCAAGCTGCCACTTCAATCTCACATGTGTTTTTCATGTTTATTTTTTAGTTTAAAAAATGTGGAAAAAAAAATTACAGACTCCATTTACACTTCTATTTTTTTTACAGTCAAATGGATTTTCTCTGTTTACGGGTGTAGCCCTTACTGCTATCTGCTACTGACTGCAGTCAAGTTGATTCTGACTCATCATGAGCCACGTGTATCAGCATAGAACTATGCTCCTTATGAAGCTGGCCCAACAGTTCTGTGCCCAGTGTGCGAGAAGCCAGTCTCTCAGACGCTGTTTCTGAGACAAAGAGTATTTCTCAGGCTAGCAAGCAGGAACTTAGACCTCAACCTCAGATGGAGGTCCCTGATCTGTGTGAGCAATTACAAGTTGATACTTAGGCATATGCACTGAGGGGCAGAGGGAGATGCTAGGCAGGATTAGCAAGTTTTAACTGTTCATAGTTTTCTGATTTTTTATTATGAGGTGAGTGGAAGACTTGGTAGAGGTGGTCGATGGAGCTCTGCTTCTGAAATAGGCTGTGCTGCCGCTGATAACGCACATCTGGTGACTTTTTAAGTTCCTTGCTATTGGGCACCAACCAGATGGCAAGTAACAACAATGAAGATTGGAAACCCCACCCCCAGTTTATTCCCCACCACCCTTGGGCATTGCTCCTGTAGAGTGCTGTTTTGGATGGCTGGTGTTTGTGCTCAGGCACTGGGTTCCTCTGGTGAATACTCATGGGATGCTGACTGTTGTGTCCTTATTTATTGCAGCCCCAGTCCCCAAAAGACAGAAATGTGACCACTGGACACCGTGTCCCCTGAATACTTATGCTTACCGGCTGCTCAGCGGGGGTGGCAGGGACAGATATGCCAAAATCTGCTTTGAGGATGAGCTGTAAGTATCAGTCTTAAAAAAGAAAAAATAAGTCTTGTGCTTGGTTCTTTTTTTTGAGGTTTATGATGCAGCAAGACAACCACCAGGAGGGAACTGAGTGTCCTTGATCTCAGGCAAAAGGTACAGCGCAGAGCTTTCAGGAGAAGAGGAGGAGGCATGCTGTGTTCTCTGGGGAAAACATCAATTGTCTCTAATGGTTCTGTGTTCCTGTGCTGAAAGGCTTTATACTTTCCCTCGACAGCAGTTAGAACAGACCTGTAGATTGAATTGTCCATTTTTCTGGGAGTCCACAGTGCAGCTGATATTCTTTCCTAACACAACAGTTCAAGCACATCAGTTCTTCTGTGGAAGCAGCTGTCAAGAACTCAGATGATATATTGTATTGAGCAAAGCTGCCGCAAGAGACCTCTGTAAAGTTGTTTTTATCTTTTTTATTGTGATTCAGTGAAAGTACACAATCCAAATTAATTTTGCATGCCCACCTATGTGCAGCTCTTTCTGCTCTCCTTTCCCAGTGACAGCACACTCCTCCTTTTCATTCTTTACTTGCCGTATCCTGTTAACAAGCTCCTGTCCTCTCATCTCTGTCCTCCTCTCTCCCATGCAGAGAGAGACCAGTAGGACAGCATCCTATAAATGCATAGAGCCATAAAGAACACACACCATGTGGTCACATGTCCAAAGAGTTGATCTCAGTAGTATTGTCTGGTGAGGGGCAACAGGCTGATCCCCCAGGCTGTCGGACCATCAGTTGTGATCTTTTAGTAGAGTTCTTAAGCTGCACCTCTCTTTTTTTCATGTTGCCACAGGGATTCAACATTATGTGCCCCATCATGGCTGTCTTTGGTGGTGGCTAGGCACCACCTGGTTCTTCTGGTCACGTGTTTGATACAGTCTCCCTTTCACGTGGGTCCTTCTGTCTCCTGATCTCCTTTTCCCCCATGTCTTTGTTGTTCTCAGTGATCATCTGTTCAGATGAGTTGGGACACTTTGGTGTACCTCAGATGGCAGCTTTCTAGCTCTTAAGACCCCAGATGCCACTCACCAATATGGGGTGCAGAAGACTGTCTTAGCAATATGCTAGTTATGCCAGTTGGCCTCGATGTCCCCCAGGAGCATGGTCCGTAGACCCCGTCCCTGCTACTGTATCCTTGCAATACTAGGTTGAGATTAGAAGAGCTTTCAGTTTGTGGTGAATTCCAGTTAAGTTGATCTACTTTTTTCTGTGTGCTGTCGCTACTTTCACCTAACCTAATTTCTATCAGCTATCTAATCTATGACCAACTCTCTTCCTCCCTCCCCACCCCTGTAGCTGTCAAAGAGTCTTCTCTTTTGTACATAAATCTATTTTTAAGTCCTTATGGCAGGGGTCTCATACAGTATTTGTCCTTTCTGTACAGGTTTTTTAAAGAGCAAAGATGTCACTTTGATGACTGAGATACACCTGACCCAAACAATCATCTTTTTAGTTGCCTCACAGAGTCATAAAAACACCAAGATTCAGCCGACACAACTTGCTCTCCATTTTGTTGTGTGGTCCTCACCCGTACAGATTGACTCAGGGTTTGTTTTTCTTTGCAGTCCACACCTGCTATTGAGCTTGTCCTGTTGAGCTGGATTGCTTACCTAAATCCACTGATTTCAGCTGCCAACTGCCTAGATTTTATACGCTGAGGCAATTTACTAATTAATACAAATGAGAAGAAGTATGCTAATAAGCAGTAGCAGGTCTTTCCTCATTACTCGATCCCTTTTTCCAAGTCAGGATATACCTTGTTTTGTGGTTGTCAGTTGTTTTATTGCCCATGATGCTTGGCATTGTTCTTCTGGCTTTTATCATCCTCTGTTTGACTTGTCCTTCCAGGAAGCTGGTAGGCCACTCAGGGCGTAAACTGTGTGTTTTCCTGGTTACACACCTTAAACTGTCTTAAAATAATCCTTACTCACAGTAGCCAGTTTAATCCTTTGCCACAGAGTCTGTTCTGACTTAATGATGACTCTGCATGTGTCAGAGTAGAACTGTGCTCCATAGGATTTTCAGCGGGTGGTTTTTCAGAAGTAGATCATCTATTTTCCGAGGTACCTCCAGGTAGACTCAAACCTGCAGCTTTTGAGTTAGCAACTGAGTGTGTTAACTCTTTGTATTACCTAAAACCCAAACCAAACCCACTGCCATTGGGTAGATTCTCACTCATAGTGACCCTATAGGTCGGAGTAGAACTGGCCCATAGAGTTTCCAAGGAGGGCCTGGTGGATTTGGACTGCCACCCTCTTGGTTAGCAGCTATAGCACTTAGCAACTATGCCACCAGAGTTTCCTCCCTTACTTATAAGGAGCCAAACCAAACTCATGTCTGTCACGTTGCTTCTAGCTCACTCAAATTAGTCCTCATTAAATCTTTTCCGATTGAGTGGAAATCACATCTCCCCTTTGCAGGTGTATTACTTGTCCAAGACATGGTTGAATCAGCCAGGAAGTTAATCACTCAACATTTATTGATTGATGAACTAGCATGTGAAAGCTACTCAGTGGTGGGGACAAGGAGACTGAAAATGTGGCTCTTGCCCTTAAGGAGCTTGCAATATAGTTCATGGTCTCTCCTCAGCACCACCGACTCTTTAGGCCACACGAATCTTTCTTGGGGGGGGCAGACTGTCTTGTACATCATAGGACATTTAGCAGCATCCCTGGCTCTGCCCCTGCACCCATACTAGATGCCACAAAACACTCTTGCCTGAATTGTGACAACTACAGCTATCTCCAGACATTGGCAAAATCACCCTCTCTGCCTTTCAGAACAAAGTTATGGTTGGAGATAGCCAAGATAACATACAGATTTTTCAAATGTCTGCCGAACATTATATGGCAATTTTGTGTGTGCTTGTGGGCTATATTAATTCATTTATATATTTTAACTTCTCCTTTCCTATGAGGCAGGTAATATTGTTATCCCCATGAAACAGACAGATGACTCTCCCTCTGCCCACAGTTAGTAAGTGGTAGAGCTAGGACTCCAACCTGGTGCACACAGAGAATACTAAGGAGATCAGTTTGGATCTGCATCTGCCCTGACCATTTATATAAGTATGTGTGATACAGAGGCAGCATGTCTGCTCTCAAACATATTTTTAAACAGTTTTCAATCAGAAATGAAAACAAGTTAAAAGGAACAGAGGAATAAAAGTGACCAGATGCCAGAGAAGAACCAGTCATGGCATTGACTTTAGCTTTGCGTTTTCTACCTCTGGAACAAAAAACACTGGGTTGTGAAGATGTCATTGTCTTCTAAGAGGAAACACAGATTCACACAGAAAAATGGTTTACTTTTGACTAATCTTTTTAGTCACGTAGTCAGTACTGAGTGCATGAAACATTCCAAGTGTCGCTTCTTATTCTATAAACAAAGCCTCTTGTTCCTGATGCCCTGGTGGCGCAGCGGTTAAGCAATCAGTTGTTAATCCAAAGGTTGATGATTCAAACTCCGCAGGAGAATGACATGGCAGTCTGCTTCTGTAAAGATTAAAGCTGTCGCTGTTGTGTCAACTCATAATGACCACATACAGGACAGAGTAGAAGAGCTCCATCGAGTTTCCAGGGAGTAGCTGGGAGATTCAAACTGCCAGAGTTTGGGTTAGCAGCCTGAGCTCTTAACCACTGTACCACCAGGGCTCGTCTGTAAAGATTACAGCCTTGGAAAGCCCTGGGGCAGTCCTAGTCTGTCCTTTAGGGTCACTATGAGTTGGAATTGACTCAAAGGCAATGCGTGTGGTATGGTTTCCTTGGCTACTCTTGCCTGATGGTATTTCTATGTAAACTTTAAGTCTTGATTTGTTACGTTTCTCATAAAAAGAAAAATCCTGGAATTTGGAGCAGGAGGAGAGCTCATTATAGATCAAGCTGTAGAGAACTGACTTATTTACAGTATTGAATGCTCTAATGCATAAACATGGTATATCTCGTTTCATATAGGTCTATAATGTCTCTAATGTTTTATAGTTCTGTGTATGTCATATACCTTTTTATTAGATTCATTCATAGGTATTTGATAGTATATATTTAAATAATATCTAAGTTTTCATGTTCTAGCTACTTTTGTGGTATATAAAAATAAAATTTGTGTATTGATCTTGTATGCAATTTTTTTTCATTTTTTGAATTCATACAAAATTCATGTAACATAGAAACAACCATTTTAAAATGTACCTTTCAGTGGCAGCACATTCACCATGGTATGCAGCCTTCACCACTACTCCAAATCATTTTCAAAACATTTTACTCATTAATCAGTCATTTCCTATCACCTTCTGCCCCCACTCCTAGGTAACCACCAGTCAGTCTGCTTTGTCTCTCTATGAATTTACCTATCTGGATATGTCATAAGATCATACAACATGTAGCCTTTTATGTCTGACGGCTTTCACTTAACATGTATTTGAGTTTCATCTACAATGAAGCATGTATCAAAACTTCATCCTTTTTATCACTAATAATATTCCATGTACATGTAAAACAACATTTTCTTTAACCATTCATCTGTTGATGGACCTTTGGGTTATTTCCACCTTTTGAGTGTTGTGAACAGAGCTGTTATGAACATTTATGTAGACATTTTTGTTTGTGTGCTGTTTTCAACCCTTACGGTATACCTGGGAGTGGAGCCGCAGGGTCACTTGGTGGGTAATTCTGTGGTAAACATTCTGGAGAGCTGCCAGACTGCTGTTCACAGTGACTGCATCACTTTGCATTCCCATTAGCAATGGACAATCAGTCCCATTTTTCTACATCTTTGTGCTAATACTTGTTATTTTCTCTTTTTTCAATTCTAGCCATTTTAACGGGTATGAAGTGGTATCTTGTGGTTTTGGTTTGCATTTTCCTAATGACTAATGATGCTGAACATCTTTTCATGTGTTTTTTTTTAGCCATTTGTATATCTTCTTTAAAAAGAAATCTCTATTCAAGTCCTTTGCAGTTTTTCAGTTGCATTGTCTTTTTGCTGAGTTGTAACTATTTTTTATGTAGTGTGAGTACTAGATCCTTAATCATATGTATGATATGCAAATATTTACTCCCATTATGTAGGGTGTCTTCATTTTCTTTTTTCTTTTTAATGTATTTTTTTTATTATGACTGAGTGAGAATATCCCACCAATGAGCAGCTCCCACTGCCCTCCCTGCCCAGTGACAGCACACTCCCCCTCTCCATTCTGTACATGTCATATCCTCCCAACAGTCTCATCCTCCCAACTCTCCACCCACTCTCCATCCTCCAGCCAGAGGTCAGCAGGATGATATCCTATAGATGCATGGAACCATAAAGTACACACATGTCTACCCGAAGAGTTGACCTCCGTTATGATTTATAGACAGAGGCAGCATCAGGGCCAGGGGCCATGCTCCCAGCATTTTCTTTGTAAGCCACTTTGAAGCACAAAAGTTTTCATTTTGGTGAAGTCCAATTTATCTATTTTATCTTTTGTTGCTTGTATTTTTGGTTTCATATCTAAGAATCCATTGCCAAATGAAGGTTATGAAGGTTTACCCCTATGCTTTTTTCTAATAGTTTTAGTCCTAAATAAAAGTTTCAGCTATTAGATTTAGGTCATTGGTTCTTTTTTATTTAATTTTTATATATGTCATGAGGTGGGAGTCCCAGAAATTTTTAAATAGTAATGTAATCTTTTAAAACTTATATATTTGAAAACCATTGTAGACTTTCAAGTTATTTCCATACAGCTAGCCTCCATAACAACTTTATTTTTAATTCTTATACTTTTTATTTCATTCCCTTGCCTTCCTGCATTGATTAAGACCTCCAGTACAATCCTGAAAATAAGTGGAGATACCAAGCAACCTTGCTTTCCTTCTGATTTCATTGGGAAAACTTTCAACATTGTACAACTAATTATGATGTTTGCTACAGTTTGTTTTTTTTAATTGATAATAAAGCTTAAATAAATTTTCTTTTATTCTTTCTTTGTTCAGAGTTGTTTCTTCAAATCATGAATAAATGTCTAATGTAGATCTTTTTCCTCACTATAAGAATAGTCATATAATGTTTCAAATTTATTCTCTTAATATGACAAATTACATTGATTGCTTTCATAATGTTAAAAAATACTGGCATTCCTAGAAGTAATTCAGTTTGGCTATAATGTATCATTCATCCATTGCTGGATTTACTTTGCTAATATTTGGTTTAGATTTCTGCCTTTATGCTCATGGTTGAACTTTCCCTATAGCTTTTTTGTACTTGCTGGGGTTTGGAATAAAGAATATGTTTGCTTTCTTAAACAAGCTAAGAGTTATGACTCTTTATATTCTCTTGCAGAGTTTAAGTTGCCTTTATTCCTTGCCTGATAGAATTTTCTGGTTTGTTCCTCCAGGTCTTTGGAGAATCCCTTCTTTAAAAGCATCATTTAAATTTTCTGTATCTTCTTGTTTCCATTTTAGTCAACTATATTTTTCTAGGAATTTGTGCATTTCAGCTAAAATGTTAATTTATTGACATAAAAATATTGATACTATTTCTTAATACTTAGAGGACTATAAGATCTAAATAATATTTCCCTTTTTTTACTGGTAACATTGGCTATTTGTTCCTATTTAATCATTGTCTCCAGGAGTTTATTAATTGATTAGCCTTTTCAAAGAACAATTTTGGCTTTTTTATTGTATGTTTGTTTTATAATTCATTTAATTGTGTCTTATATTTGTGGTTTCTGTGGATATTTTTACTTTTTTACTTAGTACTTTTTACTTCTAATATTTTCAGTCATATTTTAAAAATGATATATACATTTAAAGCTGTACATCTCCCCTTAAGCAACACTTGAGCAGCATCATAAATGTTTTGATGTGTCATTTTTGTTGTCACTCGGTTAAAAATACTTTCTGAAGATAGAGAGACCCACATGAGTAGGTGCCTACATAGACTTGGGACTGGAAGAACCAGATGGTGTCTGGCCACCACCAGTAATAGCCACGATGGAGCTCACTAAGTTAAGTCTCATTAGCAACACAAGAATAAAAAGGGGTGCACCCTGAGATCTCCGCTAAAAGACTGCAATTGATGGTCCAGCGGCTTCAGGGTTCCCCTGGGAGCATGGCCCCTGGCCCTGATGCTGCCCTTGCCCATAAATCATAATGAAGGTCACTCTTCGGACACGAATGGATTGGACTTGGTGATGCACAGTGACCATATATTGGATGCACTTTATGGTTCTAGGCATCTATAGGATATCATCCTCCTGACCTCTGGCTGGAGGACAGAGAGTGGGTGGAGATTTGGGAGGATGAGACATGTATGGAGCAGAGAGGAATAATGCGCTGTCACCGGGCAGGGAAAGCAGTGGAAACTACATATAGGTGGGCATGTAAATTTATATGGGAATGTACATTTTCATTCAGTCATAATAAAAAAGTTAAAAAAAAAAAACTTTCTGATTTCCATTATGGTATATTGAAAAATGGCATGGCAAAGACTTCTTACAGCACTCTCTTCTGGATTCAGTAATTTGTTACCATGGTCACACCAAACTCACAGATAATATTCACTATTATGGGGTTTATTAGGGAAATAAATAATAGGTTACAGTTCACATTCAGGGATGCTCAAGATACAGTTATTGGATCAGAATGTGTTTGCAAGCATACCTCCCTCCGCCCCCTCAGCCTATCAGCCCTTCAGCGTGGCCTCCGCCCTACTTGGGCAAGTGATACGAAGTTCTTTTCATTCTGCCAATAAGTGCCCAGAGGCACCCCACTCTGCCAGTAAGCCTCATGCCTGAAGGCACTTAACTGTCTCCTTCAGTGGGTTCCATGAGGCAGCAAAGCTGACTACTCCTCTGATATAGGGTTCATATAACTTATTAGAATGTTCTAATCCCTATAAAGTTACCATGCAATTTATTACCATTATTAGTAAGCTGCCAGTTTCTCTTGGCAGGCCTTAAGCACCTGATTTGCATAGTCCCTGTAGTAAGTAACTGTACTGCATATACTTTGATTCATAGGTTATTTAAGATAATTTCTTTCTGTCTGGACAAGACTTCTTAATATTTCCCTTAGTGTGGGTCTTTGGGTGTTGAATTCTCTCAGCTTATGTTTATCTGAAATGTCTATTTCATCTTCATTCTTGAAGAATATTTTTGTAAGGTACGTTGGCCATCATTATTTTTCAACACATTCAGGGTAGCATTCCATTGTCTTTGGATTTCATTGTTTGTATTCAGAAGTCAACTTACAGTCTACTTGTTGCCACTACAAAACTGCTTTTTCCCCTCTGATTGAACTTAAAATTTTTTGTTATTATTATGATTGAAAATGTACATTCCCATGTAAGTTTGAATGCCCACCTATATGCAGCTCCCACTGCTCTCCCTGCCCGATGACAGCACACTCTTCCTCTCTGCTCCATACATGTCTTAGGCTCCCAACAATCTCCTATCCCCTCCTCTCCACCCACTCCCCTGCCTCCAGTAAGAGGTCAGCAGGACGACATCCTATGGATGCATAGAACCTTAAAGTGCACACATGATATGGTCACTCTGTGTCACCAAGTCCAATACATTCCTGTTCAGAGAGTTGACCTCCATTATGATTTATGGACAGGGGCAGCATCAGGGCTAAGAGCCATGCTTCCAGGGGAACTCTAAGGCCCCTGGACCATCCATTGTGGTCTTTTAGTGGAGATTTTAGGGTGTACCCCTTTTTAGTCTTGTGTTCCAGTGAGACTCAACTTTGTGAGCTCCATTACGGCTATCACTGGTGGTGGCTGGGCACCATCTGGTTCTTCTGGTTGCAGGTCGATGTAGTCACCCACTCACATGGGTCTCTCTGTCTTCAGGATTCTCTTTCCCCCATGTCGTTTTGGTCCTTGGTGATCATCCGTTCCTACTAATTTGGGACCATTTGCTGTACCTTCAGATGGCGGCTTGGCAGCTTTTAAGACCTCAGATGCCACTCACCAATGTGGGGTGCAGAAGGCTCTCTCAGCAAAATGCTCGTTGTGCCAATCCAGCCTCAGTTTCCCCTGAGAGCATGGTCCCCAACCCCAACCCCAGCTACTCTGTCCTTGCAATATTGGGTTAAGATGGGAGAAGTAATCATGTTATGTTGCAGTCTAGTTAATATTGATCTTCCTTCTAATGTGTGCTGTCACAGATTTCACCCAACCAAATTTCTATCAACTATCTAATCTAAACCCTCCCCCTGTCGCCATCCCTCCCTCCCCACTCTTGCAGCCATCAAAGAGTCTTCTATGCATGAGTCTGTTTTTAAGTTCTTATCGTAGGGATCTCATACAAGATTTGACCTTTTGTTGCTGACTACTTTCACTCAACATGATGTCCTCCAGTTGAAACGAGGTTATAAGATGTTTCTTAAAATCATCATTGTTCTTTATCATTGCATAGTGTCCCATTGAATATCTATTCCGTAGTTTACCTATCCATTCCTCTGTTGCTGGGCATCTGGGTTGATTCTATCTTTTTGCTGTCGTGGACTGTGCTGCAGTAAACATTCATGTGCATGTATCAGGTGGTGTGGACTTTAAGATTTTGTTTATTTATTGTCTTTCATATTTGTACACTGATGGATCTATTTATTTTAATTTTTATTTTATTTAAGATTGGTTGGAATTTCCAAGTATGAATGGATTGAATTTTTTCATCACATTTGAAAATTTTTCAACCGTTGTTTATCTGCTTACCACTTTGTTTTTCATCTTCTGATTACTCTGAATGAAACATGATAGTCCTTATCACTAGATTCTGTGTACATGACAGTATATTATGTGTTTTCCATCTTTTTATCTCTCTGTCTTTCATTGTGGATATTTTTCTCTGAGAAGTTAGCTGTCTAGTTCACTAGGTCTTTTGCTGTCCAACCTGTCCACTGAGTTCTTAACTGAGGCTATTATTAAAGTCCTAGGATTGCACTTCAATATATTGTAAATCTTTTTTTTTTTTTAGTTTTCAGTTTTATTTATCATCTTTTCAAACCCAACTATTTTAAGTCTGTGTTAGCTAATTATATCGACCTTTTGAGACTGTCACTATTACCTGTTGTTTCTCATGGCTCCAACTATTTTTTATTCATGTTGCCTTCTTTCTTTGTGGACCTGGTTACATTTGTTGGTGTGTGTAGCAATACATTTGGGAAAATATTTTAAAATAAGACATAGGGTGATATTATTGTCTTCTTTTGGATATTTTTGTTGTTCTCTTGGGGACTTAGAACCACTAGCAAAACAAGATTACCCAGACAAATTTTAAGGATTGAGGTTTTCTGGGCCACCCAGTTGCTTCAGTGCTTGGATGCAGCCCATGTATATTCTGATTTATTTCTAGTTCACTCTCACTGTTAGCATGGAACCCTTTGTGGCCTCAACTCAAATAAGATATGGGGGATTTTCCCTGGCTCTAACCTTTGGTGGCCTCTGACTTCCAGCGTTGCCTTCTGGTCATACCTGATTTTCAGAAGTGCTATTCAGTTTCTTAGGTACCTTTTCTGGAATTATCAAATGCTGCTAGGGTTAAGAAAAAAATTCCATCTAGTTAATTCCAACTCATAGTGACCCTATGAGACACAAAAGAGCTGTCCCATAGGATTTCCAAAGCAGTAATCTTTATGCAAGCAAACTGCTACCTCTTTCTCTCAATAAGCAGCTGATGGGTTTAAACCACTGACCTTTCAGTTAGCAACTGAGTACTTATACACTACATCACTGGGGTTTCTTCTAGGGTTCCAATAAGAGTAGAACTGCCCATAGGGTTTTCAAGGAGCTGCTGGTGGACTCAGACTGCCAATATTTTGGATAGTAGCTGAGCTCTTAACCACTATGCCACCAGGGCTCCTTTCTAGAAGCTATAAATTCTGGGATCACCACCTTAGAATTTAATCTTCACCCAGATCTTGGATTAGGGATTGATTACTAATTTATTAGGTCTGTCAAATGTGTTGAAGCAGGACCTTACACATTTTCCCCTACATCTTTTCCGTGTTCCTCAATGGAGGTACAAATTACCCAGTTTTCCATGATCAGAAATTGAAGTTTCTCCTTGCTTCTTTTCAAGCTTCTATGGAATATTCTCTAAAATTGTGAAAGAACTACTGTTCCAAAAAGTACCAAGCCTAGAAGCTTCACAGGGCCATTCAGCTGAACATGTAAGGAGCAGGATATTACAGGGCCATATGCACTATAGGAGGAAAGCTTCCAAATTCTTTTTATGAAACTAATATAACCTTGTTTCTGAAATCTTTACAGAGGGCACAGGCATACATATGCGCATGCCCATAGACACACACATACACACATGCCCTTAAATCTCCAAAGAAGTCATTTAGTCTTCTTTGTTTAGGGTACCAAAGCCAAAAAAGCCATGAACAGTTGAGTCAGTTTCAACTCATAGTGACCCTGTAGGTCAGAGTCGATCTGCCCCATAGGGTTTCCAAGGAGATCCTGGCAGATTTGAATTGCAGACCTTTGGTTAGCAGACGTAGCACTTAACCACTATATCACCACGGTTTCCACTTAGGGGTACAGTGCCCTTAAATTTGACATTTCTTGTTCTCCAAATCAAAACTAAAACATTAAGTGATGTCATATATTTATTCAGGGACCACCAGAGTCAAGCAAAGCTTCTTAACACACTGAGGGGAGAAAGATGTATAAAAGCTGAGGGTCTAGACAAGGGTTTGCTTATTGATTCACCTCTTCCTACTTCATACTTACAAAATGGAAAATGAATGCTTAGGAGGTGGACTAGGAGTCAGTGAAAGAACCTTTCAAAGAACATGTGCAAAACTGAATGTTAGTTTCTCCCCTCCCTTGCCGTTGGTCTAAATTATAAGATTAAATGCAATTTCTAGGTACCCTGAGGGACTGAGGATATAGGAGCTTGGAGAGAGATGTGTGTGGAGTGAGTTGGAGGGTTACCTTTCTGGGAGCTGGGTCAAGGCCAATGCATCTTTGCAAAGGGATTATAAGTGGCAATGAAGGAGACAGAGATTCTGTCAAGAGATCTACAGAGCAGGGAAGATGACTCATTATCGAATGAGAAAGGATTTCATTGACTAACACTTGTTTAAATTTCAGACTCATTGGGGAAAAGACTGGAAATGTTGCAAGAGGAATAAATATTGCCATTGTCAACTGTAAGTCATGAAATGCTTTTTTTCAAAAGTCTTTAAAAGCTGTATAATCAGATTTTTACAGATACTTGGGTATTGGATGATTTTAACACACAATCATGTTTGTGTTTATATTTTAACACATTTTAATGTTAAATATCTAATTATTTTTCCACCTCTAGGGTCATTATGGGTTGGACCAAACTCGACAACAGTGGGTTAATTACTTTTACAGTGCCTCATACTACAGATTATTTGTGGTTTCAGCAAAAATAACACCATCTTCACGAAACACATATAAATAGACTTTAAAAAACAAAAAAGGACAGGCAGAAGGCAGAGTTGAAACCAAATAAGCAATCCATGGGGATATAAACAGTTCCAAAGTTGTGTCTAAAATAAAGAGTTCTGTTACAGTTTCCACTGGGATCCCTGATGACAAAAGCAATAGCAGACTTAGGCAGACAGTTTCCTGTGGTGTTTCCTTGCATGAACTAAGAAAATAGTCCAGAGACAGCAAGGCTGCAGGAACCTGAGACAGAACAGCCCCAGTCTGATAATCCAGTGGGAAAACCTGAAGTATAGAGAGGAAAGGGACATCCAGGTATCCTTCAGACCTCCTTCCCAAAATGCAGTTCGTCTCCTGCAGGCTTTGCTCCAAGTAAATAGCAGGCAATTGTAAGTTGGATTTGGGGGCAAGAACCTGCAGGGTGAAGAATCAGCTTGACTGATGAGGGTTACCTTCAGTCTGGACTGTGCTGCGTCTAATTAGACTTTGTCCTCCCAAAGCATGCTCATGTGAATTTTATTTTCTTACTCCTTCCGAGCAGCCAATTGCAGTTCAGACTGCAGAGTTGAGTTGAATGCACTGGTTGTTAGTGGTGATGGTGTTAGCTGTTGTCATGCCAGCCCCAAGTCATGGTGACCCCTTGTACAACAGAACAGAACATATCGTAGCCCTGCACCATCCCTATGATAGGTTATGAATTGGACCATTGTGATCCTTGGGGTTTTCACTGGCTGATTTTCACTAGATTGCCTGACCTTTTTTCCTAGTTTATTTTAGTCTGAGTGTTCCACTGCAAACTGTTCAGCATCATAGCAACAAACACAAGCCTCCACTGACAGGTAGTAGCTGCATTTGAGGTGCATTGACCAGGACAAACTAGGCCTTCCAGTGAAAGGCAAGGATTCTGTCAAGATTATTCATAGATGAGGAGAGAGGAGCATGACAGCACCTGCCCAGATGTCGCAGTCCTCTAGGGAAAACCACCCAGGGATGTTAGGCTACTTCCTTGGGGAAGGCTTGACATTGGCTCCCCAGTCCTCCCTATACCCAATTTTGAATCCTTGTTCTTGGGTTGCATCCCATGTGTCTTTTACAGGCCACACTCCTCCCACCTTGTGTTTCTCCACACATACATATACTTAAATGGCTTTATTGTGAGTGGCTCTGGACTGTCCCAGGTTATCAGAGCAAGTCTATCAGCAGAAACGTCCTTTGAGTTCCCGCCCTTCCCCTAAAGCAGGGCAGGGCTGTTCAACTCAGGTTTTATCCTGTCTGCCCCAGCCAGCTTCCTGCTAGAAAATACCCTGGAAGCTTTCACCAGGGCCAGCCACCACCAAGGCCCTGATGGGAGCAGCTGGCTGAGGTATGAGCTCCGGTGTTGCCAGGAGAAGACAGAGGTGGGTGGTAAAGAGTATAAAGGTCAAATATAACTAAAGGAAGACTAGGAGACAGCTCTAGAACAGCTGGCCAATACCCTTGTCTTTTTTACCTACTTAAGTAACACATCCCAGGGAGGGTCTCTTTTACAGCCAGACTCCTCGTGTTCTTCTTGTTTCCTGGAGACAGATGGAGATGAAAGACACTGTTTTGATGTCTGGGATGCTACAAATGGCCCCTGGGTTCAGATAAACTTGTTTTTTAAAAATGATTTCTTTTATTTTCAGATGTAACTGGGAAGGTAACGGAAACACGGTTTTTCGATATGTACGAAGGTGGTAAGAAAAATATTTTCCTGTTGAAATGAAAGTACATTAGAAACATGCAAGTAAAATTAAAAATACTTGAATACAAATGTCAAACTTTGTTATATTTTCTGTGAAGAAAAGATGGCTAGCAACATGGGTGACTTTTCCAGCAGGGTGTTATAGAAATCCCCCTAGATTCTCATTGAGTTCATACAATGAAGTGTGAAGGCATCATCTACAGTGTCTCTCTTCTCTGATCATACTTTCACACTTTTCTAGGGTTTTTCTCTTCTGTGCCATCATCCAATAACAAGGAAGAGAAAACCTCTTTTTTTAAACCAAACTGTATGTAAAATAATGTCATCGGTATCCAGCCTGAATATTATCAGCCCTGAGAAAGTCATAAAAATCACTGCTGTGCTCCCAGGGCCCTGCCAGGGTGGGGCAGACATTTCTGCAACCACGAGGTGCCCCTTCTCCTTCCACAATCTTGCCGTTCTGGACATGGAATTGTGGCTGTAGCTGTTAATTGAAATAGACCAGCCCTTCTTATTTGTTCTGAACACTTAGGGGGTATTGAAACAAGTCTTTATAAAGATCATGGATACAGTAACAGAAAAAAAGACAGCCCTGCCCAGTCCTGTACATCCTCAGGATCAGATACAGACTCGACCGTTGTGATCAATGGGTTTTCATGGGCTTATTTTTGGAAGGAGATTGCCATGCCTTTCTTCCTGGCCTGTGTTATTCTGGAAGCCCTGCTGAAACTAGTAACACATGATCATCCGCTAACAGATACGTGGTGGCTGCACATGAGGTGCCTTGACCGAAACTCAAATCTGGGTCTTCTGCATGGAAAATGAGAATGCTACCACTGAACCCTTCAGTAACACTAAGTTATTGAAAACAAGTCTTTCTAAAGATCATGGAGGAGAGTAATAAAAAAATGCCTACATCTACTTGATGGCAACTCTGCATTTCCACTCTGTAGTTCACTTGCACATATTATAAATTAGAAGCCCAAGTGTTAAATACAGTGGTCTCAATATTGATCAACTTTTATTTCCTTCAGATTAGGCACAAATAACTCTCTTAGCAAAGACATCTGTGTTTTGGTTTGGTCTGCATTTGTCTTATTTCCTGTTGGAGGGTCTCCTTTGTTCTTTGTCAGTGTCACACACATGACTCCTCTGGCCAGAGTGGTCACAGATTTGGGTCAGGGTCTTTATTCCTAATTGCAAAGAAGGCTCTACCTATGCTGCAAAAGGTACTACCAGTTGGGTCGAGAGTTTGGTTAATGGGATAATTATGATCTAATTTCCAAGGAAGCTCCTTCCCCTAGACATTCTAATTGCTTTCTTTGTTAGTTACAAGGGCTCCCTGTCATGACCCTTTTCCACTATAACCATGGATGTTCTTGGAGAAGTGCTCATAAGAGTTCTTTTCCTTGTGTGCCCTACTGCCCACTTGGATTGTCCCATGATTGAACCCCACTAACAGCTTACTAGTAAAGACCTGGATTGCCATTGCATGGTGAGGGGAAGTGCTCTAGGAGTCAGGAACAGTCCGAGTGGACAGGGATCCCAGGTGCAGAAGGAAGTCCAACCTCTAGACTGAGATTCTCAGTTAACAGAGGAGATCCTAAAACTGGTTTCCATTGACCCAACAGATAACTCTGGACCAATGACAAAGTTTATTCTGAGTGCTCCTCAAAAATCCCTACTCTTCATGGTCACCCATGATGATGGAAGCAGCAGGTGAGTATGTACAAATGGTTACAGCTGTGGGCACAAGAAGCTAGCCAGGGGGCTGTGCCAGGCCTCTATGTAAGGCCCCTAACATTCTCTAGGAAAAAACAAAAAGCTCAAAAAGCTAGATGCTTCTTTAAGGAAAAAAGAACAACAATGCATAACAAAATAGATTTTGTTCCTTATAAGAGGAAGGAAGAGGATCATCCAAATGGATAATGAGGGGTGCATATAAGCAGTAGACTCGTAGAATCAAGGAAACATTTCCAGGTAGCACGATGCAGTCATAGTTGATGAGAAATTTGGGACTGAAGAGCTAAACCCAGCCAGGAAAGCTAAACCCAGGGTAGGGCTTACATAAACGTGAAAGGAAGTTGAAGAAATGTCTCTATATAAAAAGCAAACCAAGTATAAAGAAATTTATGCATAATTGCCTGTGCAAACACATACAAAATGTACATGGTGTTACTAGGGAGAAGTATGGCTTGGCTCTGTTTCTCAAAGTGTGTGCTACTGAGTATATTTGTATTTACTGCTGAACATACAAAAACCTTAAGGTACCTGGGTACATTGTGAATTTTCAAGATGGGGCAATGGAATATGACATTCCCCAGATTTATTTGACTTCATGTCACTTTTTTTGTGGCAGATTTTGCCACAGCACATAAATCCTTGAAACACTCTTTGAAAAGCCCTGACTTAACTCATTTAGGAAAACTCTATTTTGTTTTTTCTTTTCCTTTCTTCCCTCCCTTTGCTCACTCTAAGTTGGTAATATTGTTTAGATTTCCTGTTGTCTTTTTTGAAGCTAACTTTTCTGAATATCAGAGTGATAGTTTTTGACTTATGCTTTGGTCCCTTGGTGACTTCCATGAACCTTGTATTGTGGTCAACAAACAAGAAAGCAACAAGGACAGGAAATGATGTAACCTAATGAGATGGTAGGCCTGAGCCCCATAACACAAGTGCTTTTCAGAACTGGTCTTAAAAGTTTGTACCAAAAATTGAGTTTGAAAGGGCCCTGGATCTCGTCACATGGTGAACTAGAAATTTGACATACTGTTGGGGATACAGAATTTTCCCCAAATCTCCTGCCAACCCAGACAACCTCTCCACAAAAGTAGAAGAGGAAGAAGACCAATTTATTATGGAATATGCAGTAAACCAGAATGTGATGTGCATCACAGGCAGTCAGCTAAAAGGACTGCAAAGACAGAAATCTGAGCCTTTATATAGTCAAAGACAAAAGGCCCATTTCGTACATGTTCTTAAGATAAACTATGGAGATAAAAACAGGAGTTTCTGTTAAAAGATGGCTGAATAGACACACGTTTCCTCATTTCCCTCTGAGAACTAAGGCCTGGATGATATTTGTATGGAGCAGTGAACATTTGAAGAGCACTAGGGCCTAGCATATTTGACTAGACACCAGTATCAGACCAATCTTCCCCTCTTGAAAAGAAGCCAGCAGCCGTCTGACCTCCAATTATCCTGTTTCATAGTATTGGAGCACTGTGGCTTCTGTGAACAGCTGGTAACATATTCTAATTATCAGCTGGAAGGTGGAGTCTGCTGCTCCTAACTGCCTGTTTCGGCCAGCACATTGGACAGCTTCTAGTTCAACACCTGGACAGCTCTCCACATAGAAGTGAAGTTTACTTTTAAGGCTGAGAGGCCTATGTATTTGCCTGGAGATCTGTCTGTTGAGAGGCCTGGCAGCTTTTTCTCCCACCCTTTTCTGGCCCACATTGTAGAGTTGGCTGACAGCCCTGAGTTTCTCCATAAGTAGGGCAGCCTCTTTGCCATGCAATAAAAAGAGACTTCCACCCCAGAGAATCCACCTGGGGCAAATCACTAGGGTATTAGAGACAGCTGGTGACCAACAATTCTCTTAGATCTAGTATCAGAGAAATCAAACAGTGTCTAGGTGGCACGCAGGCAGCAGACCATAATCAATCATTTAAAGAAGCAGCCTCCAAATGTTCCAGAAAATTCCCAAAATAAAGATTCAAAAAATTGCCTAGATGAAGAAGCCTTTCTGAATCTATCAGTGGTTGAGTACAAAAGATTTATATGTAGAACCCTCTTCGAGATTAAACAAAATGCAGTAGAACAAAATGAAAAATTTAGTAAGCTATTTGAACTGATGGAACATCAATGATCTGAAATAACAGAATTACAGAGTTAGATTATTCAATCCAAAGCCAGAAGAGTACAACTGAACAGATAGAAGTTAGACTCAGTGACCTTGAAGACAGAGCAACTGACACCAGCATTTATGAGGTGAAATCAGAGAAACGAAGTAAGAAAAATGAAGAAGCTTTAAGAAACATGTGGGACTCCATTAAGAGGCATAATTCACATTTAATTGGAGTTCCTGAACAATGGGGGATTAATGACAATATAAAGAGTTGTGCTGCAGAGATGCTGACGGAAAACTTTCCTGAGATTATGAGCAAAGAGAACATAGGTATCCAAGATGTGTATTGAACACCACAAAAGCCAGACCCCAAAAGAAAGGCGCCAAGACATAACATAATCAAGCTTAATACGGTGAAACATAAACACATGCTTCTGAAGGCAGCAAGGCTCAAAGCAAACACTCCAAGGGAAACCCTGTAGGCTTTCATCTGACTTCTCTGCAGATACAATGCTGGCTAGAAAACAGTGGGCAGACACATTCAAAGCCCTGAAGGAGAAAAACTTTCATCCAAGAATTATCTATCCTGCACAATTGCCTATTAAATATAATGGTGAAATTAAGACTTTTGAAGATAAAGAGAAGTTTAGAGACTTCATAAAAACTAAACCAAAATTACATGAAATATTGAAAGAAGCTCTTCCCTTACAGAAACAAAACCATTAAATGTATATTTAAGGTGACAATTCAGAACACATCATACAAAATTCTAATCAGTTACGGAAGTCACAAAACTTAAAGCTACAGTATTAAAATGAAGGAATCTGTGATCAGATCATGACAACTATAATACCATCACATTAAAAGAGAGATACACTACAGTAGTTATAGTTGTTTTAGATGCACAGGAAGTCTAAGAGTTATGCAGTAGTTAAAATTGGGTTTAATTTTAGTATGTTAAGGGGGATAATACATGTAGCAATGAAGCAAATTAACAAAGCATTGTATGAAAATAAATGCAATGCAGGAGTCTCAACAGACACAAAATCGACATTGAAACAACAACCCATAAAGAAGAATGCCCCAGAACAGAACATTAACAGCAATATAGGAAACATCAACATAAAAGTAATTACATCAGTATGACGGCACTAAGCACGTACCTATCAGTAATTAAACTGAATGTAAATAGACTGAATGCTCCAGTAAAGAGACAGCAAGTGACATCCTGGATCAAAAGACACAACCTGTCTATATGTTGCTTACAAGAAGCACACCTTAGACTTAAAGATATGAACAAATTGGAAATTAAAGGATGGCAGAATATATACCAAGCTAACAACATACAAAGAAGGGCAGGTGTGGCAATACTAATCTCAGATAAAATAGATTTTAATGTAAAATCCACTACTGCGGACAAGGATGGTCACTATCTATTGCTGAATGGTTCAGTACTCAAGCAGGACTTAACAATATTAAATACTTATGCACCCAATACTAGAGCACCTAAATACATTGAACAAATACTGACAACACTGAAAAATGAGGTCACAATCATAGTTGGAGAATTCAACACTCTCCTTTCAGTTATGGATAGATGACCCAGAGAAAAAACTCAGTAAAGATGCAGAAGATCTTATTGCAACAATCAATGAACTTGACCTTATTGACATATACAGATCTTTTCATCCATCAACAGATAAGTACACTTTCTTCTCCAGTGCACATAGAACATTCTCCAGAATAGACCATATGGTAGGTCATAAAGCAATTCTCTATAAAATCCAAACCACTGATTTTCTGCAAAGTATCTTCTCAGACCATAGAGCTATAAAAGTTGAAACAATAACAGAAAATTTATAAGTGGAAATTCAAACTTACGGAAACTGAACAACACTTTGCTCAAAAAGCCTTGTGTTATAGAAGAAATTAAGGACAAAATAAAGAAATTTATGGAATCAAAGGAGGATGAAAACACATCCCGCCAGAACCTATGGGATACAGCAAAAGCAGTGCCCAGAGTTCTGTTTGTCTCTATAATTGCACACATCTGGAAAAAGGGAAGGGCCCAAATTAAAGAATTAACCTTACAACTTGAACAAGTAGAAAGAGAGCAACAGAAGAACCACTCAGGCATCAGGAGAAAACAGATTATAAGGATTAGAGCAGAGCTAAATGAATTAGACAACAGAAAACCAATCAAAAAATTAACAAAACCAAAAGCTGGTTCTTTGAGAAGATTAACAAAATTAATAAATCATTGGCTAAACTTACAAAAGAAAAACAGAAGACACAAATAACCTGATTAAGAAATGAGATGGGAGTCGTTACAACAGACCCAGCTGAAATAAAAAATATTATAACAGCATACTATGAAAGCTTGTACTCTAACAGGTTTGAAAACCAAGGTGAAATGGACAAATCTGTAGATTCATATCACTCACCAAGATTATCACAAGGAGAAGTAGATTAACTTAATAAATCTATCGCAAAGGAAGAGATTGAAAAAGTCATCAAAAATCTACCAACCAGAAAAAGTCCTGGTCCAGATGGCTTCACCAGAGAATTCTACCAAACTTTTAGAGAAGAGTTAACTCCGATACTAGTGAGGGTATTTCACACCATAGAAAGGGATGGAAATACTCCCAAATTCATTCTATGAAGCCAGCATAACCCTGATACCAAAGCCACAGAAAGATACCACAAAAAAAGAAAACTACAGACCAATATCACTCATGAATCTAGATGCAAAAATCTTCAAGAAAATTCTAGCCAATAGAATTCAACAGCACACACAAAAAAAATAATTCATCATGATCAAGTTGGTTTCATTCCAGGGATGCAAGGCTGGTTCAGCATCAAAAAACAATTAATGCAATCAACTACATTAATAACACAAAAGAATCACCTGATTTTGTCAATCGATGCAGAAAAGGCATTTGACAAAGTTCAACAGCCGTTCACACTGAAAACTCAGAAAAATAGTAATAGAGGGGAAATTCCTCAATGTTATTAGTGGCATCTGCACAAAGCCAACTGCCTTCATCATCCTGAGTGGTGAAAGACTGAAAGAATTCCCTTTGAGAATGGGAACTAGACAAGTATACCCATTCTCACCACTTCTGTTCAACATTGTGCTAGAAGTTCTAGCCAGAGCAATTAGACAAGACAAAGAAATAAAGGGCATCCGTATCAGCAATGAAGAAGTAAAAATCTCCCTATTTGCAGATGATATGAGTGTTTATACAGAGAATCCAAAGAATCCATAAGTAAAGTATTGGAACTAGTAGAGGAGTACAGCAAGGTATAGGGACACACTATAAACATAAATCAGTAGGATTTGTTTATAACTATAACAAGATTATTAAAGAAGAAATCACCAAATCAATTCCATTGACTGTAGCCCCCAAGAAGATAAAATACCTTAGGAATAAATCTAACTAGAGAAATAAGAGATCTTTTCAAAGAGAACTACAAGACCTTACTACAAGAAACTAAAAGAGACTTTTACATAGAGTAATCTACCCTGCTCATGGATAGGAACACTCAACATTGTGAGAATGTCTATTTTGCCCAAAGCAAGCTACTTACATAATGCAATACCAATACAAATTCCAGTGACATTTTTTAATGAGATGGAGAAACAAATCATCAACTTTGTTTGGAAAGAGAAGAAACCTTGGATAAGTAAAGCACTTCTGAAGAAGAACACACTGGGAGGCATCTCACTACCTGACCTTAGAACCTATTACTCTGCCACAGTAGTCACAACAGCCTGGTACTGTTACAAAAAGAGACATATAGACCAATGGAACAGAGTTGAGACCCCAGAGATGTCACCATCCTCATATGAACAGTTGATATTTGACAAAGGCCCCAAGATTTTAAACTGGGGTAAGAACGGTCTCTTAAACAAATGGTGCTGGCAAAATTGGATATCCATCTGCAAAAAATTGAAACAAGACCCATACACACCTTATACAAAAACCAACTCAAATTGGATAAAAGACCTAAATATGAAATCTAAAATGATAAAGTTTGTCCAAGATAAAATAGGATCAACAATGGAAGTTTTAATACACAATGTAGACAGACTTTAAAATCTGACAAAGCACATTCAACAGAAGAGAAAATAGATAAATGGAAACTACTATGAATCAAACATTTTTGCTCATCCAAAGACTTCATCAAAAGAATTAAAAGACCACCTACAGAATGGGAAAAAAGTATTTGGCAACTATATGTCAGACCGATGTCTGATCTCCATAATCTATAAGATATTACAAAATATCAACAAGAAAAGGATAAATAATCCAATTAAGCAATGGGTGAAGGAGATGGACAGACATTTCTCTAAAGAGGATATCCAGGCAGTGGAATGACACATGCAGAATTGCTCACGATCATTAGCTATTAAAGAAATTCAAATCAAAATGACAATGAGATACCATCTCACCCCAACAAGGTTGGCCATGATCCAAAAAACACAAAACAACAAATGCTGGAGATGCTGTGGAGAAATTGGAATTCTCCTACACTGCTGGTAGGATTGTAAAATGGTACCACCTCTTTGGAAAACAGTGTGGCGCTTCCTTAAAAAGCTGCAGATATACCATTTGATCCTGTAATTTCACTGCTCGGAATTTATCCTTCAGAAACAAAGGTTGTCACACGAGCAGACACATGTACACGAATGTTTGTTACAGCACCGTTCACAACAGGAAAAAGTTGGAATCAACCCTGATGCCCATCAACAGTTGAATGGATAAGCAAACTATGGTACATATACTCAACGGAACACTATGCTATGATAAAAAAATGACAGTTTCAGAAAACATCTCATAACATGGTCTCATTTCGAAGAGATCATGCTGAGTGAAATCAATCAGTGTCAAAAGGACAAATTTTGTATAAGACCCCTGTTATAAGAACTTAACAAGAGAATTATCCACAGAAGAAAATGACTGTTTTGGCTACATGGGTGAGTGGGTGGCTGAGGGTTTATCATAGATCAGATAATTTATAGATGTTAGAAATTTTATTGTTTTACTGTAATTAATAAAAAAAACGTTGAAAAAATGTAAAACAATGTCATACTTTAAATTGATTCCTTTTTTCTTTAGGAAAATATTACTGTTCATAAAATACATTATGTTAACATACTGACTTGTTATTTTAATTAATAAATATTTTAAAAATTAAAAAAATATATAAACAATGACTATGCCTCAGTAAAAGAACTTGGCAGCACTACCTGTCATGCATAGACTAAAACCAATGGCTGTCAAATCAACTCCAATATATGACAGCTGCAAGTGTGTCAGAACAGAACCATGCTCCTTTACAGAGTTTTCAGTGATTTTTTTAGGAAGTAGATTGCCAGGCCTTTCTTCCAAGGCACCTCTGGCTGTACTCAAACCTCCAACCTTTCAGTTAGCAACTATGTAACTGTTGTTCTACATTACAAAAAGAAAAAATGCCATCAAGTCAATCTGATTCATAACAACCCTATAGGGATTCTATAGAATGAATTATGTGTACGTTTGTACATAGTTCATCCAAAATTCATGCGGTAATTAGGAGGGCCACCTACATTTACTGATTACCTTTATGCAAAGGGAAAGTGAATTTCTCTGCAAGAGTAGGTTTGTAATTCGGAGTCAGGTGCATGCTGAAGTTAGGATCCTAAATTCCCTGTGGAAACTGGGAGACAGGGGTGCTGTTTTCCTTCTTTCTTGATGACTACATTTCAAAATAATGGCTCTCAGGTCCTTAAGAAAAAAAATTCCTGAGTTGTAAAACAGGTTGCAGTACTCTCCAGGAAATGATGCTAAAAAAGTCTGGTTCAGAAGAGGAGCAAAATCCTTTTCACCTTTAAAAAGATTGACATACATTTCAAAACAGACAAAGACATTACAAGTTTACAACTGTAATTGTAAAGTAAATGCCATAAAAGGTGAGGGACATCTCTTTCCCTTTTTGCACCAGTTCTCCTTCACCCATTGGTATTTACCCTGAAAATTCAAGCAGCCTGTGTGCCATCCACCCTCCTGCCATACACCATAGTGGGAGAGGAGTTTGCTTAGAAATCTCTGCCCAGGAAAAAACACACGTGTAAGATGTAAGTGCCTCTTATGCCAGAGTCTCCATGAGTGAGACGTTCACAAGCCTTTTCCTCTGCTCCCTAGGCTGACGAAGGATGCCAGGAATGCCATTGAAGCACTTGGAAGTAAAGAAATCAGGAACATGAAATTTAGGTCAAGCTGGGTATTTCTTGCAGCAAAGGGCTTTGAACTACCTACAGACATGCAGAGAGAAAAGGTGAGTAATTTTAAATATCCTTTACCACAAATGGTCAGTATAATAAGTGCAATGATTAGAGAAGGTTGCCCATCACTCTGATGTCCTGGCCTGCAGACATGTCCCTGTACAGAGTGAATGCCAAACAGAGTGGTGGCACTGCTGCTGGGATCCAGAGGGGCTGTATAGGTTTGCATGCCGGCTCCCTACTCATTATTTGTGTGTGCTCAGAGGCAAGTTCCCAACCTCTTGCCTGGATTTCCTCACTCCTGTTGTGCTGTTAGTTACCATCAAGTTGATCCCCAACTCTTGGCCATCCAGTGTACAAAGGAACAAAGCACTGTCTGGTCCTGTGCCATCTTCATGGTTGGTTGCAGAACAGATATTGTGATCCATAGAGTTTTCATTGACTTCTTTTTAAGAACTGTATCACCAGACCATTGCTCCTAGTCTGTCTTATATGGGAAACTCCAATAAAGCTGTTCAGCATCATAACATACAAGATTCCTATGTATGGGTGCATTGGCTGAGAACCAAACCTGGATCTCACTCATAGATGGTAAGAATTCTACCACTGAACCACCAGTGCTGCCAACGTCCTCATTCTTAAATTGGTGCCGAAGTCCCTGGAAGCTGCAAATAGTTAACACTCTTGATTGCTAACTGAAAGGTGACAGAATCTACCCTGAGGGGCCTCAGAGGAATGGCCTGACAGCATGCTTCTGGAAAAAATCAGCTACTGAAAACCATACAGAGCGTTCTACTCTGACGTGTGGTGTCACCATAAATCAGATTTGACTCAAAGGCAACTACCTGGTGAAATCAGGGTAAACTTGTGCCTTCCACATAATGGGTCTTTGGTATGTTGTTATAGGTAAAAACAAACCAAAACCAAACCCGTTGCCATCGAGTTGATTCTGACACATTCCATAGCAAGGTGTTCAAAAACCTTTGATCAACACTAGAAAGTCACTTGACTAAAGTTGCAAAGTTCTCACATCTCAAAATTCCAGGTGATCTACTGGTACTGATTTTCTAACATGGCAGCCAACACAGGCCATCCTAAGTCTCCGTGTTCTTGAACATTTATGAGAACTCTCTGCACCTCTGTTTTAGGGATAGAAACAGTATTTACCTCCTTGGGTGGCTGCAGTCCCTGAGTGGTGAAAATGGTTAAGTACTCATTTGCTAATCAAAAAGTTGGAGGTTCAAGTCTGTGCAAAGGTACCCCAGAAGAAAAGCCTGATGATCTGCTTCCAAACAATTAGCCATTAAAAACCCAAGAGACCACAATTCAACTCTGTACACACAGGTTGTCATGAGTTAGAGTTTACCCAACAGTCACTGATGGTTTTTGGTGTGGCTAAGAGTGTTAACTGAGGTGATATAAGCAAAGCGCTTGGGACGAACAAGGGGCACCAAGACAGCACTTGTAAAGGTCAGTCTTCATTGTTGTAGCTGTGCAACAAATCATTACGTGACTGACTATATGTCTTTTCCATTACGTTCTTTGTCAAAGAAAAAGATCAAGACGATGAAGTTGTATCTTATAACCACTAAGTCCCCTGTGACAATTCCAGTGGAGAGCTGGCAAAGGTGTCTGAGTCATGGCGGACCCTTCTGGCGGTGGTCACACCAGCCTCTTTCAGGCGCTGCTGCTCTCCAGGGAACAATGCTGGTTCAGGAGAGGAGGGAGCCAGCGGCACTGCCCAGGAGCATGTGAGGGCTGGACAGTGCAAAAGGAAAACTGAGGGATCGACATATTTGAATTTTGGTCTTCATGATAAATAGCAAATATACCGTGGACTCAGAAGAATGAACAGATTCGGTTTGGAATAGAACCGAAATGTTCTTGAGAAGCAAGGATGGTGGGACTTCATCTTGCTTACTTTGGACACATAACCAGGAGGAACTAATCACTAGAAAAGGGCTTTCTGCTTGATAAAGTAGGTCAGTGAAAATGAGGGAGATGGATTGACACAGTAGGCTCAAACCAGTGACCGTGCAAATAGCCAAGGACCAGGCAATATCTCATTCTGTTGTACATAAGGTCACCAAGCGTCAGAGCTGACGTGACAGCAACTATCAAGGTGCCAAGGATCGAGACCTCCATACTAGACCCTATGAAGATAAGGTCTTCTTTTCCATTTAGCTCAAAATTCAAAGGCAGCAGAGATTTATAAGTCTCCCAGGTTGCCTCTGACTTTAGGCTTAGACACTGGGTCCCAGCCTCAACTCCTTATACTGTCTGGTTATGGATTCAGGAAGGAAGACAATAATGAGCATCTATCTGGGCACCTTTCTGTGGGCAAGAGGACTCCAAGTGGAGGAGACCAGGGCTGGATAAGGTGCGACTTCACTGCAAGTCAAAACAGTCAGAAAACCATGGCTGGTTCCTAAGAGGGGACTCTCCAGTACTCTCCATCCTGGTACTCTACCCATTGGGGAAAAATGCCTTTGAGTGGATTGCAACTCACAGCATCCCTATAGGACAAAACAGAACTGCTCCATGAGGTTTCCAAGGAGCAGCTGGTAGATTCAAACTACTGGCCTTTTGGTTATCAGCCATAGCACACTGTCTTAGGCTGGGTTTTCTAGGGAAGAAAACCAGTAACACATGTAGGTACAAGGAAAGATTTATAATAGAGAGCGAGAGATAGATGATAGATAGATAGATAGACAGATAGATGATAGATAGATAGATAGATGATAGATAGATAGATACATACATACATACAAACAAATATAGGAAACAGCTCACGTAATCACAGAAGCTGAATGTCCCAAGCTCTGTCACAAGACTCACGTGGCCACGGAAGCTGAGGAACCCAAGGTCAGCAAGTTAGAGACCAGAGTTCTAGATCACCGGTTGTGTAGGTCAGTGGATCCCAAGCTGGTGGCGAGACGAAGCGACAGAGGCTGGCAAACCCAGGATCAGCACGTCAGGGAGCAGGAGCGGGCAGAGGCTGGCAAACCCAGGATCGGCAGGTCAGGGAGCAGGAGCAGGCAGAGGCTGGCGAATGCAGGATCGGCAGGTCAGGGAGCAGGACTCTCAGGTGCTGACTGTAAGGACTGATGAGTCCAACAGCTGCTAGCTCAAGTCCTGGAACCAGATGCTGGAAAAACAGAGCAGGAGCTCCTGGCCACGTGAGTGACCAGCCGCCGTAGTGAAAGGTCGCTAGATGAGAGCAGAGGGGCAGGGAGCCACCACAAACCCCACCCTGCCACTTAATACAGCAGCCAAATATGTAGTAGCCAAGTTGACATAATCTTGACCACCACACACACCATAGCTCTTAACCACTGGGCCACCAAGTACTCTAGAGGCCTAGAAATAAAAGCAGACTCTCCGCTTGTATTTTCTCTGTTCTTTTACACCAGGAAGCCAGCACTGCATATAGCATTAGCAGTGCTTTTCCAGGGCCCCAGCCTGCACCCCACCTTACTGATTATCAGGTCCAGACCCTTTAACCTCCGAAGTTTGTCCTAACAAGTAAGGAATGCTCTGTGCTCGCAGTGATGGGTCTTCCTGAGCTACCACCACTGCCACCTGGACTGAGAGACAGGTGGCTTGGAGTCCAGAGTTAGGTTTGCCAGTAGGACATGTGTGGCCCTGAATGAGTCCCGTTATCCCTCTGGGCTTCAGTGTCCTGAGCTGTACAGTGAGATATTCGAGCCCAGCACCTGTGACATGAGCACGTGCCAGCTCTATCTTGGCTGTCCTGCAGCACAGTGTCCGCCACACTGAGACCACTCAGTATAGGCTCTTCTTTCTCCTCAGCCCTCATGCATTCTGGTGACTCACAGGCCTCCCAGCTTTGCTCACTTAGCTGTGTGGTCTCAGGCCAGTTGCTTGACCTCTCTGTGCCTCAGAATCGTCAGTGAGAAAGGGATAAGGTGATACCTACCTCATAATGTTCCCTGAGAATGAAGTGAGAGAAGCCCATAGGGTATTGAGCAACCTGCCAGGCAGCCATATAATTCAGAGCAGCTGTGTTCTTCCAGGACTTCCCCACCCCAACACAGGTCCTTCTACACTGATCCGCACGTGTGATGCTTCTCTGCTTTAGCCTCTATAAGGAAAACTCAAGCACAGGTCCCAGCTGGCCAGCTGAATCAGAATGCCTGAGGCTGGGGCCAGGCCAGGTACTTTTAAGGCACAAGGAGGGTGAGATGGCACGGCATCGACTGCTGTGGAAGCACAAGTAACATGTGCTCGTTGAAGCACCGCTCCCCCCGCATACAAATGTTCACTGCAGCACTCTTCACAATAGCCCCAAAGCAGCAACAGCCTAAATGTCCTCGACAGAGGAATGGATGCACAAAATGTCATCTGTCCATATAATGGAATTATGCTCTGCCATAAAGAGAAATGAAGTTCTGATACATGCTACAGCATGTACAATGTGAGGCTTGAAAACACTACACCACGTGAAATAAGCCAGAAGCAAAAGGACAGCTATTGCATGATCCCACTTACAAGAAATATTGAGAATGGCAGATACATAGAGACCACAGTTCACGGTGCTTAGTAACCAGTGTAGGCAAGGCAGTGGGGAAGGAAGGCATGGTGCTTGGGTGACACTGGACGTCTCTTAAGGGTGATGGGAAAACTCAGGAGCAGTTAGTGGTGATGCATAAACAACATTATGACCATAATGCCAATGAACTGTGCATGTGAAGGTTACCGAAATGTCAAATATTTTATTTATTGCATATATATTTATTCACATACACACAAAACCTCCTCCTAAAGGCCCCTTCCAACATCTCTGCTTTTTCCCCAACTGCCATGCCCCATTCTGCCTGTCACCTTCCCACGTAATGCCCCACTCCTCGTACAGTCTCCCTCAGCATCTGCAGGTGCATGGTTCTGCCCTGCCTTACTGCCCCAGGGTACCTAACCCAGCAGGCAGGAGCACAGGTGGCAGCCATGCACACCGTGCCAGGTAGGGAAGTGTTCCAGCTGTTAGCATCTGCTACTGTTACTATTACCAACAGTGCTGGGCCCCACCTACCCCATCTAGATTGGGTCAAAAACATCCAGGGAGGGGCCTTAAATCTCTTTTAAATGAAATGTGAAAGTCTTAGCAAACAGGTTCACTATTTACATTTAGCTGAGACACACAAAACAAAACCTCACTAGCCTTGCAAAGGGGTGGGGCAGTGGTTCTTCTGCATTCTTTGTAAGAACTTGTGTTTGGAGAATGTATATCGTTTGAAACAGTGATTTTGAAGTAAATTTTAGTAAAACATCTGTTTTGCCTACATGGATTCAAAGTTATGTTCAAGCAGATCAGTCTAAGCAGTCCAAGCATCTAGCTCCCAGGGTAGGCAGGTAGATTTGGAAACATCTCACTGTGGCCTAGGTGGTTCCTGGAGGCACCCTGGTGATGTAGTCGTTAAGCACTAGGCGGCTAACCAACAGATCAGTGGTTCCATCCCACCAGCTGCTCTGCCAGAGACAGATGTTGCAGTCTGCTTCCATAAGGATTTACAGCCTTGGAAACCCTATGGGGCAGCTCTATTCTCCCCTGTAAAATTGCTAGGAGTAGGAATGACTCTGGCATTGGATTTTTGGCTTGGGTAGGCACTTCCTGGACCATGGGGGGCAGGCTCAGGAAAATGTCCCCAGAAGCTTAGGGCCAGCAGGGAGTGAAGTACTAGCTGGGGTGACCAACTTCAGGCTTCCTGGCCTGCAGACTTGGAAACATTTCCAGAAGCCTATAGGTATTTCCCTGCCTCTAACTCACATCAACTGTATACCACAGAGCAGAAGTGCACTGTAGGTTTTCCAAGGCTATACTCTTTATGGGAGCAGATTGCAAGATCTTCTCCCATGGAGCAGCTGGTGCACTGAAACCATCAACCTCTCAGCACCAAAATGCTTAATCACTGCACCACCAGGGCTCCTTGTAGACACTGTAAACCCAACCCAGTGCTGTCAAGTCGATTCTGACTCATAGCAACCGTATAGAGGGTTCTACAGAGTAGAACTGCCCCACAGAGTTTCCAAGCAGCACCTGGCAGATCTGAACTTCTGATCTGTTGGTTAGCAGATGTAGCACTTAAGCACTACACCACCAGGTGTATATATATATATATATATATATATATATATATATATATAACATAAAACCAACCCCAAGCCCACTGCCACTGAGTGAGGTCTGACTCATAGTGACCCCATAGGTCAGAGTAGAACTGCCCCATAGAGTTTCTGACGAGCACCTGGTGGATTTGAACTGCTAACCTTTTGGTTGGTAGACGTAGCGTAGCACTTAGCCCACTAACCACCCCTAAAAATAATGACACAAACAGATATACACACACGTATGTTTATTGTTGCTTTATTCACAATTGTAAATAAGTGAAAACATCAAATGAAGTGTGCATCAGCAGAGAAATAAGCAAATTGGCACATACACATAAAGGAATTCTTCACAACCTTAAAGAACAACGAGTGACAAAAACATGGATGGACCTGGAATGCATATAAGGACAAATATTGTATGATCCCTCCTTTATAAAAAGACAAGAATGGATAAACATAGAAAGACCATTGTCCACTGGTGGTCACCAGGGATTGGGGAAACGGAGTATATGCTTTATTCACAAGACTAATTATTTTCAATGATGGAAAAAGTGGCACTGATTGTGGATGCAATGAGCATGGCACAACACAAGTAAAAATGAGTGTTTGAGCACACATGGATGGGTATAGGCAAAGGGGTATACAGGTAGGTACAGATATGTACTTAGGTAAGAACAGATAGAAGTATCTATAACAAAAAAGCCAAACCCACTGCCAACAAGTCAATGTCAACTCATAGCAACCCTGTAAACAGAGTAGAGTGATGCCATAGAGTTTCCAAGGAGTGTCTGGTGGGCTTGAACTGCTGACCTTCTGGTTAGTAGACATAGCACTTAACCTCTACACTACCAGAGTTTCCAGAAGTATCTATAGGTATGTATAAATACAAGTAAATAGATGCCAGCACATATATTCATTTACGACACAAATATGGATACTCCTCAGATAGAACCAAATACCTTCTAACATTGGGCTTCTGGGTTTGAAGGCATAGGGACATAGTTTCATGGGACAACTCAGTCAATTGGCATAAAATGGTTCACAAAACTCATGATCTACATCCTAGTAAAATGAATAGATCTGGGGTCTTAAAAGCTTGGAGGCTCCACCAGTTATTACCAATGACCACTCTGACAGAGAACACAACAGACAGTCTCTGACAGAGGAGGATAAAAACATAAAACAGAACTGAAATTCATGTAAGAAGACCAGACTTAATGG
Organism: Heterohyrax brucei; assembly: GCA_028571685.1. Lineage (NCBI taxonomy): Eukaryota > Metazoa > Chordata > Mammalia > Hyracoidea > Procaviidae > Heterohyrax > Heterohyrax brucei. Next base: position 33,313,062 of record CM053157.1, on the reverse strand, counting down.
TCTGACGGAGACTGGAGGAATCCCTGAAACTGTGATCCCTGGACACCCTGTTAACCCAGAGCAGAAACCGTTCCCTAAGCACACTCTTCATACAGGACTATAAAACAAGAAATAATACACACGAGGGATGTGCTTTGTAGTTCAATCAAAAACAAATGGGCAGCTCCTGTCCAAAAGCAGGATGAGAAGGCAGGAAGGGACAGGAACTGGTCAAATGGGCACAGGAAACCCAAAGTAGAAGGAGGAGTATGCCACCAGATTGTGAGGATGGCAACCAGTGACACAAAGCAATGTGTACAGATTTGTGTATGAGAAATTAGCTTGAGCTACTGTAAACTTTCATCTAAAGCACAAAAAACAAAAACACTTGCAATCAGCAATCTAAGTCACAACTACAGGTCTTGACTCACCAGGAGTAAAACAATTAAGAAAGTAGCCAAGCACAGAGAAGAAAGAAGTCCACAAGAGCCATGGCCTCATGTACCCTGAGATGAGAAGAACGAGGTAGTGCCTGGCTACTGCCACTGATCGTTCTGATGAAGGTCAGATTAGTGTGTTCCTGGAACAATGAGAAAAAAATATGGAACCGAACTCAAATTCTTATTTTTAAAAAAAGACAAACTGGAACAATACAAAACAGAGGACCCCCTTAGACTGTTGCTCTGAGACACGCTTTACTGAAAACCAAGCCTATCCCTTAAGAGCACCTTGTACTGAAATAACAGACTGAGACAAAAAACAAGGGATATTAGTTGTATGACTGGTGCCCTACTTAAAAAACATCAGTATGAAACCAGAAGGTCAACAATTTCTTAAAGGCAAAAATGGTAAGAGAGTACAGAAGCTAAAGTACTGAAAAGGGAACAAACAGGACACAATTCAAGAGAATGTTGACACTTTGTGACACATGTAGCTGACACCACTGAACAGTCTGGGAGGAAACTGGCAAATAGGAACCTGAACTTGCTGTGTAAACTTTCACTCAAAACTTAATATTGTTTTTTTTTAAAAAAGCATCTATAATGAAAAACCAGAAGAGATACATAAATAGAATTTCAGTGCTCAAAATGCGTATTATTTTATTGAAGCATTAGTTTAAGGTGCTCAGTTATCTGTACTTTAACTTAATCTTTGGAAAGCCTGGTGGCTTAGTGGTTAAGCACTATGGCTGTTAACGAGAAGGTCAGCAGTTCAAATCTGCCAGGCACTCTTTGGAAACTCTATGGAGCTGTTCTACTCTGACCTGTAGGGTCCCTATAGTTGGAATCGACTTGACGGCACTGGGTTTGTTTTGGTTTGGGTTAACCTAATCTTTAAATAATTGAAGGTACGGAAGGCTAAAGCCTGCCTCAACATGAACACACATTTTCCAAGCAAGAAACTGTAAAATAACTCTTAAAAAAAAAAAAAAAAGAAAGAAAGAAAAAAAAGCATAGTCCTTGCCCCTAGTGCGGGGCGGCAGGAAAGAACCCAAAGATGACAGTTGTGCTGTCCCATATGGCAGCCACCAGGCAAATGTGGCTACAGCCACACTCTTCACTTACAGGTTCCAAAGGCCAGGTCGTTATGTGAAAATTGGCATTACGCAGAAATGGAGGATGACAAATCACAAAATACTACGTGGGACACTTATGTCCCTCTGGATTTAGGGTGCAGGAGTAGAATTGGTAGATATGCCAGGTACACTAAAACTTGTGCTGGCACCTGGAAACGAAGTATTCCCATGAACATGGCATCATCATGAGAAATACAACTTTCAAATAATATAGGTATCTGGAAATACACTTACAGCCCTTATCTCACTGTACAAAAGCTGAAAGGATAAAATTTTGCACAGTCATGCCTCCAGGATACAGCACCTCATATAACATCCGGTAAAAACAGTAATTTGGGGCACATGCCCATTTCTTCCATTTCAAACAGTTATATAGGTTCTGCCTTCTGACAGCATGTACTGCCAACAAGCCAGTAGCTTCCCAGTCAACCCAAGAGGTGGAAAATGTAGGTGGGCATTGTGTTTCCCACTGGTTACCAAAGGGTTACTGCTGGACATATGTTGTTAATGCACAGAATAGTCTGATTTTTTACTATTGTAAAAAATATTTACTATTGTAAGTGTGAAATGCCCAGTAACAGACAGTGGATAAATGAGGAGCTGGTGTATTTACATTTAAAGTAGTTAAATAGGATTTGAAATTCAGGTCACATAGTCATGTTTCAAGAATTTAATAGGCACAGGTGGCTAGTGCCTTCTGTATTGGGCAGCTCAGATTATACAGCATTTCTGTCACTGAGGAAAGTTCTGTCTGGTAGGGCTACCTTAGCTGTTCTAAGCATTGTTCAAAGATTATCAAGAAACACAGTGAGAGGAAATCAAGCACCCAGTCTAGGCCGAAGCAAACCCTGTTGCAGGAAGTGGTTTTGTTTATCTGACGTTATGCAAAGCTGACACGTTAATATTTGTCAAATGAGATCAGTAAGTCAATGTATTTTCTTTCCTCTATGCAGATCAACCACTCTGATGATAAGAAGAACAGATATTCTGGCTGGCCCGCAGAGATACAGATAGAAGGCTGTATACCACGAGAACTCAGCTAACACTGCACCTCCTTAATAAACATTTTGTATAAATGTCACATGGAGTGGCCCCTCAATCTTATCACTTTAAATCCTACAGTCAGTATTTCAAATGGATTTGGGGATTATGTAACCAATGTTTGCTGATTATATAATCTCAGCACATTTATATGCCAACATTTATAGAGTGGAGGAAGCATGGTGGTTTGGTGCTAGAATTCTGGCCTTGGGTTTGATTCCCTGCCCGTATGCCCGCATGCACGGCCACCACCTCTCTGTTGGTGGAGGCTTTCATGTTGCTGTGATACTGAATCGGCTTCAGAGGACCTACTGGATTAAGAGGAACTAGAAGAAAGGCCTGGAGATGTACCTACAAAAATCAGCCAGTGAAAACTCTGGATCACAATGGTCAAAGCCTCAGTGAATCATGGGAATGAGGCAGGATCAGAAAGGATTTCATTCTGTCATGCAGCTCCTAACAGTTATCGTAGTGAAGCTGTCAACATGCTACATTCTGAAACGAATGGGACTTCTTAAAGGGAATGAAATGCTTTCACACGAAAAGGAGAGTGCTGATGGAAGCAACTGCTGCTTGCCCAAGGTGGAGTCGTTATCAGGTGTTAAATCCAGGCAGCTCTGCAGAGAGATGACCTTTGTTCCTCTATTGCAAGCATACCCTAGTTTCTGACAGTCATCTCAGAGAATGAGCAAGAATGAGCAATGGTCAAAACCTTAGCAGAACTTCCTTGGTTGATAGTCGTGGCCATTGGAGGGGCCACTGTGAGGATGATGACTGTTTATCTTAGGCTTGCCAGGAAACATATCCTTAAGACATAATTAGATCAGCTATTCACGTTACCTAATCTCCTTGCAACCATGTGTCAGAGGATGTGTTTGACTGGGTCACGTGGGCACAGGACAGCTGCTAAGCATCAGCCATTCTAACTTCCTTCCTGAGCCTAACTGCCCAGGAGGCCATACTACCGCAGAAGAGCTTTGGGACTGTGATGTCAGGTTAATACTGCCTCCTGAGTCTCCAGTTTCTCCACTGTGCAGTAGAGGGGCTGGAATAGATGAAGGATTTTCAAATATTCTTTATGAACCAAAACCAAACCAAACCTGTTGTTATCAAGTTGTGATCCTATAGGACAAAATAGTACTATCCTATAGAGTTTCCAAGGAGTGGCTGGTGGATTCAAACTGCCAACCTTTGTAGTTAGCAGCCAAGCTCATAAGCATTGTGCCAACAGAGCTCCTTTTAAAATACTGTAGCACGTGACACCCTAGCTTGCAGCAACAAGCAGTCCCGATCCCAGGGACGTGCAACAGCATTGATTTTTGTGGACCTTGCTGTGTTGCAAAAGTCCTCACAGCTAGGCCAATAAGCAACATCATGATAAATGGAGAAAATACTGAAGTTATCAAGAATTTCACTTTACTTGGATCCATAATCTTCACCCATGGAAGTAGCAGTCAAGAAATGAAATGATATATTGTGTTAGGCAAGTCTGTTGCAAAATACGTCTTTAACATATGAAAAAGTGAAGATATCACTCTGAGGACTGAGGTGTGCCTGACCCAACCATTGTATCTGTGGTCACCTCCTATGCATGGAAAAGCTGGACAGTGAATAAGGAAGACCAAAGAATTGATTCACGCTGGATTCAGAAGAGGATGTGGAGCCAGGGATATCATTGCTGATGTTGGATGGATCTTGGCTGAAAGCAGAGAATACCAGAAAGATTTTTACCTATGTTTCATTGACTATGCAAAGGCATGCGGCTGTGTGGATCATAACAAATTGTGGCTAACATTGTGGAGAATGGGGATTCCAGGACTTAACTGTGCTCTTAAGGAATCTGTATATGGTTCAAGAGACAATCATGCGAACAGAACAAGGGAACGCAACATGGTTTAAAGTTGGGAAAGGTGTGAGTCAGGGTTGTATCCTTTCACCATAACTTTTCAATCTGTATGCCAAGCAAATAATCTGAGAGGCTGGATGATATGAAGAAGAATGAGGCATCAAGATTGAAAGACAACTTATTAACAACCTGAATTATGCACACAACACCACCTTACTTGCTGGCAGTGAAGACTGAAAACACTGACGAAGATCAAGGACCACAGCCTTCAGTATAGGTTGCACTTCAACATCAAGAAAACAAAAATCCTCACAACTGGACCAGTGAGCAACATTATCATAAATGGAGAAAGGATTGAGGTTGCCAAGGATTTCATTTTACTTGGCTCCACCATCAATGCCATCAGAAGCAGCAGTCAAGAAATCAAAAGATGTGTTGCATTGGAAAGGTATTGAAATATTAAAAAGTAAAGATGTAACCTTGAAGACTAAAGTGCACCTGACTCAAGCCATGGTATTTTCAGTCACGTCGTATGTAGGTGAAAGCTGGACAGTGAACAAAGGAGACAGAAGAAGAATTGATGCCTTTGAATTGTGATGGAGAAGAATATTGACTGTACCATGGACCACCAAAAGAACTCACAGATCTGTTTTGAAAGAAGTACAACCAGAGTTCTCCTTGGAAGCACAGATGGCAAGACTGCATCTTACATACTTTGGACATGTTGTCAGGAAGGATTAGTCCCTGGAGAAGGACATCATGCTTGGTAGAGTGGAGGGTAAGCAAAAAAGAGGAAGACCCTCAGTGAGATGGAATGACACTGTGGCCGCAACAATGGGCTTAAGCATAAAAAACGATTATGGACATAGCACAAAGACAGGGCAGTGTTTCATCCTGTTGTGCATAGGATGACTATGAGTTGGAACTGACTCATCAGCACCTAACAACAACAAAGAGTTGACACATTTGACCTACAGTGTTGGCAAAAAATTTTAAATAAACCAGGGACTGCCAAAATAATGAACAAACATGTCGTGGAAGAAATACAGCCATAATGTTCTTTAGAAGTAATGGATGGTGACACTTCTCATATATTTTAGACATGTCACTGGTAGGTACCAGTCCCTAAAGAAGGACATCATGCTTGGTAGAGTGTCAGTGAAAAAGAGGAAGGCCCTTAACATGATGAACTGACACAGTGGTTGCAATAACAGGCTCAAACACAACAGCAATTCTGAGGATGGCACAAGACAAGGCAGGGTTCGTTCTGTTGTACACAGGGTTGCTATGAGTTGGAACCAACTGGACAGCACCTAACAGCAACACTCAGCCCCAAATGATGAGGCCAGGCTGAGGGAGCATCATCCTCCCTTAGATGGAAGCCAAATTGAGAGCAGAAATCCAGATGCCTCCTGAAGCTTCTGCTTGGAAATGGTGTCAGCCCCATCTGCTGCCCAAACCCAGATCAGCTCTCAAGATGATACCTATTCCCTCAGAGGCTCAAAAATCTGTGAAGCAGGGGACAGGTATGATGATCCTCCGCCAGGGGAGCCAGGAAATTTTTGTGAACAGAAACACCATGAACCATAAATGCCAGATATCCCTGACTGCTGCCAACCCATCGGAGCTCGGGTGCCCAGCCTCCAGCCATCCCTTAGGATACCCTGGCTATCAGAAGAGTCATCTGCAGACATGGCTCAGGTCTTCCAATTCTAAACTCCTTGATACCAGCCTCGAAAGGAAGGCCTTGTCATGGCAGGCTAGTTGATTTTTCTGGGTTGAAGAAAGGGTAGTTTTCTACTATGTCTAAATTATTCTCATAGTGTCTGTTTTGGTCAGCTAGGGCTGCTCTAACGGAAATACCACAGAGTGGATGGCTTTAACAAAGGAAGATTTATTCTTACACAATCCGGTAGGTTGCAAGTCCATATTCAGGGTGTCCACTCCAGGGAAAGGATTTCCCCTTGTCGACTCTGGAGGAAAGTCCAGTATTGCATCAGTCTTTGTTCAGGGAGGTCTTGGCACAGGAACCTCAGGTTGCAAGGACGCACTCTTCTTCTGGTGCTGCTTTCTTGATGGTAAAGAGGCTCCCAATTCTCTTTCTTTCTGTTTCCTTTTATCTCTTGCAGGCTGAAATGCTTAAGGGTGGGGCAAGCCGTACTCCAGGGAAACTCCCCCCACAGCAGAGCAAGGAAGTAATCCTGTGCAGGAATTTACAGCTCCTTTAGCACACAGTTTAGTGAAACCACAGAATGGAGGACAGTCACAAGATACTGGGAATTATGTCCCAGCCATACGCTGCACATATTTTTGGGGGGACACAATTCAACCCATGACAGTGTCTTAGGGTTCTCTAGAGAAACCAAACCAATAATACATATAAAACAGCCACAGCACTGCAGCCAAACCTCAGACATACCAATGATCATAAAGATGATGCAGGAAAGGACAGTGTTTCATGCCATTACTCCTGAGGTCACCATGAGTTGGAGCTGACTCAACTGTAACTAACAACACATTATGTGGAGAGAGCTTGAAGGATTTGGCTCATGTGATTGTAGGGGGCTGACAAGTTCAAAATCTGTGGATCAGGTGATGACAGCCTGGAGACTGGTCTAAAACCGAAAACCCACTGCCATTGAGTAATTCCACCTCATAGCAACCCTATAGGACAGACTGGAACTGCCCCATAGAGTTTCCAAGGAATGCCTAGTCGATCTGAATGGCTGACTTTTTTGGTTAGCAACTGTAGCATTTAACCATTGTGCCACCAGGATTTCCTCTGCAGTCTAGTGCCCCCAAATCTAGAGATCAGAAGATGTGAAGAGTGAGAGGGTCCTAGCAACATCTGATTTATAGTTTGGAGGCAGAACACGTTTTCAAGTGACTGGATAAGGTCCACCTACACTTTAGAGGGCAATTTCCTTTACTCAAGGTCAACTGAGTCCCTAGATCTCTTGTGACACAAATAGTTAGCACTTAAGTAGTAACCAAAAGTTTGGAGGTATGAGTATACCCAAAGGATCCTTGGAAGAAAGGCCTGGAGATCTACTTCTGAAAAAATCAGCCACTGAATACCTTATGGAGCACAGTTCCGTTCTGTAATATATGGGTTCACCATGGAAACCCTGTTGGCATCATGGTTAAGTGCTATGTCTGCTAACCAAAAGGTTGGCAGTTCAAATCCTCCAGGTGCTCTGTGGGACAGTTCTACTCTGTCCTATAAGGTTTCTGTGTGTTGGCATCAACTCAGAAGCAGGGGGTTTGGTTTTGGTTTGGTATGAATCAGAACTGACTCAGCAGCAACTGGTATAGTTTGGGGTTTTTAACTACATCATAACTGATTATAGACTAGTGTTTGACCGGCTGAGCAGCATAACCTAGACAAGTTGACATATACACAATCCACCGTCACACATGGCACTGTGAATCTTAATTCATCCTCAGGGGCTGGGCCTCCTGGCACTCCTGACCAGGCATGTTCCCCAAATCTGCTCCTGGGAAGGAAAGCTCCTGTGACCATGGTGGCCAGTGGTCCCCTACCGTCCCCCACCCTCATTGCTCTCACTGTGCCCACCCCCATGGGCCCACCCCCATGCCCACCACACATGGGGCAACCCCATGTGTGTCAGAGTAGAAGTGTGCTCTATTGAGTTTTCAGTAGCTAGTTTTTCAGAAGTAGTTGCCAGGTCTTTCTTGCATGGCACACCTGGGTGAACTAAAACTGCCAGCCTTTCAGTTAGCAGCTGAGTGTGTTCACCATTTGTCCTACCCATGGCCTGTAGCAATAAGGAGGAGACCAATTAGTCACCTCTTTCTGAGTTGTGAACCATCCAAGAGACACATGGAGTGCGAGGATCCATTTTAGGACTGCAAAGTCTGTGAGGGAGAACAGAACTTAGGTAAGCAGCTGCAACTCACTCAGCCAGTTACTCAGAAGCCCCATCCGTCATCAGGCCTCAGGCATCCCCACCACCACTTCCCCAGCAATGCCGAACCGGCCTGGAGAGCTTCCCACAGAGCAGCAGTCTTGGTCTCTGCGGCAGGTCCAAGAGGGGTCACAGCAGATGAATCTCACCATCACGTTCCCCATGGAGAGAGGCCAGACAGAAGGGTGGCCTAGGGGCACTCCCTCTCTCCCCTCAAGAAAGAGGCCTCAGTGGGAACCTGAGGGGCCCAAGAGCAGGAGTTCTCTCTTACATTGCAAGAGTCCTTAGACACGAGACTGGTTAGTACCACAGAATTATTAACCGTAATACAGTTTGTGCTTGACCGTGACAAAGGGCGTCCATCAATTAGGACAATCCCATCCTTAGGGTTACCTCATTTTGTCTCAGCCCTAGAGCCCTTGCACCCAAGGGAAGGGAAGCCATCGGGCTCTGCCACACCCTGACCAGTCCCCACTGAGGGACTGGACACGTCAGACCTGACCATATCAGTGCCTCATGAGCCCAGTGTGCCTCACACAGACCCTCAGGGTTGCTCCTCACACCGGCCCTGGAGTTGATTCACCACGATCGTCTTCCTTTAAACAATAAGGCACAAAGATGGCCAAGACAAATGGGCCAGATCCCATGGACAGTGAGGGGTGGCCTGGTTCAAGACCTGAGGGAACTCTGCCATCCGGCTCAGCTGGGACCACCAGCCGAGAACCCCGAGGTCTGCCATACCTTGTGCTCCCTGGCTTTCACACAATCCTGAAACGGGCTGGTGCCACCTCTGATGCAGCAACAGAGAAAGTAGACTCAGAAGAAGCTGCCTGTCCCAGGCACTGTTCGATCTCCGGATATTAGGGCTTTGTGCTCAAGGAGATGCCCTGGCCCCTCTCGGGGGCGTGGCAGGGCTGAGGCGTCGCCTAAGTTTCTGTGTTTTGCGTCTTTCCGAACTCTGTAGTTGTTGCCAAGGAAAAACCCAGCAAAGATCTCCACGCTTGGCACGGAGAACCTGAGCCCTGCCCGTAGGCACCGAGGGGGGAATGGGGTCTTCCCTGGGGGCTTCGTCCTCACCCTGATGGGAAGCCGAGCTGGTCTGAGTGGGAGGAGCCCGGGTCGTTCCCAGAGAAACCACGAGGTGGATGAGGGTTTTGGTATTGCTTTGCGGAAGGGAGAGTGCCGCCCACCTGCACCCTTCCTCCCTACTCCAGAGTTGGCCTGCGCAGCTGCAGTCCCTGATGCCCCCTAGGCCGGTGTCCCTCTGTCCGCTTCTCTGTTGGCTGCGCTGGGCCTGTCAGGGTCAGGCAGGTTTGCTCTGGCTGGTAGTGAAACAAAACACCCCTCGCACTACCTTCCGCAGTGTGATTCCTCCCTTCCCCCCTCAGCTCTGCTCTCGTGACTCTTCCGGGTTGGGATTAGAAACCACAACAAAAAAATACAAGCAAATCCATTGCCTAGAGTGGGTTTCGACCCACAATGACCTTGCAAGTCGGAATGGAACAGTCCCTTGTGCTTCCAAAGATGTAAATCTTTAAAGACGCAGACTGTCAAACGTCTCCTGTGGAGTGCTTGCGGTTCCCACTGGGGACCTTTCTGTTACCAGCCCAACACTTACCCACCCAGTCAATAGATTGCTTTTTTTAAAAAAAAAGAAGAAAAAAGTTTTTTTGTAAGACCCCATCATTTTTCTGCAAAGGTGAATTTGCTTGCAGGCAATCAGTAAAATGAAAGAGCAAAGGGGTGCTCAGAAAATTTTATTATTATTGAAATCTTCATTTTTGTGTTGAGAGGGTAAATGGGAGTGGAAATGGCTGACAGCTGCCACCTTCCTCCCTGGCCAGCCCCAGAGTGCCCACAGGTGTGGCTCTGGGGTCATGAGGACTCCTGGGGGCTTCCCAGCCAGCCCTCACCTCCACTTGGGACAATGAGCCCAGGAGGTCTTCAGGAATCCTTCAGTAGGGTACGTGGATTTCTGCAGGTAACGTAACCGGAGACCAGAAAGAGCACGAATCGTGTCATGGACTCAGTGGCTACTTTAGGCACTAAATTCAGACCTTGATGTTTGTTCCAGGCCATTTTCCTCCTGCCCCATCCAAGGACTTTGCATAGTCAGGCCTTTGTCATAGTGATCCTATACACAACTGTCCTTACGCATCCCAGCAAGTGGTTGAGGATCAAACTGTTTTCATTGGCTGCTTTTTGGAGAGTAGATCACCAGGCCTTTAGTCCTAGTGTCCAGATCCTGTAATTGATAAGACCCTAAGTGGCCTGGTTCGGTTCCGGAGACCAGGCTAGCAAGCCGGTCACTTGACAGTCGACTGACCGGGCTCCCCCTCCTCGAGGTACACATATTTCTTAACAGCAAAATTTTATTAAGTAAAAGTATGTTCCAGAGAGGGAACAGGTCAGTGTCTGTGAGTGGAGAAAGACCCAGTACAGATTTTGAGGGATGTTTTTATTGCCCAAAGCCGGGGGTGATGTCCTAGAAGGAAGGGGAGGTAGTGACTTGGTTCTTGGTTCCAGGTTCTGAGCCATATGTCAGAAACTGCGTGATTGGTCACCTCCCAGAGAGGATGATAACAATGGGGAGATAAGACGGAGTTGAGGGCAAGGTCACTTCTAGTTCGTCCTTCTGTATGTGTAGCCATGTCCCAGTAGCCAGGAGAATTGTTGTGTCTGTATTACAGCTGTCAAAAGGAACTGTCTTATCTGTGATTACCCCTCCCGCACCTCGAGTAGTGGGGTCTAGGTTCCCTAGTTTGTCTCTAGTTCAGCTCGTTCTTGGAACCCAGATAAAACCTGTTTAGCATTACAGCGACATTCCTGTTTTTGCTGCTGGATGGATGGTGGTAACTGTCTGTGAGGTGGTTTGGCCAGGTCTCCCACACGGGAAGCGAACATCCAACTATTCAGCCACCACTGTGCTGTAGAGGGATCAATATCAAATGGAGAGCAAAATCCGATTTAGCTTGAAGATGAGGTTGTGGAATCCAGGAACAGGTTCTTGAGAGAAGCTATGGACTTCCCTCCTTTGGGTATTCAGTACTTAACAAGGGAAGAGGTAACAGTTGGTCATATGCCTCAGGTGGGATCCTAGAGGTACATCTGGGAATGCCCAAGTGACATACCTGAGAAAAATTCCCCACTTCACGTCAGAGGTGTATGTACATGCACACACAAGAGACCCGTGTGGCTGTTTAATTAGAATTGAATCTGATTAGAAAGTCAATTCAGGAAACCCTAGTGTTGTAAGTGGTTAAATGCTATGGCTGCTAACCAAAAGGTTGGCAGTTCAAGTCTACCACGCACTCCTTGGAAACTCTATGGGGTAGTTTTCCTCTGACCTATAGGGTCACTGTGAGTCAGAATCGACTCAAAGGCCGTGGCTTTGGCTTGTGGCTTTGGCATTGCACTGGCTACATTTCAAGAGCTCAGTAGCCAGCTGGTGGCTGTTGGCTACCGTACTGGACTTGTAGAGAGTGAACACTTTCACTGCTTCTTCTGAGGGGCCCTACAATAGCCAGCCTCACCTGGAAACTCTTTAGAAACGCCAATTCTGACACCAAGATCCAAATGGAAGCCTCAGCACTCAGACAGCCTCCAGCTCCCTCCATGATTACACAAGCGCTTCTGGGAACTTCTGATTCTTTTAATCCTGGTCCAGACTGAGCACCCCACACCATCCTCCTCCAAGTCATCTCCCACCTCTCTTCGCACTCCCCTCGCACTTCCAAGAAGACACTTGAAAATTGAGTTTCATTTCTGTGGATGGCCATCAAGTTTCATTTCTCTTTGTGTTTGCGTAGGAGGAACCATGAAGGGAGGAGGAGTTCCCACACCACATAAAAACAAAGCCAAGGAGGTAAAGGAGAGGATGTACCTGGTCTTCACTGGCAAGCTGCACAGGTAAGAAGAGTCTGTGGGAGCAGGGGAGGCTACTCAAAGCCTTAAATGCCCACAGAAGTGTTTTGTTGTTGTTGCTTTTGTTGTTGTTGCCTTCCCTAAGTGATGGGGCATTCACTTGGTAAACCTGGCTTATGTCCACGGCTGGAGCAGTAAAGATAAGTTTTGATCCTTACTTGTAAGACAGGAAAACATCCGTGTGGGTGCTGGCCCATAGCCAGCCCCACATGCAAAGGGGTAGAATCTAGAAGAGAGCAGCTGCCTCAGAATCTGAGGGCAGCCGTGCTGGGGTGGCATGGGGATACTTTTGTTTGGTGTCTGTAGGGTGCATGGCATTTGGGTGGGGCACTTTGTACCGTAAATCTCGGTCTCTGATGGGTTTCAAGTGCCACTTCCCTTGTGGGTTTTTTTTCCATTCAGACCCATCTCAGTGCTATGCTGGTAAACTGGCTCCCCAGGGGCAGGCCAGGAAGCCTGACTTCCAGCACTTGCCAGTTGCCGGTGGCATAAATGCCCCCTACGGTGGCTGGCTCACAATAGCACCCTGAACTGCCTACACTCTTGGAGCCAAGCAGAAGGTGACATAATTTTATTGATGACACATATTGAACCTGTTCTTTCTCATCATGTTTAGAATGTTTACTACCGTGGTTTGAAAAAGAGTACACTGGAGGGCGTGTTCTTTGCCTGACAGTTCAGCAGAGGTCACTCTGTACTGTACAAAGGATGCTGATGCCATACTGGTAGAGGGAGGAGGGTGGAGCAAAAAGCCCTGGAGGCCAGGCCACACTCAGGGAGCCGGTGGAGTTCCTAGGTTGTGTGCAAAGCAGCAGCGGCGGGCAGAGGTGTGGAAGACACACTGCTTAGACTTGAGCTACTGCTTCCTCAGATTGCTGCCACGGCCCCTCACAGCCACTTTCACCTTTCTGAGCTTTATTTACGTTTGTCATGGCAACTGTTATGCGTTGAATTGTGTCCCCTAAAAAGATGTGTTGAATTCCTTACTCCTGGAACCTGCAGACATGACCTTGCTCGGGAATAGAGTTTTTCTTTGAAGACATTACCAGTTAACAAGGTCATACCAGAGTAGGGTTATATGATTCTATGTAATTGGTGTCTTCATAAAGAAGAACACTGGCAGGAAAACAGGGTCACACGCAGGAGGAAGACACCATGGGAAGATGTATCTACAAACAGCAAATGAATACCAAGGATCGCCTTCGTGGACGGCAGCTAGCAAAGTCGCATGGAACACTTCCTTCTCATGGTCTCAGAAGGATGGTCAGACTCTGAATTTGTACTCTCAGCCTCCAAAGCTTCATGACCACACATTTCTGTTCTTTAAATCTACCCACTTTGTGGAGTTTGGTTATGGCAGCCCTAGGCAACTATATACCGCGTCTCTCAGGGCCTCTGAGGGAAAGGCTGACTGGGAGGGAAAACACCTCGGGAAGATTATGGTGGCTTGTACAGGGTCATGTCATGAGCAATAAGTTGATGCCCAGGACCACACAGGTACTATGACATGGTTCCAATTCTAGCAAACTATGGGTGTGGTATGATGTGTCACTTTTAAGAAAGGTGTGTGCCCAGCCACCACCAGTGATAGCCACAATGGAGCTCACTAAGTTGAGTCTCACTGGAAACACAAGAATAAAAAGGGTTACACCCTGAGATCTCCACTAAAAAACTGCAATTGATGGTCCAGCAGCTTCGGGAGCATAGCCCCTGGCCCCTGGCCCTGATGTTGCCCTTGCCTATAAATCATAACGAAGGTCCACTCTTCAGACACGAATGGATTGGACTTGGTGATGCAGAGTGACCACATATTGGATGCACTTTATGGTTCTATGCATCTATAGGATATCATCCTGCTGACCTCTGGCTGGAGGAAGGAGAGTGGGTGGAAAGGAGGAGAAAGAAGACTGTTGGGAGGATGAGACATATATGGAACAGAGAGGAATAGTGTGCTGTCACCGGGAAGCTGCATATAGGTGGGCATGTAAATTTATATGGCAATGTATATTTTCACTCAGTCACAATAAAAAAAAAAAAAAGTGGAAAGAAACAGGCTAAATTAATTTTAATGATATATTTTGTTTAAACCAAAATATTCAAAATATTATTTCAACATGTAAACCCTATAAAAAATGATTTTTGAGGAAAAAAAAAGAAAGAAAGGTGTGGCCTCTCTCTGCCATGATCTTATAATTCCAACCCAAACACCAAAATAAAGTAACTGTGGCCAACCAAGAGGATTGGTCAGCTTTGCTATCTAATTAGTCTTAAAATGAAGCATCCCATAGATGGAAGGAGAGGCTCTCACCACCACCAAGAAAGAAGATCCAAGAACAGAGCATGTCCTTTGGACATGGAGTCCCTCTTTGAGAAGCTCCTGGAATCAGGAGACACACAAAGAGAGAGCTATACCTCTAAAAGATGGTAAGAAATTGAGGCAGTAGAAGGAGTAGACAGCGCAGTGGGCTTCCTAGCCCACAAAGAATAAAAGCTGAGTGCCTTGGGACAGAAGGCTTGCTAACAGAGAAGGGTGTCCCTGAGCACTTGATAGAGCTAGAGCTGAGAACCTTCTGGTAGAGACTTACTGGAAGAATGGGGTGTCTCAGATCACTAATTAGCTGACTAAAAAGAGCTTTGTAGCATTTTTACAATGAGAAAATCAGATGTCTACCTCCTCTTCTCTGTTTCACATAAGAACACTCAGGTTAAGCAGCGGATGGGGTGAAGGGTTAGATGTAAACTTGTGAGTTATAATGATTTCCTTCCTCTTTTCTGGAAATGATGATCAGAACTCAGTTAATCAGACTATTTTTGGTGTATTCTGCTTTCACAAGTAGATCAAGTCCTAGGCAAACTGTTGCCACACGTCTATCTAGGGTTCCCACAGACTCAGCGCAACCTCTTTTAGTTTTGGAATAACAACTCTAAAAATACAGCAAGATGCCAGGTTGAAGAAGGAAATATCATTGTCTTTCTTTTGTGGTAGAGTGAAGTTTTCTCCCTTACCTTCCTAGGATGGGGCACCAGGTTCATATCAATTTAGGAACATAGAGGCCAAGCCAAGCCAAGCCAAGTGCCGAAAGGGTGCTTAATAAGACAGAAAGACCAGAGACTGAGGGGTGTGGCTACAAGGAACTGTCAATATGAGTGAGTGAAAGGTTGTTGGTCTTGTTGAAACATCAGAGACTACCCCAAGAGAGGAGCATACCTAGAATATTTCCCTCTAGAAAAGACAGGTCTCCATCTGTTCTCTTACTGACTTCTGATCTATCCAAAACTAGAATCATTGTCTGTTAACACTACAGGCTCCTAGTCTGATTGCCCTCGGTAGTACTTGGCAGCTAACTGATTACGCAGCTGCCTTGAAGAGTTAAAAGTAACTCCATTTCTTTCACCCCACCAGCCACTGAGTCATGGTTGAAACAAAAAGCAAACTCTTTGGGTTCAACTGGCTTTATTGTTTTCCCTTCAGTCCCATTTTTCTCTTTTAGCAAGGCCTTGCTATCCTACCTCATTCCCTTGGCCCCTGGCCTTGGTTGTAGTCTGCTTGGTTTTTGCTCCTTGTCTGCTCCTTGCCTTTTGCTTTCCTCTGTGCTCTTTCTTCACTGTAGCCCACACCCAGCGCCTGCCTCATCTTTCCTCTCCACCTGTCTCACTGGCTGTCTTCTTGGTTTTCCTATCCCTCTTTCCTTGCTTCTCCTTACAAGTCAAAGCCTCAATCCCTTGTCCATTATATTTGTTCTGGGCTTCCAGAAGCTTCCAGCAGGGGCAGAACCCTGGGGAGGAACCCATAGTGCAGTGACTGAGTAACAGATGCTTCATAGTCATGGATTTTGCTTTATAATAAGTGAGTAGAAGGTCATGACTGCATGGAGCACAGGGCATTTTCAGGAGACTGAAACTGTTCCGTAGGATACTCTGTCTTGGTTACCTAGTGCTGATATAACAGAAATACTACAAGAGGATGGCTTTTACAAACACAAGTTTATTTCCTCACAACAAAGTAAGCCAAAAGTCCAAATTCAGGGCATCAGCTCCAGCAAAAGTTATTCTCAGCAGAGCTTCTGTCTCTCTACTCGCTTCTCTTTTTGTATCTCAACAGATTGTCTCAAAACATAATCCAGTCTTGTAGATTGAGTCCCACCTCACCAACACAGCTGCCGCCTACAGTCCCTCCTTAACATCGTCAAGTTAGGATTTACAACACCTGGGAAAATCACACAATACTAGAAATCATGACCCAGTTAAACTTATCCATACATTTTTGGGTGGACATAGTTCAGTATACTCTAACGGTAGATACAAGACATCATGCATTTGTCAAAACTCAGGACTATATAACATACATAGTGAGTACTAATAGAAATTATGGAGTTTAATTAATAGTGTTATAGGCCTCTGGGTGTAGTGGTTACGTGCTATGGCTGCTAATCTAAAGATTGGCAGTTCAAATCTAACAGGTACTCCTTGGAACATCTATGGGACGGTTCCACTCTGTCCTGCAGGGTCACTATGATTCCGCAGCAGTGGGCTTGGTTTTTGGTTGTTAGTTGCTGTCAAGTCAGGTCTAACTTATGACAACCTTATGTATAAAAGAATAGAATATTGCCTGGTCTTGTGCCATCTTTGTGATCATTTATATGGTTGAGTTCATTGTTGCACTTCTGGAAGTTTCCTGTTGATGCATGGCTCCGGCATTTCTGTGAGGATGGACTGCAGATGTTCCTCTAGGCTGCCTTAAAATGTAAAGCAAAAGATATCTGACCACTTCACAAGTCAGTTAGTTTTCCAGGTGTAGAGGTCCCTCTTCTCAACTGGCAAAGTAAGTGCTACTATATCCAACCCCAGATGATACAAACTAGTTCAGAATACAGCAATGCTACTGCCCTGTTGGCCTCTGCTGACAGGGCCGAGGACACTGCATAGAGTACTGCTTTTTTGATAGAAAAGCACTCTCCTGTGGGCAGGCTCTGGCTCCCAAGCTAAGAATTAAGTCCAGCTGCGGCCACCATATCCAAGATGGCGCCCTCCACACAGGCAGCAGACAACGGGGCTAAAGGTGCCAAGAGGTAGTGATTCCTCTGATTCTGTTGCAGGACCCCCAAAGCCAGTGGCACTGGGTAAATTACTGCTATTCTGTCGGAGAAGCACTGTCCTGTTTGCAGGCGCTGGCTCCCAGGCTAAGAATGAGGTCCCGCTAGAATCTCCGTATCCAACATGGCGTCCCGCACACTGACTGTGAAACTCCGTACAGACGCCGCTGAGGCAGATGTAAAACGACACGCTCAAAGCGGCTAGATTAACAGAGTCCCAAGCCTGGCTCTCAAAATATGGGAATTTCGCCTGCCTGTCCCCCAGCAGTGTGTCTGAGTCTAGCCGCTAGGCAAGACCCAGCTCCGCCCGCCGGCCAAGACAGAGGAAAAAAAAAAGTCACAATGGTGTGTTTACCTTCAGTCCGTGAGAGCCGGGGATAGCCAGGCGCGGGAGTCAGCGAAAGAGAGGAGGTTTGGAACACTCTCCCTACTCACCTGTTCTGGCCCCTCATGCCTTTTTATTTACCCTAAGATAAAGGAAATAGTGAAAGAAGACATTTTGATGACATTCAGGACATCAAGGGTAATGTGACAACAGCTCTGATGGCCATTCCAGAAAAAGAGTTCCAAAATTGCTTTAAAGGTTAGACTGGGCACTGGCATTGGTGCATATCTTCCAAAAAGGGAGTACTTCAAAGGTGTTCATGGTGATACTCAGTAATGAGGTATGTAGCACTTTTTCTAGGATGAGTGTCTGAACTTAATTGTCAGTTCTTGTATATGATCTCTAGATTGGAAATGGGTGACAAGTCCAGCAAAATGTCAGATTTGCACATGGGCTACGGTCTGAGTCAATTTTAGGAGAAAAGGTGAGACACAAACCCTACTTCTGGTTCTGAAATAGCAACAGCAGGCTGGGTTTGCTTCAGGCAGGCCCCAAAGATGGTGTATCTCATCTCCTGCCCAGAACTGAACCAGAGGAAGGGTGAAGGCATGGATGAAACAGGATGATTTCTTTCTCATCAGAAGTGACAGAGGGCCGTTGAAAGTCTCCCACAGCAATGTGAAACCTACTTGCCTGTTGTTGCTAAGCCCTGGGTCCTTCAGAGCCACTCACTTGCATTCTGTGATTGTTTGCTGTCAAGAGCTCTTCCTGCAGATATGGGGGCCTATGCCAAGCTAGTGGCTTTCTCTGTGTTGTAGGCGGGTATTGGGTTGTACTGCGTTGAGACAAGGAGGGGCTGGCAAACACGGAACCTAAGGAAAGAATTCTTGGTGACTGTCTTAGTCATCTAGCGCTGCTGCAATGGAAATACCAAAGTAGATGACTTTAACAAAGAGAAATTTCTTCAGAGTAAACTCAGCTCATCAGCTCCATGGGAAGGCTTTTTCTGTCAGCCTTCTTCCCCAGACTAGATGCTTTTCCATACAGGGCCCCCAGTCCAAAGGACATGTGAGGTCCCCATCTCTCTGCTTATTTTCCTTTAATGTCCCAAGAGTTTGCCTCAAGACACAATCCAAGCTTACAGATTTGAGTCCCACCTCACTAACACAACTGCTGCCCATTCTCCCTTATTAACATCATAAAGGCACAATTTACAACATACAGGAAAAATCATACAATACTGGGAATCATAGCCCAGCCAAACTGGTAAACATATTTTGGGGAGGAAGGACACAATTCGATCCATTACAGTGACCTTTGGAACTCTCTCCCATTTTGTGTATTTGCAGAGCTCTCCAAGGAGACTGGAAGCACTGAGCAACACGCAAAGCCCCCACTGGACCTCACCAGCAATAGCTAACATCTAAGACCCATAGGCCTTGGACACACTAGAAACAAAATCTACTTTCTTCCCAGCACCATCCCCCCTGCAAAAATGAATCATCGACAAAAGCCACGTCCATCACTCAGGGCAGCAAAAAACCCAATGTTGTTTTGCCAAACCCAGCAGGCTGGAGACCTCACCACACAGTTCACCTCACTGACAGAGAACCAGCAGACTAGTGATATGCCGCAAGGAGAGCACCAGAGCCAGCCGAAGGCAACAGTAAGTCAGATAGCAGCATTCAGGAAGAGCATGTTCTAGCCACCAGCTAGTTGAGTGCCAGAGAGTGGTTGTGGGGTCTGCCTACCAGTGTGATAAAACCAACAAATTAGTCCAACCTGAAGGCATAGCTCTGTCCCCCAGCTCTCCTGGTCCCTTTTGGCAAGTAACGGGGACACATGTAGTCTGCTGCAGCACTGGACATCTGAGATCCGTGCCTGGGAACTTCTGTTCCATGTTGTTGAGCCAAGGTCCAAGATCACCAGGAAATACACGACTTACACATGGGCATTGGGTGGAACAACACTTTACCCTATACATAGACAAAATACAGAGTAAGTTTAGCTTCAACAGATGCACCAGTCCCCTAGACCCAGCAGATCACTCCTCATTGCCGACACAGGCTGGTGTTCTGCACAGAGCCTACTCGTGTTGTCCCTAAGGGACAATTTCCTCCTTCCTAGGAACTGATATTGTAGTTAGGTTGACCAGAAGCCATATATTAATTACATCATAAGCAGAACAAAGAGATATTCATTTGCCCTGAAAGACGAAAGGAGTTTCCCTGATAGGGAAGAACAAGAAACAAGGACAGAGTGAGGATCTGTTCCCAGCCTCCATTATCAGGGAATGTTCTAGAACCTAAGGCTTCTTGGTTAAGGAGACTGGATAAGAGTTTCAAGGCTGTACAAGGCACCATCTTCCCAATCCTCATGGTTGGCTTCTTTCTGGAAGCTTTTCCTGCAGGTACTGAAGGATCTGCCACCACAGCGAGTTACCCCCCTATTCCCCACCTTCCCCACTTCTGAACATCCAAAGTCCAGTTCCGTGCCTCCCTCTGGCTGACAGCTGCCACCTCTTCGTGCTTTGTCTTCTCCCAGTTCTCTCCCCATTAACAAAGATGTACCTTCAACACCTTCTCTGGGAGGTACTTCCTTCTCTGCCAGATAGTGAGGACACCCTAATATGAACAGAACAGAAGCCCTCCCTTGAGGCACATATTGATCCACCTCCTCCAGTCCTGGTCTGCAACCCAATATCCAAAAAGAAAAAAGCCAAATCAATTGATGTCACCTAGATTCCAACTCACAGTGAACCCGTGTGTGTCAGAGCAGAACTGTGCACCACAGGGTCAAGACTGTGAACTTTTGGAAGCATATCACTAGGCCCTTTTCCCAGGGCTTCTATGGGTGGATTCATACGGCAAACCTTTTGGTTTGTGGTCAAGTGCGTAACCGTTTGCACCACCCAGCATTCCTAGACGCACAGATTCTGCCACCAGTTTCCCACTAGGGTAGGAATCTCTGGGATAAAACTCAATCTGAAGCTTAGGGCAGTGCGGTCTGTCTGCCTTCTGCAGTGGACGGAGAGCATCATGTGCAGCCAGTATGAGGAGAAGGTGCGTCCCTGCATCGACCTCGTCGACTCCCTGCGCTCCTTGGGCATCGAGCAAGACCTGGAACTGCCTGCCATCGCTGTCATCGGAGACCAGAGCTCTGGCAAGAGCTCAGTGCTGGAGGCTCTGTCAGGTGTCTCCCTGCCCAGGGGCAGCGGTAAGCAACTCTACTGAATAGCAAGTGTCATCAAACCATCCTTTGGGGATCAAGCAGCTTCAGAGACAGACTGCAGTAAGGGAGCCCAAGAGGATAGCTCCCCCATGTCCTGGGTTGGTTAGGCTCAGGAGGGTGTGGGCTCAGCAGGGGCCTGGATGTCCCTGTCACCCCCAGTGTCAGTCAAGCTCCCAGCAGCAACCTTGTTGTTTCTTTCTGGTTGCCTTTATGAGAGCATGGAGTCCCTCACTGTAGTGTAAATGGTTAACCTGCTAATTTACACAATTCAGGGACTCAGCTTCACAAAGAACAGTGGCCTGAGGGTCTTGAGAATCCCAGAGGCACCAGCTTAGTCAAACAGTTCCTACCTCCCTGCCAGATGCCTCAGCACACTGCACCTTTAGACTACCCTTTGACCTCTTCCTTTGGGATTGCCAGCTTCTCTCCCAGGCTCTGGCTGGTCACCCACCCCGGCACCCGGGTAAAGAGTGCGCAGACCTGGGTGGAGAGGAGCAGGTTCTGCTGATGCATGTTTCCATTTGCTTCCCTTCCCGGAGCAGCCCGTTTGCAGGCACTGTACAAACACGGGGTGGGGGTGCTCTGACATTTACCAAGGCCTCAACATCCTCACAAATCATTACAGAAGGCACAGTGGAGACCACCGCATATGACCAGCAGGGAGGCGCCCAGTGACCACTGCTGTCGCAGCAGAGGCAAAGGTTTCTTGAGAAAGGCAGTGGCTCCCTGAGCCCTGTGCTCACCTGCCCAATCCTAATCCCCTTGCACTTACCATGGGGTGCCCCTGAAAAGCACCAAGGAAGTGCGGACAGAGCCTGCAGGGACACTAGAGAAGTCCTTGCGGGGTAAGAATAAAAGGGACCAAAGCCAAGTGCCACTGAGTCACTTTTTTAATGAGAAACTTAAAAACTTTTGGGAAACTCTCACTCGCTCTCTCTCAGGTATTACAACCAGGTGTCCCCTGGTGCTGAAACTGAAAAGGCAACAGGCTGAGTATGAGTGGATGGGAAAACTCAGCTTTCGAGACAAGGAGTTCCAGTTGCGGGACCCCGCAGAGGTGGAGCGCTTTATATGCAGAGGTAGGACCCTGGAGGTTTCTGCCGGCTCTCCTTCTGTGGCTGGCTTCCCTCCCTGTCCCCCAGCTCTTTGTACTCTTCTGCACTGCATCCATCACCCATGATGGTGGAGGTGGCGGGGTTGTTGCTCAACCTTCAAAATACTCTCAATCCCCACATGAGAAATTCCTGAGCAGTACAAATAGTTAATGTACTCAGCTGCTAACTGCAAAGTTGGTGGTTCAGGTCCACCCAGAGGTGCTTCAGAAGAAAGACCTGGTGATCTGCATCCGAAAGATCAGCCACTGAAAACCCTGAAGAGCATAGTTCTGCACTGATACACACGGGGTCACCATGAGTTGGAGTTGACATGACAGAAACTGGTTTGGCTTTTGTTTTGTTTTCCCCCCAAAGGGCACTGTTCAGTCCAGGTCACCTCCACTGTCCCTCCAGGTCTTCGTCCAGTTCAGCTCTCATGGAGTCATCTCCCTACTGAAACCCTCATGCACTGCCCCCACCTGTGGGGTGCACTCTGTCCCCCCACCCTCAGGGCCTCATCTACATACTCTTTACCAGCCCCTTCCTTGCTGTAGGCTCTGTCCTGCTGGTCCTACCTCCCCTTCACTCAGGAGAATGTCCCTCTCTTCCTTCCATGGTTTTCCACATGCTGGTCTCTCTGCCTTGTACAGTTCTCCCTCTTCTTCACCTGCCTAACTCCTATTCATCCTTAGGCATTAAACCAAGCCCCCTCCTAGAGGAAGCCTCCCTGGATAGGCCTTAACTCTAACCCTGGGTCAGAGCCAGCCCACGTGGTCAACACTTGCATTCCTGCCTTGTGGCCACATCTCCAGGCAGCCCCCTGCCAACGTGGGCCCCAACCATCCATAATTCCTGGAAACACGGCTAACACTTATCTGCTGAGCCCAGTTTACCAAGGCTTAAGGTTAGTAATGAGCCGAGTAGCCAAGTGCCGTAATAGGAAACACTAAAATAATAAAAACGATCAGTTACTCCTGGAGTCTTGGGCCATGCCAGCCCCATAGTGCCCCCTGGTGGTCAGTGGTTCGTCCTGCCTACCAGGCCCCAACCCCAGCCCCTGGCCTGTGGCCCGTGGCCCCTGGGCTCTCTTTGCCCTCTTTGGTCTCTGCCTCCACTACACACACACACACACTACCAAAAAAATATTACCACAGAGTCAACTTCAACACACAGCAAGCCTGTGTCACAGGGCAGAACTGCTCTGTAGGATTTTCTTGGCTGTGATCTTCACAGAAGCCGATCACCATGCCTTTCTCGCGGCTCTGCTGGGGGGCTTGAACTGCCAACCTTTTGGTGAGTAGTTGAGTGCAGACCATTTGTGCCACCTGGAGACCTGACTTGAGCCAGATGAAGGGAAGGAAAAGCATTTCTTAACATACAAAAAATCTCTTTAGCTATGAATTTTGAGTTCAGTGGAGACAGGCTCTTTGCATTAGGAAATAGCAAACTCACCATCACAGCCTAGGCCTTTGGATGACTTCCTGGGCTCAGTGCTTCCTTGAGAACCCCATGTCTGCGGGCCTCAAAAGCTCATCCAAGGGGTTCCTTCAAAATAGACACTTCTTGTCCCCAGTTCTAGTTCTCATCTCTCAAAAATAGAGGCGAACTGAGACCCTCAAGTGGCCCATTTTCTAGCTTCAGTTTTTCAAAGATCTGCACCCTGGAGGCACCCAAGACAGCTGTCCTGTTCCTATTCTAGTGTCGCCAACATATCGTGCAGCATTTGTGCACATCTGTCTGACTTCTTCTAACTGTGGGCTCAATAGGGTCAAGCCAGACAGGCTGCATGTGCCCTATGACCTAAGCCCTAACAGAGCACCAGCACACCCCAGGTGTGGGCTTAATAAAAGTTTCATGTACCAATGAATAATGAGCAAACCAGAACCCAATCACCTTTAGAACAGCAGGTCAGAGTTTCCATCCAGTGCTGGTGTGAGTGTGAGTGAGTGCAACCACTTTGCAAAGTTGTCTGGCAATATATACAAAAGTAGATGATGTGTATACCCTGTGGCCTAGCCCCTTCACTCTTGGGAATGTGGGCAGTCTCCATATCATGAATGAGTTTTGTCCCAAAGTCTGTAAGTTGAATTTGTACATCATTTGGAAGAGTTAAGGTATGACTGGCATCTAATATCAGTTAGTCAAATGTCTTAGTATGCAGTGTGTGGTGTGCCTTTCAGTGCATTAAAGAAACACTTTTGGATACATGGACACATCTTTAACATAATGCAGTAATAATAGTGTTTTGATGTGCATTGCCAAAAAGTACCCATTTGTTATGAACAGATATATACCTCTCATTTTTAATATAATAGGTTTTATGGGGGTTAGTTCATAGCTATGAGTTGTAAGTGAGACATTTGTAATGCAGGGACTGCCTGTATACCCAACCAAATTTTCACCAAAACACAGGTGCTAGAATATTCACAACAGCACTGTCATAATAATACCAAACTGGAAACTGTCAAAATGTCCATCTACAGTAGACCATACATTATTTTATGTGCTGCCTACTGCAGGCCTCGATGTCTCCTCCTGGTTCACCAGAGGACCCCTTCCAAAATACAGACATCCTGCCCAGATAGATACACAGTTCGTGATTTTCCACACAGTGACTCAAAAGTCCTTGTGATAGGGCAAGAAGCTTCCCTCAGAAGAAGCCATCCATGAGAGAGCAAGGAGGAGGCCATGATGTCTTTTATGACCTAGTCATGCGCTGTCCCTTCCAGGACATTCTGTGTGTTAGAAGCCAGTTCCTGTGTTCCGTCCACACTCAAAGGGAAGGGAATTAGTTTCCACCTTTTGGGGAGAGAGTTGTTAAAGAATGTGCAAACATATTTTAAACTCCCTAGTACACCTACTGGCAAATATTGAAAAGCATTTAAAAAAAAGAAAGAGTAGAATCCATTCATAATCCCCCCTGTTAAGATGTTGGTATGATTTATTCAGTTCTTTTTAAAAGTATTTGTAGTGTGTGTAGAGGCTACTCACACATTTGACAGCCAATTTAGAGGTCTCCAAGATGACTCTGGAGTCCTGGTGGCAGAGTGGTTAAGAGCTTAGGCTGCCAACCAAAAGGTCAGCAGTTTGAATCCAACAGCCATTCCTTGGAAACTCTATAGGGCAGTTCTACCCTGTCCTATAGGGTTTCTATGAGTCAGAATCAACCTAATGGTATACCCTGAAAATAGCAACCACTTATCTTTAGTATCAGCTGGTTCCTTTCTGAGGCACATTAACTCTGACTCTGGGTTTCTCCCTCCTTGGTCTCCATAGCCCAAGATGCCATCGCTGGCTGTGGCTCAAGCATTAGTCATGAGCTGATTAATCTGGAGATCACCTCTCCCAGGGTTCCAGACTTGACCCTCATTGATCTTCCCGGTATTACCAGGGTGGCCATGGGAAATCAGCCCCAGGACATCGGACAGCAGGTGAGCTTTTGTGGAACTTGGGAGCAGGCCAAGCTGGAACTTGGGAACTTTGGAGGTCTCTGCCTACAGCCCTAAGGACTCCAGGATACCACCCCCAGGCTCTGCTCCAGGTACCTGGAGGGGTTCTGGGTCAGAACCACTCAGAACAGGGGCTTTATAGTTTCTGAGTTGGCCTTTAGGTCATGTAAGCCAATGAAGGGGATTTGGTGGGACAGACAGCCATGGGGTTACCGTGAGTCAGGTCAGAGTTGCTTCAAAGGCGAGTGGGGTTTTTTGATGTTTTGTTTTGTTGGTAATTTTTCATTTTTGGAAGAGCCTGGTGACAGTGGTCAAGCCCTCAGCTACAGACCAAAAGGTCCGCAGTTTGAACCCAGCAAATGCCTTGCAGGGAAAAGATGTGAGTTTGTTTTAGTAAAGATTATACAGCTTTGGAAACCTATGGGCAGTTCTGCGCTGTCTTGTAGGGTCCTTTGAGTCACAATCCACTCGATGACAATGGTTTGGGTGGTTCTTCCTATCCGATCTTCCCTGTCATAAGGGTTGCCCTCAAGAGGAGAAAGAAAAGTATGTTTCCTAGAGCAAACTGCAGGGGAGGGGAGGTACAAAGGTGCAGATAGGACCTGATGGAGAAAAGGGAGAATGCCAATGTTTGTGGCTGCTAGAGGCTGGGGCTAGAGAGAAGGAACAAGCTTAAGAATGTTAATTGGGCACACAGAGCCGAGACCAGACCCTGGAAATCCATTCCAAATGTCTCTCCTGCTCTCTGTCTCTTCCCCACCCTCATTCTAAGGCTCCCCTCTTCTGTCCTAGACCCCATTCTTATTCAGCTGCAGGCACCCAGCATGCCTCAGCTCCCAGGCAGCCCCACTGCCCTGCCCAAAGCACTGGAAACCCACCAGATAAGCTCCAGACCACGGCTGTAGGCACAAGGAAGTTGCTGTTGGAAATACCCCAGTTCTTTGTTTTTGTCTTATCTCTATGTAAGAAGGAACATCCTCCTCTCAGTTTCCTAGAACTCTGACCCTTTGCCTTGCCATGAATCCCATCCTGTTTGGAGAATTTTCACTCAAAAAGGGAAAGCTTGCCTTTCAGGGGTCCAGTCTGCTGCGGTATATCTGCACATGAATCTTTTCTCGGACTCTTGACTGCCTCTCAGTCTTCCCCGAGGCCAGCTCAGCTCCCAGCCTGAGTTGGATTGCTGGTACACGTGTCCATTTTCCTGGAACCATTCCTGATCCCAGAAATGTGCCTTTGTGAGCACAGACTAATTCCCATAAAGAGGACAGGGAGTCTGCCCCATTGTTCCTGTTTCATTGCTTCCTGTCCTCCAAAGCTTCATGATGTTGCTCCTTTTAATGTTGAATTTTATTAAGCCCTATGACAGCAGACACTCTGGTAGCATAGTAGTTAAGTGCTACAGCTGCTAACCAAAAGGTTGACAGTTCGAATCTGCCAGGCACTCCTTGGAAACTCTATGGAGAAGTTCTACTGTATCTTATAAGGTCACTATGAGTCAATCAGTTTGATGGCAGTGGATTTGGGTTTTGGTTTTTATAATGTTGGGTAACAGCAATAGTTAAAGCAGTCCCCTCACCTTTTGAGTTCAGGGACTTTAGGCTAAAGAACCACCATTCCCATATATACACATTAGATAAGACTCAGAGTAGCCCTCCTGCTTTACCTGTGATGGGCCCAACAGAGATGCTTTCAGCCCCATTCCTGGCCTCACAAATGAGCAGCTGAGCTCCTTATTCCACTTACTGACCAATCAGAACCAAATGCTTGTTCACCAGAGGTTGGTTAAGCTTCTGTCCCTCCCCCGCATCCATGAACCATGGCCCACCCTCAGCCTGAGCCAACATACTGCCCCTCCCAGAGAAAAGGCTGAGCTCAGCATAAAACATTCCGATTTCCCATCCAGTGACATTACCTGTTCATCCCTATTTCCCACATCCTGAGGTTTCTCTCTCTCTGTTTCCTCTCAGCCTTTATAAAGAAAAAATGCTTTCTCTCTAATTCTTTGAGACACTTGCATACCTTACAGCCTTGGAGTTCTCCCTCATGCCGTAGACTCCCTCTGCCACTATGAAAATGGTCTTTTTCCCCTTTTCCCTTCTTTCTGAATGAAGCTTCTCCCTACCAAAGTCTGCATTTATCATTTATTTCACACTCAACTTTCTCAGTGGCACGCATGCACGTGTTCTTCTACCCAGTATGTCCATTTCCAACTGCAGTATATCCTTCCCTCCTTGAGAAATATCATCACTGGCTCCCAGGAAAATTCACACTGGTTTTCCCCCTCTTTCCCCGTGGTTACTCCTCCTCATTTCTTCCTTACCTTCCTGACCTCCAGATGTTGTAATGCCTCGGAGATGTCTCCATTGGTATTTCATTGAGACTCATAGCTTTGACTTCCAAATCTGTTTCTGGGTCACACCTCTCCCCTGAACTCCAGGCTCCCATCTCCAGTTGCAGACTCACCCCTGCCCCAACCTGTGAATGTCTAATCACTGTTAAACCAGCTGCCATATAGTCAGCTTGGCTTGTGTGTCAGAGTAGCACTGCACTCCACAGGGTTTTCAGTGGCTGATTGTTTAGCAGTACATTGTCAGGCCTTTCTTCTTAAGTGCTGCCAGGTGGAGTTGAACCTCCAAACTTGTAGTTGGCAGGTGTCTCAGTTATCTAGCACTACTATAACAGAAATACCACAGTGGATGACTTTTTTAAAACATTTGTTTATTGTGCTTCAGGTGACTGTTTACAATTCAAGTCAGCTTGTCCTATAAAAGCTTACACACACATTGTTATGTGACCCTAGTTGCTCTCCCTACAATGGGATAGCACACTCTTCCTCTCTACTTTGTATTTTCTGTAGTCCATTCAACCAGCTCCTGTCCCCCTCTGCTTTCTCATCTTACTTCCAGACAGGAGCTGCTCAGTTAGTAGTCTCATGTATTGACTTGAGCCAAGAAGCACACTCTTCGCCAGTATCATTTTGTCTGTCCAGTCCAATCTCTGTCTGAAGAGTTGTGTTCAGGACAGGTTTCAGTTTGGGGCAAACGGAGAGTCTGAGGACCGTGTCCTCCAGGGACCTTCCAGTCTGTCAGACTATCAAGTCTGGTCTTTTTACTAGAGTTTGAGTACTGCACTGCACTTTTCTCCTGCTCCAGCCAAGGACTCTATGTTGTGTTGTCTGTCAGAGCAGTCACTGGTGGTAGCAGTCTGAAAACCCTCCAGCTCTGCTTTCAAATGCATCCCAATTCCACCCACCTGTCACCTGGTCTATCAGCAGCCACCACAAGCCACATTCATCTCTTACCTGAATGACTGTACTGACCTTTTACTTGGTCTTCCCTGTCCCCGCCTTTCACTGCAGCAGCCTCTTCGAGTCTATTCCCAATACAATGCTTATGATTTAGAACACAAGTCAGCACATGAAAAGATGCTCAACATGACTAGTCATTAAAAAAAAAAAAAATTCTCGATTGCAAGTAATAGTCACCTTATAGGACAGAGTACAAGCACCCCACAGAGTTTTTCCAGTAAGCACCTGGTGTATTCGAACTGCCAACCTTTTAGTTAGCAGATGTAGCCCTTTAACCACTATGCTACCAGGGTTTCAAATATGACCCACAATTCCACTTCTAGGTATATACCTAAAAGATTTGAAAGCAGATACTTGCATACCAGTGTTCATAGCAGCACACTTCATTGCAGTCAAAAGGTGGAAATGGCCCTGTGTTCAGCAATAGATGAACAAAATATGGTACATCCATTAAAAAAAAAAGTTGTATCAGTCAACTGTAACTTATGGCAGCCCCATGTGCCCCGGTAGGAATGCACTCCTCAGGTTTTCAGTGACTAAGGTTTTCAAAGTTGATCACAAGACTTTTCTTCCAACGCACCTCTGAGTGGATTCAAACAGTTAGCCCAGTACTTAACCGTTTGTACCACCCAGGCACTCTGGTAATACCCCTATCATAGAATACTCTTCAGCCATAAATATTAATGGAATTCTGATGCATGCTAGAGCATGTATAAACCTTAAAAATATTATGCTGGGTCAAACAAGTGAGACACAGAAGGGCAACAGGTGTCTGATGAAACATCTAGAATACATAAATTGATAGGGACAAAATCTGTGAAGCATCCCAGGGATATCTAAGGAGGAACATGAGATCATACCTTGCCACAGGAATCCAAGAGTCTGGATCAGTGTTGGTCTTTAACTACCATACATGTCCAGCTCTATTCCAGTTGACCATAGTGTGATCTTCCTGTGTGTGACTCTCTTGCATCAGATCAAGGCGCTCATCAAGAAGTACATCCAGAGACAGCAGACAATCAACTTGGTGGTGGTACCCTGCAACGTGGACATTGCAACCACAGAGGCACTGAACATGGCTAAGGAAGTGGACCCTGAGGGAGACAGGACAATAGGTAAGAAGAGAGGACCAGGCTTCCAGAAGGCAGGAAGGAAGGGAGAAGTTCCTCGTATATGGAGAAGGCCCTGGACTACAGCACTGTGGTGGCACCCCACTTCCTGTGCTGAATTTAAGTGCTTGTTCTGTGGAGAAACTGCTGTGGGTTCCAGGCTTATGGATGCGCTACATGTGGGTCAACTTCATTCGTGATCAGGGTTCAATGAGTATCAGAATTTGGAGATTCTCTAGCCTTCTCCTTCTCATGTTAGTGTCCTAAAGCTGTTGTAACAAAGTACCACAAGCTGGGTGGCTTATAAAAACAGAAGTTGGCTGTCTCATAGTTTTGGAGTATAGAAGTCCAAAATCAAGGTGTTGGTCATGCTTATTCCAAGGGCCCAGAAGGAGAATCTGTGCCATGCTTCTCTCCTGGCCTGTGGTGGCTACTGGCAGTCCTTGGCATTCTTGACTTGTAGATGCCTCCAGCTTTATACGGCCATTTTCCTTCTGTGTCTGTATGGCTTCTTTCCTTTAAAAGGGCATCACCAGATTGGATTAGGCCACCCTACTCCAGCATGGGAAATCCTGGTAGTGTAGTGGTTAAATACTATGTCTGCTAACCAAAAGGTCAGCAGTTCATATCCACCAGGTACTCCTTGGAAACTCTATGGAGCAGTTCTGCTCTGTCTTGTAGGGTCACTATGAGCCGGAATCAACTCGAGAGCGGTGGGTTTGGTTTTGATTTTACTCCAGTATGACCTCATGTGAACTTACAATATCTTCATGTATATGCATCCCAGAATTCTTGACCCAGCCTGTGAAGCCTGAGGTGATACACCCCCTACTCTCCCCTGTGACCACAGCTCCGATTCCTGTCTCCCTCTCACACTGCTCTCCAGCGGGTGTCAGTATGCCAACTCACTCCCTCCTGAGGGCCTGGAATGCTCTTCCTCATCCTCACAAGGCTGCCTAAGGCCCATCCTACCCCTGTATGACCTCTGTAAAAAAAGAAAACCCTATTTCCAAACACAGCCATATTTACAGAGGTACAGGGTTCAGGATTCAACAGTATTTTCAGGGGACACAATTCAATATGTAACCAAGGGGACAGATCTCCTTACAATAAGAAATATGGATGGAGCCAGTCTGTTTTCAGAATAATGCCCTGCATCCTAGAACAGAGCAGACCCCCAAGGAACATTTGCAATATAAATTATACAAGGGGTGAATAGTGAGAGAAGAGGGGGCTGTTAATCATGTAACACTGCTGTAACAGCAGGAACATAAGTGGATGCGCTTAAACAATAGAAGTTTATTCTCTCATGGTGCAGGAGGCTAGAAGTCTAAATTCAGGGAGCTAGCTCCAGGATAAGCCTTTCTCTCTCTGCTGACTCTGAAGGAACGTCTTTTTCATCAATCTTCCCTTAGTCTGGAAATGTCTCAGCACAGGGATCTCAGGTCCAAAGACACGCTCTGCTCTTGGTGGTATGAGGTTTTCACATCTTTCAGCTCTCTCCTCTCTCTAATCTCTCCAAACAGATTGATTTAAGGTGCAATCTATTCTTGTAGACTGAGTCCTGCCTTGTTAACATCACAAAGAAAGGATTTATAACATATGGGAAAATCATGTCAGATGACAGGATGGTAGGCAATCACGCAATACTGGAAATCACAACCTAGTCAAGTTGAACATATTTTGGGGGGACACAATTCAATCCATGACAAGGGTGAATGTGTGACAGATAAAATGCACGAAAGAGAAGTACCGGTTGAATAAATGAACAGCTGCCAGGCATTACGGAATCGAGGCTGTGATAAGCCTGGTGATCCCCGAAAGAGAAGCACTTGTAGCCCAGTAAGTTCCGGATGGATTTGGAAGAAACAGGAGAACTGACCTGCGCACTGCCCTTCTCCTCCCGTCTCACAGGGATCCTGACCAAACCAGACCTAGTGGACAAGGGCGCCGAAACAGTTGTTCTGAAAGTGGCGCAGAACCTCACTTACCACCTCAAAAAGGGCTACATGATTGTGAGGTGCCGGGGCCAGCAGGAGATCAGCGAGAAGCTGAGCTTGCTGGAGGCAACCAACAGAGAAATGTACTTCTTCCAAAAGCATCCGTGTTTCAGGTGAGGCTCTTTATGAGGGGTCTGGAACTCAGCTCCCAGGAAGCTGTCCCACTGACTAGAAATGGCCAAGATTATAACCAAATTGTCTGTAAAAAAAAGTGATAAGACGTAGCATGATCTATCCTTGTCTTTAATTTTTAATTTAATTCATAGGTTAATTTAGAGAAATTTAAATAAATTAGCAATTTTTGAGCTTTAATGCTATTGATGATTATAGATTGTATTGCATCATTCGATGCAGAGCGAGCCCTTTGGTTTCTCCCGAATGTCTACACATGCTTTCTCATTTGAGTGCCACAACATTTTAAGAGATGTATAGTGCAGATGAACTTCTTCCCATTTTACAGATAAGGACAATAAAGCAAACAAATAGTGAATAGAAGCAAGACTAGAAATAGATGTCCCAACATCCCCAAATATGTGCCTCCTAACCCAGATGGCACACATTGAAACCAGCACTCCTAGGGCTTTTGCCACAAAATGCCACCAAGTGGTTAGCTTTAAACAACAGAATGTGATCATCTTACACTTTCAGAGATCGGTAGTCAGAATGCAGGGTGTCCACAGGACCATTTTCTCTCTGATGGCTCTGGGAGAAGATCCCTCTTTTCTCTCAGCTTCCAGGGTTTCCTTGGTTTCCAGAAGCATCTTCCTGTGGCTGTCCTTCCTCTCTGTGCCTTTCCTCCTTCATAAGGACACCACGCTGGTAACTTTAGGACACGTCCTGCTTCAGTATGTCTTCATGTTAACATGTAACACCTTCAGAAGAACCTATTTCCAGACCAGGTCTATTCACAGGCACAGTAGTTTAGACTCCAATCTGTCTTTTGGGAGGACACAATTCAGTCAGTAACAACTGATGAAGAAAGTGTTTACAGTGGTACCTGGCACTCACTGAGCTTCACAGAAACGTTTTGTTACCATCAATAAAATACCATTTTGAGTACCTCTAAAGAGTCTCCCTTAGGTGTCTTTTGCTTCCCTGTGATAAAGGACTACCTACCACACTAAGGTGGTTGTGAGGACTAACGGAGACAATGAAAGCAACCTCCCGGTCTGCACTAGCTGGGGTGGGCTAGCTCAGTAATCAGCAGCCGGCTTTCTCATGCACGGCAGCTCTAGTGGTGCGGTGGTTGAGCAGTCAGCTGCTAACTGAAAGGTTTGCAGGTGGAATTCACCAGTCACCTCAAGGGAGAAAGACATGGCAGTCTGCTTCTGTGAAGATTACAGCCTCTGAAACCCTACAGGACAGTTCTACTCGGTCCTATGGGGTCACTGTAAGTTGGAATTGGCTCGTGGTGGTAGGTTTTGGGTTTCAGCTTCTCATGCACTGATTAGCTGCTGATTAAAAGGGGGATAAGGGAAGCTAAGCCCACCTGCCTGTTCACTGACAAAGGCCAGTACTGGAAAATGACAGACAGGGTTTGGGAACTCACACGTGCTCTGTCCTGTTTCAGAGTCCTTCTGGAGGAAGGAAAGGCCACAGTGTCCTGTCTGGCCGACAGACTGACCACTGAACTCATCATGCACATCAAAGTGAGTCACTGGGCTGGGTGGCAAGTTATAGAAATTGCCAGTGCCACATCGCTAGTCAGTGATGTGTTGGTTAACACATCCACTGCACTGCCCAAGCAGACTGACAGCCTAAAATCCACATGACTCGTGGCCAGAGGCCAACAAGAAAGCTCCTGAAATGGGACCACAGAGATGATGCAGTGTAGAAACAAAGGCAGGTCGGTCAGTCTG
Source organism: Heterohyrax brucei (assembly GCA_028571685.1). Lineage (NCBI taxonomy): Eukaryota > Metazoa > Chordata > Mammalia > Hyracoidea > Procaviidae > Heterohyrax > Heterohyrax brucei. The sequence continues at coordinate 33,279,300 of CM053157.1, read as the reverse complement.
GGAGAAGACACCAGGCAGGAAGTCAGCCTCTAACAGCAGCTTAGCTGTGTGCAGAGGAATGGCTGGGAAGACAGGAAATCTTCTTACTTTCAGTGGGTTGTTACCACTTCCTAGTACAAAAAAATATTCCTTAGGCTTCAACTTGTAAGAAATAAGTGTTCAGTTTTTACTGGTTCTGAAAAATAGACAACCACACACAAGTTCTTATGATGTCATCCAGTGTGGGAGAATGAAGACTTAGTGCTTGTTGAGAAATCCAGTATTTTCGTTCGTGCCCGGACCCTTGCAAATAGGTAGTACAGTGTGTGAAAATTCTGTCTAAATCCCAAGAGCAGAGCTCTATACTGGCGGATGACTCCAGGTCCTGGTTCTCAGTCCCTGCTAACGGGTTTGTAAGACAAAAGGCAACAATGCCTTTTAAGGCAGGAAGTATGCACTTTAAGATGAATGAGCTGAAAGTGGCCAGTGGTTCTCCAACTTTAGTGTACACAGGAGTTACCCAGAAAGTCTGTTAACATAAATTCCTGGCTCTCACACCCAGAGTTCCTGATTCAGCCTGTGAGTGATCCCCAAAACACCCTATGAGCAGTGCTGATTCTAGTCATACCGCTTATTTTGCAGAGGAAGATTCTGAAAAACTAGAAACCTTGGAAACATAGTGATTAAGGGCTATAGCTGCTGACCAAAAAGGTTGGCAGTTTGAATATATCAGGTACTACCTGGGAACCCTATGAGGTAGTTTTACTCCATCCTGTGGGGTTGCTGTAAGTCAGAATTGATTCAGTGGCAATAGGTTTGGTTATTTGGGGGTACTACTTTTGTTGTTGAGTCAATTCTGACTAGTGGTGACCCCCATACAGAAAGACTGGAACTATCATCCATTGGGTTTTCAAGGCTGTGAGCTTTTGAAAACAGATCACCAGCCCTTTCTTCTGAGGCACCTGTGGATGGGTCCGAGCCACTAACCTTGCAGTTAGCAGTCAAGTACTTAACTGTTTGTACCACGCAGGAACTCCACTATAAAATATATCTGTCTGATGTCCTTTAGCACAAAGGAGCCCTGGTAGTGCAGTGGTTAACAGCTCAACTGACAACTAAAAGGGCAACCTTTTGAACCCACCAGTTGCTCCACAGAGGAAAGATGTGGTGGTCTGCTCCCATAAAGATTAAAACCTAGGAAATCTTATGGGGTGGTTCTACCCTGTCCTATAAAGTTGCCATGAGTTGGAATTTACTCATTGGCAGTGGCTTATCTTTTGGGGGGGAAAAAGTTCTTTTTATTAAGTTATTTTAGATAACTTGTTTTTGAACATTTAAATGTTTTAAATTAAAATTTGAGTATAAAATGTCATTTGAAATTATTTTTAATGTACACCAAGATTTAATTGTGATAATACTTGAAATTTTAAAAAAAGAAATGTTCAATCCATTTCTGTCTGTGTACATACAAGCTGTCCCCCCTCCCAAGAAGGGCCTATAATAACTTAATACTTTATTGAGTAAGCCCTATTAACCTCATCTCTCACAGCCTGGGGGTGCTAATCCATCCGCAAGCCACTTGGTCTCACCTCCTCCAAGTTTTAGTGAACTCGTACTTCCCATCTGGGGTGTCTACCTCATCTCTGAACTGAGAATGGGAGTACTGATCTCCTAAGTGACTTTGGTTGTTCTGCCACAGAGTTCACCTGCATGGGCTCTGGAGGTGGTGGGCAGAGTGTGAACCACTGACTAAGTGAGGACAGCATAGCCTTAGTTTCCTGTCTTATAAAAAGGAGGCCATTCACCCATCTGCTTTATAGCGTAGTATGGGGATTAGTGACATATGGAGTGTTTGGAATAATGTTTCACCCACAGAAAACTTTCTAGTTTGCCCCTGTGCACCATTTTTTTTGTCTGTTATCAACAGCACCATTGATAGGGTAGTGCTATACCTAGGTGACACCAATACCCAAGATATTTCTTCCACCAAACTATCCTTCATGAATTGATAAAACCAGTCACCACCAACATACACTTCAGTGGAGATCTCACTTGGCATTCAAATTGACTTGTTCTCAAACTGCAAAGCACCAAGCAAAATCAACTAAAAACCCTAGAAAAAAAAGTAGCTGCCACCCGATTCCACAAGACTCCAGTTACATAACAAATTTGCCTTATTATATGCAATACAAGTAGTTCCTGACTTACAACACATTGGGGTTATGACAAACCCCACTTATCACAGTCTCATTTTTTTAAATAGATCTTACGGTTAGTAGAATATACTGCATACAATGCTGTGTCATGTAATTTTCTGATGTTATCATTCTCAGGTGTTCAGATGTTCACTCAGAGATATTCAAGTTTGTGATTTACTGTTCAAAACACTATCATGTTTAGAAATGAAAACTAATAACAGCAAAAAAAGTATTTGACTTACACCAAAACCAACTTAAAATGGAATCTCTGGGCGGGCTGGAACCCCATCACAAGTCAAGGACTAACTAGATGAAAAGTAAGGTTGGAGGTTCGAGTCCAACCAGAGGTGCATGGGAAGAAAGGCCTGGTGAACTACTTCTGAAAACTGAACAATTGAAAACCCTATGGATCATAGTTCTAGTCTGCCACACTTGGGGTTACCAGAAGTCTGCATCGACTCACAGGCAACTAGTTAATCATCTGTTCACTGCAAAATTCCAAAACATTCCCATTACATGTAAGACTTTAAAAAGTTTCATACAATAACAGAAATTCTAGACCCCTTTAGATACTTTAAAATGAGCTTCTACCTATACATCTAAGAAATCTGCCCTCTCATTTCATGAAGCTGTAGCATGTAATTGTTGGCTATTGTTTCCTTCAGAAATCACTCCCATTATTAGAAAATCAAATTAAGGAGAGCCACCAGAGGGCGACAGACGAGCTGCGTCAGTGTGGCACTGACGTCCCAGACAAGGAAACAGATAAAATGTTCTTTCTCATTGAGGTAAGAATTCCTGCATGAACTTGGACACACAGTCTGGCTTCTCCATCACTAAAGCCTTCTAGATAGCCATATTCTTCCCAGGTGGCCTGGCATGTCCCGACGTGGCCTCACATGGTCCCTACCCCATGGAAATGCCAGGAGGCCCGCTGGGTCCCAGCCACCCTTCAGGTGCCTCACTGTAAGATGAAGTGGGTGGGGGCCTTTTCTGCCCAAGACACTGTCACCACACACAGCTGCTGTAGGACCTAGATCTCTGCTCTGAACACAACATAGATTGATGTCTTTATCTCGTTTTCAGAAAATTAAGGTGTTCAGTCAAGCCATTGAAAAACTAACAGGAGGAGAAGAGGTTGTAAAAGAGAATGAGATACGGTTATACAACAAAATCAGAAAGGAGTTTCAAGCCTGGGAATGTATACTTGCAGCCAATACCCAAAACGGTGAGTCTGAGCAGAGCTCCCTCGTAGGGATGTTCCGCTTACCAACATCGGCAGCCACCTCTGGCACGTAGGAAACGTAAGCAAGGAGCTGAGCCTACCTTTCTGTGGCCCTTGAGGACTCTAACTGCTTTCCATTCAGGGATGCCCCTGACCGAGGAGGCCTGCCCTAACCCCACACAGCCCAAGGCTATGCCACTGCCCCGACTTTACTGACTTCCATGAAAACAAGATTTGGGTGGGATTGTTTCATGTGTAGTCTGTGGGCATTGTGCTGGGAAGCCTGCAAGTGCTCTGAGAATTTTTAAATTCCTAGAGCCACTATGAGTTCGAATTGACTGAATGGCAGACTTTGGTTTTGGTTTTTAATTTCATTTCCCTAGTCAGAAGTTTTGTCCAATCAATCATGAATACTAGACTTCTTCCACGGGATGATAATTCTCAAGTGAAATAAGTTTCCATAGAATAAGACATTTGCTTCTTAAACAAATCACTATTTCTCATGTGGCACTACCAGAGTACAAATTTTCTTTTTTTCACTGAAAAAGAAACTCCATTTGGAAACATTCTCTTGGGATGCCACGGGCAAGTAACACTTTAAAAAATAAGTTCCTATTGGCACTCTAGAGCGATGCATTCAGCCACTAATTGAAATCTGGAAATTTCTAGCCCACCCAGAAGCACCTGGGAAACAATAGCTGGTAATTTACTTTCAAAACAAGCCACTGACACGTGAAAGGAGCACAGTCCTACTCCTATGTACATCAGGTCACCATTAGGTGGGACCAACTCAATGGCCAAACAACAACAAGTCTTTCAAATGTCTGCAGAATTATTAAAATTCACCATGGTGTTGGTTTTATATTGTAGTTAAAAACATAGTTCATGAAGAAGTCTCAAAATACGAGAATCAGTACCGGGGCAGAGAGCTTCCTGGATTTGTCAACTACAAGACGTTCGAGGTCATTGTGCGACAGTACCTCCAAATACTGGTACAGCCAGCCCTGGACATGCTCCACAAAGTCACTGGTGAGGACCCTTCAGGTGGCCATTCCCTACATTCCATAAATCTCAGTGCCTTAGGGGAACAGCTGGGAATTTAATTGTCAAACACAGGTTCTGAATTGTCTTCTCTCCGGTGTGCTAGATGGCTACTCTATATGACCCACAGGCCAGCAGCCTCAGCCTCACCTGGGAAGTGGTCAGGAATACCAACTCTGACCTACTGAATCAGAATCTTATTGTAACAAGGCTCCGGTTGACAAGACTGCACATAGATGGCTGGGTAGCTCTGCACTGGAGTGTCCCCAAAGCTTCCACTATGGTCGTTTAGACACATCCTATAGGAGAAGGACACAGTGATGGTTTCTCTGGTCTTAGGGTGAGGGTGTGGGGGTACAAGAGTACACTTCAGCTTTGTCTGTATCATACATAACTCACAGTAGATGTGTGAGGGAGGGGCACAGGCCGACCCTGGGAAGGGCAGAAAACAGTGGGATGAGCTCTAGGTGGTGATCATGGGATTCTTTCTCCCTTGGATTACGTATTGTTTTTTCCCTAATTCTCCCTTGGTCTGGAACTGAGGAGCTCAGGGCTGGGATGGGGTTGATGCAGCATGATTCACTCTTTCTGTGCCTTTAATCCATTTTACTTCAACTTGATTTTGTTCTTTTTTTGCCCAGAAACTGTTGGACAGGCTTTTATTGGTGAAGCCAAAGACAACTTTTGTGAATTTTCCAACCTGCAACAAACAGCCCAGGTAAGTGTACACAGGTCACTTGTAGGTATTACTGACCATTTTATCCCACACCAGCCTTTGAAAGCAGTTGAATACTGGAGTTTGGCACTAAGAAGTCAGGGCTTTACCTGTGTGCTGGGCTGGTGACTCCAGGGGCATCACCTGTTTGTCTCTGCCTTCCTGCAAGAAATGAAAGCAGGTGTGCAGCCTCATCATCTTTTCTGCAGGACTTTATGCAGCAGGGCATGATATAGGCTTGGTGGTGATGGTCTGAAATATGATGATAACTAAAGATTGACTGGGGTCCCTGGGTGGTGCAAACGGTTGACACACTCAGCTGCTGACTGAAACACTGAGTCCTCCCAAAGGTACCTCAGAAGAAAGGCCTGGTGATCTACTTTTGAAAAATCAGTCATTGAAAACCCTGTGGAGCACAGCTGTACTGTGACACACATCAGGTGGCCATGAATCTTTTTGAGGCAAAAAGTGTAGCGTTGTCTACTAGCCCTACTCCAAAATTTCGTGAAGCTTGGCTTTAAAAATCTTGTTCTGTAGCTCTCCACTCCGCACTTCCCCACTGAACTCTCTAGGAAGAGACATCTTCCACCCAGGCAAAGGCTGGTGGGTTAAAATCTCATTGTATACTCTGGGAGTAGTTTCATTCACTTCCCAGGGCTGCTGTGACAGAGTACTGTAAACTGAGAGGATTGCTTAACAACAGACTTTTATTGTCTTCCAACCCAGCAGGCCAGAATTTCAGATCAAGGTATGGCCAGACCATGTTCTCTCAAAAGCTCTGGGGCAAGATCACCCTTGTCTCTCTCAGTTTCTGGAAGCTTCAGGTGTTCCTTGGTTCATAGATGCATCTTCCTATGGTCATCCTTCCTCCACCTGTGCCTCAGTTTCTTCTTTTACAAGAACATCATTGGTCATATTGGAATAGAACACAGCCCATCCAGTGTGTCTGCATTTTAACTAACAACACCCTCAAAGACCCTGTTTACAAACAAGGCCTTGTTCACAGGTACCATAGGCTAGGAGTTGAGTGTACCTCTTGGGGGACATGATTTAATCCATAACAGGGTCTATTGTCTATCATTGTTACATATACCCCCCAAAAAGAAGACAAAGCAACACTTGGAAATTCTCTCTCTTAATCCTTCACTTTACAAATCTCCCTTCAATTTGCAGAAGTCTGTCTGAAAGTCAAAAGAAAGTCAAAAGCCATGTTAGCCCTTCCTTTCCGAAGAGAAGCAGGATTTGGGGGAGATAAATGCACCCAGCTCTTAACCCACTGAATTCATTAGTTTTGGAGTCACTCTAGAGCACTTGGGTTCAAGCAGAGTAGAGGGACTAAACTACACCTTCCATGAGAGAGACCCAGGATTAACTCTCAGCCAGTGTACCTACTGCACAGTCACCTCTGTCACTGGAAGCTTGTGTGTTCCTATGAGGCTGAGCAGGTTTCAGCAGAGCTTCCAGACTAAGATGGACTAGAAAGAAAGGCTTGGCGATGTACTTCCCAAAGCGAGCTAGTGAAGGCCCTGTGGATCACAGTGGTCCTCTCCTCAACCACTCATGGGGATGGTGCAGAACTAGACAGTGTTCCGTTCAGTTGTATGTGGGGTCACCATGAGTCAGAGGCTGACGCTACAGCCCCTAATAACAACAGAGAGACTGATACCCGTGTAAAAATGTTGACTAAACCATGACTGAAGGGGGAGACAGACAGTGAAGTGCAGGGTGGACGCCAGGGCAGAGAGAAGGAAAGGGTGGGAGAGAAGACAGCTTGGGCAGGGTGCAAGGGGTAGTGTCCACAATAGGATGGAGGACCATAATAAAGGGTGGACTGAGGACTTTTGTAAAATCACTGCTTAAACTCTCAGGCCTTTTTTGACTTCAGCTTATTTTTTTGCCCTTCTTTTTTTTTTTATTTAATATGACTGAGTGAAAATGTACATTCCTGTATAAATTTACATGCTCACCTATATGCAGCTTCCACTGCTCTCCCTGTCCGGTGACAGCACACTATTCCTCTCTGATCCATACATGTCTCATCCTCCCAACAGTCTCCTTTCCTCTCCTCTCCACCCACTCTCCTTCCTCCAGCCAGAGGTCAGCAGGATGATATCGTATAGATGTGTAGAACCATAAAGTGCATCCAATATATGGTCACTCTGCATCGCCAAGTCCAATCCATTTGTGTCCGAAGAGTGGACCTTCGTTATGATTTATGGGTAAGGGCAGCATCAGGGACAGGGGCCATGCTCCCAGGGTAACCCCGAAACAACTGGACCATCAACTGAGGTCTTTTAGTGGAGATCTCAGGATGCACCCCTTTTTATTCTTATGTTGCCAGTGAGACTCAACTTTGTGAGCTCCATCACGGCTATCACTGGTGGTGGCTGGGCATCATCCAGTTCTTCCGGTCCCAAGTTGATGTAGGCACCCACTCATGTGGGTCTCTCTATCTTCTGGGTTGTCTTTACCCCATGTCATTTTGGTCCTCGGTGAGCATCCATTCCTGCTGAGTTGGGACCGTTTGCTGTGCCCTCGGATGGCAGCTTGGCAGCTTTTAAGACCCCAGACGCCACTCACCAATGTGGGGTGCAGAGAGCCCTCTTAGCAAAATGCTAGTTGTGCCAATTGGCCTCTATTTCGCCTCAGAGCATGGTCCTCTGCCCCCGCCCCATCTACTCTATCCTTGTAATATTGGGTTAAGATGGAAGGAGTACTCAAGTTATGCTGAAGTCCACTTAATGTTGTTCTTGTTTCTAATGTATGCTATCACCAATTTCACCCAACCAGATTTCTAGCAACTATCTAATCTAAACCCTCCCCACCTCACCCACCCTCCTTCCCCTCCCTTGCAGCTGTCAAAGAGTCTTTTCTTCTATACACAAGTCTGTTTTTGAGATCTTATCGTAGAGGTCTCATACAATATTTGTCCTTTTGTCGCTGACTACTTTCACTCAACATCAGGTTATTTTTAATTTGATGCTTGACATAATAGTACTTCTAAATCATTTCAATGTAAGAGGAAGAAAAGTATTTGCCTTTTTTTATCTACCAGAACCTAATTGAAGACATAAAAATGAAACAAACAGAGACAGCAGAACGTTTGATCCATCTTCAGTTCAGAATGGAGGAGCTGGTTTTCTGTCAAGATCAGATTTACAGTATGATTCTGAAGAAAATCCGAGAAGAGACATTTAACCCAATGAAAAATCCTGCACAGCTTTTTCAGATGCAAGACTCAAATAAGTTTAACAACAGTGCAAACAATCCGTCAACTTCGGCATCCTCCATCACTGAAATCGGCATACACTTGAATGCATATTTCACGGTGAGTGCTTGTAGGCACAGATTTATTGCAGATCAGTATTTGGCAAGTGAATGTTTGAATCTGATTGCTGAGAGTTGCTTAACTGAGGGAAGGAAAGAAGGAAGGACTATTACTCTTTATTAAGCCCTTTGGTACTGTGAGAGCAATTTCAATATGAGGTCCAACAATTAAGTCCGCAAACTTAATTGCTCTAAGTGCTACATACCTCATTGCTGAACATCACTATGATCACCTTAAAAGTGCTCCCCTTGGGAAGCTATGCCCTGATGCTAGTGCATTCTCTACCCTTCAAAGCAATTTTTGAACTCTTTCTAGAATGGTCATTGCACATGATGGCACAGTGACAAGTCTGCAAACTTAATTGTATAGTGGTCTGGGAGGAAGTTTTTAGCCAGTAAACAAATGACTATATTGGAACACCCTCCTTACTTACCTGATCTGGCCACCAGTGAGTTTTACCTATACCCCAAAACAAAGGAAATGTTGAAAGGAAGATATTTGGATGACATTCAGGACACCAAGGATAATATGAGGACAGCTCTGATGGCCATTCCAGAAAAAGAGTTCCAAGACTGCTTTGAAGGGTGGACTAGGCACTGGTGTAGGTGCATAACTTTCCAAGGGGAGGACTCCGAAGGTGACTTTAATGATATTCAACAACAAGGTATGTAACACTTTTTCTAGAATGAGTTCTCAAACTTAATTGTCAGTCCTTGTATGATTTCATTTATAATTTTATAGTAACCCTAATGGCTTGGCTAAAGAAAGGGTAATTATAATCTCAAAAGAACTTTTAACTAACTTCCCCCAAATCAGCTGTGGTTTTTTGCTAAAAATTAATTCCAATCCCAAATTTCTTTATCTTTGATATGTTATGCATGAAATACAAAATTAATAAAATCAAAATACAGCAAAACCCAACATATACTAGCTATACTGGCTGTATTTACACTTTCTTAATGATTAAAAGGCCTTTGGTCCATGAAGTACTTCACACTCATCAAAAGTTCCACAAAACAGGGGCTAAAATCCCTTTCCTCACATTTTGTTGTTTGCGTGATTTCTAATCTAGTGGTTAAAGATTTAGAACACAGAGAAAGGAAAAATAGCCTTTAAGCTGTGAAGATGTCCAACTCCTAAGCCCAGTCCCAAGGAGCAGAGTTACCCTGGTGGGGGTATCATGCTACCAGGGAAAGTGGACATCAGTTTGAAGAAAGGGAATGGGGCAGATGTGGGAGCTAGGCCCCATTAACTCCCAGAAGGGAGATAAGGATCGTGAGGGCCCAGGACTGGGGGCGGGGGTTCTGGTGAAGAAGAAGTGAGAAACCCCTCTGGGATGCCCAGACTGTGAAGGGCAGTTGCTGGGGTGGGGCCTTTTAACCTACCAGTGGGTTCTTGGAGCCAGAGGGGGTGTCAGGATAGTAAAGAGTGGGCAGCCCAGACAGAAGGGTTGTGTGTCAGAGAACTTACACTGATCACCCAGGGCTGCTGGAAATAAGTGCCCCAAACTCAGCAGCTTATAAAGATTCCTGTTGCTGTTGTTCTTGTTAGGTGCCGTTGAGTCAGTTCCGACTCATAGTGACCCTATGAACAACAGAACGGAACACTGCCCGGTCTTGTGCCTTGTCCACAGTTGTTTTTATGCTTAAGCCCATTGTTGCGGCCACTGTGTCAACCAATCTTGTTGAGGGTTTTCCTCTTTTTCACTGACCCTCCACTCTACCAAGCATGATGTCCTTCTCCAGGGACTGATCTTTCTTGAAAATATGTCCAAAGTATGTAAGATGCAGTCTTGCATCTTTGCTTCCAAGGAGCACTCTTGTTGTACTTCTTCCAGAACAAATGTTTGTTCTTTTGGAGGTCCACCGTACATTCAACATTCGTGTCCAACACCACAATTCAAAGGCATCAATTCTTCTTCTGTCTTCTTTGCTCATAGTCCAGCTTTCACACACATGTGATGCAATTAAAGTACCATGGCTCGGGTCAGGTGCGTTTTAGTCTTCAAGGTGACATCTTTACTTTTGAGTACTTTGAAGAGGACCTTTGCAGCAGATTTTCCCAGTGCAATGTGTCTTTTGATTTCTTGACTGCTGCTTCCAGGGGCACTGATTGTGGACCCAAGTAAAACGAAATCTTTGACAACCTCAATCCTTTCTTCATTTATGACAATGTTGCTGACTGACCCAGTTGTGAGGATTTTTGTTTTCCTGATGTTGAGGAGCGATCCATACTGAAGGCTGTGGTCCTTGATCTTCATCAGTAAATGCCTCAAATCTTCATTTCCATCAAGTAAGGTGGTATCAGCTGCATAATGCAGGTTGTTAATGAGTCATCCTTCAATCCTGATGCCTAGGTAATGCAAATGGCTTACCTACCACCACCAACCTAAAGGTTGGGAGTTCAAGCCTGGCAATCTGCTTCCAGAAAGACTGCAACTGTGAAAACTCAATGGAGCAGTTCCATGCTGTAACACATAGGGTTGCCATCAGTCATAACAGACTCAACAGCAACAAGGTTTGCTTGTTTTGTTAGTGGGTGGTTTATAAGAACAAAGATGTACATCTTATGCCTCTGGAAACCAGAAGTCCAAATCAGCATGTTGGCTAGGCCCTGCTGCCTCCAAAGATTCTAAGGGAAGAGCCTTTTTTCTCTCTCTCAGCTTCCGGGAGCTTCAGGAGTTCCTTGGCTGTAGATGTGTCTTCAGATGGTCACCCCTCCTGTTTCTGTGTCTCTTCTCATCTTTCGTGGAGCACTTCTGAGATTCGATTAGGACCACCCTACTCCAGTATGACCTCACATTAAATGAAAAAAGAGAAAAAAAATCATTGCTATCAAGTCAATTATAACTGATGGTGACACTGTGTGTCACAGAGTAGAACTGAGCCCCACAGATTTTCTTTGGCTATAATCTTTATAAAGGCAGATCACCAGGCCTTTCTTCCACAGCACCATTGGGTGAGTTCAAACTGCCAACCTGTAGGTTCATAGTCAAAGCAAACTGTTTGTACCACCCATGTACCTATGTTAACTGATAACATCTTTGAATACTCTATTTCCAAACACAGTTATGTTCACAGATACCAATGGATTAAGACTTCAACATATCTTTTGAGGGAATAAAATTCAATCTGTAACAACACTGAACAATAAAGTGAGACTTACCAGGATATCCATGGACGTCAAGTCCAGGTCTTAGCAAGGTACCCACACATACACTCAAGGGCAGTTCTTCTCTCATCTCCCTAGGCTCTAGGCCAGGATCCCTCCTGCTAACCCTGCTTAACCCTATCTTCCAGGAAACTAGTGCACGTCTTGCCAACCAGATCCCACTCATAATTCAGTTCTTCCTGCTCCAAGAGAATGGTGACTGCCTGCAGAAGTCCGTGATGCAGGTATTACAGGAAAAAGACCGCTATGCTTGGCTGCTGCAAGAGCAAAACGAGACAGCCACCAAGAGGAAGAACCTTAAGGAGAAGATTTACCGGCTCACACAGGCGCGGCGCACTCTCAGCCAGTTCTCCATCTAAAGGAGACTACCCACTGGAGGACGATGGTGCTCTTGGGTACTATCCGCCTGTGGGTGTCCATGGTAAGGAGAGCTAATGCCAGATGCTGCTTTGCATTGAGGGCCAGGATTTTCTGTTCTGCTTGCTTCCATCTTCTCTGTACTCTATTCATACCACAACATTTCTCTGAGCTCACCCTGGCAGGAGACCCACATACACAGTTTTCACCAAAGCTAGGAACTCTTTCTCTCACCTCCATGAAGAGATGAGTATCCCTGACCGTGAACCGCTGTAGCAGTCAGTTAGGGGATTCTCAAATACAACAATAATTCTTTGGTCATTTGTTGTTTTTGCCAATCAGATGATGAGACTCTGGAGAGGGCAACATTATCACATTCCTTTATATTTCCAGATTCTTGTGGGCAACCTTGGCACATTAAAGAAAAAAATTGACATGGGAGTTGACTTGGACACATGGTGATCTCTTGTGTACAGAGTAGGACTGTGCTCCACAGTTTTCATGGCTGTGACCTCTTGGAAGAAACTTAAAAGACATTTCTTCTGAGGTGCCTCTGGGTGGATTTAAACCAGCAACCTGTCACCTGGCACATGCAGCCGCTTGATCAGTGCTGTACCTGGAATGACTAAATATTGCTGAGTGGTAGAGGTGACCCAAGACTGTCGTTTCAACCCTGAATTTGATTGTTTAAACAAGGCCAGCAGTTTCACTCTACCAGCTGCTCTTTAGAAATCCTTGGAGCAGTTCTACTCTGTCTTTTTGGGTTGCTATGCATCAAAGTCGACTCTACGGCAATGAGCTTGGGAGAGAAAGGGGAGGCAGTTCTTCTCTGAGGGCACTTAGGTGATGTCAATGGTGGTGGAATGATTTGGAAAAGGATAGCCGCAATGGTTATACAAACTGAAGACTGTAAAAGATGTCCCTGAATTGTCCACGCAGAAATTGTTAGGTTGGCATATGTTTTGTTATATGTATTTTTGCCACAATAAAATATATAGTAATAAAGACAGAGAGAGAGCTTGTCATCAGTGATCATCTCTAGATTGGAGGGTTGTAGGTAATTTTATTTTCTTCTTCATGCTTTTCTGTATTTTCTGTACAATAACTATGAGCAACTTATTGAAAAGGCAATGTGATAAATATTCCTAAAGTGATGAACATCTGTGTTAACATTACAGGTGGTTCAGCAGTAGAATTCTCGTCTTCCACCTGGGAGACCTGAGTCTGATTCCCCACCAATGCACCACATGCACAGTCGCCACCCGTGTTGAAACAGGGCGCCCAGAGGCCTCTGGGAGCATCTTTCAGTAAACCTTGTAACTGACACTCAGACAGGTTAGACTAGAGGTAGGTGGCTAAGCGGATCCAATCATTAATCATATCCTGGGATGGGAGATAAAAAAAGCACATGAAGCTCTTTCGGTAGTTTAGAAACCCCCAAGGATGATTATTTCATACAGCATGAGGGTGATCTGGCCAGTACTGCTGATTAATACCACAGATACCAAAGGAACAAAAACCTCTTTAAATTGTTTTTTCAAGATGAATCAAAATGTGCTAATGTGAAGAGCATGCACAGTGGAGCCAGGAGTAGGCGCTATGTGACCTTCCATTAGAGGCGCTCAGAAGCATACAGCTGATGCTGGAACTCAAACTCAGATCTCAAAATACAATGCCTGTGTAAAACATCTCATACTAAGTGCTGTCAGTGCTTCTCAGAACCCTTTGCTGCCACATCCATTTTGTACTTTGAGGCATGTACAACCTCATTTCCCTAGCCCCACCACTTCCTGGAAATCTTCCCCTCCAGTAGCAATGAAACATGAGACCCTTCCTTCCCAAAATCCTTTAAAAGCCCTGACAAAACCTCTGTTCAGGAACGTGGGGGTAAGCCTTGTTTAGGCCCTCCCCATCTCCACTTGCAAGCTTCTTTAACAAAGTTTTGCTCATGGGGAAAGATTCTCCATGCTTTACCTGTTCATTCTTGATCAGTGAGGGGCAAGAAACTCAGACAGGTCTGTGGCATCTGAGCTGCCTGGTAATAGTCAGTCAGTGGAGGATTGCCAGTGGCTATATGCTTAACAGTTTCAGCATAGCTTCCAGGCTAAGACTAGGAAGAAAGTCCTGGCAATCTACATCAGAAAATTAGCCAAATTAAACCCTATGGGCCACAACAGTCTGATATGAAAGGAGCATTGTGGGGATGGTGGATGACTGGGCAGTGTTTTGGTCAGCTGTGCCTGGAGTTGCCTGTGAGTAGGGGGTCTCCTGACTCCACCACAGGTAACATCAACTCCATAACCAGGACATGATGTTTTTGATTCAGCGGTATTGTGCTGAAGTCTTGGATTTCTCTTACCAGCTACATGAGGAATGATGCAGCCTAGAACAGAATTGAAAGAGGAGACTCAGAGCTCTTTGAAAAGAGGGTGGAAAGAGAACAGCCAGCTGAGCCAACTCCTATTAGCTCCAGAGGAGAGGCCCTAGGAAGGCAGTTGAGAAGTGTATTAACTTGCTCCATCTGAAATAAAAAAAACTTTCACGAAGCGTTGGTTTCCCATCACAGCACCAGCCAAATGGCAGGGAACGACTGACGCTGTCAGGAAGAGTGATTTGTGAAAGCCATCGCCTTCCTCAGTGATCCTGCACTGTGCGCACAAAGCCGGGCCCGCGCTCCAGCTGGCCAGGCTCCGCTCCCGGGCTCCTCAGCTTTTGGCTTTCCGAGTCCTGAGGCAAGCGAGGCTCTCTTGTGGGGCCCTGGGGCAGGCCGAAGGCAGAGCCAGGTCTGCCACTGAGAAGACGAACTGGCACCCATGCCAGACGCTAGCCTCTTTGTACTTTAATTGAAAGTGAATGTCCTGGGATGTCCTCTTAAAATGCAGATTCCAATTCCGGGGCCTGGGGGTGGCCCCAACTCTCAATTTCTAACGAACTCCCCAGGAATGGCAATGCTGCAGGTCCAGGACTACCCTTTGAGAAGCACGGCTCTTTAAGTCACGTGCAGAACGCCAGGGAAAGGAAACAGGAGCACGGTCTCTCGCCCGGTCACGCTTGGGGTCCGCGAAAGATACACTGAGCCTGTAAGGGGCACAGAGCCCGCTGCTCCGCCCCGGAGGCGATAATCTCAGCGTGGTTCTAGGAGGTGCGGCTGGGCTCTGCCAAGTGCCCGGAGCATGCTGGGCACCGACAGGGCCGTATCCAAATAGACCAACGTCAGCCCCGCAGCGCGGCCGCAGAGCGCAGTGCCAAGTCGGGCAGGACCCTGGATCTCTTCTTGATCCCCACGATCCCTGCTTCTCACAGTTTGCCCTGCCTTGCTCTGGACACAGCTCAACCCTCGGGAAACCGCCCCCTACTCTAGGGACCGCCCCAGCACCCGGTACTGCCTCCTGCATCGGTACCTCCCCCTCCCCCTGGCACCAGCCTTCCACCGGACACCGCCCACCCATCCGAACACCGCCCCCTGCTCCTGACACCGCCTACTCACCTGACATTGAACACCCTACCGGACATGCTCCCTCCTCCAGCACCTCCCTCTCCCCTGGCACGGCCCACCGGTCCCCTGGGCACCGACCTCTCCCCGCCCTTTCTGGCATCACCCGCACTTCTGGAAAGGGCCGCTTCTTCCCTGCGATCGGATTTCAGAATCCAGCCTGCCCAAACTAAGCATCCTTTTTTGTGAACCGAGGAGGAGAAAAGAAACCGAAATCGAACCTGAATGCTGAACGGACACTTTTGGGAGGGGGGAAAGAGTCGGCGAGGGGGCTGTGGAAAAATCAAGGACTGAGGGTGACGCTCTGGAGGTCACAAGAGTACCAGGCCTGCAGAGCTGTAATCAGCCTTCTGAACTCACTGTCCACCTACCCAGTCATAAATGTATTTATTTGTTCATTCAAGAAACATTTATTGAAACAGCTTTGCCAGATTCCAAGTGCAAAGAGTTTCAGAGGTGCCTATGGCACGCTTGACACTGTCAGAAGGGGCAACACCAAAATGACCCTAAGGTCCCTGGAGGCTGCAGGGAGCCCATTTCCACAGGAGGAGGGGCCACCAAGGCAGGGACACCACTAGGGTTGGTGTCACCCATCACGCAGCAGGGTAATTCCTCACGACACCGCCACACCCCCATCACCCGTCAGGGTCCTGAATACAGGAGGTGACGCCTGTGCTACTACATTGGGTAACACCAACCCTTAGTGATGCCTCTAGTGTGTGGGGCATGGATTGTCAGGGAAGCGCCTCCAGGAGCCTGGAGGAGCAGCTGTAGCCAGTGGGTGGACAGATCCACGGAGACAACGGAGCGGACTGGTTACACTCCCAGAAGAAATCCAGGGCACAAACGCCAGGGGAGGAGAGCTTCCCCAGTTGAAAATACGTGAAGCGAGGAGAGTACTAAATGCCAGAGAAAGGAGGGAGTGGAGAGAGTTTCCCTAGTCTGGGCAGTTTGGAATACCTTCCTCTCACTCAGCCCCCTAAAGGCCCCTCACCCCCTATACTGCAGAGCTTACCAGGGTGAGTTGGATTCCCATAGTTCTTAAAGAGGAGGTACCCACTCGAAAGGGGCTGAGCTTGCAGTGGGGAGCCTGCTCTTCAGCTACCAGGATAGCATTCCAAGAACACTGAATCATCTATTAGGGACAAGCCAAGACAGGCCAGACCCGGCCATCGGGGTGTGAGAGACTGGGAAGAGCCCCTACAGGCTCTGAGACCCCAGATGATGACCAGGCAAACAGCAGGACTGAGTCAGTGAGACCATAGGACCCCCAATCTGCTTCCACTCTGGATGCTGTGTTTTTGCCAGATAACTGTAACAGAGGGGAAAAGAACACCAAGAAGGGAGAACCAAGCTATGTCACCATGGAGCCCCAGGCAGACAGGCCCATGGTTAATGAACACCTGTCGTACATATCACAGACACAGAGTGGGCACTGGAGGAATACAAGCTTGCTAAGACCCTCATGGGGGTGATAGCTGGTCAGGGAGGTGGCTACAACCCCACTCTCTGTATCAGCCACCAGACTCAGATGCCGCAGCAGCATCCTAAGCTCAGGATGGAAGTGCCAGGGACAGATGTGGCCTAGGCATAGAAGCACCCAAGGGTGCTACATTGACCAAGAACATCACAGTTGAGCCCTAGCAGGGAGGGGAGTTTCTCAGGGAGCCCACAGGAGAAGGACAGGCTGAACAGAATGAGGGGCACACACGAAGGCCCAGGGAGCTTGACTTGTTCGGGATGTGTGGGACCATCTGGATGGTCGAATAGGGTGCTTGTAACGGAAAAGAAGTTGCCTGAAGTAGGTGGAAATGCTCAAATAGCTACTGAGTTTGAAACTTACTTAGCAGAAAACATGCTACTTGAAGTTACTTTAGTAGAAAACGTATTCTCAGCAGTCCAGGTGGAGGGCTGCCAGCTTCTTTTGAACAGGAACTGCATCTTGCTGACTTCTGCAGCGGAAGAAACGGCCAGGCTTAGGGTACAAAACCCTGGCTGCACTATTAGTACTACCACCAGGCAGCGACCTAACTCCTCACTCAATGACCATGGCCATATACTCACCTCTTTTCAATTTTTTTTAAAATTGTGCTTCAGGTTAAAGTCTAGAGCTCAAGTTGATTTTGCATTCAGAAATTTATATACATTTTGCTTTGTGACATTGGTTGCAATCCCCACGATGTGACAGTACCCTGCCCCTTTCTCCCTGGATCCCTGCATCCATTCGTCTGGTTCCAGCCCCTTCCTGCCTCTCCTCTTGCTTTTGGGTGGGGGTTGCCTGTTTGGTTTCACATGTCCTCGTCTGTGTGGTTTGTTTTACAGCGCCATCTAATGATTGTCTGAAAAGTTGCCTTCAAGAGTCATTTCATTTCTCCGTGTCAGGGACTATAGTCTCAGAGGTTACTCCAGTCTCTGTCAAATCAGTAGCCTAGTCTTTTTTTGAAAACTTCAATCTTGTTTTACATTTTGTTCCTCTTCAGTCTCGGACTTCCTGTTGTGATTCCTGTCAGAGTGGTTGCTGGTGGTAGCTGAGCACCATCTACTCTGGGCTCAGGCTGGTGCGGGCTGTAGTTCATATGGTCCTTTGGGCTAATATTTTGCTTCTGTTTGGGTTTTCTGCATTCTCCTTTGCTCGGGTGGGATGTAATGGAGCAACAGATGTATCTTAGGCACCTGCTGGTAGGCTTTTAAGACTAGACGTTACTCACCAAGGTGGGATGTAGAACATTTTCTTTATGATCTGTGTTTTGCCAGTTCACCTAGATGTCTTCAGTGAAGGTGGTTCTCAGCCCTCAGCTCCAACAATTTGGTCTTTCAAAGTGTTTCAGTGTTGTCTAGGAAACTCCTGTGCCCTTGCTTTGGTTAAACCAAGATGGCTGGGCCTTTTCCTAGAGCTTGGATTCAGCATGTTGGGGTAGGGCCCCAAATTCTGCATTTTCCCCAGTTCCCAGTTAAGCTGATGTTTCTGGTCCAAGGCCTCCACTTGGAAACCCTGGTGGCATTAATGGTTAAATGCTGCTAACCAAAACATCACCAGTTAGAATCCACTTGGCCCTCCATAGAAACGCTATGGGATAGTCCTACGTTGCCCTGTATGGTCGTTATGAGTCGGAATCAACTCGATGCAGTGGGATAACTCTTAACCTGAGAGCTGCTAGTCTGAGTTTGAGCAGCCCACCTCCCTATCCCGCCCTCCACTCTCCCCACCCCCTCTGTCTGACGTTGGGCGTTAGGTTTCCTTTCTGTGTCCTGTAGGCGGTACAGTTCCAGCAGCACTGTGACAGCTTGGCCTCTGAGTTTCGTTTCCCCGCGGCTGAGTGCGGCGCCAGGCGGGGCTTAAAACCCACAGCTCTTGGACCTCGCTCCTGGGGAGCTGCGCAGAGACCGGTGAGTGTCGCGGTCTGGGTCCACAGACTTCCAGCCCGCAAGTGGGTACCGCGGAATAGGGCCATCGGGTGGGGACCAGGAGTCGAGCGCTCCGGAGTGCGGACGTGGAGGGACTCACCACTAGTAGCAGTACTAATAATAATAACGGCAGTGATGACGGGGACTCGTGCTACGCTTGATTTGTTTCCAACCAACATTGCGCCGACGGGCACTGAAACCCCATCGAAAACAGTCCTTGAATAGGAGGACTTTTCGCTTTTCCGGAAAGGGGCGGGAGACAGAAGATGTAGGGTATGGAGAGTTCCGAGCAGGTGTCCAGGGAAGTCTGGTTAAGGTGGAGCGTGGGGTGCGGGGAGGGCCCTGCGAGGAAGTTTCGGATTCATCCTGCAAAAGCTGGCCATCACTTTATAAGGGATTCTTTTCCTGCGAGTGCGAACTGCAAAAGTCAGCAGTCAGGAGGCTACTAGGAGGCGCTCGTAGCAAGAGTCTACGCAGATTCTGCTGAATAAGGGGTAGGTCGAGCGGAGGGTCCATCAAGGATGGGCCGCGTAACAGATCTGCCTCTTCACTCAAAATGTTCCATTGGCGAGACAGACCGGGCATGCGCAGAAAGGCTTCCAGAAGCCGTGCCCAAAGCGTACTACTGAGTTCTGCCCGGCTTCCCCGCTGCCACCCGCAGCTACTGCGAGGGTACTGTGAGGAACCAGTCGCACAATGACCCTTGTAGTCTGGGAAGATGACGTGGTGTGTTTGTGGGGAAGGAAAATAGGCAAGACCGTCCATGGAAGTTTATGGAAGGATCCGAGGCAGCTGCCAAGCCTGCACTCTCCCCACCCCTAGGCCACCACCATGGGTGATGGCTTAGCTGTGCATGTTGAATTCTTGTAATGATTTAGTCACTTTTTAAATGAAGTTTTTATTGGAAGCAGTGTCAAATGATGCTAGCTAGTATTTATTGGCCTCAAACAGCTCCTAAGATGTCATCTCAATTTTCTGCTTAGCCTCACCCCAGTCTCCTTCCCACAGGTGGACACGCCTCCCCTGTCCCACTCACTAGCCCAGATCACATCCAGTATGGTTTTTGGAGTTTATGGCCATTTTGTCAAAGTACAAGCTGTTCAGCCTTTTTAATTACAAAAGTATGTAAATACCAGTGAGTTTGGGAGGGTAAAACACTTTCAGGAGAAAGAGCAACTTCTAGAGTGAGGCTGCAGGGGGGATGACTCTTTACTGATCTACTGATCTATCTTCTATAAGTCTTGTATGTTCAGTCTTCCCCTGTGGACAAGGATTGTGTGTTTCTTGGGGAGAGTCCCATGAGATGAAAAAAAACAGAGCATCAGTTGTTGATCAGGGCACTAAAGGTACAGCAAGGCTCTGAACCATATGCATATGCTGTATAATTAAAATATTCCAGATTTATGTAAAGAGTTCTGGGGAACTATGCATGGCTTCAAAGTATCACCATTCGAATGGTACCTTCTCGTTACTGGAGGCAATTTAGACTTGGCCTAATTTGTATATTGTGCCTGTTTTCCAAGAGGTGTCAGAGAACTGGTCTCTATTTTCCTCTGTCCAACGTTATCTCTTCAAGTAAAAGGGATATATCCTTGGAGGTAAGTTATTGCTTCGCTATCTTATAAAATTAATCATGGCCTATAGGAAAGAGCTTTTCATTTCTGTCATCTGAAAATTATTAACCCCCCCCCCCAAACCCACTGCCTTCAAGTCAATTCTGACTCACAGTGACCCTATAGGACACAGTATAACTGTTCTATAGAGATTGCAAGGACTGCCTGGTGGATTTGAACTGCCACCAGGGTTTTCTGAAGATCATTAGAAGCTGAAAATTTAATATTTATTGTCTTGTGGTCCCCGAAAAAAATTTTGTGTTTTTTTATTGTGATGAATGGAAATGTACACTCCCATGTAAATTTGCATGCTCACCTATATGCAGCTCCCCCTGCTTTCCCTGTCCCATGACAGCACACTCTTCCTCTCTGCTCCATACATGACCTAACCTCCTAATAGTCTTCTATCACCTCCTCTCCATCCACTCCCCTTCCTTTAGTAAGAGGTCAGCAGGATGATATCCTATGGATGCATAGAACCATAAAGTGCCTCAAGGTGTGGTCACTCTGTGTCACCAAGTCCACTCCATTGCTGTTCGAAGAGTTGACCTTCATTATGATTTATGGACGGGGCAGCATCAGGGCCAGAGGCCATGCTCTCAGGGGAACTCCAAGGCTCCTGGACCATCAATTGCACTCTTTTAGTGGAGATCACAGGGTGCACCCCTCCCTATCCATTCTTGTGTTGCCAGTGAGACTCAATTTTCTGAGCTCTATTGCATCTATCACTGGTGGTGGCTGAGCACCTAATGGTTCTTCTGGTCCCAAGTCAATGTGGAGACCCAGTCACATGGGTCTCTCTGTCTTCTGGGTTCTCTTTCCCTCATGTCGTTTTGGTCCTCAGAAATCGTCGGATCCTGTTGAGTTGGGACCATTTGCTTGGCAGCTTTTAAGACCCCAGAAGCCACTCACCAATATGGGGTGCAGCACCCCCTCAATAGCAAAGCACTGGCTGTGCCAATTGGTCTTGATTTCACCTGAGAGCATGGTCCCTGGCCCCTCGCCCCAGCTACTCTGTCCTTGCAATATTGGGTTGGGATGGGAGGAGTACTCAAGTTATGTTGAAGTCCAGTTAATATTGATCTTCTTTCTAATGTGTGCCTTCACAGATTTCACCCAACCAAATTTCTGTCAACTATCTAATCTAAACCCTACCCCCTCGCCCTCCTTCCCTCCTTATCCTTGCAGCCATTAGTCTTTTCTTCTATGCATGAGTCTGTTTTTAAGTTCTATAGTAGGGGTCTCATACAGTATTTGTCCTTTTGTCACTGACTACTTTCCCTCAATATAATGTCCTCCAGTTGAAACCGGGTTATGAGATGTTTCCTGAAATTGTCATTGTTTCTTATCATTGCATAATGTTCCATTGAGCATATATACCATAGTTTACTTATCCATTCTTCTGCTGTTGGGCATCTGGGTGTTTTTGCTATTGTGTACTGTGCTGTGATAAACATTCGTGTGTGTGTATCCGTTGGTGTAAACTGCCTTGATTCTGCAGGATATCTGACTCATGTTAATCTGACTCGACGGCACTTGGCTTTGGCTGTAGGATATATTCCAAGCAGTGAAATTACTGGGTCAAATGCTATGTCTATACCCAGCTTTCTAAGGGAGTGCCAGATTGCTTTCCAAAGAGATTGGACCATTTTGCAATCCCACCAACAGTGTAGGAGAGTTCCACTTTCTCCACAGCCACTCCAGCATTTGTTGTTTTGCAGTTTTTGGATCTAGCCAGACTTGTTGGGGTGAGATGGTATCTCATCGTCGTTTTGATTCGAATTTCTTTAATAACTAATGATCGTGAGCATGTCCACATGTGTTTTTTGGCTGCTTGGATCTCCTCTTTAGTGAAGTGTCTGTCCATCTTTGCCCATCACTTAATTGGATGATTTATCTTTTTCTTGTTGATATTTTGTAGTACCTTATAGATTATGGAGATCAAGCATCGGTATGACATATAGTTGCCAAATATTTTTTCCCATTCTGTAGGTGACCTTTTAATTCTATTAATGAAGTCTTTGGATGAGCAAGAGTGTTTGATTCTTAATAGTTCCCATTTACCTATTTTCTCTTCTGTTGATTGTGGTTTGTCTGACAGATTTTGCAGTCTGTCTATGTTGTGTATTAGAACTTCCATTGTTGTTCTTGGGTGACCAGAAATTTTTTTAAAATGAATTCTAGTGCATAGAAACTGGTTACTCTTGAGTTGACCCCATGTATATCAGAGTAGAACTGTGTTCCTAGATTTTCAGTGGCTGGTATTTAGAAAGTAGATCACCAATCCTTTCTTCCCAGGCACTCCTGGGTGCTTTTGAACCATTAGCCTTTCAGTTATCAGCCTAGCACATTAACTGTTTGCATCACCGAGAGACTCCTTCAAATGCACGTGCATTCTTTCCAGTGCAGACAAATCTGATAAAGCGATCAATTAAATGTTTTCGAAAGCAATGGAATAGCATTAGGATACACTTAGATGGGGAAAATGGAATGAAAATATGAATTCAAGGATCAAAGGAACAGTGTAAAAGATTTAGAGTTCATATGTATATATTTAACTGAAGATTTGGGTGTCAAATTGCCATGATATTTAGATTTTGTTGTCTACATTTAAAGTTTTCTTGTGTTTTCTTGTGATTTAAGTGAAAGTTTATAATCCAACTTAATTTGTAATAAAAACCCCACATACTCACCACTTTGCAGCTCTAGCTGCTCTGCCCACACTATGACAAAACATTCCTCCCTTCCACTCTGTAGTTCCTATGTGCATTCAGTCAACTCTTGTACACCTCCACCTTCTCATCTCCAATCTAGACAGTAGCTGCTCAGACAATCTCACATACATATTTAAGCCAGGAAACACACTCTTCACCAGTGTCGATCTGTGTCTCATAGTCCAGGCCAATCATTGACTGAGGAGTTAGCTACAGTACTGGTTTCAACCCTGAGCTAACAGAGAGACGGGGTGGGTGCGGCGGTGGGGTGGAGTGTGTGTCCTCAGGAGACCT
Organism: Heterohyrax brucei; assembly: GCA_028571685.1. Classification (NCBI taxonomy): domain Eukaryota; kingdom Metazoa; phylum Chordata; class Mammalia; order Hyracoidea; family Procaviidae; genus Heterohyrax; species Heterohyrax brucei. Next base: position 33,255,767 of record CM053157.1, on the reverse strand, counting down.
TCCAGGATGTTGGACCATCAAGTCTGGTCTTTTAATAAAGTTCCAGATCTTTCTCCCATTTTTGGTCCACTGTGTCAGAGTCTGTACTTTGTGATGCCATCTAGTTCTGGTCTCATGCTGATGTAGTCTCTGGATCATAAGGTCCTTTTTTTCTCATGGAATCATAGTTCCCTCATGTCTTCTCTGCTCCAAGTGGATTGGCCAATTGATGCTACTCAGATGGCAAGTTGCTAGCTTTTGATACCCCAGATGACACTCACCAAAATGGTATGCAGACCATATTCATTAAAAGAAAAAGTTAATTATGTAAACTGACCTAGATGTCCCCTAAGACCTTTGTACCCAGACTCCTGCACTTGCTACTCTGTCCACTAAAGTTTGATTGTGTTCAGGAAATCTCTTAGCTTCTGGTATAATCCAACAGTGTTAATCTCCCTTCTGCTCTATGCTGTCACTCCCTTCACCAACCACAACTCTTATCTACTATCTAATCTATGAATACCCCTCTGCCTCCCTCACTGCCCTTGTACCCATCAAAGATTATTTTCTTCTGTGCTTAAACCTTTTCTGCAGTCCTTTTAATAGTGGTCTCATACAATATTTGTCCTTTTGGGACTGACTAATTTCACTCAGCTTAATGTCTTCCACATGACTCCATGTTATCAGATATGTTCTAAGATCATTTATCATGGCATAGTATTCCACTGTGAGAATGTACCATAGCTTGTCTGGGAGTATTCCACCCTCTTCTATGCTGTGAAATACCTTTAGTAATAACGGTGTTAACTCTTCCATAAAAGGTTGGTAGAATTCTCCAGTGAAGCCATCAGGGCCAGAACTGTTTTTCGTTGGCAGTTTTTACGTTACCTGTTCAATCTCTTCTTTTATGATAGATTTATTAAGTTGTTCTATTTCTGTTTGTGTTAGTTTGGGTAGGTAGTGTGTTTCTAGAAAATTGTCCATTTCCTCTAGGTTTTCAAACTTATTAAAGCTTTTCATAATACTGTTACGATTCTTTCAATTTTAGTTGGGTCTGTTGTCACATCACCCATATCACTTCTTATTCAAGTTATTTGCTTCCTCTCCTGTTTTTCTTCAAGTCAGTTTGGCCAGTGGTTTATGAATTTTGTTGGCCTTAAAAAAAACCAACTTTTGGTCTTTTTAACTCTTTTAATCATTTTTTTCTGTTCTCCAATTCATTTAGATCTGCTCTGATTTTTATTATTTGTTTGCTTCTGGTGCCTGAGGGGTTCTTTTGCTGCTGTCTTTCTACTTGGTGGAGCCGTAGGGTTAGTTCTTTAATCTGAGCCCTTTCTTCTTTTAGAATGTATGCAATTACTGCAATACACTGAACTCTGAGCACTGGTTTTGCTGTGCCCCATAGATTGTAGTAGGGTGTATTTTCATTCTTATTTGATTCTATAAATTTTTTTACTCCATCTTTGATTTCTTCTTACAATTCAGAAGTATTGGGCAAGGTGTTGTTCAATTTCCATGTTTTTTTTTTTTTTCTGCTATTGATTTCATCTTTTATAGCTTTACGGTCTGAAAAGATGCTTTGCATTATTTCAATGCTTTGGATTTTTTTAAGGCTTGTTTTATGGCCTCATGTGTGGCCAGTTGTGGAGAATGTTCCATGCACATTTGGGAAGAAGTTATACTTGTCTGCTGTTGGATGGATTGTTTTGGATGTGTCTATGAGGTCAGTTTCATTCACTGTGGCATTTAAATCTTCTGTGTCTCTATTAAGCTTCTTTTTGCAAGTTCTGTCCATTACCAAAAGTGGTGTATTGAAGTCTCCTACTATTATTGTGGAGTTGTCTATTTTTCTTTTCACTTCCATTAGAGTTTGTTTGATGTACACAGCTGCACTGTCATTGAGTGTATAAATATTTAATGTGATTATGTCCTACTGATATATTGAATCTTTAATGAGTACATTGTGATTGTCCTTGTCCACTGTGCTGGATTTCACTTTAAAATCTATGTTATCTGAAGTTACTTTGCCACTCCTGCTCTTTTTTTCAGTATTGTTTGGTTGGTATGTATTTTTGCATCCTTTGAGTTTCAGTTTGTATGTACCTTTAAGTCTAGGTTTTACAGGCCACATATAGACGGATAGTGTTTTCTAACCCATTCCACTATCCTCTCTCTATTGATGCATTTAACCCATTTACATTCAATGTAATTATTGATGGGTATGAATTTAGTGCTATCATTTTGGTCTTTTATTGCCTGTTATTAATCATTTCTTTATTCCACTTAAATTTCTTTGCTAAGTCATTCTTCTTTATGGAGTTTCTTTTCATTTTTTTCATTGTTGATTTTTATATTTGCTGAGACTCCTTGATTTTGATTCCTATTTGGATGTATAGAGCTGTTCATTTCTTTTGCAGTTACTTTAATATTCACCCCTAACGTTCTGAGTTTAAACAAGTCTTTAATTTGTTTATATTGCCTTGACTTCCTCTACATATGAAACATAGTCATATCCAACTCAACGGCATTTGGCTTGGCTTATGAATATATTGTTTAGTCCCTGTTTGGGGTATAATTTTGTCATCATTTACATACCGAGATCTCTGCCTTCCTTTTTTTTAGTGTTTTAGCTTTAATTTATTTTTGTGGTTTCCCTATCAGTGTTGATATCTGGATGCTCTGTCCTACTTTGTATCCTTGAATGCGTATCTGATATTATTCAATTTCTAGTCAAAGAACTTCCATCTGTGTTTCTTGTAATTTCATTTTGGTTTTTGCAAACTGTCTAAATTTCTATTTATCTGGGAATGTGCTAATTTTTCCATCATATGTAAGAGATAGTTTTGCAGGATGTACGATTCTTGGCTGGCAGTTTTTTTCTCTCAAGGTGTTTTATACGTCATCCCATTGCCTTCTTATGCACATGATTTCTGCTGAGTAGTCCAAACTTAGTCTTATAGAATCTCCTTTACAGATTATCTTTGTTTAACACCAGCCACCTTTAAAAGCTTCTCTTTATCTTTAGTTTTGTTACCCCAATCCCAATGCCATCAAGTCAGGTCCAACTCATGGTGACCCTATAGACAGAGTATAACTGCCTCCTAGAGTTTCCAAGGAGCACCTGGTGATTTGAACTGCTGACCTTTTGGTTAGCAGAGGTAGTGCTTAAACCACTATGTCATCGGGGTTTCTTTAGTTTTGGTAAGTTTGATTATAATACGTCTCGCTGTCTTTCTCTTGGGACCTACCTTGTGTGGAGTTTAATGAGCATCTTGGATAAATATTTTCTCGTCTTCCATGATATCAGAGAAATTGTCAGCCTGTCCTCAACAGTTCTCTCTGTATTTTCTGTCATTCCCTCTATTCTGATACTCCAGTCACTTATAAATTATTTCTCTTGATAGAGTTCCACATAACTCTCAGGGACTCTTCATTTTTTTAAACTTCTTTTATCTTATTTTTCTTCAAATATGCTATTGTCAGTTTCTGTATATTAAATGTCACTAATTCTGTATTACATTGCCTTAATCTTGCTCCTTTGACTTCGTATTGAATTCTGATTCTGTAAGTTTATTGTTAATCTGCTGAATTTCAGATGGTTGTTGCTTGAGTATTTTTTACAGCCTGCTTAATTTTTCATTACACTCTGCTGCCCTTTGCCTAATCACCTTCCTGATGTCTTGAAAAACTCTGAACATTACTCTTTTGTATCCTACCTCTGATGATTGCAGGAAGTCTTCTTTATTTGGATTTTTTTTTACCCTTGGTTATGGGAATTTTCTGAAGACATAATGGTCTGCTTCTTTAAATGATTTGAAATAGACTTCTGTTTTCCAGCCATCAGAAAGTTGTAATTTATTTATGCTTTGGTCAACTCGACGGCACTTGGCTTGGCTATTGGGCTCCAACACACACACACACACACACACACACGTATATATACATACGTATATATGTATATAAACACATATATATACATATATTTAATTTAATTTTTAAAGTATCCAAATAGACTTGTCCTGTGAGCTATTTTGTGTATTGAAGCCTAAGAAAGTCTAGTGCCCTGTCACCATGTGGTTAGAGCTGTTGCTCACAGGTGGGTCCCAGTGTCAGTTTAATCTTCTTGTGTGTATTCAGCCCAGAATCCAAGCAAGTCAGCTCCTAATATGTAGTGCCTGCTGCGGAATGGTGCTTTGTGTGGGCTCACGGTCTGGCTGTGTACATTCCGAGAAAGGGAACCGTGCTGAGAAAGGCAGAGGGCTGGCAGCCTTGTGCCTAGGGAAACAGCCTGGTTTTGTCTGAATTCCTGGCTCAGGTGAATGTGCAGACCTGTTTTTTTTGCTCCGTTTGTTAAATTTTTCCCTCTTCAAGTCTGGGAAAATAGCTCAAGGTGTGTGTAAGAAATCCTGCCCCTGCTGCAAGTAGGGCATCAGAATCTGGTGCCTGGCACAGCACAGACAAAAAGGGGAAAGGCCCCCAGAAGAGGGAAAGAGGTTGGGCCGGAAAGAAAAGTTTTGATCTACACGTGTCTGTAAGAAATTACCTTTTGATGTTCAAATGGGACAGTTCCACAGTTCTGTAGGCATGTCTGTCTGAAGCCCAGCTTCTCCTCTAAGAAAGATGCTCTCTGAACATGGCTTTGTTCGCTGCACTGGCACAGAGCAGTCTTCCGCAGGAGGCTGATTCTCATCAGCCCATTCTGACCTGTCTGGGTACTTCTGTACCTACTCTCCCCTTGCTGTCACCCAGTTCATTCTCCTGATGTTCTGGGCTCCTAGAATGTCCTGTATAATCTGTTAAGTTGTTTTTCTGGGTTTTGTTGTTAGAAGAATTAGCAATTGCATCTGGATCTAACTACTCTGTCATGTCAGCCCCATCTCTGTGAAAGAGTTTCGTTACAGTTTTATTTTAAACATAAAGTTTTTAAATACCTGAGGAATTCCATTTTTACAACTATTTAAATTTATAGTGAAAATAACTTTTCATCTTCAGCCTAAAATTTTGAGCTGAAATATTTCATTTTCTTCAAAACCTTTTGTGGTATGGAAGCATGTTCTTGAATACCAGTAAGCTGAGATGTAGCATCTTTCTTCATTTCACATTCACTTCTTCTAGAACCCTCCTTTAACTTCTCTATCAATAGATAGTTCCTGAGCTCATGTTGTGTTCTAGGTACTGTTCTAGGCCCTGGGGACATTACTATGAATAAAGATGTCCGAGTTCCTTCCTTCAGGGAACTTCCCTTCTAGTGATAGATGTGGTGCCATAAGGGGATGCACTTAGCTTTTCATTTTTGTTAACACTCATCTGCTTGATTTCAGGCTTCTCTGACAAAGGAAGAAGATGGTTCATTCTCAAGTGGAAAAAGCAACACCTGATTCAACCACAACTAACAGTCTTCCATCGGTAAAAGGAGATGCCGTCCTGGCGAATGACACATACATATCAGAGAAAAACCAGGACCGGGTAAGCTGTTGTCTGAAAGTCTCTGTCCAGTCTGACCTGAGCTGTGTCCATTGTATCTGGAACTATGCTGCTGCCCTCGGTGCCTGCTGGGCTGGCTAGATAAGGATTCTCTACTCCCTCTGCTTGGGCCCATCTTGCTGCCAAATGGAGACATTTTTCCATAGCTGCCTCTGGGTTTCTGAGTCAGTCTGAGCTGAATTAGGCCCCTATGCTGGCACTTCCTGCTGTGTAATCTTGGATATCTATTTTTGCTTTTATAAAAGCCTGGTTTTCCATCTATAAGTGGGGAGTACAATAGCGTTAACTTCACCGTGGCTATGGCTCAGATTAAATCCAAGTGACAACCGGCACATAGAAAGAGCTCAGTTGTTTGCTAATGCATATTTTTAAATCATAGATCAATAGTCTCTTTCGGAATGGCTCCCATTTCATAAACAGGTAAAAAATATTTTATGTAATATTAAAATCTGTCTTAAGAGACACAGAAAAACAAACAAGTCCACCCATCTTTCTACTCTCCTACATTACTTTACACTTCTATGCATTCCTTCCTACGTGCTCTCTGTGCCTGCTGGGTAAGCATCAGCAGAAACTTGTTCCCCCTGAAGATGGCTATGGAAAGTGCTTCACCCTGGCTTTACCCAGTCTCATTGAATCAGCTTGGCCTTTTCCAGTCATGCTGAGCAGAGATGCAACTTGGGACCCAGCACCTCCTCTTGTGGATATAAATTGCCCTTGGTAGTGGTGTTCAGGATTGTCAAGTTGGTTCTGACTCATATTGACTGTATGAACAACCAAACAAAGCAGTCCCTGGTTCTGTGCCATCCTTACAATCACCACCATGTTTCAGCCTATTGTTGCCGCCAATCAGTAAGTTCATCTTATTGAGGTTCTTCCTCTTTTTCACTGACCATCTATTTTATTAAGCCAGGGAATGGACCCTGCTGATAAAATGTCCAAAGTATATAAGATGAAGTTCCCTCACGTCCACTTCTATAAAACATTCCGGCTATACTTTTTCCAAGACATATTCGTTCACTCTTCTGGCAGTCCATGGTACATTCTGTATTATTCACCTGTACCATAATTCAAAGACGTTGATTCTTCTTAAGTTTTCCTTATTCATTGTCCAGCTTTCACATGCATGTGAGCCTACTGAGTACACCATGACTTGGGTCAGGCTCACCATAGTCCTTAAAGTGACATCTTTGCTTTTTAACACTTCACAGAAGTGTTTTGCAGCAGATTTTCCCAGTGTGATTTGTTATTTCATTTCTTGACTGCTGCTTTCACGGACATTTGACTGTAGATTCAAATTTCTAATAGTTTCTATAGGTTCAGTGATTTCAAAGTGATTTCTGCATTGTTTTGCTTATCATGATGTTGCTTATTGAGACAATAAGCAACATCATGACACATGGAAGAGGTGTGGAAGTTTTCAAGGATTTCACCATGAGCTGAGACAACTCGAAGACAGCAAACAAGAGCTGCAACATGGTCCTGTACTGCCTCTTGTCCAGTGTCAGAGAAATACTTTTCTCATTTATTTTTCTCATTTTTCTGGTGATCATAAACCAAAACAACTGCCGTCAAGTCGATTCTGACTCATAGTGACTCTATAGGAAATAGCAGAACTGCCTCATAGTGTTTCCAAGAAGTGCCTGGTGGATTTGAACTGTCACCCTTTTGGTTAGCACCCCTAGCACTTAACCACTACACTACCAGGGTTGTCAAAAGAAGGAAGAAAGTTCAGCCCATGTCACTCTGTCACAACTAGAAATGGAAATTCCTCCCATGTTTTTTACTAATCAGGTTACCTTTCATCAGATGCCATCACTGAGTAGGATAGATTCTTGTTATACTAGTCTCTCTCCCTTCTCTGTGTCTTCCTTGGTGTTTACAGATCCCATTATTAGAAGTGAAGACCCACAGGTCATTCAGCCCCCAATAAGATGATCCTGGGGTCTCTGGCTTCCAGGAATGGGGTTGGAGTGACGTGACACCCTCTATAAAAGTTACCATCAAGTCTACCCCATGTCATGGGGACACCATGTGTATCAGAGTAGAACTCTTCTCCATGCGATTTTCAATGGCTGTCATCTTTTGAAAGTAGGTCACCAGGCCTTTCTTCTGAGACACCTCTGGGTGAACTTAAATTGCCAGATTTTCCATTCGTAGCCAAGCATGTAACTGTTTGCACAACCCCATGACTCTGACACCCACTATAAAACTCAGAAAACCAAACACCCCGCGGTTGCGTTGATTCTGACTCACAGGCACCCTTTAGGACAGCATAGCACTGCCTCATTGTGTTTCCAAGGCCATAAATCTTCATAGAAGCAAACTGCTGTACATGACACCTGCAAAGCAGCTCGGGATTAGAACCTTCAACCTGTTGGTTAACAGCTGAGCCTATAGTCTCTGTGCCACCAGAGATCCAGTATTAAAAATAAATAGCTTGTTCCCATCAAGTAGATTACAACTCAGAGCAACCCTATAGGACAGAGTTAGAAGTGCTCCAGAAGGTTTACAAGGTTAGCAGCCAAGTACCAGGGCTCCACTAGAGAGGGAGGAACCAGACTGCACCTGACTCGCTCCCTTGTAAAAACTTAACTGGCACATACATGTGAAGGAATATGACCGGCAGACCTGACACGATTCTCATTTCTGCCTCCCGCAGGGGACCACGAGCAGCCTGTGCAGCCAGTATGAGGAGAAAGTGCGCCCCTGCATCGACCTCATCGACTCCCTGCGGGCCCTGGGTGTGGAGCAAGACCTGCCACTGCCTGCCATCGCTGTCATCGGTGACCAGAGCTCGGGGAAGAGCTCAGTGCTGGAGGCGCTGTCTGGGGTTGCCCTGCCCAGGGGCAGCGGTGAGGACTCTAATCGCTAGTTGCTTGTTTCTGAAGGGTGGGATTGTGACTTGCAGGTTGTGGACAATTAAGTAATTAAGTGCATCTGGGTCCCCAGCCCAGAGGCACCTGCCTGCAGGTGTCTTTCTTGAGCCCTTCTTGGGGCTTATTCTCCTTTTTAGGGGACAAAGATTAGCCCTCAGGTTAGGAATGTATTTGAGCTGCTGGATGCAGAATAGCAGTGGGAGTGGTGTCCTTTTGAGGGCTCAAGAGAGGTCATAGCTGAGGTGGACACCACCTGGAAGATACAGAGGATTTGGAAGGAACTCTGAATATGGAGGACTTGTCCCTTGCACAATGGACTGGTCCTGCGCAGATCTGACCAGTGTTAGAAGACCAGGGTAGATGCAAGGCGTCTGGATGGGAATGGAGGGTGTATATTTGGAGGCCTAGGGGAGGAGGTGTGCGTAAGTTTGAGGATTTCCCACCACAGTTTGTCACCTGAGCTGGTGGCAGAATTCAAGGATGAGCAGGAAGTGTGAGGTGGTGGCTTCCAATTATTCATGAACAAGAGCTGCTTGAAGCTTCTATGACTCCCGTGTGGCTGCTGGAACAAGTGCCACACACAAGGTCCTAAGACAAAAGAGATTTATTGTTTTACAGTTCTAGGGACCAAAAGTCTCAATTCAGAATCACTGTGTTCCCCTTGAAGGCTCCAGGGAAGTATCCTTCTTTGCTCCTTCTTGCCTTCTGTTGGTTGTTTTGAATCCTTGTAATTCTTCCATCTGTGGATACATCACTATAATCTGCCTCCATCTTCCAGTGGCATGTTTCCACTTTTCTCTGGGGGTCTGTTCTCCTTTTCTTTGTAAGAACACTAGTCACTGGACTTAGGGCCCACCAACTCAATTATGGCTTTACCTTCACTAATTACATCTGCAAGGTGCTTTTCCCAAAAGGTCCCATTCTTATGTGCCGAGTGGGCATGAGTTTGGGGGAATACTGTTCATTGTGCACCAGACATAGTGCATCTGAGGCTCAGACCTGGAAGTCTGCATTTTTAGCAGTCTCTCCAGAGGACTGTGTGGGAGATTGAGATGCTCTGGGATCAGTCACCAGTGTGGTGGTCCAAGGCCACCTCAGGGGATTTTTAAGAGTAGAGCATGGGAGCTGATGTGGAAATGGCCTTCCTAGGTATTGTGACAAGATGTCCTCTGGTGCTCAAGCTGAAAAAACTTATGCATGAAGAAGGGTGGAAAGGGAAGGTCAGCTACAAGGACTTGGAGATCGACATTTCAGACCCTTCGGAGGTGGAGGGAGAAGTGAACAAAGGTGAGTACGGTTGGTTTGCTCATCATAGTGTTCCGATGCCTGACCCAGCCTTGTCAGGTGGGTGGCCTCTCTAGGAAGCTGTTCCCGCCCTCCCCTTTCTGAGCTCTGCTGGTACCTTAGGACCCCACCCTCCTTCTCACCCTGTCTCCTCCTCATCAGACCCCTAGCTCCATCACTTTTTCTTCTTTCATCCTCATAAACATCAGCACTATTGCACCTAATCTGACCTCAGTAATCTGTTGCTCTGTGTGAGATTCAGTGTCTGAGAAAGCTGTCAAGAATAACATGTAAAGCTTGTTGTCAAGTGTGGAGGATTGGTCCCTTATCAGGAGAGTTAACATTCCGCAAAACTGCTGTAAGAAGAGTCGGGGTGTGGTCACCAGGCAACCTCTTCCCCCTGTCAAACTTGTTAAAAAAAAAATTCTAAAGCCCTGACTGGGTGGTCACTGGAGCCAATTCCATAATCCTACCTTAGACTCATTTAAGATATGTCTTGATAAATGCAAATTACAAAGAAAGATCAGTCTGATCAACTTGAAACATCTGAAGGGGGACAAGTAGGAAAACTGTAGGGAAATTCCAAGTGTTTAACAAAGAGCAGAAACTGAGACTGAGATACTGTTGGGATCCCAGGCTCTTTTTATCTTGTTGCTCCATTGGGTGTGGCCTCCAGATAAATACCACCTTCTTGATTTTAATTTTTTCCAAGCATGTGGTATCATTGAGTTTCAGTCATTTGGGGAAGGTGCGAAAGTGGCGTGAACAAGTAGCCACCAGGAGGGAATCATGAGTTTGCCTTACATAAAGAAGGGGGCACGAATTAAAATGTGTTGATTCTTTAATTTAAAAGTTAAAAAATGTTATATAGTAACTGAGATTTTATATTAGTTACAGTTAGGCTGGTTTCCAGTAACAGACACCTCAGGTCACACTGGTGACCTCTTGCTGTGTGGCAAACCTGTCTCAAAACCTAATGGCTGAAAATCTCTCATATCTCATAGAACATAGCCTGGAAGTCCTTCTCATGTGCTTTGCCTTTGCTGGAGCTGGGCGATATAGGGTGGCTTCAGTCAGATGTCAAAGACATTCTGCTGGGACGAAGGGGCCTTCGATCCGTGGGTCTTCACCTTCTACCAAATCCAACAACCTCGCTGCTCTTGAGTCACTTCTGACTCACAGGAACCCTTTAGGAAGCTAAAACCAGTTGACACAGAGTCAGCTCTGACTCATGGTAACCTCGTGTGTGTCAGTGTAGAACAGAATTCCATAATGTTGGCAATGGCTGAATTTTTGAAGCAGATCACCAAGACTTTCTTGCAAGACACCTCCTGGTGAACTCAAAGTTCCAGTCTTTTCACCTCTTGGCATGATTCTCAACAAGAGAGGACAAGCCACAATAGTTTAACACCTCACAGCTCTCTGCTAACTTTACATTTTCTAATACCTGTTGGCCAAAGAAATCACATGGTCACACCCAATTTCAAGGGACTAAGTGAGAAATGGCCTCTCTTTCCATGGACTACAACACAGTGACATCTTCAGCAATATGCAGTTGTATTTCCTGCTCAAGTAGAGGCCCAAACTGAACAAGCCTGATGTGGGTTTGGGATTTACACAGTGTCCAAAGTCCAGGATCCTTTAATCTTATTGTTCCTTGTGAGTGGCCTTTGTCCCCAAGACACTTCACAATTGGATCAGTCAATGAGTCCACATTCCACCCAGCAGACATTTGCAGACACATCTCTGCCCTCCAAGTACACTTTCTGCAAGTTGCACATTCTGTTTTCACATATACCTTATTGGCCCGAATGTGATCTCATGACTGCATCAGGCTTCACAGAAGCCTGGGAAATGTGGTAGTTACTTTCATCTAAGTGGCTACTTGGCCAGTGACACAGTGAAGATTTCATCATTTAGATGGAGGAGAGGGGGGGTATTGGGAAACAACTAGAGGACAATGCCACCAGTGTCATTGTTGTAATGGTTTCCAGTCTAAGTTCTAGGTAATACAAAATGTGCCAAAAAAATATTCGGGATGCAGAAGAGACTAGAACACAAAGTTAGAATTATTAGTTAATAATTTGGTGAACTAAATTTCATTTCCTAAAACTTTAGTTTTCATATTAAGGAGCAAGAAGCAAAAAAGGTCTCTTAATGAAATGTGGCCCTGTTCATCTTGCCTAAAACAAGAACTTTCCACACATCCCATATACTTTGATATTCATACTTTTAGGAATTCCCTAGTGTCTTATTAGGTGAGAGGTTACTTCACTGAATCTACCCATGCCGTCAGTGGATGGATGTAGCCATAACACCAGGAGGAAGTCTGTACCTCTGCTCAGCCTTGGGCTGGTACAGGGTGGTCATTTCCCATGAAGATGGTCCCAGTGGGTGGCTCTTCAGACAGTTCTGGCCTCTGGTAGGGAAGTGCTGAGTTGCCCTTGGATGACCCTTGTAGCTCCAATCCTAGAAAAGTGAATCTGCTACAAACATGCCTCTGTCATAGAGCATCTGGAGTCATAGCCAATGGAAGAGCTCTCACAGCATTTTCTTTGATGAGACACTTACATCCTGAGTCTGTTCCCTTTTTCCTTTGTTCCTCTTCCTTAGCCCAGAATGTCATCGCTGGGGAAGGACTGGGGATCAGTCATGAGCTCATTAGTCTGGAGGTCAGCTCCCCAGATGTCCCGGATCTGACCTTGATTGACCTTCCCGGTATAACGCGGGTGGCTGTGGGCAATCAGCCCGCCGACATTGGCCGACTGGTGAGACTTCCGACTCTGAGTGGCCTTGGCCTTGAGGGATGGGAACAGGGGTAGGATGCTGCATTGGAACCACAGCCAGCTAAGGGCTGAGTTTTGAAGAGTGAGTATTTGGAGGCATAAGTAGGGGACTGCTTTGCCGCTTCCTGGTCATGTCTGTTGGAAGCTTCTCTGGAGAAAGTAAGGCTGCCTAGCAAAGTGAGAAGCAGGCTGTGCACTTGCTTTGTTTTCTGTGAAGACTCATTCCTGGTCATAGCTACATTTGGTAGCAGATCTAAACTGATAGTTTTCAGGAGGAAATTCTGTGTGGGACAAGAAAGCATTAGAAATGGACAGAATGATGTCTGAGGACAGCCGGATCTCAGTCCCTGGTTGAAGGGTTTGGGGGTGAGTCGGTCTATACATTTGACGTCTTCTTCTCCAACCATCAGCTTCGAGGTCTTGCCAAGCCAACCAAATTCGAGGTCTTAGGTGATGGTTAATCGTCTAAAACCATGTGCTAGCCAGGATGCTCCGGTTGAATGTGTGTATGTTTGTACATTCATGCATGCACACACACACACACAGAGCAACATTGATGGATTTGAAAGAATTGCCTCATACGATTGTGTGTACTGGCAAATCCAAAATGCATAGTTCATTCAGCAGGCAGGAAGCTCCAGCTGGGTGTCTTCATACTAGTCTTAAATCAGAATTCCTTCTCCCTTAGGAAACCTCACTTTTCGCTCTTAAGATTAAAATTGACTGGGCAAAGAGTAAATACATTTTAGAGGATAATCTCTGTTTCTTAGCATCAGATGATCACAGATGCTAACCACATCTACAGATTACTTTTACAGCTACTCCCAGAGTACTGTTTGACCAGATGACTGGGCACTCTAGCCCAGCCATGTTGACATATGCAATTGAACATTGCAGTTTTCCTTGAGCTGCTAGCTATATTTCTGCCTCAGAGAACATTTTCTCACAATGCTGGCTGGGGAGGTGCCACCAGGTCATGTTGGTGGGTTCATTTCTCTGCATTACTTCTTTGGGGGATGAAGCCCTGGGACTCTGGGGTCTGTGGCAAATAAAAGGTCAGGACCTGTCTGATGCTGATTCGCCTTTGCAATACTCATGGGTTGTATCCCCACATTTTCTTAAGATCAAAAGCCTCATTAGAAAGTACATCAACAAACAAGAGACCATCAACTTGGTGGTGGTGCCCAGTAACGTCGACATCACGACCACGGAGGCACTCAGCATGGCTCAGGAAGTGGACCCTGATGGAGACAGGACCATAGGTGAGAGCTGGGGAGAACCTAAAGATCATAGGTGGTTTCAGAGTGGAAAAGCATCTCCTAAATCCAGCTGGGAGTTTCTTGGCACACATCTGGAGGGTGGAGCTGCATCCAGCATGTAAGAATTGCAGAGGTGACACATTGGATGCCCATTTAGGGTGGTTACCTGAGCTTCATTCAAGGCCACAACCTGACAAGGACAGGAACAACCCCGAGAGTATAGCCGGAGATACCCTTTGAACTCAATACTGAAGTCACTGCCAAGATCTACCCATCAGCCAGTGATTAGACAGGTATATGGGGCAAGCAATAATAACACATGTGAGGAGTGTGTTTCATAGCTGAATTATGTGTTTGAGATTAAACAGGCACAAGAGCTCAAAAGCAAAGACTAGAAGGCAGGAAGGGAGAGGAAAACTGGACAGATGAAAACAAGGAGACCTGAGTGGGGAAGAGGAGAGAGACTGTTATACCACCGAGGGGATGGCAACCAGTGTCATAGTAAAACTGGCATATTGGTTGTTTAACAAACAACTGATTACCTCTAAAGCATAAAAAATGAAGATTGCATGTGGCTGCAAGTAACAGAAAACCTGAATGCAGTGGCTTAAACAAATGTTGATTTATTTTCATGTGACTTTTGAGTAAAGGCAGCCCACACCTGCACAGCAGCTCAGTCATGCTGTCAGGTCCTATCTCTTTCCATCTTCCTTCTCCACCATCCTTAGCCTGGTGGCTGTCATTTTCTTGCTTGTCCTGCTGCTAGCCTTCCCTGGGTTGGAGTGTCAACTCCAGGAAAGCAAGGACGAGTGGACACAGTGAACCCCAAGGGTAGGCATGGGACACTTTCCTGGGTGTATTATCCATTAGTCACATCGGGCTGCACACCTGTGTAAAGCTCTGCTCTTGCCATCTTGAAATACTTAATATTTGAATGAGAGGCCCCACACTTGCATTTTGAACTTGGCCCTGCGTTTACGTCACAGATCCAGGCTGGACCAGTGATTCTCACATGTAGAAAGGCACGACCTACATCAGAAGTAACTGGGAAAACTTTAGAAACACAAGTCCCTGAATGCCACTGAACTGAATCAGAATCTCCAGTGCAGGGCCTGAGACTCTTGCATTCTAGCTCTCACTTTTTCATTGACTCTGCTGCTGACATGAGTTTGGGAATCATTACGTTGGAGAGGGAATTCTTCCATGCCAGAAGTGAAATAAAAGTTCATCATAAGTACTGCCTCTTTTGCATGGGTTCCAAAAGGGGTGACATTAACCTCATGAGGAGCCTCTGTAGCTGCTCACAGAAGGAGTCCCCATCTTCATAACCCTGGACAGGAGCACCACATTGTACCTCAATCTGGAAGGGCTCTCGTTTGCCCTCTAGCAAGGGTGGGAGGCTGAGGACCTTAGGAGCAAGCTGTCACTTGTGACTGTCAGTTGTGACTATCCCTCTTCTCCAACTGATACTGTCCGGCTCTCAGGAGTCTTGACCAAGCCTGACCTGGTGGACAGAGGCACAGAGGAGAAGGTGGTGGACGTGGTGCACAACCTCGTGTGTCACCTGAAGAAGGGCTACATGATCGTCAAGTGCCGAGGCCAGCAGGACATCCAGGCCAAGTTGAGCCTGGCCGAGGCGCTGCAGAGAGAGCAGGCCTTCTTTGAGGACAATGAGCATTTTAGGTACGTGCTGCAGTGGGCTGCTGAAAGAACACTGTCACATGCATGGTGGCTGTGCATGAGGTGCTGGGGCTGGGAATCAAACCTGGGTCTCCCACATATGGAAGGCATGAGTTCTACTATGGATCCACCAGTGCCTTCTTAGAGAACTGCAGGGCTTTACCCTGTGAGTACAAATTGGGATAGCAGTAAGAAGATGCCCTCTTCTTAACTTTACATGTTCTCATTATTTATAATCACAAGAGTTTTCTAGTCTTTTCCTTTTTAAAATACTGTGCTTTGGTCTCTGTCTTCCAGACAGGATGTGTTTTCTCCAGTTCAGTATTCATATAGGCACTCATGCAGATATGCATAAATGCATGTTTATACATATATGAATTGTTTATACTGATAAATATACAGATACAGGCATGTGTGTATATGTGTATGTTTATGTGTGTTTGATGAAATCATCTCCAAGTGTATACATATACATTTATAAAGAACTATTCTATAGTCAGGAGTCCCTGCTTGGCAAAAAGGGTTAAAGATAAAGCTGCTAACTGAAAGGTAGGCAATTTGAATCCACTCAGAGGTGCCTCTGAAGAAAGACCTGGTAATCTAGTTCCTAAAGGTCACATTTATTAAATCTCCCATGGAGTGTAGTTCTTCTCTAACACACGTAGAGGATCCATGGGTCAGAATCAACTTGATGACAACTTTTAGTTTATTTTTTTATTACTATATAGTGAGATTCTGAAAGACACACTTATTATGTTAGCTGGAAGGGATACTCCATACCATCACTGAAATATCCACCATAATTAAAATCCATACAATCCAATTTAGAATGTTCCTTTGATCACTTGCAAGGCATTGTGCTTAGTCACCATAACTGGATATATCTGGAGTTTCGTTTACTGGCTATGTAAAGAACACAGACTTGCATTTTATGGCTCCATCGAAATGCACATCTCTGCTGTGATCTTTCAGGGTTCTCCTGGAGGAAGGGAAGGCCACGGTTCCATGTCTGGCAGAAAGACTCAGCACTGAACTCATCAGTCACATCTGTGTAAGTGCATGCCCCATTGTCCATTCTCGGAAGGACACCAGCAGGCATGAAGGTGTACCCCTGGGTTTCCTAAACTTCAGTGTGTCCCCGGATCACCAGGGGTCTTGTTGCTGTGCAGAGTCTGCTCAGTGGGTGGCAGGCTTGAGAATCTCACTTCCCATCAGCTCCCAGGGATGTCCTGCTGCCTGGACCGCCCTTCATGGGACAGTGGTAGAGGATACCCAGGGGACCCAAGGAACGACAAAATCTAGATTGTAATTCGTTAAAAAACTCTCATTTAATTAATTTAATAACTGTTTACTAAATAACTGATTGTAAATTACTTGAACAGCACCGTAATGACTCTTGTTCCCAACCATTGTAGGCATCTCTTAGTCAATTTCACTATCATGCGCTTCATTTCTAGGTGATCTTCCTGTTTTTCTGTGTATGTGTGTGTGTGTGTGTGTTTAAATATCTGACTGGGCAGCAGCTTTCTGTTTTTCAAATTGTTAATCTTTTGTAAAGTCTTCCTTGCACATATCGATGTTATGTTTTCAGTTTGTGGGCTCCAGTGTCAGAGCCCTGGGAAGGGGGTCTGCTGGTTGTGTCTGGTGCTCCCCCGGCCTCCCAACACATCTGACTTTGGAGCTGGAGTTTGGAGAGGGAGCCTCTATTTCCTGGAACTTGATCTGTGGGAATATGTAGAGGCCTGGATTGAAGAGGGGGTCTTGGGGCCGGGAAGGTCAGCCAGGCCCTGGAGTGAGGCATGTGCATGTCTCAGCTGGAGTTGTTTAGGGGCTGCTCGGCAGGGGGATTCAGCAGCAAAGATCTTAACAGGGTGGCTGTGGTTACAGATTCTCATGGAGAAATCTTCCTCTCCACGTGGCCAGAGTTCAAGATTTCCTTGTAGTCCTCCGAAGGAGGGTGACAGCGGAATTATTTCTTAGTAAATATTATATTGAGGGAGTGCAAATGGTGCCAAGAGTTAACACTGATAGCTGCCAATCAAAAGGTTGGAGGTTCAAGTCCACCTGGAGTTACTGCTTTTAAAAAGCCAACCACTGAAAACTCTGTGGAGCACAGGTGTACTCTTGGCACGGGCGTCCCATAAATCGGACTGACTGGGCAGCATCCAGTAGCCGTAGTATTATAACCAGTGTAGGTTTTCTGCAGACAGAGGGTGCCCCACCGTCAGCAGACCCACCCAGAGCTTTATCTTTTGCCCTCACAGCAGTCTAGACTCTGAAACTCAAGTTCTAGTAGTCTCACCTAAACAAGTGTCCTGAGAGCTGAATCAGCTTTCTTGCTGCCTTCCCCTCCCCCTGCCTCCACCGCCACCTTGCCTTTGCCTCTGCATGTCTCTTTCAACTGGTCAGCTCACTGAAGCTCTTTTACGTCTTCACCGCCATCCTCTGGAGTCTGCAGCATGAGGGCCAGTCAGCGCATCTCCACAGCCATGATGTCACAGACAGGAGTCCCTGATGACTTTTCACCTGCTTGGAACAACATAAATATTGTTGGTTCTCATATTCCAATAGGTGCTTTTCAGCAACCCGTAGACAGGGGAGTTGCTAATCTCCCTGCAGAGAGTTTAGGTAAAACAGTCACAGATGCTTCGAGAATATTATGCTAAGTGAAAAGAGCCTGGCACAGAAGGTCACCTGTAGTGTGATTCCATTTTTGCACAACATCCAGAAGAGGTCAATCAATAGAAATAGATTCCAGACAGGTGGCTGCCAGGGGCTGGGGTGGTGGGGAGCATCTGCTTAAAGGATATTGGGATTCCCTGCAGAGAGATGAAATGGATTCCAAGTAGAGGTGGTGGTTACCTCTTGTATGGGTAGGAAATTCTACGGAGTTGTTCACTTTAAAATGGTTTACTTTGTACTATGGGAATTTCATCTGAAGTTTTAAAAAAGATCCGAGATGGAGGCGCTGCTTTGCAGGGCTCTACAGGGCCCAGGAAGCACATAGAGGAGGGGACGCATCAGCTGACGGCTGACGGGGGGAAATGGGGACCTGGAGGGAGAGCCATGGCCCAAATCATCCCTTTGTCTGTCTGGAAGAGACTGGAGGAGACTGACTGGTCAGCTCTGCCTACAGCTAGTGGGCACTCACTCCTGGAGTCTTGGGTCTCCTTTCCAGTCCCTGTTCATGCTATATATTTCCATCCTTTTCTCTGCTTTCTGCAGAAATCTCTGCCTCTGTTAGAAGATCAAATCAAGGAGAGTCACCAGAAAATAACAGAGGAGTTACAGAAGTACGGTGTCGAAGTCCCCGAGGCAGAAAATGAGAGAATGTTCTTTCTGATAGATGTGAGTCTTTGCTGCATCATGGGGTGGAGAATCAGACACATGGTCTGTCTGAGAAAAGGATCCTGTGCACAGCCACTTCACTCCTCACAGGGGCCAATTCCCATACTCTGCACCTACCACTCATACCAAAAGAGGGGGGACAGGAGATGGGACTATCAAGTTAGGCAGTGGGGGCAGAGTTGGCAGTGAGGGTGTGTCTGTCACATGATGGTCCTTTTGAGACACTGAGCCAGCCTGTTGAGCACTCACTGAGACCCACAGGGGAGGAGCCGAAGGGCCTTGTGTGAACACCTCTGCTGCCCCTGATCCCACAGTGGCCCATCCTCCACACACAGTCTTTCCGATTGCCTCTTACTCGTATTTTGGGTATGTCAGCTTGTGTGGACTTTGATATTAATTCATTTATTTTTAACAGAAAATCAATGCATTTAACCAGGACCTCCTTGCTTTAGTACAAGGAGAAGAGTTAGTAGGGGAGAATGAGAGCCGGCTGTTTACCAAAATCCGGAGTGAGTTCCTCAGGTGGAGAGATGTAATTGAAAAGAATTTCCAAAAGGGTGAGTTTGAGATTCCATCATGAACCCTAGGTGCTGGGTTGAGACTGAGGTAGTAGCGGGTGGTGATGCAGTTGGTGTAGGTGCTGGAGTAAGGAGTCAGTGGCCTGTCAGAAGCATTCATATTTGCTGTGTTCCACATCACTAGACTATATCCAGAAAGCTTCGAGTACTGCTTTCAAAGGATGCCTGGCCCAAGAATGCAAATGAATCGGTCCAAACCAATCCCAGCTCCTAGAAACATCAACCCTCTTCCCCTGGGCATATTGACAGGATGCATGCGCCATACTCATTGTGCTACAAATAGCGCCACCATTGTAGGGTGGTGGTCAAGGTCTTGAAGCCTCATGTGTCTCTGAGTGGATTTTGATGAAAGGGGGTAAAAAGAAGATAGATTTACATTTTAGGTATTGTCCTTGTCTCTTCAAGTTCTCAAGAGTCTGTAAAAGATAGAAAATGTGATGTGAAAACTATCTTTTTTTTTTTAAATACTTCAAGAACCTGTAAGGAAATCACTGGTGCTTCAGTGGTAGAGTTCTCACCTTCTGTAGAGGAGATCAGGGTCCGAGTCCCAGCCAATACACTTCGTGCACAGCTACCACCCGTCTGCCACCAGAGCCTTTCATGCCTACTGTGATGCTGAACAGGATTCAGCAGAGCTCCCAGACTAAGATGGATGAGAAAAAGGCCTGGAGACCTACACCCGAAAATCAGACCATGAAAACTCCGTGAGCCAGAATGATTTGATCAGCAACTGCTCAGAGGCATGGTGCAGGTCCAGGTGGCATTTGATTCATCTGGTCGTTAATGGGGTCAGCACAAGTTGTGGGCTTATGGGACAGCAGCTAACAGCAACAACAAAGGAAGTTATATGTTGATGAAAAAGTCCCAGGCTGAGGAGATTTTAGGTTGCTTTGTTTTAAGACTTGGTTCAGGAGGCCAGTTCACGTCAGCTACCAGAAGTTCAAATGCACAGTTCTCCATAGCTTTGAGTAATAAATGTAGGAAATAAACTGTGACTTGTTGCTGCTGTTAAGCCATATGATGAGTGGAATCTGTTCCTTGGCGGAGGACAGCAAGGATAGGATGGGATATATAATGAAGTCCCTTGTTGGAGGAACGTTTGGGAAGCCCTGTGCTCATTTCTGGGCCATCGTGTGCTACACCTCCACCTTGTTCATTCCATGCCAACTCAAGAGAGCAGATGTTGGAGCCCAGGGTATAGGTGTGTCAGTGCCAAGAAGGACCACTCTGTCCCTCTCAAGGAAGTCAACAGTCCTGGCCTCCCTCATGATTTCCTCATGATTTCTCAGCCAGTGCATTATCATAAGAATGCGTGACAAGACCGCTAGGACGAGGTGAAAAATGGACTAAGATTTCCAACAGACACATCTGCAAAGGAGATATTCAGAGGACCAATAAGGACACAAGTGATGCTTGACATCATTAGTCCTTTTTTTTTTAATTCATCATTTCACCTTTATTATTATGACTTGGTGGAAGTATACAATCCAATATAAATTTGTACACTTGCCAATGAGCGACTCCCACTGCTCTCCCTGCCCGGTGACAGCACACCACTCCTCTCTGTTCTGTACATGTCATAGTCTCATAAAAATGTCCTATCTCCTGCTCTCTACCCTCTCAACATCATTAGTCTTCATGAAAATACAAATCAAAATGGTAGTGAATTGTGGCTTTACAACCAATAGGATGACTAGTACCAAAAAGTTAGATGTTGGCAAAGATGCTTTAGCAGACCTGCATTTGCAGAGAGATGAGAACTTCCCAGCCAATGTCAAACAAAGGTGATCCAGTACTTGCTGTTTTGGTATTTTTGAGGACTTTATAGACCAGGACAAAACCCCTAGCCACTGAGTTGATTCTGACTCACAGGGACTCTATAGGACAGAGTAGAACTGCACCATTGGGTTTTCAAGGAGCATCTGGTGATTCGAACTGCTGACTTCTTAGTTCGCAGCTGAGCTCTCAACTGTTGTGCCACCATGGTTTTCTATAGACCACAACTACAGCAAATAATGGGATGGTTTCTTTGGTAACAATCAAATTTAGCTTACAAAATTTCATCCTCAACTACCTTTCCAAGACTATTTTACTGTAAGTGCCTAGATACTGTTTTCCGGTATCACACTTTGGCTTTGCCGTGTCTTCTTGAGGTTTTAAAGCACATTCATCCTGAATCTGCTTCATTATTGAAAGGATAAGGACTGTTTGTCATACTGTAATCTGCCCATTTCTCTTCCCACTCGACACTTTCAGAAAGCCCAGCATTCTGCAAGGTGATTTCTGGGAAAGCATTCAAAGTGATTCTTTTTGATTATAGGTTATGATGCTATGTATCAAGAAATCTGGAAATTTGAAAATCAGTATCGTGGCAGAGAGCTGCCAGGCTTTGTGAATTATCAGACATTTGAGACGATTATAAAAAACCAAATCAAAAAGCTGGAAGAACCAGCTGTGGAAATGCTTCACAAGGTGACTGGTGAGTTCTTGGTGTCACTTTTAGGTGTTTGGCTGCTACTGCAGGGAAAGGGCTGAACCTGTTCATTGGGAAAGAGGGGAGGAAAGAAGATAGGGGTGAAGGAGGGTAGGAAAAGAACCCTCGGTTTCTTACCATGTTATCCTCGTATTGTTTGCAATTTATGAAGATTATGAATGATTCTGCCAACACTGAACTTCTTGTTTTTCTTTGATCAGATATGGTCCGGCTTGCCTTCACAGGTGTTTCAGAAAAAAATTTTTCTGAATTTTTTAACCTCTTCAGAACATCCAAGGTAACTGAGCACATGCTATTAAATAAATAAATAAAACTAAGTTTGATTCCAGAAAATAGATTTCTTGGATCAGGTCCGTTTCAGCTTCATCTCCCCTTTATGTATTTGGAGAAGCAAATACTCAAGCTCTCTGGGAGTCTTCCTAGTGATGTTACCAGTCAGCCTGTAATTGTTAATGCAGCAGTTAGTGATGTAACATTTAGACAGTTGCTGGTTACATACAGTAAAGGAGGGAGATTTGAAAATACAATACTTCATACCATAGAGACAAATGAGAGCTACAGTGAATGCTGAAGAGGATCCCTTCTGGAGAGAGTACCCCCAAAGTCAGAAACCCATGGACGAAACCAGATATTAATATGATGTCCTTCCAAAAAGGGAGACCTCCACCCAGGGGGGCAGGAGTGGCCAAGAGAGCAGACTGACCCACCCTCAGACCAGAGGCTCCTGGGCACCGATGGGAAGCAGGCTCTCCCGTTCACCAGCTGGTGGGTTCAGTCCAGCCCGAGTCTCCCTGTGCGTTTTGTTTCTCATCCATGACATGGGACTCAGAGGACCTCCCTTGGAAGGTGTGAGGTTAACAGAGGAAGGTAATGCAAATGCCCAGCACTGGGTCCTCCATCGGGTCTGGAGGATCAGGTCCTTCTCGGGGAGGGCTGTCCCCAGGGCTTTCTGGCAGTACTTTCTTTCAACTCCAAGAGCATGAAACAGAGTTTAACTAACTGAAGTTGCAGTTTCCTGGCTACGCTGTGGAAACCTTGGTGACATAGGGTTAAGTGCTATGGCTGCTAAGGAAAAGGTTGGTAGTTCAAATCTGCCAGGCTCTCCTTGGAAACTTTCAGGGGCAGTTCTATTCCATCTCTAGGGTCAGTATAAGTCAGAACTGACTTGATAGCATTGGGTTTGACTGTTTGATTACCTTGTTAGGCCTCGAAATCCTGGTGGCGTAGTGGTTAAATGCTATGACTGCTAACCAAAATGTCATCAGTTTGAATCTGCCAGGCACTTCTTGGAAACTCTGTGGGGCAGTTCTACTCTATCCTATAGGGTTGCTGTAAGTCAGAATTGGCTTGATGGTAGTGGGTTTGGGTTTTTTGGTTTTTCTGGTGGATAGAATGGTCCTTAGCATCACATGCAGAAAGCCCTGAGAGTGAAAAAGAAGAACTTGCCTCACAGGCCGAAAGACAGAGCCCATGAGGGTCCCCACTTCTGGGGGTAGCTCAGGCTCCAGGGCAATTCTGACCCTGATCTTGGAGGAACCATCTCGGACAAGTGGAGTGGGGTGCGCAGAGGGCAGTTCCAGAGCCGTGTGCCGCTTTCACACAGATCAGATAACCTGACACTTGCTGAATTTTGCTGTCACCCCTGCATTCACTTATCGAGAAAAATATAGCTGTGTCTCTTTTACTGTAGTCCAAAATTGAGGACATTAAATTAGAACAAGAGAAAGAAGCCGAGAAGTCGATCCGGCTGCACTTCCAAATGGAACAGATTGTCTACTGCCAAGATGAAGTTTACAGGAGTGCGCTGCAGAAGGTCAGGGAGAAGGAATCCGAGGACGAGAAGAATAAAAAAGCAAAGGGCTCATACTTTGGAGAAGTTTCTTCAGTGCAGTCCTCCATAGCGGAAATCTTTCAGCACCTGCTTGCCTACCATCAGGTAGGTTTGAGAATACCTGTTAGAAAGGGGTCTTCGCTTCACTTGCTTTCCTCTGAGTGCCTCTCTTTTTAGCCGCATTGTCTCTGTAAGGTGAACATCAGTGAGCCCCGTCTGTCGGCCCTTTTGAAGCCCTTATATAAGCAGCTCAACCCCAGAGAGTGGTGTCTTAGAGCTGCCGGCATCTGGTTTTGATGGGCTGTGTGTTCCTGGCTGTGTTACTGAACCTGCCGAGCCTTAGCTTTCTACTCTGTAAAATAATATATCAGTTGCCTAGAACTGCTGCAACAAAATACCAAATACTGGGTGGCCAATCAAGACGTAAGTGGTTAAGAGCTACACTTTCTAACCAAAAGGCCAACAGTTCAAATCTACCAGGTGCTCTTTGGAAACCCTGTGGGGTGTTTTAATCTATCCCATAGAGTCCCTGTGAGTCGGAATCAACTCAGTGGCAGTGGGTTTTTTTGTTTTGTTTTATTGTCAGGCACAAAGGTATTGGCTCCCAATCAGAAGGCTACAAGTTTGAGTTCAGGGTGTTGGTAGTTCCATGCTTCAATGGCAGTCTCTAGGGGAAGATCCTTTCTTTTCTCTCTCAGCCTCTGGTAGGCCTGGAATTCCCTAGCTTGTGAACACATCTTCATTTGGGGTCCTTCCTCTGCTTTCCCTCACCTGCCTCTGTGGCTTCTCTTTTGTAAGACCCCATGCACATTGGAGTAGGACTTACCTGCTCCAGCATCAAAGACATTAAAGACTCAATTGAGTACCCTTCACAGGTACAAGTGCTGAGACTTCAGCACATCTTCCTGGGGTCAGAATTCAGTTATAATAAATGTGGTCTTTTCATAGCTGGTGAGTATATAGTGAGGTGCTCACGGGTGAATCTGTCAGGGAGATGTCAAAATGCAGTGGCAGCTCACCGAGGCACCTCTACGCACCCTGCCTTGGGTGCCACAGCACATTTCAAATGATGTGCAGCATCGTCTAATGTATCCTGGGAAACAGGCAGTGACTGTACGTAGCCCTCAGTTAAACCAGTTGCCTGACATTTTAGGAGGTACCAAGTCTGAATTCAAAGTGCTGGCTGTCAGAGAAGGTTCTCTGTTCACTGTAGAAGGTCCTTGCCTCAGTTTCTCTAGCATTCTTCTTGGCATTCTTTGGTGACTTCCATGTGGCATTTTTCTTTGCCCTATTTTGCTTGCCAGCTTCTACGCCTAATCTTCTCAGTTCAAATCTCCAAAGTAGGTAGGTTTAAAACATACCCTATACTAATATGGCCTCATTAACATAACAAAGAAAACCCTATTCCCAAATGAGATTACATCCACAGGTATAGGGGTTAGAATTTATAACACATATCTTGGGGGGACACCATTCAACACCCATAACAGAAGATGGGATCAGAGCCCCCACCCCTATGGTGCAGAATTTCCCCCAACCTCTCTGTGCACCATTCCTTCTTGCAGGAGGTCAGCAACCGCATCTCCAGCCACATCCCCCTGGTCATCCAGTTCTTCATCCTGAAGATGTACAGCCAGCAGCTGCAGAAGGCCATGCTGCAGCTGCTGCAGGACAAGGACAAGTACAGCTGGCTCCTGAAGGAACGCAGCGACACCAGTGACAAGAGGAAGTTCTTGAAGGAGCGGCTGTCACGGCTGGCCCAGGCTCGGCGCCGCCTGGCCCATTTCCCTGGTTAAAGTGGGTGCTGCTGTGCCCCGTGTCCCTACCACTGTGCCAGGAGGTGCAGGTCCAATATCCTTCCAGAATAGATGAGCTATTATTGTGTACCCACTTCACAGGTCCTCTCTGCCTCTGGTTCCACCTTATAGTCACAGTCCCGGCTCATTCATTAGCTCAGGAACATTTGCAAAGAAGCTGAGATAAGCAGTTTAAAGTGCAAGCTTGAAGACCCGAGTCTGCCCTTATGGAGCATCTGGTGTGGGCTGGACCAATGACTGCCTTTCCTTGACTAGGAAAGATGACTTTTAGCCTTCCAGACTGTTGTTCTTCTCTGAGCTCACTCTGGCTCTTTATCAGCATGGCTGCATGCTGAGGATTGTGGGAGGATTCTTCTCTGGTTTTCATAATGGACCTTCATGCACACAGTGTTTTCATAGCAGTGTGACTGTGTGTACATACTCCTAGGAACCATGTCTTACTAGTTTATAATAAACTTATTTTCACCAGACTTTTTTTTGGACGTGGTTTTTAATTGGGAACAGAAAGAGAAGAACCCTGAAGAGGGCACCAGGAAGGAACCCAGTGAAAGAAATCATCTGCCACTGCTATAGGGTCTTCATGAGTTGGGACTGACTCAATGGCAACAGCTTTGGTTTGGTTTTTTTAAATGGTACTCTAAGAGGGTAGCGATGGTACAGTGGTAGAATTTATGCCTTTTGTTTAGAATTTATGCCTTTTGTTCAATTCCTGGCCAGTACACCTCAAGTATAACCACCACTCATCTGCCACTGGAGACATGTGTGTTGATTTGTCACCTAACAGATTTCAGTGGAGCTTGCAGTCTAGGACAGTGTAGAAAGGGAGACCTGCAGTCTGCTTTCCCAAATGAGCGCTATGGATCGTAATGGTTCAGTTTGCCACTGATATGGGGACTGTGCAGGATGGGCAACATTTCTGTCTGCTGTGCACAGAAGCACGCAACAGCAGCAACAGCTACAAGGACACTACTTCTTTCCCTCCATGGATGGGCCAGGTAGGAAGGAATGACTTGAACAAAAGAACAGGAGTCTGATTACATCCAAGAGGCTGAAGTGGTATGAGACAAAGTTCAAGTGAGGAAACAGAATATGAAGCCTGTGGTGTCAGTGGTGTTTGGTGTGTGCTGCCTGATCAGGTGTCCAGATTTGTTCAGTAACAGGGTGCTTGGAGTTAAAATAATAAGTAACAAAGACAAGTGGCAAGGAGGAATTCAGATGCAAATATTCTGCTGGAGGTAGAATCTGATAAGGGGAGAGAGGACAGAAAATTAACCCTGAGTGGTCCAGAGGACCAGAGAGCCCAGGCTGTCCTTGTGGTCTATCCAGGGATGCAAGGACTTACAGACTGCCAGCCACTGCCTTGTACCCTGAGCCTTGGAGAGTGTAGCTCTGAATGAGTGCCGCTGCCTTAGAGGCTCAGGAAATGGAGCACAGGCGTTGGAGACCTTACACCATAGTGGCCTTTGAGGCAGAGTTGAAGGATCCTGAATGCTCCTCGTGACTAGAATACAAGGCTGGGGGACTATCCAGTTGTCCTTAAGTCTATTCTGGCACTTGGCAACACTAGTGACAGAACTGTGCTCCATAGGGTTTTCAATGGCTTGTTTTTCAGAAGTAGATCTCCAGGCCTTTCTTAAAGGCGCCATTTGTGGACTTGAGTCTCTGACCTTTCTGTTAGCAACTGAGCGTATTAGCCAGTTGCACAACTCAGGGGCCCCTGGGCTGCTGGAGGGGCTCCTGCGTACACTGCCTACCAGCAGCTAGGACCAGCAAGTGGATGTTTTCTAGGTAGGCATATTCTAGAAATCAATATAGGGAAGAGTGGCTTTTTAGTGGAAATTCTAGAAATGGCATGGTTGCACGTAAAGCTGTGAGCTTCCAGTCAGGGGCCAGCTTCAGGGTGATAAGGTTTCCAAGGAACCTGATCTGCTACACACTAACAGTTCTCCCTGGTAGTTGTGATAACAAATATAACAGTTCTTCCCTGCAGTTGTGAAGTGGCCCCAGTAGTCTCAAACTCAGTCAAAAACCAAGTTACTACCTCCCTCTTCCACCTATGACCTCACCCCCTGTTTTTGCCAATTAAAAAAAAAAAAAACCCACTGCCCTTGAGTCCATCCTGACTCATAAGAACCCCATAGGTCAGAGTAGAACTGTCCCATACAGTTTCCAAGGAGTCAGCAGACATAGCATTTGCCAGTAAAAAGTACCCCCCAAATCCATACTGGATCTTTTTCCACTTGTGGAGACTGACCTGTTCCCTCTTTGGAACATACTTTCCTCTAATAAACTTTTCTGTCATTTGCTACCAAAAAGGATGCATCCCTTGCAGAGTGACCATATATTGGATGCACTTTATGATTCTATGCATCTATAGGATATCATCCTGCTGACCTCTGGCTGGAGGAAGGAGAATGAGTGGAGAGGAGGGGAAAGGAGGCTGTTGGGAGGATGAGACATGTATGGAGCAGAGAAGAATAGTGTGCTGTCACCGGGCAGGGAGAGCAGTGGGAGCTGCATATAGGTGGGCATGTAAACTTATACGGGAATGTACATTTTCATTCAATCATAATAAAAAAAAAAGTTAAAAAAAAGGATGTGTCCTTGTGTGCTTGGGGGCAGGGGAACCCAGTTTGCCACCCACTGGGAGACCAAACTTGCTACCTTGATCTCTGGAACTGAATCAGGTCACTTACGGTCTAATCAGTTACATGACCTCAACATTTTAATGCCCAGACCCAGGAGCTGGTTCATCTCTGCCCTGACTTCCCTCTTCTTTCTGCTGGTGAGTGACGGAGACCCCTGGAGAGGAGGCTACCAGTAACGCATGTGGGGACACTTTTCTGGGCCACCGTCTATTTAGATGTCTTCTACATTGACCTCTTGTGGATGACTCTTTTGGCACCTATCCAGGCCAAAAAAGAGGTTTGGCATTCCTCCTTTTGTAGAAACCCCTCCAACAGCAACTACGTGTTTCACTTCTGGTAATCAGACCAAGTCCTAGACTAGGTCCCTGACTGAGTATTCAAATATCTGTTCTCATGCCCCTTGAGCCTATTTATCCCTTTTAGCTATGCCCTCCAAAAATTTAGTGTCCTGGGGAACTTTCTACAGCAGGCCAAAGAGCCCTCTTGATGGTGTTTATTTCCTCTTTGAGTTCTGGCTCTACTGCTTCTTTTTTAGAAAATCTTTAAGGTGGCTGAGTGGATGCTCTAAGAAAGTGGTGTGTTGGAGAAAACATGCCCTGGTCTTGGGAGTGACCTACAGGGGAGGGATGCCCCTACTGGTCTAGGCTCATGGACAGTTTCTAAGGCAAGGGTCTCCAAGAGATCCAGAGGTGGGGAAGGCAGCAAGACTCCTCCTGGGGAAGGCTGGAAGAAGGAAGGACAGAAGCCTCCCCCTACTCCCCTTAATTTTGGCTTATTGATTTTGGGGACAGTGGCTGCACAAACCCCACTCCTCTTGTCAGATCCTCCCTATGGAATGGGACCACTAAATGCTAATACATCCCATTAAGTCTCTTTTTTCTTTTAAATTGTGACTAAATATACAATCCATACCAATTTTCTGTGCCCGTCTATCTGCAGCTCATTCTATTCTCCTTGCCCAGTTTCACCACACTCCTCCTTTTCATTCTGTACTTCTAGTATCCTCCTAACAAGCTCCAGTCATTTCCTCTCCACCCTCTTCTCTCCCATCCAGAAAGAGATCAGTATGACAGCCTCCTATAAACGCACAGAACCATAAAGTACACACACCATATGGTTGCGCTATGCCCCAAGTTCGGTCCATCCTTGTCTGAAGAGATGACCTCAGTAGCATTTTCTGGTCAGGGGCAGCAGCAGGTCTAGAAGCCATACCCCCAGGGATCTGCCAGGTCATCAGACCATTAATTCAGGTCTTGCAGTAGAGTTCTTGAGCTGTACCTCTCTTTTTCTCATGTTGCCTCAAGGACACTACATTCTATGCCCCATCATGGTCAACTTTGATGGTAGCCATGAACTGTCTGGTTCTTCTGGTCACATGTTGGTACAGTCTCCCATTCACATGGGTCCTTCTGTCTCCTGAGTTCTTCTTTCCTTATGTCTTTGTTTTCTCAATGGTCATCTCTTCCAGATGATTCGGGACCATTTGGTGTACCTTAGATGGCAGCTTGCTAGCATTTAAGACTCCAGATGCAGATCACCAATATGGGGTGCAGAAGACTCTCCTAGTAATAGGCTAGTTATGCCAGTTGACCTCAGTGTCCTCTGAAAGCATGGTTCCCAGACCCCTGTCCCCGCTCCTCTATTTCTGCAATATTAGGTTTAGGTTAAAAGACCTTTCAGTTTATGCTGAAGTCCAGTTAAGTTGATCTGCTTTCTACTGTGTGCTGTCACTACTTTCACCCAACAAAATTTCTATCAACTGTCTAATCTGTGAGCAACCCTCTCCCTCCTCACTCCTGTAGCTGTCAAAGTGTCTTTTCTCCTGTACCTAAGTCTATTTTTAAGTTCTTATAGCAGGGGTCTCATGCAATATTTGTCCTTTTGTCGCTGACTGATTTCACTCAGCATAATGTCTTCCAACTGAAACCAAGTTATGAGATGCTTTCTGAAATCATCATTGTACTTTATCATTGCATAGTGTTCCACTGAGTATATGTACCATAGTTTTTTTATCCATTCATCTGTTGTTGGGCATCTGGGTTGATTCCATCTTTTAGCTATTGAGGTCTGTGCTGCAGTAAGCATTTGTGTGCATGTAGCTGTTCGTGTGACAGCCTTTGTTTCTGTAGGATATACTCCAAGGAGTGGGATTACTGTATCAAATTATCTGTCTACTTCTAGCTATTTAAGGAAGCACCAAATTGCTTTCCAAAGCAGCTGTACCATTTTGCAATCCCACCAGCAGTGCAGGAGAGTTCCAATCTCTCCACAGCCTCACCAGCATTTGTTGTTTTATGTTTTTTTGGATTATGGCCAACCTTGTTGGGGTGAGATGACATCTCATCTTAGTTTTGGTTTGGATTTTTCTAATAGTTAATGATAATGAGCATTTCCTCATGTGTCTTTTGGCTGCCTGGATGTCCTCTTTGGTAAAGTGTCTGCCCATCTCCTTTGCCCATTGCTTAACTGGGTTATTTACCTTTTTTGTTGTTGACATTTTGCAGTATCTTGTAGATTATGGAGATCAGATGTTGGTCTGACATGTAGCTGCAAGTATTTTTTGCCATTCTGTAGATGGTCTTTTAACTCTTTTGATAAAGTCTTTGGATGATCAAAAGTGTTTGATTCTTACTACTCCCCATTTTTCTGTTTTTTTCTTTCTTATCTATTTTCTGTTCTATTGTTCATGCTTTGTCTGATTTTAAAGTTTGTCTAAGCTGTGTATTAAAGCTTCCATTGTTGATCTTATTTTTTCTTGCATAGTCTTTGTTGTTTTAGGTTTGGTGTTTAGGTCTTTGAACCAATTGAGTTAATTTTTGTGAGTAAGGTGTGAGATATGGGTCTTATTTCAGTTTTCTGCAGACAGATATCCAAGTTTGCCAGCACTATCTATTAAAGAGACTGTTTTCACCCCACTTTACACTTTTATGGCCTTTGCTGAATGCCAACTGTTCATAAGAGGAAGGTGACATCTCTGGGGTCTCAACTCTGTTCCATTGGTCTATATGTCTCTTTCTGAAACAGTACCAGGCTGTTTTGACTACTGTGGCAGAGTAACAGTTTCTAAGGTTGGGTATGAAGCCTCCCATTGTATTCCTGTTCTTCAGTAGTGCTTTACTTATTCAGGGTTTCTTCCCTTCCTAAAAAAAAGTTGGTGATTTGTTTCTCCATCTCTTTAAAAAATGACACCAAAATGTTTAATGGGATTGCTTTGTATATGTAGATCACTGAGTAAATAGACATTTTGACAATGTTAAGTCTTCATATCCATGAGCAGAGTAGTTTTCTCTACTTATGTAAGTCTGTTTTGGTTTCTTGTAGTAAGGTCTTATAATTATCTCTGTAGAGTTCTCTATAGTTTCTCTAGCTAGGTTTATCCCTAGGCATTTTATCTTCTTGGGGTCTATAGTAAATAGTATTCATCTGGTGATTCCCTCTTTGATGATCTCTTTGTTAGTGTAAAGGAATCCTACCTCTTTACTTACATTTATCTTATATCCTGATACTTTGCTGAACTCTTCTATTAGTTCCAGAAGTTTCCTTATGGATTCTGTTGGATTGTCTGCATATACTATCACATCTGCAAATAGGGAGACTTTTATTTCTTCTTTGCCAATGTGGATGCTCTTTATTTCTTTGTCTTGTCTAATTGCTCTGGCTATAACCTCTAGTACAATGCTGAAGTGGTGAAAATGGGCATCCGTGTCTAGTTCCCATTGTCAAGGGGAATCCTTTCAGTATCCGTTCAGAATGATGTAGGCAATTGACTTTGCATAGATACCCCTTATCGCATTGACAACTTTTCCCTCTATTCCTATTTTTCTGAGAGTTTTTAGCATGGATGGGTGTGGGACATTATCAAATGCCTTTTCTGCATCAATTCACAAAATCGGGTAATTCTTGTCCTTGTGCTATTTAAGTGGTTGATCACATTAATTGTTTTTCTGATATTGAGCCAGACTTGCATCCCTGGTATGAATCCTAATTGGTCATTGTGAATCATTTTTTTTGATGTGTTGTTGAATTCTGTTGGCCAGGATTTTGTTGAAGATTTTTCACCTAGGTTCATGAGTGATATTGGTTTATAATTTTCTATTTCTGTGGGCTCTTGGCTTTTGCGTCAGGGTTATGCTGGCTTCATATAATGAGTTAGGGAATATTTCATCCTTTTCTATGCTGTGAAATAGTCTCAGCAGTATTAGAGTTAACTCCTCTCTAAAAGTTTGGTAGAATTCTGCAGTGATGCCATCTGGGCCAGGACTTCTTTGGGTTGGTAGGGTTTTTGTTTTTCATTTTTTTATGATGGGGTGAGAATATACAATCCCATATAAATTTGCATACCTGCCAGTGACTGGCTCCCCCTGCTCTCCCTACCCAGTGACAGCACACTCCTCTTCTCCATTCTGCACATGTCATATTCTCTAACAGTCTCCTATCCCCTCCTCCCCACCCTCTCCCTAGTGTCTAGTAAGAGGTCCGCTGGATGACATCTCATAGATGCATAGAACCATAAAGTGCACACATGATATGTTGCTCACTGTCACCAAGTCCAATCTGTTTCTGACTGAAGAATTGACCTCCATTGTGATTTATGGATAGGTGCAGCATCAGTGCCAGGGTGGTTTGGTAGTTTTTTTGATGACTTTTTCAATCTGTTCCTTTGTGATGAGTTTACTAAATTGTTCTGCTTCTCCTTGTGATAATTTTGGTAAGTGACATGAATCTAGAAAAATTTCCATTTTCTATAGGTTTTCAAATCTGTTAAGAGTACAGACTTTCATAGCATTCTATTGTGATACTTTTGATTTCATTTTAGTCTGTTGTGACATCTCCCCCCTCATTTCTTATTTGGGTTATTTGTTTCCACTCCTGTTTTTCTTTGGTAAGTTTAGCCAATGGTTTGTTAACTTAGTTGATCTTTTAAAAAAGCTATGTTTTGATTTTGTTCACTTTTTTCAATTTTTCTTCTATTCTCTAATTTGTTTAGTTCTGCTCTAATCTTTATGATCTGTTTTCTTCTGGTGCCTGAGAGATTCCTCTGTTGCTCTCTTTCTACTTTTTCAAGCTGTAGGATTAATTACTTGCCTTCGGTCCTTTCTTCCTTCTGGATGTGTGCATTTACAGAGATAAATTGACCTCTGAGCACTGCTTTGGCTGTATTCCATAGGTTCTGGTAAGATGTGTCTTCATTCTCATTTGATTCCATAAATTCCTTCATTTCATCCCTGATTTCTTCTATAACCCATGGCTTCCTGAACAAGATGTTGTTTGGTTTCCATGAGTTCCAGTTTCTATCTATGTTTTTTCTGCTATTGATTTCAACTTTTATGGCTTTATGATCTGAGAAGATGCTTTGCAATAATTCAGTAGTTTGGATTTTGTTAAGATTTGCTTTACGTCCTAACACATGGTCTATTCTAGAAAATGTTCCATGTGCATTGGAGAAGAAGGTGTACTTATCTGTTGAAAGGTAGAATGTTATATATATATTGATGAGGTCTAGTTGGTTAATTATCCTAATAAGATCATCTGTGTCTTTACTGAGCTTTTCTCCGGATGATCTGTACATTACTGAAAGTGGGTCTTGAAGTCTCCAACTATTATTGTGGAGTGATCTGTCTCATTTTTCAGTGTAGTAATGTTTGTTCCATGTATTTCAGTGCTCTGGTATTGGGTGCATAAATATTTAATATTGTTAAGTCCTGATTATATATTGAAACTTTCAGCAATAGTGACTATCCTTGTCCACAAAAGTGGATTTTACATTAAAATCTATTTTATCTGAGTTTAGTATTGCTACATCTTCATTTCTTTGTATATTGTTAGCTGGGTACATGTTAGCCCATCTTTTAATTTTCAATTTGTTCTTATCTTTAACTCTGGGGTGTGTTTCTGATAAGCAACATATAAACAGACTGTGTCTTTTGATCCAAGATATCACTCTTTGTCTCTTTATTGGAGCATTCAGTCCATTTACATTCAGTGTAATTATTGATAGGTATGCACTTAGTGCTGTCATACTGATGTAGTGATTTTTGTGTTAGTATTTTCTCTGTTCTTAATATTCTGTTCTAGCTCATTCTTTATGGATTGAATTTTCATCTTTTTCAGTACTGGTTTTGTGTTTGTTGAGACTCCTGTATAACTTGTTTTGATATGTTGCATTGTTATTGTGATTTGCAGCTACCCCTATAATCCCTGTTAATATTCTAAGTTTAAACCCTATTTTAACTTCTGCATATCTTTTTAACTTCCTCTCTATCTGAAAGGATTATAACTACTGTAGTATATCCCTCTTTTTAGTGTGATGGTGTCATTGTTTTTGTGATATGGTCATTGGTTCCCTTCTTTTAATGTCGTAGCTTTGAGTTCTGTGACTTCCTCAAGTGGGTTTCTGGATGCTGTGTCCTGCATTGCTTCCTTAAATATACACTTAATGGTTTTGTCCAAAGCAGAGAGCTTCTTTCATGGTATGTTGTAGTTTGGGTTTGCTTTTCACAAAGTCTCTGAGCTTCTGTTTATCTGTGAATGTCTTAATTTCACCTTTGTACTTGAGAGACAATTTTGCAGTATGTGTAATTCTTAGTTGGACGTTTTCCACCTTCAGATCTTTGAATGTGTCATTCTGTTACCTTTTTACCAATATTTTTTCTATCGAGAAGTCAGACAAAAGCCTATGGGACGTCCCTTTGTATGTTAGCTTTGTTTTAAGCTTCGTTGCCTTTAAAAGCCTCTGTTCATGTTTCATTTTATTAAACTTGATTGTAATACGTTGGTCTCCTTCTTTGAGGGTCTAGTTTTTGAAGCATTTGATAAGCATCTTGATTATCTGTAGTCTCTTCTTTCATAATTTCAAGGAAGGTTTCTGTCAGCAGCTATACAAAAATGCTCTGCATTTTCGGCCATTCCTCCCTGTTCAGGAGTTCCAATTATTTGTAGGTTATTCCTTTTAATAGAGTCCCACATGTTTCTTAATACTCCTTCATTTTTCTTCTTTTCTCTGATATCTCTTCATAGCTACTGGTGTTAGTTGTTCTAACTTCAAGGTGACTAAGTCTGACTTCCATCTCCTCAATTTTGCTCTTTTGACTTTGGATTGAAGTGTCTAATTCTGTAATTTGTTATTGATCTATTGGATGTCAGATCATTTCTGTTCTGTCAGTTCAAGTGGTTTGCCTAATTTTTCATTTTGCTCTGCTGCATTTTGTTTAATCTCTAGGCAGATTCTATATATGATTCTTTTGTACTCAAGCTCTGAAAGTTTCATAAAGCCTTCTTCATCTTGGAAATTTTTTAGCTGCTTATTTTGGGAGTTTCTGGAGTCATGTTGAGCTGTTTCTTTAAATGGTTAGAGGCGGATTGTTGCCTTCAGGCCATCTGGAGGCTGTTTATTTTCTCTGGTGCTACCTCAACAGGAGCTGAGACTTAGTTTGAAGATGGGAGTTGGTTACCAGCCACCTCTGTGTACTCTAGTGGACTGTCTGGCATGGCAGGCTCAGCCTACTATCTGGTAAAAATGTCACCCTAGTTATGGAGTCACTGGGGAACCATCAACTGACCCCATGATGTGGGTTAGTAAAGGCTGGAAGAGGTGCTGCTGGACTTCTCAGCAGCTATTTCTCCAGACAGTCTTATTTTAAATATTTAGGAGCTATCTGATAGCTACCAAAATCAGTTGGGCTGTCAGATGTGGCAGGCCTCGCCCTCCAGCTGACAATGTAAGCATCTCTTTAGCAATCTGCAGATGCTATGACGGTTCAAAGTACAGAGGGATAACAGCCTTGTTGCCATCCTCAGCTGGGCCCTACCTGTAAGGTAACACTGTGATAAACTTAGCATTTCTGCTGGAAAAGCACTTTTAAACCTTGCACTGCTTTTCAGCTTGGGAATTAGCCCCTGTTATGGCCTCTACTGCCACCTCCCAGCTGACCAAAATGGTGGCCTGGTCAAGCTACCCTTCCCACCACAAAACAGCAGAATCTGTGGCAGAGCTTAAAAGGAAGGGGCAGTGGTGCCTTCAATCAGGAACCAGGCTCTCACTCACTCTCTCTGTGCTGCAGTACATGCTGTTTACTTCAGCACTGCAGTTCAGCATATTTACTGACTCAGGCCACCCCCTGCCTCCTGGATAAGGATAAAAAAAAAAAAAATCAGTACCTGCAGTCCACCCAAGCAGCCAATCAGCAGGAGTGGGGTTTACCATGCTCTGCCTCATCAGAGAGAAGTGGTTTCCCGTTTAGCATCGTGTAGTCCAACCTGACAATCCTATGGTGTATCCTAGGGCTCCTTTAGTGTCTGGAGTGCTCCTTTCAATTATCAGTCCAGGCCTTAGTTTTCAGAGGGAATTGTGGAGGCATTGTCTTTGCTCTGCCATCTTTGCTCCGCCCCCCATTTTGCTTATTTTTATTAATCATGGTCATATTAAGTTCTTGTCATCTTGCTGATTTTGTTAAAATATTTGGCCAGAATATCTCAACAAAGATAACAGACTTGTGAAAAGGACTGTGACTCCAGATATCCAAAACTCTTATGCAGAAACCAATAGCCTCACAGACTACAGATGATCCAAAATGATAATGAAAAAAAACTCACTGTCGTTGAGTAGGGTCTGACTCATAACGACTGTAGAGATCAGAGTAGAATTGCCCCGTTGAGTTTTGAAGGAGTGCCTGGCAGCTTTGAGCTGCCGACATCCTGGTTAGCAGATGTAGCACTTAACCCACTACACCACCAAGGTTTCTAAAATCAGAGGGAACAAAAAAAATGACTAAACAAGGCTGCAAACAAGGCTGAGCATATGAAAATATACTATGGGCTTTATGTGGAATATTGCTGATGTTCTAAGGTTATGCTTTCTAGAAATAATGATTTCTTTTACCTGCCTAATTGCAATGATCAGAAATTCCAGCAGAAGTTTCAGTAAGAGTGATGAAGGTGAATATTATGGCTTATCCTTGACTTTAGAGGGGAATAATTTTTATCTTTCACCATTAACTCTGATCCTAGCTGTCAGTTTTTCATTTTTTTTTTTTCCTAGATGCATTCTGTAAGGCTCAAGATAATCCCTATTACTAGGGTACTTTTTAAAAATCATGAATTTGTGTTGGAGTTTGTCAGATGGGTTTTGTCAGGTGGTACGATCATATGTTTTTGTTCTTTAACCTTTGACATTCCAGATTATTTTGATGATTTTCAAACACTGACTATATTTTTTGTATGCAGAATAAATCCTAGTTGATCATGGTGTATTATACTTTATGAAGTTTGATTAAAAATATATCAGTGCTAATTTGAAAAATGGAAAAGGGAAAGTCATTATGGCCATATAATTTATATCCTGGCTCACATTAGACATAAATCAAACCTTACAAAGCTTGAGACAAAAGCTTAGACCCCACTCTCCCAGTTGGTAGAGGAGACTCTTAAGGTATTTAATCAGAGATTTAGTGGCAGAGGGGAAAAAAAGATGAAGGCTCTGTTGTTGGCTGTAACTCTCAAAGGTCCACCTCGAGGTAACTCAGTTGGCCCTCACAGGAGATTAAGACTTGGATCACCTCACTGGTCATTGGACATGGACCCTGGTTATTACAGGTACTGTTAAAAATGAGGCCACTCTAAGGTAGAGTGTCCTGAATGCCCTATAGCAGGATATTCAGTAGACTTCCCCAGAAAAGGCTGAGATGGACAGGGCCTCCTGGACTCTCTCAGAAGAGTAGACTAGGAAACTGACCACTGATGGGTGCCCTGAGGCCTGTCTGCCTCCTGGTTACACATCAGAGAGCTAAGGGTTATACTCAACATGGAAGGAAAGAAAATTAAGTTTTTCTTAGACAAAATAGCTACCTTCTTTACCTGAAATTCCCCAATGGGTTCAGTGTTCAAGAAGTACTGAGTAATTATTGGTTTGGATTAAAAATCCAAGGTGAAAAAATTTTACTCTTATGTCTGATGGGGTCGCAGTTAGTAAGGAACTCCTTTCTAGATATCTCTGACTGCCTTTTTTTAATGTTGGGACAAAAAATATTAAATAAATTGGGAACACATAAATTTAAAAACTTGACTAAATATAAGAAATGAGGACTAAGAATTATTTATATTGTTGGTTAATATATTAAAAACTAAAGAACCAAACGGTATATACGAAAAAATTCTCTGTCAGTTTACCTAAAATGTTAGAGAATCAAGGCAGGCAGAATAGTCTGTGCAGAAACACACAATGGAAACCTTATGAAAAATGCAATAACACTTTTGAATCAACAGTTAGGAGTAAGACAGGGAGCCTGAGAGCTTCTGTGGTGTGACTGAAACTAGCAGCAAACAATATTATCTCTGCCCTGGGACACTGAAATAAGTCCCAGAACAACTGTGTAAGCTTCTTCAAAGTTATTTTTTAGATGGAACCAACTTCAGTGACATGCATAGAAAGTCTCACTCTGCCTGTACGTGTTCTTCCAATGGGGACACCAGAGAGCTACAATCAGTACTGGGAATAGAATCAAGGGGCAAGCAGCTGCCATTCAAAAATGAAATACTTTGGATCCCCATTCCTAATTTGTCCCCAGCTTATATCCTGCACATAGCCTGGCTATAAAAACCAACTGGCTAATGTCTGTACGACTGCCACTGGTACTTCACTTATTAATCTTTTAGGTTATCCTTACCTTTGGACCCCTAATTCTTAATGCCTTAATTTACTTTATCTCTTCCAGGCTACAATTCTAGGTTAAACTCGTGGTCCTGTAAGAATACCAGCCTATACCTCCCAACCAGGTGAGAGATAAGGCAATCAGTACTTCCCAGATAGGGCACTGGAGGAACATGGGTCTGACAAGTAGGACTATGCCCCCAAACAGCAGGAAGTAGCCAGAGAGAGATGATTTCCCACATTTCCTTCAAGATTTCAGGCCCATGTCTCCTCAAGGGGGAAATGATAGGGTTCCCAAGGGAACCTGATCTGCCACATACCAACAGTTCTTCCTAGCAGTTTATGACACAGATATAATGGTTCTTCCTGGCAGTTGTGAAGTGGCCACAGTAGCCTCAAACCCAATCAAAAACCAAGTTACTACCTCCCCTTCCTACCTATGACCTCAACCCCTGCTTTTGCTGATAAAAAGTACCCACAAAATCTATACTAGATCTTTTTCCACTTGTGGAGACTGACCCATTCTGTCTTTGGAATGTACTTTCCTCTGATAAACTTCTCCATCATTTGCTACCAAAAACAACGTGCCCTTATGTGCTTTGGGGGAGGGGGAGCCCAATTTGCCACTGGCCAGAAGACCTAACTTGCTAGCTCGATCTCCGAAACCTGAATAAAGTTACTCAGGTCTGATCAGTTACATGACCTCAACAAGGGCAGCTGGACAATCACTTATTAGGTGAGGCACGCTGCCCTTGACCACTCTAGTCCCTCTTCCCCAAATAAGTTTATTTACTTGGCTTATAAATGCCTCTTGTCAACTTAGGGAGAAAAAGTGTTCCACCTTTTTTGGCATTTTAACAAAGTAACTTCAGTTTCTTTTTCCTTATTTAATGGGTCAACAGCTAAGCCATGGATCCAAGAAAACACAGTGCAAGAAGATGGAGGGCTGCTTTTAATTCTCTGTGCCTATGCGTTGTTATAGATGATTGGAAGGTCTTTTCAATTTTATTAAACAGTGAACTTTGCTGATTGGGCGCTCTTGCAGAGGCTCCTCTAGGGCCTGCACTCCCCACCTGGTGTGGGGGCCTGGAAGCCTGTCCAGAGGATGGCTGTCCTGGCTGGCCATGGGCACCTGGGGTAAGACACATCAGACCTTGTGGATCCTGGTGAGAGCTAGCTCTACCCTGCTGGGGTCCTCCAACTCAGCCCACCCCAGAGCCTACTTTAGAGTAAACTGGGAGCTGAGGTCCTATCAGCTGCTGGTTGGCCTGTGACACAAAAGGAAGTATGCCCCTTGGAGAGAGCTGGGGGATCCACAGGCTCAGAAAGGCCCCCAGGATGTTCCACGTCTCCCTGACACGAAAGGTTTGCTGCTCATTTTTAGTACCTTCAAAGCAATCCTGTACAGTGACTGGAGATAATGGACCAGGCTTCATGGATGATGGTGGGATGGTCACGTCCAAGGGCGTCAATGGCCTTTTTAGTCTTGTGGGAGTGAGAGTGTAGATGTAGGCCTTGCAGCAGGGTAGTCATGGCAAAACCTGCTTGCCCCAGACCTCACCCCACCCCTAGTTCTCCAACCACCCACTGGCCAAACTCCCTTGCATGTTGCAAAGGGGAATTTGTGGAAGGAAACCAGCCTTACGGCATTCCCCCTCCTCCCAGCCTCCTTGCAGATGATGCCTGTTCCCTGGGTCCTCAGAGTGTGGGCCACTGGGTACCAAGTTAGCCCTCCCTATGCCTGTTAACCCTGTGGACAATTGAGTCCACCTGAGGAATCAAGGACTCCCCATTCCATATGCATTTGTTTGCATGTGGCGTTCCTATACATGACCACCTCAGTGCTCAATGAAATCTTTGCCTTTTGATGCCCATAAGCAGTTCACCTACACTCAGCTCTTTGCAGAACAGAAGCAGGGGTGTCTTTGAGCTCCTTCTTCACAACACCTGAGTCCTAATTCGAGGTTAGTAGTGAACTTGCTGGAGAAAGTCACCTGTGTTTGTCACAAAGATGAAAAAGATGTATTCTGAGCTCCCAAGCCCTCTCCAAACTCTTTCATTTCTACTGCAAGGAACTGTCTCTCAAGGTTGCCAAGTGTGGAATTTCAGTGCTGTTATCTAAGGACTGCTTTCCCCACTAGGGAAGGAATTGAAGTTGTGAAGGATTTCATTCTTCTTGGGTCAATAATCAAGGCCCACAGAAGCAGCCATCAAAAAATCAAATGGTGTGTTGCACTGGAAAAATCTGCCACAAAAGACCTCTTTAAAGTCTTCAAAAGCAAAGATGTCATTTGGATGGCTAAGGGTCCCCTGAACCATCCGTTGTCCTTTCAGTCTTATATATCTGTGAAAGCTGAATGTTTAAAAAGGAAGAACAAAAAGCTGTGGTGTTAGCAAAGAATATTAAATACACCATGGACTACCAGAAGAACAAACCAATCTATCTTGGAAGAAGTAAACCCAGAATAGTGAGACTTCGTCTCACATGATTTGGACTCACCACCAAGACGTGCCATCCCCCAGAGAAGGATAGAGTGCTTGGTAGGCAGTCAGCAAAAATGATGGAGCCTTTCAGTAAGATGGAATGACGTAATGGCTGCAACAACAGGCTCAAACATAGCAACGATTGTGAGGATGATGCAGGGCCCAGAAAGGTTTCTTTCTGTTATATGAAAGGTGACTATGAGCCAGAAGTGACTCAACATAGAATTTAACCCTCTCTGCACCCCAGGTTTCCTGACTCAACATACTTAACAAGGATGCTTTCCATTTAGCCCAACCAACTTCTCCAGTATGCTGTTTTAAAAACCCTTCACATACACTGCTATTCATCTCTAGTTGCTCTCCCTACCTTGGGACAGCACATTCCTCTTTCCACCCTGTTCTTCCTGTTTCCATTCTAGAAGCTCCTGTCTCCTTCTGCCCTCTCACCTTGCCTCTGCACAGGAGCTGCTCAGTCAGCCCGATGTATATACTTAAGCCAAGAAGCACACTCTTTACCAACATCACTCTGTGACTCAGTCCAGCCCAATGTTTGTCTGAAGAGTCGGCTTCAGGACCGTTCCAGCTCTCTGGGCTAACAGAGAACCCGAAGACAGTGTTCTTGATGTTGGACCATCAAGTCTGGCCTTTTAATATAGTTCTAGTTCTGCACACCCATTTTTCTCCCACTATGGCGGGAACTCTATGTTGTATTCGGTATCAGGGCAGTTATTGGTGGTGGCCTGGCACCGTCCAGTTCTTGTCACATGATGATGTAGTTTCTGGATCATATGACTCCTCTGTCTCTTGGGCTCAAGTTTTCCTCTTTTCTTTGTTGTCCTTCATTTTCTTATGCTCCAGGTGGGCTGGTACAAATTGATGCTACTTAGTTGGCTGCTTACTAGCTTTTAATATCCCAGATTCCACTCTCCAAAGTGGGATGCAAAACACTTTCTTTTAAAAAATTTAGCTA
Source organism: Heterohyrax brucei (assembly GCA_028571685.1). NCBI lineage: Eukaryota > Metazoa > Chordata > Mammalia > Hyracoidea > Procaviidae > Heterohyrax > Heterohyrax brucei. The sequence continues at coordinate 33,213,601 of CM053157.1, read as the reverse complement.
TGCCAAGGGTTTAACATGAATATCCCCTGAAACCGTGGTCCGCAGATCCCCACTCTCGGTATAGGATCTCTACTCAGAATCCAGAGAGTGTGGCTGACACTGCAGTCTGGAGGGCAGGGCCATTGTATAAAATGTCTCAGAAAGTGGAAGATTATTTTCAAAGCTACTGACATGCTTGTTGTCTGTTAATGTCTTCTTTCCTTGCAATTTCTCCTATTTGTAATGCAATGCCTAACTTGTGCCTTTTCTGCCACCGTACCTTTAGAAGCAGATAGCTAGTGTTCTAGATTTCATAGATGTCATGGATTGAATTGTGTGTCCCCTCCCCCTCCCCCCCCCCCCGCAAATATGTGTAGCCATGTGTCTGGGTCATCCTAGCATTTTGTGATTGTCCTCCATTTTGTGGTTTTCTTATGCTTTATGTTAAAGGATTAGGGTGGGATTGTAAATCCCTTCATAGGATCGATCACCTCCCTGCTCCATTGTAAAGGAAGTTTCTCTGGGATATGACTTGCACCACCCTTAATCCCACAACAGATCAAAGGAAACGGAAGCAAGCAGAGAATTGGGAACCTCACACCATCAAGAAAGCAGCACCAGGACAAAAGCGCATCCTGTAGACCTGAGGTTCCTGTGCCAAGATGCTTCCTGGACAAAAGACTGATGCAATACAGGACTTTCCTCCACAGCTGACAAGGGGGAAAGCCTTCCCCTGGAGCGGACATCCTGAATTTGGAATTGTAGCCTACTGGTCTGTATAAGAATAAACCTTGCTTTGTTAAAGCCATCCACTCTGTGGTATTTCTGTTAGAGCAGCACTAGCTGACTAAAAAACAAGGGTTTAACATGAATATCCCCTGAAACCATGGTCTTCAGATACCCATCCTTGCTACTCAGTCTTCTGAAATGCTGGGTTATATTTAAGAAAATTCTTAGATTTGGGTATACTCCAGCGGTGCTGTATACTCCATCTTACTGAAGATCTCCGTCTTTTTTGCTGACTGTCAACCAAGCATTCTATCCTTCTCCAGGGAACGGTCCCTCTTGGTGACATGTCCAAATTTTATCAGCTGAAGCCTCATAAACCTATTCTAGGTTTACTTCTTCCAAGACAGATTGGTTTGTTCTTCTGGTAGTCCATGGTGTATTCAATATTCTTTGTCCGTGTGTCTGTTTCTGTACTAGTATGACACTGTTTTGACTGCGGTGGCTGTGTAATAGATTCTAAAGTCAGGTAGTGTGAGGCCTCCTACTTCGTTCTTCAGTAATGCTTTACTCATCAGGAGCTTCTTCCCTTTTCATACTAAGTTGGTGATTTGCTTCTCCATCTCATTAAAAATGCCATTGGAATTTGTATTGGGATTCCATTGTATCTATAAATTGTGTTGGGTAAAATAGACATTTTCATGATGTTGTGCCTTCCTATCCATGAGCAAGATAGGTTGCTCCAGTTATATAGGACTCTTTTGGTTTCTTGTGGTAGAGTCTTGTAATTTTCTTTGTATAGGTGTTTTATGTCTCTGATTAGATTTATTACTTAGTATTTTATCTTCTTGCAGGCTATTATAAATGGTATTGATTTCCTCTTTTGACTTTCTCTTTGTTAGTGTAGAGGAATCCAACTTATTTCTATATCTTTAACTTTTATCTTGATAATTTGCTGAACTCTTCTATTAATTCCAGTAGATTTTTGTGCTTTTTTTAAAAGAGTTTTCTGTGTATGAGATCATATCACTTGCAAATAGAGATACTTGGACTTCTTCCTTACCAATTTGGATGCCCTTTATTTCTTTATATTTCCTGATTCCTCTGGCTAGAATTTCCAGCACAATGTTGAATAAAACTGGTGATAGTGGACATCCTTGTCTGGTTTCCATTCTTAAGTGGAGTGCTTTCAGACTCTCTCCATTTAAGATAATGTTGGCTGTTAGCCTTGTGTAACCCATTAACCACTGCTGTTGATTAATTTCTGACTAATGGCTACTCTATAAAACAGAGTAGAACTTGCCCATAGAGTTCCCAAGGAATGCCTGGTGGGTTTCAACTGCTGGCCTGTTAGTTGGCAGTCATAGCACTTAACGACTGTGCCACCAGGGTTTCCAGGCCTTGTATAAACGTCCTGTACTATATTGAGGAATTCCTTTTCTATTCCTATTTTACTGAGAGTTTTTAACATGAATGGGTGTTGGACTCAGTCAAATGCCTTTTCTGTATCAATTGATAAAATCAAGTGGCTCTTTTCTTTTATTTATGTGGTTGATTACACTGTTTTTCTAGTGTTGAACTAGCCCTGCATCCCAGGTGTAAATCCCACTTAGTCATGGTGAATTAGTTGTTTGACCACTAGCTATTAAAGAAATTCAAATCAAAACGACAATGAGATACCATCTCACCCCAACAAGGTTGGCCATGAGCCAAAAAATGAAAAACAACAAACACAGTAGAGGCTGTGGAGAGATTGGAACTCTCCTACACTGTCGGTAGGATTGCAATACAGTCCAACCTCTTTGGAAAGCAATCTGGCACTCCTTTAAAAAAATGGATATAGATACACCATTTGACCCACTGATTCCACTGCTTGGAATATATCCTACAGAATCAAGGCCATTCACACCAACTGATACATGTACACGAATATTTATCATAGCACAGTCCTCAATAGCAAAAAGATGGAATCAACCCTGATACCCAACAACAGAGGAATGGATAGGTCAGCTATGGTATAGATTCTCAGTGGAACATTATGCAATGATAAAGAATAACAATGATTGCAGGAAACATCTCATAACCTGTTTTCAACTGGAGGACATTATGTTGAGTGAAAGTAGTCAGCGACTAAAGGACAAATATTGTATAAGAGCTCTACTGTAAGAATTTAAAAACAGACTCATGCATAGAAGAAAAGACTCTTTGATGGCTGCAAGGGTTAAGCAGGAGGGGCGGGGAGGAGAGAGGGTTTAGATTAGATAGTTAATAGAAATTTAGTTGGGTGAAATCGGTAACAGCACACATTAGAAAGAAGATCAATAATAACTGTACTCCAACACAATTTGAGTACTCCTCTCATCTTAATCCAGTATTGCAAGGACAGAGTAGCCGGGGCGGAGGGCCAGGGACCATGCTTTCAGGCAAAATCAAGGCCAATTCACACAGCCAAAATTTTGCTAATGAGGACTCTCTGCACCCCACATCGGTGAGTGGTGAGTGGCATCTGGGGTCTTAAGAGCTGCCAAGCTGCCATCAGAAGGTACAGCTAATGCTCCTAACTCAACAGGAATGGATGATCACCAAGGACAAGAATGACATGGGGAAAAGACAACCCAGAAGACAGAGAGGTCCACATGAGTGGGTGCCTACACTGACTTGTGACCAGAAGAACCTGATAGTGCCCGGCCACCACCAGTGATAGCCACGATGGAGCTCACAAAGTTGAGTCTCATTGGCAACAAGAGAATAAATAGGGATGCACCCTGAGATCTCCACTAAAAGACCACAGCTGATGGTCCAGGGGCTTTTGGGGTTCCCCTGGGAGCATGGCCCCTGTCCCTGATGCTGCCCCTGTCCATAAATCATAATGAAGATCAACTTTTTGGACAGCAATGGATTGGATTTGGTGACACAGAGTGACTGTATCTTGTAGGAACTTTATGGTTCTATGCATCTACAGGATGTCATCCTGCTGACCCCTTACTGGAGGAAGGGGAGTAGGTGGACAGGAGGGGATAGGAGACCGTTGGGAGGATAGGACATATATGGAGCAGAGAGGAAGAGCGTGCTGTTACCAGGCAGGGAGAGCAGTGGGAGCTGTGTATAGGTGAGCATGAAAATTTATATGGGAATGTACATTTTCGTTCAATCATTAAAAAGAAAAAAGTTTGGTAGAATTCTGTATTGAAGCCACCAGGGCCAGGACTTTTCTTGGTTGGGAGTTCTTGAATTGCCTTTTCAATCTCTTCTTTCATGATGAGTTTATTTAGCTGTTCTACTTCTATTTGTGTCCTTTTAGGTAGGTAACGTGTTTCTAGGAATTATCCTTTTCCTCTGGGTTTTCAAATTTATTAGAGTACAGTTTGGTATAGTCTTCTCCTATGATTCTTTTAATTTCAGTTGGCTTTGTTGTGGTATTGCCCATCTTATTTTTTTATTCAGGTTATTTGCTTCCTCTCCTGTTTTTCTTTAGTCAGTTTGGCTGATGGGTTAAAGATTTTGTCGATCTTTTAAAAAAATGAGTTTTTGGTCTTGTTAACTCTTTCAATCATTTTCCCATTCTCTAATTCATTTAGTTCCACTCCAGTTTTTATTAATTGTTTTCTCTTGGTGCCCAAGGGTTCTTTTGCTGCTCTCTTTCTACTTGTTTGAGTTGTAGAGTTAATTCCTTGATTTGGACCCTTTCTCATTTTTGGATGTGTACATTTATTGACATAAAATTGATGTCTGAGCACTGCTTTTGCTGTGTCCTATACATTCTGGTAAGATGTGCTTTCATTCTCATTTGATTCTGTGAAGTCCTTTATTCTGCCCTTGATTTCTTCTATATCCCTGCAGTTTTTGCATGAGGTGTTGTTCAGTTCCCATGTGTTTGATTTTTTTCCTTCCTTTTTTTTTGTTAGTGATTTCTACTTTTAAGCTATTATAGTCTGCAAAGATGCTTTGTAATATTTCACAATTTTGAATTTGTTTTATTATAATTAGGCAAAAGTATACAATCCAAGTCAATTTTGCACGCCCATGTCTCTGCAGCTCTATTTGCTCTCCTCACCCTGTGATAGCACCCTCCTCCTTCACTTCCAGTATCTACTTAACACACACCTGCCCCTTCTCTCCACCTTCTCCTCTCCCCTCTAGAAAGGAACAAGTAGGACGGCCTCCTATATATGTATAAAGCCATAAAGTACACACAAGACTTTCTCACTTTGTGTCTACAGGTCTAGTTGATTCTTTGTCTGAAGTGTTGACCTCAGCACTGGTTTCAGGTCTCGACAAACAGCAAGTCTAGAAGCCATGTTCCTAGGGGACCCTCCAGGCTGCGGGACCATCAGTTCAGGTCTCTTAATAGAGTTCTTGACCTGCACATCTCTTCTCATGCTGCATCAGGGCCTCTACACTGTGTTGCCTGTCAGGGCTGTCTTTGGTGGTGGCTGGGCACCAGCTGGTTCTGCTAGTCTCATCCTGATGTAGTCTCCCAATCATATGGGCCTTTCTGTCTGCTGGGCTCATTCTTGCTCTTGTCAAAACTTTGAATTTTTTAAGAATTGTTTTGTGGCTAATATATAGCCAATTCTGGAGAATGTTCCCTGTGTTTTCAAAAACCAAGTATATTTGGCTGCTGTTGAGTGAACTGTTCTTTTATATGTCTACAAGGCCAATTTCATTGATTGGGGTATTTGAGTCTTCCATGTCTTTATTGAGCTTTTTTCTGAGTGCTCTGTCCTTCACTCAAAGTGGTGTGTGGAAATCTCCTACTCTTATTGTGAAGCAGTCTACTGCTGTTTTCATTTCAGTTAGAGCTTGTTTTATATATTTTTGGAGCCCTGTCATTAAGTGCTTAGATATTTGATATAGTTATCACCTCCTGGTGAAATTTTTGTGGCAGTGGTTAAGTGCTATGCCTGCGAACCAGAAGGTTGGCAGTTCAAATCCACCAGGTGCTCCTTGGAACTCTATGGAGCTATTCTACCCTGTCAATAGGGACACTATGAGTTGGAATTGACTCAACAACAGTGGATTTGTTTGGGTTTTTTTGGTATCTCCTCATGGATTATTGACCTTTTAAGCATTGTGTAGTATCTCTCTTTATCCAATGTGCTGGATTATTGGTACTCCTGCTATTTTCTGAATACTGTTAGCTTGGTGTATTTTTTCCGTTCTTTGAGCTTTAGTTTATTTGTGTCTCTCAATCTAAGGTGTGTCTCCTGTAGGCAGGGCAGATGAGTCATGCTTTTTAAACCCAATCTGCCACTCTGTGTCATTTTCTGGTTCATTTGCTCCATTTACATTCTGCATGTAGGAGAGCTGTCAATTAAGTTCATAAACTCTTCCTAAAAAAAGTGCTACATATCTCGTTGCAGAATATCACTATGGTCACTTCAAAGTACTCCCCTTGGGAAAGTATGCACTGGCACTAGTGTCTAGTCCATCCTTCAAAATAACCTTGGAACTCTTTTTCTGAAATGGCCATCAGAACTGTCATTGTATTGCCGTTGGTGTCCTGAATGTCATCAGAATGTCTTCCTTTTAGTATTTTCTTTATCTTCAGGTAAATTAAAAAGCCACTGGGGGCCAGATCATGTGAATATGGAGGCTGTTCTAATGTGGTTATTTGTTTACTGGCTAAAAACTCCCTCACTGACATACAATTAAGTGCTACCTTGCTGCTGTGTGCAATGGCAATTCCAAAAAGAGTTCTAAAATTGCTTTGAAGGGTGGACTCAGCACTGGTGTCAGTGCATAGCTTCCCAAGAGGAGTACTTCAAAGGTTACCTCAATAATCAGGTATGTAGCACTTAGAACAATTAAATTCGAAGACTTAATAGTCAGACCTCGGTATATTGACAGGTATGAGGTTAGTGCTGTTATTTTGATGTCCTCTTGTGTCTGTTGCAGATAGTTCCTTTTTCCATTTGATTTTCTGTGCTGAGTTTCTTTCTGTTTTTTTCAATGTTGGTGGTTTTATATTTGGTGAGACTTAGCGTTTTTCTTGTCTTTATTTAGATGCACAGGATTTATAGTTTCCTTTGTGGTTACTATAACATTTATCCCTGTTTTTTCTGACAGTCTTTAATTTCTTTATATATCCTTGACTTCCTCTCCACATGAAAGATCTATAGCCACATTTGCTTTTAAGTCTGTCTTTTTATTATAAAGTACACATAGCGACCTCTATTTACCCATTTTCAATGTTTTTCCTGTGATTTATTTTTGTGATTCCCCTATTTGAGTTGATATCTAGTTGCTCTGTTCTGTGTTCTGGTCTTGGGTTGTTGTCTGATATTGATTTTCTAACCAAAGGATGCCCTTTAGTATTCCTTGTAATTTTGGTTTGGTTTTTGTAAATTTCCTAAAGTTCTGTTTATTTGGAAATGTCCTAATTTTGCCATCAAATTTGAGAGACAGTTTTGTTGGATATATATTTCTTCACTGGCAATTTTTTCTTTCAGGGCTTTGAATATGTTATCCTATTGCCTTCTTGCCTGTGTGGTTTCTGCTGAGTATTCCAAGCTTAGTCTTATACATTTTCCTTTATAGGTTATTTTGGGTTTATCCCTAACCACTTTTGAAAGTGTTTCCTTATCTTTAGTTTTGGCAAGTTTGATTATGTACATCTTAGTGTCTTTCTTTTGGGATCTACTTTGTGTGGAGTTCAATGAGTGTCTTGGATAGATAGCTTCTCATATTTCAGCCAGAGAAGTTTTCTGTCAACAAGTCTTTGACAATTCTCTCCATATCTTCTGTTATCCTCTCCCCTTGTTCTGGTAAAATCACGTGTAGATTTTTCCTCTTGATAGAGTCCTATATAATTCTTAGTGTTTCTTGATTTTTTAAAATTCTTTTATCTGGTTTCTCCTGAAATATGTTGATGTCACATGGTTTATCTTCACTCTCACTAATTTCACTTTCCATTGTCTCAGTTGTGCCTCTTCGAGCTGCTATTGAGTTGTCTAGTTCTGTATTTTATTATCAATTTTATAAAATTTCTAATTCTTGCTGCTGTATCCTTTCTTGCTGCTTGGTAGTTTATCGTTCGCTGTGCTGCATTTTTGTCTATCTCATTCCTCATCTCTTCAAGAGTTCTAAATACAAGTTAATCTATTGCATTTTGCCTCTGTTAGCTGTAGGAAGGTCTCTTCCTCTGGAAAATTTGATTCTTCATTTTGGGAAGCTTTCGGAAGAGATCACAGTCTGCTTAATTAAGTGATTTAAAATTGACTGTTGTCTCCAAGCCATCAGTAAATTGTATTTATTTATTTTATATTTGCCTACTGTATTCTAGTTTCTTGTTTTATTTTGTTTTGAAATTTCCAGATAGGCTGGCATGTGTGAAAGTTTGCTTATTGTTGTCTTTGAAGCTACGATGTTCTGTCACCAGGTGGATAGAGCTGTTGCTGGACATAGGAGCCCAAGCATGTGTTTACTTTTCTTATGGGGATTCACCTCATGTGTCTAGGTAGTCAGTCACCTAGTGTGTGATGCAGACTCTTGCCTACTGTGTAAGTGGGGAAGGATGATTGGTATAGGCAAAGGTGTCTGGCTACAGCTGTCAAGAAAGGAAGGGAACTCACAGCCTTCCCTGAGTGTCTGTGAGGATGGTGTATCCCCTTTTGTCTGAATCTAGGTGAAGAAACAGTTTCAGCTGTAATTTTACAGCTCAGGTGAATCAACAGGTTGTTTTCCCCCATCCTGTAGTTTGTTGAATTGCTCACTCTCTGAGTCTCAGAAAATGGCTCAGGATGGGCTTAAGGAATCCTACTTCTGGCTCAGTTAATGACATGAGACTCCAGAGCTGGGTACAGTGGAGAAAAGGGGAGGGTAGTGCCTACCAACCTCCACCACTCTGCTTACCACACTGGCTGCAGTAATTTCCCAGAAGATCAAGACTGTCCAATCCTCCATGCTTCTGGCACTGTTCTCCCTTCCCCATTGCTCAGTCAAGTTTCTCAACTTTCATTTTGATGTTCAGGGCTCCTAAGATGTCATATGTATTGGATTCATTTGTTCTTTTGAGTGTTTGCTGTTAGAAGGGTCACAGGAAGCATCTGTTTTCTCCACCGTCTTGTCATTGCCATTCATAATACCATGCTAAATATACCTCAAATGTCCAGCTTAACAAGGGACTTAACATTATTTACAAATACATATTTTATACTGGCTCCACCTTCATGTCATGGATTGAATTGTGTTTCCTGAAAAAAATCTGTCCAGCAATCTAGCTAGGCCATGAATCCTGGTATTGTGTGCTGTTCCTCCATGTTGTCTTAATGAGGGTGAATGTGCAGCAGTTGTGTTGGTGGGGCAGGACTTAATGTGTAAGATTGTTTTGTGCTTTGAGGCAGTCTCTTGACATATGAAGGAAAGAAATCTAGCTGAGGGATTTGGGAACCTCCTACCATCCAGAAAGCAATATCAGGAGTAGAGTGTATCCTTCAGACTAGAGATTGCTGTGCCAAGATGCTCCTTGACCAAAGGCTGATGCAACACAAGGACCTTCTTCCAGAGTCCACAAACAGGGAAAGCCTTCCCCTGGAGTGGACACCCTGAATTCAAACTTATAGCCTACTGGACTGTCTAAGAATGTCTAAAGCCATACATTTGTGGTATCTCTATTAAAGCAGCACTAGATAACTAAGACAGAATTTGGTACCAAGAGTGAGGAGCCTCAGGTCCTTGAATCAGTGGAGCTAAGCTTGCTGACCCATGGAGAGAGAGACCTGAGTGCCTGTGTGTAGACTTCTCAGTGGAGTAGGGTGCCTCTGAGTACTTAAATTAGTGGAATTACAGAGCTTTGGACAGCTTGTCTCAGCCAGACAGATGTGGGCATGAGGCCTGGACCACGAAGCTGTAGAATACAGAAGCTGAAGAGACAAAGAGCATAGGTAGCTGAGCTACCTCAGTCTCAAAAGGTATGGCCATGACCTCAAGGGTTTGAAGGGGTGGAGCCATGGCTTCCTGTGTTTCTAAGGCTAGAATTGCTACTCAGTTGGTCTTAGAGTGCCCTTAAAGCTGAGGGGGCAGAGTTGCTGTCCCAGTGGGCCTGGAAGGCAGAGCTGTAGCACAGGGCTGGGAGGCTTAAACTCAGAATATGAAGAATATGGTAGATACCTAGGGTCTCAAGGGCAGGGTCATTGTGTAAAATGTCTCACAAAATAGAAGATTTTTTTTTCAAAGCCTTGAGAGTTAATATAATGTATTCTGCTGATTTGCTTGTTACATCTTTTACCTTCTTTCTCCCATTTGTAATTGGAATGTATAATTTGTGCCTGCCTATTCTGCCATTGTTTTGGAAACAGATAACATGTATTCTAGATTTCACAGCTGAAAAGGAGTTTCTGGATTTTGGATTTGGAGTATAAGGCTTTCACCATGATGGGGTTAGCGTGTTGCAAGGATGTGATTCTTTTTAGGGAACCTCATACCATGAAGAAAGCAGGACGAGGAGAAAAGGGCATCCTTCAGCCTTGAGGCTTCAATGCCAAGATGCTCCCTAACCAAGGACTGATGCAACACAAGGAACTTCCTCCAGAGCTGACAAAGCAGGAAAGACTTCTCCTGTAACATACACCCTGAATTTGGACTTTTAGCCTAATAGACCATGATGAAATAAAATTTCTCTTTTTAAAGTCATCCACTTGTGGTATTTCTGTTTGAGCAGTACCAAATGACTAAAACACTTAGTAAATGGTTTTTAGATAAGCCTGATTTCAATGGAAAGATTTATCCAGAAAGCTAAGAGATGGGAAATATTCATATTTTTGTATTTGAAAATTTTATTATAGACAAGTTAATTTTCTGAATGTAAATTAACCAAAATTGCTAATTAAAACACAGAGGAAATGTTATCTTGTTGTTAACTGCCATGGAGGTGGCCTTTGACTCACGATTCCCCCAAGAACAGAACAAAACACTTCATGGTCTTGTACCGTCTCCATGAGCAATTGCAAATCATACCATTGTGATCCATAGCATATTCATTGGTTGATTTTCACAAGTAGATCACCAGGCTGTTCTGTGTAGCCTTTCTTAGCCTAGAAACTCCTTTGAAACCTATTTAACATCTTGCTGTTGCGATTCAGTGCCCTAGATTTGCTTCTGACTCATTGTGACCCTATGTACAGGAGAACAAATTGCTGCCCAGTGCTGTGCCATCCTCACAGTCACTGTTATGCTTCAGAACATCACTGCAGCCACTGCATCAATCCATCTCACTGATGATCTTCCTCTTTTTTGCCAACCCTCTACTTTACCAAGTATGATGCTCTTTTCCAGGGACTGAACCCCAAAGTATATGAGACATAACCTCACCATCCTTGCTTCTAAGGAAAATTCTGGTTGTACTTCCAAGATAGACTTGTTGTTTATTTTGGCAGTGTGTGGTATATTCAATATTCCTTGCCAACACCATAATTCGGAAGTGTCAATTATTCCTCAGTTTTCTGTATTCATTGTCCAGCTTTTCACATGCATATGAGACAACTGGAAACACTATAGCTTGGGTCGGACACACTTTAGTCTTCCAGTGGCATATTTTGCTTTTTAGCACTTTAAAGAGGTCTTTTGGAGCAAGAATGCATCAGTTAATTTCTTTACTGTTGCTTCCATGGCTGTCAGTTGCGGATCCAAGGGAAATGAAATCTCTGACAACTTCAATCCTTTTTCTGTTTATTAAAATGTTGCTTATTGGTTCAGTTACTAGATTTTTGTTTTCTTTTGTTGAGGTGCAGTCCTTACTGAATGCTATATTTTTTAATGTTCATCAGTAAAGTGCTTCAAGTCCTCTTCACTTTCAGAAAGCAAGGTTGTATTATTTGCATATCTCACTTATTAATGACTCTCACACCAATCCTGATGCCGTTATTCTTCATATAGTCCAGATTCTTGGATTATTTGCTCAGCATACAGACCGAATAAGTACACTGAAGGGATATAACAGTTAAGCACAACTTTCCTGACTAAACCACACAGTGTCTCCTTGTTACATTAAAACAACTGCCTTTGGCCTGATGCTGCCCTTGCCCATAAATCATAATGAAGGTCCACTTTTCAGACACGAATGAATTGGACTTGACGATGCAGTGATTATATATCGGATGCACTTTATAGTTCTATACATCTATAGGATATCATCCTGCTGACCTCTGGCTGGAGGAAGTAGAGTGGGTGGAGAGGAGGGGAAAGGAAACTGTTGGAAGGATGAGCCATGTATGGAGCAGAGAGGAATAGTGTGCTGTCACCGGGCAGGGAGAGCAGTGGGATCTGCACATAGGTGGGCATGTAAATTTATATGGAAATGTACATTTTCATTCATATTAAATTAAAAAATTAATAAATTTTTCTAAAAAACTGCCCTTTGGTCTATGTACAAGTTCTTCATGAGCATAGTTAAGTATTCCAAAATTTCCATTCTTTGTAATGTTACCTATAATTTGTTATGATCCACACAGTCAAGTGTCTTTCTGTATGTAGTCAATAAAACATAGGCAAACATCTTTCTGGTTCTGATGGTTAATACTATGTGTCAATTTCAGTGGGCTATGATTCTAAGTATTTATATGTAGTCACTCCCATGACTGCATCTGCGATGAGTAATCAATTTAAAGGGAATTTCCTTGGAGATGTAGCCTGAAGCCATATAAATATAAGTAGATGTTCTACTTTTTACTTGCTCTGGATCCTGAGCTGCATCCTGTTAGTCTGACCTCCAGCTCATGGGACCTGAGATGTCAGCTTACTGACAGATTTTGGAATTCCTTGATTTTCATTCCTGGGAGCACTGCTGTGAAGATCTTGGGATCACCAATGCTAGCACCTACATAAATTAGCAGAAGTCTCCATTCTGATGCACCAACTCAGGATGTTCCAGCCTCTGCGAACATGTGAGCCACTTTCCTTGATATAAATCTCTCTGTCTCCCCCACTCCCTGCCCCCCCATATATACATATAGCAAGAAAGACAGATACATAGATATATACTGGTTTGTTCTGTAGCAAACCCAGCTTGAGACACTGGTATTCTTTGCTTTCAGCTAGGGTCCATCTTATATCAGCAGTGATATTCCTCATTCCAGATCCTCTTCTGAATCCAGGTTGAATTTTTAGCTGTTCCCTGCTGCAACAGCTTTTGAATTATCTTCAGCTATTGTAACAGAAATATCACGAGTGGGTGATGTTAACAATGAGAAATTTATTTCTTCACAGTAAAGTAGGCTAAAACTCCAAATTCAGGGCATCAACTCCAAGGGAAGGCTTTCTTTCATTGTCAGCTCTGGAGGAATGTCCTTGTCAATCTCCCCCTGGACTGGGAGATTTTCAGGCACAAAAACTCTGAGTCTAAAAGATGTACTCTGCTCTTGCTGGTTCTTTTCCAGTGATGTGAACTGCACTCCCCTTCACTCTTTTTATATTTCAAGAGATTGCCTCAAGACAGAATCCAAGCTTATAGACTGAGTTCTGCATCAATAACAAAACCACCACTTGTCCTCCCTCACTGACATCACTGATGCAGAATTTACAGCTTACACAAAAATCACACAATACTGGGAATCATGGCCCAGCCAAACTGCTATACACATTTTTGAGGGAACCCAATTCAATCCATGATAGATATTGATGATACTGTTTGATAATTTCTCCATTCAGTTGAATCATCTTTCTTTGGAATAGGCATAAACATGAATCTCTTCCAGTTGGCTGGTGAAGTAGCTGTCTTCCAAATTTCTTGGCCTTAGTGAGAGAGTGCTTCCAGCACTTTGTTAGTTGAAATGTCACAGTTGTTAGTCTGTCAGTTCATGGAGATTTACTTTTTTGCCAATACATTCAGTACAACTTGAACCTCTTCTTTCAGTACCATTGATTTCTGACCACACAATACCTTCTGAAATGGTTAAATGTAGACAACTTGTAGAGTGACTCTGTTTATTTTTTCCATCTTCTTTTGATCCTTCCTCTGTCTTTCATTTTCCCGACAGAATCCTTCAATATTTCAACTTAAGGCTTGAATTCTTTCTTCAGTTCTTTCAGTTTGAGAAATGACAAGCATGTTCTTCCATTTTGATTTTCTAACTCCAGATCTTTGAGTGTATTTTACTTTGTCCTGTCCAGCTGCCCTTTGAAACCTTACATTCAGCTCTTATAATTCATCATTTCTTCTGTTCTTTTTAGCTACTCTATGTTTAAGAGAAAGTTTCAGAATCTATTCTGACGTAAGTTTTTATCTTTGCTTTCATTCCTGTCTTCTTAAAGACCTCTTGTTTTTTTCTTAGTATTATGGCCTTGATGTCATTCCATAACTCATCTGGTCTTCATTTGTTACTATTCAACTTGTCAAATTTATTCTTGAGATGGTCTCCAAATTCAGGCGGGATATACTCAAGGTCGTACTTTGGCTCTCATCAACTTATTCTAATTTTCTTCAGTGTCACCTTGAACTTGCATATAAGCAATTGATGATCTGTTGCACAATTGACCCCCAGACTTACTCTGACTGATATACTGAGGTTTTCCAAAATTTCTTTCCAAATATATAGTTGATTTGGTTCCTGGGCATTCTGTCTGGTGAGTCTGCATGTATAGTCACTGTTTTTGGTTGGAAAAGAAAGATATCTGCAATGAAAGAGTCCTTGGTTTGGCAAAAGTCAGTCACAAGATCTTTGGCATCATTGCTGCCACGGAAGCTGTATTTTCCAACTACTGCTTCTTCTTTGTTTCCAACTTCTGCATTCCAGTCACCAGTAATTATCAATGCATCCCGAGTACACTTTTGATTAATTTCAGAATGCAAAAGTTGGTAAAAATCTTCAATTTCTTAATCTTTGTCAGTATGTACATAAATTTGAGTGATAGTCATATTAACTGGTCTTCTTGTAGGTCTATGGATATTATCCCATCACTGACAACATTATACTTCAGGATACATCTTGGAATGTCCTTTTTGATGATGAACACAATAGCATTCCTCTTGAAGTTGTCAGTCCTGGCATAGGAAATAACTATGACTGTCTGATTCAAAATGGCCAGTGTCATCCGTTTCAGCTTACTAACACCCAGGATATAGGTATTTATGCATTCCATTTCATTTTTGATGATTTCCAGTTTTCCTAGATTCATTCCTTGTACATTACATGGCCTGATTATTAATGGATGTTTGGAGCTGTTTCTTCTCATTTTAGGTCATGCCACAGCAGCAAATGTCCTGAAAGCTTAACTCCATCCACATTCAGGCTGATTCTACTTTGAGGAGGCAACTCTTTCCCAGTTGTCTTTCGAGTGTCTTCTAACCTCAGGGACTTACCTTCCAGCACTTTATCAGACAATATTCCACCGCTGTTCACAATGTTTTCATTGGCTTATTCTTTTTGGAAGTAGATCACCAGGTGCTTCTTTCTAGTCTTAGTCTGGCAGCTCACTTGAAACCTGTGACCCTGATTATCAGTGGCATAGCTTCCAACATCTCAGCAACACACAGATCCCGCCCCCAACAGTCAACACACTGATAGACGCTTGGGGGCGGTATTTCAGTCTTTCCTTTAAATGGAGTTCCTGGGTGATTCCAATGAGCCAAAGTTTGGTGATTTGGAGTCCACCCAGAGGCATCTCATCTGATGAATCTGTCTTCAGCTTTGTAGTCCTCCTCTGGACCATTCACTGTTGTCTTCTCCCCTCCTCAGCCTCATCAGACTTGCCCCACCCCCCACCAGGAGCACATACAGTTTTCCATAGTGGTTGTACCCTATTATGATCCCACTAGCAGAGTATAAGAAGGCTACTGATCTTTTATAGTCCCAAAGTCCTCTTTATTCTAGGCCTGAGCATTCAAGATTCTTCAACTCTTCATCAAAGAACAATGTATTCTCATCTGGTCACCTTCCCAGCCTGTTTCACTTTCAGGTCCCTAGCACTGCCCCCGTGATCTTCCCCTCAATCTCCAGCAGCACCACCCATTCAGAGCTATACTCTCCAAGGTTCAGTGTGCAAAGAAATGTCTAGAAGTCTGAGTCTCCACATTCCTGGTTAGACTGTAAGGACAATCTGAGCTCTGTAGTCCTCTTCCAAACCATTCAGGGTTAACTCACTGTCTTCTTCTGTTTCCACCCACATCTGACCCCCTACCTCCCCAAACCTGAGCATTTGTATGCAAACTGTTCCTTCCTGACCTGTATTCTATTCGAGCTTTTATTATTTTCACTGCCTGTGAGGTAGGGATAGTCACACAAACTGGGACACTTGATGAGCTAGCACACATCACACACAACTGACGTTCTATGCTTCACATTCTGTAACCTTTCTTGAACTTTGTCCCACTTCCCTTGAGCCACTTTGCAAAATCAGACCATGTTGTTTTGTTCAAGTCATACCTTCTACCTGGCCCACTCATGGGAGGCAATGTAGTCCCTGTAATTGTTGTTGTAAGCTGCCATGGTGGTTTGTGGCCCAGACCTGCACTATCCCCATGATAGGTCAGGAATTGAACCTTTGAGATTTATGGGGTTTTCACTGAGTGATTTTCTGAAGTAGATCACCAGATCTTTCTTCTTAGCCCATCACAGTTTGGAAGCTCCATCAAAACCTGTTTATCATCATAGCAACACACAAGCCTCCACTGATACACAGGTGGTGGCTGTGCTTGAAGTGTATTGACCAGGAATCAAACCCTATTCTCGTAAACAGAAGGCATATATTCTACCACTGCACCCCCAGTGTCCCCTTAGGATACGATTACAAAAAAACAAAACAAACCCACTGCCATTGACTTGGCTGACTTAAAGTGACCCTACAGAACTGAACAGAAAACTACCCCATATGGTTTTGAAGGAGCAGCTACAGGATTTGAATTGCCAAGCTTTTTACAGTCTTAACCACTGTGCAACCAGGGCTCCTGTAGCGGCAGATTGTTTCTGTCACTGAATTCCTACCTGCTGTTCTGCTTTCCTTTCTCCCTGCAATAAAAAAAAAGTCCAAAAAATATCTGGTGAAAATAAGTTTACTATAAACTTGTAAGATATAGTTCCTAGGAGCATACACACACAGACACTCTGATATGAAAATACTAGGTATATAAAACTCCATTACAAAAAACAGGGAAGAATCCTACCATAATGCTCAGCATGCAGCCATACTTATAAAGGGCCAGAGATGGCTCAGAGAAGATCAATCTGAAAGGCTGACAGTCATTTTTCTTAGTCAGGAAAATGCAATCATTGGTCTAGTCCATACCATATGCTCCATAAGGGCAGATTGAGGTCTTCATGCTTGAACTTCAAACTGCTTATCTCACCTTCTTTGAAAATGTTCCTGAGCTAATGAATGAGCCGGGACTGTGACTATAAGGTAGGTCAGGAGGCACAGAGACTTGTTAAGTGAGTACACAATAATAGCTCATCTATTCAGGAAGGATGTTGGACCCGCATGCCCTGGCACAGTGGTAGGGACACGGGGCACAGCAGCACCCACTTTAACCAGGGAAATGGGCCAGGCGGCGCCGAGCCTGGGCCAGCCGTGACAGCCGCTCCTTCAAGAACTTCCTCTTGTCACTGGTGTCGCTGCGTTCCTTCAGGAGCCAGCTGTACTTGTCCTTGTCCTGCAGCAGCTGCAGCATGGCCTTCTGCAGCTGCTGGCTGTACATCTTCAGGATGAAGAACTGGATGACCAGGGGGATGTGGGTGGAGATGCGGTTGCTGACCTCCTGCAAGAAGGAATGGTGCACAGAGAGGTTGGGGGAAATTCTGCCCCACAGGGGTGGTGGTCCTGATCACCACTACCTGGGCATCTGGGGGCTCATTTTCCAAAGGGAAAAGCCCTCACAGCTCCAGGCCTCTCTCTTGGTGTCAAACCATCTCCCATATCAATGTCATCTGTGTTATAGTCTGAGAGAAATGATAGACCATTTTACAGAGAAGAAAAGGAAAGGTTCAGAGAAATTAAGTAATTTGACCAGGAACATAAAGCCCATCAAAACCAGATGCCAGGGGCTCTAAGATACAGCTCTCTGGGGTTCAACTGCTGGTACAAGGGCTTAGAAAGGGACGACAGATGCAGCTGACTGAGGTTCACCTTACAGAGATGATGAGGCTAAAAAGAGAGGCACTCAGGAGAAAAGGAAGTGAAATAAAGCTCCATTCCAAGTGACATTTGCAAACCCACCTGATGATAGGCACACAGGTGCTGAACAATTTCTGCCATGGAAGACTCCCTTGAAGAAGCTTCTTGAACATATGGTAGGCTCTTTGCTTTTTGATTCTTCTCTTCCTCTGATTCCTTCTCCCTGACCTTCTGCAGTGCACCCCTGTAAACTTGATCCTGGCAGTAGACAATCTGCTCCATTTGGAAGTGCAGCCGGATCGACTTCTCAGCTTCATTCTCTTGTTCTAATTTAATGTCCTCAATTTTGGACTATGGTAAAAGAGACACAGCAGTATTTTCCTCAAGAAACGAATACAGGGCTACAATTCAGTAAAATTCAGCAAGTGTCAGGTTATCTGATGTTACGTGGAAATGGCACTTGACTCTGGAATGGCCATCTGTGCCTTACCTCCACTTGACCCATGCTGAGGGTCTGAATTGCCCTGGAGCCTGAGCCACCTTCATGGGCTCTGTTCTTAGTACTGTGGCCCAAGTCCTTCCTTTCCTCTCCCACACTTCTCTTTCCATGGTGCTAAGGAAGATACTATCCACCAGAGGCCTCAAACAGTTTAACTCCAAAACCAAACCTGCTGCTGTCGAGTCAATTCCAACTCACAGTGATCCTACAGATAGGGTAGAACTGCCCCATAGAGTTTGAAGGAGCACCTGGCAGATTTGAACTGTCGACTTCTTGGTTAACAGCCACAGCACTTAACTACCATGCCACCAAGATTTCCACAGGGTAACCAGGGGACTGCAATTTCAGTTAGTTAAACTCTGTTTCACGGTCTCGGAGTTGAGGGAAAGCACTGCCAGAAAGCCCTGGGGACAGCCTTCCCAGATGACCTGATCCTCTGGACTTCACGGAGGACCCAGTGCCGGGCATTCACACCACCTTCCTCTGTTAATCTCACACCTTCCAAGGGAGATACCTCGAGTCCCATGTCATGGATGAGAAACAAAACGCACAGGGAGACTCGGGCTAGACTGAACCCACCAGCTGGTGAACGGGAGAGCCTGCTTCCCATCGGTGCCCGGGAGACTCTGGTCTGAGGGTGGGTCAGTCTGCTCTCTTGGCCACTCCTGCCCCCCTGGGTGGAGGTCTCCCTTTTTGGAAGGACATCATATTAATATCTGCTTTCATCCACGGGTTTCTGACTTTGGGCGTGCTCTATCCAGAAAGGATCCTCTTCAACATTCACCGTGGCTCTCATTTGTCTCTATGGTATGAAGTATTGTATTTTCAAATCTCCCTCCTTTATTGTATGTAACCAGCAACTGTCTAAATGTTACATCACTAACTGCTGCATTAACAATTACAGGCTGACTGGTAACATCACTAGGAAGACTCCCAGAGAGCTTAAGTATTTGCTTCTCCAAACACGTAAAGGGGAGATGAAGTTGAAATGGACCTAATCCAAGAAATCTATTTTCTGGAATCAAACTTAATTTTATTTATTTATTTAATAGCATGTGCTCAGTTACCTTGGATGTTCTGAAGAGGTTAAAAAATTCAGAAAAATTTTTTTCTGAAACACCTGTGAAGGCAAGCCGGACCATATCTGATCAAAGAAAAACAAGAAGTTCAGTGTTGGCAGAATCATTCACAATCTTCATAAATTGCAAACAATATGAGGATAAAATGGTAAGAAACCGAGGGTCCTTTCCCCCCCTTCCTTCACCCCTGTCTTCTTTCCTCCCCTCTTTCCCACTGAACAGGTTCAACCCTTTCCCTGCAGTAGCATCCAAACACCTAAGAGTGACACCAAGAACTCACCAGTCACCTTGTGAAGCATTTCCACAGCTGGTTCTTCCAGGAATTTGATTTGCTCTTTTATAATTGTTTCAAATGTCCGATAATTCACAAAGCCTGGCAGCTCTCTGCCACGATACTGATTTTCAAATTTCCAAAAATGTTGATATATAATTTTCTGACCTATAATTAAAAAGAATACCTTTGACTAATTTGCAAAACCATGTTGCAGACTGCTGGACTTTCTGAAATCACCAAGTAGCAAGAGAAATCGGCCGACTACAATTTGGCAAACATTCAGGTGTTGCAATAAGGAAGCAGATTCAGGATAAATGTCCTCAGTGAAAGCAAGGCAGAGCCATAGTGTGATGCTGGAGAATAACATAACCAGATACTTAGGGTCAAGTATATTCTTGAAAAGGCAGCTGAGGATGAAATTTTGTAATTTGATTTTTACCAAACAAATGATCTCACAATTCACAGTGGTCTTCTTCTACAAAGTCCTCAGAAATGCCCAAACAGCAAGTCTTGAACCAGCCTTATTTAACCTCAGGTGGGAAATTCTCACCTCTCTGTGAAAGTGCAGTTCTGCTAACACATCCTTGTTATTACCTAGTGTTTTAATTCTAGCCACCTAGTGGTTTTGAAGTGGAATTTCACTGTGGTTCTGATTTGCATTTCCCTAAACTCTGAAGTCCCAGTGGTGTAATGTTTACAAGGTTCCCAGCTAATCAAAGGTCAGCACTCCTTAGAAACTCTATAGGGCCATTCTACTCTGGCCTATAGGGCCACTGTAAGTTGGAACCACCTCACTGGCACCTATCAACAAAGACTAATGATGTTGAGCATCGTTTGTGTGCTTATTGACCTCTGAATGTCTTCTTTGGAGAAATGTCCGTTCAAGTCCTTTGCCCATTTTCCACTTTGATTATTTGTCTTAGGGGGCTTGTTGTGAGCTTTTATGATAATACGCTGGCTGAGCAATCATGAAGACATTGCTGGAAGGCTAGGACTATTGACTTCCTTGAAAGAGACAGAGCTGAAGTGACACACTCACACCCTGGGCTCCACTATTTGCACCCTGAAAGTAGCATGGCATGGGGATGGTGGAGTTGAAGCACTCGAGTGCCCCAGAAATGAGCACAGGGCTTCCTAACTGCTCCTCCCACAAGGGACTTCGTTCTATAGCCCACTGTATCCTTGCTGCCCTTCGCCAAGCAACAAATGTGCTCAGTGATGTGGCCTAACGAAAACAACATATAACATAATTTACTTCCCACATTTATTACTCAAAGCTATAGAAAACTTGTGAATTTAACTTCTCATAGCTGGTATCAACTGGACTCCTGAATCAAGTAATGTGAGTAAAAGCAAAGCTACCTAAATGGTCCCCAGCTCTGGAACTTTATCACAGGTCAATACACGATGTCTGCTGTTGCTAGCTGCTGTCCAGTAGGCTCCTGACTCGTGGCGACCCATGCATAACTGAAGAAAGTACTACGAGGTCCCCACAATCAGTGGCAAAGCAAACTGCCGCGATCCATTTGTATTTGCTCTCTTCCACATCACTCAGCTGCAGTCAGCAAGCTTGGAGTACTGATTTAAAAGGACACCTGCACCAGGAATGCAAAGCAGTCAGTCCAGATCAATCCCAGGTCTTAGAAACATCAGCCCTCCTCCTCTGGTAGTACTGACATGACACATGCACCATACTCATTATGCTGGGATTGGAATGGAAACCAGGCCTCCCACAGGGAAGTGGTAAGGATTCCACCACTGAACCACCAGTGACTTCCCTACAGCTTCTTGAAATACTAAAGAATAGTTTTAAGGTAACATCGGCTATCTTTTGCAGATCTTGAGAAGGTAAAGATACAGGATGGTACCTATCATGTGATTTTATCTTCTTTTTATTACCTTTCCTCAAAATCTACTCAGAGACACAATAAGCTTCAAGACCTTGACCACTGAGATTGGATATGCATAGTTTCAATGGTAGTGACATTTGTAGCATAATGAGTATGGTGCATGTGTCATGTCAATACTACCAGAGGAGGAGGGCTGATGTTTCTAAGACCTGGGATTGATCTGGACTGACTGCTTTGCATTCCTGGTCCAGGTGTCCTTTTAAATCAGTACTCCAAGCTTGCTGACTGCAGCTGAGTGATGTGGAAGAGAGCAAATACAAATGTGTCTGACAAACTACTAACTCTTCACTCAAGCACCCACACCAATAGCCTTACCGCCCTCTATCACCTGAGTCACAATGCAACACCCAGGGTTCCTAATGGGATCTCAGACTCACCCTTCTGGAAATTCTTTTCAATTTCTTCTCTCCATTTGAGGAACTCACTCCGGATTTGGGTAAACAGCCGGCTCTCATTCTCCCCTACTAACTCTTCTCCTTGTACTAAAGCAAGGATGTCCTGGTTAAATGCATTGATTTTCTGTTATAAATAAAGAAATAAAAGATAGATAGATAAATAAATAGCAAAGTCAGCATAAGCTGACGTACCTAAAATACAAGTGAGAGGTGTTAGGTGGGAAGAGTATGTGTTCAGGATGCTCCACTGAGGGATCACGGGTAGCAGAGACGTTCACACCAGGTCCCCCTTCTCTGGGTCTCAGTGAGTGCTCACTAGGCTGGTTCAGTGTCTCAGTAGGATCACCATGTGACAGACATGCTCTCACTTTGCCCATACTGCCCTCCCTGACAACACAGTCCCATCTCCTCCCTCCCCTCTTCGGGTATGAGTGGTAGGTGCAGAGTATGGGGATTGGCCCCAGAGAGGGGTGAAGCGGCTGTGCACAGGATCCTTTTCTCAGACCATGTGTCTGATTCTCCACTCCATGACGCTGGCAGGACTCACGTCTATCAGAAAGAACATTCTCTCATTTTCTGCCTCGGGGACTTCGACACCATACTTCTGTAACTCCTCTGTTATTTTCTGGTGACTCTCCTTGATTTGATCTTCTAACAGAGGCAGAGATTTCTGCAGAAAGCAGAGAAAAGGATGGAAATATACAGCATGAACAGGGACTGGAAAGGAGACCCAAGACTCCAGGAGTGAGTGCCCACTAGCTGTAGGCAGAGCTGACTAGTCAGTCTCCTCCAGTCTCTTCCAGACAGACAAAGGGATGATTTGGGCCATGGCTCTCCCTCCAGGTCCCCATTTTCCCCCATCAGCCGTCAGCTGATGCGTCCCCTCCTCTATGTGCTTCCTGGGCCCTGTAGAGCCCTGCAAAGCAGTGTCTCTGTCTTGGATCTTTTTTAAAACTTCAGATGAAATTCACACAGTACAGGGGAGCAGAGTCAAGATGGCGGACTAAGCACTCGTCTCTTTCTATCCCTCTGGAAACCAAGACCTGAACTGACAATCAAACAGAGCCTTCTGAGCACCTAATCAGCCTCAGGACACAGCACAGAGCTGTTAATGGGGACTTCATACCACTCAGCGAAAAACCTCCCCTCTTTCGCTGACTCCCGCTCCTGGCTAGCCCCGGCTCTCACGGACGGAAGGTAAGCGCACCATTTTGACTTTTTTTTTCCTCGGTCTCGGCTGGCGGGCGGAGCTGGGCCTTGCCCGGCGGCTGGACTCAGACACGCTGCTGGGGGTACAGGCAGGCAAAATTCCCATATTCTGAGAGCCAGGCTCAGGACTCTGTTAATCTAGACACTTTGAGCCTTTCGTTTTGTAGCTGCCTCAGCGGGGTTTGCGTGGAGGTCCGGGGTCAGAGTGCGGGACGCCATGCTGGTACCGAGATTTTAGCGGGACCTCATTGTTAGCCTGGGAGCCAGCGCCTGCAAACGGGACAGCGCTTCTCCGTCAGAGAAGTAGTGATTTTGCACAGTGGTGCCTACATTGGGGGCCCTGCAACAGAAGCAGAGGAATCGCTGCCTCTCGGCACCTTTAGCCCCTCTGTCTGCTGCCTGTGTGGAGGACGCCATCTTGGGTACAGTGGCCGCAGCTGGACCTAATTCTTAGCTTGGGAGCCAGAGCCTGCCCACAGGAGAGCACTTTTCTATCACAAAACCAGTACTCAACACAATGTTGGATAAGGCTAGGCCCTGTCAGTAGAGGTCACCAGGGCAACAGCATTGCTGTACTTGGCTTGGCATTCTGAACTAGTTTGTTATCATCTGAGGTTGGATATAGTGGCGCTTATTTTGTCAGATGAGAAGAGGGACCTCTACACCTGAAAACCTAACTGACTTGTGAACTGGTCAGATATCTTTTGCTTTACATTTGAAGACAGCCTAGAGAAACATTTCCAATCCATCCTCACAGTACCTCTTCCAGCCTCTATATACTCACATGGGACCCAAAAAGCAACAGACAATTGTGGTATACAAGCAATGGCTTCAGAAGGCTCCCAAACAAAGCAACCAAGGAGTTTTCCAGATGAAGAAACTTTTATGAAAGCATCAGGAAGTGAATACAAATTGATTATATACAGAGCCCTTCTAGACCTTATACAAAATGCAGCACAACAAAATGAAAAATTAAGCAAGTTGTTCAATCTGATGGAACTCCAGTACTCTGAAATCCAACAGATCAAGAAGAAAATCAAAGACATAGAAACTTCCATGCAAAGTCAAGAAAACAGAATGGAACAAATGGAAAAAAGAATTTCTGGCTTGGAAAACAGAGCTACTGATGCCAGCGTCTATGAGCAGAAATCAGAAAAAAGAAACAAGAAAAATGAAGAAACACTAAAAAGCATGTGGGACTCCATTAAGAGGAACAACCTTCGATTAATTGGGAGTCCCTGAACAGGGTGAGACATCTGAGAACACAGAGAGTATTGTTGCTGAGCTGCTGAAAGAAAACTTCCCAGAAATCATGAAGGAAGAGAATATAGACATCTCAGATGCAGATCGTACGCCACCCAATACAGATCTCAAAAGAAAGACTCCAAGACATATTATAATCAAGCTTAACAAAATGAAACATAAGCAGCAACTCTTAAAGGCAGCAAGACTCAAGGCAAAGCTAACATTCAGAGGGAAACCCTGTAGGCTCTCGTCAGATTTCTCAGCAGAAACCATGCTGGCACGGAGACAGTGGCATGACACATTCAAAGTCTTGAAGGAGAAGAACTTCCAACCAAGAATTATATATCCTGCAAAACTATCTTTCAAATACGAAAATGAAATTAAGACATTCCCAGATAAACAGAAACTCAGAGACTTTGTAAAAACCAAACCCAAACTACAAGAAATGCTGAAAAAAGTTCTTGGCTTTGGCTTAGAAGAACAAAACCACTAAATTTACATATTAGAACAACACACCACTCAATACTCTACTCATTTAGGGAAGGCCCCAAAGTAATTCACAGCTTTCATACGGAAAGAAGCAATCCAGTGATCATCATGAAAACTGTGGTGTCATCAGAATAAAAAGAGGGATGTACTACAGTTGTTATAGTCCTTCCAGATGGAGAGGAAGATGGCAAGACTGGTAGTAATTAAAATTGGGGTTATAAATAGTTTATTAAAGGGGTTCATAGGGGCAGCTGTAAAGAACAACAAAGATGTATCACACCATTTCAAGAAATCTAACACACGAGTCTCAACAACTATAAAACCAGCTCTGAAAAAGGTGAAAAATCAACTCACAAAAAAGAATGTCCCAGAACAGACTAATAAGAACAACCGAGAAAACATTAATATAAAAATAAACATATCACAATGGCAGCAGTGAACACATACCTATCAATAATTACATTGAATGTGAATGGACTGAATGCTCCAGTAAAGAGACACCGAGTGTCATCTTGGATCAAAAGACATGACCCATGCATATGTTGTCTACAAGAAACTCACTTGAGACCTAAAGACAGGAACAAACTGAAAATTAAAGGATGGAAGAATATATATCAAGCTAACAATGAACAAAGAAGATCAGGGGTGGCAATTCTAATCTCAGACAAAATCAATTTTAATGTCAAATCCACCATCGTGGACAAAGATGGACACTATTTATTGCTGAAAGGCTCAGTACACAAGCAAGACTTAACTATATGAAATATTTATGCACCTAATGTCAGAGCACCTAAATATGTCGAAGAAACACTGACTATGCTCAAAAGAGAGTTAGATGACTCCACAATAACAGTGGGAGACTTTAACACTCCACTCTCATTACTAGACAGATCATCTAGAAAAAAGCTCAGTAAAGATACAGAAGACCTCATTGACACAATTAACCAACTAAACCTCATTGATATATACAGAACTTTCCACCCATCAGCAGACAACTACACTTTCTTCTCCAGTGCACATGGAACATTCTCCAGAATTGACCACGTGATAGGCCATAATGCAATGCTCAACAAAATCCACACCATTGAATTACTGCAAAGCATCTTCTCAGATCATAAAGCCATCAAAGTTGAAATCAATAGTAGTAAAAACACAGATAGAAAGTGGAACTCTTGGAAACTGAACAACATCTTGCTCAAAAAAACATGGGTTATAGACGAAATCAAGGATGAATTAAAGAAATTCATGGATTCCAATGAGAACGAAAACACTTCCTACCAGAAACCTATGGGATACAGCCAAAGCAGTGCTCAGAGGTCTGTTTATCTCCATAAATGCACACATCTGGAAGGAAGAAAGAAACCAAATCAAGGAACTAACTCTATAGCTTGAACAAGTAGAAAGAGAACAACAGAGGAATCCCTCGGGCACCAGAAGAAATGAGATCATAAAGATTAGAGCAGAGCTAAATGAATTAGAGAATAGAAAAACAATTGAAAAAACTGAAAAGACCAAAAGCTGGTTTTTTTAAAAGATCAACAAAATTGATAAACCACTGGCTAAACTTACTAAAGAAAAGCAGGAAAGGAAACAAATAACCCAAATTAGAAATGAGAGGGGAGTTGTCACCACAGATGCAACAGAAATCAAAAATATCATAACAGAATACTATGGAAGACTGTACTCTAACAAACTTGAAAACCTAGGGGCAATGGACAAATTCCTTGACTCATAGCACCTACCCAAATTATCACAACATGAAGCAGAACAACTTAATAAACCCATCACAAAGGAAGAGATTGAAAAGGTCATCAAAACACTGCCAACCAAAAAAAAGTCCGGGCCCAGATGGCTTCATGGCAGAATTCTACCAAGCATTAGCCAAAGCCAAGTGCCGTCGAGTCAGAAGAGTTATCCCCAATACTGCTGAGACTATTTCACAGTATAGAAAGAGATGGGGTACTCCCAAACTCATTCTATGAAGCCAGCATAACCCTGATACCTAAGCCAGGGAAAGATTCAACAAAGACAGAGAACTACAGACCAATATCACTCGTGAAACTAGATGCAAAAATCTTCAACAAAATTCTTGCCAACAGAATACAACAACATATCAAGAAAATAATCCATCATGACCAAGTGGGATTCATACTAGGGATTCAAGGCTGGTTCAACATCAGGAAAACAATTAATGTGATTAACCACATAAATAACACAAAAGACAAGGATCACCTGATTTTCTCCATTGATGCAGAAATGGCATTTGATAAAGTCCAACAACCATTCATGCTAAAAACTCTTAGCAAAATGGGCATAGATGGCAAATTCCTCAACACAATAAGGGCCATTTATACAAAGCCAATTTCCCACATCATCCTGAATGGAGAGAGACTGAAAGACTTTCCCTTGAGATCAGGAACTAGACAAGGATACCCACTGTCACCTCTCCTATTCAACATTGTGCTAGAAGTTCTAGCCAGAGCAATTAGACAGGACGAAGAAATAAAGGGCATCTGCATTGGCAAAGAGGAAGTTAAAATCTCCCTGTTTGCAGATGATATGATTGTATGTGCAGAGAACTCCAAGGAATCTATAAGTAAGCTACTCAAACTGATAGAAGAGTTCAGCAAAGTCTCAGGATACAAGATAAACATAAGTAAATCAGTAGGATTCCTTTATACCAACAACGAGACTGTTAAGGAGGAAATTATCAAATCAATACCATTTACGATAGCCCCTACGAAGATAAAGTACCTAGGAATTAATCTAACCAGAGAAATAACAGACCTTTACAAAGAGAACTACAAGCCCTTACTACAAGAAACTAAGAGAGACTTAGATAAATGGAAAAACCTACCCTGCTCATCGATAGGAAGACTTAATATTGTGACAAATGTCTATTTTACCCAAAGCAATTTATTTATATAATGCAATCCCAATACAAGTTCCAGCATCATTTTTTAATGAGATGGAGAAACAAATCACCAATTTTGTTTGGAAAGGGAAGAAGCCCCAGATAAGTAAGGTACTACTGAAGAAGAAGACGACACTGGGAGGCCTCTCATTACCCGACCTTAGAACATATTACACTGCCACAGTGGTCAAAACAGCCTGGTACTGGTACAAGAACAGACAGATCGATCAATGGAACAGAATTGAGACCTCAGAGATGACACCATCTGCCTATGATCAGTTGATATTCGACAAAGGCCTTAACACATTAAACTAGGGTAAAAACAGTCTCTTCAACAAATGGTGCTGGCAAAATTGGTTATCCATCTGCAATAAACTGAATCAAGACCCATATCTTACACCTTATACAAAAACCAACTCCAACTGGATAAAAGACCTAAATATCAAACCTAAAACGATAAAGCTCATCCAAGAAAAGGTAGGAACAACAATGAAAGTTTTAATACACAATGAGGACAGACTCCAAAATCTGTCAAAGAAACCTCAATCAACAGAAGAGAAAATAGATAAATGGGAACTATTAAGAATCAAACACTTTTGCTCACCCAAAGACTTTATTAATAGAATTAAAAGAACACCCACAGAATGGGAAAAAATATTTGGCAACTCTATGTCAGACCGACGCCTGATCTCCATAATCTATAAGGTACTACAGAATATCAATAAGAAGAAAATAAACCATCCAATTAAGCAATGGGCAAAGGAGATGGACAGACACTTCACTAAAAAGGAGATCCAGGCAGCCAAAAAACACATGCGGACATGTTCACGATCTTTAGTTACTGAAGAAATTCAAATCAAGACAACAATGAGATACCATCTCATCCCAACAAGATTGGCCATGATCCAGAAAACACAAAACAACAAATGCTGGAGAGGCTGTGGAGAAAGTGGAATCCTCCTACACTGTTGGTAGGGTTGCAAAATGGTCCAGCCTCTTTGGAAGGCAATCTGGCGCTTCCTTAAAAAAATGGATATCGATATACCATTTGACCCAGTAATTCCACTACTTGGAATATATCCTACAGAATCAAGGCCTTTCACACCAATGGAAACACGCACCAGAATGTTTACTGCAGCACAGTCCACGACAGCAAAAAGATGGAATCAACCCATATGCCCAACAATAGAAGAATGGATAGGTAAACTGTGGTACATATACTCAATGGAGCACTACGCAATGATAAAGAATAACGATGATTCCAGGAAACATCTCCTATCCTGGTTTCAACTGGAAGACATTATGTTGCGTGAAAGTAGTCAGCGACAAAAGGACAAATACTGTATGAGACCTCTACGATAAGATCTCAAAAACAGACTTGTGTATAGAAGAAAAGACACTTTGACAGCTGCAAGGGAGGAGAGGGAGGGAGGGTGAAGGGGGGAGGGCTTAGTTTAGATAGTTACTAGAAATCTAGTTGGAAGAAAGCGGTGATAGCACACATTAGAAACAAGAACAACATTAAGTGGACTTCAGCATAATTTGAGTACTCCTTCCATCTTAACTCAATACTGCAAGGATAGAGTAGCTGGGGCGGGGGGTGGGGGACCATGCTCTTAGGCGAATTCCAGGCCAATTGGCACAACTAGCGTTTTGCTAAGAGAGCTCTCTGCACCCTACAGTGGTGAGTGGCGTCTGGGGTCTTAAAAGCTGCCAAGCTGCCATCCGAGGACACAGCAAATGGTCCCAACTCAGCCCGAACGGATGTTCACCAAGGACCAAAATGGCGTGCGGTAAAGACAACCGAGAAGACAGAGAGACCCACAAGAGTGGGTGCCTACATCGACTTGGGACCAGAAGAACCAGATGGTGCCCGGCCACCACCAGTGATAGCCACGATGGAGCTCACAGAGAGGAGTCTCACTGGCAACACAAGAATATAAAGGGGTGCATCATGAGATCTCCACTAAAAGACCTCAGTTGATGGTCCAGCAGTATTGGGGTTCCTCTGAGAGCATGGCCCCCGGCCCTGATGCTGCCCTTTCCCATAAATTATAACAAAGGTCCACTCTTTGGACAGGAATGGATTGGACTTGGCAATGCAGAGTGACCATATATGGGAAGCACTTTATGGTTCTATACATCTATAGGATATCATCTTGCTCACCTCTGGCTGGAGGAAGGGGAGGGGGAGTGGATAGAAAGGTGGGGAAAGGAGGCTGATGGGAGGATGAGACATGTATGGAGCAGAGATGAATAGTGTGCAGTCACCGGACAGGGAGAGCAGTGGAAGCTGCATATAGGTGGGTATGTAAATTTACACGTGAATGTACATTTTCAGTCATGTTAAATAAAAATTAAAAAAAAAAAAGAAATTCACATAGCACAAAGTAACCATTTTAAACTGAACAACTCAGTAGCATTTACTACACATACAAGAGGTAACTACCACCTCTACTTGGAATCCATTTCATCCCTCTGAAGCCAAGCCAAGACAAGTAAGGGAATCCCAATATCCTTTAAGCAGATGCTCCCCACCACCCCAGCCCCTGGCAGCCACCTGTCTGGAATCCATTTCTATTGACTGACCTATTCTGGATGTTGTGCAAAAATGGAATCACACCACAGGTGACCTTCTGTGCCAGGTTCTTTTCACTTAGCATAATATTCTCGAGGCATCTGAGACTTTTACCTAAACTCTCTGCAGGGAGATTAGCAACTGCCCTGTCTACGGGTTGCTGAAAAGCACCTATTGGAATACGAGAACCAACAATATTTATATTGTTTCAAGCAGGTGAAAAGTCATCAGGGACTCCTGTCTGTGACATCATGGCTGTGGAGATGCGCTGACTGGCCCTCACGCTGCAGACTCCAGAGGATGGTGGTGAAGACGTAAAAGAGCTTCAGTGAGCTGACCAGTTGAAAGAGACATGCAGAGGCAAAGGCAAGGTGGCGGTGGAGGCAGGGGGAGGGGAAGGCAGCAAGAAAGCTGATTCAGCTCTCAGGACACTTGTTTAGGTGAGACTACTAGAACTTGAGTTTCAGAGTCTAGACTGCTGTGAGGGCAAAAGATAAAGCTCTGGGTGGGTCTGCTGAGGGTGGGGCACCCTCTGTCTGCAGAAAACCTACACTGGTTATAATACTACGGCCACTGGATGCTGCCCAGTCAGCCCGATTTATGGGACGCCCCTGCCAAGAGTACACCTGTGCTCCACAGAGTTTTCAGTGGTTGGCTTTTTAAAAGCAGATTGCCTGCACTTTTTTCCAAGGTAACTCCAGGTGGACTTGAACCTCCAACCTTTTGATTGGCAGCTATCAGTGTTAACTCTTGGCACCATTTGCACTCCCTCAATATAATATTTACTGAGAAATAACTCTGCTGCCACCCTCCTTTTGAGGACTACAAGGAAATCTTGAACTCTGGCCACGTGGAGAGGAAGATTTCTCCATGAGAATCTGTAACCCCAAGCCAGCCTGTTAAGATTTTTGCTGCTGAATCCCCCTGCTGAGCAGCTCCTAAACAACTTCAGGTGAGACGTGCACATGCCTCACTCCAGGGCCTGGCTGACCCTCCCGGCCCCAAGACCCCCTCTTCAATCCAGGCCTCTACATATTCCCACAGATAACGTTCCAAGAAATACAGGCTCCCTCTCTAAACTCCAGCTCCAAAGTCAGATGTGTTGGGAGGCCGGGGGAGCACCACACACAACCAGCAGACCCCCTTCCCAGGGCTCTGACACTGGAGCCCACAAACTGAAAACATAACATCGATATGTGCAAGGAAGACTTTATAAAGGATTAACAATTTGAAAAACAGAAAGCTGCTGCCCAGTCAGATATTTAAACACAAACCCTCACACACATACACACAAAAAACAAAAAAACAAAGATCACATAGAAATAAAGCACATGATAGCGAAACTGACTAAGAGATGCCTACAGTGGGTGGGAACAAGAGTCATTACAGTGCTGTTCAAGTAATTCATAATCAGTTACTTAGGAAACAGTCATTAAATTAATTAAATGAGAATTGTTTAATGACTTACAGTCCAGATTTTGTCTTTCCTTGAGTACCCTGGGTATCACCTACCACTAACCCATGAAGGGCGGTCCAGGCAGCAGGACATCCCTGGGAGCTGATGGGAAGCGAGATTCTCAAGCCTGCCACCCACTGAGCAGACTCTGCACAGCAACAAGACCCCTGGTGATCCAGGGACACACTGACGTTTAGGAAACCCAGGGGCACAGCTTCATGCCTGCTGGCGTCCTTCCGAGAATGGACACTGGGGCATGCACTTACACAGATGTGACTGATGAGTTCAGTGCTGAGTCTTTCTGCCAGACATGGAACCGTGGCCTTCCCTTCCTCCAGGAGAACCCTGAAAGATCACAGCAGAGACGTCCATCTCGATGCAGCCATAAAATGCAAGTCTGTGTTCTTTACATAGGCAGAAAATGAAACTCCAGATATATCCAGTTACGTGACTAAGCACAATCCCTTGCAAGTACAGAATAACTGGATTTTAACTATTGTGGATATTTCAGTGATGTTACGGAGTATCCCTTCCAGCTGACATAATAAGTGTGTCTCTCAGAATCTCACCCTTATAGTAATAAAAAAGCAAACTAAATGTTGTCATCAAGTTGATTCCGACCCACGGATCCTCTATGTGTGTTAGAGAAGAACTGCACTGCATGGGGGATTTAATAAATGTGACCTTTAGGAACTAGATTACCAGCTCTTTCCTCGGAGGCACCTCTGAATTGATTCAAATTGCCAACCTCCTGGTGAGCAGCTTAACCTTTAAGCATTTTTGCCAAGCAAGGACTCCTGACTCTTGGAGTAGGTCTTTATAAACATACATGTATACACCTGGAGATGTTTTCATCATGCACATATAAATATTCACACACACACACACATTTGTATCCATGTAACACATTTAACAGTATAAACAATTCACATAGGTACAAATGTGCATTTCTGCATATCCACATGAGTGCTTATATGAATACTAAACTAGAGAAAACACATCCTTCCTCAAGATAAGAAGTTAAAATCATGGAGGGCCTGGAAGACAGAGACCAAAGCACAGTATTTTAAAGACGAAAAGACTAGAAAGTTCTTTTGATTTTAGATAATGAGAATATGTAAAGTTTGCAGGAATCTAGGAAGACGGCATCTTTTTACTGCTATCCCAATTTGTATTCACAGGGTAAAGCCCTGCAGTTCTCTAAGAAGGCACTGGTGGATCCGTGGTAGAACTCATGCCTTCCATATGTGGGAGACCCAGGTTTGATTCCCAGCCCCAGCACTTCATGCACAGCCACCATGCATGTGACAGTGTTCTTTCAGCAGCCCACTGCAGCATGTACCTAAAATGCTCATTGTCCTCAAAGAAGGCCTGCTCTCTCTGCAGCGCCTCGGCCAGGCTCAGCTTGGCCTGGATGTCCTGCTGGCCTCGGCACTTGACAATCATGTAGCCCTTCTTCAGGTGACACACGAGGTTGCGTACCACGTCCACCACCTTCTCCTCTGTGCCTCTGTCCACCAGGTCAGGCTTGGTCAAGATGCCTGAGAGCAGGACAGTATCAGTTAGAGAAGAGGGATAGTCACGACTGACAGTCACAAGTGACAGCTTGCTCCTAAGGTCCTCAGCCTCCCACCCTTGCTAGAGGGCAAATGAGAGCCCTTCCAGACTGAGGTGCAATGTGGTGCTCCTGTCCAGTGAGAGAATTACAGCCAGGGTTATGAAGATGGAGACTCCTTCTGTGAGCCGCTACAGAGGCTCCTCCTGAGGTTAATTTCACCCATTCTGGAATCCATGCACAAGACACAACATTTATGATGACCTTTTATTTTACTTTTGGCATGGAAGAATTCCCTCTCCAATGTAATGATTCCCAAACTCCTCTCAGTAGGAGCGTCAATGCAAAAATGAAAGCTAGAATGCAGAGTCTCAGGCCCTGCCATGGAGATTCTGATTCAGGAACCAGGAGTTTTAAAATTTCTCCACTTATTTCTGATGCAGGTGGTGCCTATCTACATGCTGAGAAACCATGGTCCAGCCTGGATCTGTGACATAAATATGGAGACCAGAGCTAAATGAAAGTGTGGGGCCCCTTGTTCAAATATTAACTATTTCAAGATGGCAAGAGCAGAGCTTTATACAGGCGCCCAGCCCTATGGGACTGATGAGTAAGTAGCACACCCATGAAGGTGGCCCTTGCCTAACCATAGGGTTTACTGTATCCACTGGTCCTTGTTTTCCTGGAGCTGACACTCAATCCTGGAGAAGGCCAGCAGTAGAACAAGCAGGAGAATGATAGCCACCAGGCTAAGGATGGTGGAGAAGGAAGATGGAAAGAGATTGGACCTGACAGCATGACTGAGCTGCTGTGCAGGTGTGGGCAGCCTTTATTCAAAAGTCACGTGAAAATAAATCACCACTTGTTTAAGCCACTGTAGTCAGGTTTTCTGTTACTTGCAGCCAAATGCAGTCCTTGTTTTTTATGCTTTAGAGCTAATCAGTCACCCATTAAACAATCAATATGCCAGTTTTGCAGTGACACTGGTTGCCATCCCCTCGATGTTACAACAGTCTCTCTCCCCTTCCGCACCCAGGCTTCCTTGTTTCCATTTGTCCAGTTTTCCTCTCCCTTCCTGCTTCCTAGTCTTTGCTTTTGAACTCTTGTGCCTGTTTAGTCTCAAACATAATTCAGCTATGAAACACATTCCTCACATGTGTTATTGTTTGCTCCATATACCGGTCTAATCGTTGGCTGATGGGTAGATCTTGGCAGTGACTTCAGTGTTGAGTTCAAAGGGTATCTCCGGCTATACTCTCGGGGTTGTTCCTGTCTGTCAGGTTGTGGCCTTGAATAAAGCCCTGTAACCAGCCTAAATGGGCATCCAATCTGTCACCTTTGCAATTCTTACACGCTGGATGCAGCTCCACCCTCTAGATGTGTGCCAAGAAACTCCCAGCTGGATTTAGGAGATACTTTTCCACTCTGAAACCACCCATGAACTTTAGGTTCTCCCCAGTTCTTACCTATGGTCCTGTCTCCATCAGGGTCCACTTCCTGAGCCATGCTGAGTGCCTCTGTGGTCGCGATGTCCACATTACTGGGCACCACCACCAAGTTGATGGTCTCTTGTTTGTTGATGTACTTTCTGATGAGGCTTTTGATCTTAAGAAAATGTGAGGATATGACCCATGAGTATTGCAAAGGGGAATGAGAGTCAGACAGGTTCGGACCTTTTACTTGCTACAAGACCCCAGAGTCCCAGGGCTTCATCCCCCAAAGAAGTAACACAGGGAAATGATCCCACTAAGACGAGCTGGTGGCACCTCCCCAGCCAGCATTGTGAGAAACTGTTCTCTGAGGAAGAAACATGGCTAGCATGTCAAGGAAAACTGCAAGTTTGTGATGTTCAATTGTATGTGTCAACGTGGCTGGGCTAGAGTGCCCAGTTGTCTGGTCAAAGAGTACTCTGGGAGTGGCTATAAAAGTGATCTGTAGACGGCACTTGACTGGCTTTTTAGATGTGTTTAGTATCTGTGATCATCTGACGCTAAGAAACAGAGATTATCTTCTAAAATGTGCTTGCTCTTTATCCAATCAACTGAAGTCTTAAGAGCAAAAAGTGAGGTTTCCAAGGGGAAAAGGAATTCTGATTTACGACTAGTATGAATACACCGATCTGGAGCTTCCGGCCTCCTGAATGAACTACACATTCTGGACTTGCCATTACACACAATCACATAGGTAATTCTTTCAATTCCATCAATGTTGCTCTGTGTGTGCATGCGCACATGAACATACAAACACACACACATCCTATTGGCCATGTTCCTCTGCAGCATCCTGGCTAGCTCATGGTTTTAGGTGATTAATTATCACTTAAAACCTCGAAGCTGACGGCTCGATAAAAGACATCAAATGTATAGACTGACTCACCCCCAAACCTTCAACCAGGGAGTGAGATCCGGCTGTCCTCAGACATCATTCTGCCCATTTCTAATGCTCTCTTGTCCCACACAGAATTTCTTCCTGAAAACTATCAGTTTAGATCTGCTACCAAATGTAGCTATGACCAAGAATGAGTCTTCACAGAAAACAAAGCAAGTGCACAGCCTGCTTATCACTTTGCTAGGCAGCCTCTCTCCAGAGAAGCCTCCATCAGACATGACCAGGAGGCGGCAATGCAGTCCCCTACTTATGCCTCCAAATACTCACTCTTCAAAACTCAGCCCTTAGCTGGCTGTCGTTCTAATGCAGCATCCCACCTCTGTTCCCATCCCTCAAGGCCAAGGCCACTCAGAGTCGGAAGTCTCACCTGTCGGCCAATGTCGGCTGGCTGATTGCCCACAGCCACCCGCGTTATACCGGGAAGGTCAATCAAGGTCAGATCCGGGACATCTGGGGAGCTGACCTCCAGACTAATGAGCTCATGACTGATCCCCAGTCCTTCCCCAGCGATGACATTCTGGGCTAAGGAAGAGGAACAAAGGAAAAAGGGAACAGACTCAGGATGAAAGTGTCTCATCACAGGAAATGCTGTGAGAGCTCTTCCATTGGCTATGACTCCAGATGCTCTATGACAGAGGCATGTTTGTAGCAGATTCACTTTTCTAGGATTGGAGCTACAAGGGTCATCCAAGGGCAACTCAGCACTTCCCTACCAGAGGCCAGAACTGTCTGAAGAGCCACCCACTGGGACCATCTTCATGGGAAATGACCACCCTGTACCAGCCCAAAGCTGAGAAGAGGTACAGACTTCCTCCTGGTGTTATGGCTACATCCATCCACTGACGGTAGATTCAGTGAAGTAACCTATCATCTAATAAGACACAAGGGGATTCCTAAAAGTATGAATATCGAAGTATATGGGATGTGTGGAAAGTTCCTGTTTTAGGCAAGATGAACGGGGCCACATTTCATTAAGAGACTTTTTTTGCTTCTTGTTCCTTAATATGAAAACTAAAGTTTTAGGAAATGAAATTTAGTTCACCAACTATTAACTAATAATTCTAACTTTATGTTCTATTCTCTTCTGCACCCAGAATACTTTTTTGGCACATTTGGTATTATCTAGAGCTTAGACTGGAAATCCTGGTGGCATAGCGGGTTAAGCGCTATGTCTGCTAACCAAGAAGTTGGTTGTTCAAATCCACCACGTGCTCCTTGGAAACTCTATCGGGCAGTTCTATCCTGACCTATAGGGTCACTATGAATCAGACCCAATGGACATTTAGAGCTTAGATGGGAAACCATCACAACAATAACATGGGTGGCTTTGTTGGCGCATTGTTCCTCAATATCAAGCCGCCCCTTACCCTAGCTGACAAAACCTTCAGTGTGTTGCTGGCCAAGTAGCTCTTTTGATGAAAGCACTACCACATTTCCCAGGCTTTCATGCAGCCAGATACAGTCATGAGATCACGTTCTGGTAAGTAAGGTATATGTGAAAACGGAGTGTGCAACTTCCAGAAAGTGTACTTGGTGGGCAGGGGTGTGTCTGCAAATGTCCAGCAGGTGGAATGTAGACTCAACGACCCAATTGTGAGGTATTTTGGGAACAAATGCCACTTATAATAGAACAAAAGACAGAGGGAGCCAGGGCTTTTGACACTGTGGAAACCCAAACCCAAGTCTGGTCTGTTGTGTCGGAGCTTGAACTTGAGAAGGAAGTTGGCACCTAGCTGGAGATATCACTGTTTTGCCATCTGTGTGTGCAAATCACCTCAATGACCCTTGTATACCTCCCTTTACAGTATGACATTGCCACTTCTCCCACAGAAAGAGAGGCCATTTCTCCCTCTGCTCCTTGTTACTAGGTTTGGCTATGTGATTTTTTTGGCCAATGGTCATTAGAAAAGGTGAAATTAGTAGACAGCTCTGAGGATATTGAAGCAATGGAGCTTGCCTTCTCTTGCTGCTGGAAAGTTGAAGTTCACTCAGAAGCATCTTGAAGAAAGGCCTGGTGATTTACTTCAGAAAAATCACCCATTGAAAATATTATGGAGTGTTGTTCTACACGGACACACATGAGGTCATCACGAGTCTGAACTCACTCTACGTCAGTCTCTCAGTAGACTCATGATATGGTTGCTGAGTCAGAACTGACTTAGAGACAGTGGTTTTGTGAGTCTGGTAGAAGGTCAAAAGCAGGTAGACAGATGGCCCAGTCATCCTAACTGATGCCTTTGACATGTGACTGAGGCCATCCTAGATCACCTAGCTCTAGACACGCCAGCCCACATGAGAAGAACTCCCATCACATGCATTGTATCATGAGAAAACAAGAGATTTTGAGACATTCAACTTCAAAATGAGTTTGTTATCTAGGAAGAGGTAATCAATGTGCAATTAAGTTTTCTGTCACAGGCAGCCAATCTAACCCAAACTAATACAAAATTCTGTTTGTTCTGAAAGAGTATCTAGCTTTCCCAAAAACAGTCAACAAATTTTAATTTTTGATCCCTCCTTTATGGATGGCAAATCCATGCTTTCCTATTGCTGGCTGCTTATTCATACAACTTTCATATCTACTCCCACTGACTAAAACTTAACGATGTCACAAGCTCGGAAAAAATTAAAATCAGTGAGGAAGAAGATACTTATCTGGAGGTCACACACATGGAGTAATAAGATAGAAGGAGCCTGGGCTCTGGACACCATCTCACTCATCATTCCTGCTCTTTATTGAACACTTTGAAATTATTTACACGTGTTCTAGTGCTATAATCCCCTTTACATGTTTCCAGTTCATCAAACTGATCTCTGTGATTTTCATTTATTGATGGCTGCCTTAAACTAGCCTAGGGTATGATTATGCAAACACATATATTCTCCTCAGACAGCAAAGGCCATGCCTTCTGAGTAGGATCTGGTGATGACCCAGTAAGAGCTTTGGAATGTTCTTTTAAAGGTTGACAAGTATAACAGATTCCATGGCACCCACATACCAATTTTTCTTACATCAGACATGTGGAGTGACAAGTCTCCTGATAAGGAGCAAATCCTCCCCACTTGGAAGCAAGCTTTACATTTTAAAATTGATGTGATTCTCATATAATTAATTCCACACTGCACAGTAACTTACCAACGTCAGATTAGGTGCAATAGCACCAATCTTTACGAGGGTGAAAGAAGAAAAAGTGAGGGAGCTAGAGATCTCGTGTGGAGGAGAACGGGAAAGGAGGCTTCTAAGGTATCAGGAAAGCTCAGAAAGGGGAGAGTGGGAACAGCTTCCTGGGGAGGCCACCCTCCTGACAAGGTTGGGCCAGGCACCAAAACATGATGATGAACAAACTAACCACACTCACCTTTGTTCACTTCCCCTTCCACCTCCGAAGGGTCTGAAATGTCGATCTCCAAGTCCTTGTAGCTGACCTTCCCTTTCCACCCTTCTTCATGTGTAAGTTTTTTCAGCTTGAGCACGAGAGGACATCTTGTCACAATACCTAGGAAGGCCATTTCCACATCAGCTCCTATGCTCTACTCTTAAAAATCCCCTGAGTTGGCCTTGGATCACCACACTGGTGACTGATCCCAGGGCTTCGCAATCTTCCACATAGTTATCTGGAGAGACTGCTAAAATTCAGACTTTCAGGTCTGAGCCTCAGATGCATTATATCTGGTGTGACCCCACAACAAGTAGCATTCCCCAAAACTCATGTCCACTTGGAACCTAAGAATGGAACCTTCTGGGGAAAAGTGTCTTGCAAGTGTAATTAGTTAAGGTAAAGTCACAATGGAGTTGGTGGGCCCTAAGTCTAGTGACTAGCATCCTTATAAGGAAAAGGAGAACAGACAAGCAGACACTGTAGGGACATGCCACGGGAAGATGGAGGCAGATTGTAATGATGCATCTACAAACGGAGGAATTACAAGGATTCACAGCAACCAACAGAAGGCAGGAAGGAGCAAAGAAGGATTCTTCCCTGGAGGCTTCAGAGAGAACACACACAGTGACTCTGAACTGGGACTTTTAGTCCCCAGAACCATGAAACAATAAATCTCTGTTGTCTTAGGTCCCTGTGTGTGGCACTTATCCCAGCAGCCACACGGGAGTCATAGAGGGTCCAGGCAGCTCTTGTTCATGAATGACTGGAAGCCACCACCTCACACTTCCTGCTCATCCCTGAATTCTGCCACCAGTTTAGGTGACAAACTGTAGTGGGAAATCCCCAAACTTATGCACACCTCCTCCCCTAGGCCTCCAAATATATACCCTCCATTTCCACCCAGAGGCCCAGCATCTAACCTGGCCTTCTAACTAAGGTCAGATCTGTGCAGGAGCAATCTTTTGATCAAAGGACAAGTCGTTCATACTCAGAACTACTTTCCAAATCTTCCCTACCTTTTGGGAATGTCCATCTCAGGTGTCACCTCCGTCCTGGAGCGCTTATGGGGATTCTCCCTCCATTGTTATTCCGGGTCTTGCAGCTCAAATACATTTCTAATCTGAGGGCTACTCTTTGCCCTCCAAAACACAGTAGGCCCCAAGAAGAGCTTGGGAAGACACCTGGATGCAGGCAGTTCTGGGCTGGGGATCCACATGCACTTACTCAACCCTCCACAACCTGCAGGTCACAAGCCCACCCTTCAGAAACAAGCTAGGAGAGAGAGAGAGAGAGTCCTCACCACTCCCCCTGGGCAGGGCAACGCCAGATAGCGCCTCCAGCACTGAGCTCTTCCCCGAGCTCTGGTCACCGATGACAGCGATGGCAGGCAGTGGCAGGTCCTGCTCCACACCCAGGGCCCGCAGGGAGTCGATGAGGTCGATGCAGGGGCGCACTTTCTCCTCATACTGGCTGCACAGGCTGCTTGTGGTCCCCTGCGGGAGGCAGAAATCAAAGTGCTAACAGGTCTGCAGGTCATGTTCCTTTGCATGTATGTGCTGGTCATGGTTTTTATACAGGAGCAAGCTGGGTGTAGTTTTGTTCCTTCCTCTACAGTGGAGCCCTGGTGCTCGAGCTGCCAATGCAAATGTCAACAGTTCAAATCCACCAGCCACTCCTTGGATACTCTATGGGGCAGCTCTCTGCTGTCTTACAGGTTTACTATGAGTCAGAATTGACTCAGTGGAAATGGGTTTTTTTGTTTTGTTTTTTATACTGGAGTTCTACAGCCTCAGTGATGAAGGTTTGTCTACTAACTGAAAGGATCGTGGCTTGAACCCACCAGACACTCTTTGGGTGTCAGATGTGGCAGTCTTCTGTAAAGGCTTATGGCCTTGGAAACCGTATGAGGCAGTTCTTCATTGTGCTATAGGGTTGACTATGAGTTGGAATCAAGTCGATGGTAGTTCGCTTGTTTTGCGGGGTTTTATAGTGATTGTCAGAGTTGCTGGGTTGTGCAGTTAAATCCTCGCTTACTAATGGAAAGCTTGGCAATGTAAGTTTGCCCAGAAGTGCATCAGAAAAAAGGCCTGGTGTGTCGCTTGCTGTCTCTTTACTGGAGCATTCAGTCCATTTACATTCAGTGTAATTACTGATAGGTATGTGCTTAGTGCCATCATTTAGACATAATTATTTTTATGTTGATGTTTTCTATATTGCTCTTAATATTCTGTTCTGGGTCGTTGTTTTTTATGGGTTGACTTTTCACTGTTGGTTTTGTGTTTGTTGAGACTCCTGCACTGCATTTCTTGTTTTGATATGTTGCACTGTTATTTTGCTTTGCAGCTACACCTATGATCCCCCTTAACATATGAAGATCAAACCCAATTTTAACTTTTGCATAACTCTTTAACTTCCTTTCCATCTGAAAGGACTATAACTAGTGTGGTATATCCCTCTTTTTAGTGTGATGGTGTCATAGTTTTCATGATGTGATCACTGATTCTCTTTTTTTAATATTGTGGCTTTGATTAAGTTTTGTGACTTCCCTAACTGAGTAGAATTCTGGATGCTGTGTCCTGCAATGCCACTTTAAATATACTTTTAGTGGCTTTGTTTTTCTAAGCAAAGAGCTTCTTTCAGTATTTCATGTAGTTTTTATTTAGTTTTTACAAAGCTTCTAAGCTTCTCTTTATCTGCAAATGTCTTAACTTCACCGTCATATCTGATAGACAATTTTGTAGGATATGTAATTCTTGGTTGAAAGTTTTTCTCCTTCAGCGCTCTGAATGTGTCATCCCACTGTTTTATAGCCAACATTGTTTCTGCAGAGAAGTCAGACAACAGCCTAAATGGTTTCCCTTGGAATGTTAGCTTTGCTTTGAGCCTTGCTGCCTTCAAAAGCATCTGTTTATGTTTTATTTTATTAAGCTTGATTATAATACATCTTGGTGTCTTTC
Source organism: Heterohyrax brucei (assembly GCA_028571685.1). Classification (NCBI taxonomy): domain Eukaryota; kingdom Metazoa; phylum Chordata; class Mammalia; order Hyracoidea; family Procaviidae; genus Heterohyrax; species Heterohyrax brucei. Next base: position 33,171,525 of record CM053157.1, on the reverse strand, counting down.
TTTTGGCTTCTAGCTTTTGTGGTGTATGAGACACATCTTGAATACCTATGTTCTCTTTGTTCATAATCTCAGGGAAGTTTTCTGTCAGCATCTCTACAGCAATGCTCTCTGTGTTGTCATCTACCCCTCCTTGTTCAAGAACTCCAATCAAACGTAAATTTTCCCTAAGTCTAACTTCCATCTGCTCAATTCTACTCTTTTGGCTTTGGACTAAATTATCTAATTCTGTAATTTTGTTATTGATCTGATGTATTTCAGATCATTCATGTTCCATTAGTTCAAAAGCTTAATTTTTCATTTAGTTCTGCTGCATTTTGTTTAATCTCTAGGAGGATTCTACATATAATTCGTTAGTACTTGACCTCCAATAGATTCAGTAAGGCTTCCTCATTTAGGAATTTTTAAAAATCTTTATCTTGGGTGTTTTCTGGAGCATTTAAAGGCTGCTTCTTTAAATGATTACATGCCATCTACATGCATCTAGACACTGTTTGATTTCTCTGATGTTACCTCAACATGAGGTGAGATGTAGATCTAAGAAAGGAGATGGTTACTAGCCATCTCTAGTGATTTGCCCCAGGTGAACTTTCTGGGATGGAAGTCGGCTTACTGGGTGGCAAAGATGCCACCCCGCTTATGGAGATACTGGGAGCTGTCAGCCAACCCTACAATATAGGTCAGAAAAAGGTGAGGGGAAAAGCTGCCGAGCCTCTCAACAGGCAGATCTCCAGGCAAATATATAGGCCTCTCAACCTTAAAAGCAAACTTCACTTCTATATGGGGAACTGTCCCAAGTGCTGAACTAGGAGCTGTCCAATGTGCTCACTGAAAACAAGCTGTCAGGAGCAGCACACTATGCCTTCTGGCTGATAATGAAAGTATGCTACCAGCTGTTTGTAGAAGCTGCAGTTCTGTGATACAGTGAAACAGCAGAAGTTGAGGTCACATGGCTGCTGGCTCACTTTTGAGAGGGGAAGATTAGTCTGATACTGCTGCCTAGTCAAATATGCCAGGTCCTAGAGCTACCCAAAAGTTCAGTGCCCCATACAAATATCATTCCAGGCCTTAGTTCTCAGATGGAAATGAGGAGATATGTGTCTACTTTGCCATCTTTTTGGAATGCTATGTACCAAGCTAACAACATACAAAGAAGAGCACAGGTAGCAATACTAATAATCTCAGATAAAATAGATTTTAGTGTAAAATCCACTATTGTGGACAAGGATGGTCACTATTTATTGCTGAAAGATTCAATACTCAAGCAGGACTTAATGATACTAAATATTTATGCACCCAATATCAGAGCATCTAAATACATTGAACAAACACTGACAATACTGAAAAATGAGACAGATCACAGTAACAGTGGGAGACTTCAACACTTCCCTTTCAGTTGTGGATAGATCATTCAGAAAAAGCTCAATAAAGATATGGAAGATCTTATTGCAAAGATTAACCAACTTGAACTTATCGACACATACAGAGCTTTTCACCCATCAACAGACAAGTACACCTTCTACTCCAATGCACATGGAACATTCTCCAGAATAGACCATGTATTAGGTCATAAAACAATTCTCTATAAAATACAAACCACTGATTTACTGCAAAGTACCATCTCACATAGAGCCATAAAAGTTGAAATCAATAGCAAAAAAATCACACGTAGAAATTAAAACTTATGCATACTGAACAAGACTTTGCTCAAAAAGCCTTGTGTTATAGAAGAAATTAAGGACAAAATAAAGAAATCTATGGACTCAAACAAGAATGAAAACACATCCTACCAGAACCTATAGGATACAGCCAAAGTGGTGTTCAGGTCAATTTATCGCTATAATTGCACACATCCAGAAAGAAGAAAAGGCCCAAATTAAAGAATTAACCTTATAGCTTGAACAAGTAGAAAGAGCAACACAGAAACCCCTCAGGCACCAGAAGAAAACAGATCATAAAGATCAGAGCAGAACCGAATGAATCAGAGAATAGAAGAACAATCAAAAAATTAACAAAACCCAAAGATGGTTTTTTGAAAAAATCAACAAAATTGATAAACCACTGGCTAAACTTACAAAATAAAAACATCTGAAGATACAAATAACCTGATTAGGAAATGAGATGGAAGGTGTTATAACACACCCAGCTGAAATAAAAAAATATCATAACAGAACACTATCTATGAAAGGCTGTACTCTAACAGCCTTGAAAACCTAGAAGAAATGGACAAATTTCTAGATTCATATCACTCACCAAGATTATCACAAGGAGAAGTAGATCAACTTAATAAATCCATCACAAAGGAAGACATTTAAAAAGTTATCAAAAACTACCAACTAAAAAAGTCCTGACCCAGGCAGCTGCACCAGAGAATTTTACCCAACTTTTAGAGAAGAGTTAACTCTGATACTATTGAGACAATTTGACAGCATAGAAAGGGATGGAATACTCCGAAATTCATTCTATGAATCAGCATAACCCTGATACCAAAGCCAGGGAAAGATCCTACAAAAAAAGAAAATTACAGACTGATATTATTCATGAACCTAGATGCAAAAATCAACAAAATTTTAGCCAACAGGATTCAACAGCATATAAAAAAAATAATTCATCATGATCAAAGTTGGTTTCATTCCAGGGATGCAAGGCTGGTTGAACATCAAAAAAAAAAAAAAAATTATTGCAATCAACCACATTAATAACACAAAAGACAAGAATCACCTGATTTTACCAGTTGATGCAGAAAAGGCATTTGACAAAGTCCAACACCCATTCGTGCTAAAAACTCTCAGAAAAAAAAAAAGAATAGAGGGGAAATTCCTCAATTTTATTAGTGGCATCTACACAAAGCCAACTGCCTTCATTGCCCTAAATGGTGAAAGATTGAAAGAATTCCCCTCGAGAATGGGAAGTAGAAGGAGGCCCACTCTCACCACTTTTATTCAACATTGTGCTAGAAGTTCTAGCCAGCACAATTAGACAAGACAAAGAAATAAAGGCCACCCACATTGGCAATGAAGAAGTACAAATCTCCCTATTTGCAGATGATATGATTGTATATACAGGCAATCCAAAGGAATCTATAAGTAAACTACTGGAACTAATAGAGGAGTTCAGCCAAGTATCAGGATACAAGGTAAACAGAAGTAAATCAGTAGGATTCCTTTATATCAACAAAGACTTCATGAAAGAAGAAATCACCAGATCAATACCATTTACTACAGCCCCCAAGAAGATAAAATATCTAGAAATAAACCTAACTAGAGAAATAAGAGACCTATACAGAGCGAACAATAAGGCCTTACTGCAAGAAACCAAAAAAGACTTACAAAATTGGAGAAACCTACCCTGCAGAGAATGGGAATTCCAGAGCACCTAACTGTGCTCTTAAGGAATCTGTATATGGATCAAGAGGCAGTAGTGTGAACAGAACAGGGAGACACTGCATGGTTTAAAGTGATCTACTTACGCAATGCAATTCCAGTGCAAATTTCAGTTCATTTTTTTTTTAATGTGATGGAGAAACATATCACCAACTTTGTTTGGAAAGGGAAGAAACTGTGGCTTAGTGAAGCACTACTGAAGAAGATGCCTTTAAAGTCTGGTGTTGGAGAAGAAAGTTGAAAGTACCACGGACTGCCAAAAGAACCAACAGCTCTATTCTGTATGACATACAACCAGAGTGCTCCTTGGAAGCCAGGGTGGCAAGACTGCGTCTTACATACTTTGGACACATTGTCAGGAAAGATCAGCCCCTGGAGAAGGACAGCATGCTTGGTAGATTGGAGGGTGAGCCAAAAAGAGGAAGACCCTTGATGAGATGGATCGACACAGTGGCCGCAACAATGGGCTTAAGCATAAAAACAGTAGTGGCCATGGTGCAAGACTGGGCAGTGTTTCGTTCTGTTGCTCATAGGGTCGCTATGAGTTGGAACTGACTTGAGAGCATCTAACAACAACAACAAACTGTAGAAGAGGAACAAAATGGGAGGTCTCACACTACCCGACCTCAGAAACTATTACCCTGCTACAGTAGTCAAACCAGCCCGGTACTGGTACACAAAGACATATATAGACCAGTGGAATAGAGTAGAGACCCCAGAGATGCCACCATCCTCTTATGAACAGCTGATGTTTGACAAAGGCCCTAGGATTTTAAACTGGGGTAAAAACAGTCTCTTTAGCAAATGGTGCTGGCAAAATTGGATATCCATCTGCAAAAAACTGAAAAGCCAAAAAAAAAAAAACGGAAACAAGAGTCATATCTCACAAAAACTAACTTGAAACGGATCAAGGACCTAGATATCAAACATTAAATGATAAAAATCATGCAAGAAAAAACAGGATCAATTATGGATGTTCTATTACACAGTTTAGAAAGACTTCAAAATCTAACAAAGCATGATTAATAGAAAACAGATAAATGGGAATTAATAAAAATCAAACACTTTTGCCCCCCCTAAAGACTTTATCAAAAGAGTTAAAAGACCACCAACAGAATGGGAAAAAATATTTGGCAACTACATGTCAGACTATCATCTGATCTCCATAATCTATAAGGTTCTGCAAAATATCTACAAGAAAAAGGCAAATAACTCAATCAAGTGATGGACAAAGGAGACGGGCAGACATTTCACTAGAGAGGACATCCAGGCAGCTGAAAGACATATGAGAACATGCTTACAATCACTAGCTATCAGAGAAATCCAAATTAAAATGACAATGAGATATCATCTCACTCCAACAAGGTTGGCCACGATCCAAAAAACACAAAACAACAAATGTTGGAGAGACTGTAGAGAGATTGGAATTCTCCTACATTGCTGGTAGGATTGCAAGTTGGTGCAACCTCTATGGAAAGCAATCTGGCATTTCCTTAAAAAGCTGGAAATAGATATACCATTTGATTCTGTAATTTCACTGCTTCGAATTTATCCTCCAGAAACAAAGGCTGTCACACGAACATTCACATGTACATGAATGTCCACTGCAGCACAGTCCACAGTAGCTAAAAGATGGAATCAACCCAGATGCCCATCAACAGATGACTGAATAAAGAAACTACGGTACATATACTCAATGGAACACTATGCTATGATAAAAAACAATGATGATTTTAGAGAACATCTCATAATATGGTTTCAACTGGAAGATATTACGCTGAGTGAAATCAGTGTCAAAAGGACAAATATTATATGATACCACTGCCATAAGGACCTAAAAATAGAATTATCTACAGAAGAAAGTAATTTTGTTGGCTATAAGGGTTGGGGGGTGATGAGGGTTTATCATAGATGAAATACATTTTAAATGTAATATATATATATATATATATGTATACACATATATGTAAAAAAGAAAGAAAAGGAAAAAGGCCTGGTAATCTACTTTGAAAAGATGACCGCCATTGAAAACCCCATGGTGCACAGTTCTACTCTGATACACATGATGTCCCCACGACATGGGGTCAACTTGATGGTAACTGGCATATCAGTTATCAGGTCACTCCAACAGCATTCCTTGGGACCAGAGGCCCCAGGTCTGTCTTCCTGGGAGCTCAGTGACCTGGGACTCTTCACTCTGAATAAATGGACTCTTCAGCACCAAGGAAGACCCAGAGAAGAAAGAAAGACTAGCACAAGAATCTACCACAATAAATGATGGCACCTAGAGAAAGGCAAACCGAGTTAGTAAAAATCATGGGAGGAACTTCTATTTCTAGCCATGACTGAGGGACATGGACTTGATTTCTTCTCCCTCTGGATAAGCAGAAAACTGGGCAAAATGTATGAACAGTTCTCTGATGCCGAGGCCCATCACCCACAGAAGTCCCAGTAGCAAAGCTACACGCCTATGTGATGACAAGCGGAGGCATCTCACCCTTGGCATATTTTTGGCTGTACTCTCCCTGATAATATTTTGCATCCTAATTAAACCTTCCTCAAAAGTACTCTCTCATCTCCTCGCACAAGGATTAAGGAAGATGCTTCTAAGAGGGGCTTTACAACCCCTTCGGCTTATGAAATAACATTGAGGAAACCTGAACGGGAGTTCCTAGAGAAAAGAGCTCAGAGGAATGAATCCTGAAACAGCACGCCCAGCCCAGGAACGCCGAGGCCAGCCCGGCCCCGCTGGCTTCCCCCAGCCACACATACCCTCCACATGTGAAATACAAGATTGCAGGAAGGCCCTAGGAAGCTCCCCAGGGATGATCCCCCTCACAGCCCTTAGATATAGACATCCCACTCCCTGCATCAGGAGGATGGATACGCTCCCAAGCTTATTATAACTGGTATGGCAAATGGGCAAATACTAAAGAAATACCCTTCTTAGAATAGCCAACAGCTTATGTGGTCAAAGAGCAGGATGAAATCACGTCACCTCATTGATTGTATAAAAATAAAGAAAGACAGTCCTTAACAGGTTGCTGACCTCCAGATTCCTGGTTGTCTGAGTCTCTTTCCTTCGCCGACGCTGCCTACGCCTTTGCGATCCCAGACCCTGTCGAGGCTGGCCCCCAGCACTCTGACACTGGAAAAGAGGCAGTACAGGGCTATGCTGCTACTGTTATCAAGTTGTCTTTCAACTTGACAACTTCAATATTTTCTCTGTTGCAACATCATGATTAACGGAGAAAATACTTTGGAATACTGAAGCTGTCCAAGATTTAATTTTACTTGGATCTGCAATCAGTGCCTGCGGAAGCACAGTCAAGTAACTGCATTCTGCAAATCTGCTACAAAAGACCTCTTCAGAGTGTAAAAAGCAGAGACGTCACCCTTGGGACTAAGTCACACCTGACTCAAAGCTATGGCATTTTAGTTGTTTCACATGTATATAAAAGTTGGACAAGGAATGAGGGAAACTGAAGAGGAACTGATGACTTTGAATTATGGTGATGGCAGAGAATATCAAATATAGCATGGACTACCAGACAAACAAACAAATCTGTTTTGCAGGAAGCACAGCTACAGGGTTGCTTAGTAGTAAGGATTGTGAATTCCAGCCTGTTTACTTGGGACATGTTATCAGGAGGGATCACTCCCTGAAAAAGGACATCATGGTTAGTAAAGCAGAAGGTCAGTGAAAAAGAAGAGGACCCTCAAGGAGACAGAGTGACACAGTGGCTGCTAACATAGCAACAACTGTGATGATGGCTTTGTTGCATGTATACAAGGTCACTATGAGTCCCAACAACTCTACCTATCTATACCCAGAAGAAGAAATGCTGGCTTACATGATGCAGTCTTGCTCAACATGACTGGAAAAAGGCCAAGCTGATTACCAAGTAGGTGAAGCACTTTCGATAGCCACATTCAGGGGTGCCAGTTTCCTGCTGCTGCTCACCCAGCAGGCACAGAGAGGACACGGGAGCAAATGCATGGAAATGTAAAAGGCTAGGAGAGATTGTAAAGACCAGTGTTTGCTTGTTTTCCTGTGCCCTTCAATAGTTAACATTATGTAAAATATTGATTTAACACTGTTTGAAATCAGAATCATTCTGAAAGAGACCATCATTCCGTAGTCTTAAAATACACAATAGCATTTGAGCTCTTTCGACTTGCCCACTGTTGCTCACACTGTGGCGCTACAGTCACAGTGAAGTTATCACCATTATGCTCCCTACTTAGAGATGGAAAACCAGGCTTTTATAAAAGCAGAAACAGACATACAAGGGTACATAACAGGAAGTGCCAGCGGTGGCACCTAATTCAGCTCAGACTGATGCAGGAACCCATGTTTGGTACCACAAAACATGTCTTGATTCTGGGAACAAAAATAACTGGTGGCTTCCTGGGGAGGTACTGTCATGATGCTGGCTTCAGAGAGTGTGCAGCTGAGATGGGACCAGGCCCCAGGCAGGTGTTAACGCCAGACTCATGGGCCCACAGCTCAGGCTACTTCCCACATGAGGGAATCAGAGACAATTAGTCTCCCCATACCTAAATTGTACCCCAGCCAGAGTCAGCTATAGAAGACCATCTCCACTTGGGAACTAGCAGAGTGAGAAGAGAATGTTCATCTTGCTCAGGAAAGTCATCCCAGCAGGCACTGAAGGCAGCAGCAGCACAGCTGCTGACACAATGGGCACAACTCAGGTCAGTTTGCTGGACAGAGATTTTCAGACAACAGCTTACCTGGTTCCGGTTTTTCTCTGATATGTATGTGTCATTTGCCAGGGTACCATCTCCATTTAGCAATGGAACACTGTTAGCTGTGGCTGAATCAGGTGTTGCTTTTTCCACCTGGGAATGAACCATCTTCCTCCTTCGTCAATGAAGCCTAAAATCAAGCAGATGAATATTAACAAAAATGAAAAGCTAAGTACATCCGCTTATGGCACCACACCTGTCACTAGAAGGGAAGTTCCTTGAGGGAAGGAACTTGGACATCTTTATTCACAGTAATGTCCTCAGGGCCTAGAAGAGTGTCTGGAACACACTGTGAGCTCTTTAACTCTCTACTTATACAGACATTAAAGGAAGGTTCCAGAAGTAGGGAATGTAAAATGAAGAAAGATGCTACATCTCAGCTCACTGGTCTTCAAGAATATGCTTCCATACCCCAAAAGGTTTTCAAAACAACTAAGTATTTCAGCTCAAAATTTTAGGCTGAATATGAAAATTTTTTTCTCGATAAATTTAAAATCATCATAACAACGAAATTCTACGTGCATCTAAAAAATTTAAATGTAAAACTGTTATAAAACTCTTGCAAAGGTAGCCAATGAAATCTAAATATGCAATTTGATACCCAAATCTTTAGTTAAAAAGAAAATATTAAATCTAAGTCTTTTACATTGTTCTTTGATCCTTGAATTCATATTGTTATTCCATTTCCCCCACATAACGCTATCCTAATGCTATCCATTTGTTTGTGAAAACATTTAATTGATCATTTTATCATGTTTGTCTGTACTGGAAAGAATACACATACATTTGAAGGAGTCTCTGGGTGATGCAAACAATGTGCTGGGATGCTAGGTTAGTGGTTCAAATCCACCCAGGGTGCCTGGGAAGAAAGGGCTGGTGATCTGCTTTGTAAAAAACAGCCACTGAAAAGGTAGGAAACATAGTTCTACTCTGACATACATGGGGTCAACTCGACAGCAACAGGTTTCTTTGTATTAGAAATTAATTTTTTATTAATTTCTGGGACCAGACAACTATAAATGATTAAGTTTTTGGTATCTAATTATCTTTAGATAAAAGTAAAGGAAAAGCTCTTGTCATAGTGGTTAAGAGTGGGGCTGCTAACCAAAAGGTCAGCAGTTCAAATCCACCAGATGCTCCTTGGAAACTCTATGGGGTAGTTCTACTCTGTCCTATAGGGTTGCCTTGCTTCTGAATCAACTGGACGGCAAGGGGGTTGGCTTGGTTTAGTTATAGGCCATGATTAATTTTACAAAATGGCAAAGTAATAACTTACCTCCAAGGATATGTTCTTTTACTTGAAGGGGTAAAACTGGGCAGAGGAAAATAAAGACCTGTTTTCTGACAGCTCCTGGAAAACAACCAAAATACTCAAGTCTTGGGGGGGGGGGTGAATGAGAGTACTCCCCGAGGGCATGCCCATTGCTTCCAGTAATGCAGCATCACCATTCTAATGGTGATGCTTTGAAGTCATGCATATTTTCCAGAATCCTTTCCATAAATCTGGAATATTTGAATTATATGATGCATGTGTAAGGTTCAGAGCCTTGCTGTACCTTCAGCGCCCAGATCAACAATTGGTACTGAAGCTCTCTTGGCTTCTCCTCATGGAACCCTCTCCAAGAACCTCACAATCTTGTCCATAGGGGAAGACTGAAGATGGAAGGTTGATAGAGTCACAGATGAGTGATCAACAGATTGGTAAAGAGTCATCCTCCCAGCAACTCTGTAACTTGCTGTTCCTCCTGAAACTGTTTTTACCCTCCCAAACGCACTGGTATTTACATTATTTTTTTTATAATTAAAAACGTTGAACATGCAGTTCTTTCACAAAATGCGCTCGAACTTCTGCAAGCTCACAGGGCGCCTGGGTAAGGCAGGGGAGGCCTGGCCCCCTGTGGGAAGGGCACTGAGGTGAGATAAAGCAGAAAGCTGAGATGACATCTTACGAGCGCTTTGAAGTCCACAGCTACTGGCTATCATCATTTGATGCTGCTCTCAATAAAAACTTGATTTAAAATTTGACTACATCATTTCAAAAATTCAGTATGCACAGCTAAGCCATCATCCACGGTGGTGGTCTAGGGGTGGGGAGAGTGCAGGCTTGGCAGCTGCCTGGGGTCCTTCCGTAAACCCCCAAGGACGGCCTCGCCTATTCCACTCCTCCCCACCCCCACAAGCACACACACGTCGTCCTCCCAGACTACAGTGGACACTGGGGGATCGGTTCCCACCCCACCCACCACCATCAAGCCCCTCGTCCCCCACCCCGTACCCTCGTGCTAGCTACGGAGGACTGTAGGGTAGCCGGGTAGAACTCAGTACCCTGGGGCATGGCGCCCGGAGGCCTTTCTGCGCATGCCAGATCCGTCTCTCCAATGGAAAATATTTAAAATGGGGTAACTCAGCTACGCAGCGCATCCTCGACAGACCCTCCCCCATTATTCAGCAGGATCTACGAAGACCCCTGATACGAGCGACTCCAAATAGCCCCCTTACTGTCGACTTTGCCTTTCGCACTCGCTTGCAGGTAAAGAAATGCTCATACAGCGATGGCCAGCGTTTGCAGCAATGGATCCGAAACTTTCTCACCTCACCACCCGCCCCGCCCTCCCTCTCCCCCGCCCCACCCTCCCTCTCCCCCGCTGCGCTCAACCTTAACTGGAGTGCGCTGGGCACCTGCTGCCGATCTCCCGCTCTCCCTAAAGCAAAGCGCCCTTATGTTGTAGGACTGTTTTTGATGGGGCTTCAGTGCCCCTCAGCACTGGTCAGAAACAGAATCAAGCGTAGCACGAATCCTTATCACCTCTGTTGTTGTCATTATTGGTACTGTTTCCAGTACCGGGTCCCCGAAATGTCCGTACTCTGGAGAGCTCGGCTCCCAGTCCCCATCCGCTCGCCCCCATTCCGCGGTACGCACCTCCGGGCTGGAGTTCTGCGGACCCCAGAGCGCGACTCGCACCGGTCTCTGCGCAGCTCCCCAGGCCGAAGTCCCAGAGCTCTGGGTTTTAAGCCCCCGCTTGGCGCCGCCCCCAGCCGCGAGGAAACGAAACTCAAGAGGCCAAGCAGTACTGCGGGGCCCACGCGGTCCACGGGACGCAGAAACGAAACCAGCCTGGGAATCTTAGCGCGAGGAGGCGGCCGAGGGGTGCGGGGGAGGGAGAAGATCGGGCTCCTGCTCGATCTGAGCCCAGCAGCTGCTGGCAGTAAGGTAAAGGCTCTCAATGTGGGGGCTCTGGACCAGAAGATAACTGGATATTAGAGTAGATGCCTAATTTGGGGACCCACCCCAAACTGCTGAATCAGAAATTCTGGGGCAGGCTTGACCATCTTGGTTTGAGCAAAGCAAAGGCACGGAAGTTTACTAGACAACATCCAAACACTTTGACAGACTGCGACAGACCAAGTTGCTAGGGCTGGCTTCTGCGATTACAGTCTCCGGGGACATCTAGGTGAATCGGCTCAATGCAGAGCATGGAGAAAATGTTCTACATGCCACTTTGGCCGGTAGCTTCCGGAGTCTTAAAGCCTGTCAGCAGCCATCTGAGATAAATCTATTGATCCCATAACATCCCACCAAAGCAAAGGAGAATGAAGAAAACCAAAACAGAAGCAAAATATTAGTCCAAAGGGCCACATGAACTACAGCCTGCGACAGCTTGGGCCCAGAACAACCAAACAGTGCTCAGCTATCACCAACAACCACTCTAATAGGGATTGCAACAGAAAGTCCTGGAAAGAAGGTAGAAAAATGTACAACAGAACTGAAATTCTCCACAAAAGGACAAGACTTACTGTTCTGACATAGACTGGAGGAACCTGGGAGACTATGGACCCCAACACTTAGAACTCAGAACTGAAACCCCTCCAGAAGCCCCCTTTTCAGAGAAAGATTAGAGGGGGCTATGAAACAAACAACATACGTGAAGGAAGTGTCTGTTAGTGCAACCAAATGTTAGGTGCTGTCCAATCAGCTCTGCCTCATAGCAGCCCTGTGCAGAACAGAACGAAGCACTGCCTGGTCCTGCGCCGTGCCCACAGTTGTTTTTATGCTTCAGCGCATTGTTCCAGCCACTATGTCAATCCATCTCCTCCGAGGACCTTCTGCTTTTGCACTGACCCTCCACTGGAACAAGCTTGATGTCCTCCAGGGACTCATACCTCCTGACAACATGTCTGAAGTATGTGACACACAGTTTTGCTATCTTTGCTTCCAAGGAGCATTCTGCTGATACTTCTTCCAGAACAGATTTATCTGTTCTTTAGGCAGTGCATGGTACATTCAATATTCCACTCTAACACCACAGTTCAAAGGCATCAGTTCTTCTGTCTGACTTATTCATTGTCCAGCTTTTGCACACATAGGATAAGACTGAAAATACCATGGTTTGAGTCAGGTGCACGTTAGTCTTCAAGGTGACATTTTATTTTGCAATACTTTAAAGAGGTCTGTAGCAGATTTTCCCAGTGCAGTGTGTCTTTTGACTTCTTGCCTGCTTCTTCCATGGACGTTGACTGTGGAAACAAGTAAAATGAAATCCTTGACAACCTCAATCCTTTCTCCATTTATCACAATGTTGCTCACTGGTCCTGTTGTAAGGACTTGTTTTCTTGATGTTGAGGTGCAATCCAAGGTGCAATCCATACTGAAGGCTGTGGTCTTTGATTTTCATCAGTAAACATTTCAAATCCTGTCCATTTCCAGCAAGCAGGGTTGTATCATCTGCATAACACAGGTTGTTAATGAGCCTTTCTCCAATCTTGATGCCGAATTCTTACAGTCCAGCTTCTCAGATTATCTGCTTGGCATACAGATTGAAAAAAGTATGGTGAAAGGTGAAAAGATACAACCCTGACATACACCTTTCCTGACTTTAAACCATGCAGTGTTCCCTTGTTCTGTTCACATGACTGCTTCTTGGTTCATCAACAGATTCCTTAAGAGCACAGTTAGGTGTTCTGAAATTCTCATTCTCCACAATGTTAGCTTTGTTATGATCCACACAGTCAAATGCCTTTGTATAGTCAATGAAACACAGGTAAACTTTCTTGTATCACCTGCTTTCAGCCAAGATCCATCTAACATCATCGATGATAGCCCTGGTGACACATCCTTGTCTGAATCCAGCTTGAATTTATGGTATTTCCCTGTCAGTATACTGTTGCAGTCACTTTTGAATGATTTTTAACAAAATTTTACTTGTATGTGATATTAATGATATTGTTTGATAATTTCTGCATTTGATTTAATCACGTTTGTTGAGACCAGGCATAACTACGGATCCCTTCTAGTTAGTAAGGAGTGTGGGGTTGTATCCACCTCCTTGACCAGCTATTGCCTCCATGAAGGTCTTTGCAAGCTTGTATTCCTCTGGTGCCCACTCTGTGTCCATCATACATGTAGTAGGTACTCATTAACCATGGACCTGCCTGCATGGGGCTCCATGGGGACGTAGCCTGGTTCTGTTCCTTCTCCCATCATTACAGTATCTGGCAAAAACACAGCAACCAGAGGGGAAGCAGGTTAGGCCCAACAAGCTCACTGACTCTTAGCCCTGTTGTTTGTCTGGTCATCATCCAGGGTCTCAGGGCTCGTAGGGGTTCTCCTTCAGTCTCTTACACCCTCGATGACTTGATCTGACCTGGTGGCTCGTTCCTGATAGCTGATTCAGTGTTCATGGATCACCATCCTGGTAGCTGAGGAGCTGCAAGCCCAGGCTACTCTGAATGGGTGCCTCTTGTTTAAGGACGATAGGAATTTGACTCACCCAGTAAGCTCTGAGGGTGGAGGGGTGGGGTTGGGGAGGAGCTTCAAGGAATGGAGTGAGAGGGAGTTATCCAAAAGGCCCAGCCTGGGGGTTCAGGGGCTGGCCTATGTCCAGGGAATCTCCACTCCCTCCCTTCTCTGGCATTTAGAACCCTCCTCACTTCAGAACCCACTTGACAGCACTGGCTTTGGTTTTTGATTTTTGGTCACTACATATGAAAACCCTGATGGCATAGTGGTTAAGTGTTACTCTGCCAACTAACAGGTTGGCAGTTCAAATCCACCAGGTGCTGGTTGGAAACTCTACGGAGCAGTTCTACTGTATCCTATAGGGTCACTATGAGTCAGAATTGACTCAATGACATTGGGTTTTTTTTTTTTGGACTCTTCATGTATTTATTTCCCACTGGGACAGCTCTCCTGTCGTGGCATTTGTGCCTTTCTTCTGGGAATGGAACGAGCCCACTCTGTTGTCTCCACTGGTCCCTCCAACCACGGGCTGCACCTGCTCCTCCAGGTCCCTATAGGTGCTTCCCTGACAACCCATGCCTCAACACTAGTGGCATCACTGGGGTTGGTGTCACCCAATGTGGTGACACATAGTATCACCTCAGGGCCCCACGGGGTGATGGGGGCGTACAGGTGTAGCGAGGAGTTACCCCGCTCGGTGATGGATGACACTAACCCTAACGGTGTTCCTGCCTTGGTGGCCCCTCTTCCTGAGGAACTGGGCTCCCTGCAGCGGCCAAGGACCCTGGAGTCATTTTAGTGGCACACTTTCTGCCAGTGTCAAGGGGTGCCATAGGCACCTCTGAATCGCTTGTATTCGGGATCTGGCAAGATTGTTTCAATAAATGTTTCTTGAACCAACGAATGAATAAATTGAGTGGGTAGGTGGACAATGCGTTCTGAGGGCTGATTACGGCTCTGCAGGCCTGGTTCTCCTGTGATGTCCGGAAGGTCACCCTAAGCCCTCGGTTTTTTCACAGCCTCCTCGCAGATTGTGGCTCTCCTCCCAAGCGTGTCCATTCAGCATTCAGATTCAGTTTCATTTCTCCTTCTCAGTTCATAGAAAACGGAAGGTATCTCCTGCAGGCTGGACTGCACCATCCCAGGGCCGGGCGGAAGCGGCCCTTCCTAGGGGAGCAGATGACGCCACAAAGGGCGGGGAGGGGGCGAGGCCGGAAGAGGGCGGTGCCGAGGCGGACGGTGCCGGGGAGGGGAAGGTGCGGGAGGAGGGAGAGGTGTTCCGATGGGTGGGCGGTGTCCGGTGGAAGGCGGTGCCAACAGCAGGGGGTAGTACCGGGGACAGGGGTGGTGCCAAGAGTAGGGGGCGGTGTGCCGAGAGTCAAGGAGGGCCGGGAGCCGCGGCACAGCTGGAGAAGTAGCGGCCGGTCGTGTCCTTAATGAATGTCAGATCCCTCCCCGCTTGGCTGCGGCCGCGCTGCAGGGCTGACGTCAGTCCATCTGGATACAGCCCTGTCGGTGCCGAGCAGGCACCTGGGAGGTGGCGGGGCCCAGCCGCACCTCCTAGGACCGCGCTTAGATTATCGTCTCGGGGGTGGACAGCGGGCTCAGTGCCCTTTCCAGGAGCACTGTATCTTTCGCGGACCCCAAGCTTGGCCAGGCGAGACCATGTTCCTGTTTCCTTTCCCTGGCGTTCTGCATGTGACTTAAAGACGTGTGCTTCTCAAAAGGTGGTCCTAGACATGCAGGATTGGAGTTCCCCGGGAGTTTGTTAGAAATTGAGAGTTAGCGCCACCCCAGGTCACAGAATTGAAATCTGCGCTTTAAGAGGGCACCTGAGGACATTCACTTTCAAAAGTGCAAAGAGGCTGGCGTCTGGCACCGTGCCAGTTCGTCTTCTCAATGGCAGACCTGGCTCTGCCTTCGGCCTGCCTCAGGGCCCCACAGACAGCCTTGCTTGCCTCAGGACTCGGATGCTGAAAGCCGGAAGTCGAGGAGCCCGGGAGCGGAGCCCGGCCGGTTGGAGCGCGGATCTGGCTTTGTGCCCACAGTGCAGGATCACTGGGGGAGGTCGTGGCTTTCACCAATCACTTTTCCAGACACCTCCAGTCGTTCCCTGCCTTTTGGCTGGTGCTGTTCTGGGAAACCAACGCTTCGTGAGAGTTTATTTTTTTCCAGATAGAGCCAACTGTACACCTGTCAACTGTCTTCCTAGGACCTCTCCCCTGGGGCTTATAATAGGAATTGGCCCAGCTGGCTGTTCTCTTTCCACCAGGTTTTCCAAGAACTCCCAGTCTCCTCTTCTGAGTTCTGTTCTAGGCTGCATCATTTTTCCTGTGACCAGGAAGAGCAGCCCAAGACCTAGCACGATATCACTGGGTTAAAAACATCGTGTCCTGGTTATGGAGTTGATGTCACCTGTGGTGGAGTCAGCAGTTGTTTACTCACAGGCAATTCCATGCACAACTGTACAAAACACTGCCCAGTCCTCCACCATCCCCACAATGCTCCTTTGCATATCGAACTCTTGGGATCCATAGGGTTTTCACTGGCTGATTTTCTAAAATAGATTGCCAGGCCTTTTTCCTAGTGTTAGCCTGGAAGCTCTGCTGGAACTGTTTAACATATAGCCACCGGCAGCCCTCCACTGACTGATGCCACAGACCTGTCTGACTTTCTTGCCCCTCGCTGATCAAGAATGAACAGGTAAGACACAGAGAGTCTTTCCCCATGAGCAAAACTTTATTACAGAATGGAGACAGGAAGGGCCTAGGCAATCCTTACATCTACCTCCCTGAACAAAGATTTTTGTCAGGGTTTATAAAGGATTTTGGGAAGGAAGGATCTCATGTTTCATTCCTACTGGAGGGGAAGATTTCCAGGAAGTGGTGGGGCTAGGGAAATGAGGTTGTACATGCCTCTAAGTACAAAATGGAGGTGGCAGCAAAGGGTTCTGAAGAAGCACTGGCAGGACTTATTATGGGATGTTGTGCATAGGCATTGTATTTTGAGATCTGAGTTTAAGTTTCAACATCAGCTGTATGCTTTTGAGCACCTCTAATGGAAGGTCACATAGCGCCTACTCCTGGCTCCACTGTACATGCTCTTCACATTAGCACATTTTGATTCATCTTGAAAAAAACAATTTAAAGAGGTTTTTGTTCTTTTGGTATCTGTGGTATTAATCAGCAGTACTGGCCGGATCACCCTCATGCTGTATGAAATAATCATCCTTGGGGGTTTCTAAACTACCGAAAGAGCTTCATGTGCTTTTTCTGTCTCACCATCCCAGGATATGATTAATGATTGCATCCACTTAGCCCCTATCTCCAGTCTAACCTGTTTGAGTGTCAGTTAGAAGGTTTACTGAAAGGTGTTCCCAGAGGCCTCTAGGCGCCCTATTTCAACACGGGTGGTGGCTGTGCATGTGGTGCACTGGTGGGGAATCAGACTCAGGTCTCCCAGGTGGAAGACGAGAATTCTACCACTGAACGGAGAGTGGGAAAAAAAGCTTTTAAGAAGATGCCACTTAAATTCCAGAAGGCATGGGTGCGGGACCTGTGAGCCTGTGAATGAGTGAATGTAAACAGCTGCAAATATCTGGAATGCATGAAATCAGACCCTCGCAAACAGTGGGTCTGGCCCACTAAAAATGTGACCCTTGGACCCCTGCCCAGGCCTACATGCTTTCCTCCTTGAGAGCTGAATTCACCTGAGGAAGTAGCCTTTGTTGTGCTGTTTAGATAAGAAGACACCAGTTTGCTCTGTGAGGGACTTCCCAAACCCTATTCGAATCAATGCCTGCTTTAC
The DNA here is from genome assembly GCA_028571685.1 of Heterohyrax brucei. NCBI lineage: Eukaryota > Metazoa > Chordata > Mammalia > Hyracoidea > Procaviidae > Heterohyrax > Heterohyrax brucei. The sequence goes on along the minus strand of CM053157.1, from coordinate 33,153,831 downwards.
TACACGTGTACCTGTTCTGTTCACTAAATAAAAATGAGCTGCCTGATGCCTAAATTAGGGTTGGGGAGTCAGAGATACCAGCTTCCTTCTTCCCCCCATAGAAATCTTGAGATAAGCTCAGTTTAGAGACAGTAAAAGTCCAGATGCCTCTCTGTGGCGCCAACCTACGATGTTCCCTCCTTCCCCAACAGAAATCCTTGATAAGCCCAGTTTCTGAAAAGAGGGTAGCTTCTTTGCCTGGAGCCAGCCCCAACACTTTTCAGGGTCAAGCACGGAGGGAGGGAATGGCGTCGAGACAGAAAAGAATTTTGGAGAAAAGGCAGCCCGACTCTCCAGAGAGAAAAAAAAAGGGCTGTCTTAGTTTATTGTTATCTTTTTATAGTCAGTAAGGCAGCAGTACTTTGATCACGTTGGTGATTGGCTAGGCAAGAAGCAGGTACCTTGTGGTCTCTTCATGTCAATCACTAGAGTTTTCTAAATAATGGCCTGAGACTAGTGTCTCTTTTCATGTTAGCTATTAAGATCGGATCCGACTCGACGGCACTTGGCTTGGCTGGCTATTAAGATCTTCTAAACGATGGTTAGAGACAGTGGTCTTCTTCTCTTGTTGACTGCTAGGGTCTTCTCTGTTAGTTAGTAAAGAACAAACACTTTGTCATTCCTTTTCATGTTAACCATTAGGGCCCTCTAAAGAATAGTCTGAGACAGGCATATTTGTGATTTAGATCGACGGCACTTGGCTGGCTTGGCAATTAACAGTTGGAACAAAACTAATCCTGGGACTTCTATTAACTTTACCTAAGCAGGAAGAGAGAACAAACCTATTTTAAAAGTTACACTTTGACAGTCTCTATTTGTTCCTTCTCTGCTCTTCCTTATCTCTTCCTGTAAGGACAATGGGTGTCCACCGTCCCTTACTCTAAGTTTTTTTTAAACTACTTTGAGAAGGGCATTTCTTTAGTATTTGTCTGTTTGCCAATACCAAATATAATGAACTTGGGAATCTAGCTATTTTCCTGAAGTAAAATGTTTGCTATCTAAGAACTGAGAGAGAGAGGGAGGGGAGCTGTCTCTGGAAAGCCTTTCAGAGCCTTCCTGCAATGTTCTTTATCTCATGTGAAGGGAGGGGTGAGCAGCTGGGAGAAGTCAGCAGGGGTTGGGCCGGCCTTGCTGCTTTCAAGCTGGCTGTGTTAGAATGCGTTCCTCTGAACTCTTTTCCCCAGAAATCCCTGTTCAGGTTTTCCCAATATTATTTTATAAACCGAGGGGGTAGTAAAGGCCCCTCTCAGAAGGCATCTCCCCTGATCCTTGTGTCAGGAGAGGAGGGGTTATTGTTTGAAGAAGATTTGATTAGGAGAAAAATAATATCAGAGACAGTAGGCTAAAAAACATGTCACGGGTGAGATGCCTCGGCCTGTCATTTACAGGAGTTCGTGACTTTGTCTACGAGGCTGCTGGCGGACCTCCGCACTTCTTCCCATGTAACTTAATGCCAACTGCTTACCTAGTGCCTCTTTAGATATACTGGGCCAAAAGAAATGCAGTATGAAATGTTGTATACCCGTAACTGCAAATTAGGAAAATATATGGAAATTCCTTTGTCTGCTTCCTTGGAAAAACATGTAAGCAGATATGTCTGATAATGGACAGCTGTTTTTCCAGACTTGAGTCCATCCACCGCACCACCAGCTAATAAATGCCTCTTCCTCTAAAAACAGTGTGGTGTTTGAGGTGCTTTCTGCTCTGATGGCCCAATTTATCTTTTTTCCTGCTACAGAAACACCAGTGATGTCAATACAGGTGTTAATCACTTTACAAATATTTATCACATTGCCTTGTTACTAATTCATAGTTACTGTTTGGAAAATACAGAAAAGCGTGAAGGAAAAAATAAAATTACCTACAATCCCCCAACCTAGAGACAATCACTAGTGACAAGCTTTCTCTCTCTCTCTCTGACTTTATTTATTTATTCATTGTGATGGAAACACATACAACAAAAAACATATGCTATCCCAACAATTTCTGCATGGACAATTCATTGACATCTTTTAGTTTTCAGGTTGTGCAACCGTTGTGGCTATCCTTTTCCAAATCATTCTACTGCTGTTTACTTCAACTAGGTCTCCTCCAAGAACTCCCCTCCCCTACTTTCCCTCCCAGATTCACTGTGTAGAGTCAATTTTGACTGACAGCAACCCCCAAAAATGGAGTAGAACTGCCCTAAGGATTTCGAAAGAGCAGTGGGCAGATTCAAACTGCTATCTTTCTTAAACAATCAAATTCAGCGTTGAAACAATAGCATTGGGTCACCTTCACCACCCAGCAACATTCACTCATTCCAGGTATAGCACTGATCAAGAGGCTACATGAACCAGGTGAACGGTTGGTGGTTTGAAAGCACTCAGAGAAAGGCCTTTTGATCTGATTCTGAAAGGTCACAGCCATGAAAACCCTATGGAGCACAGTTCTACTCTGGCATACATGACATCACCATGAGTCAGAGTCCACATCATTTTTTTTTTAAATGTGCCAAGTGCCTGCAAGAATGTAGAAATACAAAAGAATATGATACTGTCACCCTCTGCAGGGTCTTGTTAATCTGATTGAGAGAAAACAACAAATGAATAAAGAATTATTGTTGTATTCAAGATGCGATAATTGAGTGCTATGGGTGTCTGAAGTCAGGAGAGGTCATCTCTTCATGCGGGTCAGAGAAGACATCCAAGGATTGGTGACAGCCGTGTATGTGGGTCTCCTGCCAGGGTGACCTCAGAGAAATCCTGTAGTATGAAGAGAGTACACAGAAAAAGGACTCAGGCAGCAACAGAAAAGTCTGGCCCTCAATTAAAGCAGCTTCTGGTACCAGTGCTCCTTACAATGGACACTCACAGGAGTATAGCTCTTGCTCTTGCAGGAGCCAAGCATAGCGGTCTTTTCCCTGTAACATCTGCATCATGGACCATCACAGGCAGTTGCCATTCTCTTGGAGGAGAAAGAACTGAATTATGAATAGAATCTGGTTGGCAAGATGCTCATTGGTTTCCTGGAAGAGATGGTTAAGTTGGATTATTGGCAAAAGTCTTGCTCCAGAGCCTGAGATTACTGAGAGAAGGACTGGCCTTGGGCATAAAATGTCTGACAACTAAGTTCCTGAACTCATCCTAGAAAAATTGCTACATGCCTCATTGCTAAATACCACTACCATCACTTCCAAGTATTCCCTTTGTGATACTATGTATTGACACCAGTACCTAGTCCACCCTTCAAACCAATTTTGAACTCTTTGTGGAATGGCCATCAGAGCTGTCATTCTATTACCCTTGATGTCCTGAATATCACCAGGATGTCTTCCTTTCAATATTTCCTTTATCTTCATGTAAAGAAAAAAGTCACTGCGGCCAGATCAGGTGAGTAGGGAGGATGTTCCAATACAGTTATTTGTTTACAGGCTAAAAGCTCCCTCACACACAGTGAATTGTGAGCTGTTGCATTGTCGTGATGCAAGAGCCATGAGTTGTTGGCAAAAAGTTCAGGTCAGTTTTGTTTAACTTTTTTATGCAGACTTTTCAGCACTTCCAAATAGTAAACTCAGTTAACTCTTTGTCCATTTGATATAAATTCATAGTGAATAATGCCTCTGATATCAAAAAAGATTAGCAACATTGTTTTGACTCTTGATTTGCACTGATGAAACTTTTTGGTCCTGAAGAATTTGCTGACTTCTGTTGTGCACTTTGATGGTTGTTTGGGGTTGTATTGGTACACCTGTGTTTCATCACCAGTGATAAAACAGACCCAAACGTCATGTTGCCTTCCCAAAAGGTCTTGGCAAACTTAACTGTCCTTTGCTTTTGTGCATCAGTGAGCTCCTTTGGGATCGTTTTTAAACATACCTTTCTCATGCCAAGATTTTCAGTTAAGATTTTCCTAAGTGTTCCTTAGTCTGCTATGCTTCTCACAGTCAGCTGATGATTTTGACACACAGTTCGACCAGATTGGGCAATGTTTTCATCAGTTCTGCTCATTACTGGCTGCGCCTGACATCTGTTCATTAGTGATGCTTTCCCTCCCCTCAGAGAAAGGTTTAATCCATTTGTACACCGCCATTTTTTTCTTGACATTATTGTAACCACAATCACGGATCCGTGCCGCCTGTCTGCAGAGTCGATACTGAGACAGGAGGTGAAGTGATTAAGTGAGGATATTTATTGAGTGGCAACACGCAAGAGGCAAGGGGAAGTCACTTCCTCCAAAGTTTGCCTGCATGCATAGGCTAAGCCTGAAGGTTATATAGGTTGATTGGGGAAGAAGAGAGGGGGAAGGGAGGCACTGGTTAATATTTTTCCCAGTCCACGAAAGTAATTCTTTGGTGTTTCAACAATATTCTTTGTGGGCGTCTGCATGGCTCCAACAAGTCAGCACCTGATAATCATCCAAATTACCTGGTGATTCAGTTTAATAGTCTTAGAGAATAACTGAAAGGGGATAAACAGAATGATTAATCAATGCTCCTAAGAGGAAAGAGTAGCTGTGTGACTTATGACCACCACAAGGTAAATTCTTAAAGATGGGGGATATCAAGCTCTCAGGACTCAATGCTTGTAACATGGTTGTCTTAACTACTGTTTGTATCAAGATGGAGTTGGGCAGGCCAAGGGCATCCCTTTCATTATCCCCATAAACTTGGACTAACTTGTTCTTGCTTTCACTTACACTTTTGCCAATTTAACAAGAAATTTAATGTTTATTCATTGCTCTACTTCAAGCTCCCACATTCTCATGATGGCACACAAAAACATACAAGAACTATAATGGCATTCCTTAGCAAGACAGTGTCACATGTCGACACAAACACAGCTATTAAAACCCTAATATACCAAGGTTATGAAATCCTGCAGAGTTGTTGCTACAGTGTTGACAATCTAAGCACAGGCTGGCAAGTTTGCAAACTGAATTGCCAGACCTAGTCTTGCCAACACATCTGCTATCTAGTATAAAGTGTCACAGATTGAACTGTGACCCCCCAAAATAGGTGTAGCCACTTGACTGGGCCATGATCCCCAACAGTTTATGATTGCCTCCGTTTTCTGATTTTCCTGTGCTGTGTGTTAAAGAGGATTAGGGTGGAACTGTAAATCTCTTCCGAAGGTCCCCTCCCTGCTGCTTTGTAAAGGGAGTTTCACTGGAGTGTGCCTTCTACTACCATTTGTCCTTTTATCTTACAAGAGATAGAAGGAAAGGGAAGCAAGCAGAAAATCAGGAACCTCGCACAAACAGTACCAGAAGAGCGAGTCTTTCAGACGTGAGGTTCCTGTGTCAAGATACTCCCTGGACAAAGACTGATGCAACACAAAGAGTTCCCTCCAGAGCCGACAGAGGGAAAGACTTCCACTGGAGCGGACATCCTGAATTTGGACTTGTGGCCTACTGGACTGTGTAAGAATAAGCTTTTCTTGTTAAAGCCAACCACTTTGGTGTTAGAGCAGTGCTAGCTGACTAAAACATAAGGTAAAAACACAGGTAGCAAAACTAACATATAAATGTTAGTCTAAAGAGAATCAGGTATTTTTCTTAATTTTGATAATTTATTAAATATTAAATAATTTTTCCTTTAAATGAACATTTTTTGTGGCTTTTCCATGAAGTTTCAGAGTTGTCAGTTTATTATAGATCACTATGGGGCAATAATTAAGTTATTTAACTAAAGATTTTAAAGTAAACACTTCAGGTTTTTCTCCCTTTCTTTCTAAAACCCATGCTGCTTGGTTTTCAGCTCAGGAATGTTATTCTAATGAGAAGTTAAACCTCTGCCTTTGATGCAGATTACAGAAAACATAAATAAAAGAAAATGTTTTATTTTAATGGCAAAAAAATCAATTCTAGGGCAGAGTCAAGATGGCGGACTAAGCATATGTCTCCTTATACTTCTCTGGAAACCAAGACCTGAACTGATAACCAAACAGAGCCTTCTGGTCACCTAGTGAGCCCCAGGACAAGGCACAGGGCTGTTAATTTGGACTTCATACCACTGAACAAAAAATCTTCTCTCTTTTGCTGACTTCTGCTCCTGGCTAGCCCTGGCTCTCATGGACTGAAGGTAACACACAATTGTGACTTTCTTTTCTCTGTCTTGGCTGGCGGGTGGAGCTGGGTCTTGCTTAGTGGCTAGTCTCAGACACACTGCTAGTGGGATAGGCAGGCAAAATTGCTGTATTTTGAGAGCCAGGCTTAGGACTCTGTACACCTAGCCAGTTTGGGCTTCTCTTTTTATCTCTGCCACAGCGCAGTTTGTATGGAACTGTGGCATCTATGTGTGGGGTGCCATGTTGGATATGGAGATTTTAGCTGGACCTAATTCTTAGCCTGGGAGCCAGCACTTGCAAACAGGACAGTGCTTCTCCAACAGAAAAGCAGTAGTTTACACAATGTCACCTACAGCGGGGGCCTGGCAACAGAGGCTGAGGACTCACTATGTCTCAGCACCTTTAGCCCCTGTATCCTCTGAATGTGTGGAGGTCACCATCTTAGATATGGTGGCCACAGCTGGACCTAATTCTTAGCTTGGGAGCCAGAGCCTGCCCACAGGAGAGTGCTTTTCTACCAGAAAAACAGTAGTTTAAACCTAAGGCTGGGCGCTGTCAACAGAGGCCAACAGGGCAGTAACATTGCTGTATTTTGAACTAGTTTGTGTCATCTGGGGTTGGATATAGAGGTGCTTACTTTGCCAGTTGAGAAGAGGGACCTCTACACCTGAAAATCTGACTGACTTGGGAAGTGGTCAGATACATTTTGTTTTACATTTTAAGACAGCCTAGAGAAATGTCTGTGGACCATCTTCAGCCTCTGCTTACTCACATGGGACCCAAAAAGCAACCGACACTTGTAGCAAACAAGAAATCACCCATGCCTTCAGAAGGCTCCCAAACAAAACAACCAAGGAGTTTTCTGCATGAAGAAACTTTTCTGAAATCATCAGAAGGTAAATACAAAAGGATTATATACAGAGCCCTTCTAGACCTTATCTAAATGCAGCACAATAAAATGAAAAATTAAGCAAGCTGTTCGATCTGATGGAACACCAGTACTCTGAAATCCAACAGATCAAGAACAAAATCAAAGAGATAGAAACTTCCATTCAAAACCAAGAAAACAGAATGGAACAAACAGAAAAAAGAATTTCTGACTTGGAAGACAGAGCTACTGATGCCAACATCTATGAGGACAAATCAGAAAAAGAAACAAGAAAAATGAAGAAGCATTAAGAAGCATATGGGACTCTATTAAGAGGAACAACCTTTGATTAATTGGAGTCCCTGAACAGGATGATACACCTGAGAACACAGAGAGTATCACTGCTGACAGAAAACTTCCCAGAAATCATGAAGGAAGAGACTATAGATATCCCAGATGCATACCATATGCCACCTAATATAGATCTCAAAAGAAATACTCCAAGACATATTATAATCAAACTTAACAAAATCAAACATAAGCAGCAGCTCTTAAAGGCAGCAACAGTCAAAACAAAGCAACATTCAGAGGGAAACCCTGTAGGCTTTTGTCAGATTTCTCAGCAGAAACCATGCTGGCACAGAGACAGTGGCATGACACATTCAAAGCCTTGAAGGAGAATAACTTCCAACCAAGAATTATGTATCCTGCAAAACTATCTTTCAAATATGAAAATGAAATTAAGACATTCCTAGATAAACAGAAACTCGGAGACTTTGTAAAAACGAAACCAAAACTAGAAGAAATACTGAAAGAAGTTCTTGGCTTTGGCTTAGAATAAAACCACTAACTTTATATTTTAGAACAACACATCATCCAGAATTCTACTCAGTTAGGGAAGGCTCCAAACTCAATCACAGCTTTAATACTGAAAGAAACAATTCAGTGATTATCATGAAAACTATGTGCCATCACATTAAAAAGAGGGATGTGTCACAGTTGTTATAGTCCTTCCAGATGGAGAGAAAGTTGACAAGACTGCTAACAATCAAAATTGGGTTTATATATAGTTTATTAAGTGGAATCATCGGGGCAGCCATAAAGCACAGCAAAGATGCAATATACCGTATCAAGAAATCTAACACAGGAGTCTCAACAACTACAAGACCAGCTCTGAGAAATGTGAAAAATCAACTCACAAAAAAGAATGTCCCAGAACAGACTAATAAGAACAATATAGAAAACATCAACACAAAAATAAACATATCACAATGGCAGCACTGAACACATACCTATCAATGATTACACTGAATGTAAATGGACTGAATGCTCCAGTAAAGAGATATCTAGTGACATCTTGGATCAAAAGACATGATCCATCCATATGTTGTCTAAAAGAAGCTCACTTGAGACTTAAAGATAGGAACAAACTGAAAATTAAAGGATGGACAAATATATATCAAGCTAACAAAGAACAAAGAAGAGCAGGTGTGGCAATTCTAATCTCAGACAAAATCAATTTTAATGTCAAATCCACCATCGTGGACAAAGATGGACACTATTGCTGAAAGGTGCCGTACACAAGTAAGACTTAACTATATTAAATATTTATGCATCTAATATCAGAGCACCTAAATACATCCAAGAAACACTGACTACACTCAAAAAAGAGTTAGATGACTCCACAATAATAGTGGTAGACTTCAACACTCCACTCTCAATAATGGACAGATCATCTAGAAAAAAGCTCAGTAAAGATACAGAAGACCTCATTGCCACAATTAACCAAGTAGACCACATTGATGTATAAGAACTTTCTACCCATCAGTGGACAACTACACCTTCTTCTCCAGTGCACATGGAACATTCTCCAGAATTGACCATATGTTAGGACATAATGCAATTTTCAACAAAATCCATACCATTGAATTAATGCAAACCATCTTCTCAGATCATAAAGCCATAAAAGTCAAAATCAATAGTAGAAAAAACATAGATAGAAAGTGAAACTCTTGGAAATTGAACATCTTGCTCAAAAAAACCATGGGTTGTAGAAGAAATCAAGGATGAAATAAAGAAATTCATGGATTCCACTGAGAATGAAAACACTTCCTACCAGAAGCTATGGGATACAGCCAAAGCAGTGCTCAGAGGTCTGTTTATCTCCATAAATGCACACATCTGGAAGGAAGAAAGAAACCAAATCAAGGAACTAACCCTACAGCTTGAACAACTAGAGAGAGAACAACAGAGGAACCCCTCAGGCAACAGAAGAAAACAGGTCATAAAAATTAAGCCAAGCCAAGTGCCGTTGGTCGGATCCGACTCACATGAATTAGAGAATAAAAGAACAACTGAAAAAATTGAAAAAACCAAAAGCTGGTTTTTTGAAAAAATCAATAAAATTGACAAATCACTGGCTAAACTTACTCAAGACAAAGAGGAAAGGAAACAAATAACCCAAGTAAGAAATGAGAGGGGAAATGTCACAGCAGATCCAACAGAAATCAAAAATATCATAACAGAATACTATGAAATACTGCACTCTAAAAGTTTGAAAACCTAGAGGAAATGGACAAATTTCCTAATTTATATCACCTACCCAAATTATCACAAGGTGAAGCAGAGCAACTTGATAAACTCATCACAAAGGAAGAGATTCAAAAAGTCATTCAAAAACTACCAACCAAAAAAACCCCTGGCCCAGACGGCTTCCCCACAGAATTATACCAAGCTTTTAGAGAAGAGTTATCTCCAATTCTACAGTATGGAAAGCAATGGAATACTCCCAAATTCATTCTATGAAGCCAGCATAACCCTGGTACCTGAGAAAGACACAACCAAAACGGAGAACTACAGACCAATATCACTCATGAATTTAGATGCAAAAATCTTCAACAAAATTCTTGCCAATAGAATACAACAGTATATCCCAAAAATAATCCATCATGATCAAGTTGGATTCACACCAGGGATGCAAGACTGGTTCACATCAGAAAAACAATTAATCTGATTAACCACATAAATAACACAAAAGACAAGAATCACCTGGTTTTGTCTATTGATGCAGAAAAGGCATTTGATAAAGTCCAACACCCATTCATGCTAAAAACTCTCAGCAAAATAGAAGCAGACGGCTAATTCATCAATGCAATAAGGACCGTTTATACAAAGCCGACTGCCTATGTCATCCTGAATGGAGAGAGACTGAAGGAGTTTCCCTTGAGAACAGGAACTAGACAAGGATGCCCACTCTCACCTCTCCTATTCAACATTGTACTAGAAGTTCTTCCCAGAGCAATTAGACAAGACCAAGAAATAAAGGACATCTGCATCAACAAAGAAGTCAAAATCTCCCTGTTCGCTGATGACATGATTGTATATGCAGAGAATCCCAAAGAACTTATAAGTAAACTACTCAAACTCATAGAAGAGTTCAGCAAAGTCTCAGGATACAATATAAACATAAGTAAATCAGTAGGATTGCTTTATGCGAACAATGAAACTGTTAATGAAGAAATCATCAAATCAATATCATTAACTATAGTCCCTAAGAAGATAAAGTAGCTAGGAATTAATCTAACCAGAGAAATAACAGACCTTTACAAAGAGAACAACAAGCCCATGCTACAAGAAACTAAGTAAGAGACTTAGATAAATGGAAAAACCTACCCTGCTCATGGATAGGAAGACTTAACATTGTGAAAGTGTCTATTTTACCCAAAGCAATCTACTTATACAGTGCAACCCCAATACAAGCTTAGCTTCAGCATCGTTTTTTAAGGAGATGGAGAAACAAATCACCAATTTTGTTTGGAAAGGGAAGAAACCCCAGATAAGCAAGGTACTACTAAAGAAGAAGAACACAATGGGAGACCTCTCATTACCTGACCTTAGAATGTACTACACTGCTACAGTGGTCAAAACAGGCTGGTACTGGTACAAGAACAGATAGATCGATCATGGAACAGAATTGAGACCCCAGAGATGACACCATCTGCCTATGAACAACTGATATTCGACAAAGCCCCTAAGACATTAAACGGGAGTAAAAACAGTATCTTCGACAAATGGTGCTGGCAAAATTGGATATCCATCTGCAATAAATTGAAACAAGATCCATATCTTACACCTTATACAAAACCCAACTCATACTGGATAAAAGACCTAAATATCAAATCTAAAATGATAAGCTCATCAAAGAAAAGGTAGAAACAACAATGGAAATTTTAGTACACAACATAAATAGACTTCAAAATCTGTCAAACAAACCACAATCAACAGAAAATAGATAAATGGGAACTATTAAGAATCAAACACTTTTGCTCACTGTGGTGGTCAGGATTATGTCAACTTGGCTACTACCTATTTGGCTGCTGTATTAAGTGGCAGGGCAGGGTTTGTAGTGGCTCCCTGCCCCTCAGCTCTCATCTCGTGACCTTGGACTATGGCTGCTGATCGCTCACGTGGCCAGGAGCTCCTGCTCTCTTTTTCCAGCATCTGGTTCCGGGACTTGAGATAGCAGCTGTTGGGCTCATTAGTCCTTACATTCGGCACTTGAGAGTCCTGCTCCCTGACCTGCCGATCCTGCATTCGCCAGCCTCTGCCCAGTCCTGCTCCCTGACCTGCCGATCCTGGGTTCGCCAGCCTCTGTCGCTTCGTCTCGCCACCAGCTTGGGATCCACTGACGTACACAATCGGTGATCTGCAACTCTGGTCTCTGACTTGCTGACCTTGGGTTCCTCAGCTTCCGTGGACATGTGAGGCTTGTGCCAGAGCTTGGGACATTCAGCGTCTGTGATTACGTGAGCTGTTTCCTATATTTGTATCTATCTATCTGTCTATATATATCTTATAAATCTTTCCTTGTACCTACATATGTTACTGGTTTTGCTTCCCTAGAAAACCCAGCCTAAGACACTCATCCAAAGACTTTATCACAAAAGTTAAAAGGCCACCTACAGAATGGGAAAAGAAATTTGACAACTCTAGGTCAGACCAACACCTGATCTCCAAAATCTATAAGGTACTACAAAATATCAAAAATAAAAAGATAAATCATCCAATTAAGTGATTGGCAAAGGAGATGGACAGACATTTCTCTAAAGAGGAGATCCAGGCAGCCAAAAAACACATGAGGACATGTTCATGATCGTTAGTTATTAAAGAAATTCAAATCAAGAAGACAGTGAGATACCATCTCATCCCAACAAGATTGGCCATGATCCAAAAAACACAAAACAACAAATGCTGGAGAAGCTGTGGAGAAAGTGGAACCCTCCTACACTGTTGGTGGGGTTGAAAAATGGTATAGCCTCTTTGGAAAGCCATCTGGCGCTTTCTTAAAAAAAAATGGATATAGATATACCATTTGACCCAGTAATTCCTCTACTTGGAATATATCCTACAGAATTAAGGCCTTTCACACCAACGAACACATGCACAAGAATGTTTATTGCAGCACACTCCACGATAGCAAAAAGATGGGATCAACCCAGATTCCCAACAACAGAGGAATGGATAGGTAAACTATGGTATATATACTCAATGGAGTACTACGCAATGATAAAGAATAATGATTCCAGGGAGCATCTCATAACCTGGTTTCAACTGGAAGACATTATATTGAGTGAAAGTAAAAGGACAAATACTGTATGAGACTCCTACAATAAGATCTCAAAAACAGACTTAGATACAGAAAAAAAGACTCTTTGATGGCTGCAAGGGAGGGTAGGGAGGGAAGATGAGGTGGGGACAGCTTAGATTAGATAGTTGGTAGAAATTTGATTGGGTGAAATCGGTGATAGCACACATTAGAAACAAGAACAGGATTAAGTGGACTTCAGCATAACTTGAGTACTCCTTCCGTCTTAACCCAATATTGCAAGGACGGAGTAGCTGGGGCAGGGGGTGAGGGACCATGCTCTTAGGCGAAATCGATTCCAACTGGCACAATTAGCATTTTGCTGAGAGGGCTGTCTGCACCCCACATTTGTGAATGGCTTCTGGGGTCTTAAAAGCTGCCAAGCTGCCATCTGAGGGCACAGCAAATGGTCCCAACTCAGCAGGAACGGATGATCACCGAGGACCAAAATGACATGGGGTAAAGACAACCCAGAAGACAGAGAGACTCACATGAGTGGGTGCCTACATCGACTTGGGACTGGAAGAACCAGATGGTGCCTGGCCACCACCAGTGATAGCCACAATGGAGCTCACTAAGCTGAGTCTCACTGGCAACACAGGAATAAAAAGGGGTGCACCTTGAGATCTCCACTAAAAGACCGCAATTGATGGTCCAGCGGCTTCGGGGTTCCCCTGAGAGCATGGCCCCTGGCCCTGATGCTGCCCTTGCCCATAAATCATAATGAAGGTCCACTCTTGGGACACGAATGGATTGGACTTGGTGATGCAGAGTGACCATATACTGGATGCACTTTATGGTTCTATACATCTATAGGATATCATCCTGCTGACCTCTGACTGGAGTAAGGGCAGTGGGTGGAAAGAAGGGGAAAGGAGACTGTTGGGAGGACGAGACGTGTATGGAGCAGAGAGGAATAGTGTGCTGTCAGTGGATAGGGAGAGCAGTGGAAGCTGCATATAGGTGGGCACGTAAATTTATATGGGAATGTACATTTTCACTCAATCATAATACAAAACAAAATTCTCAGTAGACATCCAAATGGAAGTATCAAGTCTAGGGCAAGGTTTGGTTTACAGGCATGGATTTGAAGGTCATTAGCATATAGATGGAATCCCTGGTGGCACAGTAGTTAACTGTTGCATTTGGTAACCAAAAGATTGGCAGTTCGAATCCACCAGGTGCACCTTGGAAACTTTTTGGGGCAGTTCTACTTTGTCTTTTAAGGTTACTATGAGTCAGCATCTACTCAATGGCAGTGTTTTTCTTTTGTTTTGCTTTTTGCACTTAGATGGCGAAAAGGTTAAGAGTTCAGGGTGTTAATCATAATGTCTGGGGTTTAAATTCACCAGCTGCTGCTTGAAAATCCTATGGGGCAGCTCTAGCCCTGTCCTACAGGGTTGCTATGAGTTGGAGTCAACTTGATGGCACCCAATACCGCAACAGTGTAGAACTGCCTCATAGGATTTCCAAGGAGTGCTTGTTGAATTCAAACTGCCCACTTTTCCTTAGCAACCGTAGCTCTTAACCGCAGTACTACCAAGGTTTCTGTTTCCTCCAAAGGAAGTGGTAATTTTGTGGTAGCAGTCTCACCTTTCATGTGGGAGTCAGGAAACCCTAGTGGCCTAGTGGTTAAGTGCTGTGACTGCTAACCAAAATGTTGGTAGTTCAAATCCACGAGGTGCTTCTTGGAAAGTCTATGGGGCGGTTTTACTGTGTCCTTTAGGGTCCCTATGAGTTGGAGTCAGCGTGATGGCAGTGGCTTTGATTTTTTGGTTTTATGTGGGGGAGCTGGGTTCAATTCCCAGCCAATGCACTTCATACACAGCCACCACCCAGCTGTCAGTGGAGGCTTATGTGTTGCTGTAATGCTAAGAAAGTTTCAGTGGGGCTTCCAATCTAAAAGACTTGGAAGAAAGGCCTGAGGATCTACTTGTGAATGTTAGCCAGTGCAGACCCTATGGATCACAATGGTTCTGTCTACAACTCATCATGAGGATGGCTCAGGACCCTGCAGGGCTTCTCTCTGTTGTACATGGGCTCACCATGAGTTGGAGGTCTACTCCACAGCAGCTAACATGTTTCCTCTTTACTCAAATTAGTAGTTATGGTTAATTTAAATGAAACAAATTAATTTATCTGTCTCCAGTAAAATTTTGAACACAAAAATATCACATTTCCTCAGTTTCTCAGCTTCCTGGCTGGGTCTTCTTATTGAAATCAGCATCACCCGAGGGAAATCATCTCCCAAGGTAGTTCTGATATGGAAAACATAGCTCAAAGCAATGTCAAGTGTTTTGCTTGGCTTGATATTTTTAGTGTATTTAAGGATATTACTGACAGAAAAATGCTTTATCTACCAACTACAAATTTTTTAATGGTAATTGTGACACATCTGGCACAGAGGACCCAGTCACCTGTCATGTGCTGAAGATCTGCTGGATTAGGGGGTGCAAAGGATAAGAAATGGTATCTGTTCTCAAGTGTGAGGGAAGCTCACCACATCCTCCTGTCCCTCCTAGTCACAGTCCTGGGGCAATGAACCAGCACCACTTAGGAAGGCAGCTTTGAAACCACAGAACTAGCAGAGATATCAGGAGGCAGCTTTAGGGGGTGGCATCTGGGCTTGGATCTAAGGGAGAAAAGTCTAGGAGACAATTGGTGCTCTGGGTCTGAGGCCAAGAGAACTGGGATCCAGGAAAGGTAATCTTTCGGGGCTCATCTTCAGGGAATCAATGGGGGCAGATGGAACCAAGCAGAGGATGGATCCGCCCAGCCCCAGCTCCCATCCATGTGCCCTCTGACCTGCATCTCCACCTTTGTCTCTGTCTCACAGTGACCACCCCAACATCATCCCTGTAACAAGGAAACACAGGATAATGAATGAACCACTCACCATGGGAAATGTCAGCAATTCCATAAATATTTGGGGAAAAAAATCATAATTTATTAGAAGGATACTTCACAATTGAATTGTACAGTTGAAAAACAGATACAAAACAGAAGACAGTGGGTTACATAAATAAAAGGCACTGGAGAAGGCACAATAAGGTGTGTTGACACCTGGGATGGGGAGTGGGTACTTTGTCAAGTAGCTTTGTCTGCTAATTCCAGGGAAGGATATTCCCACCCAAGCCTCAAAGCTCATGTGCATGAAACTGTCATAACCTTCCATCTCAAGGTAAAGTCCTAGCAGTAGAACCATTGACTTCATTCATGAAAAACAGTGTCCTTGAAAAGGAGATGGGACCATAGAAAGTAGTCCTTGGGTACGAGTTATAGTACTAAAGTTTCACACTCAGCAATACTGAGGGACAGTTCCCTGCAGTGGTCATGCAGGGGTGTGGAGTGGGCCTGGGAGTTTAGAATACATCCTTCTTGTCTTTTTCATAAACACAGGTGACTTTCTTCAGTACATTCATTTACTGACAAGGAGTTAAAAGTCAAGCATTGTGAAGAAGGAGCTCAAAGACACCCCTGCTCTTACTTTGCAAGGAGCCGAGTGTAGGTGAACTGCTCATGGGCATCAGAAGGCAAAGCTTTCATCTGAGCACTGAGGTAGTCACATGTAGGAACACTGCATGCAAACAGTGATCTGGAATGGGCGTCCCTGATTCCCCAGGTGGCCTCAGTCGTCCACGTGGTTAATAGGCATGCGGATGGCCAGCCTGGCACCCAGTGACTCCCGTTCTGAGGACCCAGGGGGCATGCACCATTTGGAAGGAGGCTGAGAGAAAGAGGTGGGGAGTAAGGCTGGGCTCCTCCCACACAGCACCCTACAAAATTTGCAGGGGACTTAGGCCAGTGGTTCGTGGAGAACTCGGGGGGTGGGGTGGACAGGCTTTGCCATCACTTCCGTGCTCCAAGGGCTCCATCCACATGCTCACTCCCACAAGAAGAAAAAGGCTATTGATGCCCTGAGACGTGATGCCCACCATCACCCATGAATCCTGGTCCCTTATCTCCAGCCACTGTGTCGGGCTGCTTAGAGCCAAAAGCCAGCGAGGGCCGAAGGCATTGCAAAATGACCAGCAAACCTTTGTGTCAGGGAGACATGGGGCATCCTGGGGGCCTTTCTGGACTGGCAGATCTCCCACCTCTCTCCAAGGGGTGCATTTCGTTTTCCATCTCAGGCCATCCAGCAGCCTAGAGGCCCCAATCTTCTAGTTTATCATTAAGTAGGCCCTGGGGTGGGCTGAACTTGAGGACCTCAGCAGGGCACCCCCAGCTCTCTCCACGCTCCACAGGCTCTGACACGTCTGACCCCAGGTGCCCATGTCCAGCCAGGCCAACCACCCTATGGCATCTCGGCTGCCACATTGAGTGGGGAGAGAGGGCCCCAGAGCAGCCTCTGTAAGAGCACCCAGTCAGTCAAGTTCACTATTTAACAAGAATGAAAAGACCTTCTGATCACCTATAACAACACATAAGGCACAGGGAAGTAAAAACAGCCCTCCATCTTCTTGTGCAGTGGTTTCACGGATGAATGGATTAGCTGCTGGCCTGTTCAAAAGGGGGAAAAAACAACTGAGGTTAGATTCTTACAAAAAAGGTAAGAAAACTTTTCTTTCTTAGATTGACAGGAGGCATTTATAAGCTAACCAAATGTGTGAGACAGAGGTCACAGAGAAGCCCTAGGGCCTGTCCCTACCTCACAACCACCTTTCCTTGTCCCAAAGTCTGCAGTACCAGAGACCTCCAGCTGTCCCCTACCGTGAGCCTTGGGAGCTACCTAATCTATAGCCCTGGAAAAAGGAATGAGCACGGTAAGGACTTAACGGGAGCTTTGTTTCACTCCCTGTTCTTCCCATCATGCAAAGCTTGGTTCGATGATGTCTGGGGCGGGCGGGTAACTGGGTCAGTGGAACCCACAGCTAAGTGTGGGTCAAGAGAGCACTAAGGAATCCTCGGTACAGTGCTGTTGGCTCTGAGCCTTGGAGAGCTGAGCCCTGATTTCTTCACCCAGCACCATGGGCCAACATGCCAGCAACAGTGGCTGACGGTGATGGCAGGCATTAATGGAAGAGGGAGAAGCTGTGCTAGCTACCGACATGCGGCCGTAAAAGCCAAGTGCGCATCATGCTAGCAGTGGTCAGCAGTCAGCTCCCTGGCAGCACGACTACGCTCAGAGTCATCTGGGCTTTGACACAACCGGGCAGTGAGAATTCAGTGAAGACAAGCTCGAAGGAAATTACCCTCATTTGTCGGTAAATCCAGTCCGTGAACACTGTCATGTTTCCGTACACGCCTGGTCTGTTCTCCATGGCACATCCAGATCCCCAGCTGGTGTCCCCAATCAACCACCAGATGCTGTTCTTGAAAGTGACCAGAGGACCCCCACTGTCACCCTGGAGGGACACGTAACAGAAAGCAGAAAATTAAGTTACAACCTCCATGTGATACTGACTGCAGAAGGTGCTGTGGGAAGTATGAGTGCGTGTGTGTGTGTGTGTTGGTACAGGTTTTGAAGGTGTTGTGGGAAGTGTGAGTGTATGTGTGTCAGTGCAGGTTCCGAGGGCACAGAGGGGTATGTGTGAGTGCAGGTTCTGAGGGTGCTGAGGTGTATGTGCGTCAACATAGGCTGTGAGGGTGCTGAGGGGTGTGTGTCTCAGTCTGAGTATGCAGATTTCATATCTCTACCAGTAAGACGTAATCCAAAAATCAAACCCATGGCTGTTGAGTCAACTCTGACCTATAGCGATGAGGTAATAGAAATGTTACAAGACAATATTTAGGAAATATTTAGAATTTATAGGAGATTATATCCACAATAGAAACCCCAGAAGCTTAGTGGTTAAGAGCTACCACTGCTAACCAAAAGTCAGCAGTTCAGTTCACATCCACCAGGCTTTCCTTGGAAATCATATGAGGCAGTTCTACTTTGTCTATGGGGTTGCTATGAGTTGGAATTGACTAGACAGCAGTGGGTTTGGTTTTGGGTTTATACTTACAGTTAATATAAGTCTGTCAGCTAATAGGTACTGAAAAAAGTGTTGCTTGTATTTTAAAATAGTCAAAATGCTTCTGTTCAACTGACCTGTTTTTCGTATACCATTATTATATTATTCATGACAGCAGAAATTTGGAAACAACCTAAATGTCCATCAACTGATGAATAGATATACAAAATGTCGTATTATCAACCCTATGGGGTAATTCTACTCTGTTCTGTAGGGTTGCTATGAATTAGAATTGATTCACTGATTGAGTTGTATTGCAGGACCATTTTCTCTATGTCATGTGTTCCTCCAAGCGTTGACCCTTCCCCCATGTGACACCTGACACTGTCCTTGTGTATAAAATTTGATTTACTTCTTTTTTTGTCACTATGTGTATTGTTTTATGACACTGGTTAACAACCTCACAGCACGTCTCGCCTCTCAACCCTGGGTTCCCTATCACCAGCTTTCCTGTCCCCTTCTGCCCTCTAGTTCTTGCCAGGGCTGGTGTGCCTCTTCAGTCTCATTTTGTGTCACGGGCCTGTCCAATCTTTGGCTGATGAGTAAACTTCGGCAGTGACTTCTTTTATCAAGCTGAGAGGGTATCCGGCGGGCCACACTCTCAGAGTTTCTCTAGTCTCTGTCAGGCCAGCAAATCTCGTCGTGAGTTTTGAGTTAGAATTTTGTTCTACATTTTTCTCCAGCTCTTTCTGGGATCCTCAGATGTGACCCCTGTCAGGGCAGTCACTGGGGACAGCGGGGCACCATCTAGCTGTGCTGAACTCAGTCTGCTGGAAGCCTTTGAAGATGTGATCCATTAGTCCTTTAGACTAATCTTTCTCTTGTTTCTTCAGTATTCTTCAATGTTCCTTGCTCCTGAAAGGGTGAGACCAGTGGAATGTTCTAGGTAGCCGCTTACAGGCTTTTAGGATTCCACAGACACTACTCACCAAAGTAAAAGGTAGAACATTTTCTTTATAAACTATGTGATGCCAGTTGAGCCAGATGTTCCCTGAGACCATGGTCCCCAGATCCTCAGGGAGTTTGAACGTGTCTATGGAGCTTCCGTGGCCCTGCTTTGCACAGGTTGTACTGGCTCTTCCAGTACCGTGTAGTGTCTTACCCTTCACTCAAGTTGCCGCTCTCTACTCTCCATTTAGTGTTTTTCTATTGCTCCTCCCTTGTAACTATCAGAGATTGTTTTTTTTGTGTATAAACCTTTTTATGAATTTCTGTGGTCATGGTCTCATTCAATATTTGTCCTTTTGTGACTGACTTACTTCACTCAGCAGAATAGCATCCAGTTTCCTTCATGTTATGAGATACTTCAGATTCATTGCTGTTCTTTATTGCTGCTCAGTGTTTGAGATTTTGTCAAGGGTTGCTCTGTGGCCTCTGATGTGGTCTTTTCTGGAGAATGTTCCATGTGCATTGGAAAAGAATATGCACTTTGCAGCTGTTGGGTGGAGAGTTCTCTGTATGTCTATGAGGTCAAGTTGGCTGATTGTGCCCTTTAGTTCTTCTGCATCGTCACTGAGTTTCTTTCTAGATGTTCTGTCCTTTAGCAAGAGCTCAACTGACACTTTTGCCAGAAAGTTTTTTTCAGAGGTGGCAGCATCACATAGATTTTTTGGTAGTGCTTGCTCCTGCCACCCTAAATATGGTCACACTGAGCAATCATCACATTTCCCCAAGGTCTGAGCTAGGTTTGCACCCAGCTGAGGTCTCTCGCCCCTAGAAATCCTGTCATGAGGTCTCTGCTTGCTTCTACCAGCTCAGTCAGTAGTTGAGCAAGGCCAAAAAGCATTCCCTAAGATTGAACAGGAGTCCCTGGGTGATCAGTTAATGTGCTGGGCTGTTAACCAAATGGTTGGTGGTTTCAGTCCACTCAGAGATGCCTTGGAAGAAAAGCCTGGCAGTGTGCTTCTGAAAAATCAGCCACTGAAAACTTAGTGAACACAGCTCTACTGTGATACACAAGGCATGACAGTAGTTGGAACTGACACCATGTTAACTGGGAGTATTAAGGCTGAACAAAGAACTGCACTTACCTGGCAGGAGTCAACGGTTCCCTGCAGATACCCTGCGCAGATCATGGCAGGAGTGACGAGGTTGTTGTAGACATATCTGCTGTTACATATCCGGGGCTCAATGAGGTGCACCTTCGCTGCATTCAGCACATCAGAGATTTTCCCTGAGGACAGGAGACAGGGGGTACTTGCCGCTCTCACAGGAAAAGCAAATGTCCCTCCTGGAAACCACCACCACAGAAACTGCATACACACCCATGTCCCTTCCCTGCCAAGACTATCCTGTGGAGCCTAGGTTATCCTTATAACTGGCAGCATCTGTGATGAATGTAAAAATAATTAAGGCTTGCCTGTTAACCAAAAAGTTGGATGTTTGAGTCCATCCAGAGGCACCTCAGAAGAAAGGCTAGGCAATCTACAGCTGAAAGATCACAGCCACTGAAAACCCTGGGGAAGAGCATAGTTCTGCTCTGAAACATGTGAGGTCAATGTGAATCAGAGCCAACTCCACAGCAAGCAGTATTTTTACAGGTTCAGGGAAGAGAGCTGCCATTTGTGTCCCAGAATCATGCTCTCTCTTCCACCCTAAGACTTGGTTCTGCTGAACTGGTTTTCCCCAAGTATCTCCCTCTTTGCTGGAGCATTTACAGAGCCAGCCAGTAAGCTCCTGTCTAGCTCTCACAGGTTCCTAGGTGTGTCCACTAGACCTACTAACCAAAAAATAGGTGGTTTGAATCCACCCAGCAGCACAATGGGACAAACACCTGGTAATCTGCTTCAATCAAGATCACAGCCAAGAAAACCCTATGGAGAAGTTCTACACTGTAACAGATGAGGTTACCATGAGTCAGAATTGATCTGATGGCAACAGGTTTTTGGTTTGGGGTTTTGGTTTATTTCCCTCTTAAACAAGCCGAACTTCCCCTTTCTACCTGATCTTCTAATCAACACCGTACTGCTCTGCTCACTTGCTCATTAAAACTTCTCAAACAGTTACGACACCTGCTGTTTCTCCCTCTTGATGTCCTATCTTAACTATCTCCACTTGATGTCTACTTGGCACTCCAAACTCCACACTTTGAGACAGAACCCCACCTTGCTGTACCCCAAACTCTGACCACCCCATCTGTTCATCTCAGGGACTGGTTGGTTCCCCCTCTTCTTTCAGAAGACATTAGAAGCCACATTTTCTTGACTTCTGATCTTCCTCCCGTCATACTCAGTGGCTCAGGAAAGTTGGGGCTCTGCCCTAAATGTAGCATTGCATCTGCACACCCACATCCAGCCCCTTGGTGGGAGCTGCTATCTTGTCTCAGGGGACCACAGCGATGGCCTCCTCGCTGCTGTCCTCCTACTACTCTTGCCTCTTTCTGCACTCCCTACGCAGCCATGAGATGTCACTCTTGGTTAGGGACCGAATTGTGTCCCCCGAAATATGTGTTGGAGTCTTAAGGCCTATGCCTGTGAAATGTAATTCTATTTAGAAACAGGAGTTCGTTATGTTAAGGAGGCCATGTCAATATAGGATGAGTTTGAAGCTAATTGCTCCTGAGATAGAAAAAGAACAGATTAGGCACAGAAACAAGGACGATGAGACGCAGGATGATAGATGCCAGGTGGAGATCACCAAGGAATGCTGAGAAGACCAGAGACGCCGGGACAGCGCTTCCTTGGGGGAGGTTCTGCTACAGCCGCACCGGGTAACTTCAGAATAGATGAATGTCCACACCACCAAACATGATCAGGCCTGAGCTACCTCCTCATTCCCTGTCCTCATGCCCAGCCACGCTGGATTTTCTGTCCCTTAAACAGTCTTGCCATCCAGGTCCTAGCTGGAATGTCATCTCTTCCCACAGGCCTCACTGTCGTGGTCCTCTGCTGTGTGGATGTCTATCTGTTTCCCTGCTCACGTGACCACTCCCTGAGCTGCAGACGTCCACAGGAGGATGTGAAATTCATGAGGACACAGACGTTTGTTGTATGTTGCTCATGACTGCAGATGAGTACCTACACTGGCACCCAGCCTGCACCAGGGGCACTAGAAGCTGTTGCTTTTCCCTTTCACCTTAACTGCTGCAGTGGCTAGCATTCAACCATAAGGCCGAACTGCAGGAGCTTTCTCTGGACAAGATACTTGGATAGCCTCTGCTGTCTCTTTGCCACTCTTCAAATCATCCAGCCCATGTACTCTTTTCACTGTTTTCAAAGGTTTATTGTATAGGTGCCCTAGATATTTTTTTTGAAGTGCAAGAATGTAAACAACACATAAGGTAAAATTCCTTGTACCACCAAGCACTTCTAACCCTTCCTAGAAATGAAACAGCCAGGATCACTTCATCCAGAACTGTTATCTGAAATGCAGGCAGATTATAACCGTGGGAACAAGGCAAGCCCAGGCCAGAGAGCCTAGTGCCTTCTGTTAGCCGTGGTGGTCTGAGCAGGACAGGGCTTTGAGGTTCTGACTGACCTTCTGCAGGTCACGGAGCCCATTCTCACAGAGACCATTAATTACCAAGGGCAGAATGGAGACTTCCTGAGTAGTCCTTTATTAACAATGGGTTGGGACTTGGGTAGGTTGGGGGATGCTCTAGAGGGAGAGAAGGAAGGATTTTACACATCTTACATTTATAGGGTCTTTACACATCAAAAGGCACCCCTTGGTAGCACAGACTATTAGTTCAGTCCCTGCAAACTGAAATGTTGAAGGTTCAACTCCCCCCAGATGCACCTAAGAAGTGGTTGGTGATCCACTTCCCCAAACCCCATAAAAACCCCATGGGCACAGTTCTACTCTGACATACGTGGTCTCTGTGAGCTGGATCCAATTCAATGACAACTGGTTTTTTACACTTCAAAAATCAGTTTTCACACATTGTCTGATTTGCTCTTACTGGGAACACTGTTGTGTGCTCAGCAGGGCAAGTGCGTGCGATGTTTCCCATTTATCAGGTGAGAAAACTGAGGCACAAAGACTGAGTGTTTTGCCCAAAGTTATCCAGGCACTTAGTAGAATCAGGGTTAAAGTTCAGACCTCCACTTCCAAACCCAGCCCTCTGTTACAAGCACCAGGTTCCTGCTAGCTGGAAGCCTTACCTTTCGGTTGGGTGGAACCCCACCCAGAAATCCAGCAGGCCTGTGTCAGCTCCAGCATCATGCCTGGATTTGGCAGACACACGGGTCTTATTCTGTCTATTTGAAGAAGAGACAACACTGTGAGCTAGTCTGGTTTAAAGGTAGTCTCCCTCCGGGGATGGTTTCTACTGGACCTTCCCCAGGTAAGTGGTGCTGAGACTGTCAGCACTTTCTACCCAAGGAAATTTCTGGATTCACATGTGACCTGGCACTCCAACTCTCTGTCCCTGCCAGGCCGCTTCTTCTAACAGGTGTAGCTCCTGTGAGAGTTATGCTAGCTACAAATAGAATTCTTTGCTAATTCTTCTTCTAAAAATACTCAACCTTTACAGGTGGCCAAGAGTAGAAAGGACATACATACGATAAAGGCCAAAAAGCTGATGGGCAGAGTAGGTGCTTAATATTAAAAACGTGCTAACAGACTCTACCAAAATGTTGGTGGCTGGAAGTCATCCAGCAGTTCCTTGGGAAAAAGACCTGGTGATCTACTCCCATAAAGACTACCAAAATCAAACCAAACCCAACCCACTTCTGTCATTTTGATTGTGACTTACAGTGAACCTACAGAATAGAGTAGAACTGCCCCATAGGGTTTCCAAGGTGGTAAATCTTAACCGAAGTGGATTGCCACAACTTTCTCCTATGGAGCATTTTGTGAGTTCAAACGGTCAACCTTTTGGTGGACAGCGGAGCATTTTAACTACTGCACCACCAAGGCTCCTTCCATAAAGATCACAGTCAAGAAAACCTTGTGGGACAGTTTACACGGGGTCACTGAGTCACTATGGAGTTAGGACTTGGAATCCACTAGACCGTATTTGTCTGTTTTAAAAATATACTCTAGGGGGCAGTAGTGGTTCAGTGGTAGACTTCTTGCCTTCCATGCCCAGCCGGTGCGCTGCACCTTCAGCCACCACTCGTCTGTCAGTGGAGGCTTCCTGTTGCTAGCGAGCTCAGAAAGTTGTCAGCAGTACCTCCAGCCTAAAACTGACTAGGAAGAGAGGCCGGAGATCTACTCTAAAAATCAGGCAGTCTGATTCACAACTGACTGTGGGATGGTGCAGGACTAGGTAGCATTTTGGTCTGTTGTCGTGAGTTAGGGGCCAACTCCATGGCAGGTAGTCACAACAGATTCTAAGGCATAAGCTTATCAACCAAGGTATTAGCTTTAGGGTTTCCTCAGTTAACAGGGAGACAAAAGTTCTGGAAAGCCACTGGAACCTGGTGGAAATGGAGAAATGCTTTCCTTGGATGACAGACCACTGCCATGGATTGCTTTTTCTATGTGTCAATCTCTTCCCAACTTGAATGCAGACAACTCATGAGGAGAGACTAAGTTTTGCTTCTTCTGTACACATGTAGAACATTCCAGACCCCTGGATGGACTAGAATGGCAGCCAAGTGAGAATGTGAAAGGAATATACATTTGTTTTTACTGTTTTATTGTTTTAAGTTATTGTTATTTGAAAGTATCTTACTTTTGCACTGTATATGAAAAAGAAAGTATCTTTATAAATAACAGATACGTGGTTCTCAGAGGGAGGTAGATTTGTCCCCCAGGAAAGATCTGGTAATGTGAGGAGACATTTTTGACGGTCACAAAGTGGCAGTTGCTCCTGATCTCACAGAGAAAGGCTGAGGTTGCTGCTAATTATTCTACAAGGCAGATGGCAGGCCCCTCAACAGAAAACTATGTGGCCCTAAAAGGAGCCCTGGTGGTAAAGTGGTTAAGAACTTGGCTGCTAACCAAAAGGTCTGCAGTTCGAATCCACCAGTTGCTCCTTGAAAACCCTATCAGGCAGTTCTCCTCTGTCCTTCACAGGTGCTATGAGTTGGAATCAACTTGATAGAATGGGTGTGGATATTTATTTATTTGGCTACATGTCAGTTATGCCCTAACTGAGAAACTGGGCTTTAGACTTTTATATCTGTTGATTAAAAATCACTCTATATGGTGGAGAAAAATTGGCAGTTACTGTTTTCCTCAGCATGGCACTAACTCACTTTCAGACGACTCGGCATCTGCCGATTCCTTCCCTGTCTTCTCCAGCACCCCACTTGACTCGACTCAGCTCAGCTCTGCTCAACTCCCTTGCTTCCGTTTATCACAGCAGAGCTATTTCCAGGCAACATCTGCTTAAGACTTGGCCTAAATTATTCACACTCTTGAGCCAGAAGAACAAAGGTGTATACCATTAAAAGTCAGCGGTGTCTGCAACTTCATAAGAGCAACGTCATTGTTCTTGGTCTTAGGATCATAATTTGGATGAGAAATAACTTTCTCTACTTGGTATTGTTTTTCGTAGTACATGGAAGACTGCCTCAAAATCCCAGCAAAGGCCGTCCAGTACCGTGGGTTGGAAAGAGGTCTGCAAAAGAAAGATAAATAACACTCAGCATCTCAGAACTGTAAGTGTGGAGTGCTCATCTGAGGAATTTCAAAATCCATAGTTACTGCCAGCTGTCACTGACTTGGTTCCCAGCTCTTGGTGACCCCATGTACATTGGAATGAAAGGATGCCCAGTCCTACACTGTCCCCATAACCAGCTGTGGACTGGATCATTGTGATCCATAGGGTTTTCACTGGATGAGTTTTGAAAGCAGATCACCAGGCCTTTCTTCCTAGTCCATCTTAGTTTAGATGCTCTGCTGAAATCTGTTCAACATCATAGCAGCACTGAAGTCTCCTCTGGCAGATGGCTGTTGGCCATGTGTGAGATGCATTGGCTATAACAGAACCTGGGTTTCCATTGCGGAAGGTAGAAATTCGACCACTGTCTGCTGTGACTCCCTTCAAAACCTGCAGGCTGAGCCAAGATTCATAAAGATGGTATGGCTGACCACAGCCACACAAGATGGTTTAGGAGGGGCCTCAGCCTCTTTTCCCCTCCCATCTAGAGTCTCTCCCCTCTCTCTCCACCTGGCAACAGTCTCATCCCCTCCACTTCCCCTCTTTTAAGATTCAGCTTATGCTTTACCTCATTGGTGAATCCAGTCCTTCTCATGTTCCCTTAGGCACCAGCCTACAAACCCTTTACATTTTCAAAAACACTTCTTGGGCCTAAAATCCTCCCTTAGCTCCCATACCTCTCTCTGGCAGGCCTGGGTCTTACCTATACACTAGAGCATTGGCTGGCATACAGTAGGAGCTTAACATGTATACAATGATGAACAGACTCTAAGGTATAAGTTTACCAGACAAGATATTACTATTACCTAGACGTTCCCCTTTTAACCAAAACCAACCCTGTGGCTCCTGAGTAGATCCTAACTCATGGTGAGTAGAATGGAAGCAGATCACCAGGACTTTCTTCTGTGGTGCCACTGGGTAGGTTCACACTGCCAATCTTCAGGTTAGCTGTTGAGCACAAATGGTTGTGCCATCCAGAGACAACTTTCCCTTTTAACCTAAGCCATAAAATAAACCCATTGCTATCAAGTCAATTCTGACTCACAGTAGCCCTACAGGATAGAGTAGCACTGCCCCATAGGGTTTCCTAGGAGCAGCTGCTGGACTTGAATTGCCAGCCTTTTAGTTAGCAGCCACAGCTCTTAACAACTGTGCTACCAGGGACTCTCAAACTCTAGAAAGCCACCAGAATGTTGTGGAAAAAGAGGAATTGCTTCTTTCAACCTTTACACTAGTCCCTGAGGAGATGGAATGCACAGCTGTCACACAGGTGCAGACACCAGGGTCAGGGATGGCGAGCACACTCTTGGGGGATGAGATAGCGGCTACACCAGAAGCCAAGGTATTGGATGGGGGTGCTTTTAACCAATGGATGGGAGTCAGGGCAGGTAACTCCAGTAGACACGATGAGTGTTCAGGCTGAAGTCCCTTCATCAGACCCTGCAGTCACTCACCTGTGAACACCTTCAGTGACCAGACATGTCCCTCCTCTGACAGGTCAGAGCCTGGCTGCACACACTGGGACATGCACATGTGTGTAGCACACAGTACACTCACTGCTCTCTTTATACACCTGGGACTTTTGTGTCTGTTTCCTTCTTTGACAATGTGGAGGTTAGTCTGCCCTTGCTCTCCCATTAACTACCTGAGTGTAGAAGAATCTGCACCAAATCCAGTTCTTCTACGGAGTCAGAGGCGGCTGAAGTGAAGTTGCCCCACCTAAGTCCAGTCCCCCCATGCCACCCTCACCCTCCATGACCCTCAGGCTCCGTGAGACATAGGGGAAGACTTTGCTTGCAGTGGAGCCTGTATCAGTGTCAATATGCAAATCCCGAGTCGGATCCGACTCGAAGGCACTTGGCTTTGGCTTTCTAGAGTACCGCAAAAGCCCTGGGCTGCACCCCCTGATGGTAGCTCTTGTCTTCCTTGCCTTTCTCATTTGATACAAAACTCAAAACCAAGCCCACTGCCATCAAGTGGTTTCTAACTCATAGTGATCCTCTAGGACACAGTAGAACAGCTTCATAGCGTTTCCAAGGAGCAGCTGGTGGATTCGAACTGTTGACCTTTTGGTCAGCATCCTGAGCTCTTAACTACTGTGCTGTAGGATCATTATGAGTCAGAACCAACCCTAACAGTAGTGGGTTTGGTGTTTGGGGTCTTATTGTGTTCCATGTGCTTGGAAACATTTCACCAGATGCAGGCTTGAGTACCTCAGGAACTCCCTTGTACCTATCTGTGCGACCATGCGTAACTTGACCTCTTAACTTGTCCTCATCCATGAAAGAGAGGCTGTGGCTGGTGAGTCTAAGTTGGGCCATTTTGTTGAAAGGTAGCCAGGCAGTCTGTGTCACAGTCCTGTGAACAGTAGCTTTCTTTCCAGGAATTCATCCTCAAGAAGCAACTGAACGAGGGGACAGAGCTGACTTCAGGAAAGTGGGGATTACAACAACAAGACATTACCTTTAAATAATGGATATAAATATACCATTTGACCCAGTAATTCCTCCCCTTGGAATATATCCTACAGAATCAAGGCCATTCACACAAACTGATACATGCATGCGAATGTTCATTGCAGCATAGTCCACAATAACAAAAAGATGGAATCAACCCAGATGCCCAACAACAGAGGAATGGATGGGTAAACTTTGGTATATGTACTCCATGGAGTACTATACAGTGATAAAGAACAACGATGATAGCAGGAAACATCTCTCAATTTGGTCTCAAGTGGAGGACATTATGTTGAGTGAAACTAGTCAGCGACAGAAGGACAATTATTATATGAGACCCCTATGATAAAAACTTAAAAGCATACTCATACATAATAGAAAAGACTCTTTGACGGCTACAAGGGTGGGGAGGGTGGGAGGGCGGGAGGGCGAGGGACGAGGGTTTAGATTAGATAGTTGTTAGAAATTTGTTTGAGTGAAATTGGTGAAAATGCACATTAGTAAGAAGACCAATATTAATGGGACTTCGACACAACTTGTGTACTCCTCCTGTCTTAACCCAATATTGTAAGCACAGAGTATGTACACTTTCATTTTTTATTTAATTAAAAAAAAAATCACCACAATCAGCTGGTAAACCACCTCTGTCTGGGCCAGTCACAGGATCAGGCACCTGGAGTCTGTATAATCTGCATGGTGCTTTCAGGAGGGCTGCAAACCACTGCATTTAATGACATCCCATTGCATCAGATGCCAGTGTTCTGTGCTAATCCCATTATTGAAGAGAGGACTGAAAAATATGTGCTGAAAGATGGACTAAACAGGGTCTGATGCAGACAGATACAGAACTCAGTGAAAGCCAGATAAACAGCCCTGTTGAATGAGGTTTTCTCCAAAGCAGTCATGTGAGAATATACTTGCTTAAGAATAAAAGCAGGAGTGGGGGCAGAATTCCTGCCTTCCACGCAGGAGACCTGGCTTTGATTTCTGGCCAGCGCACCTCACCTGTAGCCACCGCGCATCTTTCAGAGCAGCCGTGTGTGTAGCTGTGGTGCGGAATTGGTTTCAGTGGAGCTTCTGGACAAAGACAGGCTGGGGCGAGAAAGGCTGGGGGTCTCCTTCCAAAAATCAGCCAGTGAAAACCCTCTGGGTTACAACAGTCTAACCCATGACTAATCATAGAAATGGGAAACAGGACCACGTGGCATTTCCTTCTCTTGTGCATGGATGGGATCACTGGGAGTTGGAGGTGACTGGATGGCACCTAACTACACCCACAAGTAGTAGCTTTTCTACATAGGTTAACACTATAAGTTATGACTATCTTTGCCCCTCCCTACTCCTGTCACCACGGACTCTTAACTGGGGGTCACAGAGAAGCTTCCAGCGGGACGTGAATTCCTTCATCACGTCTGGGTGTTCCCTCTCTGGGGACACGCATCCTGGAGAGATAGCTTCTATGAGCTGAGAAAACACCAGGCTCAGTGGAATTCTAACTACATCAACTCATCCCACCCCACACCCATGGCGCCCTGAATAAGCACACAGGAGGCACGCAATGCCCACGTGCTGAAGGGCAGACTCTGCTACACACATCCTCACAGCCACACTAAGAGGCAAGGGTCTCATCCCCTCACACCTATGGGTGAGGGAGCTGGAGCCGAGCCATGTTCCCAGCCAGGAGTCCAGCTCCACAGCCCATTCTCCCCATCCACTGCCCACTTCCCCGATGACCTGAGACGGGGACTTACTCTTCCACGCAGTGAGCAGCTGTCACAATCCATTCAGGGGTGATGATGGAGCCTCCACAGACATGGACACCTTGGACATGTAGGCTGACCTGCCAGGGCCACTCCCCCAGGGCAGCGCTGTCACCCCCCACAATCCGGCTCTGGAGGGTCACCTTGGTGGTAACCCCACACTCTAAAGAGTAAACACAATATGCACCGACGTGATGGTGAGCAGACACAAGATGCCCCCCAGCACCCTGTTCCACAACCACATGGCTCCTTTCAAACCACATCGCCTGATGGCAGATGATGAAGGCAGTTGGTGCTTCATCTCATTCAGAAATACATGGGGAGAGACAGACAGACCAAGAGAGACAGAGACTTGCAGAGAACTTGCCCTGGTCTGCTCCTCTGCCTTCCCATGCCCTCTGTGATGGATTGAATTGTTCCCCAAAAGCTCACATTGGTATCCTTGTACCCACACATGTGAACATAACCCTGTTTGGGAAGCAGGTTTTCTTTTTTAGGTTAATAACACCATTAGCGTAGGGTGCATCCTAAAGCTAATCACTCCTGAGTTATAAAAAGAGCCAATTAGCCACAGACACGCACAAATGAGAAGGACAGCTGCCGCATGGAGAGTCCCAAGGAGCACTCAGGGAAGAGACAAGAGCTAAAACACCATCCCTGGGACCACCTCCCCTGCTGGCACCCAAGGCCACATTGTATTGGGCACTTTAGAGATTTTGCAAGGGTCTTTGGCATATCCTGGGGAGCAAGATCCTGGACAACCAATGTCTGCTAGACACTCTTGAGTCCTGGAGGAACTGATAATGTTCAGAGCCCGGGGAGTCAGGTGCGTGAACGAAAAATGGAGATGGGTGGGGGCAAAGGAAGGTGAGTGACAGGGTGCCCTCAGTGCCCAGCCTACCCTGGTACACTTTGTGCCAGTTTCATCACAGACAACTGCCATGTGGGAACAGGGTCTGGGTGGAAAGGGGGTGATACTGGAAGGCCAAGAGGGTTGGGGGTGGTCCTATCATTCAACTCAATCAAAGGTGGAGACTAGAGGAAGGGCACTTCAAATCCCAGGGACTTTCCCAGAGAATGCCTCCAGGTGTTTACATACATGGCAAGCCCTCAGCCCCCTGTCCCCACTCTCAGTGAGTCTAGGCATGCAGGCACGGTAGCCCTCTGCCACCACTGCCACCTGACTGATTTTATGAATACTGTCGCATTTCCCAAGTAAGGTGGGTGGTACGGGCACTAGGGTCAGCACGACCACCTTCTCTTGGCAATTGTGCCAGGTATCTGCTTGGTACTTAAAGACGATCTGAGTTGAAACTGGCTGTGATATTATACCTGCAAAACCATCCTCTGGGACCATGTCACCCAACTGGGAGATGCTGTTGGTTTACCACATTGGATGGGAAGGCTGAGCTTTTGTACCAAGATGGCAGTGACAGGGAAACAGGACGGGGTCAGGAGATGGGTGGCGAGGGGGAAGGGAGCAGTAAGATGCCATCTATATTTATGAAAGGGTTAACGAAAAAGCAAACCAAACCTGTTGCCATCGAGTCTATTGCCACTGATAGCAATCCTACAGGACAGAGTAGATCTGTCCTGTAGGGTTTCCAAGGAGCAGCTGGAGGATTCGAATTGCTGGCCTTTTGGTTAGTAGACAAACTCTTAACTACTGCACCACCAGCGCTCCATGAAGAGAAGGATGGAAATCAGAAGTAATCCAAACAGCGATAAACCACTACCAAATCCACTGCCACTGAATCAGTTCTGACTCACAGCAACCCTACAGACAAAGTAGAACTGCCCCATCGAGTTTCCAAGGAACACTTGTCAGATCTGAACTGTTGACCGTTTGGTTAGCAGCTGTAGCACTTAACCACTATGCCGTCAGGGTTTCCAGTACAGAGATGGGGATATTCAAGCCACCAGCAGAAGAAGTAAGAGAATCCTTGATCTTGTCACTCAAGTCTATCCTGCTTCCAGTGCTGAAAAGCATTGCACTGGAGCTCAGCACGATGCAATGTTCTTGCAACAGCTTCAAGACCACATATTACAGCTACCAGGATCCCCAAACACTGCCCTTCCTTCTCATCTCTTGGAGTGGCAGTACCCATGGGGGTCTCCAGCTCTACTCAGAGGTGGCACAAAGAATCAGGTCCTGTCAGTTTTTCAGGATGGCCTGTCTTCAAGGGAAGCTTCTGGGAGTCAAGGCTGAAGATGTCCACAGCACATCACGATTCAAAACGGAGTTTCTTGGGCAGAGCTGAGTGTGGCCAGAGGGAGCGGCCTAGGGGCCCATCCCACCTATTAGCCCCTCTCATCCCTAGCAGCTCTCCTCTCTGCAACCCCAAAGACACAGGGAAAGGCTTCTGAAGGTACTGAACATTTCCTATATGGAAATGTAGACAAGAAAAATCAAGAAGCACTTACCTATACAACGTAAAGACACCACCGTTTTTGACGAACAGGCATCACTGAAAAAAGAGGGAAAGTTTTGGTCAGCATAATAAATGAGGAAGCATGTAAACTCTCCAAATACTTAGAGGAGAATATTTTTGTTCAAAGGTCTCACTCCCTACTTCCCCAGAAGCAGAAGTTTCTGCCATGTAAAAATCAGATCAGGCACAGTGGTAAAGATCAAAAACCAACTCAGACTACCAGGTTCAAATCCCATCTGTGTGGCCTTAGGCAAGTTATTTCATCTCTCTGTGCCTCTGTTTATCTATCCGTAAAATGGGCTGACAATGGCACCAACTCATAGAGTGATAGGGAGAGTAAGCACCCACTATTGTTAGCTATTATTCATCTTCTTGGAATTTAAAACCAGCCTCTAATTTTCTAAGGAAGCCATGTGGAAACTTCCGGGTCCCTAAGACAGCTTACATTTATTTGTAACATTAGAAACCACATAACCAGTATGAGAGAACCGTAGAAACATGCTCAGTGAGATAAGTCAGTTACAAAAAGACAAATACTGTATGATCTCACTTACATAAAATATCCTAACATGTCAAGTATATAGAGACTAAAGTGAATTTGTGCTCACCAGGGCTGGGTGGGAGGAGGAAGAGGGGAGTCACTGAGTTTCTGTTAACAGTGGGGGCTTAATTTGAAATGGATAATGGTGATGATTACTCAACATGATGAGTGTAATTAGTGTCACTGACTTTTAGAGGTTATAAGAGTTGTAGTAGCAAATGTTTTGTCATTTCTGTATTTTTACCATAATAAAAACAGACACACAAACAATAAAACCAATAATTTGCCCAGATATTCAAGGATATGAAAATTTCTTCTTTGGAAGCTACATATCAGAGGTTATAGATAAAAAGGAACTAACTAAAATATTCTCCTGTATGGTGCATTTTCCCCTAAATATCCCAAGAAGGAACAAGACAGTCCCTGACAGCCCTCACAGCCAGCCCTTGGTACTGAACATGGCCAAGTTCACAAAACCCCAGCGTCAGACCAGGCCACTCTGTAACCAGATGAATCAAGACAAAACACAAGCTCACTCCAGCGTCAGGTCTGAACACGGACAAAACACGAGCTCCGTTCAAACCACAGGTATGACCACACAGCCCCCTCTGCTGGCCAAGAAGAGTAGGTGCCGCACCTTACCAATCCCAGTTTACTTTTCTCCCCCTTTGCAAATAAAAAGTCAATTACTTGGTCACAGAGTGTACATTTACTTCCCGGCAGCACCCAACCCACAGTAAAACTGTTTTGCTAGAATTTCCTCTAAATTATCCACTACAAGGCCCAATCTTACAGCAAATCTTAAAACCCAAATCAAAACTGTTGCTGTCAAGTTGATTCCAACTCATAGAGATCCCATAAGACAGAGTAGAACTGTCCCACGGGGTTTCCCAAGAGCAGCAGGTAGAGTCAGACTGTTGAAATTTTCATTAGCAGCTGAGCACTAATGTCACCAGGGCTCCAAACCAGTCTACCACTGTATTAAGAGAACCCCATGGCTTGTGGTGTCGTCAAGTGCACAAGTCCATAAACACAACTTTGTTCAGCCTTGGGAGTATCCTTGGTGGGCTGTGGCTGGAGAGAAGTTCTCTTCTAAGAATCATGAAGCCATCTCTGCTTTACCTAGAAATTCACCTGGGCAACTGACCCTTAGCATCTTGAACTAGCAGCAGTGATTTTAGACAAGGCTGGCTTGCAGTCTAGCCCAGAGATTTGCCTATGCAAGGGGAAGAATTTATGGGAGAAGAAAGGAAAAGGATTATTCCCACACCTCCACCATGTACAAGGACTCTCGCATGCCACACAATGTTCTCTTCTCCGCTCCACATCATCAGCCACCTTGTGAGTTCCCAAGCTGCATGCCAGAGGATGGCAGGCCCTCTCCCCTTCTCCTCCCATGAGCTCCATTTTTCTTGGCTTGGAGCTTTCATGTGTAACCAAAGAAGACAAAGCAACATTCAGTATTTACAGATAGAGCTGCCAGCTGTGTTTTGCTTCTTGGGTGGGTAAACCACAGCCCTGTGATTTTGCTGTGCACACCTGGCTGTGTGCGCCCATCCTTCCTGGACTCGCCCTCTGACATTCCCAGGTCAGCCAGGCCTGGGTAGACCCAGCCCCCCGGACACCACTGGGAATGTACCCTGCTTCTGTCTCCCATTCATAGAAAGGAGGGGCGTCGTTAGTAAATCTTCCCTAACATCCAGCACCTGGCACCTGCTAGCAGTGCAGGGACGGCCAGCCAGCTGGGGAAGAGGCACACAGACCCAGGGCTGAGCACAACGGATGTGTGAAAAAAAGCAATAGGTAGATTTTGCATTAAAAAGCATTTTGATATTTTGAGAGCAGTAAAATCTAGGATGTAGGATACTGTAATGGTGGATGCGTGGCATTCCGCATTTGACAAAACCAATAAGACTGTAGAACACAAAGAGTGGTCTGTCATGGATTGAATTGTGTCCCTCCCAAAATGTGTGTAGCAATTTGGCTGGACCATGATTCTTGCTATTGTGGGATGCTCCTATACATGCTGTAAACCTTGCCCCTATGATGTTAGTGAGGGAGGATGGGCAGCAGTTGTGTTGGTGGGGCAAGACTCAATGTAGAAAATTGTACGGTGCCTTGAAGCAATCTCTTACGACAGAAAGGAAAGAGAAGCTAGCAGAGGTTTGTGAACCTCATACCACCAAAAATCAGTACCAGGAGCAGAGGACATCCTTTGGAAAGGACCTGGGGTTCCTGTGTCTCAGAAGCTCCCAGTCCAGGGAAAGACTGATGACAAGGACCTTCCTCCAGAGCCCTAGAGAAAGCCTTCCCCTGGAGCTGATGCCCTGAATTTGGACTTGGAGCCTACTGGACTGTGACAAAATAAAATCTCTCTTTTTAAAGCCATGCATTTATGGTATTTCTGTTACAGCATTGTTAGATGACTAAGACAGTGACCCCTGGTGCAAACTATGGACTTTAGTTACTAAAAAAGAAACAAAACTCATTGTGAGCCACCCTATAGGATGGAGTGGAACTGTTTCATAGAGTTTCCAAGGAGTGCCTGGAGGATTTGAACTGTCAGCCTTTGGGTTAGCAGCCACAGCACTTAACCACTATGCCACCAGGGTTTCCTTAGTGACTAATAATGTATCAGTATTGGTTCACTGATTGTAACAAATGTACAGGAATATAAGATGTTAGCAACAGGAGACACTGTGTGCAGAGGGCAGAGGGCCCAATGGGAATTCTGTTCTTTCTGCACAATGTTTCCATAAGCCTAAAACTGCACTAAAAAGTGAACTGTATTAAAAAGAAAGAAAAAATTCAGACAATAATAATAATTCTAGAAAGAATGTCACATTTTAAGCCAAAGCCAGTCAAGTGCCGTCAAGTCGGATCAACTCATGGCGACTATTTTAAACATATGCAAAATAAGTAGCTTGAGTCCACCCACACTCTCAAGACTTAAGTCATCAAGTATAGGACCTATAGCTTGAATTCATTCCTACCCCTGGACACCTGGTAGCCTGCCCAGGGAAGTGGTCTGCTTCAAGGTGTGGCAGATGCAGATGATAGGACCTGCAGATGCCCATCAGTCACCTGGGTGGCCTGAGTTAACCTTGAGAGAGACTGTGGCACATTTCTCTGGTTAGAGTGTTTCTGGTGTGATCACATGGGACACACCTTCAAGGCAGAGAGGTGGCATCTACAGAACCTACCCACAACTGGGAGAGTACAGGGAATGTTTTGGCTGAACTGGGCTGGCTTCTCTTGCCTAGGTCTCCAGAACATTCTATCCCCTGATCGCAGCTGTTCAAAGGTTGGGGATAGAGGACCAACACTCCCTGTGGGTCAGAATCAAGTGGATCTCTGAGAAGCAAGACTCTGAATGCTAAAACTGAGCAAATCCAGGGCATACTGATGTGCACTGATCACACTAACTGGGACCCCAAGTTACTCTCTAGGATTCTTAGGGTCACACATGACAAAGCAGGTACACCCATAAGTATTTAGAGAAAAATATACAAAGTAGAATCTCACTTTTATAATGTTAATAAGCAATGTTAGAAGGCCTGGTGGCACAGTAGTGAAACGCTGTGGCTGCTGACCAAAAGGTTAGCAGTTCGAGTCCATCAGGTGCTCTTTGGAAACTCTTTAGGATAGTTTTACTCAGTTCTGTAGGGTTGTTATGGATTGGAATCAACTCAGTGGCAATGGGTTTGGGTTTGGTTATGTCCACCTCATCAAGGGTAGAAGGCGGAGGTTGCAGACTAAATGGAAAATAATCATAGCCACTTCGCAAGAGGACATGTAGGGCTGCTCATAGCAACCAGTCCTGCTAAGAGTCTATCTTCCTCAACAAGAAAAGCAACCTAACCCAGAATCACAGTTCAGACAGCTCTAACTCAGAACAGTGATCTCTGGGGCATCTCCTGGTTGTCCTCACAATTTTTCTAAGAAGAACAAAATCACCAATACCTGTGGAACAGTCTCTTGTACAGGTCAGTATTCCCAGCACTGGTGTTCAGCTTCATAAAGCTCGTGGCACCGCTGTCATCCACCACGCCTTGGTTGGAGTAAAAGCTCTGTCTAAAAAGTAAGCATTCAAGACAGAAAATGTTATTGAAAACAGTCGTGAAGTCTGGAGCAACCACAAGTCTTATGCTGTGTCATAATACCCTTTTTGTATAATGTTTAGAAGACGAAAACCTTAATATTCTGGAATATGAAAGCACAAGCCCTAATCATATATGTACCTTGCACATAGACACAGGATACATATGATATACTTATATACTATACACCTGTGATATAACATCCATATATATGTATATTATACATATTTATATAATATATCCATAAAAAATATATCATACAAATGTAAAACACTGGATGCCACATGGCCCCAGAAGAAGGACGGTGACGGGGACGTGTGGAGCCAGCACTGGTAAATGTGCAGGACACAGCTGCCAGCAGGACACGTTCTGCCTGCCAGTTGCAGGGACCCATCTTGGGAATGAGACAACTGCCTTGGTATTTGTGGGTCAGTACTTCCACAGAGGAGTAGAGAGAAAACTAATTTTTGTTATGCTCCTACTTCCTGTCATCATCACTGTGCAGACATTGCCTGTCCTTGGCGACCCAGTGTCACACTCACTTGTAGCCCATGTCTCTGCAGGCTGCCCGCCCGTAGTTGTCGCTCCAGTCATCCCAGCACACAGGATGCCAGGACCTCCTCTGGGCCGAGTACACCTGCAGGATGAAGTTGGGTCCGTAGAGACGCACTGAGGGCAAGCGAGAGTCTACATCAGTGCATGGGGTGCAGACAACACAATGTAACACTACACCTCACAGCACCACACCACACCACACCATGTGCACAACACATACCACACCATACCACATAACAAAACACACAATACATCACAGCACATGATGCTACACAGTGTTGCACAACACCATACCATACCACACAACACTACACTGTGTGTGCAACACACCATGCTGCACCACACAGCACCACACCATACCACACAAATAACTCCAGTGGCTGAGAACACAAATGAAGCAGTACTAGGCTTGCTCTTTTCAACATGCTGAACACAACTATCAGGACACCCCAGCTCTGATCTCTCTTTTAAAAATTGTGTCCTTTACCCCAAATAAGTGAATACGAGAATTCAGACAAAAGTTTACACAATGGTGTTCACAGAAGCACTATTTCCAATAGCCAAAAGTGGAAACAACCTGTGTGTCCATCAGTTGATAAATGGATAAACAAAATGTGGTAGATCATAGAATGGAATATCATTCATCCATCAGAAGATATGAAGTTCTGATACATGATATGACAGTGAAGACCTTATGCTGAGTGAAAGAAGCCAGTCACAAAAGACTATAAGCTATATGATTCTATTCATATACAATATTCAGGAAAAGCAAATCTATAGACAGAAAGTAATTTCGTGCACGCTTAGGGCTCAGTGAATATGTGTGTCTGTGTGTGCATACGCGTGCGCACGTGCGGGGGTGATAATCACTAAAGGATGCAGAAGGTCCTTTTAGAGGCATAAAAATGTCCTAAAATTGACCATGATTATGTTTGCACAACTCCATGAATATGTGAAAAACCACTGAACAGTATGATGTAAGTGGGTGAATTATACGACATGTGAGCTATATCTCAATATAGCTCCTTAATGAAACGTAATGGATCAGATAAAGGCTTTGTTTTAAAAAAAGTTTCTCTTTGAGCAATCACTTTGACCAACAGGTCCATTTCCTTTGATCAAATCATAGGGTCTAAGAGAACATTCCACCTGGTGGAACCTCTTTTTTGTAAAGGTCTACCTCTAAATTAGCCAACATTTTATCAAAATTACCTCAGCTCTTCTGCTTAAAGAAATACAACATTATAAGTATAGCCCAAGCCCCCCTCCCTGTTCTGTTCCCTTCTCCCCCACTGTAGAAGTAACCACTACAACTTTGTTGTCAGAGAATACATCTGGGGTGGCACACTCACAGAACAGAACCCTGTGACGTTAGCATTAACTATCTCAACATGTATTAACATGAGCAATCTGGAACACTGCATAAGAGCAATCTTCCAAGGGATACGTTTGGTGTATTATTTATGTAAAGTTTAAGAGTGTGTAAATGGCACTATTGGGTTCTAGGAGAATTATATATACCCTTAAAGCAGAAAAGAAAATCTTAGCTATTCTGAGGCTTCACTTTTGCCTTCTCATCTGTGGCTCCTGCTATTGATTATACCACCCTCCCCATCTGCGGCATGTGTTAAGATTTTAACTCATGTACCTGTAAATGTAGTTGTCTGGAAGGGAGAGTTTTCTTGTGTAATGAGGTCATTAGTGTAGACTGAGTTAGGAAAAGAGGAGAACAGATAAAGAGACACATACTGGGGAAGAGGAAGACAGGCGAGCGAGACAGATACATCTATAAAGGATGCCAGCAGCTGCTAGAAGTTGACATAGACAAGGACACACCTTCCCCTATTGTCACTCCCTGTCCTCAGACTTCTGGCCTCCTGAACTGTGAGCAATTTAATTTCAGTTCTTTAAAGCTACCCACTTGTGTTTTCATTGTTACAGCAGCACTAAGCCATCCCCTCCTCACGGATGGTCTGAAGACAACCACCTGACGGATGCAGACGTCTTCTGTACTGACATGACCAGACTTGGGATGACGATTTCCGTGAGAAGCTGATCCACATGCTTGGTGAGTGGGTACACAAATCCACACAACATAATATGACTCAGCACTAAAAAGAAGTGTGTTCTCAAGCCACAAAAATGCATGGAGGAATTCTATTGCATACCACTAAGTGAGAGAAGCTAGACTCAAAATGCTATATATTGGATGATCCCAACTATACCAAATTCTGGAAAATGGCAAACAGTGGAGACAGTGAAAACATTAAGGATGTCCAGGGGTTGGAGGAAGGAGGAACAGGGGACCACAGGGCATTTTTTATGGGGGTGAAACTATTCAGCATGATACAGAGATGGTGGGCATATGGCATCATGCTTTTATGAAAACCTACAGGACCAGACAACGTGTGAACCCTGACGTAAGCTATGGACTTTACTTAAACATAATGTATCAAAATTTGTTCATCAACTGTAACAAATACATCACAGGGATGTAAGACTTTAATAACAGGGAAAACTACAGTAGAAAAAGGAGGCATACAGGAAGTCACTGTACTCTTGCTGGTCCAAAATATAATATCTATATACTTAAAAATGTTGAAATAAAATGTACTTTCAAAATTAAAAAACACATATGGTATGAGACAGAGTAAGGGAGACATTTAATTTTTGACTTCATGGATAATTTCAGGGACCCCCTCCAACTACCTGCACTCAAATTCTAAGTGGATAAAAACAGCAGTAGACATGATAGAGGTGGAAGTGGTCTCAAGCAGTAATTTAGTTTCTCCCCTGACATTCCGAGAAAAATTCAGAAAACATTTCAGTAGAAGTAGAAAGAGTGAATTAATATTTGTGCGTGTATGTACAAGGGGAAGCCCCACCAGTAGCGCAGTGGCTGCAAGCTCAGCTGCCAAGCAAAAGGTCGGCAGTACGAATCCACCAGCCATTCCTTGGAAACCACACGCAGCAGTTCTACTCTGTCTTACAGAGTCGCTGTGAATACGAGTTGACTTGATGTCAAAGGGTTTGATTTTTGTTATGTATATATTTAATGCATACTTAGAAAGAAAGCTCTACACCGAGTGTTTTCCACAGGTTGGGTGATGTTCTTATTGTCAGAAGATGTTCATTTCACCGAAAATAATTTCTCCTCTACAAGGTGGACAAATTAAAACCACGTCACATATGTGTGCTGATCTAATATAGAACACATGTACACTCAATGTCATGGTCACCAATTTTGTTTGATATGAATCATCAGTATGGAAGTTACAGAAAACCAAATCAAGAAGGATCTATCCGATTACAAATACACAAAGCCTTTGTCCTAGCTTTTGCCCTTCTGGAAATTTCTCCTACAGATGTGCTTGTGTGTTGGCAGCAGGGAGTGGGATAGCAAAAGGTAGTTAGAACTGCAAGTCCATCAAGAAGAGGCTGGCGGGTGGGGTGCCTCCACCCACGCTGACTGCAGTGGTGGCAGGAAGGAGGCGAAGCCCAGCTGCCAACGGGCAAGTGAAGATGCCATGCGCGCAGTGTGATGGGGCCCGGTGTGAAAAAGGGCAATCAAAAATGTACATACATATTTGCTTTTTTAAGCAAACACTCTCAAAAGGATAAACAAGAAACAGACTAGTCACTTCTAAGAAAGAGGATGATTAGCTAACAAAGAGGTGTGGGGGAGGGGTACGCATGTGTCCACACGTGTGAGGGGGCAGCGAAGACTTTTCCTAGATCATCCTCTTGTACTTTGTGAAGTTTGGTCCACTCGAATGTACTATCTGCTAATGTATTTAAGTAAATACAATTTCAACATTAAGAAGTGAACCACTGACTGCTCTAATAGGGATCACAGCAGAGGGTCCTAGACAGATCTGGAGAAAAACATAGAGCAAAATTCTAACTCAGAAAAAGGTCTGACAGACACTAGAGAAATCCCTAGAGTATGGCCTGTAAACACATTTTAACTTAGTAATAGGGTTACTCCTGAGATTCACCCTTCAGAGAAAGATTACTTAAGCCCATAAAACAAAGTCAGACTGTCCCACCAACCCTGGGACAAGGACGAGAAGACAGGAGGGGACAGGAAAGCTAGTAATGGAGAACCTAAGGTCAAGAAAGAGAGAGTGTTGACATGTCATGGGTTTGGTAACGAATATCACCAAACAATATGTGTATTAACTATTTAACGAGAAACTAAATTTGCTTTGTAAACTTCCATCTAAGGTACAATTTAAACAAAAAAATAAAAAGCGAGGGGCTCTGCAGGTAATATTGTTAAAATGCCTTATTGTAGCTTATTGAGACACACACACACACACAGAGGAAAATATTGAAAGTATTCCACATGTTACCTTAACCACACTACCAAATGTACCAAACCCATTCACTGAGTTGACTCTGACTCATAATGATCCTAAAGGACAGAGTAGAACTGTCCCACAGGGTTTCCAAGTTGTACCTGGTGGATTTGCACTGTCAATCTTCTGGTTAGAGCTACAGCTCTTAACCACTGTGCTGCCAGGGTTTCCAGGCTACTTAAATCTCAAAAACTCTCTAGCTGATTTTAA
Source organism: Heterohyrax brucei (assembly GCA_028571685.1). NCBI lineage: Eukaryota > Metazoa > Chordata > Mammalia > Hyracoidea > Procaviidae > Heterohyrax > Heterohyrax brucei. The sequence goes on along the minus strand of CM053157.1, from coordinate 33,111,306 downwards.
AAAATGGTGCTACACACATAATCACTAAAATAAAGAAAGAAGCAATGTTCAAACAGCAAATGTGACAGGTTAGGAGTAAACTTGATGGAGAAGGGAGAACTCTGTCTCAGAGATGTATGATGAACCCTCTGAAATTTCTATTAAAAAAAAACAAAAACAATGCAGCAAGTAAGTATGCGAAAGTGAGGGTGTCCATCGTCCTGAATAGTAATGTCCTGGTTAGGTATGTCAGGGATGAGTTGTGTCTCCTGAAAGATATGCTGATGACCTAACTTCCAGTACCTGTGAAGGTCACCTTGTCTTTGAGGATATCATCAGTTAGGGACAGGTACCAGTTGCTAAGTGGTTAAGCCCTTGGCTGCTAACCCAAAGAGAGGTGGTTCAAAACCGCCAGCTGCTCCTCAGAAGAAACACGTGGCGGTCTGCTTCCATAGATTACAGCTTTGGAAACCCTGTGCCATAGGATTCTATAGGGCCACTAGGAGTCAGAATTTACTTGATGGCAACAGGTTTGGCTTTTGAATGTCAGTTTGTTTAGAAATAGGCTCTTTGAGGATGTTATTAGTTACATTAACATTAGGTTATGTCAGAGTAGAGTAGGTCCTAATTCTATATAGATGGTGTTCTTATTAAAAAGGAGAAGAAGGGCAGAGTACTTGATAAGCAAGGTAAGCACAGGCTTACTTGTGTTTACTTACTAATCTGTAGGAAAGAATTTCACGTTGGTTTCATCGCACACTTATTAGTAAGCACAGGTAAGGGCATGCCTACCTCCATTTGTTTACTGGGAAATCTGCCCCCGTCAGGAATTGTACATTTAAAAAGAGGCTTTGACTCTGTGGGAAGATGCTTTGACTCTGTGGGAAGATGCTGTGGTGTTTGGAGAGAGACAGATGCCAGCCATACACAGAGGCGGAGTCTTTGATATGGGAAAAAAAAATGTGAAATTGTTCACTGTAGATGATCTGGTAAGCAAGGTCAACACTGTGCTTGCCCGGCCTGTTGACTAGTTTGCTCCTGCACACATTCAAGTGACGTAGTCCAGGCTGGCCTTAGGGTCTCCCTCCTGCTTCTTCTAAGCCTGTTTCCTCTTCTGTAACTCAGGGACTGGATCCAATGCTCAGCCTGAGACTAAGGACAACATGACACCATGCCCTGACATGCTTGGCCCAGGCCTAGTGCCTGACATCACAGATGCCCTAAGCAGAGCATGGTCCCAGGCACTCACCACAGCGGTTCTCATCCTCCCCACCCGGGCAGTGCGAGATGCCATCACACCAGTTTGAGGAGCTGACGCAGATTCCGGAGGAGCCACACTCTATCCCTGAGGAGCAGTTGTCCACTGGAGGGGAGATGGGAAGGTGACACCATCATGTCAAGAAGCAAGGACAGCCCATAGTGTCCACCAAGGACTGAGGTATTCTATTTTCCAAAACCCAGGCCACAAGAGAGAATAAAGACAGCCCCAGAGTGCCCCTTGACAAAGGATGCTGTATGTTTTCCAAGTGCCAGGTAACAACAAGGATTATATTTTCTGTTTTCTTTAAGGAAGGATGTGTCCTTGATATCAACATACCTCAGAGGAGTTAGGGCTGGAAGCTGGTGGTATCAGGGCAGCCCTTGGTTTCACACCCTCCATGAGGCCGATGGGAAAGACCTTTTAAGGCCTTTGGATTGGACAGCACTTAACCGCCTGCTGTCACACAGATGACTTTCATGATCTGCGAACAACTCACATCTAAACTGGCTTGGGCTGATGGAAAGCCCTGGGCTGTAGGTACAGAGGTGGCTACTCAAGTGGGACACAAGAGTACAGGGGAGGGGGACAACCTAGCCCACAGTAGCTGGTGCTTTACACTGAGGTACAGGTTATGGGGTTTGGCCTGAAAGCCCCTCTGCTCAGAAGTGCAGCTTGGCACCTAGTTCCTCCTCAAAACCAAACCCAACCAGCTGCCATCCACTTGATTCCAAATTATGACAACCCCTTGTGTGCAGAGTAGAACTGTGCTCAGTAGGGTTTCCAAGGCTATACCATTTCAGGAGACGATTGCCAGGCCTTTCTTCTGTGGTGTCTCTGGGTAGAAGTGAATCCCAGCTCTTTGGTTAGTAGCCACATACTTAACCATTTGCATGACACAGGGACTACCCAGCACTGGGGAAATGCTAAATCCTTCCTCCACTATGCGGGATTCTGACAGCCCACAGTTTAGGAGGAATCAAGAAAGTCAAGTAGAACCACCCAGACAAAAGACTGGCTGCTTCCCAGAAAGTTCTATTGTGCAACACCACAACTAAATAAAGAGAAGGGAAAGAAGACAGCCTCACTTTGTAAGAGAAAAACTTCCAGAAAGGCTAGGAAACAGGTCTCCTCAGCTCTGAGAGCAGGGTCATTTGGATGCTCAAAGACTGGGACCCCATGAGCCATGACTGTGAGACTCAGTCCCCCACACATCCAGCTTCTGGCTCCCCTGGCACTTACAAAACTTCCAGAGCAGGACAGCGGCCAGCACCACGCCAGCAAGGATCGTCCCCAGTGTGAAGGTGACACAGAGCACTTTCTTGGCTTCTGGAGGAAGATGGGAGGGGATAAAACTCAGCTGCAAAGTTTTTCAGAGTCGTGCTGCCAAATTTCCCTCATTCCATTTCTAGTACACAATGTGAAGAAATATTCCTTTCTTATGCACTTAAAATGTGGCTTCTTATTTTTAAAACATGCCCTGAGAGGTCTTACTATTTTCCCTAGCATTAAACACTCTGTTTTACAACAAAAGCTGGAGAGGCTGTGGAGAGATCAGAACTCTCCTATACTGCTGGTGAGACTGCAGAATGGTACAACTTCGTTGGAAAGCAATTTGGCACTTCCTTAAAAAGCTACAAATAGAAATACCATTTGATTCAGCAATCTCATTGTTTGGAATGTGTCCTGCAGAAATAAAGGTGGTCACACAAACAGATACATGCACATGAATGTTTATCACAGCAACGTCCACAATAAAAAAAAGATGGAATCAACCTAGATGTCCGTCAACAGATGAATGGATAAATAAACTATGGTCATATAGTCAATGGAACACTATGCAATGATAAAGAACAGTGTTGATTTCAGGAAGCATCTCATAACCTGATTTCAACTGGAAGACATTATACTGAGTGAAATCAGTCAGTGGCAAAAGGACAAACATTGTATGAGACACCTGCTATAGGGACTTAAAAATATACTTATGCACAGAAGAAAAGACTCTTTGATGGTTACAAGAGTGGGGAGGGAGGGAGATGGCTGGTCATAGATTGTAGTCGAGAGAAATTTGGTTAGGTAAAAGCAGTGACAGCACACAGTAGAGAGCAGATCAACTTAACTGGACTTCATAAACTGAAAGGTTTTCTAAATTCAACCTAATATTTCAAAGCCTAGAGTAGCGCAGGAATGGGGTTCTGGGGACTATGTATTGAAAGGACATTGAGGCCAATTGGCAAAACCAGTCATTGGTAAGAGAATCTTCTGCAACCCATATTGATGGGAGGCATCCGGGGTCTCAAAAGCCAGCACGCTGCCATCTGAGGTATACCAAATGGTCCCAACCCACCCGAAACAGATGATCACCAAGAACAACAAACATACCAGGGAAAAAAGAGCCCAGGAGACAGAAGAACCCATATGAATGGGAGACTGTATCAACATGAGACCAGACGAACCAGATGGTGCCTGGCCATCACCAAAAACAGCCATGACGGAGGACACAATGTAAAGTCCCTGAGGCAACACACGAAAAAGAGGTGTGTAGCCCAAGAACTATACTAAAAGACCTGCACTTATGGTCTGACAGCCTGGATGCCCCTCTGGGAACATGGCCCCTAGACCAGCTGCTGTCCCTGACTGGAAACCAGCAATGAGTCAGCTCTTCAGACAAGAATTGACTGGACTTGGGAACACAGTGGGACCACATGGTGTGCATACTTTACGTTTCTATGCATTTACAGGAGGCTGTCCTACTTGTCTCTTTCTAGACGGGACAGAAGGGGGGGGACAGATGCTTGTTAAGAGGATACTAGGTATACAGAGTGAAAAGGGTGAATGTGCTGTCACCAGGTGAGGAGAGCAGAAGGATCTCCAGATAGGTGGGCATGCAAAACTGATTGCGATTGTATACTTTTACTGAATCACAATAAAAGGAAAAAAAGGAAAAAAAATTGAACTGGGCTGTCATGAGACTGTTGAAGCAGCTCCCCTGTAGTAATGAGATGAGAGGGTGGAGAGGAAGGGCCAGGACTCGGCTGAATGAATACAGGAAATACAGAGCAGAAGAGAGGAATGTCTGGTCACAGGGCTGGGATAGCAGATGGAGTGGAATACGAGGTTTCTCTATGGGGTTAAGTAAGGCAAATTGACTTTGTTTGTAAACTTACACTTAACCACAAGAAAGTGTTGATTTTTTTTTAAAAAAAAAAAGCTTTGTGTTTTAGGGGGATCAAAGCCATGATTCAAGCAAAATGAAATTGTTAGGAAATCCAGTGTGGTATACTAAGAAGAGTCCTAAAATAGTCCAATAAATGATTACTGAAAAAAATATTGGTTAACAGGGTAAAAGTATCTCCTATCAGTAACTGTAAGCATAAGCAAATAATAATAATGTCATCATCACCATTTCAGTGTCATTCAAGGCAAAGAAGAATTAATTCCCATCTCTTCAAAAGAAAACATTGTCTTACCCGAGGCTGTTTAAGCAAATAGATAGTATAAACCCGTATGGCCCATACAAACAGCCAGTAGCCGCATGAGGCTATTTATACTTAAATCAATTGAAATTTAATCAAATTAAAATAAAGTTAGGTAAATTCAAGTGCTCAACTGTCACATGTGACTAAAAAACCCAAACCAAATCTACTGCCATCAAGTCAATTCCAATTCATAGCAACCCTATAAGTCAGAGTAGAACTGCCCCATACAGTTTCTAAGGAGCACATGGTACGTTTGAACTGCTGACCTCTTGGTTAGCAGATGTAGCACTTAACCACTATGCTGGCATGGTTTCCCTAGGGGATATTGTTTTAGACAGTGCAGATATAGACATTCCCATCACTGCAGAAAGTTCTAATGGATAGTGCCAGCAAAGATCTTTTGGTGCGAGGGCAGAAACGCTGAGGTCAGATTAAAGGAATTTGAAGGCAGTCACCAACATTCTTTCTCTCCAAAATAAACACACAATAGTTGGTTTAAGAATATAAGAAAAAATTGCACTGAGGTTGGAAGACAGTGCTTCCCCATAGGGAATGCCTGCATCAGGCCTCTGGCCCAGATGCTGCAGTGGACCAACTCACAGGCCAAGGAAGAGGGTTTCTACCCTCAAATGCACATCTGAGTGATTGCTCTGCAGAGGGCAACCCCCTGGCTCAGGAGCTTCTAGGTGCTTTCCTTGGGAGAAAGGTTGGCAGGTACTGGAGAAAGGAGGGCAAGACAAGGGGACAGCATTTAAACACAACTCTTGAACCCCCAAAGTTTATACACCAGAAGGCCCAGACTGGAAAGATGGACTAACAGCCTGTAATTACAGAGGTGAGCTAGGTGAAGAGGTTCAGCTTTTGGAATTGATCACACAAGCTGACTCATCTGATCAGGGCTCAGAGCCTTACCTCTAATATCACTACCACATTCTGCATATCCTATAGTGGTTCTCCAGCTTTAAGAGATTTAACAATCATCTGAGAGCCTGTGCCCCATCACTCGAGATTCTGAGGCAGCTGGAGTGACAGAGGACATGAATTTGCAATTCTTGCAAAGTCATAGGTGAGGCCAATGTCACAATAACTACACTCTGAAAATCACCATGCTTATTAACCCAAACTATGTTCCAAGCACTGATTTTTATCATAACTCATTCTGTAATGATTATGTCTTGAGGTGAGCAGGGCAGAGCACTCAAGGTAATCCCCAGGAAAATTCCAAATGGCCTCTTCGGCTCGTTAAGCAAGGGCCTTTGGGCAACTTCCCTGTGATTCATTTTCTTTGAGATAACATAATAGCTTGCATGGTTATTAGAATCAGTGTATAATGAACCCAGATTCAAGTCAGATCTGTGTTGCAATTGTAACTATTGTTGAATTTAACTGTAATTTACTCTATTCATTTATCTTCCCATTATTTAGTCTACTGTCACTTTCTCCTGACAGTTTCTAGTGTCAACTGTTTGCACTTCAGGATTGTTGACATTCAAGTCCCCAGACACTAAACTGTAAGATGTATATGCATTACTATTCAAATACGAAACACCTTTGTAGATATTACTAAAGCAAATACGTGCATCAAGTCCAAAACTATTTCCTTGTACTCCTGATGCAGCACCTGTGTGTTCGTGCTATTTAAATAATTTATAAAGTAATTTCAGGGCCAAATGTTACAGGAAATTTATACTTTTCTGTATGTTATCAACCCAACTCGACGGCAGTGGGTGGTATGTTATCTACCACTCACTAGTTTTTTATATTGCGGGGGCTTATATGTCTCTATGATGCTGGAAGCTATGCCATCAGTATGTCAAATACCAGAAGAATCACTCATGATGGTCAGGTTTTAGCAGAGCTTCCAGACTGAGACTAATCTGCATCAAAGTTTAGCCAATGGGAACACTATGGATCACAACAGACCAGTATCTGATATAACCTGGAAGATTAGCCTCCTAGATTGAAAGACACTCAGAATTCACAGCAGCAACATCAATAGACTCAAGAATACCCATGATTATGAAGATGGTATGGTGTGGACAGTTTCATTCTGTTGCATGTGGTGTTGCCAACTCAATAGTAGCTAACACTATGTGTTACATGCCCAGAAAAAGTTTTGAAAAATAATTCCAAAGAAAGTTCAATAAAATTATCAAATTATGTTTAGTTGATAGGGCATTTTATAATATAAAAATCAAACGTGTAGGCTCATATTCCTCTCATGTCAAAAAAAGTAACTGGTATAGGATTTATATACATTCCTGTTCCGGTGGCACAGTGGTTAAGAGCTCAGGCTGCTAATTGAAAATTTAGCAGTTTGAATCTACCAGCCACTTCTTGGAAACTCTATGGGGAAGTTCCACTCCGGCCTTTAGAGTTGCTATGAATCAATGGCAGTGGGTTTGGTTTGGTGTTTTGATCCGACTCTCTGTCCTCACCAAGAGTTTTCCCTGAACAAATGAAAATATGTTTCAGCGGCGGGCCAGGAGTTCTTTTGCCAGTCTGGGTTTGACCATACTGGAGTGTGTGCCACCCTTTGCAGGTGCTAACTTCAAACTTCAGTTTTTGACCACTGCCCTCTGCCTAGGGAGCAAGTAACACTACAAAGGTCACCCTTGACCCTGGCTTCCTGCCAATCATCACAAGTGGACAAAGCCAGGGGTTCTGACCCTCATACTACTGGAATTTGGGACTTGAATTCTCTGTTTTTGGGCCTGCCCTGTGACTAGTAGGATGTTGGTAGCTTCCCTGACATCTGACCACACAATGCCAGTAACCCATTCATCCCCATTTGGAACAACCAAACTGTCCCCAGACATTGACAAATGTCCCCAGGGGTCAAAACTGCCTCTGTTGCAGACCACTTACTCAACCACGACACCAGGAAGAAATCAACACGAAGATAATAAGCATTTCTTGGAGCAGCAGGAAAATGACAGAGGAAGGGCGGACCAGAGGATGGACGGAGATGGAAAGATCAAGGAGAAATGAGGGGGTGGAAAATTCCGGGATGAAAGAGTAAAAGGTGAATGAGAAGAGGAGGAAGAGCCACCTGGGAAGGGCGGGGGAGCCTGATGGGAGGTAAGATGTAGGGCAGAAATATGAGTGATATCGCTTGTTGGCCTTGGGGTAGAGGCCTGGGTGGCATAAATGGTTAGAAGCTCGCACTCAGCTGCTCACTGAACAGCTGGAAGTTGTTAGAGATTGACTTGGTTCGCTCAGAAATGTGTGTTGTAAATCCTAACCCCTACTCCTGGATATAATTCCATTTCAGAATAGAGTTTTCTTTGTTATGGTGATGAGGCTGTGTCAGTGTAGTACAGAGTATGTTTAAAACCAATCAATTTTGAGTTATAAAAGAGCACATCAGATACATTTACAGGAGACTGTCCTGCTTATGGAAACCCTGGTGGCGTAGTGGGTTAAGCGATACATCTGCTAACTGAAAGGTTGGCAGTTCAAATCCTTGGAAACTCTATGGGGCATTTTTGCTCTGACTTCTAGGGTTGCTAAGAGTCAGACCTAACTTAATGGCAGTATGTTTGTTTTTTTTTGTTTTTGTCCTATTGATTTCTTTCTAGATGGGAAGGAGAGTGTGGAGAGGAGAGGACCGGTGTTTGTTAAGAAGGGTACTAGAAGTAAAGAGTGAAAAGGAGGAGTGTGCTGTCACAAGGTGAAGAGAGCAGATGGAGTTGCAGATAGGCAGGCACGCAAAATTGATTTGGGTGTATACTTCCACTTAATCACAATAAAAAAAAGAGATTAGGATTAGGCATACAAGCAAGTTAAGTACAGATGGGTGAAGACTGATGCCACGTCTGATGGGTGAAGACTGATGCCACTGCCAAGCAACTGAGGAAAAGAAGCTGACAAGAGACGAGGACCCTCCCCCAGAGCTGATAGAGAGATGAAACTTCCCCAAAAGCTCGTGCCCTGAATTCAGACTTCTAGTCTCCTAAAGTGTGAGAGAAACCATGGTGACATAGTGGTTAAGAGCTACAGCTACTAAGAGTCAGCAGTTCAAATCCATAAGGCACTTCTTGGAAACTCTAGGATACTATGAGTTGGAATCAACTCAATGTCAACAGGTTTGGTTTGGCTTTAAACTGTGAGAAAATAAATTTATGTTTTTTAAAGCCACCCACTTGTGGTATTTCTGTTAGGGCAGCACTAGATAACTAGGTCAGAGGTTGTGCCTATCCATAGGTATCTGAAAAGAAAATCCTGTGGAAAACCTATGGAGTACAGTTCTACTCTGATATACATGGGGTTGCCATGAGTTGGAATGGACTCCATAGCAACTGATTTACAGATGACCCTGGCGATAAGAGTGGGAGAGGTCTGGGGAAAGGCATGAGCTAAACTCACTGCTGTTAAGTTAATTCTGACTCATAGTGACCCACGGGACAAAGTAGGACTGCCCCATAGATTTTCCAAGATGCATCTGACAGATTCAAACTGCTGACCTTTTGGTTGACAGACATAGCACTTAACTACTATGGGACCAGCGTTCCCAGGGAGCAGCATACAGGGGCTCTTGTTAGTTCTAGTATTGCTAAGTTTAATTATTTATTGTGTTGTTGTGGTCACAAGAGTATTCACTGTCATTCATCTTTTTAATTATATAAGCTGTATAGACATGGATACTTATTTCACACACACACACACACAAACCACTAACAACAAAAAGTTAAGTGGTGCAGCTACTCTTGTACTAGTTATATTTGTGTAGTTAACTAGCTTAACTAGTTTTTAACTGTTGTTGTTGCTATTGTTAGGTGAAGTTGATTCAGTTCCAACTCATAGCGACCCAATGTACAACAAAACATTGCCTGGTCCTGAGCCAGGCCCACAATCGTTGGTATGCTTGAGCCCATTGTTGCAGCCACTGTGTCACTCTATCTCATTGAAGGTCTTCCTCTTTTTCACTGACCCTCTACTTTAGCAAATATAATGGCCTTCTCCAGGTACTGATCTGTCTTGACAACATGTCCAAAGTATGTAAGATGTAGTTTCATCATCCTTGCTTCTAAGAAACATTCTGGTTGTACATCTTCTGAAACAGATCTGTTTGTTATTTTGGCTGTCCATGGTATATTCAATACTCTTCTCTAACACCACAGTTCAAAGGCATCAATTCTTCTTCTGTCTTCCTTATTCATTGTCCAGCTTTCACATGCACATGTGATTGAAAATATGATAGCCTTGGTCAGGCGTACCTTAGCCTTCAAGGTGACGTCTTTACTTTTCAACACTTTTAAGGAGATCCTTTGCAGCAGATTTGCCCAGTGCAATGTGTCTTTTGATTTCTTTACTGCTGCTTCCATGGGTATTGATTGTGGATCCAAGTAAAATGAAATTTTTGACAACCTCAATCTTTTCCCCATTTATCATGACGTTGCTTATTGGTCCAGTTGTGAAGATTTTTGTTCTCTTGATGTTGAGGTATAAACCATACTGAAGGTGGAGATCTTCATCAGTTAGCATGTCAAGTCCTCTTCAGTTTCAGGAAGCAAATTCTTAACTAGGCTTGATTAAAAGTTGAGAGGGGATACAAAATGGGATGGTAACAAGGGAGATGAATGGGGTTAAGAAAAAGATAAGATTACAGGGATAAGCCTTTCAGTTCCTTAGATGTTCCCCACAGCCTAGTCTACAAAATCAAACCAAACCAAACCCATTGCACTTGAGTTGATTCGGACTTATAGTGACCCCATAGGACAGAATAGAACTGTCCCCATAGAGTTTGGAAGGAGAGCATGGTGGATGGTGAAAGGCTGTTGCTCTTAACTACTATGCCACCAGGATATCCCCTGGCATACAGGGATCATTAAAACAGGTGAAATGGAGAAGATACTTCACACTGCCATTCCCTTGCTAAACAAATATAGAGGGTCTGAAACGTGACTTGTTCTATTCAAGGAACTGTATATCATAGAAAGTGAGATCGTTTATTCCTGCTCGTGGGAGCTTACCATTGATTTAAGGAGCTGATTCACCAATAAGCCAGGCAGTGAAGGAACAACAGAGAAGCCCGTCTATAAAGGTCAGACTGGTGATGCAGGCAGTAGCTGATATATGAGAGGTACCCGAAGATGAGGGTCTTTGCAAACTGGAACATCCCAAAAAGCCAGCCTGGGCAGGAGGCAAGACTCAGCAGCCAGACCCCCAGAAGGCCAGCAGCTGTGACCCAGCACAGAGAGGGGAGGGAAAGATATTCTAAGATAGGCCAGTCCAGGGGGCAGTAAGAGCAAGATAGTAGGAGAGTTGGCAGTAGAGTTGGTGGGAACAGAAAGCCCACTAGAAAAAATGGACCCGGAAATGTGGGCTTCATTATAGGCAGTAAATGCAAAAAGAATCCTACTTGAGGTGCACACAGGCCCCCGTCGGGGCTTGGGCTGCCGGAGAATGACAGGTGTTGAAGCTTGCGTCAAAACCCTTGGGATGTACTGGGGCACAGAGGGCGGGTAGTACTGGTGTGGGTGCGCAGGGTTGACACCAGGAGTCCCCGAGGGCTGCAGGGGGTAGAAGTTCTCTGGCTGGTATCCATGGTTTTCATAGTACGGTCCAGCACCCGGTGGTGATCCCTAAACAATGAAAAAGAATATGAGTACCCAAACTCTTCATTACCCTTAAGGATTTAACACATAATATCATATTACATTTGGGCAAGAAAATGGGAAACGACTACAGATTCTTTTAGGGCATCTGTAACTATGTCAGAACATTGAAAATCAGAGAACTGAAACTAGCCAGAATTTTCAACTAATTGTGCATCTTTTTTTAAACTATAATTTGAAAAATTGTTTTAATAGTAAAAAAAAAGTTATCAAAAGAAGGGAGGCAAACATGTATGCTAATGTTCATTGCGGCTTTGTTCATAATAGCCAAAAGTGTCCATCAACAGATGGATGGATAAACTAAATGTGGCATATTCATTTTGTTACTGCTGTTAGATGTCACTAGGTTGACTGACTAGAACTGTCCCATAGAGTGTTCTTGGCTGCAAGCTTTATTGAAGCAGATCACCAGGTCTTTCTCCTGTGAAATCATTTGATGGGTTCAGACTAAGCTTTTGATTGGCAGCCAATCACTCAATCATTGCACCACAGGGCTCCTTGATACGGCCATACAATGGACTCTTATCCAGCTAGTAAAAGAAATGAAGTCCAGATACATGCTACAATGTGGGTGTACCTTGAAAACCTTACAGTGAGTGAAATAACAAGACATAAAAGGACAACAACAAGGCTTCTCCAACAGAGAAACTAGAACGTGGGAAAAAATTTGGCTACAACATAACTGACAATGGTCTAATCTCTAAAATTTATAGAAAACATCATCACCTCAACAACAGAAACACAAACAATCCGATGAAAAAATGGGCAAAGGATATGAACAGCCACTTCATCAATGAAGACATTCAGGCAGTTAACAAACACATGAAGAAATGTTCGTGATCATTAGCAATTAGACAGACACATGTCAAAACTACAATGTGATACCATCTCACCCTGACACTACAGGCACTAATCAAAAAAACCCAAAGTAGCAAATGTTGATGAGGCTGCGGGAGACTGGAACTCATACACTGCTGGTGGGAATGTAAAATGGCACAACCACTGTAGAAAATGACATGGCACTTCCCCACAAAGCTGGAAATGGAAATTTCGTGTGATCCAGCAGTCTCACCCCAATACATATAACCTAAAGAAATAAGAGCCATTACATGAACAGATATATGTGTACCCATGTTTATTGTAGCTTTATTCACAGTAGCAAAAAGATGGTAATACCTACACACTCATCAAATGGATTAACAAACTGTGGTACATACACACAATGGAATATTCTGCAAGGATAAGCAATAATGACTAATCCACAAAGCATTCCACAACATGGGTGAATCCGGAAGGCATCAATCACAAAAGGACAAAGATTGTATGAGGCCACAATTATAAAGTAATAACAAAAGATTTATACATACGGGAGGAAAATTCTTTGATGGTTATTAGAAATGGGAATGGGAGGGGGGAAAACTATCAAATTGCTAGCATATGTGTTAATATTGATAAAGCAAAAAGCAGTGTAAAGTATGGGAGAAGTCAGCACAACGTGAGAAAGGCAGGAGAGACACTGAGAAGAATGTGAGAATAAAGGGCAATTACAGTAACTATACATAGACATCCTGCACCAAGAGTATTAACAAATAATAATTTATGAATGGATACGTAATTGGATAGATATGCCAAGAGGTGTCAGAAGGGAGCACACCTACCAGCAGATACAGGTTTAGCAGTGAATATTTCTACATACATGATTGTAGGTGTTCCTCATTTGTTAATACAGACAATAGAGCATACAAGGGGCACAATCAGGGAAATCTCATAGACATAACCAAACACCTCACCTGGGCTCAAAGGCAAAGGACCATAGACTCAGGGATGTCCACATCAATTAAAACAACATAGTTCATACAGACATTATTTTGCATCCTACTTTGATAAGTCTAGGGTCTCCGACTCGACGGCACTTGGCTGGCTTTGATAAGTAGTGTCTGGGGTCTTAAAAGCTTGCAAGCAGTCACTTAAGTTACTGCTATTGGTTTCTTCCCAGCCAGAGCAGAAAGAGAATGAAGAAAACCAAAGACTCAAGAGAGCAATTAGTCCAAAAAACTAACAGCCCATACAAACCACAGCCTCTTCTATCCTGAAACCAAAAGAAGTAGAAGGTGCCTGGTTACTGCTACCGACTGCTCTCACTGGGACTACAACAGTAGGTCATGGACAGAGTAGGAGAAAAATGTAAACACAAAAAAGGCTAGAGTTACTGGTCTGACAGAGTCTGGAAGAACCCCCAAGACTGTGGCCCTAAAACACTCTTCTGACCTTGAATGGAAGCCATTCTCAGAGACCACCTTCTAGTCAAAGAATTGACAAGCCCATAAAATAAATGCTAACACCAAGAGTGCTGTTCAGAACAATCAATTACACAAGTTCAAAAGGGCAATATTTGCCCAAAGCAAAGATGAAAAGGCAGGAAAGGATAGCAAATCAGGACAAGGAAATTGGGAACCAGGGTGGAAACGGAGTGCCGACACATTGTGAAGAATGAAACCAAGGCCATGAAACCCTTTATGTACAAGCTACCAAATGAAAATCCAATGTTCTCTGTAAATTTCCACCTAACCTACAACTAAAAGAAAAACAAAAACCAAACAGTTATGATATGATCCCACTTGCATACATGAAATATTTAGAATAGGCAAATCCATTCATAACAAAACAAAAAAACCTAGTGAGTACCAGGGGCTGGTGGGGATGGGGGGTGGGGGGGTTGAGAGATAAAAATTAAAAAAAATAATAATAATAAGAAGAAAACAAAACCTTGCAGTATGTGTTTGGATAATTGAGTGAATGTGTCAAAAATATTCTTGTAAAATCAGTGGGAAGGCAGTTTCCAGAAACCCATTTTTAATATGATAAAGTCATCCACTGTATTACTATCAAAAGCATGTGTTGTATTACTCTTAAAACCACGTAAAAGTTGACTCATAAAAGATTTCAAAACAATTATTATAAAAAAAAGTAAATGGTTAACACTGGGATTTAGTAAAAACAAAGGAAAAAATGTGTGGAAATCTGGGATTCAGAACCCACACAGCCTGTACGTACTAGATGCCTAAAAAAAAAATCACTTGTATATAAGACCAAACAGTCAGCAATTACTTTAAAACAAAGATGGGAATGTAAGGAGGCAGGGAAACTAGATTAATGGAAATGGAACAGCCAGAGTAGAAATAATGAGAATGCTCACGCACTATGAAGGATGTAACCAACGTTACTAAACAGTCTGTGTGGAAATTGTTGAAGAGAATCCTAAACTGCTATGTAAAGCTTCCTGAAGATCACAATATTTTTTTTTTAAAAAAAGAACCCGTATAACTGATATCCTTTGCCTTTTGTTCCTCTTGTCTTCTCCATGAGAATCAACGTACAGAATTACGAACTATAGATACCAAAATGATGACACTGATAATAGTTAATCTTAAGAACTTAACTGCTGCCAAGCCTGCACACTCAGGTTCTTCCTGAGACCTCACTGTAACCCCTAACCTTGGCACAGGCACCAGGAACCTGAGTTACAGAAGTGAGGACATATGTCTGCGGGATCACACTATCCGCGTTATTCTGCAAATGCCTGTTCTACAACGTCTTCTCTTACAGAAATGGATTGCAATTTTTGCATTACCTTTTGTTCATGGGCATTTCATTGGTTTGTAGTTTCGGGCCATTAACAGCCTGCTGTACATGCATTCATTCTTATGACGATGAAACTTACATAACACAAAATTAACCATTTTCAAGTGAATAATTCGGTGACATGTAGTGCATTCACAGCAGTACTCAATGACCACCTCCATCTATTTTCATCATTCCAAGTAAAACCTCATAACCACTAAGCAGTTCTTCCCTACTCTGTTACATACAACAACTAATCTACTTCTTGTCTCTATGGATTTTCATATAAATGGGACCATACAATATGTATCCTTCTGTGTCAGAATTCTTTCACTCAACATAATGCTTCCAAGGTCAGTCTTGTTATAATATGTACTAGGACTTCATTGTGGTTGAATAATATTCCATTGTATATGCGGATGTATCCCATGACACTTACGCTGTTTCCATCTTTTGGTTGCTATGAAGAAGCAGATGTATTTCTGTGCAAACTGCATGGATTTCTGCAGCATCATCCCTGCAAATGGCATTTCTGGGTGAAGGTGTACAGATACTGCACAAGCACTGTATTCTCAGCTCCAGCTTGTAGAATACCTCTCTCCTCTTCTTTTGCTTCCTTAAAATTTGCCTTCCCAAGTTTGACCTCTCAAGGCCCTCCCATAAACACAGGCCACTCAGCACTCCATCACCCTAGACACCTTCCTCTTCCTTCAGTATTCTGAGATCGCCCATTGGCTGCGCCACTCTAGAAAGTCACAATTTGCCCTTCACAGTCTCCAAGCAACAAATGTAAAACCTTTTCCTACTCACAGTTTTGAATAGGTGCTCTGAGCAGAGCCAGTTCAACACTTAGAATTTTAAAAATGACCTTCAGGGAAGCTGAGTAGAAAGGTGTAAGTAAATGCAGGCTACTACAGTTAAGTTTTGCTTAATAGCTCACTAATGCTCTCCTTCAAAAGTCCAAAGATTAGAATTCCAAACTCAGGGAGCAGACAGGGAGAGAACATGAAATGCAATCTTCAATCTAAATGGACATACCAGATGCAAAAAAGACACCCAGGTGTTCACCCTGTATCAAAAGCATCTAAGAACATGCTGTCCCACCCAGGGAAAGGTTTGTAGCAAGTCAATTAGTTTGCTCTCACAAATTCCTGTGCAGTCAATCAGTAGATTTGAAATTAAAATGAGATCCAGGGAAAATAAACATCAGCAACAGATCAAGGGGCAAAAAAAACAAATGTGTATTTTCCAGGTCTAGGATCCAGAACAGTTTTGTTACTAATTATGTGCTTTTGCTACATGAATTTATTCCCAGACATAAAAGGAATCAGTCAACATTTGTCTCCAAAGGAGGTGAGTTCCTAGTTTACCAAAAGTTTATCAGCAAGGTGGGCTGACAAAACCACCCTCCCACATGACCGGTTGACCTGTATGGTATTCCATACATGCTTTCTTCACTAGAAATACTCCACCACCCACATACCCCAAAACAGGAGGAGATCAAAGTGAGAAGCCCACCACCCCCATCCACCCAACAGGAATGGCTTCTAGGACTCCCACTGGGGTGTCTCCTGGGTGGCTATACCCTTAGCTCACTCTTCTACTCACCTGTAACCTACAGGATGCCTTGAATGGTGTAGTGAATGCATTTGCTACAAACAACTCTTAAAAATGCTGACCAACACACTCTTTGAGAAATAACACAAGGGGTAAGGGAACAAAGGTAAGTCCAAGAAGGTAATAATTAACCACTTACTGAGTTTAAGGCCATCCTGATTTGATCAATAACATCAAGTAATGTTGGGTATTTGTAAAATTCAAGATTACCTAGAAGAAAGAATTACAAGACTGTAGTATTTCTTGTACTGGTTGGTTTTCAGAAGACAAATCTAGAAAGAAGCAGGAAGCTTTCTAGTTGAACATAACTTCTCACTAGGATCAATAGCAGTTTTACCCACTTACCTTGGACTTCCCGTTTTCATTTGCATCTTCCCACAACTATCATCTGTGAGTGTGCTGTACTGTGGTACCATGTGTATTGCTTCATGCTAGAAGCTGTGTCACCAGCATTTCAAATACCAGCACAGTCTCTGTGGACAGACTTCAACAGACCTTCACAAAGGGCCTGGCAATCTACTTTCAAAAATTAGCCAATGCCAACTTTATGGATCACAACAGAATGCTGTCAACTTGTTTGCTTTGTACAAGTCATCAAGAGAAATTGGTACAAGAAGGCATTGTGTTTGGTCAAGTAGAAGGCCAGTGAGGACAAGGAAGACCTATGGGGAAATGGACTGGAGTAATACCACAGATGGGCTTGAACATGTTGATGATTCTGAGGATGATGCAGGACTGGACAGTGGTTTGTTCTGTTGTACGCAGGCTGCCATGAGGCAGAGTCAACTCAATGGAATTATCAACAACACATACTAAATTTGGACTTTTCATATCTTTGATTTTAATACAGAAGCATCTATCTAGTCCTGCATTTTCATCTGGGATAGAGATGTGCCCATGTAGGTGGAGGGGTAGTGTGCAATTATAAATAAAGTGGCCAGGGCAGTCTCACTTGGAAGGTGAAGGAGGTATGGGCTTGACAACTAGCACATTGTTGGGGAGGGGGTCCCCAGATGGAGTGCACAGTGTTCGGCAACCTAGTGGCTTCCCTGACCCAAAACCCAAGTCTTGAATTGTACAGCACTTAGGTTCTGACCAGGATGCTGTGATTTCCCTCTTATGTTAGATTTCACAAAAGGAGAATCTGTGGAATAAAAGCACACAACCTCTGTACAGTAATCTATGGACCCGTGAAGTCCAGTAAGGAGGTTAAGTTGTCACAGGAGGAAAAGACTGGGGACATACCCTGGCAGTCCCACTTCCTAGGGCTGTAGTAGGGCAAGTGGCTGAACCTCGACTCATCTGAAAACACACATTATCCTTGACCTTTGTTAAGTGATGATTTGATGAGAGGGTACACAGGGGGTAACTTTATCAGAGCTGGGAACTGAGTGACAGGGGATTCTGTCAGATACTCTGCCCCCAGAAAGTCCACAGGCACAGGTGGCCACTCACAGTCAACAGGCAGTCTAGAGTTTGCTGCTACATGTAGGTTACATTTGATTTTTTAACATAAGCCATGTGGAAACTCTCAATTTCTAATAAATGTATACAGAGAAAAAGTCTGTAAAACACAGCCATACCCACCACCTATCCTAGCTAATAACCTGAAGCCAAGTAAGAGAAATTCAGAGCTAACTATCTTGACTGTTTTAGAGGGTAGTAGTTTGCGTGTTGCTGTGATGCTGAACAGGTTTTAGTGAAGCTTCCAGACTAAGATGGACTAGGAAAAAAAGGCTTCTCAATCTACTTCTGAAAATCAGCCAGTTAAAATCCTGAGGATCCCTGAAACCATTGTCTTGAAATAACTTTAAGCCTTAACTCAAAAGCTTTCTTAAAACCAAACCAGAAGATGGGAGATTAGACACATCTCCTTAATTCCTTCTGAAAACTAAGGCCTGAATTGATAATTAAACAGTGAGCACTAGGACATGTCATAGGACTATATCAGTATGGACTACATGCCACTGAACAGGAAACTTCTTCTCTTTTGCTGAGCCCCACTCTTGTTGAATGGTCAGCTCCCATGAACCGAAAGCAACTGGCATTTTTTAACTTCTCTTTCTTTTTATCGGCCAGCAGGTGGGGGATGGCCTTAACTGGCAATTAGGGGATGGCCTTAACTGGCAGACATGCTGAGCTGCAGTGCTGAAGTGATCAGTGAGTGGAATACCAAATTCTGAAAACCTGGCTCCAAACTCAGAGTACCACAGCCCTTCCACCCTCTCTTTTCAGACCTCTACCACAGATTCGGCAATTTTGCAGTGGGCAGGACAGGTTGACTATGACACCATCTTATTTGACCGGCAGGTGGAGTTATCCAACTGGAGGTCTCAGCAGGGATTAATTACCAGGCTGGGAGGCAATGTCAGCCTAGGGAGCACTTTTCTAGCAGAAAAGCTATATTTAGCCCAGTGTAGCTTTACAAGTGGGGCCTGGCAGGGGATGACAGCAGGGCAGTAGCCTGTCCCTACCTTGAACTGCATCACAGAATCTGGGAATGGCTGAAGAGGTGCCTCCATTGTCAGCCAGAAGGAAGGGCTTGCCACATCTTACAGCCTGACTGATTTTGGAAGCTGTCAGATAGCTTTTAGCTTTTGAAAATAAGGCTACCTGGAGAAATAACTGTGGTACAGCCCAATGGCATCTCTTCTAGCCTTTACTGACCCAAATCATAGGGTCAGCCAATGGCCCCATAAGTGACTCTATAAGTAGGGCTGTGTCTTTGCCAGCCAGGAGGTGGAGTTTTCTACCCTAGGGAGTCCACTGGGCCCAGTCACTGGAGTACATAGAGGAGGCTGGTGACTAACTCTTTCCTCAGAACTGTGTCTCAGCTCCTGTTGAGGCAACACTAGAGAAACTAAATAGCCTCTAGATGTCCCAAAAGAAACAAACACTAGCCAAACATTTAGAGAAACATTCAAACATGGCTCCACAAAATTGCCAAAGAACCAAAGAACTTCCCAGATGAAGAAGCCTTTCTGAAACTAGTGGAGGTTGACTACAAAAGAATTATATAGAGAGCCCTCCTAGACATTATACAAAATGAAGCAGAGCCAAATGAAAAATTAAGAAAGCTGTTTGAACTGATGGAACATCAGTGTTCTGAAATTCAACAGTTCACTTCAAAGCCAAAAGAACAGAATTAAACAACTAGAAATTAGATTTGCTGACACTGAAGTTAGAGCTACTGACACCATCATTTACGAGGATAAATCAGAGAAAAGAAACAAGAAAAATGAAGAAGCATTAAGGAATATGTAGGACTCTATCAAGAGGAATAACCTACTATTAATTGGAGTTCCTGAACATGAAGTGACACCTGAAAACACAGAGCACTGTTCTTGAGTTGCTGACAGAAAACTTCCCTGAAATTACTAAAGAAGAGAATATAGATATCCAAGATGTGTATCAAATGCCACACAATATGGACTGCAAAAGAAAGACACCAAGACATATTATAATCAAGCTTAACAGAATGAAACATAAGCACAAATTCTTAAAGGCAGTGAGACTCAAAGCAAAGCTAATATTCACAGGGAAGCCCTGTAGGCTTCATCTGATGTCTCAGAAGAAATGATGTTGGCACAGAGGCAGTGGGATGACACATTCAAAGCCTTGAAGGAGAAAAACTTCCAATCAAGAATTACAGATCCTGCAGAACTATCTTTCAAACATGAAGATGAAATTAAGACATTCACAGATAAAGAGAAACTTAGAGACTTTGTAAAAACCAAACCAAAACTACAAGAAATACTGAAAGAAGCTCTTTACACAGAAAAACAAAACCATTAAGTGTATATTTAAGACGGCAATGCAGGACACATCCAGAAACCTACTCAGTTAGGGAAGGCACAATCAAAGCTATAATCAAAGCTATAATATTGATATGTAATATATCAAAGCTATAATATTAAAAGAAGGGATCCAGTGATTATATTGTGAAAACTAAGATACTATCACATTAAAAAGAGGGATTTACTACAGTAGTTTTAGTCCTTCCAGAGGGAGAAGAAATTAACAAGATATGTAGAAGTTAAAATTGGGTTTAAACTTAGATTATTAAGGGGGATTTTAGGTAGCTTCAAAGCACAATAATAATGCAGCATAGCAAAACAAGAAATGTAATACAAGAGTCTCAACAAACACAAAACCAACACTGAAAAGGATGAAAAATCAACCCATAAAGAATGACCCAGAACAGAATATTAAGAGCAACAGAGAAAACATCAACACAAAAATAAATATATCAAAATGACAGCACTAAACATATATTTTTCGATAATTATACTGAATGTAAATGGACTGAACACTCCATTAAAGAGAACAAGTGACATCCTGGATCAAAAGACACAACCCGTCTATATGTTGCTTGCAGGAAACCCACCATAGACTTAAAAATATGAACGAACTGAAAATTAAAGGATGGAATAATATACACCAAGCTAACAACATACAAAGAAGAACAGGTGTGGCGATATTAATCTCAAATAAACTATAATTTAATGTAAAACCCACTATCATGGACAAGGATGGTCACTATTTATTGCTGAAAGGTTGAATTCACAAGCAGGATTTAACAATACTAAATATTTATGCACCCAATACTAGGGCATCTAAATACATCGAAGAAACACTGACTACATTAAAAAATGAGATACATCACTCCACAATAACAGTGGGAGACTTCAACACTCCACTCTCAGTATTAGACAGATATTCTAAGAAAAGGCTCAGTAAAGACACAGAAGATGTTATTGCCACAATTAACCAATTAGATCTCATTGACATATATAGAACTTTTTATCCTTCAACAGATAACTACACCTTCTTCTCCAACGCACATGGAACATTTTCCAGAATAGACCATGTGTTAGGACATAAAGCAAATCTCAACAAAATCCAAACCACTGAATTACTGCAAAGCATGCTCTCAGAACATAAAGCCATAAAAGTTGAAATCAATAGCCAAAAAACATGGATAGAAACTGGAACTCACGGAAACAGAACAACACCTACCTCAAAAAGCCATGGGTTGTAGAAGAAATCAAAGATGAAATAAACAAATTTATGGATTCAAATGAGAATGAAAACACATTCCTACCAGCATCTATGGGATACAGCCAAAGCAGTGCTCAGAGGTCAATTCATCTCTATAAATGCACGCATCCAGAAGCAAGGACCCAAATGAAAGAATTAATCCTATAGCTTTAATAAGTAGAAAGAGAGCAACAGAAGAAGCTCTCAAGCACCAGAAGAAAACAGATCATAAAGATTAAAGCAGAACTAAATGAATTAGAGAATAGAAGAACAACTGAAAAAACTGGTAAGACCAAAATCTGGTATTCTGAAAAGATCAACAAAATAAACAAACCACTGGCTAAACTTACTAAGGAAAAACAGGAGAGGAAACAAATAACCAGAATAAGAAATGAGATGGGAGTTGTCACAACAGACCCAGACAAAAGCAAATGTATCATAACAGAATAATACAAAAGACAACTCTAACAGATTTGAAAACCTAGAGGAAATGGATGAATTCCTAGATTCAGATCATCTACCAAAATTATCACGAGGAGAAGTATAACAACTTAATAAACCCATCAAAAAGGAAAATATCGAAAAAGTCATCCAAAAACTAGCAACGAAAAAAAGGCCTGGCCCAAATGGCTTCACAGCAGAATTCTACCAAGTTTTTAGAGACTATTTCACAGCATAGAAAGGGATGGAGTACTACCAAATTCATTCTATGAAGCCAGCATTACCCTGATACCAAAGCCAGGGAAAGCTCTGACAAAAATATAAAATTACAGACCAGTATCACTCATGAACCTAGACGCAAAAATCTTCAACAAAATCCTTACTAACAGAATTCAAGAACATAAAAAATTCATCATGACCAAGTTGGACTCATACCTGGGATGCAAGGCTGGTTCAACATCAGAAAAAAAATTGTGATCAATCATATAAATAATGCAAAAGACAACCATATAAATAACACAAAAGATAAGCATCACCTGATTTTGTCAAACGATGCAGAAAAGGCATTTGACAAAGTCCAACACCCATTCATGCTAAAAACTCTCAGCAAAATAGGAATAGAAGGCAAATTTGTCAATGCAATAAGGGCCATCTACACAAAGCTTATCGCCTACATCATCCTGAATGGAGAGAGACGGAAACAATTCCCCTTGAGAACATGAACTAGACAAGGATGTCCACTCTCACCTCTCCCATTCAACATTGTACTATAAGTTCTGGCTATAGCAATTAGACAACACAGAGAAATAAAGGACATCTGCATCAGCAAAGAAGAAGTAAAAATCTCTCTATTTGCAGATGATAGGATTCTATAAACAGAGAATCCTAAAGAATCTACAAGTAAACTATTCAAACTAATAGCAGAATTTAGCAAAGTATCAGGATATAAGATAAACATAAGTAAATCAGTAGGATTCCTGTATACCAACAAAGAGATTATTAAAGAAGAAATTACCAAATCAATACCATTTACTATAGCCCCCAAGAAGATAAAATACCTAGGAATAAATCTAACTAGAAAAACTACAGAGACCTATACAAAGAAAACTACAAGACCTTACCGCAAGGAACTAAGAGACACCTACATAAATTAAGAAACCTACCCTGCTCATGGATAGGACTTAACGTTATGAAAATGCTTACTTTACCCAAAACAATCTACATACACAGTGCAATCCCAATACAAATTCTAGTGACATTTTTTAAGGCGATGGAGAAACAAATCATCTGCTTTGTCTGGAAAGGGAAGAAACCTCTGATGAGCAAAGCACTACTGAAGAGGAGGAACACAGTGGGAGGCCTCACATTCCCCAACCTTAGAACTGCCACAGTAGTCAAAACTGCCTGGTACTAGTACAAAAAGAGACATAGAGGCCAAAGGATCAGAGTTGAGACCCCAGAGATGCCACCATCCTCCTATGAACAGCTGATATTCAACAAAGGCCTTAAGATTGTAAACTGTGGTAAAAACAGTCTCTTTAAAAAATGGTGCTGGCAAAATTGAATATCCATCTGCAAAGAATTGAAATAAGACCCATATCTCGCACCTTACACAAAAAACAACTCAAATTGGATAAAAAACCTAAATGTCAAACTTAAAATGATAAAGATCATGTAAGGGAAAATAGTATCAACAATGGAAGTTTTAATACACAACTTAGACTTCACAATCCGACAAACAAATCATGATCAACAGAAGAGAAAAGAGATAAATGGGAACTACTAAGAATCAAATACTTTTGCTTATCCAAAGATTTTATCAAAAGAATTAAAGGACCACCTATAGAATGGGACAAAATATTTGGCAACTATATATCAGATCAACATCTGATCTCCATAGAATCTACAAGGTACTGCAAAATATCAACAAGAAAAGGGTCAGTAATCCAATTAAGCGTCGGCAAAGGAGAAAGGCAGACACTTCACTAAAGAGGATATCAAGGCAGCCAAAAGACATATGAGGAAATGCTCATGATCATTAGCTATTAAAGAAATCCAAATCAAAACTATGACGAGATACCATCTCACCCCAACAAGGTTAGCTATGATCCAAAAAACAGAAAACAACAAATGGTGGAAGAAGCTATGGAGAAATCAGAATTCTCCTACACCGCCAGTGGGATTGTAAAATGATATAACTTTTTGAAAAGCAATCTGGCATTTCCTTAAAAAGCTGGAAATAGATATATCTTTTGATGTAGTTATTCCACTGCATGGAATATGTCCCACAGAATCAAGGTCAGTCACATGAACAGATACATGCACACAAATGTTTATTGCAGCACAGTCCACAATAGCAAAAAGATGTAATCAACCCAGATGGCCAACAATAGGTGAATGGATAAACAAACTATGGTATATATATACTCAGTGGAACAGTATGCAATGATACAGAACAATGATGATTTTAGGAAGCATCTCATAGCCTGGTTTCAATTGAAAGACATTATGCTGAGTGAAATCAGTCAGTTGGAACAAGGACAAATATTGTATGAGACCTCTACTACAGGGACTGAAAAACAGACTCATGTACGGAAAAAAAGACTCCTTAATGACTGCAAAGGAGGGGAGGGAGGGAGAGGGCTGGTTATAAATTAGATAGTTGATAGAAATTTGGTTGGGTGAAATCAGTGACAGCACACATTAGAAAGAAGATCAATTGAAATAGACTTCAGCATAACCTGAAAACTCATCCAATCTTAACCCAATATTGTAAGGATAGAGTAGCAGGGGTAGGGGCCTGGGGACCATGTTCTCAGGGGACATTGAGGCCACTTGGCATAACTAGCTTATTGCTAAGAGAGCCTTCTGCACCCCATACTGGTGAGTGGCACCTGGGGTCTTAAAAGCTAGCAAGCTGCCATCTGAAGTACACCAAATTGTCCCAACTTAACTGGAACAGATGATCACCAAAGACAACAGTGACATGAGGGAAAAAGCCCAGAAAACAGAAGGACCCATGTGAATGGTGACTGTATCAACACATGACCAGAAGAACCACATGGTGCCTAACCACCACCAATGACAGCCGTGTTGGGGCTCACAATGTCAAGTCCCAGTGGCAACACAAGAAAAAGAGGGGTGCACCCTAAAAACTCTACTAAAAGACTGCAAGTGATGGCCTGAAGGCCTGGGAGTTTCTCTGGGAGCATGGCCCCTAAACCTGATGCTGCCACTGATCATAAATCATTACTGAGGTTAACTCCTCGGACAGGAATGGGATTGGACTCAGGGACACAGAGTGACAATATGGTGTGTGCACTTTATGGTTCTATGCATCAATAGGATGTTGTCCTACTGACCTCTTACTAGAAGGGAGTGGAGAGGGTGGAGAGGGACAGGAGATTGTAAAGAGGATATGACATGTATAGAATGGAAAGGAAGTGTGTGCTGTCACCGGGCAAAGGAGAGCAGAAGGAGCTGCGGATAGGCGAGCATGCAAATTTAAAGTGGAATGTAAACTTTCACTCAGTCACGATTAAAAAAAGAAAAGAAAAAAACCAAACCTTAACCCAAAAGTCTTAAAACCAAACAAAAAGAAGAGTGTACCGTCACAGGGAAGGGAGAGCAGGTAGAGAGTTGTAGAGAGGTAGTCACGCAAAATTGACTTAGGTTGTATACTTTCATCTAATCAGAATAAAAAATTTAAAAATTAGGAAAAAAACAGTACTTTAGCTCAGTTAGTAAAAATTGTCTGTCTTGAGCTTTACAATCTCTTAAGGTCTATTAAGGGGTCAAATTGACAACAGCAACTCAAAAGATTAAATAGGAAACCTCAGGGGCAATGATTTTGTGTTAATGGGGGAGGACCAATTTAGAAAAGGAGGGTGAGAATGGTTGCATATCCTGAAGAATATAGTCAGTGCCACTGAATTACACATGTAGAAACTGTTGATTTGGTGTATGTTTTGCTGTGTATCATCTCAAAAACAACAAAATAAATACAGTCAGCCCTCTGTATACACGAGTTTTGCATTATTGGATTCAACCAACCACAGATTGAAAATATTTGGAAAAATAGAGAAATTTCCAAAAAGCAAAACTTGAAATGGCCACTCACGGAGCACAAGGCTGAATACACAGGAATGTCAGGATGCGCAGGCCTCTCCTGCTTCGCCTCCTTCACCCCACACATCCTCTGTCTCTCTCCAGCACTCACTGTTTGAGTACTGTTGGCCTCTTGTCATTATTCTCTAAACAATACAGTATAATAAATATTTACATAGCACGTACACTGCATTAGAGCCCTGGTGCCAAGTGGCTAAGAGCTCAGCTACTAACCAAAAGGTGGACAGTTCGAATCCTCTGGCCCCTCCTTGGAAACCATATGGAGCAGTTGTACTTCATCCTATGTGGTTGCTATGAGTTGGAGTCAACATGACAGCAATGTTTTTGTTTGTTTTTATGTAGTACTAGGTATTACAAGTAACCAAGAGGTGATTTAAAGTATACAAGAGATGTGCATAGGTTATATGCAAATACTATGTCATTTTATGCAAGGGACTTGAGCACTGGTAGATTTCAGTATGGGGCGTTTCCTGGGACCAACCACCACCCCCTCACCCCCCGTGGATACTGAGGGATAACTGTAAAATTTTCTAAAAGAAAGAAAAGCAATGGTCTGATTTGCATCTAATCATGGGGATGATTCACGGTGCCACGGGGTCACCAGGAATTGAGGGTGAATCCATGGCAGCTAACCACAACAAAAAAATGTTCGTCAACAATAAAGGATAATCTCCACTGAGGGTCAACAGGAAATGCCTTATAAAAATGCCTCTGTCCTGATATCATTATGCCCTACGGTTAAATGAAGGGCTTTACCACCCCTACTCCCACCTCTGGGTCCTTCTCGGCTTGAAATGGACAAACAATACCCAACCAAAACCCAAACCAACTTCTGTGAAGTTGCTTTCAACTCACAGTGGTCCTGTAGAGTTTCCAAGGCTGTGGGTCTCTATGGAAGCAGACAGCCCACATCTTTCTCGCAAGGTGTCCACTGCTGGTTTTGAATCACTGACCTTTTGGTTAGTAGTTGATTGCTTTAACCACTGTGCCACCAGGGGTCCTTATACTTCATGAAAATGCTTTCAGATCACTGGTCCACAGACCATGTTCCTCATGAATCAATGAGGCTGAGAAAGTTCTGGGTTTTGAAGTGTGCCAGATCAGAGCTTGGATATTTTTCATCCATAACGTGCCTGGCATCCAGCAGGTGCTCACACAGCAGCATGGCAGCAGGGAAGCAGATGCCCGGTGCAGCCTGTGAGCTCTGGGGCCAGACTCTTTGAGTCCAAATCCCAGCTCTGTCATTCAGTAGCTATATGACCTGGAGCAAGTTAGTTCAGGTCTTCAGTTTTCTCATCTGCAAAATGGAGCTAATGGAGTATCTACCTATAGGTGGTGTCCTTGGGTGGTACAGATGGGCAAACACTCTACTACTGGACCAAAGTTTGGTGGCTCAAACCCACTGAGAGATTCCTTAGAAGGGAGGCCCAGTGATCTGCTTCCAAAAATCTGCCATTAAAAATTCCACAGAGCAGGCTACCCTGAATACATGGGATTGAGTGGGAATGGAATTGACTGCAACTAATAATAACAGCCTATAAGGTTAAATGGGTTAACATTTATGCATCTCTCAGGGCGCCAGGCACAGACAGCTACAACTAGCAGTTCCCACTGAGTGGATTCCAGCTCAGGGCAATCCCATACACTTGGAGTAGAGCTGCTTTGTTGGGTTTTCACAGCTGTGGCCTTTCTGAAGCACACTGCCACACCTGTCTCCTCAGGCATCTCTGGGTAGGTTCAAACTTCAAACATTTTGATTAGCAGCCAGACACATTAACTGCATCACCCAGGGACTCCTACCACAGAGAGGAAGCGCTACAGAAATGCTTGTTTCATAAAAGTAATTATAAAGCTAATTCATTGCTTTACAGCCTCAAATTAACATCAGCAATGCTATTACCTGCAGTTGACCTTTATGCTTGGAGCCTACAGTTTTACGGTCAAGAGTATCACACCAAATCAGTAATTAAGCTGCTTCTTAAAACATATTTCATACAACCCTATTATTGGCATGGATTCCTGGGTGGTAGAAACAATGTATTTGGCTACTGACTGAAAAGACTGGAAGTTCAAATCTAGTCCTAGGGGCCTCAGGAGAAAGGCCTGGTGATCTACTTCTGAAAATTCAGGCACTGAAAACCCTGTGAAACATAGTTCTAGCGACACACATGGGGTCACCATGAGTCAGAACTGACTTGTGTTGAGAGGCTACGAGGTCAACTGCAGCCACTGCTGAATTCATGCTAAAGTACAGTGAACTGTGTTTTGTCTCTTCACTTCCCTAAAGCCATCAAGACACATCAGAATTAATGAATTAGGGTAAAATGTCCTAAACTCTTAAAAAAAACAACTTTCTATGAAGAGAATCGAGTCTGGCTTTTTAATCTTGGGAAAGCACATCAAAGGTCACAATAAAGGCACTATTTACAGTTCTCTTCATGTGAAAGCAAAGATAAGATCCAGTTCGTGTTGATAGCATCAATGTTTAGAAGACTAAGAAAAGCAAATACCTTTCTGGGTATGAGAAAAGAAAACTCACTAGTACAGAAGTGGGAGAGATCACCATTAAAAAAAAAATATGTACCTCATTTAAACCTTTTAAGTTGGGGTGTTCATCACAATATTCCTGTGCCTCCTTATGTCTACTCTGAAAAGAGAGAGGATTCTAAGGTGGGACATGAACACGTAAATCGTCCACTCTTGCCCACAGCAAGCAGGAAAAAACCCAACACCTTCGTGAGATTACTTTCAAAGGTGTCCTGCCTAAGCAAACACATTCTCACTCCTCTGGTTTCTCCACACTCAATAGCAGTTACTTCCTGAAGCTCTGAGCTATCTTGCCAGGTACAGGCTTGGTTGAAGTTTCAGGAAATGAAAATTCAATCCCACTGGCCCCTTTCCCAGCTTAGGTGCCCGCTGAAAGGAATGATGAATCAATGCTCAAAATCCACACTTGCTGTTCATTTAAGATCCCTGACAGTGAGACAAGGAAGTCAGCGGGGAGGAACACAGATCCGTGGTTGTCAATTGTCCACTGAAAGCCATGGGACCCAGAAGCAACCACAGTATAATCCTATCTCACCCAGCAATCTTACAACCCACAAAACATTAGAACAAAAATCTTAAGGTTGCCCAGATGAGCTACCATGGACTTTGGAATAGAAGACAAGCATCATGTCCACTTCTAATTTTCACTGGCAGGAGGGAAAGGGAGAGGTAAAACCACCCAATTCTAGAATTGGATCTGAGGAGACCCCAGAGATCACAGGAGCCCCAGAGAACACCCTCGGGATGGTTAATTTCAAAGCAGGTATTCCCTTACTCATTAGGATAGTAAAACCAGCAACTGGTAACCGGAAGCAGCAAGACAGAACCTGGAAGACAGGAGACAAAAGGACACATGCTATTGAGCCAATGTTTTTTTATTCAAAGGACACATGATTGTTCTTGATTCCAAAAAAACAGCCATATCAGGAATTTGGGATTTTTTTCCTTTTAATTGGCAGAAGAGCAAATGCTAGTCTAACAACCTCTCCCCGATCTGGTTCTCAGCCAGCTCAGGCCCCAAGAGCAACACTGTTGTCCACTGGAGCCACATGAAGGACACAGCTGCCCTTGCTCTCTTGGTCCACATTCTGGGCTTTCCTCTCAGAGACACGAGTCATTCCTGAGTCACCTGCCCTGCCACAGTGCAGAAAAAAGATGCTGAGGAATCCTATCTGTAGTCTACGGTATGATGAAGCTATTGCCAACACAAGAATAGTTTCTTCTCCCCAGACATCTTAGGACATGTTTGCTGGATGCTTCTTTGTGACAACAACCAAACCAAGCCCAGTCCGTCACATAGACAGCGACGCCTGTGTGAAGTTACTGCTGTTGTTAGCTGTCACTGAGTCAGCCCCCAACTCATGTCAACTCCATGTACAACAGAAGTAAGTGCCCCTTGTCCTATGCCATCCCCATATTTGGAAGCCACCATTAGGACTGCTGTATTTCATAGGGTATTTTGTTTTTATTTATTCTGCTGTTATTGAGGACAGACACAGCCAAACATACACCAATTCAGTAGTTTCTACACATACCATTTAGTAACATCAGTGACGTCTGAGTTATGCAACCATTCTCATTCTCCTTTTTCCGAGTTGTTCCTTCTCCGTTAACATAAATTCCCTGCCCCCTGAGGTTCCTCGCTAATCTTTCAAGTTGCTGTTGTCTGTTTGATCTCGTATGTATAGTTCTTAAAAGAGCATAATGCTGAAGGCAGACTTTTTTATTTTAACAGTTTAGCTAAACTACTGCTTGGTTTTGAGAGGACTTCAGGGGATACTTTCAGTGTAAGGTTTAAAGATTGTCTCAGGGCAATATATTCAGTTCATTCAACATTTATGGCTCCAGGAAGTCTAGAGTCCATCAGAGAATTCAAAATTCTGTTCTGTATTTTTGATTTTTGAATTAGGATTCTTTTATAGAGTTTGACTAGCAGTGGTAGCTAGGCACCATCCAGGTTGTCTGATCTCATGGCAAAGGAGGCAATAGTTCATGGAGGTAATTAGCCACACACTCCTTGTCCTCCTGTTCCTGACTCCGCTTCCATTATTGCTCCAGGCAAATAGAACCAACTGTTGTGCCTTTGATGGCTGTGTACAAGCTTTTAAGGCCCCAGGCACTAACCAGTGAACTAGCAGGTAGAAGGAAAGCACTTAAAATATTATTAGTCCAATTAGCTATGATGTCCCATTAAATGAAGACTCCATTCATAGGGCTTATTTTCAGAAGTAGATCACCCATCATCCTTTCTAATCCATTTTAGTCTGGAAGCGCCATTGAAATCTCCTTGGTAATATACCAACATGCAAGCCTCCACTGACAGATAGATAGGGGTAGTTCTGTATGAGGTGCATAGGCCAGTAATCGAACCCAGATCTTCCACATGGAAGGCAAGAGTTCTATCATGGAATATCCAATGGTCTCCTAATCTTGGGAGTCAGAAGTATTCCCAGTAAACAAGCTTTCACTGATTTTACTATACACCACCGTATACATGTTGTTTATTTGTTGATGTTGTGCAAATGAGTTAAAGACATACTATATATACTAGCCCCGAGTCACTTCTTCACAGCAAGATAAATCCTGCTTGTCCCCAAGGCCTGCTGGCACTAAACTCAAACTTTCACACTTTCAGTTGTTTTAAAAATAGTCCAGTTACATGGATTTTTCAGCCATTTAAGGCCTTCCCACTGTGCAAACCCCAGGAAATTTTAGCTAACGTCTGCTAACTCTAAGTCAGAGAAAACCACATGGTTGTAAGGATCGCAGTCAACTGCTGCCTTTTCAGAGCTCTCTGACCAG
The DNA here is from genome assembly GCA_028571685.1 of Heterohyrax brucei. Classification (NCBI taxonomy): domain Eukaryota; kingdom Metazoa; phylum Chordata; class Mammalia; order Hyracoidea; family Procaviidae; genus Heterohyrax; species Heterohyrax brucei. Next base: position 33,079,774 of record CM053157.1, on the reverse strand, counting down.
AGACTCCCCACCTTGCTGCAAATGGAAGAGACATCACTCAGCCACATGTGAGCCTCTCCTTTTCCCCTCGTCTCCCCTGGGGGCATTCCCTTGTCCTCTTTCCCATCTGACGGCTTCCTCCTACAACTCCTCTTGTCTCTGTAGGGCCTCCAGCATATAAGATGTCAATTCATCAACCCCAATAAGTGGCCCCAATAAGGCTACTATCTCCTGTCTCATGTACGTGATCTTTTCCTTAATCAGCTCACTTGAACTCCTTACTGTTCAAGGCCCTGGATGTACCCAGTGATGTTCTAGATGCTGAAGATGAAAATATAATGGTGAACAAGCAGGATGAGGGCCCACTTTCCTTGACCTCAGTTTCTCTATTCTCAGAATCCAAACAATACGGTCACCATCACTAGACCATTCCCACACGGTGAACAAATTACAAATGAGGACAGCTTACACCTAAACCACCACACTAAGATAGCATTATACTGGAAGGTGTTATATCCCACTTGAGATATACTGTTGAAAGAAAGTCAAACAACTGTTGTGACGTTGAGGAACAGTTTAATACAAGAATCAAATACAAGACAATAAATGACACGCCCAAAGACTGATACGCAATTCTAGAAAGAGAGAGAGAGATCAGGAATGGTATTACCTATGCCATCCAAGTTTCTTTTTCTATGAATGCCTCACTATCCCTACAAAAGCACAGAGATTTTAGAGCAGGAATCATTTCTAGTTTTTGTTTTTGTTCTTTTAAAATCTAGTTTAGTACCAAACAAAGAAAAGATTCCTGTATTTTTTTGAGTTCCAAAAAGCCAATGAGTAAGATGGAATTTAATGAGACATGGAAAGCCTGTACTGGGGACAAAAACCTGAGTTGAGGACAGTGAGTGACCTCACAGGATTCAAGTGCACCCCTAACATGACAGGCAAGCTGGACAGATTCTGCTCTGAGAAGTCCCTAAGCCCTCAGTAGTTTGCATAAGCCACTGGCAAGGTTGAAAAAACTTGCCCTAAGTCAATCTGTAAAATGGGGGTAATCAAATCAAATATGGATTGGGCTGTCCTGGAAAGTACTGAGTTCTTTAAAGCCAAAAATGTATAATCCACATTATGCTGAGTGAAATAAACCAATCACAAAAGGACAAATCCTTTATGATCTCACTAATATGAAATAAATAGAATTGACAAATACACAGAGTTCAAAGATTAATAGTGGTTACCAGCAGCAAGACAGAAAGGAAATGGGAAGAATTATTGTTTATAAAACACAGCTTCTGTTTATGGGGATGGAAAATTTGGCAAAGGACATTGGTGACGGCTATACAACATGCTTGATGTGATTACTCTCACTGAACTGTATACATGAAAAGTGTTGAAATTGCAAGCGCGGTGCTACCTATAGTTTTACAACAACAAAGAAAGTTGTTCAAAAAACAAACCAAAACAAAAGCGTGTGATCCAGGACTGGATCCATTGGATTTCTTGGACATATGCTGGAATGAAATTGCACTTCCCCTGGGAGGCCAGACATGGGATGGTTTAAAATGGCTCCTGACTTTATATACCTATCAGCTGCTGAGGTGGAAATGTCACTAAATTCTTTGTGCACAGAAACTTGCAGAAGGAACTCCAAACCCCAGTAAATGCAGGATCCATGCCCTTGGGAGATCAGAACAAGAGCAGAAATAAGGTCGGGCTTGGCACCCTACCAGGATGGCCTCCTGGACAGCAATGACCTTACAGAGAATCTGTCCCTGCATCTCTTGCTACATACAAATTAGCAATACTAAAGCCAGGGCTTAGTTTCGTCTTTCAATCCTGCTCTCATTTGAAAATGTTTTTCTAATGAATGTCCCCTTGAGCATCACAGTCTCTCAGTCTTACTTCAGGTCTCAAATCCTGTCTCTTCTGTCCTTAGGTTCCCACAGTGCTAAGCATTTGACTTTAACTGAAAGGCTGGTGGTAGGGACCCACCCAGAAACATCTCAGAAGTTAAGCCTAGAGGTTGCTTTTGAAAAGTCACGACCTTGAAAACCCTATGAAGCAGTTCTACTCTGTCACACACAGTCCCATGAGAATCGACTAGACAGCAACAAACAACATTCTGTCGTTGTGTGAAATTCCAGACTCCAGCGGCCTCAACTGCAAGTGTGTGACACTCATCAGACATTTCATGCTTTCTTATCACATCTCTGTCCCCTTAGTCCTTTCTGCACGATCGCCCAAGCCCACTGACGCCTGATGCCTTAATTCTGTGCACACCCACAACATGCCTGGAACTTCCACCTAGAACCGGTCTTTTCTTCCTTCTCCTTGACTCACCTCTAATAAAAAGGACAAGTATAGCTTTGAGTCACCTTCTGTCTTCAAAATCCATAGTCTACAACCCAAGTATTTGTGTCTATATGCCCATTACTCCACTAGAAAGTCATTGTCTGCTCCTCTGATAGCTCCTCATTGCTGACTGTGATATGTTCCATGTTTTCTGGCTGCTCTTCTCCTGCTCCCTGGTCCCCAGGCCTGACCCTACCTCCTTCCTGACCTCAAGCTCCACCTTGACGTTTTATGCTATAACTACCTGTATGATCAGCTGACTCTCTCATGACCATGGACGTCCCTTTCTATGCCCAGATTCCAGGCTAGCTGAGGCCAAGATTGTCAGTGGTAGAAGGGGCACCTGGAATCCACTGTATTCATTCCAAGGCCTGCTTCCCTTGGGGGCCTACAAACCAGGGCTCCCCAAGATGACCTTTAGGCCCAACATCAAGCCAGGAGGAGACTCATGAAGGCTATTCAATGTGAAACTTTGCTCTCCTTACACTGTGGCCCCCACAGGCTACCTGACCCATCCTGGGGCAGAGCCCAGGTATGAAGCTTCCCAGGTGCAGCATGGAGAGACCCCGATAGGTGCCCCGGGGAGCCAAATGGGTTGTAGCAGAACCAGAGCAGTGCAAGACAGAACTGGAACCAACCCACAGAGTGAGAGAGGTGAGTACCTGTGCACAGAGGTTTCCTGGTGGAGTGGGGTGCCTCTGGGCACTTCAGTTAGTGGAGCTAGACTTGCTAATCCATGGAGTAGGAAAGCTGAGTACCTGTGTGCAGGATTCTACATGGTGCAGTGGGGCACTTGAATCGGTGGAGCTACAGAGCTTTGGAACACTTGCCCCAGCAGGACAGATGTGGGCCTCAGGCTTGGTCCACAAGGCCAAAGGAAGCAGAAGCTGAAGAGACAAAGAACATGAGAAGGTTAGCTGCCACACTCTCAAAAGGTATAGCTATGATCTCAGGGGTTTGAAAGGGTAGAGCCATGGTGTCCTGTGTTTGTAAGCATGGAGTTGCCACTCAGGCTTAGGGTGCACCCAAAGCTGAGGGAGCAGAGCTACTGTCCAGGTGGGCTTAGAAGGTAAAATTGTAGCACAGGGCTGAGGAGTCTCCACTCAGATTCTGGAGAGTGTGGCCAATACCTACAGTCTGGAGGGCAAGGCTATTGTGCAAAATATCTCAGAAAATGAAAGATTATTTTCAAAGCTTTGAGGGCTAATGTGTTCTGCTGACCTGCTTGTTACCTGTTATGCCTTCTTTCCCATTTGTAATGGAATGTCTAACTTGTGCCCATCCTGCCATTGTACCTTTGGAAGCAGACAGCTAAGTTTCACAGATGTGGAAGAGTTTTTGTATTTTGGACTTGGAACTGAGTTAGGACTTCTATCATCTGGGAGAGATATGTTTTTGCTATGACTTCTGCTCTGATGGAATAACTATGTTATATGTTTCAAAGATGTGATTTTGGGGGTCCAGAAGGTGGAGTGTCATGGCTTGAACTATGTCCCCCCAAAAATGTGTGTAGCCATGTGGCTGGGCCATGATTCCCAATATTTTATCATTGTCCTCTATTTTGTGATTTTCTGATGCTATATGTTAGAGGGCTAGGGTGGGACTGTAAATCCCTTCATAAGATCACCTCCCTGCTCCACTGTAAAGGGAGTTTCCCCGGAGTGTGGCTTGTACCATCCTTTATCCTTTCATCCTACAAGAAATAAAAGGAAAAGGAAGCAAGCAGAGAATTGGGAACCTCACACCATCAAGAAAGCTGAAGAGGGAGAAGAGCTCATCCTTCAGACCTGAGTTCCCTTGCCAAGATTCTCCCTGAACAAAGACTGATGCAATGCAAGCATTTTCCTCCAGAGTCAACAAGGGGAAAGCCTTTCCCTGGAACAGACATCCTGAATTTGGACTTCTGGCCTACCCAACTGTGTAAGAATAAACATTTTTCTTTTTAAAGCCATCCACTCATGGTATTTCTGTTAGAGCAGCACTAGCTTGACTAAAACAGCCTGAGCAGTCACAAGGAAGTGCTCCATTCACCTGCCTGGATAAGGACTCATAGATGGCCATGTCTGAAGTCACAGTGTTGGAAGGATCAGCACAAACCCCAGCTGGGGCTGCCAGCAGATGCCCTGTTCTGTCCTCACCCTAGGTAGAGGTCAGCTTAGGCAGATCCTGGTCTAGGCACAAGCAGCACCTGTTTGCATCAGATTCCAGAACCTCCTTGGCACCTTCTTGGTTTCTCTCTACTTTTTCCACTTGATCTCTGGTCATGTCCCAACACATACACACACACACACACACACACACACACAAAGACACACACACACACCCGGAAGGACTGCGTGATGAAAGGAAAGGGAGTTGACATTGTGCTCATGGGTATTCAAACCTGTTCTTTGCATCTGGCGAAGAACCTCACACCATCAAGAAAGCTGAAGGGGGAGAAGAGCTCATCCTTCAGACCTGAGTGAGGTTCCTACTCAGAACCCAACTCCAAGAGCATGGTCCATGAAGTAGGATGCCTGTATTCGAACCCCTAAATTCTCCACGACAAGTTCCATGCCCTTAGGACAAGTGACCTAAACTTCCCAGCCCAGTTTCCTTGTAACTGAGTGAAGTAATTTATAAACCCAAACCCATCGCCCTCAAGTCGGCTCTGAGTCATGATGACCCTAGGCATTACAGAGGAGTACTGCCCCATAGGGTTTCCTTGGCTGTAATCCTTATGGTAATAGACAGCCTGGACTTCTTCTGCAATACTATACTGTGTGGGTTTGAACCACCAAACTTTATGTTACTAAAACTCATTGCCATTGAGTTGATTCTGACTCATAGCAAACCTACAGAACAAAGTGGAGCTACTCCATAGGGTTTTCAAGGACAGGCTGGTGGAATCGAACTGCTGAGCTTTTGGTTAGCGGCAAAGCTCTTACTGCAAACCACTTGGGTCATCCAGGGTCCTAGGTAAGTTTTAGAGCTTGGAATGGTACCGGCTTGCGACCAGTCCCAGACCAACCTTTCCATTGTTACTGTAACAGCAGTGTTAACAGCCTATTGACTTTCATCTCTTGTGACACAGGTGACCTAACTGAGAGGGGAACAGGGAGACTATGAATGGTTCCAGCCACAGCACAGCACAGCACAGTTGGAAGAAGTGGAGTATCAAGGAGAAGGAAGACACTAAGGGCAAACAACTGTTCAGACAGAGAATGAAAGCCAGTGGCTCACCACCACCACCACAACAAACCAGTGCTGTACAGCCCTTTTTCACACAGGGGTTTAAGTCGATCCAGACACCCTTCCCCACAACTCTAGCACCGAGTGTTCCCTGCTCAGTGGTGCACTTGAATTTCATCTTAACCCAGGAGGCACAGGGAAGCCCGGAAGGTTGTAAGCAGACCTCCAACGACTTCGTGAGGAATGGGGAAGAGGGAAAAGAGGTCACCTGGTCTCCAGGTCTCCTTTCCAATTCACTCAGGGGCAGAAACATCAGCTGAGGAGCCCTGGAATTAAATATGAGCCCTAATGGGCCAGAGGAAACTCTGGTGGCCTAGTAGGTAATTGCTACATCCGGTAACTTTTTGGCAGTTCTAATCTGCCAGGTGTTCCTCGGAAATTCTATGGAGCAGTTTTACTCTGTGCTATAGGGTTGTTATGAGTCAAGACTGGACTGCACGGCAGTGGTTTTGGTTTTTTGGCTTTAATGGGCCACTGCTCCAGGACCCTAGTAAGCCTGACTCCCACACTCCTGGCTCAGTCCCAACTTCATGAGAAGCCTGGCCTCCTGGGGTAGGTCAACAACACCTCTCTCCCGCCCCAACCCCCTACTCGTCTAGGTTTTCTAAACACTAAGTAATCAGCAGGGCTGCCCTTGCAATTCCCACTGTTTGGGTGGTTCCGCCCGCCCTTCTCCGGCTGTAAGCGGCTGCGAGCTCCTTGAGGGCAGGATCAGACGCCCATGCCACGTGTTCTTTTTATTATCCCCAGCCCAGTGCCGGGTGCGCAGCTTCGAAGCCCGCACTGGTTCACCCTCGTGCTCCACCTCCACTCCCTAGAGTAACCTCGGGCCGCTGGTCATCCTTTCCTTTCCTAACAAGTCGTCGGGAATCCTCTAAACCAAACCTGTCGCCTGAGCTTGTAAACACGGCCCCGTAGCCAGCTCGCTGTGCCCTCAGGCGGGATAGTCTCCACTCACCTTGTGCCACCCCTTCGGGCCTGTAGTCTTGGCACCCGGTGCCGGCGAGCAAACGATAGCCGGCGGCCACCGCTTCTCGCTCTCTGCGGTAAGGACCCACAAACTTTAGGGCGGTAAGACAAACTGTAGGCAGAGCCCTTGGGGCCACGAGCAGGGCTCCCACTGCTGGGCAGGTGCTCTCCGCTGCCCCGCAGCATCTCGGTGCCTAGCGGACCGCAGGCTGCTGAGCGAAACGCCGGGGTTCCGAGTCTTCTCCTCGACAAGGAGAGCACACTTGGGGCCACTACGGCTCCTCCGGGAGCGACCTGAATTGGGTCGCCGCAACGGGGCACCGCTTGCTGGCAGGCCCTCCGCGCCCGCCGCACCTATCTCCCCCGACATCTCTGAGCGTTTCCAGTTTCTCCCCAGCCCGGTAGAAACGAGCAGTACAAGGAGTTCAGGTAACACCCCGGGCTGCAGAGATTTTTCCCGAACAAAGAAACGGACAGACGCTCCCGCCCCCTACTTCCTCGTCCCAAAATGAAAAGGCGCACCCTTGGCTTCCAGCTGGAACACAGAGGACGGGGACCGCTGGCGGCAGAGGGACAGGCTCCGGCCAGGGACTTCATCTGTCGCCAGCTGGCACCTTCTGCTCGGGCCACTGGCTGATGACACTGAGGACAACCGGCCCCAGCAACGCAGCATCAGAGGGGGAGGCCAGTGGGCCCAGCGGCTCTGGCCAAAGAACAGAGGCCACTCAAGGGTCCCAGGAGCCTGGCGCCCTCCTGAAGGGTGCGTGGCCCTGTTGCCCCTAAAGCACTCAGTGCCGGCGCCCAGAGCACTCAGTGCTGGCACCTGGCGCACCTGCCGCTTTGGGTCGCGTGTGTACCTGGCTTCAGCCTCCACCCAGCACCATGGGGTAGGTCGTTTCCAGGCTTCCAGGTCCCACAACCGGGACCTGGAGACCGCGAGTGGGCGGTCCCTGCAGCTTACCTGCTGCGCTTGGGGTCGGTAGCAGCGGCGTTCCCGGCCCTGCGACCTGCCTCCTCCTTCCCAGTTCCCTTCTTCCTAGACCCGGCGCCGGAGTCCCCGACCCTCCCCCTGTCTCGGGCTTTAATCTCCGGAGGCGGCGTCCCAGGGCCCAAAGCGACACGCCCTAACTCAGGTCCGGGTCACTCGGGCAGGGGGAGGGGACGGGGCCGAAGCTGCTGCCCGGGCAGGGCGGGTACGGGGCGGGACGGCCGCAGGAGGCGTTTCCCGGAGAAAAGCCCGGGACAGCTCCTCGTTCCAGCCCGCGGCTCTGGGGAACCCCTGAAGGAGACCGAACGCCGCTTCCCGGACTTGAACCTCTGGCCAGCACGTTGGAGCTGGGGAGGAAGGTGAATCGCTCCCAGCCTTCCCTGGACAATGCTCAAGCTGCCTGGGACTCCGAGTTTGGAGTAGTGGAGAGGATTCTATTTTTTTTAAAAAAGTATTTTACTGTGCTTTAAGTGAAAGTTTATAGTCCAAATAAATTTGTCATATAAAACCCGAAAACACAGCAACTCCAACTGCTCTCTTCCTCTCCCTCCTGTGACAGCAGAATCCTTTCAACCCTGTGCTTCCCTTACGCATTCAACCAACTCCTCTCCCCTTCCACCCTCTCATCTCACCTCTGGACAGGAGCTGCTCAGACAGCTTCCTGTACCTATTCGAGCCGAGATGCATATTGTTCGCTGGCATCACTGTGTTATAGTCTAGTCCAATCTTTGTCTTGGCCTGGTACTGGTTTCAGCTCTGGGCTAACAGAGAATCTGAGGGCGTTGTCCTCAGGGGACTGACAGACCATCAAGCTTGATATTTTAATAGAGTTTTAGTTCTGCACATCCATTTTTCTCTTGCTACCTCAGGAACTTGACTTGTGTTCCCTGTCAGGACAGCCACTGGTGGTGGCAGGCACCTGCTGGTTTTTCTGATGTTGTGCTAAATAGTCTCTGGATCATAGGACACCTTCTGTCTGCTGGGCTTGTGTTTTCTTCATGTCTTTCATGTGCTTCATTTTCCTTTGTTCCAGGTGGACTGGAAACAATTGACGCTACTTAGAGGGCAGTTTGCTAGCTTTTAAGACCCCAGATGCCACTCACCAGAGTGGGATTCAGAACATTTTCTTCTTCTTCTTCAGTAATGTTTTACTGATCTGTGGCTTCTCTTTCCGTATAAAATTGGTGATTTATTTCTCCACGTTATTACAAAATGCCACTGGAATTTGTATTGCGATTACACTGTATCTATAGCTGGATTTGAATAGAATAGCCATTTTCAAATTGTTAGGTCTTATCCATGAGCAAGGTAGATCTGTTTATGTATGTTTTCTTGCAGTAGAGCCTTGTAATTTTTTTGTATAGGTCTTTTACATCTTCGGTTATCTTTTTTCCTGAGTACTTTATCTTCTTAGGGGGCTATTGTAAATGGTAGTGATTTAGTAATTTCTTCTTTGATGGTCTCTTTATTAATGTAAAGAAATCCAACTGATTTAAGTATGTTTATCTTGTATCATGACACTTTGCTGATCTCTTTCTTCTATTCCAATAGTTGATTTTTTTTTTGGTGTGGACTCTTTAGGGTTTTATATGTATAAGACCATGTCATCTGCGAATAAGATACTTTACTTTTTCTCTACCGATTTGAATGTCATTTATTTCTTTTTCTAGCCTGATCACCCTGGCTAGAACTTTTAGGACAATGTTGAATAAAAGGGGTGACAACAGGTATCCTTGTTTGGTTTCTGTTCTCAAGGAGAATGCTTTCAGACTCTCTCCATTTAGGGTGGTGTTGGCTATTGGCTTTGCACTGATGCCCCTGCTTATGTTGAGGAATTTCTCTTCTGCTCCTCTTTTGTTGAATTTTTAACGTGAGTGGTATTGAACTTTATCAAATGCCTTTTCTGCATCAATTGATAAAGTCAAGTAGTTCTTGTCTTTTGTTTTATTCATTTGATTGATTATATAATTGCTTTTCTAATGTTAAACCATCCCTGCATCCTTGGTGTGAATCCTACTTGATCATAGTGAATTAATTACTTTTTTTGATATGTTGTTGAATTCTATTGGCTAAAATTATGTTGAGGATTTTTGCATCTAGTTTCATGAGAGGTATTTTCTATAATTTTTCTTTTTTGTTCTGTCTTTACCTGCTTTGGGTATCCAGGTTATAATGGCTTCACAGGATGAATTTGGGAATATCTCTTCCTTTTCTGTGCTCTGGAATATCTTTAGTTATAATGGTGTTAACTCTTCTCTACGTGTTTGGTCGAATTCTCCAGTGAAGCCATCAGGGCCAGGGCTTTTTTTAGTTGGGAGTTTTAAAATCATCTTTTCAATCTCTTCTTTTGTGATGGGTTTATTTAGTTCTTCTTCTATTCTAGTTTTGGTAGGTGATGTGTTTATAGAGTCCTGTTCATCCAGGTTTTTGAATTTATTAGAGTACAATGTTTCATGATATTCTATGATTCTTTTAATTTCAGTTGGTTCTGTTCTGATACCATCCATCTCATTTCTTACTTATTTGCTTCCTCTCCTGCTTTTTAGTCAGTTTGGCCAATGGTTTTATTGATTTTTATTGATTTTATTTTATTTTTGGTCTTGTTAACACTTTCAATTTGTCGTTCTAGTCTCTATTTCATTTAGCTCTACTCTAATTTTTATTATTTGCTTGCTGCTGGTGCCCAAAGGGGCTCTTTTGCTGCTCTCTTTCCACTTGTTTGAATTGTAGAGTTAATTCTTTGATTTGGGTCCTTTCTTCTTTTGGGATATGTGTATTTATTGAGATATACTGACCTCTGAACACTTCTTTTGCTGTGTCCCATAGATTCTGCTAGGATGTGTTTTCATTCTTATTTGATTCTATGAATTCTTTAGTCTATCCTTGCTTTCTTCTATGACCTAGCTGTTTTTGAGCAAAATGTTCAGTTGCCTTGTTTTCAATCTTTTTCCTTTTTTTTCACCCCCTGTTATGGATTTCTACTTTTATGGCTTTATGGCCTGGAAAAATGCTTCATATTATTTCAGTACTTTGAATTTTGTTAAGGATTGCTTATGGCCTAATATGTGATTAAATCTGGAGAACGTTAAGTGTACCTTGAAACAGAAAGTATACTTGGCTGCTATTCAGTGGAGTGTTCTGTATATGCCTATGAAATCAGATTGGTTGATTGTGGCATTTAGATCTTCTGTGTCTTTACTGAGCTTTCTTCTAGATGTTCTGTCCGAAGACTGATATGTTGATGTCTTCTGCTATTATTGTGGAGTTGTCCATTTCTGTTTTCAATGCAGACAGTGTTTGTTTCATGTATTTTGGAGCTATTTTGTTGGGCCTGTAGATATTTAATATGGTTATGTCCTCCTGGAGTACTGAGCTTTTAACAATTATATAATGTCCTTCCTTAGCCAATGTGGTGGATTTTACTTTAAAGTCTATTTTATTGGAGATTAATATGGCTGCTTCTGCTATTTTTAAAATATTGCTAGCCTGAGATATTTTTTTTCCCATCCTTTGAGTTTTAGTTTGTCTGTTTCATTGAATCTAATGTGTGTCATCTGTAGGCAGCATATAGAGGGGTCACGGTTGGTTTTTTGTTTTGTTTTGTTTTGTTTTTTTAATCCAATCTACCACTCTGTCTCTTTACTGGTGCATTTAGTCCATTTACTTTAATGTGATTCTTGGTAGATATGAGTTTAGTGCTGTCATTTTGATGTCTTTTTCTGTGCATTGTAGACAATTCTTTTGTTCCATTTAATTTTCTGTGCTGAGTCTTTTTTTATGTGCTTTCTTTTCATCTTTTTCAATCTTGGGAGTTTTGTATTTGCTAAGAGTTCATGCTTTTCTTGTTTTCTGTTTTGATGGGTAGGATTGATTGTTTCCTTTGTGGTTACCTTAATATTTACCCTTGTTTTTTCTCAATTTTATGCCAAACTTTAATCTCTTTATATCACATTGACTTTGTTTTCATATGAAAGATCTATAAGTACATTTTCTTCGGGGTCCCTCTTTTTTAATGTAATGTTTATATGACATCTCTGTTTCCCTATTTTCAGTGTTTTGCCTATGATTTATATTTGCAAAAGTTATCCTGCTCTCATTCCCCCTTCTAATCACTTGTAGATTATTCCTCTTTGTAGAGTCCCACAAAATTCTTAGTGTTTCTTGAAGTTTTAGAATTCTTTTACCTGATTTCTTCCTCACATATGATGGTATCATGTGCTTTATCTTCAGTTTCACTAATTTGAGCTTCCATTCCCTCAATTCTTCTCCTTTGTCTTTCTACTGAATTGTCTAATTCTACAATTTTGTTAACAATTTTCCAAATTTCTAATTCTTGCTGCTCAGCTTTCTTGTAGTTTGTTCAATTTGTCGTTAAGCTCTGTTGCATTTTGCCTTATGTCTTTCCTCTTCCCTTGAAGAGTTCTAAATACTGATCCTTTGTGTTCTACCTCTGATAATTCCAGGAAGTTCTTTTCCTCTGGAAAATTTGATTCTTTGTTTTAGGAGCTTTCTGGAGAGATTGTGACCCACACTTTTAAGTGTTTTGATATGACTGCTGTTTCTGAGCCATCAGTAAATTGTAGTTATTAATCTTATGTTTGCCTACTGTGTACTAGTTTCTTGTTTCAAAAATTATATTGACTTTCATATGGATTCAGCTCAGGTAGTCCAGTGGTCACTTTCCCAGTGTTCTGGGGGTCAGTTTCCCAGTGTACAGATTCAGAACAGGTGTTCTGGTGATCAGTTTCCTCAGTTTGTAAGAGGGGCAGGGGTGATCGGTATTGGCGGAGGAGTCTGGCTGCAGCTGCTGAGAAATGTGGGGCTAACAGCTGTCCCTGAGTGCTGTGAGGTTAGGGGGTCCCCTTATCTCTGAATCTGGAGGAAGGAATAGTTTCTGCCCTGATGTTTTAGCTTAGGAGAGATGGCACAAAGAAAAACCCCCCAAACAAAAAAAAAACACCTTCTTTTTCTTTCTTTTTTCCACTCCTTCCCCACATATGCTAAACCTTTTCCCCTCTGAGTCTTGGAGGGTGGCTCAGGGTGGGTTTAAGTAGTGAGTGATACTTCCATCTCAGTTAATGTCCTCAGGCATCAGATCCAGGCACAATGCAAAGAAGGGAGGAGGAGAGTGACTCAGGGGGAGCTTGAAGAGTCCTACTTCCAGTTAATGGTGTCAGACTCTAGCACCAGGCACAGTGCAGAGAGGGGAGAGGGGAGCATCAGGAGAAGGGAGTCATGCTCATATGGAAGGAAATATTGAGATCCATGAGTGTAGCAGCTTACATGCAATGACTAGCTCTCAATGGTCTGGGGCCGGAGGTGTGCGTGGATTCTCTGAACAGTCACCTCCACGCTGCCCCCAGCATGTGGCTTCTTTATGACAAGTCAGGTCTGTGTAATCCCGTGCACTCCTGGGACTGTTCTCTCTTAACCTTTGCTCAGTCCAATTTCTCAACTCTCATGTTGATGTTCAGGGCTCCTAGGATGTCGTATGTACTGGATTCATTTGTTCTGTAGAGCCCTTGTTTTTAGAGCGGCCATGGAAAGTGTTCATCTTCTCTGCTGTCTTGGCCCTACCTCCATTTTATTTGTTTTTTAAGTGAAAGTTTACGGCACAAATTAGTTTTTTGTTAAAACTTTTATGAACAATTTGTTTTGCAACATTGGTGGCAATTCCTTTAATGTGCCAGTTGTCTCTGCTTTCTCTTTCTACACTGGGTTCTCAGTGTGACCTTCATCCAGTTCCTATCCCTTCCCTTTGTTTTGGGGCAAATAATGCCCAGTTGGTCTCCTATATTTGATTAAACTAACAACCATTTTCCTCAGTGTGCCACTGTTTGTTTTCCTAAGCCTGTCTAATCTGTGTCACTGTGAGTCACAGTCCATTCAATGGCAGTAGGTTTTTTAATCTTTGCCGGAATGGTGAACTTCTGGAGTGGCTTCAGTTCTGAGTTAGCAGGATTTCGAGGAATTCCTAGTCTTGAGGGTTCCTCCAGTCTCTCTAACATCAGTTGAGTCTAGTCTTTTTCGTGAATTCAAATTTAGTGCTACATTTTTCTTCTGCTCTGCCCAGGACCACCTATTGTGGTCCCTGTCAGAGCAGGGACTATCTAGTGCTGGGCTAAGGCTGGTGGAGGCTGTGTGGTCCATTACTCCTTTGGGCTAATATTTCCCTTGTGTCATTGTGGGTTTTGGGGTGCGTGTGGGTATTGTTTTGTTTTTTTAAATCATTCTCCTTTGTTCCAGACAGATACATCTTAGATGAAAGCTGGAAAGAACGAATGAGGGCAAGTCCAAGCAAGCGCTAAGCATGTCTTCTTAAGCACCCCTGCACGGCTCCTTCACACACCGGCCTTTCGGTGGCCTCAGTTCACAGAGGACCCAGGGTAGATCCCAGGGGAGGCAACATGGAGTGCAGAAGATCCTTCCTAGCCTGCCTCATCTGGCCTTTCTCTGGCCTCAGTTCTCGATTCTCTCTGCAGCATGGTGTATGGTTTTCCACAAATCCAAGGCAACATTTGGTTTTGGATTTTTAATGCAAGGTGCAGAGTGTCTGGAAGAGATGGAATAAATCTCAAATCAAAAGGCCCGACTTACACCTGTATGTGATAGCCTCTTTCCACTGTGATCGCCATACAGGTAGTCCCTGATTTATGAATCTGAGTTAGAAGGAACCTCACTCATGACAACTGTCTTTTTTTTCCTGTGGGGGGGGGGACAACTTATCATTAGTAATATGTACTACAAGCAGTGTTGCAGTGCGTAATGTGTTGATGGTTTCATTCTCATGCCAACACCCAAACAGAAATGAAGATCTGATTTACAAAGATACTGTTAATAGAAAGTGTCTTGGTCATCCAGTGCTGCTATATATAACAGCAATACCATTAGCAAATGGTTTAATAGGTAGAAATTTCTTGTCTCCCACTTTAGGAGGTGTCATGGATTGAATTGTGCCCCCCCAGACATATGTGTACCCATGTGGCTGGGCCATGATTCCCACTATCTTGTGATTGTCCTCCATTTTGTGGTTTTCCTATGCTGTATGTTAAAGGATTAGAGTGGGACTGTAAATCCCTTTGTAAGATCACCTCCCTGCTCCACTGTAGAGGGAATTTCCCTGGAGTATGGCTTGCCCCACCCTCAGTCCTTTCATCCTGCAAGAGATAAAAGGAGAGGGAAGCAAGCAGAGAATTGGGAACCTCACACCATCAAGAAAGCAGCAGCGGGAGAAGAGCGCGTCCTTCAGACCTGAGGTTCCTGCGCCAAGATGCTCCCTGGACAAAGACTGATGCAATACCAGACTTGTCTCCTGAGCTGACAATGGGAAAGCCTTCCCCTGGAGCAGACACCCTTAAATATGGACTTGCAGCCTACCAGACTGTGTAAGAATAAACCTTCCTTTGTTAAAGCCATCCACTCTGTGGTATTTCTGTTAGAGCAGCCCTAGCCGACTGAAACAGGAGGCTGGAAGTCGACATTCAGGGTGCTGGCTCTAGCAGAAGGTTTCTCTCTCTGTCAGATCTGGAGGAAGGTCTTTCTTCTTTCACTTTATGCTCTTGGGCAGTCTTCACGTGGCTTGCTGTCTCTCTCCCCTGATCTGCACTTCCTAGCTTTCTTGTTTAACCTTTTCTATATCTCAAAAAAAGAGCCCTAGTAGTGTAGTGTTTAAAGAACTTGGCTGCTGACCAAAAGGTCAGCAGTTCAAACCCACTAGCTGCTCCTTGGAAGAAAGATGTGGCAGTCTGCTCGCGTAGAAGTTTGCAGCTTTGGAAACCCTATGGGACAGTTCTTTTATGGCCTATAGGGTTTCTCTAAGCTGAAGGCATCAGGTATATCTCAAAAGAGATTGACTCAGGACATGTTCTACACGAATCCTGTCTCAGTAACATAACAAACACAACCTATTCCCAAATAGAATTGTAATCATAATCATAGAGGTTATGATTTATAGCACATATTTTGGGAGGACATAATTCTATCCCCTGGGGCCCTGGTGGCACAGTGATTAAGAGCTGTGATGTGCTGTGACTGCATAATGAAAGATCAGCAGTATAAATTCACCAACTACTCCTTGCCAAGCCAGCCAAGTGCCTTCAAGTCGGATCCGACTCATGGCGACCCCTTGTTAAGCAGTTATTTTCTGTCCTGTGGGGTCACTATGAGTTGGAATCCACTTAATATCAAATGGATTTTTTTTTTCAATTCAGTCCATAACAAGGAGGAAAAAACAAAAAAAAAATGTGATATTTGACTTATATCAGAACTAACTTATGACAGAGGACTCATTAGAGTGGAACCCATTGAAACTTGGGGCTATCTATACAAACTGACATGGACTGGTTTTAAAAAAAGGTAGAAGCCATAGAACACCTAATTAATTTATTCCAAATCTCCGCTAGGTGCTTGATTCAACACTCCTTCAGGGAAGCTCTGCATTCTACACACCTCGGGAGCCCTAGGAGCCCCTTGGACCCTACCAGGCATTCCTGGTAAATCCCTCCTTCCCACTTTTGCCTCTGTTATTATTGCTCAGCTCTTAGCATCCACAATAGGACTCAGTCTTGAATATGCCCCAAGCTTTATGTTGTCCCCAGTAGAAGACCCTCCTGGACCATCTCCGTGTCTCGTTGTCTTCTCAGGGTGACTTATTTATTAGTGTGTTTGGTGCCCACTAAAAGTGACACCTTTCTTCCACCAGATTCCTAGGCTGTGGCTGTGCAACTGATACGTATGTGTGTCTCTCCATTCAGCTGTCATGTGGTGGCTGCTCTTCCTACATTAATTTCTTGGCACCTTTCTGAAATTTTCACGGGGCTATCCACATTTTCCAAGAGTAGCCCAACTTCTTGAGGAACTGACTGCAGCTGTCTCTAGAGATAGACATGTGACTCAGGTAGTGGCTAGGAAGCTTAATTCTATGCCCAGGCCAGAATTCCTGGTTTAGGGATGAAAACATGACTCACTTTAGGCCAGTGAGACGTGGAATGCAACTTGAAGAGACTCTGTCTTCCTTGTGCTTAGAGGAAAGAGCAAGTAGGCCCAAGAACTGTTGGTAGCCATCTCTCCAGTAACCGGGAGCTAGTACAAGCAGGGACAAAGATAGCTCATCCGTGAAAAAGCACAGCATGGAGACGACAAGATAACCAATTTTTAATGGTACCATTGAGGTATCAAATCAAACCATCTCTGAAGCTGAGATTTCTTTGACACTTTTCTCACTATTACAAATGGAAAATCAGGATTGTTTGCCATGAGCAGTAACTGAGATACACTGAAAAGAAACAATATTATTATACTTTAAAAATAAGCAACATAGCTCTATTCTTGGCAACATGGCAGACTAGCTTTTACGAAAAACTGTCATTCTACAAAACAGTCAAAAAGGCTGGATAAAAAACATTTATGTTAAATTCTTTTGAAAATTACAGCTGAATTTTCAAGAAAAGAAGAAATTCTTAGATACAAAAGTGAAGTAGAAGTATGTATCTAGGAAAGGAAGGAAGGACAGATAAGTATCTTGAAATCATCTGACCATCTCTGGTAGTGAGGAATTTTTGTAAGCATGGAGCAGAGTTGGATGACTGTCTCAGGCCTCAGCAAGGTAGGATACCACACATCAAACCAGGGCCTAAAAAAATCACTGACAGCATAAACAGCAACAATAACAATGCTTAGTTTGGGAAGGTAAAGATGCAAAACACACACACAAATAGAACTAAAATATTGGAAAATAATGACATAAAAACTAGAAGTATGCTAACCAAAATGGAAATATTTTAATGATTGTAGTCTTCTGGAGGAGAATAAATATATTGATTAGCTGTAGAATTTGTTGAACACATTTGTTAAAAGGATATTTCATGAAAGAGCAAAAATAGAGCATATGTCAATAACTTCCAAACCGAAATTAAAAAGCAAAGCAGAATGTGGGAATAGATCGCAATAGAACCAAAGTAAAGCAAAGCAGTATTGAGGGTGGGGGAAAGGGAAGAGGAAAATGAGACAAACAGAAAGCACAAAATACAAATGTAGAAATACATCTGAATATATCAATGATCATAGTACATGCAAATGCTCTAAGTTATCCAGTTAAAATACATACAGGTTTAAACAAAGAGACACAGTTTATCAGATCACATAACGTTTTTATTGTGATTATGTGAAAGTATACAACCCAAGTCAATTTTGCAGACCTGCCTGTCTGTAGCTCCTTCTGTTCTCCTTGCCCACTGAGAGCACACTAGTTTTCATTCTGCACTTGCAGTGTCCTCTTAACAAGCTCTTGTTCCTTCCTTTCCACCCTTTTCTCTCCCATCTAGAAAGAGACCAGTAGAGCAGCATCCTGTAAATGCATGGAACCATAAAGTACACATGCTACATGATCTCACTGTGTTCCCAAGTCCAGTCCATTTTTGTCCAAAGAGTTGGCCTCGGTAGTGTTTTCTGGTCAGGAGGAGCAGCAGGTCTAGGTACCATGTTCCCAGGGGATTCTCCAGGCTGTCAGACCATCAGTTGTGGCCTTTTAGTAGAGTTCTTGAGTTGTACCCCTCTTTTTCTCGCGTTGCCACAGGGACTCTACATTGTGTGCCCCATCATGGCTGTCTTTGGTGGTGGCCAGGCACCATCTGGTTCTTCGGATCACACATTGATATAGTCTCCCATTCACGTGCGTCCTTCTGTCTCCTGATCTCTTTTTCCCTTGTGTCTTTGCTGTTCTCAGTGATCGTCTGTTTTGGTTGAGTTGGGACAATTTGGTGTACATCAGATGGCAGCTTGCTAGCTTTTAAGACCCCAGACACCACTCACCTATATGGGGTGCAGAAGACTTTCTTAGCAATAGCCTAGTTATGCCAGTTGGCTTTTATGTGCCCCAAAAGCATGGCTGCCAGACCCACACCCCTGCTACTTTATCCTTGTAATACTGGGTTGAGATTAGAAGAGCTTTCTGTTTATGGTTAAGTCCAATTATGTTGCTCTACTTTCTACTGTGTGCTGTCACTGCTTTCACTTAACCAAATTTCTATCAGCTATCTAATCTGTGACCAACCCTCTCCCTCCTTCTTCACTCTTGTAGCCACCAAAGAGTCTTTTCTTCTGTACGTAAATCTATTTTTAAGTCTCTAGAGCAGAGGTCTCATACAATAGTTGTCCTTTTGCTGCTAACTGATTTCACTCAGCATAATGTCTTCCAATTGAAACCAGGTTCTGAGATGCCTCCTAAAATCATTATTGTCTTTTATAGATCACATAATTTTTTAAGACAGCTGTACATTGTTATGAGAAGTGTGTAGAATGGACACATGTAAAAGAAAGCTGGTTTGGCTATACTGATAACAAACACAATAGCCAAAAGCCAGCATGAACACAATAGATTAAAAAAAAACAAAACAAAAGAAAACCACTGTTGAAAATAAGAAGGATCATATTACAATGATTAAATAAAGAATTTATCTGGAAAATTTGACAATTCTGAGCTTGTATATACTTAACAACATTGTATATACTTAACAACACAGTGTTTTAGTCAGCTAGTACTGCTGTAACAGAAATACCACAGAGTGGATGGCTTTAACAAAGGGAAGCTTATTCTTACACAGTCTAGTAGGCTACAAGCCAAATTCAGGATGTCTGCTCCAGGGGAAGGTTTTTCCCTTTGTCAGCTCTGGAGGAAAGTCCGGTATTGCATCAGTCTTTGTCCAGGGAGCGCCTTTGCACAGGAACCTCAGATCTGACAGACACGGACACACTCTTCTCCCGGTGCTGCTTTCTTAATGGTGTCAGGTTCCCAATTCTCTGCTTGCTTCTTTTCCTTTTATCTCTTGTAGGATGAAAGGATTAAGGGTAGGGCAAACCATACTCCAGGGAAACTGCCTTTACAGTGGAGCAGGGAGGTAATCCTATGAAGGGATTTACAGTCCCACCCTAATCCTTTAACATACAGCACAGGAAATTCACAAAATGGAAGACAATCACACAATATTGCGAATCATGGTCCAGCCACATGGCTACACATATTTTTTGGGGGGACACAGTTCAGTCCATGACAATAGGATAAGATGAAAAAAGATGAACTGATACAAATATAAGAAGACCTTCACAAATGCCATAATTCATGTGCCAGTCAAGTAGACAAAACAAACAAAAAGCACAATAAAAATATGGAAGTCTTGAACAGCACAGTTAATAGATTTTATTAATGGGCATATATAGATACCGATAACAAATGATTGACAAAAATACATTGTCTTCAAGCTAATTTCTTGAAAAAACATTGTGGTGTAAGTGAACATTTACAATTCCAGTCAGTTTGTCATACACCACCTTGCATACACATTGCTATGTAACCCTACTTGCTCGCCCCACAGTGTGACCGTACAATCCTCTCCAGCCTGTATTTTCTGTGTCTCTTTAACCAGCTCTTGTGCTCCCCTGACGTCTCATTTTACCTGTGGATAGGAGCTGCCCAGTTAGTGTCTTGTACGTACTTAAACCAAGAAGCACACTCTTTGCTGGTATCATTTTAGGTTTTATAGTCCAGTCCAACCTTTGTCTGAAGAGTGGGCTTTGGTAATGGTTTCAGTTCTGGGCTAACAGAGTCTGGGTGCCATGTCTTCCAGGGACCTTCTAGTCTGTCAGACTATCAAGTCTTATCTTTGTAATGGGATTTGAGTCCTGCACCCCATTTTTCTCCCGCTATGTCAGCGACCCTTTGTTGTTTTCCTTCTCAGGGCAGTCATTGGTGGTAGCTGGGTAGCACCATGTACTGCTTCATGTCTCGTGCTGATATATCTGTAGTTTATGTGGTCCTTTCTGTCTCTTAGACTGATATTTCCCTTAGGTCATTAGTGTTCTTCATTCTTCTTTGCTCCAGGTGGGTTGGGACCAATTGATACTTCCTAGATGTCCTCAAGCTAAAATTTTAAAAAATAGCCATGTGTATTTCCATAAAGCAAGTTATAACAGATGTTGAAAAGTAATATCATATAGTTTGTGTTTCCTGACCAAAGTGGAATTAACTACAAATCAGTTATACAAAGAGAATCTTAAAAAATCTTATACACTTAGAAATTTTAAAACACATTTTTAAATGATGATTTCACACATCAAAAAAAAAAAACTTATGGAAATTATAAAATACTTAAAACTAAAAAAATAATGAAAGTACTATATATCAATATTTGTGAGATATAGCCTACTCAATATTTATGTACAATTTTAGAGCTTTGAATATTTATATTGAAAAAAAATCCTAAAAATGAACAAGCTATGAATCTGGCTGAGAAATTCAGAAAAACAGGAACAATAGAAGGAAGATGGAAGAAACCATAAAGACAGGAGATGAATCAAGGAAATAGAAAATAAATATTAGAGATTCTAAAACCAAATTTGGTTCTTGGGAAGATATAATTATAAGTGCATCAGGGATTAAAAATAATATTACCAAATTACAAAAATATTTACCTTGGCAACCTAACTCAAAAGAATATAGAAAATCTGAATAGTGCTGCAATCCTTTAAACTGAGTACAAAACAGGGTATATGGTTATACAGGTTAATTGTAAGAAATGTTTTATTTTAGTCCCTCAAAAATTCTTCCAGACTGTAGAAAAATATAAAACACGTCTCAATCCATCCACATCTAAATCAACAAAGGAATTCAGACAGGAAAAATATGTACCACTCTAATTTGCATAAATCCTAAACAGATATTAGCAAAATGAAACTCTGTGTAGAAGAGATTATGACCAAGTTAAGTTTATCTCAAGAGTGTAATTTTGGTTTAACATCAGGAAAACTGTGAATGTAATTCAACATAATAACAAACTGAAAGATAAAAATAATAAAAGCTTTGCAATATTGTGGCATGGTAAATTACTTCATGTGGTCTGTCTGTTGTTGGCTGTCATCGAATTGGTTCTGATTCATAGTGACCCCCTTTGCAATGGGAGCAAACACTGCCTAGTCCTGCACCGTCCTCACAATCATTGCTGTTTCAGCCACGTTGCTGCAGCCACTGTGTCAGTCCATTTCATTGAGGGTCTTCCTGTTTTTCACTGACTCTCTGCTTTACTAGGGTAGTGTCCGCCGGGAAATTGCTCCTTCTGATAACGTGACCAACATACACAAGACAGTCTCACCATCTGACTTCTAAGGACTTCTCTAGCTGTACTTCTTCCAAGACAGCATTGTTCCTTCTTGTGGTCCCTGGTATTTTCAATGTTCTTCTCTAACAACATAATTCGAAGGTGTCAGTTCTTTTGTTGTTGTTACTAGGTGCTGTTGAGTAGCCTCTGAGTCATGGTGACCCTGTGAACAGCAGCATGAAATGCTACACTGTCTTGCACCATGTTCACAATTGTCTTTATGCTTAAGCCCATTGTTGCAGCCACTGTGTCAATCCGTCTCATTGAGGGTCTTCTTTTTCGCTGACTCTGCACTGTACAAAGCATGACGTCCTTTTCCAGGGACTGATCCTTCCTAACGGTGTGTCCAAAGTATGTAAGAAGCAGTCTTGCCATCTTTGTTCCAAGGAGCACTCTGGTTGTACTTCTTTCGGAACAGATCTGTTTGTTCTTTTGGCAGTCCGTGGTGCATCCAACATTCTTCTCCAACACTGCAATTCAAAGTCATCAATTCTTGTGTTTTCTTTGTTCACTGTCCAGCTGTCACATGCGTATGATGCAATGGAAAATACCATGGCTTGGGTCAGGCGCACTTAGTCTTCAAGGTGATATCTTTTCTTTTGAATACTTTTAAAGAGATCCTTTGCAGCAGATTTTCCCAAAGCAATGTGTCTTTTGATTTCTTGAGTGCTGCTTCCATGGGCGTTGACTTTGGACCCAAGTAAAATGAAATCCTTGAGAACCTCAATCCTTTTTCCGTTTATGACAGTGTTGCTTACTGTTAGAGTTGTGAGGATTTTTGTTTTCTTGATGTTGAGGAGCAATCCATACTGATGTCTGTGATCCTTGATCTTCATCAGTGAGTGTTTCAAATCTTCAGTTCCAGCAAGTGGCATCATCTGCATAACACAGGTTGTTAATAAGCCATCCTCCAATCCTGATGCCTCGTTCATCTTCATAGAATCCAGATTTTCAGATATTTGTTCAACATACAGATTTAAAATGTATGATGAAAGGAGACAACCCTGATATATATCTTTCCTAATTTTAAACCATGCAGTGTCCCCTTGTTCTTTTCACACGACCGCTTCTTAATCTATATACAGATTCCGTAAGAGCACAATTAGGTGTTTAGGAATTCTCATTCTCCATGATGTTAGCCATAATTTATTATGATCCGCACAGTCAAATGCCACTGCATAGTCAACATAACACAGGTAAACCTCTTGCTGGTGTTCTCTGCTTTCAGCCAAGATCCATCTGACAGCAGCAGTGACATCCCTGGCTCCATGTCCTCTTGTGAATCTAGCTTCAGTTTCTGACTGTTGCAGTCACTTTTGAATGATCTTGAGCCAAATTTTACTTGTGTGTGATATTGATATTGTTTGGTAATTTCTGCTTTTGGTTGGATCACCTTTCTTTGGAATGGACATAAATATGGCTCGCTTGCAGTCAGTTGGCCAGATAGCTCTCCTCCAAATTTCTTGTCATAGACAAGTGAGCACTTCCAGTACTGCATCTGTTTGTTGAAATATCTCAATTGATATTCCGTCAATTCCTGGAGTGTAATTTCGACTTTTTCCTGCAGTACTGTTGGTTCTTGATCATACACTACCTCTTCAAATGGCTGAACATCGACCAGTTCTTTCTGGTATAATGACTCTGTACATTCCTTACATCTACTTTTGATGCTCCCTGAGTTGTTTAATTCTTCTTTTAGTCTTCTTTATTCATTGTCTAGTTTTTGCAGCATTTGAGGTCACAGAAAATACCATGACTTAGGTCAGAAGCACCTAAGGGCTTCTTTATTTTCTTTCACTCTGTGTGAAATGGAACCAATCTATCTTAGATGGCCTCTCACAAGCATTTGTGACCCCATGTACCAGTCACCAAAGCGGGAGTCAGAATCTTTTCTTTATGAGCTGTGTTATGCCAGCTGAACTAGATGTCTCCTGAGACTATGGTCCCCAGCCCATAGCCCCAGCTACTTGGTCCCTTAAAGCGTTTGGCTGTACCTAGGAAACATCTATACTTTTGCTTTGGTCCAGTTGCTCTGACTTTCACAACACTTTCATTTGTTGTCCCTTTCTTCACCAAAGTTAACCCTTGTCTACTACCTAGTCAGTGACTTCTAAACCCTAACCCCTCCCCACTCTTGTGACTAGAAAAGAATGTTTTTTTCTGTGTATAAACCTCTTGTTGGGTTCTTACAATGGTGGTCTCATACAGTATTTGTCCTTTTGTGACTGACTTATTTCACTCAGCATAATGCCCTCCAGATTTATCTAGGTATTGAGGTGTTTTAGAGATTCATCATTGGCCTTTATTCTTGCATGGTATTTCATTGTCTGTATGGACCACACTTTGTTTATCTACTATTCTGTTCATGAGTGTTTAGATTGTTTAATCTTTTTACTATTGTGAGTAGTGCTACAATGAACATGAGTGTGCATGTAGCTATTTGAGTGACAGCTCTTATTTATCCAGGGTATTTATCCTGGGAGTGGCATTGCTGGATCACATGATATTTCTATTTTCAGCATGTGAAGGAAGTGCCATGTCATTTTCCACAATAGTTGTACCATTTCACATTGCCACCAGCCAGGCATAAAAGCTGCAGTCTCCTCACAACCTCCCCAGCATTTGTTAGTTTGTGTTTTTCCAGTTAGTTACAGTATTGTTTGAGTAAGATGTTATCTTAATGTAGTTTTAATTTGCATTTCTCTAATGGTTAATGACGGCACTTGGGTTGGCTAATGGCTAATGAGTGGAACCTTGGTGGTACAGTGATTAACTGTTTGGCTGCCAACCAAAAGGTCAGTAGTTCAAATCCATAAGCCACTCATTGGAAACCCTATGAGACAGTTCTAGTCTGTCCAATAGGGTTCCTTGAGCTGGAATTGAGTTGATAGGACGGGGTTTGGTTTGGGGTTTTTAATGGTTAGAGATGTCAAGCATTTCCACAAGTGTTTATTAGCCACCCAAATGTCATCTTTGGTAAAATGTCTGTTTGTATCCCTTGTCAATTTTTTAAATAGGGTTATTTGCCTTTCTTTTTTTGAGATATTACAGTATCTTGTAGACTTTTGAGAGTAGACCATTGCTGGATCTATTGTAGCCAGTTTTTTTTTTTTCCAGTCAGTAGGTTCTCTTTTGATTCTTTCAGTGTTAGTGTTTTGATGAGCCTAATGGTTTCATTTTTAGGAGATGCCAGTTATCTAGTTTCTCTTCTGGTGTTTCTGTATTATTAGTTATGAGTTATATACTATTATGCCGTGTATTCAGGTCCCTAGTGTTGTCCCTATTTTTTCTTCCATGATTTTATTGTTTTAGATTGATATTTAGGTGTTTGGTCCATTTTCAGTTAGTTTTTTTGTATAGTGTGAGACGTAGGTCTTGTTTCATTTTTTTTAATAGATACACATCCAGTTATGCCAGCACTGTTTGTTAAAGAGACAGTTTTCCCCATTTAATGAACTTTGGCCCTTTGTCAAATATCAGCGTGGAAATCACCACCCTTGTGTCTTTCAAAGAATGTGGTATTGCTTTTGGTTTAATATTTTCCCAGGCACGGGGAGTTCTAATGGCTTACACTTGGCCTTTCCTATCATAACAGACCTTACCACATTTGTCGGGGATTCACTGTGGGGGTTCTGTTGGTACCGAGTTTATCTATTCCAGTTAGGTGTACTGGAACTGGAGAAATCACTACAAGATATATTCAAGATCTACTTCACCTAACGTGAGATGAACATCAGCTAAGAGTCCAGTAACAACCTGACTGTATATGCCCCAACCCTGACTGAAGGGTGCAGTGATATTTTAGGTCTCCAGGAATTAGTATCAGTTCAGAGTCAGCATCCAGTAATCTCCCCGAAGCCTGATAATTTCCTTTTCCCCACCAAACAATTACCCTCATAAAAGATCATAGATCCTTTTGGTGAAGCCTGGGAGAAAGATTTAACAATATAAATATTTCACAGTGTAGTGGGTCTTTCCTCAAGGTGTCCTGGCCTTCCCTTCATTCAGGGAGTGTGATTTTGTAAAGTCACTTAAGTCTGGGAATTAACTGAGGGGCTGTGACATTCTGTTCTGGTGATTTGAGTTAAACTGCTGTTCACTTGACCGAGAATTCTTTTACTTGTACGGATCAAGTAAATACTTAGTAGATTTCTGATCTATTTAATTCCTAAGGACACTATGCTATATGACTATGCTATAATCTCATTTGAGTCAGATTATTCTAATTACTGCTTTGACTCTGCTGTCCATTTCAATTATCACATCTACCCTATCTTTATCAGTTGAGTGCCACCAGGTGAACCCTACCACCTTGGTGTCAAATCAGCCCTGTTATAGTTAAGCATCTGAATTCAGTTAGGACAATTGCCACTGTCAAATCTGACTCACATAAAAGAATAATTACAGCAATCTTCAAGGATGCTGGGTCTCTCTTCACAAATTCATTCCTTGCTAGTATGGTAAAAGTTGTGTCTTCTGGGTATTTCATGTGTGGATCTGTGGGTCTAACATCATAAATCCATACAATTTCCCTGCTTTTTTGAATTCTTTCTTCTATGGTATAGCAAGACAGGTCTAGTACTTTAACTTGATTTAGTGTAGGCAATCACATAATCCACACTTTAGTGGCCCAACAAGGTAAACTATTAGATCCTTTCATAACTTCCTGAGCTAAAACACTGAAGTATCTTTGCTTAGCAGGCCGATATCAAGGAACTCTGATTAATCTTTATGTTCCTTGCACCATTATTGCACAGGTTTAATAGCCATTCTCACACGTATTCCCAGGTTTCTATTTCTACATGCTAGAAAACGTAAGTAATTCTTTCGGAGTGTAGCATACCTCCTCCTGGTCTTACTTTGCATGCCATCTTTCGGCACTCACAGGTAATTAAGTCTAAGTTAGAGGTTTAGAAGCCAAAATGGGTGGTGGGGATGTGTTTTGAAAACATTTGGTATTGTCTTGTAAGCCATCTGTCTAAGGGTTTAGACACTGCCCTAGGCAATATTTCAGAGAGAGGCTCTTTAGATTAAAACACAAAATGCCCAACCTATATAGGCCATCAAGTTAGGAGTCTCTATAAGTCCTCAGACTCAGCTGGGTTAATCTCATGAGGTGGTGGTAGAGGAGCTAAAGTTTTATTGTTAGGAGCAATTCAATAGCATATGAGAGGTCACTGTCCCCAGCTTCCTGGTTATCTGCCTCTGATCACTAAGACTGTGTTAGCTCTACTGGGCCATGATTACCAGTGGTTTGGCAGTTCTGATGTAGTTTGGCAGTAGTATGATGTGATCATCCGCATGATGAGATTTGACATAATGTGATAACCTCCATGATGGGATAGTCTGTAATGAGTAGCCAATCAGTTGAAAGGGAGTTTCCTTGGGGGGTGAGACCTATAAATGAACTTCCTGACAGGCCTTAGGGGCTTTTCCTCATTTTGGATCAAGTAGCTGGCTCCTGTTCATCTGACCTCTGGTTCTTGAGACTTGAGTTAGCAACTTATTTGACTTCTTGCTGCTGATTTTGCAATTCCATAATCTGTGAGCCGGAAGAAGCCTCCAATATGATCCATGGACTTGAGACTTGCCAGCTTCTACAACTGCATGAACCATTTCCATGATATAAATCTTCCTATATATATATTTTTTACTTTATTATAGTCAGGAAAGTTGTTCATCAGGGTTGAATCCTTTCACCATACCTTTTCAATATGTATGCCAAGCAAAAAATTCAAGAAGCTAGACTATATGAAGAAGGAAGAGGCATCAGCATTGGAGGAAGACTCATTAACAACCTGTGGTTTGCAGATGACCCAACTCTGCTTGCTGTAAGTGAAGAGGATTTGAAATACTTAATGATGAAAATCAAAGACCACAGCCTTCAGTATGGATTGTGCTTCAACATGAAGAAAACCAAACTCCTCACACCTGGACCAGTAAGCAACATCATGATAAATGTAGAAAGATTTGAGGTTGTCAAGGATTTCATTTACCTGGTTCCACAGTCAACACCCATGGAAGCAGCAGTCAAGAAATCAAAAGACACATTACATTGGAAATGTCTGCTGCAAGGATCCTTTTGAAGTACTGAAAGGTAAAGATGTCACCTTGAAGACTAAAGTGCACCTGACTCAAGCCATGGTATTTCCAAACACATCATATGCATGCAAAAGCTGGACAGTGAGTAAGGAAGACAGAGGCAGAACTGATGCCTTTGAAATGTGGTATTGAAGAAGAATATTGAATGTACTGTGGACTGCCAAAAGAATAAACAGACCCATGTAGAGGAAGTACAACCAGAGTGCTCCTTGGAAGCAGATAGCGAGACTGCATCTTAGGTACTTTGGACATGTTGTCAGGAGGGATCAATCTCTGGAGAAGGACGTTGTGCTTGGTAGAGTGGGGGTGAGCCAAAAAGAGGAAGACCTTCAACAAGATGTGTTGGCACAGTGGCTACAAAAGTAGGCTTAAACATAAAAACAATCGTGAGCATGGTGCAGGACCAGGCCATGTTTTGTTCTGCTGTGTACAGGGTTGCTGTGAGTCAGAACTGACTCGATGGCACCTAACAATGACAACACATATATTTATATGCTTTACTGATTTGGCTTCTGTAGAGAACCTAATCAAAGACATGGCCAATATGTCCCCATTCCAAGTT
Organism: Heterohyrax brucei; assembly: GCA_028571685.1. Taxonomy (NCBI): domain Eukaryota; kingdom Metazoa; phylum Chordata; class Mammalia; order Hyracoidea; family Procaviidae; genus Heterohyrax; species Heterohyrax brucei. The sequence continues at coordinate 33,051,441 of CM053157.1, read as the reverse complement.
TCAGAATCCCGTTGCTTTCCAATCAATCTCCTCACTTTAGCTTCAGATACTATTTGAGGCTGGGAATTTAATTTGTGTTGTAATTCAATCACTGTTATGTTAAGACTCTGTATTTGGTTTTTGGTGATATTGCCTTTGTTACTGCAAGAAATAAGCCTTTCTTTCTGGGCACAAGTGGCATCTTTGAGGTCGCTTACATGGCACAAGAACTTTGACGCTGTAATCCTGAGCTTATCTCTACCTTTTACTACTCTGTCTAGAGAAAGTAGAATCAGCAAACCAGTTTCTTTACATTCCTCATTCTGACAAAACTAGAAAAGTATCAAGTATGTGCTCACCCAGAGCCTTGCCTCTCACCAGTACTTGATCTATTGGTGGTAATATTTTGTATGATTCTGTAGCCACCTCATGGCATGAATTAACCATGTCCCCTTTACTACTGGAAGCAAAGTGATAAGTATCTTTATAACACTAACCAGACTTGAGAACAAACTTAGAAAACCCATCCTTCATGTTTTTTTCTCTAGAACCACTCTCAGTGCAAAATATCTTAGGCTGGGTTCTCTAGAGATGCCAAAACAGTAAAGCAGGTGTGTGTGTGTACATTACAGAGAGAGGCAGACTTATTTCAAGGAAATGGCTCACACAGTTCTAGAGGCTGATAAGTCCCATGATCACAGGTCAGGTGTTAGGCTAGAGGCTTCTCCTGATCTCACAGCTAAAGTGGCTGTCAAACTTAAGGTCTACAAGTCAAGTGGCAGACTGCTGGCTTACCCGCTGCAAAGGCTGATGAATCCAAGGTTGACAGGTGAGATGGAGGCTGCTGTCCCAGGTCCCTGTATCTGAAGGTCAGGTGCAGACGAGATGAATGTAAGATTCTAAGCAGAGCAAAGCCCACAAAGTTTGCCAGGAAGTCTACATGTAGTAGATGCAGGCCACATTTTCCAGAAAACTCCCTTTCAACTGACTGGCTACTCAGAGCAGATCTCATCAAGGAGGTGATTATTATACGACTGCCAAACCGGTAAGACTCAGCCAAGTTGACACACAACTTTACCAATACACAGCTTCACAACTTCCAGGAGTCAAATCCTGTAATAAATTCCTGTCAAAATTGTACGTAAACACACATGTCAGTGTAGTAAGTGGAACACAAATTTAAATCAAATGATTAAGCCAAACAATAGTTTAATTAGTAAAGAATGTTTGCCTTGAGCACTGTGCAATTTTAAAGAACTAAATGGGATCAAGTTCATGACAGCAGCTGGAAATGTTAGGCAGGAAGCTTGCTGGGCGGTGAGTTTATGTTAATGGTGGAGCAACAATTTGGAAAGGACAGTACGATGGTTAAGGTTATGTGCTGATTTGGCTAGGCCATGATTCTCAGTCATTTGGAAGATGTTATGTAGTCATCCTCCATTCTGTAGTCTGATGGCAGCAGTGAATCAGTCAAAAGAGGAATTTCCTTGGGGGTTTGGACTGCATCCTATGGACATGGACATTCTGGCAAAGTTCTCTCTCGGTGCTGCATCTGACACATCGTCCTCTTACTTCCAGTTCTTGAGACGTGAGCCAGCAGCCTGCCATCTGGCCTGCAGATTTTGGGATTTCTCAGTTCCCATGATGCTGTGAGCCAGCAGCCTGCTGTCTGAACTGCTGATTTGGGGTTTTTCAGCCCCTGCAACTGTATGCTTCAGGAAAAACTTCCAACCTGATACCTGATCCAAAGGTATGAGACTTGGTAGCCTCTTCAACTGCATGTACCATTTCCTTGAAATAAGTCTCTCTCTCTACACACACACACACACACACACACACATGCATGTGTGCATGTATGTATGTATGTATAAATACACAACCACTTTTCTATTTTTGCTCCTCTAAATAACCAAGCCTAAGACAGAGGGTGAGAATGCTTACACAACTTGAAGAATATAATCAATACCACTGAACTGTACATGTACAAGTTCTTGAATTGATGTGTGTTTTATTGTGCACATCCTTGGCAAAAACTACAAAATTAAAAACAAGAAAAGAAGCTATCAAAAAAAAGAGATGCTATTTTACACATACTAGTTTGGCAAAAATCACAGTTTAGTACAATGTGTGGCCCAAGATGGATCAATGAAAATTCTTAACTCGGGAGGGAAAGGAGGTGTAAATCTGCTGAAACCATTTAAAATATCTTTCCAGAATCATGCAGTTATGTTGATGATACATATAATTTTCACCCAAAATTCCACTCATTGAGTATGTGGTCTAATGACCATTTTACAACACATCCCCTAAGACATCCCATGAATGTTCATAGTAACACTATTTACATTGCAAAACCCTGAAAACAACCCAAATGCTAATAGGAAATTCTTATCAGCTCCTATTGATTAAAAAAAAAAGATATACGGCATATTCATTTGATAGAATACTATTCATCAGTGAAGATGGATGAACTGTAGCTATGCCCATTGTTAGCTGCTATCAAGTTGATTTCTACTCATGGTGACCTTATGTACAAAAGAAGGAGATCTTGCCTGGTCCTGGATTGCTGATGCAGCCATTCAAGTCACTGAGGGTCTCCCACACCCTTGTTGACCTTCTACTCCAGCAAACATGACGTCTTTCTTTAGTGATTGACCCATTTTGAGGAAATACCCAAAGCAAGTAAGTTGGACAATGCTGTTGTAATCCACAAAATTTTCATTGGCTAATTTTGAAAGTAGATTGCCAGGCCTTTATTCCTACTGTCTCTTAGTCTGGAAGCCCCAGTGAAACCTACCATGGATAAATATCACAAACAAAATATCGAGCCAAGAAGCAAGTTGAAGAAGGACACACACATATGACTCCATCTATATAAAGTTGAAAACATTCAAAACTAAATAATATATTGTTTAGAAATATATGCATGTGTGGTGGAACCAAAACAGAGAAAGGGATTGATGAACACAAAATTTGCTATGTAGTATCCCATGAATGGGATTAGATAGGGATATAATAAAAGCATGAAAGCATAAATTTGGGGATCTGGGAAAATCATATTGGTATTGATCTGTTTCTTAAGCAGGTTAGTAAATACATTTAATTTTTTCTTTATACAATATATTTGCACTATATATGTTTTATGTATGGAATATTTCATTATTGTAAACATGAAATATGTATAATCATTAAATTGATTTTAAAATGTATGTATCTGAAGATGAGTGCCTCAGCAGGAAGAGTGGAGCTATTCATTACCTGTTGAAACAAAGCAATTTTGACCTAATGCCACTTCACATGGAAAAGATAATTTTGTATTTCCCTGTTGATGTTAACTGAGTCCAAGATTGCCATATATACTCACAGCAAGAAGAAATGAGAGAAAACTAACAGTCCTTACTAAGGCAGGATACAGAGAATTTATATCCAAACAAAATGATGTAGCATGCTTGGTTAGTGTTATATGTCAACTTGGCCGGAGCATGATTGCAATTATCCCCATTTTGTGATTTGATGTAATTATCCTTCAATTTTATAACATTATAGAATTATTACCCATTTTATGTGTTGTAAATCCTGATCTCCATACGTTAATGAGGAAAGATTAATCTAGGGTGTATTGTAAACCACACACTTACTCAATTTGCAGCCTGACTCAAGTCACGGCTCTGCTCAAGTACCTGACGTGAGGGGAGTCTCTGAAGCGTGACCTGCGTCTAACACGTATACGGATGCTTTGACAAAACTCTCTGCAGCCCCCTGCAGCCTGTCAACTGACCTGCCAACTTTAGGATCATTAGCTCCTGCAACAACCTGAGTCAGCAGAAGCTTCCAGCCTGATGCCTGGCCCATGGATTTGGGTCCTGCTAGAGTCCAAGACAGCATTAGCCATTTCTTTAAGGTAAATGTCTCCATATATATGCTTCACTTGTTTAGCTTCTCTAGGAAGATAAACACACTTTTGTTTCAAGTGCTCAACATACTTTTATTTCAAGAAGCCATACGAAGTCATCTGTAAGTGTTGTCAGGCCCTGTAACCATGAACTCAAGGGATAGACAAGACCCGTGCCTGGGAAAAGAAAGTAGCTGCGGGGAAAAGCACTCCTAGGGAAAGAAAGTCTCTCACATGTTAGCAATTTCTTCAGATGAATTCTTATCCTTATAGTTCGAACAAGGAAACAGTTTCCAATATTTTGTTTTTAGTGAATGAAGCAAGTTCCAAGGCTTGGTTCCCAGGCTCAGCATGGATTGGATGTGACACACTATAGAAATAACAACTACCTTTTATTGATCGTTTACTTTATTGGACCCTCTGCACAATGGAGTTAAATGCTGCCCATCTGTCTGCCATTCCCATGATCAGCTAAGAATATTGTGATCCAAGTAGCTTCCATTGACTGATTTTTAAAAGCAGAGTACAGGGCCTTCCTTCCTAGTCGGTCTTTGCCTGGAAGCTCCCTTGAAATCTGCTCAGCATCACAGCAACACACAACCCTCACCAACAGATGAGCGGTGGTTGTGCATGAGGTGCACTGACTGGGAGCTGAACGTAGGTCTCCTGCACAGGAGGTAAAAATTCTACCACTGACCCACTCACGTCCTCCACTGTCAGATAGGAGTGCTGATGCCCCTGTTTTATAGCCAAAGACAACAGGGCTTACAGAGGTCATATGACTTGCCTGCCTCACCAGCTGAGACAAGGTGGAGTCAAGACCAGAGCTGGGTCTGTGAGCTTGGCTGCCTCTCAGGCTGGTGAGTGGAATCGGAGGCTAGAATTCTACTGGATCCCAGAATCCTGGGACCAGGGCTTTGGAAAGGACAGTGAAGTTGTTTTGCTTGCACTGTGTCTTTTTCAGTCAGCTAGTGCTGCTCTAACAGAACCACCACAAGTGGATGGTTTTATCAAGGGAAGGATTATTCTTACACAGTCCAGTAAGCTACAAGTCCTAATTCAGGGTGACCATTCCAGGGGAAAGCTTTATGTCTGTCAGGTCTGAAGGAAAGTCCTTGTGTTGCATCAGTCTTTGGTTGGGGAGCATCTTGGCACAGGAACCTCAGGTCTGAAGGAAGCACTCTTCTCTCAGTGCAGCTTTCTTGACAGTATGAGGTTCCCAACTTTATGCTTGCTTCCCTTTCCTTTTATCTCTTGTAAGATAACAGGATAAAGGGTGGTACAAGCCACACCAGGGAAACTCTCTTTACACTGGAGCAGGATGGTGACCTTAGGAAGAGATTTATAGTCCCACCTTAATCCACTTTAACATACAACACAGGAAAAATCACAAAACGGAGGACAATCACAAACTATTGGGAATCATGGCCCAGCCAAATGGTCACACACATTTTTGGGGGGACACAATTCAATCCATGACAGTGTCCTCAAAGACCTCAGGTTCTACAGCCCCCATTGCTTCTGAGCCCAGGTAGAGGCCATTGCTAGGAATACAATTGCCAGAGAGAGCTGGTAGAGAGTGGGCTCCTCTCTTCTTACACTGATGCTTCTTGCCTTCTTGCCATCTTCTGCTATCCTCCCAATCTCAGTGGCTATCTGTGGTTCTCAACTCCAAGGGGAGATGCTGCCAGTTAGGGAGAGTCTGCAAGGTAAATGATAACTTTTAGTGTTCCTAACACATCAGCTTATTATGGTGGAACATTGTAGTAAAAAGCCTACTCAAAGAACGAGGAAGGAGAAGCAGTGACAGGTGGTCTCCTGCCCTTCTGTTATGTCCCATGCAGGCAGGAGGAATGGGAAAGACAAGAACTCTCTCTTCTGCTTTCCTGATGTTGGGGTTCAGATTTCAAGATGTGACCCAGAATTTCTTTAAAGGTTAAATTTTATTAAAAAAATATGCCCAATAAGATAAAGACTGGTGCACCAGGGATGCACCCCAAACTACGCAGAGCAGGGGTTGATCACGACCTTCCTCAGCACCCAGTGTTTATGTCGTGAGATTACAAAGTAGGGAGGGGGAACTGACCTTTACATTGATTGGTTAAGGCCACCTGGAATTTCCGTTAGTTGTAAAATGTGGTCAAGGTCTAGTGGTCACTTTCAAGGTTGTCCCCAGGCTTTGTCTTGTGACAGATGTTTTGTAAGACAAAGGTGAGATTACTCTATGGTATTTTCTGCTATTAAGTTGTTTCCTGGGGCCTTCTTTAATACCTTGAATTTTTACTGTGCCCTTCCTCCAAATGGAGTCACTTATGCCTCATTTCAACACTGACACTCCTGTGGGACTAGGTGTTTGCCACCAGCTCTGGTCTCTGGAGGTTTTCTTTGTCCACAGATCAGGTGGGTCAGGTTGTGCAGGGTTGTCTTTCCTGTGCTTACTTGTTCAGTAACTACTTGCTGTTGTTAGTTCAGAGATCTGGGAATTGCCTCAAGTGAAAAAACATCAAACTCATTTCCACTGAGTTAATTACAACTCGGTGACCCTATAGGACATAGTAGACCTGCTCCATAGAATTTCCAAGAAGTGGTTGGTGGACTCAAACTGCTGACTGTTCGGTTAGCAGCTGTGGCTCAGCCACCATGCCGCCAGGGATTCCTGCCTCAGGTTGGGGATTGCAAATCTTTCTTTGCTAGATGCGAACCTCTCCAGTAATGAAGCTTCATTAGACCTATGGCTAACTTCCCGTGGATTTGGTGCCCATTCACCAGATCTGCTCAGAATAACTCCTCTTAGGTAGACACAGCTTGGGCCCTCTTCCACTTACTAGCAGATGTTCTGCTACCTGAGTGCAAGAGATGGTGGAAATATGGCAAAAACAGCTGTCCCGACACTCTCCAAAGGGTGGTTGCCTGCCTCAGTCAGACCAAGTTATATACCTTACCCATCAGCTTTTCAAATGACTTTATTATCTTTTTTCACTTGACATTCTTTTTCCACTATGGACTGTTCATTCTTAAGCTAATAGATATAACCTTCTATGGATTTTCATCCTTTATCACAAGAATGACAGAACAGGTGATACGACTGTTTCTCCAAGGACATAGCCCCTTTGTTCATATCCTGGTTCTTTGGGTTCCTGGCTCTATAATGTAGAACAAGTGTAGTGGATACTGTGGTGTGCTGCCCAAATTCCCTATATGCAGGGCTAAAGCACTCACTTCTTCATCTGCTTATTCCCCACACACCTCCACACACACACACACACACACACACACACACACACACACACACACACACACACACACACACACCTCCACACACACACACACACACACACACACACACATACCCTTCCACAGTGGTCCTGTGCTAAAGACAGCAACCTAATACTTTATCGTATCCTCTTCCTGATGGCAGTCTATATCCAATGACTGGTGTTTAGGGTGTGCCCTCTGGATCCAATTTGTGACATCTCCAAAGGGCTATCCCAGCTCCAGAATCCCGCTTGGGCTTGCCAAAGTGTACTTCCCCCAGCTTAATATTGAATCTCAAGAACCCTTTTTAAAATACTTCCTGCCTCCCAAGAAACCTGACCTAGAACAGAAATGACCAAACCTCTCTGTGCAGCGTAGAGCTGTAGTGAGGTTTGAAACAGTTAATGTATATAAAAGATTCAGGAACATACCTGGTGAGGGAGGGAGAGGGGAAATAACTACTTAGATAGTAGACAAGTGTCAGCTTCAGTGAAACAAAGGGCAACACACAATGGAGGCACACACACAGTGTAGTCAGCACAACTGGACTAAAGTGAAACTATATAAGTTTCCTAGACATATTTGAACACTTGGGGGGATCAAGTAGATGAAGCTGGGGTACGGGGACCATAGTCTCAGGGGCATATAGGTCAACTGGCATAACATAGCTCATAAAGAAAATGTTCTACATCCCACTTTGCTAGCATCCATCTAAGATACAGCTATTGGTCCTGTCCTACCTGGAGCAGAGGAAGATGAAGAAAACCAAAGACACAAGGAAAATACTAGCCCAAAGGACTAAAACCAAAATCAAACAAATCCACTGCCATAGAGTAGATTCTGACTAATAGCAACCCTATAGGACAGGTTAGAACTGCCCCATAGGGTTTCCAAGGAGCACCTGGCAGATTTGAACTTTTTTGGCTAGCAGCCATAGTACTTAACCCCTATGCCACCAGGGTTTCCCAAAAGGCCTAAAGGACCACATAATCCAGAGATTCCAGCAACCTGAGACCAGAACTAGGTGATGCTGGCTATCGCCAATGACTGCCTTAACAGAGAGCACAGCAGAAAGTTCTTGACTGCAGGAGAAAAACGTAGCATAAGATTTAAACTCACGAAAAAGGACTAGACCTTATGGTCTAACAAAGACTAGAAGAACCCCTAAATCTATGGCTCCTGAATGCTCTGCTAACCCAGAACTAAAACATTTCTGAAATCCGCTTTTCAGACGAAGACAAGACAGGCCTACAAAACAAAAATTATGCAGATGAGAAATGTGTTTCTTAATCCAATCAAATATAAGAGACCATATGGGAAGCTCCTGTCCAAAAGCAGGATGAGAAGGCGGAGAGGGACAGGGACTGGACAGGTGGACATGGGAATCTAGGTGCAAAAGAAGACATGCTATCACATTGTGGGGATTGCAACCAATGTCACAAAACAGTATGTGTATCAACTTTTGAATGAGAAAAAATTAACTTGAGCTATAAAATTTCACCTCAAGCATAATTTAAAAAATAAAGAACATGTAACACCTACGCAACACCTCATTACCACTACTCCTGTTAGCAGCACTCAGTACGTGTTGTTGTAAGTTACTGCCTAGTCGGCTTTGACCTGTGGTGGCCTTATGTAAAACAGAATGACACGTTGCCAGGTCCTGTGCCATCTTCACAGTTCTTGATGAGTTTGAGTCCATTGTTGAGACTATTGTGTCATTCTGTCTCAGTGACGATTATCTTCGCTTTTGCTGGCCCTCTGCCTTACGAAACACAAAGTCTTCCCTAGAGACTGATTTCTCCTGACGATGTTTCCAAAGTGAGCAAGACGAAGTCTCAGTATCCTCAGTACATACCTCCTCCTGAAACACGACCTGCTACAGCTCTCACAACGCACAGACCTTGACTCTGACCCACCTCTTTATGGTGAAGTACTCTGAAATCTCCAGATGACACACCTCCAGGAAAGGTATTCACTTCCTGCTAGTGTGAATTAATCTACTGGTGGATGAGTCATCAGTCTCAGCCTGGTGAGTTTGAAACTCTGCCTCTTCTTCTGGCTACATTTTTTTGTCTTGGGACATCACAAACTCTGTTGTCACAGCACTCTCTCAGTATGTACCCTCTCTCAGGTAATGACCCAGTGGACTGAGCTCTCTGCCTTTTTGAATAAATGAACTTTTACCATTTTAAGACTAACATTTTCCTTACATTGTCGAATGCCAAAATTTTTCGACAGTAAATGACAGCATAATTGAAGCCTCTGTGATACACTGCAAATGCTGCTCATATATGTGTAGCTGCAGGGCCCTTTCAAGCTTTTTAATAAAGGCAATACTAGCTCAAACAATAATAATTTATTGTGAAACAAACTTGGCTAAAGGTCAGCCTGCAGAATTTTGTTTCAAATGCATGTCCTGACTTTCTGAAAAGCACCACACTGAATGAAAAGTTACATAAATCCCAGTTGATGAGGCTGCTTTGCAAGGGCGTCGAAAGTGGTATCGTTATCAGAAATTCCTTTCCTTTCAAGGTTCATGCTTTGCAGAGGAATAAGACCCAGGTAACAGGTTCTGTTGTCCATCTTATTCCTCAGGGGCTGTCCACACTGGGATTTCACAGGAATGTCTCAGCACAAGGTGACAGTCTTAGTCAGTTGAGGAAAGGGAGGACAAGTAAAGGGCAGGCAGAAAGTGGCTCTGAGTGGGACAGACAGGGGACAAAGAAGTCATTTCTCTGTCCCCAAAACAATGAGATCTTTAATCTAACTTTGCATTTGTTTGGAGAAGAGGTATGGGGTAGGGCAAGTCCCACAGAGGCATTGATAGACACTTTGGCTTAGGGGAGGTAAAGGGGAGACCTTGCCAAGGACAAGAGTCAAGCCAAGGTCTAAGCTCCGCAAGAAAGACACGACTTATACACAGGCATTGGAGGAACAATGCTTTACTCACATAGATAAGAGACAGCAAAATTAGCTTCAGATAGCCCCCCATGGCCGAGCAGCTCACTCCCTGCAGCGGCCAATGTAGGGATTACGCTCTGCATGTATACATCTTGTGCTTCAGAAGAACACTACCCTCCCCTCCCTGGTGTGAACTGAGATAGAAACGGGGCTGGTCAGGTGCCATACAATGCACACGCTTAAGCAGAACAAATAAAAGGTACTGTGCACCTGGAATAGTGTGAGGGTTTCCCTGATAAGGAAGAAGGAGAAACAAAGACAAAGGAAGCCTCAGTTCTCAATCTCCATTATCCGGGAATGTTCCAGGCTCAGCTTCTAACTAGGCACTATGAGTGAGGGTCAGAAAAACACACGATAGACTGTTTTCCTTTCTTGGTTTTACTCTTTCTTGAAATTTTTATTGTACTTCAGATCAAGTTTTACAGAACAAACTAGCTTCTCATTAACCAATTAGTACATATACTATTGTATTACATTGGTCACCAAACATGTGATGTGTCAAGACGCTCCCCTTCTTGAACTTGGGTTCCCTATTACCAACTTTCCTGCCCCTTCCTGCCTTTTATTCCTTGTCCCTGGGCTGGTGTGCCTCTTTATCCAATTTTGTTTTATGGGCCTGTCTAATCTTTGGCTGAGGGGGATCCTCAGGAGTGATTTCATTACTGAGCTATAAGGAGGCCGTACACTTGGGGTTTCTCTAGTCTCTGTTAGGCCAGTAAGTCTACTCTTATTCTCTGAGTTACAATTTTGCTCCTTGTTTTTCTCCAGCTTCGTCTGGGACCCCCTATCATGATCCCTGTCACAGTATTCAGGGTGATAGCCAGGCACCATCCAGTTGTACTGGGCGGGCTCAGTCTGGTGGAGGTCAAGGTACCTGTGGCCCGTTAGTCCTTCGGACTAATCTTCACTTATGGCTTTAGTTTTCTTCACTCTCCTTTGCTCCTGATGGGTGAGACCAGTGGAGTATCTTAGATGGCTACTCACAAGCTTGTAAGACTCCAGATGCTGTATACCAAAGTAGAATTTAGACCATTTTCTTTATAAACTTTATACCAATTAAGTGAGATGTTCTGTGAGACCATGGTCCCCATAGCCCTTATCCTGTAATTTGGTCCCTTTGGGAATTTGAATGTGTCAATGGACTTCCATGACCCTGCCTTGTACACACGGTGCTGGCTTACCCAGTATTGTGCAGTGTCTCCCACTTTGTTTTCCTACTTTCTTACAAGTAAGCAAATGTTAGCATTCTCCTTTGTCTACCTGAGCAGCTCTACTTAAGTCCACTTTACACACTGGGTACAAGATTTAACTTGAAGAATATTCTCTGCTGCTTTCAAATGTTTGGAAGTCACTGGTGTTGAAGGAAGAGTTGCGGCTGGGTTGGACCACATGAGACATTCCATGCCCATTCAAAGAATCTGGTTGGGCCTCTGTGCAAGGGAATTGTTGAAGGGCTTTAAGAGGGGAGCGATCTTCCTTTCAATGTGTATAGGCTGAATTTGAGCTTTTGTGTTTAGGGTGCTAACGGTGACTGGAACCCAGGGGCTTGTTTGAAAGCTACATTTGTAGACTTAATCGTTTTCTATATGTCTTTTTAAAAATCGTTTTATTTAAAATGCAATTCTAAATGAATGGTATCATTTTTATAATTAGTTTTCAAATTTATGTTACCTAACAGTTATCAAGAGAAATTAGAATTTTTTACCAATCACAATCTTCAGAAAGGTAACTGTGACAATCAGGGCTTCATTGAAGGCCGAGAGTAAGTTCTCTGCACTCACCCTCTTACGCTGCCATCCCACAGGCTAAATCTTTTCAAGCCTTCATTAATATAACAAAGATAAACCATGCTAAATGGGATTACAACCCCAGGCATAGAGGTTAAGGATTTACAACACAAGTGGGGGGGGGGCACATTTCAATTCATAGCAGGAAACCTGCCAGAGAAGGAAAACTCAAATATTTTCGACTAATATGTAGTGTAGTGGTTAAGTGCTACATCTACTAACCAAAAGGCTGGCAATTTGAATCCACCAGAGTCTCCTTGGAAACTCTTTAGAGCAATTCTATGCTGTCTTATCACGTCAATAGAGTTGGAATCGACTTGACAGCAGTGGGTTTGGGTTTAATATAAGAGATAGAAATGTTGTAAGATTGCACCCTGTCACAGACCAAAGATACAAAACTTTTTTTTTTGTGATTGAATGAAAATGTACATTCTCGTATAAATTTGCATGTCCACCTATATGCAGCTCCCACTGTTCTCCCTGCCAGTGATAACATACTCTTCCTCTCTGCTCCATACATGTCTTATCCTCCCAACAATCTCCTATCCTCTCCTCTGCACCCACTCCCCGACCAGCAGGATGACATCCTGTAGACACATAGAACAATAAAGTGCACACATGATATGGTCACTCTGTGTTGCTGAGTCCATTCCATTCCTGTCCAAAGAGTTGACTTCCATTATGATTTACGGACAGGGGCAGCATCAGGGCCAGGGCCATGCTCCCAGGGGAACTCCGAGGCCCCTGGACCATCCATTGCGGTCTTTTAGTGGAGATCTCAGGGTGTACCCCTTTTTATTCTTGTGTTCCAGTGAGACTCAACTTTGTGAGCTCCAATGTGGCTATCACTGGTGGTGGCCGAGCACCATCCAGTTCTTCTGGTCACAAGTCGATGTAGTCACCCACTCACCTTGGTCTCTCTGTCTTCTGCATTCTCTCCCCCCCACCCCATGTTGTTTTGGTCCTTGGTGATCATCCATCCTTGCTGAGTTGGGACCATTTGCTGTACCCTCAGATGGCAGCTAGGCAGCTTTTATGACCCCGGACACCACTCACCAATGAAGACACAAAACTTTTAAGACCTGGAAAAACAAGACAGTCTGTTGAGTTCCATCTCACAGATTTCACTGTATAAGTGAAGAAAAAGTATACTGGAATAGGTGTGACAACCTTTAAAGCCACCTAGGAACAACTCTGGAAGGGTGGATGGCTTGCCAACGATTGGGTTGCTCTCCTTCCTTTCTCCAAGTGTATCTCCAAACTTCAGGGCGTTCCATCCTGGGACCTAGTATAGATTAAAATGAGTCCCTCAAAATTGTGTGTCAACTTGGCTAGGCCATGATTTCCAGTATTGTGTGGTTGTCCACCGTTCTGTAATCTGATGGGATCATCCTTTGTGTTGTAAATCTTAACCTGTGATGTTAATAAACCAGGATTAGAGGCAATTATGATAATGAGGCAGGACTCAATCTATAGGATTAGGTTATGTCTTGACTGGATTTCATTTGAGATGCAAAAGAGAGAACTGAGCACACAAGAAAGGGACCTCTTACCGCAAGAAGTTTGAGAAATGGCATGTGTCTTTTGGATTTTAGGTCCCTGCACTCAGAAACTTGTGGAACAGGGGAAGACTGATGGCAACAAACTTGCCCTAGAACTAACAGAGAGAGAGAAAAAAAGTTCCCCAGAGCTAGTGCCCTCAATTCAGAATTCTGGCCTCCTAAACTGTGAGATAATAAATTTCTGTTTGTTAAAACCATCCACTTATATTTCTGTTAGAGCAAAATTACATAACAAAGACAAAATCCTGTTTAGTCATTGCTACAACTGCCCAGCCCAGGGATGAACAGCAAAGAGCAATAAACTTCAGAGCTTGTCTTGATTTGAACATCTCTAATGCATTTTTTGATACAGAAAAGGATATACAATGTTCTGACCAAAATTTTAAATATATATACATATGTATCCAAACACATAATTATTTTTCTCAGTGGTTTCTAGAAACCATAGGACAAATCTGCTGCAAAATATCTTTTTAAAGTGTTAAGAAGCAAAGATGTCACCTAGAGGACTAAGGTGCACCTGACCCATCCAGTGGTATTTTCAGTTCCCTCATAAGCTGGACAGTGAGTGAGGAAGCCATGGCTATGAGTCAGAACTGGCTCAAGAGCAGCAGATAGGCTAAAGAAGAATTGATGCCTTTGGATTATTGTGTTAGCTAAGAATACTGAATATATCATGAGCTGTCAGAAGAATGAACAAATCTCGAAAGAAGCCACAGCAAGAATACTCCTTAGAATTGAGGACGAGGAGACTTTGTCTCATGTAGTTTGCACATGTTTTCAGGAGGGACCAGTCCCTGGAGGAGAACATCATCCTTGGTAAAGTAGAGGGTCAGCAAAGAAGGAGGAAGGCTCTCAACAACATGGATTGACGCAATAGTTGTGTAAAGGGAATCAAACATAGCAATGATTGTGAGGGTGGCTCAGGACCAGGCAGTATTTCATGTTCTGGTATGTGGGGTATATATGAGCCATAAGTGGTTCAACAGCACCTAACAACAACATAGCTTCTTTGGTGAATCTATCCTTTAGAAAATGAGAACAGAGCACACCAGTGCTCTGCAGTTTAGTGTTACATGAATCTCACATTTTCCTTCCACAGTCTGTATCTGCATAACTTTACTGTTCCAGAAGAGCCCAGGTGTATGGGTTGACAGTTCTTTACAGGAATTTCTTGAAAGCTTCATCAGTTCTACCATGGAAAGTCTCAACAGATGTTTTGTCTCCTAAGATTCCTTAAAGTTGTTGCCTCAAAATCCCTACCTGGCTGCTTCTGCCAGTCCTGGACCTTTGTAGAATAATTCATACCCAGTACTAAAAAGCAAACCACAAAAATTGTTTAAAGAAATCTTGCCTTAAGCTTCCAGCTCTCAGTGAAACTGGACTTAGTCTTCTTCTCTCTGATACACTCCAAAGTTTGCTTTATCACCATAAGCAGTCAACTCAGTTTTGTCTTAAGTATTGCTATTTGGAGACCTAGCCACTTAGAATAATAGGCCAATTTTATGTAGCTATGTAGTGATAAATTACCTAATAAAACTAATCATAAAAAGAGAACAGGGGTCTTGGTTCTGGTTGCAAAAGTCTTTCAGTTCTGGGTATAAAACGTCTGCTGTAAAATGGTAAATTCTTCTGCCACAAAGAAGGAAGAGGAATGAAACTGTTTCCTCTTTAGCCTACTGTGTCCTTCAAAATTCACCTGTACCCCCTTAGATAAAAATGAAGAAATTTTAAAAATATTGTTTTTATAACTGAGATCTTTGATCAAAATATCAGGAACCTTGCAGACTTCTGTACAATGCGAGTTAGATGAAAAAGGTATTAAGAGAAAATTTACTGCTTTCAAGGATAATTGAAAGATACAAAGACATACTAAATATGTGTCAAAATGAGCATTATCCTCCTCAGGGATGTCCCTTGAGGAAGGTGTGCACTGATACCAACTCCATTGCCCAAGTCATTTGGACAGCAGCGCATTCTTCTGACCAATCTTGGCCTTCAGAGTGGAGGATGAGGACATGTGACCAGGTACTCACACAGTTCATCCAGGCCTTTACTTGTTCACCAACAGTCATTCTCGGTAACCTTCATGAAGTGTACCGGGAAGGACAAGAGAGTACTCCCAGGGTGGGCTGTTGGTGTTAGGATGGGGTGCCAAGTGTGCATGTGACAACACCAACCTCCTAAGTGAATGAGAGAAAGTTGGTGAGGTAGTCAGTTCAAGGGAGTTCAGGGCTGATCAAGGGCAAAATATGTGATTGAAAGCACTAT
The DNA here is from genome assembly GCA_028571685.1 of Heterohyrax brucei. Taxonomy (NCBI): domain Eukaryota; kingdom Metazoa; phylum Chordata; class Mammalia; order Hyracoidea; family Procaviidae; genus Heterohyrax; species Heterohyrax brucei. Next base: position 33,035,731 of record CM053157.1, on the reverse strand, counting down.
TGCAGAACATCTTATTTATTAGGCCTAAGGCACTGACAGCAGCATGCTGGGGGCAGTTCCCTGTAGCAGGAGGCCCTCCAGAGACAAGCAGCAGTACAGGGAGCCACCAGAGGAAAGAGGATAAGAGAATTGCAAGGGAGGGTGGGGCGGTGAGGAAGATGACTTTACATATCTAGTTGATGTCCTCCTCCATCAAGGTGAGGAGTCTGGGTCAGAGGATGCCATAGGAAGGACCCAGCTAGGAGCCAGTATAACTACATGTTCTACCTTATCTAGGTTTCGTGGGATATGTAAAGCGGACAGGCTACAAGTAGTTAAAAATCTAGTTGTTTGGGCTGTTTTTAAAACAACTGGGTTCATATAAATTTGAGTTTTGTACTGGCAGGCTTTTTTGGGCTAAAGAGCCTTAGCTTCCCATGAAGAAGTAAACAACCTGGGACCAATACACCAAGGGCATCTTTGGCTCATTTATATGACAAGTGAGAGCCATGGTGGGTGCCAAGCCAAGTGTCGTCGAGTCGGATCCGACTCGTGGTGACCCATGGTGTGTGGAAGGGAGATATCAAGAGTTTCCCGGTTGAGGACATTATGCTGAATGACATCAGTCAACCACAAAAGGACAAATATTGTGCGATCGCTGTTTTGGTCAGCTAGTGCCACTTTAACAGAGATACCACAAGTGGATGTCTTTAAAAAGAGAAATTTTATTTTGTCACAGTCCAGTAGGCTAAAAGTCCAAATTCAGGGTATCAGCTTCAGGGGAAGGCTTCCTCTGCTAACGTAACTTTTTGTTCTCAGTCTTCTCCTGAACTGGAATCTTCTGAAGCTCAGGGACACTGGTCCTTTCTAAAGGATTTGCTCAGCTTCTGGCATCACTTCTTGGTGGTATGTGGTCCCTCAGTCTCTCTGCTAGCTTCTTTCTTTTATATTTAAAGACAGTGCTTGAGCCAGAAAACAGTGTTGCACATTGAGTCCAGCCCCACCAACGCAACTGTGCCCATGCATCCTCATTAACATCATAAAGACAAGATTTACAACACAGAGGACATCACACAATAGCAGAAATCATGGTCCAGCTAAATTGCTATAGATTTTTTGGGGAACACTATTCAATCCATGACTGCCACATTTTTTTATAAGATAAAACAATATATATTTATATATTACACAAACCAACAGTCACTGGTTAAGTTTTCAGTAATCCACTGTCATTCTCCAAGATCTATGTGTTTATTACATATGCCAAACAGGTGAACTGAGTGGGGCTGTGGTGGGAATCACTACCCCTACATCCTTCAAGTCCTTAATGATGCCAGTAATCTCTGCAATCCCTCTAGGAATGGAGTATTGCTTTTGGTTCACTGTTTTCTTAGGTAGGAGTGGTTCTAATAGCTTTTACTTGGCTTTTCATATCATAATAGCCCATACTTCATTTGTCAGGGACCCATTATGTGGATTCTCCCAGTCACTAAGTATATCTATTCCAATTATACATTCTGGAACTAAGGGCATCACTATAGGATGAGTTTGGGGAGCCACCAGGTTCACTAAAAGCCAAATGCTAGTTAAGATTCCATTAATAACCTGACCACCATTAAGACCTAACTTTGACTGCTGGGCCACAGTGACGTTTTGGGTCTTCTGGAATTTGTGTCCGTTCAGAGGTAGTATTCAGTAATCCTCAAAAAGTCTGAATATTTTCTTTTTCATGATGAGTAGTCTTTCTTGTAAAAGGCCATTGATCTGTTTGACGAAGACTGGGAGAAAGGTTAACAATACAGATTTTTGGCAGTGTATTGGGGTCCTCCTTCAAGGGCTAATGGTTTTCCTGGGGAAGGTGCCTTAGAGGACAAAGATGGAGTAATCTCTTCAGATGGGAGTGAGAGGGATGATTCTTTTGGCAGAAGTTATTCAATGGAATTTTGGGGGCTAAGTGTCCCCAGCTTCCTGACTGTCAGCTTTTATGACCCTATACCAAGTTTCAGGATCCAATTTCTTCCCAGTCAATATCCCCACTTTAACTTCAGACATCATTTGAGGTTAGGAAATCAGTTGATTCTATAATTCAGTCACTGTTACGATAAGACTCCGGGTTTGCTTTTCAGTAGTACCAACTTTGATACTACAAGAAATATGTGGCTTTCTTTTGAAGATCAAGAGGAAAGTTTGGGAGAGTTTACATGGCACTGGAGGTGTGACTCTGAAGCCCTGAGCTCACTTCTTTCTTTCTCTACTTTGTCTAGTGAAAGTAGGATCAACTATCCAGCTTTCTCATGCTTCTCATTCTAATTGTAGAGATGTATCAAACATGTGATCATCCAGAGCCTTATCTCTCACAAATACCTGATGTTTGTGGTGACACTTTACATATTTCTTTTAGCCCCTCATGCCATGGATTAACTGTACCCTCTTTATCACTGGAAGCAGGGTCATCAACATCTTTAAGACTAACCAGACTTGATAATCAATTTGCAAAACTCATCTTTTCAATTTTGTTTCTCTAGAACCACTCTCAGTACTAAATATCTTAGGCTGGGTTCTCTAAAGAAGCAAAACCAATGAAGCATATATAAACATACAAATCCATGGGAGTCAAAGTGTGATTTTGTGTATATCCCACCTTAATTTAGAAACAATCTGAAGAATAGATTTGACAAGTTGAACACTGATGATCAAAGATCAGACTAGTTCTGGAATGACATGAAGGACATCATATATGAGGAAAGCAAAAAGTCATTAAAAGATAGAAAATAAAGAAAAGACATTTTGGATGTCAGAAGAGACTCAGACACTTGCTCTTAAATGTCAAGTGTCTGAAAAAAAAAGAGAAATCTGAAGTAAAAGAGCTGAACAGAATATTTCAAAAGACAGCTCAAGAAGACAAAGTATTGATGGTCCAGCTTTCACATGCATATGAAGTGACTGAAAATACCATGGCTTGGGTGAGCCACACTTTAGTGTTCAAGGTCACATCTTTGCCCTTTAACACTTTACGTCTTTTGCGGCAGATTTTCCGAATATAATGTGTCATTTGATTTCTTGACTACTGCTTTTATGGGTGTTTGTTGCAAAACCAAGTAAAGTGAACTCCTTGACAACATCAATATTTTATCCATTTATCATGATGTTGCTTATTGGTCCACTGGTGAAGATTTTTTGTTTACTTTATGTTGAGGTGCAACCCACACTGAAGGGTATAGTCTTTTGATCTTCATCAGTGTTTCAAGTCCTCTTTACTGTCAGCAGGCCAGGCTATGTTATCCGCATAACACAGTTGTTAATGAGTTTCCTCTAATCCTGATGCCCTGTTCTTCTTCAGGTAGTCTAGCTTCTTGAATTATTAGCTCAGCACACAGACTGAATAAGTATGGTGAAAGGATACAACCATTACACACCTTTCCTGACTTTGGGCCACACAGTATCCCGTTGTTCTGCTGATGACTTACTATTGATCTTGTGGTTTCCTTATGAGCACAGTTAAGTGTTCTGAAATCTTTATTCTTCCCAACATTACCCGTAATTTGCTAGGATCCACACAGATGAATGCCTTTGTACAGACAATAAAATACAGGTTAACATCTTTCTGGTATTGTCTGTTTTCAGCCAGGATCCATCTGACATCAACAACGTTATTCCTGGTTTCATGTCCTCTTCTGAATCTGGCTTGAATTTCTGGCAGTTCTCTGCTGAAGTACTACTGCATTTGCTTTTGAATGATCTTGAGCGAAACTTCATTTGCATGTGATTTTAATGATGTTGTTTGGTAATTTCCATATTTGGTATATCACCTTTCTTTGAAATAGACATAAATATGCATCCCTTCCACATGGCCAGGTAGCAGTCTTCCCAGTTTCTTGGCATTAATGGGTGAGCACTTCCTGGGCTGCACTGATTGGTTAAAACATCTCATTGGTATTCGGCCTATTCCCAGAATCTTATTTTTCACCAATGCCTTCAGTACAGCTTGGACTTCTTCCATGGTATATAGTCAATACTCTTCCGTCATCATCACAATTCAATTCCTTCAGTTCCTGAAGACTTAATGCCTTTTAATTGTGGTGATGGTGAAAGAGTACAGGATATATACTATGGACTGTCAAAAGAATGAGCAAATTGCTGTAGAATGAAGTAGAAGCAGAATGCTCCTTAGAAACAAGGGTGATGGACATATTATCAGGAGGTGTCTTAAGCTGGGTTTTCTACGGAAGCAAAACCAGTAACATGTATGTACAAGGAAAGATTTATATATATAAAGTACAAGGAAAGATAGACAGACAGACAGATAGATATAGGAAACAGCTCATGCAATTGCAGAAGCTGAATGTCCAAAGTTCTGGCACAAGTCTCACATGGCCACAGGAGCTGGTGAACCCAAGGTCAGCAGGTCAGAGACTACAGTTCTAGATCACTGGTTATGTAGGTTGGTAGATCCCAAGCTGGCAGCGAGATGGAGCTGCAGAGGCTGGCAAACCCAGGATTGGTAAGTCACTGATGAATCTAACAGCTGCCAGTTCAAGTCCCGGAACCAGACACCAGAAGGGAGAAGCAACTGCTGGCTACGTGAGCAGATTGGCAGTAGGTGGTAGAAGGCAGAGAGAAGAGAGCTGAGGGGTGGGAAGCCACCACAGTCCCCACCTTGCCACTTAATACAGCAGCCAAATATGGAGTAGCCAAGTTGATATAAGCCTGACCACCACAGGAGGGTCAGTGAAATAGAGGAAGACCCTCAACAAGATGGACTGATACAGTAGCTACAACAATGGGATGAAGCATAACAATGATTGTAAATATGAGCATTTTGTTCTGTTGTAAATAGGGTCGCTATGGGCTGAAATATCTAGATGTCACCTAACAACAGCAACAAATATATGTGTATCTCTTTCTATACAGATAAATATAGCAAGGCAATGACTCACACAGTTATAGAGCCTGGAAAGTCCCAAGGCCGTGCTTAAGGCTGGAGGCTTCCCTGACTCATGTAGCTGTAGGGCTGACAAACCCAAGTTTGGCAGGTAAGTAGGCATGCTACTGGCTCACAGGCTGTGGAGGATGTTGAATTCCGAGATTGACAAACTGCTAGTTTAAGTCTCAAGCAGAAGTCAGACTATGATCAAGATCCGGGATCTAGAGTGAGCAACATCCAAAGACTTTTGCCAGAAAGTCCACATTTATTGGGTGCAGGCCATACTCCCAAGGAAACTCCTTTTGAACTGATGGGCTTTTCATAGCAGATCCTGTTATGGAGTTGATCACATCATTACACAGTTGCTAAAGTACATCCTGACTGCTAAACCACTGAGAATCATGTCTCAGATAAATTGACACACCATAATCACCACAGTTTCTTTGTCTGTAGTATAAATGCAATAACATATTTTAGGACTGTGGAGAGTTAAATTTGCAAGTAAATGTGAAGAGTCTCTGTAAAATGTAAAGAACTAGGCAAATATAAACTACCATATTTTCCAGAGTTGAGAATTCACACAATCTAGAGCTGAGGTGGGTTGAACAGAGACAGTCATACAGTGTGTTGTCATGTGTGGTGATACAGGTTGTATACTGCACAACTATTGGGGTTGCCATTCACATTTGGAGTTGTGAGGGACATGTATGTTCAACATGACATTTTTCCAGGAGGTACATAAAATATCTTGTGAAAAGAATAACTTATTCTAATCTCCACAAAGCTATATATGACGTTCTACCTTGTAAGACAGGAGAATTTGTACCGTAGAGCTATACTCTTTTCTACATGGCTTTTAAAGTTGAATCATACTTCTGTAACTTAATTATTCTTTGATCTAATTATTTGGCTAAAAACCAGAGATAAAGGCATCACTTAAAAACATTATTTACACCAACGGACGCATGCACCAGAATGTTTACCGCAGCACAGCCCACGATAGCAAAAAGATGGAATCAACCCAGATGCCCAACAATAGAAGAATGGATAGGTAAACCATGGTACATATACTCAATGGAGCACTACGCAATGATAAAGAATAACAATGATTCCAGGAAACATCTCCTATCCTGGTTTCAACTGGAAGACATTATGTTGAGTGAAAGTACTCAGTGACAAAAGGACAAATACTGTATGAGACCTCTACGATAAGATCTCAAAAACAGACTTGTGTATAGAAGAAAAGACTCTTTGACAGCTGCAAGGGAGGGAAGGGAGGGAGGGTGGGGAGGGAGGGCTTAGTTTAGATAGTTACTAGAAATCTAGTTGGGAGAAAGCGGTGATAGCACCCATTAGAAACAAGAACAACATTAAGTGGACTTCAGCATAACTTGAGTACTCCTTCCATCTTAACTAAATACTGCAAGGATAGAGTAGCTGGGATGGGGGGCAGGGGGCAGGGGACCATGCTCTTAGGCGAATTCCAGGCCAATTGGCACAACTAGCGTTTTGCTAAGAGAGCTCTCTGCACCCCACATTGGTGAGTGGCGTCTGGGGTCTTAAAAGCTACCAAGCTGCCATCCGAGGACACAGCAAATGGTCCCAACTCAGCAGGAACGGATGCTCACCGAGGACCAAAATGACATGTGGCAAAGACAACCGAGAAGACAGAGAGAACCACAAGAGTGGGTGTCTACATTGACTTGGGACCCAAAGAACCGGATGGTGCCCGGCCACCACCAGCGATAGCCATGATGGAGCTCACAGAGAGGAGTCTCACTGGAAACACAAGAATAAAAAGGGGTGCATCATGAGATCTCCACTAAAAGACCTCAATTGATGGTCCAGCGGTTTTGGGGTTCCTCTGAGAGCATGGCCCCCGGCCCTGATGCTGCCCTTTCCCATAAATTGTAACAAAGGTCCACTCTTTGGACAGGAATGGAATGGACTTGGCAATGCAGAGTAACCATATGTTGGAAGCACTTTATGGTTCTATACATCTATAGGATATCATCTTGCTGACCTCTGGCTGGAGGAAGGGGAGTGGATGGAGAGGAGGGGAAAGGAGGCTGTTGGAGGATGAGACACGTATGTGGCAGAAAGGAATAGTGTGCAGTCACCGGACAGGGAGAGCAGTGGAAGCTCCATATAGGTGGGCATGTAAATTTATATGTGAATGTACATTTTCACTCACTCATGTTAAATGAAAATTAAAGAAAAAAAAGATATTTTTTGATCACCCTTAGATTTTTTTAGCACAAAGCACCAAGTTGACTGTAGTGAACCAACTCTAGGTATACAGTGTCTTAAAAGAAACACATTGAACCTGAAAAACACTTGAGTCAGCATTTTAAAACTGGGAAACTTCACATGAAATCCAAATTTCAGGTTTTCTTTAAAGTATGGAAAGTATGACAGTTTAGATGGGGCAGGATGAACTCACCAGTCCTGTGGGCATCAGAGTGGCCAGCCCTGGCATGGACAATGCTTAGAACTGAAATACAACTGTTTAAGATGCCTTTATTGAATAATTAGCAGAAGGTACTGGGTTGAGTGAATGCTTCAGACCCAGCAGTTTGTTCTGAATTCATGGTTAAGATTGTGTATCAAGTTGGCCATAATTCTCAGTGTTTTGACAGTCATATAATGTTGTGATCACTTCCCTGTTGGCGTTTGATATGTGATCACACCCGTGATGGGATTTGCTGTGAGTAGTCAGTCAGTTGAAAAGATGTTTCCTTAGGCGAATGGCATGCATTAAGGAAGTGGGCATCATGGAAAGGCTCAGGGCTTTTTGTACATTCTGGATCCCGCAGCTGGCTCCTGTTAGTCTGACCTCTGATTCTTGGGACTTGAGCTAGCAGCTTAGTTGTGGTCTTACTTGCCTATCTTGGGATTCATCAGTCTTCCTGTGAGCAAGAGTCCTGTTCTCCGACTTGCTGAACTAGGGTTCACCAGCCTCTTCAGTTATGTAATCAGGAGAAGCCTCTACTGACCTATGCATTTGGGACATTCCAGCCTCTACAACCATGTGAGCCATTTCCTTGATACAAATCTCCCTCTTTGTATATACGTATATATACATAAAGTGTTTTAGCAGTCATGCGTGAATGCACACTTTATTGGTTTTGCTTCTCTGGAGAACCCAGCCTAATACAGTCATCACGCTTGAGGGTTGCAGCCCCAGGCTTTGCCAAGGAAATGAAAAGCCATCTCCAGTTCATTCTATGATATCTCTTCACCTCCTGATTTCCTTAGATGAAAAGCAAAGACAAAAGCGCAGAGGTGTTCCTGCCTGTCTTCTTTGCTGTGTAGCAGCCCCAAAGGTTTACTAAGCACCTGTCGTGTGCCAGGCATTGTGTTAGCACACACGGAGAGAGCGGAGTGTAAGCCTACCTCCAGCGCTTCCCCATAGGAAGAGACAGGAACAAGGAACAATAAATATACGAGGCCAGACAGTGCTGAGTGCCAGAAAGAAAAAAATCAAGTAGGGTAAAGGCACAAAGTTAAGACAAAAAGGGAATTTCTTCCCATCCCCAGGCCTCATACCTTGCCTAGCTCCAGTAAGACAGAAGAAACAAAGAGTATGCCATGCAGGGCAAGAGTTTTCCAGACGGAGAGGACAAAGGGCTCAAACAGCTCAGAGTGTAAACCGGAAATCATCAAAATTAAAAACTTTTGTGTATCAAAGGATATTATCAAGAAAGTTAAAAGACAGCTCAGGGAACCTAAAGAAAACATCTGTAAATCATATACCTGACAAGGGTCCAGTGTCTACAATATCTAAGAACTATTATAACTCACCAACAAAGACAAAACAACTCAATTAAAAACAAATGGATGTGTAAAGCACAACAAAGATGTATCATCCATTTCAAGAAATCTAACACACGAGTCTCAACAACTATAAAACCAGCTCTGAAAAAGGTGAAAAATCAACTCACAAAAAAGAGTGTCCCAGAACAGACTAATAAGACAACAGAGAAAACATCAACATAAAAACAAACATATCACAATGGCAGCAGTGAACTCATACCTATCAATAATTACATTGAAGGTGAATGGACTGAATGCTCCAGTAAAGAGACACCGAGTGTCATCTTGGATCAAAAGACACGACCCATGCATATGTTGTCTACAAGAAAATCACCTGAGACCTAAAGACAGGAACAAACTGAAAATTAAAGGATGGAAGAATATATATCAAGCTAACAATGAACAAAGAAGAGCAGGGCTGGCAATTCTAATCTCAGACAAAATCAATTTTAATGTCAAATCCACCATCGTGGACAAAGATGGACACTATTTATTGCTGAAAGGCTCAGTACACAAGGAAGACTTAACTATGTTAAATATTTATGCACCTAATGTCAGAGCACCTAAATTTGTCGAAGAAACACGGACTATGCTCAAAAGAGAGTTAGATGACTCCACAATAATAGTGGGAGACTTTAACACTCCACTCTCATCACTAGACAGATCATCTAGAAAAAAGCTCAGTAAAGATACAGAAGACCTCATTGACACAATTAACCAACTAAACCTCACTGATATATACAGAACTTTCCACACATCAGCAGACAACTACACCTTCTTTTCCAGTGCACATGGAACACTCTCCAGAATTGACCACATGATAGGCCATAATGCAATGCTCAGCAAAATCCATACCACTGAATTACTGCAAAGCATCTTCTCAGATCATAAAGCCATCAAAGTTCAAATCAATAGCAGAGAAAACATAGATAGAAAGTGGAACTCTTAGAAACTGAACAACATCTTGCTCAAAAAAACATGGATTATAGAGGAAATCAAGGATGAATTAAAGAAATTCATGGATTCCAATGAGAACGAAAACACTTCCTACCAGAACCTATGGGATGCAGCAAAAGCAGTACTCAGAGGTCTGTTTATCTCCATAAATGCACACATCTGGAAGGAAGAAAGAAACCAAATCAAGGATCTAACTCTACAGCTTGAACAAATAGAAAGAGAACAACAGAGGAACCCCTCAGGTACCAGAAGAAATGAGATCATAAAGATTAGAGCAGAGCTAAATGAATTAGAGAATAGAAAAACAATTGAAAAAATTGAAAAGACCAAAAGTTGGTTTTTTGAAAAGATCAACAAAATTGATAAACCACTGGCTAAACTTACTAAAGAAAAGCAGGAAAGGAAACAAATAACCCAAAATTAGAAATGAGAGGGGAGTTGTCACCACAGATGCAACAGAAATCAAAAATATCATAACAGAATACTATGAAAGACTGTACTCTAACAAATTTGAAAACCTAGGGGAAATGGACCAATTCCTTGACTCATACCACCTATCCAAATTACCACAACATGAAGCAGAACCACTTAATAAACCCATCACAAAGGAAGAGATTGAAAAGGTCATCAAAACACTGTCAACCAAAAAAAGTCCGGGCCCAGATGGCTTCATGGCAGAATTCTACCAAGCATTTAGAGAAGAGTTATCCCCAATACTACTGAGACTTTTTCACAGTATAGAAAGCGATGGAGTACTCACAAACTCATTCTATGAAGCCAGCATAACTCTGATACCTAAGCCAGGCAAAGATCCAACAAAGACAGAGAACTACAGACCAATATCACTCATGAACCTAGATGCAAAAATCTTCAACAAAATTCTTGCCAACAGAATACAAAAACATATCAAGAAAATAATCCATCATGACCAAGTGGGATTCATACCAGGGATGCAAGGCTGGTTCAACATCAGGAAAACAATTAATGTGATTAACCACATAAATAGCACAAAAGACAAGGATCACCTGATTTTGTCCACTGATGCAGAAAAGGCATTTGATAAAGTCCAACAGCCATTCCTGCTAAAAACTCTTAGCAAAATGGGCATAGACGGAAAATTCCTCAACACAATAAGGGCCATTTATACAAAGCCAATTGCCCACATCATCCTGAATGGAGAGAGGCTGAAAGACTTTCCCTTGAGATCAGGAACTAGACAAGGATGCCCATTCTCACCTCTCCTATTCAACATTGTGCTAGAAGTTCTAGCCAGAGCAATTAGACAAGACAAAGAAATAAAGGGCATCTGCATCGGCAAAGAGAAAGTTAAAATCTCCCTGTTCACAGATCATATGATTGCATATGCAGAGAACTCCAAGGAATCTATAAGTAAGCTACTCAAACTGATAGAAGAGTTCAGCAAAGTCTCAGGATACAAGATAAACATAAGTAAATCAGTAGGATTCCTTTATACCAACAACGAGACTGTTAAGGAGGAAATTATCAAATCAATACCATTTACGATAGCCCATAAGGAGATAAAGTACCTAGGAATTAATCTAACCAGAGAAACAACAGACCTTTACAAAGAGAACTACAAGCCCTTACTACAAGAAACTAAGAGAGACTTAGATAAATGGAAAAACCTACCCTGCTCATGGATAGGAAGACTTAACATTGTGAAAATGTCTATTTTACCCAAAGCAATTTATTTATTTAATGCAATCCCAATACAAGTTCCAGCATCATTTTTTAATGAGATGGAGAAACAAATCACCAATTTTGTTTGGTAAGGGAAGAAGCCCCAGATAAGTAAGGTACTACTAAAGAAGAAGAACACAATGGGAGGCCTCTCATTACCCGACCTTAGAACATACTACACTGCCACAGTGGTCAAAACAGGCTGGTACTGGTACAAGAACAGACAGATCGATCAATGGAACAGAACTGAGACCCCAGAGATGACACCATCTGCCTATGAACAGTTGATAGTCGACAAAGGCCCTAAGACATTAAACTGGGGTAAAAACAGTCTCTTCAACAAATGGTGCTGGCAAAATTGGTTATCCATCTGCAATAAACTGAATCAAGATCCATATCTTACACCTTATACGAAAACCAACTCCAACTGGATAAAAGACCTAAATATCAAACCTAAAACGATAAAGCTCATCGAAGAAAAGGTAGGAACAACAATGGAAGTTTTAATACACAATGAGGACAGACTCCAAAATCTGTCAAAGAAACCTCAATCAACAGAAGAGAAAGTAGATAAATGGGAACTATTAAGAATCAAACAGTTTTGCTCATCCAAAGACTTTATTAATAGAATTAAAAGAACACCCACAGAGTGGGAAAAAATATTTGGCAACTCTATGTCAGATCGATGCCTGATCTCCATAATCTATAAGATACTACAAAATATCAATAAGAAGAAGATAAACCATCCAATTAAGCGATGGGCAAAGGAGATGGACAGATACTTCACTAAAGAGGAGATCCAGGTAGCCAAAAAACACATGCGGACATGTTCACGATCTTTAGCTATTAAAGAAATTCAGATCAAGACAACAATGAGATACCATCTCACCCCAACAAGATTGGCCATGATCCAGAAAACACAAAACAACCAATGTTGGAGAGGCTGTGGAGAAAGTGGAACTCTCCTACACTGTTGGTGGGGTTGCAAAATGGTCCAGCCTCTTTGGAAGGCAATCTGGCCCTTCCTTAAAAAAATGGATATTGATATACCATTTGACCCAGTAATTCCACTACTTGGAATATATCCTACAGATTCAAGGCCTTTCACACCAACGGACACATGCACCAGAATGTTTATCGCGGCACAGTCCACAATAGTAAAAAGGTGGAATCAACCCAGATGCCCAACAATAGAAGAATGGATAGGTAAACTGTGGTACATATACTCAATGGAGCACTACGCAATGATAAAGAATAACGATGATTCCAGGAAACATCTCCTATCCTGGTTTCAACTGGAAGACATTATGTTGAGTGAAAGTACTCAGTGACAAAAGGACAAATACTGTATGAGACCTCTACGATAAGATCTCAAAAACAGACTTGTGTATAGAAGAAAAGACTCTTTGACAGTTGCAAGGGAGGGGAGGGAGGGAGGGAGGGCAAGGGGGGGAGGGTTTAGTTTAGATAGTTACTAGGAATCTAGTTGGGAGAAAGCGGTGACAGCACACATTAGGAACAAGAACAACATTAAGTGGACTTCAGCATAACTTGAGTACTCCTTCCATCTTGACTCAATACTGCAAGGATAGAGTAGCTGGGGCGGGGGGCGGGGGACTATGCTCTTAGGCGAATTCCAGGCCAATTGGCACAACTAGTGTTTTGCTAAGAGAGCTCTCTGCACCCCACATTGGTGAGTGGCGTCTGGGGTCTTAAAAGCTGCCAAGCTGCCATCCGAGGGCACAGCAAATGGTCCCAACTCAGCAGGAACGGATGCTCACCGAGAGCCAAAATGGCATGTGGTAAAGACAACCGAGAAGACAGAGAGACCCACAAGAGTGGGTGCCTACATCGACCTGGGACCTGATGAACCGGATGGTGCCCGGCCACCACCAGTGATAGCCATGACGGAGCTCACGGAGAGGAGCTTTACTGGCAACACAAGAATAAAAAGAGGTGCATCCTGAGATCTCCACTAAAAGACCTCAATTGATGGTCCAGCGGTTTTGGGGTTCCTCTGAGAGCATGGCCCCCGGCCCTGATGCTGCCCTTACCCATAAATTATAACAAAGGTCCACTCTTTGGACAGGAATGGAATGGACTTGGCAATGCAGAGTAACCATATGTTGGAAGCACTTTATGGTTCTATACATCTATAGGATATCATCTTGCTGACCTCTGGCTGGAGGAAGGGGAGTGGACGGAGAGGAGGGGAAAGGAGACTGTTGGGAGGATGAGACATGTATGGAGCAGAGAGGAATAGTGTGCAGTCACCGGACAGGGAGAGCAGTGGAAGCTGCATATAGGGGGGCATGTAAATTTTCATGTGAATGTACATTTTCACTCAGTTATGTTAAATAAAAAAAAAAAGAAGAAGAAGATAAACCATTCAATTAAGGGATGGGCAAAGGAGATGGACAGACACTTCACTAAAGAAGAGATCCAGGCAGCCAAAAAACACATGCGGACATGTTCACAATCTTCAGTTATTAAATAAATTCAAATCAAGTGACAATGAGATACCATCTCACCCCAACAAGATGGGCCATGATCCAGAAAACACAAAACAACAAACGCTGGAGAGGCTGTGGAGAAAGTGCAACCCTCCTACACTGTTGGTGGGGTTGCAAAATGGTCCAGCTTCTTTGGAAGGCAATCTGGTGTTTCCTTAAAAAAATGGATATCGATATACCATTTGACCCAGTAATTCCACTACTTGGAATATATCCTACAGAATCAAGGCCTTTCACACCAACGGACACATGCACCAGAATGTTTATCGCAGCACAGTCCACGATAGCAAAAAGATGGAATCAACCCAGATGCCCAACAATAGAAGAATGGATAGGTAAACTACGGTACATATTCTCAATGGAGCACTATGCAATGATAAAGAGTAACGATGATTTCAGGAAACATCTCCTAACCTGGTTTCAACTGGAAGACATTATGTTGAGTGAAAGCACTCAGCGACAAAAGGACAAATACTGTATGAGACCTCTACGATAAGATCTCAAAAGCAGACTTGTGTATAGAAGAAAAGACTCTTTGACAGCTGCAAGGGAGGGGAGGGAGGGAACGTGAGAGGGGGAGAGTTTAGTTTAGATAGTTACTAGAAATCTAGTTGGGAGAAAGCGGTGATAGCACACATTAGAAACAAGAACAACATTAAGTGGACTTCAGCATAACTTGAGTACTCCTTCCATCTTAACTCATTAACTGCAAGTATAGAGTAGCTGGGGCAGGGGGTGGGGGACCATGCTCTTAGGCGAATTCCAGGCCAATTGGCACAATTAGCATTTTGCTAAGAGAGGTCTCTGCACCCCACATTGGTGAGTGGTGTCTGGGGTCTTAAAAGCTTCCAAGCTGCCATCCAAGGACACAGCAAATGGTCCCAACTCAGCAGGAACGGATGCTTACCGAGGACCAAAATGACATGCGGCAAAGACAACCGAGAAGACAGAGAGAACCACAAGAGTGGGTGCCTACATTGACTTGGGACCCGAAGAACCAGATGGTGCCCGGCCACCACCAGTGATAGCCATGACGGAGCTCACAGAGAGGAGTCTCACTGGAAACACAAGAATAAAAAGGGGTGCATCATGAGATCTCCACTAAAAGACCTCAATTGATGGTCCAACGGTTTTGGGGTTCCTCTGAGAGCATGGCCCCTGGCCCTGATGCTGCCCTTTCCCATAAACTATAACAGAGGTTCACTCTTTGGACAGGAATGGATTGGACTTGGCAATGCAGAGTGACCATATATTGGAAGCACTTTATGGTTCTATACATCTATAGGATATCATCTTGCTGACCTCTGGCTGGAGGAAGGGGAGTGGATGGAGAGGAGGGGAAAGGAGGCTGTTGGGAGGATGAGACATGTATGGAGCAGAAAGGAATAGTGTGCAGTCACCGGACGGGGAGAGCAGTGGAAGCTGCATATAGGTGGGCATGTAAATTTATACGTGAATGTATATTTTCACTCAGTCATGTTAAATAAAAATTTTAAAAAAAGAATCATCTGTCATAAAACAATTTCTGCATAAAGTTTTAAATTAGAGACTAAGCTACACTGTAAACTTTCACCGAAAACACAACTTAAAATGGGGGGGGGTATGATGAATAGATTTTTCTGCAAAAAAGATGTACAAATAGCCAATAATCCCATGAAAAATATTTAACATCATTAACCATTAGAGAAATGGAAACCCAAATCACAATGATATACCACTTCACATCTACTATACTGATGGTTAAAAAAAAAATAGTAACAATAACATGAGTTGTGAGAATGTGGAGAACTTTTAACACTTGTAAATTGCTGGTAGAAATGTAAAATGTGGAAAACAGGTGGTTTCTCAAAAATTTCAACATAGAATTACTAAATGGCCCAGCAATTCTGCTCCTAGTCACATACCCAAAAGAATTGAAAACAGGTATGCAAACAGATACATGTGCACTCATGTTAAAGCAGCATTATTTCCAATAGCCAAAAAAGTAGAAACAACACAAATGTCCATAAACTGATAACGAACTGTAGTATATCCATACGATGGAATTTAATTTCGCCGTAGAAAGGAATGAAGCACTGATACATGCTACAAGACTGATGACCTTTGAATCCATTGTAAGTGAAAGAAACCAGCCACAAAAGATCACATATTGTATAGCTTCATTTTAGTGGTTATCAGGGACTAGGGCCCCTCACAACTGTCAGTGTGTCATAGTGTGGTAGCTTGCATGTCGCTGTAAGGCTGGAAGCTATGCCACTGGTATTTCAAATATCAGCAGAGTCATCCACGGTAGACAAGTTTCATTGGAGTTACTAGACTAAGGACAGGCTATGAGAACAATCTGGCAGTCTACTTCTGAAAAACTTAGCTGGCAAAAACCTCCTGAATAACAGTGGAACACTGTCTGGCATAGTTCCAAAGATGTGGCCATCAGGTTGGAAGTCAGTCAAAGGTACTCAGGAAGAGTTGTCTTCTCAGATTAGAGTCCATCCTGATGACATGGATGGAATCAAGCTTTCGGACCTTTATTTGCTGAGGTGACGTGACTCAAAATGTGAAGAAAGAGCTGCAAACATCCAATAATAACCAGAACATAGAATATGCAAAGGATGAATCTAGGAAACCTGTAAGTTGTCAAAAATGAAATAGAATGCATAAAGATTGATATGCTAGGCTGCTGCTGCTCATTTCAAACCTCTAACCTTCCCATCAGTAGTCCATCACTTTAACCACTGCACCACAGGGCTCCTTATCCTAGGCATTAGTGAGCTGAAATGGTTTGTTACTGGTCATATTAAATCAGACAGTCATGTGATATGCTATGTCAAGAGTGACAAGTTGAAGAGGAATGGCTTCGCATGCATCATCAAAAATAGCATTTCAAGAGCTATCCTGAAGTATAAACGCTGTCAGTAACATGATAATATCCATACACATACAAGGAAGACCAATTACTACAACTATTATTAAAATTTATACGAGTCACAAATGCTAAAAATGAGGATACTGAGGATTTTTACCTATTTCTGTGATCAAAATGTATTCGTAAGTACTGGTGATTGGAATACAAAAGCTGGAAACAGAGAAGTATTGCTAGTTGGAAAACAAGGCTCTGGTAATAGAAATGACACCAAAGATTGCATGATAGAATTTTGCACCACCAATAACTTCTTCACTGCAAATACCTTTGTTCAACAACATAAATGGCAACTATCCATGTAGGTCTCACCAGATGTAATACGTAGGAATCAAATTGACTATATTTGTGGATAGACATGAATGGAAAAGCTCATTAGCATTAGTCAGAACAAAGACGCTGGCTGACTGTGGAATGAACCGCCAATTGGTCATATACAAATTCAAACTGAAGTTGAAGAAATTAGAGCAAATTCATAAGAACCAACACTCAACTTTGTCTATATCCAACATGAATTAAGAAGCCATCTCAAGAACAGATCTGACAAGTTGAACACCATTCATCAAAAACCAAGTTCATTCTAGAATGACATCAAGTACGTCATACTTGAAGAAAGCAAAAGGTCATTTGAAAGAAAGGAGAGAAAGACAAGACAAAAATGGATGTCAGAAGAGAATCTGAAGCTTGATCTTGAACATAGAGTAGCTAAGAAGGAAATTAGCTGAACAGAAAATTTCAAAGGGCTGCTCAAGAAGATAATGTATTATAACGACATGTGCAAAGACCTAGAGTTAGAAAACTAAAAAGGAAGAACACACTTGACATTTCTTAAGTGGAAAGAATGGAAGAAAAAAATCAAGTCTTAAGTTGCAATACTGAAGGATTCTTTGGGAGGAGATATTGAATGGCACAGGAAGTGTGAAAAGAAGATGGAAGGGATATACAGAATTACTGCATAGAAAAGAGGTGGTCAGTGTTCAGCCATTTCAGGAGGTAGCATATGATCAAGAACTGATGGTACTGAGGGAAGGAGTCCAAGCTACATTGAAGGGAATGGTGAAAAACAAGCTCGAGGGAATGACAAAACCAACTGAGATGTATCAATAAATGGATGCAACACTGGAAGTACTAACTCATCTTTGTAAACAGATTTAGAAGACAACTTCCTGGCCACCTAACTGGAAAAGATCCATATTTGTGCCCATTCCAAAGAAAGGTTACCCAACAGAACATGAAGATTATTAAACAGTGTCATCAATATCACACACAAGTAAAATTTCACTGAGGGTCACTGAAAAGTAGCTGCAGCAGTATAACTACAGTGAACTGTTGGAAATTCAAGTGGGATCAAGAAGAGGATGTGAAACAAAGGATCTCATTGCTGATGTCAGATGGATCTTGGATGAAAGCAGAGGACACCAGAAAGTTGTTTACCTGTGGCCTGCATCCAATATAGGTAGATTTTCCTGTAGATTTATAGACTTTGCTTGCTCTGGGTCCTGCAGCTGGCTCCCACTCATCTGACCTCCATTTCTTAGGACTTGAGTTAGCAGCTTACCTGCATGTCTTGGGATTCTTAGACCTTTGCAGCCTGTCAGTAAGAGACCTGCTGTGTAGCCTAACAATTTTGTGTTTTCTAGCCTCTGCAGCAGTGTGAGTCAGGGGAAACCTACAGCTGGATCTACAGACTTGCAACTTTCTGGCCTTTACAACTGGGTGAGCCATTTTCTTGGCATAAATCTCCCTACCTGTATAGTCATATACCCCACTGGTTTTGCTGCTCTATAGAACCTACCTTAATATAACCCCCTAGGTTTGAAAGCATTTGAACTACACAGTGCCTGTGATAATGAACTAGAGTTGTAGCATGGATTGTGAAGATGACTCAGGATAAGGTAGTATCCTGAAGTTCTGTTGTACTTGATGTCAAAAAAACTTTTTTTTGACATCAATTTTTGTTCTGTTGTACTTGATGTCTGAACCATTGCAGTAGCATCCTAACTCCGATCTTTGTCTTTGGCCACCATACACACAATACCAGACTCTTTCTAAAGTGCAAATATGATTCTCTTGTGCCCCTGCTTAAAATCCACCAAGGCCATTAAAGAGTTTTCTCAGTCAAAAACTGATCCCTGATTCCCCTTCTAGGCTCAAATCCTGGCCCACTCTCTCCATTAATGAAGCCATTTCCCAAGGAAGAGGCAACTGTTTGAGGTGTGCTGAGCAGAGTTCTGGGCTGACTGCATTGACTAGATACCTCAGCTGGTGGGAGACTGTTCTGCCCTCCAGAGTTCTGGTCTGATTGTGTTGATTGGGTACCTTAGCTGATAGGAGACTGCTCTGTCCTGCAGAGTTCTGGGCAGATTGTGCTGATTGGGTGTCTTAGCTGACAGGAGGAGTAAAAATAGAGTGAGCAGCCCCCGCTTGTCTGTCTGGAGGCTTGCTTGTTGCTGTGATGCTGGAAGCTATGTCACTGGTCTTTGGTGACCAGCAGGGTCACCCATGGTAGACAGATTTCAGCTGAACTTCTGGACTAAGACAGACTAAGAAGAAGGACTCAGCAGTCTACTTCTGAAAAGAATTAGCCAGGGAAAACCTAATGAATAGCAGTGGAACATTGTCAGATATAGTGCCAGAAAATGAGCCCTCAAGGTTGGAAGGCACTCAGAAGACGGTTGTGAAAGAATTGCCTCCTCAAAGCAGACACGACCTTAGTGATGTGGATGGAGTAAAGCTTTCAGGATCTTCATTTACTGATGCTGCATGACTCAAAATGAGAATAAACAGCTTCAGACATCCATTAATAATGGGGACATGGAATGTACAAAATATGAATCTAGGAAAATTGGAAATCATAAAAAATGAAGTAGAACACATAAACATCAATGTCCTAGGCATAAGTGAGCTGAAATGGCCCAGTATTGGCCATTTTGAGTCTGACAGTCATATTGTCTAGTATTTTGGGAATGAAAACTTGAGGAGGAATGGTGTTGTGTTTATCATAAAAAAAAAATTTAAAAATCTGTCCAAAAGTACAATGCTGTCAGCGATAGGATAATATCCATGTGCCCACAAGGAAGGCTAGTTAATATGACTATTATTCAAATTTACTCACCAACCACTAAGGCCGAAGATGAAGAAACTGAAGATTTTTAACAGGTGCTGCTGTCTGAAACTGATCAGACATACAATCAGGATGCATTAATAACTACTGGTGACAGGAATGCAAAAGTTGGAAATAAAGAAGGATTGGTAGTTGGAAAATATGGCCGTGGTGATAGAAAAAATGCTGGATATTGCATGATAGAATGTTGCAAGACTAATGACTTCTTCATTTCAAATACCTTTTTTAACCAACACAAATGGTGACTGTACACACGGACCTCACCAGATGGAATACACAAGGAACCAAGCCGACTATATCTGCGGAAAAAGACAACAGAAAACTCCCTATCAGTGGTCAAAACAAAACTAGGTGCTGACTGTGGCGCATCTCATCAATTGCTCTTATGCAAACTCAAATCAAAACTGAAGGAAATTAGAACAAATCCACAAGAGCAAAAGTATATTGAGTATATCCCTCCTGAGTTTAAAGACCATCTCAAGAACAGATTTGATGTGTTGATCACTAATGACCAAAGACCAGACAAATTGGGAATGACATCAAAGACATTATCCGTGAAGAAGGCAAGAGGTCATTAAAAAGACAGGAAAGAAAGAGAAGACCAAACTACATGTCAGAAGAGGCTCTGAAACTTGCTGTTGAACATTGAGCAGCTAAAGTAAAAGGAAGGAATGGCAAAGTAAAAGACATAAACATAAGATTTCAAAGGGCAGCTCGAGAAGACAAAATAAATGTTATAATGACATGTGTAAAGAGCTGGAAATGGAAAACCAGAAGGGAAGAACACATTTTGCATTTCTAAAGCTGAAAGAACTGAAGAAAAGTTCAAGCCTTGAGTTGCAGTAGTGAAGGATTCTACAGGGAAATTATTAAATGACTCAAGAAGCATCAAAAGAAGGTGAAAGGAATACAGAGAGTCATTATACCAGAAAGAACTGGTAAGCCATTTGAAGAGGTAGCATATGATCAGGAATCAATTGTACTGAAGGAAGAAGTCAAAGCTGCACTGAAGGCATTGGCAAAAAACAAGGCTCCAGAAATTGATGGAATATCAGCTGAGATATTTCAACAGACAGATCAGGGCTGGAAGTGCTCACTCATCTATGACAAGAAATTTGGAGGACAGCTACCTGGCCAACTGACTGGAAGAGAGCCATATTTATGTCCATCCCAAAGACCGGTAATCTAACCAAAGGCAGAAATTGCTAAACAGTATCATTAATATCACACACGAGTAAAATTTGGCTCAAGATCATTCAAAAGCAAATGCAGCAGGAGATTGACAAAGAATTGCCAGAAATTCAAGCTGGATTCAGAAAAGGATGCGGAACCAGGGGTATCATTGCTGATGTCAGATAGATCTTGGCTGAAAGCAGGGAATACCAGAAAGATGTTTACTCATGTTTCATTGACTATGCGAAAGCATTTGACTGTGTGGATCATAACAAATTATGATTAACATTGTTGTGGTGGTCATGATTATGTCAACTTGGCTACTACATATTTGGCTGCTGTATTAAGTGGCAGGGCGGGGTTTGTGGAGGGTCCCTGCCCCTCGGCTTTCATCTTGCGACCTTTCACTACGGCTGCTGGTCGCTCACATGGTCAGGAGCTCCTGCTCTCTTCTTCCAGCGTCTGGTTCCTGGACTTGAACTAGCAGCTGTTGGACTCATCAATCCTTACAGTCGGCACTTGAGAGTCCTGCTCGCTGACCTGCTGATCCTGGTTTTGCCAGCCTTTGTCGCTTCGTCTCGCCACCAGCTTGGGATCCACTGACCTACACAACCAGTAATCTAGAACTCTGGTCTCTGACTTGCTGACTTTGGGTTCCTCAGCTTCCGTGGCCATGTGAAGCTTGTGCCAGAGCTTGGGACATTGAGCTTCTGTGATTACGTGAGCAGTTTCCTATATCTGTATCTATCTATCTATATTATAAATCTTTCCTTGTACCTACACGTGTTACTAGTTTTGCTTCCCTAGAAAACCCAGCCTAAGACAACTGTGTAAAATGGGATTTCCAGAATATTTAATTGTGCTCTTAAAGAATCTGTTTATGGATCAAGAGGCAGTTGCACAAACAGAACAAGGAGACACTGCATGGTTTAAAATCGGGAAAGATGTGTGTCAAAGTTGTATCCTTTTGCTATACCTTTTCAATCCGTATGCTGAACAAATAATCCTGAACAAATAATGTTGAACAAATAATAAGAGAAGCTAAATTATACGAAGAAGAATGAGGCATCAGTATTGGAGAACAACTCATTAACAACCTGCCCTGTGCAGACGACACCACTTTACTTGCTGGAAGTGAAGAGGATTTGAAACTTACTCATTAAGATCAAGGACCACAGCCTTCAGTATGGATTAAGCCTCAACATCAAGAAAACAAAAATCCTCACAACTGGACAAGTAAGCAGCAGCATCATAAATGGAGAAAGCATTGAGCTTGTCAAGGATTTCATTTGACTTGGGTCTGCAGTCAATGCCCATGGAAGCAGCAGTCCAGAAATCAAAAGATGCATTGCATTGGGAAAATATGCTGGAAAGGATCTCCTTTAAAGTATTAAACAGTAATGAGGTTACCTTGAAGACTAAAGTGTGCCTGACCAAGCCATGGTATTTTCCATTGCATCATTTGCATGCAAAACTGGACAATGAGCAAAGAAGACAGAGAAGAAGTGACACCTTTGAATTGTGGTGCTGGAGAACAATGTTGAATATATCATGGACTGCCAAAAGAATAAACAGATCTGTTCTTGAAGAAGTATGACCAGAGTAGTTCTTGGACGCAAAGATGACAAGACTGCGTCTTACATACTTTGGACATGTCAGGAAGGACTAGTCCCGGAAGAAGGACATCAAGCTTGGTAGAGTGGAGAGTGAGAGAAAAATAGGAAGACCCTCTATGAGATGGATTGACACAGCAGCCGCAACAATGGGCTTAAGCATAAAAATGATCGTGGATGTGGAGCAAGGCTGGGCAATCTTTCATTCTGTTGTTCATAGGGTCACTGTGAGTCAGAACTGGCTTGATGGCACCTAACAACAACAGTGACTATGCAAAAATGTTTGTGTGAATCATAACAAATCATGAATAAACTATGAAGAGTTGGAGATCTAGAACATTTAATTATGCTCATGCGAAAACTGAACACAGACCAAGAGGCAATCATTCAAACATAACAAGGGGATATTGTGTGGTTTAAACTCAGGAAAGGAGTGTGTCGGGGCGTCCTTTCACCACAGTTATTCAATCTGTTTGCTGAACAAACAATCTAGAAAATGGACTACCCGAAGAAGAGTGAGGCATCAAGACTGGAAGAAGACTTATTAACAACCAGTGGTATGCAGATGATACAACCTTGCTTGCTGAAAGTGATGAAGACTTGAAGCACTTACTGTGAACATCAAAGACTATAGCCTTCATTATGAATTACACCTCAACATAAAGAAAAGAAAAATTCTCACAACTGGACCAGTAAGGAATGTCATGACAATGAAGAAAATATTGAACTTATTGAGGATTTTTGTTTTACTTGGATGTACAGTCAATATCCATGTAAGCAGAAGTCTAGAAATCATCCATGTGTTGCACTGGACAAATCTGCTGCAAAAGACTTCTTTAAAGTGTTGAAAAATCAAAGCGTCAGTTGGAGGACTAAGATGTGCCTGACCCAAATTATGGTGTTTTCAATCATCTCATGTGCATAGGAAAGTTGGAAAATAAATAAGGAAGACTGAAGAATTGGTGCTTTTGGACTATGGTGTTAATGAAGAATATTGACTATAGTGTGGACCACCAGAAAACAAATATGCCTTAGAAGAAGTCTAGGTATGGTCCTAGGTAGCGGGGATAACCAGAGTTTGTCTTAAGTATTTCGGACATGTGGTCAGGATGGACCAGTTCCTGCAGAACATCATGCCTCGTAGAGGGTCAGAGAAAAAGAAGACCCTGGATCAAATGGATTGAATTAGTGGCTGAAATAATGGTCAATGGTAACAGTGATTGTGAGGGTGGTGCAAGACCAACTCCATAGCATCTCAAAAGAGCAACAGGGGCGCCATCCAAGGACACAGCAAATGGTCCCAACTCAGCAGGAACGGATGCTCACCGAGGGCCAAAATGGCATGTGGTAAAGACAACCGAGAAGACAGAGAGACCCACAAGAGTGGGTGCCTACATCGACCTGGGACCGGAAGAACTGGATGATGCCCGGCCACCACCAGCGATAGCCACAGCGGAGCTCACAGAGAGGAGCCTCACTGGCAACACAAGAATAAAAAGAGGTGCATCATGAGATCTCCACTAAAAGACCTCAATTGATGGTCCAGCAGTTTTGGGGTTCCTCTGAGAGCATGGCCCCCGGCCCTGATGCTGCCCTTTCCCATAAATTATAACAAAGGTCCACTCTTTGGACAGGAATGGATTGGACTTGGCAATGCAGAGTAACCATATACTGGAAGCACTTTATAGTTCTATACATCTATAGGATATCATCTTGCTGACCTCTGGCTGGAGGAAGGAGAGTAGACGGAGAGGAGGGGAAAGGAGACTGTTGGGAGGATGAGACAGGTATGGAGCAGAGAAGAATAGTGTGCAGTCACCGGACAGGGAGAGCAGTGGAAGCTGCATATAGGGGGGCATGTAAATTTATATGTGAATGTACATTTTCACTCAGTTAAGTTAAATAAAAATAAAAATTTTTAAAAAAAAAAGAAAAAGAAAGGATAAAAAAAAGAGCAACAGGGGCTGGGAAGAGAAGAAAGTAGGGAATACCTGTGATTGTGACTTTTCTTTTTGGAAATAGTCTTTCTAGTTTATTTTAATACACAGTCAACTGCATTAAGGTAGATTCTAATCCCCTTTGAGCTCTGCCCTTATCAAAAATGAGAAGAGATGTAAAGTAAGATGACCATATAAAGAAAGTCATGTGAAATTTTAAACATTAAGCCAAGGGATACTAAGGAAGTCTTGGACCTACCAGATTCTGGAAGAGATAAAGTAGGATCTTCTCTTAAAACCTTTTGATAGATCAAATTTCTGCCAACACTGATTTCAGACTACTGGACTCCAGAACAATGAGGCAATATGTTTCTGCTGATCTAAGTCACCCACTTTGTCTTGTTTTGTTGTAGTGGCCACAGGACACCAAAACAACAAAGGGAGTGACCTCTAGGACATACATATGTGACGCTGCACCTGTGATGGAGAATGAGTAACCTGTGACGTAGGAGAGGACCAAGAGAGAAGCAACATGTTCTGTGACCTGAGGGAGGACCAAGGCTAGAGCCTGAATTGACCCCAATTTCAAATCACAGTGATTTGACAGCTTTTTGCCAATCTGTGAAAAAGTGAAGCTTTCAGTGATTTTTCCCATTTGCAATGTTAATAGATACTGATGATTCTGTAACATTCCTTGGACTCAGATAGGCATAGCCCTGGTAGCATATTTGTCCATTTTCCTACTTTCGCTTCTTGGAACATATGTAGAATAACACCTTTCTTTTTGCTTTGCTGTAACTTTGTGGTGATTTACCCTAGGATAGGTGTCAAGAGGAAATGAAAGCAGAGGATATATACAGCTGCATTCGTTTTAGAGACGTCCATTCCAAAGCACAGTTTTGTCCTATATTATTTGTAAAAGGGAAAGCCACCCCTGAGCACTGACAACTGCTTTGGAAACCTTGGTGTCATAGTGGTTAAGCTGGCAGTTAGAATCTACCAGGTGCCCCTTTAAAACTCTTTGGGGCAGTTTTGCTCTGTCCCATAGGGTTGCTATGAGTCAGAATCAACTTGACAGCAATGGGTTTGGTGGGCTTTTTTGTCTGTTATTTTGCTATGAGCTTTTCCTGAGGCCATCATCCTCCACACATCTGTGGGAGACATGTAGTTGCAGAATTTGGTCCTTCTAGCTGAACTGTCTGATCAATGGGAACGTAAAAGTGCAAAGCCCATAACTCCTGAAGTATAGTGGGTCCTGAAATCCTTATTTTCACCATGCATGCCTTGGCTCATCTGAGTGTGTGACTGTCTGGTCCGGGATGCTCTGTTCTCAAGGTGAGAGTTTACCCACAGGAATGGCTAAGTCATGTTTAGAGGGAAAACCGTATGTTTTAATATTTATATTTGCAACAAAAACAAGGGCAACTTTCCATGAGACACATTGAGACAATAGCTGCAACATCGGGCTCGAACATACAAAGGATTGTAAAGATGGTGCAGGACCAGGCAACGCTTCATTGTGTTGTACATAAAGTTCATACTGATTGAAACCCATGTTGAGAATTTGCATTTCTAATAAGTCCCCACAGCCCTGATGGTTACATGATATGGCTGCTAACCGAAAGGCTGGCAGTTTGAATTCACCATCCTCTCCTTGGAAACCACAGAGGGCAGTTCTGCTCTGTGCTATAGGTTCAGTATAAGTCAGAACTCGCTCAACGGCGGTGGGAACAAATCCCCAGGTGATGCTACTAGTGCTGGTTGGTTACCACTTGTGAGAACCAG
This sequence comes from Heterohyrax brucei, assembly GCA_028571685.1. NCBI lineage: Eukaryota > Metazoa > Chordata > Mammalia > Hyracoidea > Procaviidae > Heterohyrax > Heterohyrax brucei. The sequence goes on along the minus strand of CM053157.1, from coordinate 33,009,292 downwards.
TAGCACAGCAGTGTTTCTCCAAATTTATTATATACAAGAATCACATGGGGATCTTGTTAAAATGCAGATGCTGATTCAGTATGTTGTTATTATTAGGTGCCACTGAGTCAACTTCAACTCACAGCCATCTTTTGTACAACAGAACAAAACACTGCCTGATCTTACACCATGTCCACAATCATTTTTATGCTTAAGTCCGTTGTTGTGGCCACTGTGTCAATCCATTTTGTTGAGGGTCTTTCCCCTGACCCTTCACTCTGCCAAGCATGATGTCCTTCTCCAGGGACTAGTCCTTCCTGCCATGTCCAAAGTCTGTAAGATGCAGTCTCACCATCTTGCTTCCAAGGAGCACTCTGGCTGTACTTCTTCCAGAACAGATCTGTTTGTTCTTTTGGTGGTCCGTAGTATGTTCAACATTCTTCTCCAACACCACAATTCAAAGGCATCAATTCTTCTTATGTCTTCCTTGTTCATTGTCCAGCTTTTGCATGCATATGATGCGATTCAGAATACCATGGTGTGGATCAGGGGCACTTTAAGTCTTCAAGGTAACATATTCATTTTTCAATATTTCAGAGAGATGTTTTGCACCTGATTTTCCCAGTGCAATACATCTTTTGATTTCTAGTATACCTGGGGGTAAAAATGCAAATTCCAATCACTTTTAAGCTCCTCTGTAATTCAAGGTAGTTAGGCCTCTGAAGTCCTATTCTACTAGGCTGGAGAATATTTAATTGCAAATACTTCTGGAGTTCTCTGTGTCCAGTCTAGGAGGCAGTGTTCAGGAACTCTTCCATTATTCTCACAGATGGTCATAGAGGCCTTCTCCTACCCCCGATGGCCTCACCCCTGCTGCCACTCCTACCCCATGACCCTGCCTGTTTGGGGCATGTGGCTGCTTCAATTTGATGATGCAGGAACACGGAAATCTTGGAGAAGGGGCCTGATGCTTCTGCTATAGAGTCCCCTGCTAGGGTAGTCTCTCCTTTTGTCCTGCCTTGAGGCACCTAGGAAATGGAATTCTCTCTTCCCTGCATTTTACAGCCTTTCTAGAGGATGCCTTCTAAAGAATTCTAAAGATTTAGTTTGGGGGACTAGAAAAGCCAGGAAGAGCCACTGGTCGTTTCCTTCTACTTGCCACCTTCCTTTGAGAAGTAAAGTTCACAGCCAGCCAACCTGCTGTCTGAATGAGGAAGGGGAAGGTGCAAGCATAAGAAAAATTTACGTGAATAGATATTTAAAGTTATCCAGTCATCTTGCCCCCAGTTGATGTAGCCAAAGCCAACCAAGTGCCGTCGAGTCAACTCTAATTCATGATGACTCCATATGTGTTAGAGCAGAACTGTGCTCCATAGGATTCTCAACAGCTAAGTTTTCAGAAGCAGATTGTCATGCTTTTCTTCTGAGGCACCTCTGGGTAGACATTAATTGACACCCTGAATTTGACTTTTGGCCTACTGGACAGTGACAAAATAAAGTTTCCGCCAACCTTTAGGTTAACAGACAAACATGTTCAGCTTTTGCATCGCTCACCCGTGGGCTCCACTTTAAAAATTTTTACTGTGTCTTTGTCTATTGTCATTGCTGTTGTATATCTTTGAGTCAATTCTGACTCATAGGGACCCTATAGGACAGAATTACCTGTTTTAGTCATCTAGTGCTGCTTTAAGGAATTACCACAAGTAGATGGCTATGAAATAGGAAATTTTATTTTGTCACAGAGTCCCAGAGTCCAAATTCAGGGTGTCAACTCAAGGGGAAGGCTTTCTGTGCTGGCTCTGGAGGAAGGTCCTTGTCATAAATCTTCTCCTTGAAGCTTCTGAGGTGCAGGGACCCCATTCCTTTCCAGAGGACATGCTTAACTCCTGGCACTGCTTGTTGGTGGAATGTGGTCCCCAAATCTCTCTCCTAAAGTGTTTTTTTTTTATCTTAAGAGATAAAAACTGCCACACATATTTTTGTGAGAGCACAGTTCATTTCATGATACTGCCCCATGTGGTTTCAAGGAGTGGCTGGTGGTTTTGAACTATTGACGCTTTGGTTAGCAGCCTGAGCTCTTAACCACTTTACCACTAGGGCTCCCTTGGAATAATGTTGGGGTTTTTGTGTTACTAGCTCAGTTACCCAGAGTTGCACAGTGGTCAGGGACCAGGCCCAGGTCCCTGAGAAAGAAGGAGTCAGTTTCATATTCATGTGCTCTCTGCCACCAGCAGGACTGTGCAGTCAAGGCAGGTGAGCATGGGCTGCTGTAAGCTAGGGGAGACACCAAGCCGACAGTCTCTTACCTGGAGATGCTGGTAGCAGACTCATGTAGGCATGAGCCCCAGAGGCAACTCACCGGCACCCTGAGGGTCCAGGCTCTGCAGGCTGCAGGGTTCAAGGCCATAGTGGGACTGCCGGCCAAGGATAAGGTGGTTATTTGAGGGTTAAATTGTTTTCTGGGACACGAGTTGATTAAGCTATGGGTACTGGTGAGGAGGAGAAGCGATGGGGCTCCTGTTGAGTTCTGACCCCTCCTTGTATGGCCTGTGTTTGCTTATAGAATGAGTCAGCATTTTTTGCTTTCTTTCTTTTTTTTTTAACTACCTGCATATAGAAATGTTTGTCTAATTAGTTCTTCCTCTTACCCACTGGTCAGACTTCTCTCATTCAGAGGCCTGGTTTTTCCAGTTAGACCAGAAATCTTGGTAGAAGTGCTTTAAACCCTGTCCCCTGCACTCCCCCATTCTCTGGGCCAGAAGGAGAGACTGTTTTCTTATGCACATTTTCACATATTGCCTGCTACAGAAAAATTCAGACCTTGTCATTCACTCTTATAAATTGCCATTAAGTTGGCTATGACTCAGGGGTGACCCTGTGTGTAACAGAATGAAATGGTGCCAATACCACACCATCTTCATAAGCGCTGATATGTTTGAGTTCATTGTCATGGTTATTATGTCAGTCCATCTCACTGAGTGTTTTCCTTGTTCTTGCTGACCCTTTTCCAAGCACAGTGTCCTTTTCTAGCAGTTGGTCTTTCCTGATGACGAGCCCAGAGTAAGCGAGCTGAAGTATTGTCATGCTCTCCAATGTTCAGGCTGTATTTCTTCTAAGATTGATTTGTTTGTTCTTCTGGCAGTCCATGGTACATTTAATATTCTTTATCAAGACCACATTCAAATGTATCACTCACTGGACATGTGGATATTTCCACATGGCCCAGGGTCTAAGAAATCTGGTGCAAGTTCCAGGCCCTCAACCACTTAACTCCCTGACCTCTATCTCCGTGTCTGTAAAGCAGGGATTTTGTGATTTTCCCATCCTACCTGATTGCTTTGTGTCAATGGTCACATGAAACAATACATGTGTAAGTGTTTTCAAAGGAGAAGAAAGCACTCAGCTAACACACAGAACAAAACATCAAAGTATAACTCCAACAGACAGGGAGAGACACCAGGGATAAGAAAAACAAGGTTTTCTTTAGTGTCGGCTCAGTCAAGCTCTTCTTCTAGGTCAACAATGGTGAACACACCAGCTGTTTATGAAAGTCCTGTCCACCGAGGGCAGCTCAGAAGAGGGCCAGGTTGTATCTGTTGAGGCAGTTGGCTTGATGGCAGTGGGTTTGGTTTGGTTGGCTTCCAGCCTGGGCAGGTCCAGGTTTTACAGAGCCTGATGTTTATGCATCCTGATAGGATCTTCTTTAAGGAAAATGATATAAAATTGGAGATGCAAAATTGGGCCACTCATAGACATTTCTTTGGAATGAGAAGGGAAGTCACAACGAAATAGAAATTAAGAAAATCTGACAACACCACAGCGTCACAAATCCAGAAAAAACTACTGAAATAGTTTTATGAACTTTATGTTGTTGTTAGTTGCTGTTGAATTTGCTCCAACTCACAGTCACCCCATGTACGCTAGAATAAAATATTTCCCAGTCTTGTGCCATCTTTACAATTGTGTGCTGAGTCCTTTATTGTGGCCACTGGGTATTTTGAGTGCCTTCCAAACCCGGGGGCTTGACTATATGGGTTACGCTGTTTTGTGATCTATAGAGCCTTCGCTGGCTAATTTTTAGAAGTAGATTTCTAAGACTTTTCTCCTAGTCTGTTTTAGTCTGGAAGTGCCACTGAAACCTGTCCACTATGGGTGACCTTGCTGGTATTTGAAATACTGATGGCATAGCTTCCAGCATCGTGATGACGCACTGTCAAAAATAATAAAAACTCACTAAAATTTGAAATAGGGTTTATTCTGAGCAGTTATTCTATATGCACATGAAATAAACTTGTTGCCATTGAGTTAACTGTGACACAGAGTGACCCTATAATACCAAGTGGAACTGCCTCATGGGATTTCCAAGGAGTGGCTGATGGATTTGGACTGCTGACCTTTTAGCTAACACTTGTATCACTTAACCATTGCACATATAGGAAAACCATTTTGATCCCAGAAAAATCAGGTGGCTCAAAGAAGGTAGGTAAATGGAGCTTATGAAAGGAAGCCCCACAAAAACCACTGCCGTGGAGTCGATTCCAACTCATAGTGGAAGAATATCGAGAGACAGAGAGGAACTGTCCCATAGAATTTCCAAGAAGTTCCTGGTGGATTTGAACTACTAACCTTCTGGTTAACAGCCACAACACTTAACTACTTCTCCATTATTGTTTCCAATAAAGAAAATAACCCACTGCCATAGAGTCAATCCAGACTCAGTGAGTGCTCCAAGGAGTACCTTGTGGATTCAAACTGCCAACCTTTTAGCTAGCAGCTGTATTACTTAGCCACTGTGCTACTAGAGTTTCCCATAAAGAGAATACGAGGGAGGAATATAGAAGATCAACCACTGGCTAATCTTAACATGATTGATTGAACCATGACTTCTCCCTTTGGATCTCTGGTGGTTCAGTGGTTAAGAGCTCAACTACTAACCAAAAGGTAGCAGTTCAAATCTACCAGTCTTGGGAACCCTAGGGGGCAGTTCTACTCTGTCCTATAGGGTTGCTATGAGTCAGAATGGACAGCAATAGGCTTCTCCTTCTACTGAGATCAAATGATATCAAGTTACTTCTAGCCTGGATGCTGATAATTTGACCCTCTACACTCTTGTGCAAAGTAGTTGAGTGCTACATCTGCTAACAAGAAAGGCCAGCAGTTCAAATCTCCAGGTGCCCCTTGGAAACTCTATGGAAGAGTTCTATCTTGTCGTATAGGATCGCTGTAAGTCAGGAATTGACTTGATGTCAGTTGGTTTAAGTTCTTTGCTTTTTGAGGAAGGGGGCTCCTACCCTCCTGCAACTCTAGGCTCCTTAAGAGTCAGAAACAAGTCAGCAGCAATGGTTCTGGTAACGGGGTTTACCCTCCCATGTGGAAACTGGTGGTGCAGTGGTTAAATGCTACAGCTGCTAACCAAAAGGTCATCAGTTTGAATCCACCAAGTTCTCCTTGAAAACTCAGTCGGGCAGTTCTACCCTGTCCTGTAGAGTCAAAACAGCTGGAATTGACTGGATGGCGTGTGATCTTCCTGCTGCAGAATGGTTAAGAACTCAGCAGCCAACCAAATGGTTAACAGGCTTTTGCAGGTTGGGTCAAGCTGTTTTATGGTTAATCTTTGGTTTCATGCATAAGAAAAACCTTAAAATCAAAATAAAATGTCTGATATTTATTTTCCTATGTAACAACACAAACCACCACAATTTGATAAACTGACGGATGGTGGATTAACTTATAATGTCTTCTGAACTATGTCTTTCAGCTGTGTACACTTTGCTTGCTTCTTGGGACAATGAAAAAGCAGCCTTTATTGAGAGAATAGAAGGATCATTCAGCCTTTCCACTAAAGTGGCAGCTGTGGCTCCAGCCATTTAGAACATTTTTTTCTACTCTAGTCCCTGCAAACCTGCAGCTCGGGGTGCTTTAGGGTACATTGGATTCACTTTGTGGTAAGACTCCTGGCTCCGAGGTTTTGCTGCTGGCGCTCTGGGTTGTAGGAATGTTCTTGAAGCCATTCTTACACCTCACAGCTAACAACACATTTCCTGTATACAGAAGGACTGTAGACAGGCTTCTTGACAGGACGTGAATTTTTTTGGTTTGTTTGCTTTATTTTTTATTTATTATTATTATTTTGTTGTTTATTTGTTTTCATATATATGTGTGTGCATTTTTATTGCTGTTGTTATTGCTTCTCTCTCTCTTTTTGCTTTTCCTTTTCCTACCAAGTTAGTCCTGCATGCTACCCTCTCCTCTAAGTGATGGACTGTGATTTTATTGGCTTCTTTCTTTTTTTTTTTTTTTCTGTTTTTAATTTCTCTCTCTTTTCTTTCCTTTCTCCTACCCTAGCCCCGTGTACCACCCTACGGCTTCTGGAGGGGCTGTGCTGCACAGCTGAGTTAGAGAGTCATCACACAAGGCCACTGCATGTCTGGGCTGCTGTCACTGAGTGACCAGCTCCTGAAGCCCCATTTTATCTATTGTTTGTTTTCTTTTTCTTTTTGTTTCGTCTCACTCTCCCTTTCTTCCTTTCCTTTCCCCCGACCCCAAGGGCTGCCCTAGTGTCTTGGTGGGTTGTGCTGGACTGCAAGACTAGAGAACCTCTGGTACGTGGACTCCCCAGGCCTGTGCTGTCCCTACAGGCCAGTTCCCTCAGTTCCCCTTTTATCTTTCTTTAGCTGTCTCCTTCTCCTTCCTACCTAGGCCCTGTGCTCCCTCCCTGGGTTGCTGAAGGGCTGTACCATGTCATTTAGAGAGAGATCAGCTCACTGTCACTCAAATTCTGTTTCTCACCCAAGAGCCAGTACCCTTACCACCATGTTTTGTTGGTGTTGTTTTTATTCTTTTAATCATTATTTATTTTATTTGATTATTGTTTATTCTTTTTCTTTCCTCCCTTTCCTTTCCTTTCTCCTGCCACCTGGCCCAGGCACCACCCACACTGCTTCTCAACAGGCTGAGCCACACACCTCAGCTAGAGAACACCAGCACATGCCAATGGTGGTTCTATCCAAATTTCTGCTTGTGGAATCCTACCTAACCACCATTTTATTACTTTTTTTCTTTGTATTGTTTTGTAATATTTTTTGTCTCACTTTTTGCTTTTCAAAAATTTCTGACTTCCTTTCACCCCAATACCTCTGAACATCGCATCCTCATGTTTCTCTCCTGCCTATCTGCACTGTACACTGAGTGCCGTGCTCATGAATGGTATCATCATAGGCCCATGGACTCTGCTGCACACTGCCCTCCCAATGCCACCATGTAATCCCCATTTCATGATGAAAACTATCTATCCCCACCACTGGACCCCCACTGGACCCACTCTGCTTTACTACAGCTGAGTGGCCAGGCCTACCCACTTGGACAAGTTAGGTAGAAGTATGGTGCCTACAGGTGATGCAGGAAAAAGACACAGCCAGCCTACTTGCCCAGACAAAACCAAACCAAACCAGACAGCAGAAGGGGGAAAAAAAGACTAACAATCAAATCTAGCAAATAATGGAGAAAATAATTCCTGATTGTCACAAAGGCAGCAGACAGCATCAAAGCATGTTTTAAAAAATTAGGAGAGGATGACTTCAGAAAGTGATGAAAATAAAACACATGACCTTCTGCTAGAAGAAAAGTACTAGAACATCTGATAAGGAATGCAGAATTCTAATATTCAGGGTTCTCCAAAAGATGAAGGAAAATGCAAAAAAAATAAGGAAAAAATAGACAAAATCATGGAAAAGACAGATAATGCAATGGAAGACAAGTCAGGAAAACAATACAGGAACAAAGTGTCAGGATAAATAAGCAATTATCAATCATAAAAACAGCAACTAGAAATCAAAAAAATAGAAAAACAAGATTTCAGAAATGGACAGTGCAATAGAAAACTTTAGGAGTAAATCTGAAACCATGTAAGGCAGGGTGAGCAAAATTGAAGACAGCTCCTAAAATATCACTTTATAGAAACATCAGAGAAAAGAATGAAGAAAATGAAGAAACTCTGAGAACAGTGTGGGATACAACTAAAAAGCAAAAATTTACGTGTGGTTGGAGTTCCAGAAGAAGAACATAAAATGAAAAACACAGAGAGGGTTATTGAAAATTTGCTGGCAGAAATCTTCCCTAGCATAATGAAAGATAAAAGCTGACTATCCAAGAAGCTACTGAATCCCATATAGGATAGACCCCCAAAAGAAAACCACCAAGTCATACCATACATAACCACTTGCTAAAAGCAAAGACAAAGAAATAAAACTGAGGCCAGCTCATGAAAAACGAAAAGTCACATACAAAGGGGCAACAATTGGACTAAACTCTGATTACTCAGCAGAAACAGACAGGCAAGAAGGCAATGGGATGACAAGAACAAAAAGCCTACAAATCAAAAATACTATATCTTGCAAAGCTCTCACTCAGATATGAAGGTGAAACTAGACATTTCACATAAACAGAAAATAAAGTAAGTAAAAAAAAAAACAAAAACAAAATTACAAGAATTATTAAAAGAGTCCTTCACTTAAAGAACCAACATTATTGGACAACAACCTGAATCTAACACATAAGACAGTGTCAACCAGAAATCATCTGCCAACCTGGATTATGAACTCTCAAAGATAAAAAAGAACTGAAAAATATATAACAGGGAACCACAGATGTAATTTCATAAATGATGACAATGCTGAACAATAAAAGAGGGAATAAAATTGAGCAAGTCAATGTGATGCCAAGTAATAGAATACTGTCTTAAACTTAGGAAGATAAGAGTAAATTTCAAGGTAACCACAAAGAAAATTAACAAACTTACTTATCAAAATAAAGAAGAAAAACGTAAATTCTCAGTAAACACAAAATCTACAAAAAACGTACACAATGAAAAAAAATGTTAGCAACGGAATTTAGCAAGGAGAGTAAAAGAAACAAAGAAAATGTCAGCATCACACACACACACACACACACACACACACACACACACAAGAAAAACTACAAAATAAAGACAATAAACTCATACCTATCTATAATCACACTGAATACAAATAGCTAAATGAACCCATAAAGAGACTGAGAGTGACAGAATGTTTAGAAAACAGGGCCTATCAATATGCTGTCTACAAGAGACCCACCTAGGAAAAATACATAAATTTATTGACACTCAAAGGATTGAAAAAAAGTATCAAGCAAACAGCTACCAAAAAAGAGGAGGAGTTGCCATACTAATATCAGGCAAAATATACTTTAAAACAAAGTCCACCATAAAAATAAAGAAAGGCTTTATATACTGATTATAGGCACAATCCACCATGAAAACATAAGCATAACAAATGCCTATTTATCCAATGACAGCACTCCAAAATACATAAAACATATTCTAACAGGACAGAAAAGTGTAATTGATAGTCCCACAATTGTAGTAGGAGACTTCAATCTATCATTCTAGGTAAATGAGAAAACACCTAGAAGGAAACTCAACAAAGATACAAAAGAAGTAAAGGCCAAAATCAACCTGTTGTCATAGACATCTATAGAACATTCCACCCAGCAGCAGCAAAGTACACATTGCCTTCCAATACACATAGAACATTCTCCCAAATAGATCACATCTCACATTAGGCCACTGTCATGGATTGAACTATATTCCTCCAAAAAATGGGTGTAGCCATTTGGCTGGGCCATCATTCCCAATAGTTTATGATTGTCCTCCATTTTGTGATTTTCCTATGCTGCATGTTAAAGAGGATTAGGGTGGAACTACAAATCCCTTCCTAAGGTCACCTCCTTGCTCCACCGTGAAGGGAGTTTCCCTGGAGTGTGTCTTGTACCACCTTTCATCCTACAAGAGATAAAAGAAAAGGGAAGAAAGCAGAGAGTTAGGAACCTCATACCATCAAGAAAGGAGCATGCAGAGTAGAGAGCATCCTTCAGTCATGAGGTTCCTGTGCCAAGATGCTCGCTGACAGAAGACTGATGCAACACAAGGACTTGCCTCCAGAGTTGACAGAGGGAAAGCCTTTATCCTGAAGCAGACATCCTAAACCTGGACTTGTAGCCTACTGGACTGTGAAAGAATCAAATTTTCTTGTTAAAGGCATGCACTTTGTGGTATTTCTGTTACAGCAGTACCAGCTGACTAAAACGGCCACAAAGCAACTGTCAACAAAATCCCAAACACTGAGATAGTTTAAAGTATCTTCTCCAAACAAAATATCACCAAAGTAGAAATTAATAACAGGAAGAGCAAGGAAAAATCAAATAAATAGAAACTGAATAACAACCTGCTTAAAAACCACTGGATAAGAAAAGAAATCAAAGGTGAAATAAAAAAATTCCTAGAATGAAAACACATTTTCCAAAAACTTTGGAACACAACCAGGGGGTGCTCAGAGGTCAATTCATAGCAATAAATGAACACATAAAAAAATCAGAAAGGTAGAAAATGAAATATTAGCTATACATCTTGAACAAGTAGGGGAAGAACAAAGAAGGCCACAGCCACAAAAAGGAAATAATAAAGATTAGAGCAAAAATAAATGAAACAAACAAGCAGCAACAACAAAACAAACAAATTGAGTACCACTGAGTCAATTTTGACTCATACCAACCCTATAGAGCAGAGTAGAACTGCTCCATAGAGTTCCAAGGAGTGCCTGGTAGATTTGAACTGCCATCCTTTGAGTTAGCAGATGTAGCACTCAGCTACTACGCCACTAGTGTTTTAGAGAATAGAGAAATGGTAGAAAGAAGTAACAAAACTAAAAGATAGTTCTTTGTAAGGATCAACAAATTTGGCATACCACTGGCCAAACTGACAAAAGAAAAACAGGAGAAGACTTGAGTGATCCAAATAAGAAATGAAATGGCAGGGCATTACAACAGACCCAACTGAAATAAAAAGAATCATAACAGAATACTATAAAAAATAGTGCTCCAAGAAATTTGAAAACCTAGAGTAAATGGAGAAATTTCTAGAGCCACACTACCTGTCCAAAGTAATACAAACTGAAACTGAAAATCTGCGCAGACTCATAAAAACAAGTCAAAAAGGTAAAACCAAACAAATAAATAACTATTCCCAACAAAAATGTCCCGGCCCAGATGGCTTCACTGGAAAATATTTCAGAACAAAGAAAAGGAAGGAATATTCCCAAATTCATTCTACGAAGCCAGCATAACACTGATATCAAAACCAGACAAAAACACAACCAAAAAAGACAATTACAAATGCAAATGTGTATCTCTCACAAATATGGTGCAAAAACTGTAGCCAATAGAATTTATCGTCATATCAAAAAAATAATGTACCATGACCAAGTGGGGACTCATACTAGTCATTCAAGGATAGTTCAACACTAGAAATTCAATCAGCATAATTCACCACATAAATAAAAGAATCATGCAACCATCACAATCGACACAGAAAAGGCATTGAACAAATCCCAACACACATTCCTGATGAAATTCTCAATAACACAGATATAGAAGGGAGATTGCTGAGCCTAATAAAGATCATCTATATAAAACTGACAACCAACATCATTCTCAATGAAGAGAGGCTAAAAATATTCTCCTAAGAACAGGAACAAGATGAGGATGCACTTTATCACCATTCCTATTTAACATTTTGCTGAAAGTACCAGCTAGAAAAATAAAACAAGAAAAAGAAATAAAGGGCATTGAAACTGGTAAAGAAGTACAACTGTCCTATTTGCAAATGACATAATACTGTGTATAGAAAACAAAAAAGATTCCACAAGAAAATTATTGGCACTAATACATTCAGTAGAACAGCAGGATATGAGATAAACATACAAAAATCAACTGAATTCCTAAGCACCAATGAAGAGAACAATGAAAAAGAAAACAAAACCATTTATAATAGCACCTAAAAAATAAAATACTTAGGGATAAATCTAACCAGGAACGTAAAAGACCTGTATAAATAAAACTGCAAGACACTACTGCAAGAAAACAAAAGAGATCCACAAAAATGGAAAAACACGCACATGGAAAGGTTGTCTTAACATTGTGAAACTGTCAGTTTTTTCTTATGATTGAATGAAAATATCCAATCCAATATAAATTTGCATACCCACCAATGAGCAGCTCCCACTGCTCTCCTTGTGACAGCACACACCTCCTCTCCATTCATACATGTCATATCCTCCTAACAATCTCCTATCCCCTCCTCTCCACCCTCTCCCCCATGTCTAGTAAGAGGTCAACTGGATGACATCCTATAGATGCATAGAACCATAAAGTGCACACGCGATACGGTCACTCTGTGTCACCAAGTTCAATCCATTTCTGTCCAAATAGTTGACCTCCATTATGATTTATGGACGGGGGCAGCATCAGGGTCAGGGCCATGTTCCCAGAATCCTGAGGCCTCTGGACCACCAACTGTGATCTTTCAGTGGAGATCTCAGGGTGCACCCTTTTTTATTTTCATATTGCCTGTGAGACTCAACTTTGTGGGCCCCATCAAGGCTATCACTGCTGGTGGCCGGGCACCATCTGGTTCATTTGGTTACATGTTGATGTAGTCACCTGCTCACGTGGGTCTCTCTGTCTTTTGGGTTCTCTTTGCCCCATGTCATTTTGGTCCTTGGTGATCATCAGTTCCTGTTAAGTTGGGACAATTTAGTGTACCTCAGATGGCAGCTTGGCAGCTTTTAAGACCTCTGATGCCACTCACCAATTTGGGGTACAGAAGACTCTGTTAGTAAAATGCTAGTTAAGCCAGTTGGCCTGATGTCCCCTGACAGCATGGTCCCCAGACCCCCACCCCAGCCACTCTGTCCTTACAATATTGTGTTAAGATGGGAGGAGTAATAACGTTATATTGAAATCCAGTTAAACCTGATTTTTTTCTAATGTGTGTTGTCACAGATTTCACCCAACCAAATTTCTATCAACTAGTCAATACCCTACCCTTTCCCTCCCTCCCTCCTCACCCTTGCAGCCATAAAAGGGCCTTCTGTGCATGAGTCTGTTTTTAAGTTCTTATAGTAGGGGTCTCATTGCAGTATTTGTCCTTTTGCCATTGCCTACTTTCACTCAACATAATGTCCTCCAATTCAAACTAGGTTATGAGATGCTTCCTAAAATCATCATTGTTCTTTATTCTTAAGCAGTGTTCCATTGAGTATATATACCATAGTTTACCTATCGATTCCTCTGTTGTTGGGCATCTGGGTTGATTACATCTTTTTGCTGTTGTGGACTGTGCTGCAATAAACATTCTCATGCATGTATCAGTTGGTGTGAATGGCCTTGATTCTGTAGAGTATATTCCAAGCAGTGGAATTACTGGGTCAAATGGTATATCTATTTCCAGCTTTTTAAGGAAGCCCCAGATTGCTTTCCAAAGAGGTTGCACCATTCTGCAATTCCACCAACAGTGTAAGAGAGTTCCACTTTCTCCACAGCCTCCCCAGCATTTGTTGTTTTGCATTTTTTGGATCATGGCCAACCGTGCTGGGGTGCGATGAGAAAATGTCAACTCTAACCAAAGCAATCTGCAAATACAATGCAGTCCCAATCCAAATGCCAACAACATTCTTTAAAGAGGTGGAAAAATTAATCATTATCTTTATATGGAAAGGGAAGAGGCCCCAGGTAAGTAAAGCACTACTTAAGAAGACAAAATAAGTAAGAGGACTCACACTAACTGACTTCAGCTCTGGTAGTCAGAACAACTTGGTACTTGTACAATGACAGACAATTTGACCAATGGAACAAAATTGAGAACTTAGTGTAAATCCACCCACCTATAGTCACCTGGAAACCCCGGTGAAATAATGATTAAGAGCTATAGCTGTTAACCAAACAGCAGTTTGAATCCACCACGCAATCTTTGGAAACTATAGAGTAGTTCCACTCTGTTCTACAGGGTTTGTATGAGCTGGAATGGACTCGAGGGCAATAAGTCTGGTTTTCAGTTTTATGGTCACCTGATCTTCAAAAGACCCAAAGTCCATGGAAAAAACAATCTTTTTAACAAATGGTACTGGTAAAACTAGATGTCCATTTACAAAAAGATGTAACAAGACCCATATCTCACACCATACACAAAAACTAATTCAAAATGTATCAAAGACCTGAATATAAAACCAGAAGTATTAACATCACGGAATGAAAATCGAGATTAATACTACAAAGAAAAGAAAAAAACCATTACTGTTAAGTCTATTATGACTCATAGCGACCCTACGGGACAGAGTAGAACAGCCACATAGAGTTCCCAAGGACCATCTGTTAGATTCGAACTGCCAACCTCTTAATTAGCAGCTATGTCTCTTAACTGCAACTCCACCAGAATTTCCAAGGTCAGTACTAGAGATTCTAACATACAGCATTAACAGGATATAAATCATAACTAACAACATACAAACTCCAGATAATAAGCCAGATAACTAGGAAATCCTAAAAAAAGTAATACTTATGCTCATCAAAAAAACTTCACTGATAAGTAAAAAGAGAACCTACAGACTGAGGAAAAAAATTGGCTATGACATAGTTGACAAAAGTCTAATGTCTAAAAATCTTCAGGAAACTCCAAAACCTCTAAAACAAAAAGACAAATACTCCAATAACAAATGGGCAAAGGATGTGAAGAGATACCTCACCAAAGAAGATATTCAAGTGAGTAACAGACACATGAGGAAATGTTCACGATAACTAGCCATTAAAACTCACTGTTGTTGAGTTGATTCTAACTCATAGTGACCCTATAGGACAGAGTAGAACTGCTGCATAATGATTCCAAGGAGTGTCTGGTGGATATGAACTGCTCACCTTCTGGTTAGCAGTGTTAACACTTAATTCCTGAGCCACCATGGTTTCCAACTAGGCATTAGAGAAATGTTAATCAAAATCACAATGAGATACCTTCTCACCCTAATGTTACTGGAACAAATGAAAATGACAGAAAGCAACAAATATTGGAGAGACTTTTGGGATACTGGAACTCCTATGCATTGCTGATGGGGACACAAAATGATACAATCATTCTGGAAAATGACATGGACTTCCTTAAAAGCTAGAAATACAAATACCATTTGATACAGCGATCACTGTCCTAAGAATATATCTTAGAGAAATAAGATCTGTCACACAAATAGATAAATGCACACCTGTGTTCACTGCAGCATTGTTCACAATAGCAAAAGATGGAAACAACCTAGGTGCATATCAACAGGGGAAAGAATAAACAGACTACGATACATAAACACGATGGAATGCCATACAAAAATAAAAAACAGTGGTGAATGTGTGAAACATCTCTAACAGCATAGATGGATCTGGAAGGCGTTATGCTGAGTGAAATAAGTCAGTCACAAAAGACCAAATGCTGTATAAAACCACTATTATAAATACTCATGAAAATGTTTACACCCAGAGGGAAACAATCTGGTGGTTAAGATGGAGGAGACAAATGGGGAGGAAAAAACACTGAATAAACAATAGAAGAGTAGTAAATTTGGTGAAGGACAAGACAGTACACAACACTGGGGAAGCCAGCACAATTTGTCCAAGGCAAGGTCATGAAAGCGCTATGGACACTTTCAGACTCACTGAGGGACCATATTACTGGGCTGAGAGCTATGGGGATCATCGCCTCTGGGAATATCCAGGTCAAAAGGAATAGTACAGTTTATAAAGAATATATTCTACATTCTACTTTGGTGAGTAGCATCCAGGGTCTTAAAAGCTTGTGAGTGGCTAAGATGCTCAATTAGTTTTACCCCTACTTCAGCAAGGAAGAACAAAGAAAACTAAAGATGCAAGGACAAGATTTGTCCAATGGATGTGTTACGGACCACAGGCACTACACCCTCTATAGGACTGAGTCCAGTGCAACCAGATGGTACCTGGCTACTACCACTGACTCCTCTGACATGGATCACAATAGAGGGTCCGGACAGAGTTGGAGAAAAATGTAGAACAAAAATTCTAACTCATAAAAAATAAAAATAAAAACAGAGTTATTCGTCTAACAGGGACTGGAGAAACTCCAAGAGTATGGCCCCCAGAAACCCTTATAGCTCAGTAATGAAGCCACTCCCGAGGTCCACCTTCAGCCAAAGACTAAACAGGCCCACAACACAATTCAAGATGAAATGAGCACACCAGCCCAGAAGCAAGAGCTAGAAGGCAGGAGGAGGCAGGAAAGTTGGTAATGAGGAACTAACTCAAAAGTCAAGAATGGGAGTGTTGACGTGATTTGCAATCAATGTCACATAATAGTATGTGTATTAATTGTTTAATGAAAAACTGGTTTGCTCTGTAAACCTTCATCAAAAGTATAATGAAATAAATTACAAAATGAAAGAAAGGCAGCTTATGGCTAAGGTTGAGGAAGGGGTGTCCCAGCAGGGGATAGAGGAATTACCTATGAAGATCAAGGGATGGGGAAAACTGGAGAAAAGCTACTAAAAATGATACCTACTCCCACCTCAGAAAATCTCTCCAGAGAACTAACAGTTTTATTATTCAGTAACCATTATACCAGAATCTCAACAATACATAGGTAAGGGAATACAATCAGTCTATTCATATTCTATTTTGTTTTGTTTGTCTTTTCAGCATTTTATTGTGCTCTAAGTGAAAGTTGATAATCCAAGTCAATGTGTCACACAAAAGCTTACACATGGATTGCTGTGTAACTTTAGCTGCTCTCCCCACACTGTGACAGTACACTCCTCCTTTCCACCTGTATTTCCGTGTCCATTCAACTAGCTCCTGTTCCCCTCTGCCCTTTCATCTCACTGGACAGGAGCTGCCCACTTGGCCTAGTGTGTCTACTTAACCCAAGAAGCACACTCTTCACTAGTATCACTTTATGTCGTATAGTCTAGTCCAACCTTTGTCTGAAGAGTTGGTTTTGGGAAAAATGTTCATATTTTAAAGATAATTAATTTTCTTATCCACATGTCCTGGAGATAGGGTTGGGTCACCTAAGTTCATTCTAATTTCCTTTCCAGGAAAAACAGAAAGGTACAGTGTAATTACCTGAAGTTACACTTACGTATTTTTTTAGAAAGACAAATATATTTACAAGTTATCTAAGTTGAATTCTAAAGAAAGCAATGGGAGTGGGGAGGTCATTCTCCTATTTTCACCTGGGAAAATTACTCATTTATTTTCCATTGATATTTGTCCTAGTCAACTTCCCTAGAGATCAGATCCTGAGACTGAGGATTTCAAACTACCTTCGCAGGGACTTGCCCAGGTATACTTATGTCAAGAGTAGTTTTAAGATAATCTACATCTACCTTCATCATTCACTTTGCTGCTTCTCAGATGCTCTGATTGAGGGGTGGCTGAGGGCACCACCTCCCTTTTCACTCTCTGACCTCACCTTCTTTCTCTTCCTGCTGAAGGTGACAGGAGACAAGAAGTGTGGAGAGAGGGACCGCTCCTGTGACTGGGTAGCAATGAGGCTGCACCCCAGACAGTTCCCAATTCTTGGCTTTAAACAAAATGATGAAGAACCAAAGAAAGTGATGAAAGACCTCAGCCAATTGTTCGTGTAGAGATCATTAAATGTATATTGATAATTATTGACCACCCGGAGACTTCAGGATGTGCCCTACCCACCTTTGAGAGTCTCATTGTCATTAACTCAAGAATCCTCATAAACCATGAGATGAACACTGCTGCTCCCCCTTAACTAATGGAGAAACTGAGGCAGGAATGCTTAGTTACTCACCACAGGTCAGCTAACAGAAAAGATGGACACTGGATTTAAGTTACAGTTTAAGTACAGCAGTACATGGCATATCCTATTGTGGCTGGCCTAGGAACAGGTCTAACTCAATTTTGTTACAAGCTGCTGTGTCTGCTTTCCTAACAATGTAATCTGAGTTCTTCCCATTCATATGCATACGCATTTAACCTCTGCCTGGGTGGAACCAACAGACAATGTGGCTATACCTAGGTAAACCAGGGCAAGCCTGGGAAATGCTAGGCAAGCCCAGAAAAGCCCAGGAAGAGTCAATCAGAATCTTGCTGACAGATTGCTAATTCCACCTTGTATCTACCCTTATGAAACAACCACAAAACTCAGTCAAAGCTACAATATTAAAAGAAAGGAATCAGTGATCATATCATGAAAACTATGATGCCATCACACTAAAAAGAGGGATATACTATAGTAGTTACAGTCCTTTCAGGTGGAGAGGAAGTTAAAAAGTCATACAGAAGCTAAAATTGGGTTTAAATTTAGAATGTTAAGGAGGACCACAGGGGTAGCTGCAAAGCAAAATAACCACATAACATATCAAAACAAGAAACACAACACAGGAGTCTCAACAAACACAAAACCAACACTGAAAAGTTGACCCATAAAGAACGACCCACAACAGAGTATTAAGAGCAATATAGAAAACCTCAACACAAAAATAATTACGTCAAAGTGACAGCACTAAACACATACCTATCAATAATTACACTGAATGTAAACAGACTGAATGCTGCAATAAAGAGAGAGCACATGACATCCTGGATCAAAAGACCCAACCCGTCTATATATTGCTCTCAAGAAACACACCTTAGACTCAGAGATATGAACAAACTGAAAATTAAAGGATGGAAGAATATATACCAAGCTGACAACATACAAAGAAGAGCAAGTGTGGCACTAGTAATTGAAATAAAATAGATTTTAATGTAAAATCCACTATGTGGGCAAGGATGGTCACTATTTATTGCTGAAAGTTTCAATACACAAGCAGGACTTAACAATACTAAATATTTATGCACACAATTCCATAGCATCTAAATACATTGAACAAACACTGAACACAACATTGAAAAATGAGACAGATCATTCCAAATTAATAGTTGGAGACTTCAACACTCCCCTTTCAGTAATGGATAGATCATCTAGGAAAAAATCTCAGTAAAGATACAGAAAATCTTACTGCAACAATCAACCAACTTGACCTCATCGACATATACAGATCTTTTCACCTATCAACAAGTAAGCATGCCTTCTCAAACGCACATGAAACATTTTCCAAACTAGACCATATGCTAGGTTATATAACAATTCTCTACAAAATCCAAACCACTGATTTACTGCAAAGCATCTTCTCAAACTACAAAGCCATAAAAATTAAAACCAGTAGCAGAAAAATCATAGGTAGAAATTCAAACTCATGGAAACCAAAACACACTTTGCTCAAAAAGCGGTGAGTTGTAGAAGAAATCAAGGACAAAATAAAGAAATTTATGGAATCAAATGAAAATGAAAACGCATCCTACCAGAATTATGGGATACAGTCAAAGTGGTGCTCAGAGGTCAATTTATCTCCATAATTGCATACATCTGGAAAGCAGAAAGGGCTAAAATTAAAGAATTAACCCTACAGTTTGAACAAGTAAAAAGAGAGCAACAGAGGAACCACTGAGGTGCCAGAAGAAAACAGATCATAAAGGTTGGAGTAGAACTAAATGAATTAGATAATAGAAGACTAATTGAAAAAAACCCCAAAGCTGATTCTTTGAAAAGATCAACAGTGAAGCTTAGATTTCTTCCTTCATTACGATCAGTTGTTGATTCTATGCAACCTCTGGATGGTTGAACACCGACCAATTCTTTTTGCTATGGTAAGTCTGTATATTCCTTCCACCTGCTTTTGATGCTTCCTGTGTCGTTCAATATTTTGCCCATAGAATACTTCCATTTTGCAACTTGAGATTTGAAGCTATTTTTCAGTTCTTTCATTGGAGAAATTTCCAGCATGTTTCTTCCATTTGGTTTTCTTACTCTAGGGCTTTGCACATTTCATTATAATACTTTGTCTTGTCTAGCTACCTTTGTAATTCTCTCTCTGCTCAGCTATTTTACTTCATCACTGCTTCTGAGACAGAACCCCCTCCCCTGCCTCCAGACTAGCTCTGCATTCTTTACCTGGAGGCTTTCTCCCCTACAGTCTTGTATTGCACAATCATTTCCATAGCTGGGCTCTCCCTATACAGCTTTATAATTAAAGCTGTAGTGCCTGTGTGTTGTGATTAACACTGTTGCTGACATAACTTGTATGAGTTCCCTACTTGTAAATCCTTTTAAAAGTAACCTATCTGTCTGCCCGTGGTATGCAACCTTGGAAGCAATAAACACCAGTTGAATTCACTTCCTTGTGCATAGAAATAAAGGTGCCATAGTGTTCTCTTACTTCAATCTCTTACTTATTGGCCAACACAAGTCATGTTATCTAAGAACCTAAGGTTTCCTCCTGGTAGCATTTCTGTTTGCTTTTGCTACTAGCTGTTCAAGAGCAAGTTCTAAGTCTTTTTCCTTCTTTACTGCCTTTTAAAGATCTTATGCTTTCTTCACATATGATGCTTGATGCCTTCCCACAGTCATCTAGTCTTTGATCAGTAGTGCTCAATGCACTGAATCTACTTTTGAGATGGTTTCCAAATTCAGGTGGAATGTATTGTTGTTGTTGTGTAAGGTGCTGTGGAGTCAGTTCCAACAACAGAACAAAACACCGCCCAGTACTATGCCGTCTTCACGATCATGGTTATGCTTGAGTCCACTGTTGTGGCTACTATGTCAGTCTGTCCCATTGAGGGTCTTCTTCTTTTTCACTGACCCTCTGCTGTACCAAGCTTGATGTTTTTATCCAGAGACTGACTCCTTCTGAGAATATGTCCAAAGTATTTGAGACATAGTCTTGCCATCCCTGCTTCTAAGGAGAATTCTGGTTGTACTTCTTTCAAGACACACTTGTTTGTTCCTTTGGCAGTCCACGATATAGTCAATATTCAATGTTCTTCTCCAATACCACAATTCAAAGGTGTCAATTCTTGAGTTTCATTATTAACCATCCAGCTTTCTCATGCATATGAGGTTTGGTTCAGGTGCACCTTAGTGTTGAAGTGACATCTTTGCTTTTCAACACTTTAAAGATGTCTTTTCCAGCACATTTGCTCAATGCAATATGCTGTTTGATTTCCTGACTGCTGTTTCTATGGATGTTGATTGTGGACTCAAGGAAAATGAAATCCTTGACAGCTTCGATCATTATCATGATATTGCTTATTAGTCCAGTTGTGAGAATTTTTTGTTTTATTTATATTGAGGTACAAGCCACACTGAATTCTGTGGTCTTTGATCTTCAGTAGTAAGTGCTTCAAATCCTCTTCACTTTCTGCAAGCTAGGTTGTGTTATCAGCATAACGCCAGTTGTTAATGAGTCTTCCTCCAATCCTGGCACCCCATTCTTCTTCATGTAATTCACGATCTCAGATTCTTTGCTCAGCATACCGATTGAGTAGGTATGATGAAAGGACAAATACTGACACACATCATTCCTGAATGTAACCCATGCAGTATTCCCCAGTTCTGTTTGAGTGACTGCCTCTTGAGCTATGTACAGTTTTCTCATGAGCATAATTAAGTGTTCTGGAATTCCAGTTCTTCGCAGTATTACCCATAATTTGTTATGATCCACACACTCAAATGACCTTGGGTAGTCAATAAAACACAAATGAATATCTTTCTTGTATTGTAACTTTCAGCAAAGATTTTTGAGACATCAGCAAATGTATCCTTGGTTCCATATACTCTTCTGAATATGCCTCGAATTTCTGACAATTCCTTGTCAGTATACTGCTGCAACTGCTTTTCAATGATCTTCAGTAAAATTCACATGGCATATACTCAAGGTCATACATAGACTTGTAATTTTCTTTAGTTTCTACTTGAACTTCTATATGAGCAGTTGATGGTGTCTTCTGTAGTCAGCCCCTGGCCTTGTTTTGACTGATGATGCCAAGGTTTTCCGTTGTCGTTTTTCAGATGTAGTCATTTTGATTACTCTGTATTCCATTTGATTATATTAACCAAATTAAAGTTCTGGATTCTGTTGGATTGCACTTCCTTGGAATAAGCATAAATATGGATCTCTTCCTGTTAGTTGGCCAGGTAGCTGTCTTCCAAATTTCTTGGCACAGGCAAGTAAGCACTTTCAGTGCTGTATCTATTAGTTGAAATATTTTGGTTGGCCTTCCTTTAAGTCCTGGAGCCTTGTTTTTCACCAATGCTTTCAGTGCAACATAGACTTCTTCCTTCGGTATCATAGGTTCCTGATCATATACTGTCTGCAGAAATGGTTGAACATTGACCAACTCTTTTTGGAACAGTGACTCTGTATTCCTTCCATCTTCCTTTGATACTTACTGCATTGTTTAATATTTTCCCGCACAAAATCCTTCAGCTTAAGAAATGTCCAGTGCGTTTTTCTCTTTTGATTTTCTATTTCCAGGACTTTGTACATGTGAATATAACACTTTATTCTGTCTTCTCAAGCTTTCTTTTGAAATTTCCTGTTCAGTTCTTTTACTTCATCATTTCTTCTATTTGCTTTAGCTACTTTGTGTTCAAGAGTAAGTTTCTGAGTCCCTTTTGACATCTGTTTTGTTCTTTTCTTTCTTTCCTATCTTTTGAATGACCTCTTGCTTTCTTCATATATGCTGTCCTTACTGTCATTTCACAGCAGGTTTGTTCTTTGGTCATTAGAGTTCAATGGATCAAATCTATTCTTGAGATGGTCTGTAAATTCAGGTGGGATATACTGAAGCCCATACTTTGGCTCCTGTCAACTTGTTATAATTTTCTTTAGTTTTTATTTGACCTTGCATATGAGCAATTGATGGTCAGTTCTACAGTCAGTCCCTGGCCTTAATCTGACTAATGATATTGAGCTTTTCTATCATCTCTTTTTTTAGATGTAGTTGTTTTGATTCCTCTATATTCTGTCTGGCAAGGTCCATAAATATAGTTTATGTTTAAGTAGGTAAAAAACTATTTGCAATGAAGAAGTTATTGACTTTACAAAATGCTATCATACTAACTCTGGCATTATTTGTATCATTAAAGTCATATTCTTCAACTACTGATCCCCTTTTTCATTCCAGTCACCAGTAATTATCAATGCACCCTAACTGCATGTTTGATCAATTTCAGAGTGTGTAAGTTTGTAAAAATATTCTATTTCCACATTTTTGGCAACAGTTCATACATAAATTTAAAAAATAGCCTCATTAACTAGCCTTCCTTGTAGGCAGATAGATTTTATCATATCACTGACAGAACTGTACTTCAAGTAAGATTGGAAAACTCCATTGGTCTTCAATTAGTCATTTCCAGTGTGGTTGACCATATGATTATCTGATTTAAAACAGCCAATATCAATTCATTTCTGCTAACTAATACCTAGGATATCTATCTTTATGTGTTCCATTTTATTTTTTATGATTTCTAATTGTCTTAGATTCATACTTTGTAATTGCAGATTCTGACTATTAATAGATGTTTGTAGCTGTTTCTTCTTGTTTTGTATCATGCATCATCTGCAAATAAAGGTCTCCAAAGCTTGACTCCATCCATGTCACTAAGGTTGACTCCACTTCGAGGAGCCAGCTCATCCCCAATCATACTTTGTACGCCTTCCATCCTGAGTGGTTCATCATAGTGCACCATATAAATAACTCTTTGCTATTTCATAAAGTTTTCACTGGTTAGTTCTTTCAGAAGTAGGCTGTCAGAGCCTTCTTCCTAGTCTTTCTCATTCTGGAAGCTCTGCTGAAATCTGTCCTTTAATGGTGACCCTGTTGGTATTTGAAATATTGGTGACAAAACTTCCAGTACGACAGGAACATGAAAGCCACCACAGTTTGACAAACTGTTGGAAATGTGTTGGTGTGACCAATGAAACAGCAAGGAAGAGTTGGCTGGTACCTTCTTGAAGATTCCTTATGTCTTAGTCATCTAGTGCTGCTATAACAGAAATACCGCAAGTGGATGGGTTTAACAAAGAGAAATTAATTTTCTCACATTCTATTAGTCTGGAAGTCCAAATTCAAGGTGTTAGCTCTAGAGGAAGGCTTCTTCTCTCTGTTGGCTCTGGAGGAAGATCCTTGTTATATATCTTACAGGAACCTTGAGTCCAAAGGACACACTGTGCTCCTGGCACTGCTTTCTTGTTGATATGAGGTTCTCAACTGTCTGCTTGCTTATCTCTCTTTTTATGTCTTGTAAGATAAAGGGTGGTATAGAACACTAGGGAAACTTCCTTTACATTGAAAAAGGTATGTTACCTTAGTAAGCATGTTATGATCCCGCCCTAATCCTCTTTAACATAAAATTAAAATACAAAATTGGAGGACCACCATGCAATACTGGGAATCACGGCCTAACCAAGTTGATACATATTTGGGGGGTCATGATTCAATCCATGCATCTTACTTTCTAAAACAACAGCTTCTTTCTCTCTCACTGTATGTTGTGTATCTTCAATGTCTCCTGCAGCAATCTTAAAACCACAAAGAGATTACTATTCAGTAGACACAGAGTAATGCTTTAAAGCATAGGAGGAAAATGAATGCCTTGCAAAAATTTCCAATACATGGAAAAATGTTCCTGAGGAGATCTAAATGATAGACACTCTTCAAAGAGTATGCATAACACCTTCAAAGAGACAGAGGAAAGGATAACAGTAGGTGCAAACAGTAAAATGCCATGAGACAACTCCAGCAGCTGGCAATTATGAATCAAGAGGAAGTAGATATGAAAAGTGACTGATAAGGACTCAGATGAACAACTTAATTCCTAGGGTAAACCCTAAAGTAGACCCAATCAAAGAGCAAATTAGTGATATGGAAGACTGTTCCAAGGAGTCAATGGTAACAGGACAAACAGACAAAGAAATGAAAACTGCGAGAGACCTTAAACAAATTGGAGAATAAAATAAGATACTAAAACATGCATCTACTAGGAGGCCTAGAATTAATGAATACCAGAAAGACCAGAGTAAGCAGGCAGTGTATAATGGCTAGCAATTTTCTAAAACTGAAGAAAGACTTGGCTTTCCTAAAGTAGAAAGACAAGTCTGAGCAGCAAAGAGGAGAAATAAAAATAAGTCTGTAGTTCATGCATTGTGGTTAAATTACAGAACATCAAAGAAAAGGAAAAATATAAATGGTACCAAAAAGATGATCTACAAGAGAATGAAAATTAGACTGGCAGCTGATTTTTCAACACTAAAATAGATGGTGATAAGTCCACAGTTCCAAAAAGGGAAGGGAATATGACTTTCAGCACAGAATTCTGTAACCAGTCACCACTAAGACTGTATGCAAAATAAAAAATTCAGACTTATAAAGACTAAACAGTTCACCACACACGCTTCTAAAGAACTACTGAATCTGTGATTCTCAACCTTAGGGGCCCATTAAAATCACTTGGGTGAACACTGAAGCATCACAGTGCCTGGGCCAAATCCTAGACCCAGGCATCTGTTCCCTTTTCGCTCTCCAGGTGACTTCAGTGCTCAGCCAGGTTGAAACATAGCTTGTTACCTAAGTATCAGGAAGAGGAAAAACAAATTCAGAGTAGGTTACCTACAGCATGCAAATCATTAAACCATGTTAGTTAATAATACAGTTAGCTACTGTTTTTAAAAAGAAAAATATATCCTTTGTGGAAACATTTCAATGTTTCAGGTGAAGTAGATTTTGGTCAATTAGAATCTGACAGGCGCTTTCTGTCCCAAGTTAATTTTCTCAATCATTTGGAGAATAAAGGTCAGCTCAGTGCTGCGGTTCTATGAAGGCAGTGGTTCTTAATCTTAACCAAGACTGAGTACATCTGAGGAATTATTTAAACATACCAAGGCCTGAGATGTACTCCTGGAGTTGCTGATTTAACAGGTAAGAGTAAAGCTCCATGGACAGGACTGAAAATCTCCCCAGGTGAGGTGCAGTTTGAGTACCACTGCTTTGGATATTCCCTGGGCCAAAGACACCAGAAAAAAGAGAGAGAGAGAGAGAAGATTAAGTATTGAATTTCATTCTGGAAATTGCCTAGAAATAACAAGTGGCAGGGTCCTTGAGAAGGTACAAATATAGCTTGTTTTCACACTTAGGTAAAGAGTCTATGCATTAACCAAATTAATGTTTTTCTGGGCAACTTGGAAATATTTAGAGAGTTGGTTGATATTTAAAGAACTACCTTTTTATATTTCTCTTTGGCATACTTCTGCTTTTCACCTCTAGTACCTCACTGCAGTCAGATCCTTAGAGGGTAGTAGTGACCTGACAATCTTATCTGTATTTTTATTTGGAGGACTTTGGATAAATCTGTTTAGCATTTGGTGGAGCAACTTCCTTAATAGGAAAGTGGAGAGACCTGGGCAAGCCCTCAGGTTTGCAAGGTTATAAAATAATTTGATACTGAACTGTTGGTAAAACCCTGGATGGTGACTGGAAAACAAGGGATTAAGTGAGACATTGTAGGAAGCTAGTGCCCTTTGTCAAAAAATTTCACTTTATTTCAGCAAACATTTAAACTTTATATGCTGAATTCCTACCAGTCTTGGTGTCGTGACATAAATGGGACTATCTCTGCTCTAGAGCTCCAATTCTGTGTTAAATGTTCTCAGGACAAGAGTAACAAACTTAAATTCCTAAGGAGCCATATCACAGAAGTCTAGAAAATAAGCTAATTTGAAGGGCATTATTTATATGGGCATTCAAATCAAATTTGTTTTGGGTTGTATGGTTAATTCAACAGTAAAATGTCAATAGAATTTTTGGTCTAAAATTATGATTTACATTGACTAGAGACCTTGAGAACCAGGGGCTAAATATATACCGGTCCTGGACTTCCAGGACCCCTGGACCATGAGCCACCCCATGCTGGATAAACTAGGAGACAAAGCTAACTGGCCCCAGGTGACCTCCTCAGATGGGCCACAGAGCTGTTTCCAGAGTCAACCAAGAGCAAAGGAGAGGTTGGAGAAGAGGAAGCGGCAGAGACAGAAGAAGGGAATGATGGGTGGCTGCTGGTGGGGCCCTGTGAAGTGGTCTGAAGAACTGCCTTTTCTACTGTCTCTTACTAAGACTGTGGCTCAGATATTTTACCTGAAAATTTAGGCTTGCTGTTGTAGCTTCCTCAGTGACTGTTTTGTTTGTATCTAGTGGACCTGGAGCAAGCCTGTGGGACAGGCAGAGTAGGAGCAAGGGTGGATACACAGTCGGCCACCCAGGCCATGAAGATGGGTGGGATCACTAAGTGAGAGAGTCTCAGGAAGAAAACAGCGAGGCTCAGGAGGAGGAGTGGGTGTTCCCAGAGCAAGAAAAGACACAAGAGGCCAAAAAGTTCAAGAAGGGATATACGTGCAGGAAGGTAAGCACTGTTGCAGGCCTGCAGAGAATGAGAACCAGGACGTCATGGATGATCTTAGAGCAGTTTCCATAGAGTTCTGCGAGGAAGCCCGATTTCAAGACATGACAGAGTAGAAAGATGATGAGAGGTGGAGGTATCAGAGTGCCGTTTGAGAAGTTTGACAAGAAAGAAGGGAGAGATGAGCTCATACTATAATTGGAGAGAACCAGTTTTATAACTGGAGTTTTATATTTGTCGTATCACAACTGGAGTTTACAACGTGGAACACGGGGGAAATGGAAAGAACAGGTCAGAGAAAAGCCTCAAAGATGGAGTGCCTTGTAGGTAATGAGAACTTTCTTCCAAGGTGGGAAGAGGAAAAGGAGAATGAGAGATGCTGAGAAGGTCTGAGAGAGCCAAGAAAGTTGAGTGCTGACTGATGGCGAAAGGGACAATAGAGACGCTAGTTCCCCTGCTAATACTTGAATGAGACATGCACAGCTCTGTCTCTTTTCCCCTCCTTTTCCTCTCTTCTTGGTTCTTACCTAAAAGTTAAGAATATATGATAATGCCAAATTTTCTTTTTCCATTTTATTTTTCTATAGCTTCCAGAAAGAAGTAGATATTGAATAATGTTCTCTGATATCAGGCTTGGTATCGATTTCCAGCTTGACAATTATGGTTTTCTATTTAGTAAAACTATTAAGAAATTTGGATTTAGGTGTATTCTGGGACTGATTCATGGTCTCCTCTTTAGAAAGTGGCAAGGTAGGGGAAGGCGCATGGGACCAGACTGGGTTCAAATCCTGCGTCTTGCATTTACCAGCGAGGCACCTTGAGCAAGTTACCTATACTGCTCTAAAAGTTAGTTTCTTCCTGAGCAGCATCAGTGTTCTGATATTGCAGGAAATGCTTAGACTTGCACCTGCCCCTTCACTGACATCTTTCTACGTTTGTTTGCAGCCTTTAGCAAACTGCTGAGTTTCCATGGGTGACTGATGCTGCATGTGACTCATTCATTGCTGGAAACCAGAACAAAGTGTAAGTCGCCAAATGCCAGGTTGTTTCCTTGTTGCTATATATATATATACGTATATATATATATGTATATATTTAACCCCACTCTCTTCAAACAGTTTCCATGAGACATTTAATGCAGTGTGTACTTCTTTAGGCACTCACTTCTCTTCTGTTTGTGCCTCCTCTCTCATCATTTACTGTCCCCAGTAACTGGGAGGAAGGCCTGATGCCATCGTAGTTAAGAGCTATAGTGAGCTACAGCTGTTAACTAAAAGGTCGGCAGTATGAATCCACCAGCCACTCCTTGGAAACCCTATGGGGCAGTTCTACTCTGTCCTACAGGATCACTGTTACTGGAATAGATTTGACAGCAGTGAGTTGTTTTGTTTTTTGAGCAGCCTGGAGATGTGTTAGCTGAATTTCTTGGTGCCACAGAGTTGCCTTAGCTCACCACACAACCCATTCTCTTGTAGAATCTTAACTCTACTGTTCATTTCCTCCATTAGTAGGAGTCTTTATTTTAGCCCTTCCACTTAATTCTTCCCTAGAGCTTCTGACGTTATCATTCAAGCGTCAGCACTGAGGCCTACAGATTTATATTTTACAAGAGTGTTAAAAACCAAACACATCAGTTACTATTGGTTTTCTATGGCTGATTTTTCTGACGTCAGTCTTTCTTCTGAGGCACCTTTAGTGGGTTCAGACCGCCAACCTTTTAGTTAGTAGTCAAGTATTTAAACATTTGTGCCATCCAAGGACTGCAGAGAAGTGTGAGTGTCTAATAGAGCATTTTGAAGAACTGTCAATGCATCTTTAAAATTATGCGTATGAAAGAAGGTTGTGTTTCAAATTAGTGAGCAGAATTCACTGCTTGTCTTCCTCAAATGGCATAAGATTCAGCTCAGCTTAAATTGTGTGTTTCTGCAGAAGGACCTGTTAACTTGCACTTCTGAAAAAGATGCTATTTATTAATGTTGTAGCCTAACAAAAATGATCATCACAATCCTACAAGAACTAATAATAACAATTGATTTTAGGTTGATTTCTGAATCTAATGTTTAAACTTGTGTACTCCAAGCCTGTCACCACTGAATCCATTTTGACAGATGGCAATCCCGTGCATTACAGAGTAGAACTGAGTTCTACAGGATTTTCTTTGCTGCAGTCTTCATAGAAGCAGACAGCTGGTCTTTCTTCTGAGATGCCTCTGGGTGGGCTCGAACCACCAACATTTCAGTTAGTAGCTGAGAACAAAATGTTCACACCATGAAAGGACTTCTAAGACATACGATGAAAGGAAAAAAAAAAATTAAACAGTAGCAATAATTGCAAATGTAAAAAAGAACCTTTGAGTTTGAGCATGTCCACGTTTTGTTAAAACCCTTCAGTGGTTGAGAAGGATAAAACCTCTAACTTAGCCAGTCCGGTCTGACCTCAACCTCCCCTCCAACCTGGCTGGCACTCTGCCCTCCCTGGCTCTCCCTCTGCAGGCACACCGGCTGCTTCAGGCTGGAGAACCAGGTGTTCTTTCCACATGCTGCTCCTTCTATCCACTGCTCTTCCCTTCTTGTTTCCTGGTTAATTAACTAACCAATTACCCTTGAGTTGATCTTAACTCAAGATAATCCTTTGAGTGTCAGAGTGGAACTGTGCTCCATAGGGTTTTCAGTTGTTGATTTTTTTGGAAATAGATCACCAGGCCTTTCTTCAAAGTGCTTCTGGGTGGAGTAGATCCTTCAACCTTTTAGGTGGCAGCTGAGCTCTGGCCTCAAAGCCTCACTTCCTCAGTGACGCTTATCCTGCCCTCCCCGATGGGGTCAAATTCCCAGAGTTTATGCTTTTGTAGCATCCAACACACTAGGTAGGCCACAGATCATTGGACAGCTGTGTGGTGCCTCCAGGGGTCAGTCTGGTGCTGACTGGACACTGCTCCTGGGTAGGTGAGCCTGATGTGACCCTGTAGGTGACTTTGTGCTAACGGAAGGAGTCTCAGTTGTAAGTGCTTTTCAGGTTTATCACAGTGAATTTATACTACAATTCTGTTCAGGAGGTGCCACCATTGCCCTGCTTTAAACATGAGGAAACTAAAGTGTGGCAAGATTAATATCTCATCCAAAGGCCACCACTAATAAATGGTAGAATCCAAATTCCAAAACTCAGCTCTTACTCATTGCATTGAAAATCCTCTAACTTCTTAAGTCAGCTCTGACTTTGGCTGAGTTATGCAGACAGTTGCCATGTGATGGACTTCCCTGGGGTCCCTAGCCCAGGTCCGTAAGCCAAAGGACACAGGGGCAACCTGCAAGGTTATTCCTGGGAATGGAATTGTCTTCAGTTCCCTTCTCAGTTATCTGCGTGGGGCTGTCAGAGAGGATGAGGTGGGAGGGCCAGCTGCCGGGACCCCATCTGAAGAAGCTCTACAGAGGGAGGGGGAACGAAGACATCGTTGCCCTAAATATGCAAACACAAACCAAGTTCTGTGTCTCTGCTAGAGAACAGCCAGGATATGAGACGGGGTTCTGTCTGCTTCTCCTGCTGAACTGAATGAATCAATTTTACCATCCTTATCAATAGTGGTTTTTAGATATTTATTTCTGTGCTTAACAGGACTGTGTAACATATCACAGCCCTTATCAGTCTTTTACACTTGAGGGAGAATTAGTACTGACTGACTCCTTTTCTGACCTCTGAAAGCTGGTTGTAAGGAAAGGAGAGGAATGTACAGAAGCACCTGGATGCCATAAAGCCCAAGGAGTTCAAGTGCCGAAAGGGAATAGAGGGCCTGAAAGTCAATCTTTGTCCATTTTTCAACTTTTACTAAATCAGTCAAGGATTTTATGCCACCTGGTATAGAAGAACCATCAAGAGCAGGAACTCATAAAAGGGACAAGGCCTGGCTTTCATGTCAGCTCTCTTCTGTGCACACTTCCTGCTAGGACAGACAACATGTGGTCATGATCCCAATCTATGGGGTAGGCCCTACTGAGCACTCAAAGAGGTTGCATGGGTGCCGAGATTCTACTCTCAGTCCCTCCCCAAAGGTGGAAGGACACTTGGGCTGCAGTTTGAGCCCACTCTGGTTCTTGATCTTATTCCCTGTCTTACTCTCTTAGTGCTAGTATAACAGAAATATCACAAGCGGGTAGCGTTAACGAACAGAAATTTATTTTCTCAGGAGGCGAGAAGTCCAAATTCAGGGCGCCGGTTCTGGGGGAAGGCTTCCTGTCAGTTCTGGAGAAAGATTCTTATTTCAGCTTCTGTAGTCCAGGATCCTTTGGTCCTTGGCGATCTCCAGGTGGCATCTATTTTCCCCCAGTTTGCACTTGCTTGTCTGTGTCTATGCTGCTCCTTGTAAGTTAGAAGTGATATTGTTTTGTTAGGTTCTGTTAAGTTGGTTTCAACTCATGGTGACCCTATGTACAACAGAATAAAGTACTCTCCAGCACTGTACCAACATCACAACCATTGTTACATTTGAGCCCATTGTTGAAGCCGCTGTGTCAATACATCTCTTTGAGGACTTTCTTTTTCTTGCTGACCACCGCTTTACCAAGCATAATGTTCTCCAGGAGGTTGTCCCTCTGGATGCCATGTCCTTAGTATGTGAGAAAATGTATCCTCATCCTAGCTTCTAACAGTCAGCTCTACTTCTTTCAAGACAGATGTGTTCATTCTGCTGGTGGCTCACAGTATATTTAATATTCTTCATCAATGCTGTAATTCAAAGACGTCTACTATTCTTTGTTCTTCCTTATTCATTGCTCAGCTTTTGAATGCATGTGAGGTCATTGAAAACACCATGACTTGGACCAGGTGCATCTGAGTCCTTAATGGTATCTTTGCTTTTTAAGACTTTAAACAGATCTTTTTGCAGCAAATTTTCCCAATGCAATGTATCATTTGATTTCTTGACTGCTGTTTCCAAGGGAGTTGATTGTGGACCCAAGTAAAATGAAATCCTTAACAATGTCAATATTTTCTCCATTTATTATGATGTTTCTTGTTGGTCCAGTTGTAAGGTGTTTTGTTTTCTTTATGTTGAAGTGTAATCTGTACAGAAGGCTGTGGTCTTTGATCTTCATCAGTAAGTGCTTCACGTCCTCTTCATTTTCAGCAAGCAAGGTTGTGTTATCTGCATATAACGGGTTGTTAAGGAGTCTTCTTAGGGTTAAAAAATGTTTTGTTTTGTTTTTTTAAGGAGCATTCCTCCTATCCTGATGCCTTGTTCTTCTTCAGATAGTCTAGTTTCTCAGGTTATTTGCTCAGTGTACAGATTGAATAAGTGTGGTAAAAGCATAGAACCCTGAATCACACCTTTCCTGACTTTAAACCATGTAGCATTCTCTTGTTCTATTTGATTAACTGCCTCTTGATCCACATACAGTTTCCTCAAGAACACAATTTAGTATTCTGAAATTCTCATTCTCTACAATGCTTTCTTTAGCGTATTATGATCCATACAGTTGAAAGCCTTTGCATAATCAATAAAACACAGGTCAACAACTCCTCAATATTGCCCTTTTCAGCTAAGATCCATCTCACATCAGCAGCAATATCCCTTGTTCCATATCCTCTTCTGAACCTGGCTTGAATTTCTGGCAGTTTCCTGTTGATGCCCTGCTGCAACCACTTCTGAACGATCTTCAGCAACTTGTGTTGTTGCTGAGCGGAAACCCCATGCTGGGCTTGGCAGTGACTCAGCTGAGCAACAAATGAGAGACTGAGATGGGAGGGTAGAAAGGTGTCTTTATTTTGCCGTTCAAGACAAGGAACAATCAGGGCTGCTGCCAAGACTACTCAGCAAGGGCTAGGAGTAAGATTTCTTTAGGGTGGTTACAAGTAGGAATTTCATGCAAGTTACACAAGCAACATTCTCAGTCATACTGCTGAGGCACAATTGGGCTTACATATAACTTCATACATCACATGTTCAGAAAAATAGCTATTAAACTCCACGCAGAAATGAGAAAGTTACTATGGACAGAGTATTTAATGAGCTAAAAGGTTATCCTGAATGTCAGTGTTTTAGTTTTCTAGTACTACTTTGGACATGTTGTCAGGAGGGATCAGTCCCTCAAGAAAGGACATAATGCTTGGTAGAGTGGAGGGTCAGCGAAAAAAAGGAAGACCCTTATGAGATGGACTGACACAGTGGCCGCAACAATGGGCTTAGGCGTAATCATGATCGTGGACGTAGCACAAGACTGGGCAGTGTTTCGTTCCATTGTACATAGGGTTGCTACGAGTCAGAAGCGACTCGACAGCACCTAACAATAGTGCTGCTTTAACAGAAACACCGCAAGTAGGTGGCTTTACAAAGAGAAATTTCATTTGCCACAGTCCGGTAAGCTAAAAGAACAAATCCAGGATGTTAGCTCCAGGGGAAGACTGTCTCTGCTGGCACTGGGGGGAGGTCCTTGTCATCAATCTTCCCCTAGAGTGGAAGTTTTAGAAGTGCTGAGACCTTGGTAGTCTAAAAGGAACACACTGAGCTCCAAGTGTCGCTTTCTTGGTGAAATGAAGTCCCCAGATGCCTCTGCCAGCTCCTTTCCTTAAGAGACAGCCTCAGCGTGAAAAACAGACTTACACATTGAATCTTGCTCTGCCAACACAGCTGCTGTCCATCCACCCTCATTAATATCACAGAGGCAGGGATTCCAACACGGAGGAACATCACACAATACCAGGAATTATGGCACAGCCAAATTGTTACAGACTTTTTATGGAGCACAAAGAAATGAGAATTCACATGTAAACTACAGGGTGTGCCAAGCAAAGGAACCAGAATTGTAATGTAAAGCTACAGGCCATGCTAAGCAAGCTGCTTGAGGCAGTGGAATTTTCTGCAGCCTGGAGACCTCTGTCTTAGTGTGTGATAGTCATGATGATAATAATAACATACCAAACCCATTGCCTTCTAGTTGATTCTGACTCATAGTGACACTTTATAGGACAGAATAGAACTGCTCCATAGAGGTTTTTTTTCAGCTTTATTGTGATTAAGAACAATTTAACAATCTGTATCAATTTGCCATATAACACCTAGAGATCTCACCTGTATTCTAATTGCTTCCCCCCTCTCCTCTCTGTGACAGCATACTTCCCCCTTTCACCTGCAATTTCCTGTGACCCTTTGACCAAGATCTGACACCCTTATCATCTTGGCTGTGCCTGGGAACCCCTAGAATAGCCCTGTGTACATATTAAAGTCCAAACGTCTGTTCATCACCATCCTCACTCCTTGTTTCGTATAGTTCGGTTCAGTCATTGTCAGGAGAGCTGGCTGTGGTGTCGGATGCAGTTTAGGGCTAGGGTGTCTGGGGCCATGCTCCCAGGGGGGCCTCCAGTCTGACGGACCATGCAATATGGTCTGTTTGTAGAGTTCTAGCTCTGCCCTATAATTTTTCTCCCACTGTGTCCAGGGTTCCATACCATGTACCACTCTTTGGGAAGTTATTGGTGGTGGCCAGGCACCATCTAGTTCTTCTGGTCTCTTGCTGAAGCTGACACTGGTTCATATGTCCTTGTCCATCTGATGGGTTTAGGTTTTCCTCCTATCCTTGCTGTCCACTGTTTAGCTCTGTTCTAGGCAGATTGGGACCAGCTGATGTTACTTAGATGGCAACTTGGTAGCTTTTAAGACCCCAGATGCCACTCACCTGGGTGGTATGCAGAGCATTTTCTCAAGAGAAAAATAAAAGGAAAGCTTGGGTATGCCAGTCAGTCTGGATGTCACCTGAAAGTGTGCCCCTCCAACCCCAGACCCTACTACTCTATGTTTCCGAAAAGGTGGGCTGCGTTTAGGGAACAGTTCAGTTTTGACCCTATAGAGTTTCTGGAGAGCCTGGTGGATTTCAACTGCTGACTTTCTGGATAGCAGACATAATTCTTAACCACTATGCCATTAGGGCTACCTTAAGGCTAATATTCACTGCTTCCTGCATGCTGTTGGACCACCTTTCTTGGAATGGCACGGATTTGGAGCTTTTCTGGTCAGTTGGCCAGGTAGCTGTCTTCCAGATTTCTTGGCATGGATGACTGAGAGCTTCTAGCATTGCATCCATTTGCTGAAACATCTCGCTTGCAATTGATATTCTGTCAATTCCCATAGCTTTGTTTCTCACCAGTACCTTCAGTGTAGCTTGGATGTCTTCCTTTATCACCATTGGTTCTTCTTCTGCTTCTTTTTAACATTTTATTGTGCTTAAGTTAAAGTTTACAAACTGAATCACTTTGCCATATAAACACCAAACACATGCCGCTATACAACTCTAACTGCGGTTTCCTACCACCTCCCTGAGACAACACACTCCTCCTTTTCACCCTGCACTTCCCATACACATTCAGTCAGCTCCTGTCCACCTCTGCCCTCTTACGTTGTCTTTCCGAAGGAGCTGCTCAGGCAGCCTTATGTATGTGCTTAAGCCAAGAAGCATATTCTTCACCAGCATCAGTCTGTGTGTTACAGTCTAGTCCAATCTTTGTCTCAAGAGTTGGCTTCAGTACTGGTTTCCGCTTTGGGCTAAAAGAGTCCAGGAGCCATGTCCACAGGGGACCCTCCAGTCTAATTGATCATCAAGTGTGTTCTTTAATAGAGTTTTAGTTCTGCACACCTATTAATACCATCGGTTCTTGATCATATGCTACCTGAAATGGTTGAACGTTAGCTAGTTCTTTTTTGGAAAACTGACTCTGTATTCCTTCCACCTTCTTTTATGCTTTCTGTGTTGTTCATTGTCTATACAATCTTTTGATTGTCTATACAATCTTTTGATACTGCAACTCAAGGCTTGAAATTTTTTCAGTTCTTTAAGCTTGAGAAATGCAGAGTGTGTTCTTGCCTCCACTCTTTACACGTTACCTTGTAATACTTTACTTTTTCTTGTGTCACCTAGTGAAACCCTTTGTTCAATAATTTTAACTTCATCACTTCTTCTCTTCACTTTAGTTTACATTCAAGAGCTAGTTTCAGAATCTCTTCTGACATCCATTCTGGTATTTTCTTTCTTTCCTGTCTTTCTAATGACAGGAAAGAAACTACATTGATAAGATCTCATTAACATAACAAAGTAGGATTCCAACACATATTTTGCATGGGCACAATCTATAACGCTCCAATGACCTGTTTCCTTTTAACAAAGTGACAAAGGTATCAGACTGAAACCTCAGTGGGTCA
The DNA here is from genome assembly GCA_028571685.1 of Heterohyrax brucei. Taxonomy (NCBI): domain Eukaryota; kingdom Metazoa; phylum Chordata; class Mammalia; order Hyracoidea; family Procaviidae; genus Heterohyrax; species Heterohyrax brucei. The sequence goes on along the minus strand of CM053157.1, from coordinate 32,972,948 downwards.
TTCAATTATTCAGTGGTTGTGTAGGTGGCTGGCATTAGGATGCTGACGTGAGTGACAGGCAGTAGCTCTGTTCGCAAGAACCACCTGTGGGCTTGAGCCCACTTATGGAAAATGTTCCTTTAGGAAGCCACAGTGCAAAGAACACAGTACTGGTTGGTAGGAGGGTTGCTGTGATTCAGAACCACTTCAACCACAGTGGGTTTGGTTTGAGTTTTGCCCCTCCCCTTCACCACCACGAGTGGACCTTGGAAGAAAGGCCTGGAGATCAACTTCCCGAAGATCAGCCACTGAAAGCCCAATGGCGTGCAGTTTTACTGCTACATATCGGGTTGAAATGAGTCAGAATCAGTTGATAGCAACTGGGGTGTTTTTTTGTTTGGCCTTGAGCAGACACGCAAGAGCAGACATTCCCTTAGCTTGTTGGCCTTATTGGTGTACAACAATTAGTCCATATTTGAGTTGTAAACCAGGGTCATAAGCAAGTTGTAAATGCTGATAAGGGCCAGAAAAATCTGGAACAAGAGGAACATTTAAGGAAAAAAATAACAGCCAAGGAGAGAAAAAGAAAAGAGGCTGGATGTGAAGCGGCAGTCCCTGACGGAGGCTGAAGAGAAGCTGTGGAAAGCACAAAGAGGGCACAGCCTGGGCTGGGGTCAGGGGCAGCACTTCTTCCGGGTGAAGCAGAGACAAGGGTGGCAGCACAGGTTTTATGCTGATGGGCCAGAGCCAGCTCCACCAGGCAGTGGAGAGAGACAAGTTACAGGACAGGGGACGTTTGAAAGGAAGAGTCTTGGCTTCACCAGCATCTTCCAGGTGTTTATCAAAATGGCATGAACAAGTCAGTGTCACTTATAACACCACTGGGATTGCAATTTACAAGCCTTTAAAAACACTAGGCTTGTTCCGTAATGTTCCTGTGAGGTAGGTGGAAAGACTTGTATTCATTTTATGGGCTGAGGTAAGCAAACAGATGACTTGACTCTGGTCACAGAGGAAGTCGGCCGCTATGCTGAGATGTTAAACTCCATAATTGCTGGTTCCCAGCCTGGTGGCAAAGTCCACAAGGTAGACAATTTCTGGGGCTGGATGAGGCTTGTCACCACTCCTCCTTAGGGTAAGCCAACCTCTGCAGACCCCACCCTGGGGCCTACCTGAAGCTTGATTCATGGGGTGTGTATGATGAGGAGACACAGAGGGACCAGAGGAGCCCAGAAAAGTAGGGAAGGGGCTACACAGGAGGAGTGAGACTAGTTGGGGAGTGGTGAAGAGGAAAATGCCCAGGGAATATAGAAGGTCCCCTAACTGTAGGGAGGACAGTACTCCAGGTTGGTCCTTGTTCCCCTGCCTCTGAGGTTTATCATCCCAGCACAGGGGAGCTTCTCCAGCCCTGCAGGCATCATCTTAGGGAGATCTCCAAATGTCATTAGATGCCTTCCTTCAAATCAGGCCCAGTGGTAGCTGTAACAATAAAGTGGCAGCAGTCATTCTCATCCTGTTGTCAGTTGTCTTAGAGTTGGCTCTGCCTTATAGTGATCTTGTATATGACGAAACAAAACATTGCCCAGTTCTGCACCATCTTTGTGACCACTGGTATCTCTGAGCCCTCTGGTTTGAGCCGTCTTTCTTTCTATTCTCGTTGTATTTCATCTAAGACTCATTTGTTTGTTCTTCTGGCAGTCCACAGGGTATTCAGTAGGTCTTCTCCAACACCACAGCTGAAACACATCAAGTCTTCTGTCTTCCTTTTTCATTATCTAGCTTCACAAGCATATCAGGTGATTCAAAAGAACGTGGTTTGCATCAGAGGACTTTTTGTCACCAAACTGACATCTTTGCTTTTTAAAACTTTCAAACTCTTATCCTGAAGTCGTCGTGGCTGAGCCAGTTCCAACCAACAGAGGTTTTAAAGGTGGATGATGAATATGTTGTGAGTACGGGTTGGTTCAGTCATTTCAAAGTTACAGCAAACTTACGTAACATTAAAAGGCAAATGTATCATGGGTCTGCCAGAAGAACAAACAAATCTGTTTTGGAAGGACATAACCAGAATGCTCCTTTAGAGGTGAAGACAGTGAGGCTTCATCTCACATACTCATGCTTGGTAAAGTGGATGGTCAGCGAAAAGAGTAAGACCCTCAGTGTGGTAGACAGACCCACTGGCTGCAACAAAGGGCTCAACTGTAGCAACGTTTGTGAGGATGGTGCAGGATTGGGCAGGGTTTCATTCTGTTGTACATAGCATTGCCGAATTGGAACTGGCTCAATAGCTCCTAACAACAACAAAGGATAAATCTGAGTTGTCCATAAGTCAGACATTCATAACTTGTGGACTGCATAGGCCTCTAGTCTATACTTCCAAATTTGTGCTAATGTGATGACTTAGGTGGGTGCTGGCCAGGCCAGAAAGACCACCTCTCAATATTAGCCAACCTTGAGCCACGGGGAAGAGGGCATGAATTTACTAATAATACCAATGTGGTAAGACTCGAGTGAAGGCTCTGTCACAGTTCCGTGGGTGTCCTGGTTGACAAAAGGCATCAGTGTATGAGGGTAGGTAGTACTTCCCTTTGTGGGCCATGGATACTCCATGTTGGGAAACCCCCCAGATCTTGCCTTTTGTGTCTCTACATTTTCATCCTTTTTGATATAATAAAATAATAACCGTAAGTGTAGTACTGTCCTGCATTCTGTGAGTCACTCCAGTGAATTACCAAACCCGTGGGAGTAGGGAGACAGCAGGTCAGAAGTGAGAAAGCTCAGAGGACTCCCAGCCTTGCAGCTGGTGTCTGAACTCTTGAGCAGATGTGGCATCTGGAGGACTGTACCATCTCACTTGTAAGTTCTAACCCAGCTCTGGGTGGTAAGAATTAGAGGAGGAAGTGCTGCGTGTCCAAATGATATCACAACAGAAGTGTGGAAGAGGTAAAAAGTGGGACTTTTCTATTTTTTTCTCTCACATTCCCATATCCCACTGATAAAATTCCTTTGTTGATTAAGCTATACAAGCAATTCTGTTAGTTACCAGGAACAAAATTCTTAGTGCTATGGATTGCATCGCCTTCATTATTATTTTTTTTTTTACAACATCTGAGGGCTTTAGTCCTAAGAGGTGCTCAATAAATGTGTATTTAATTGAAGAATATTTCTTAAAAGGAAGACCTTCAGAAATTTTTTAATTTTGAGAAAGACATTTATATATTTCCAACACAATTTAAGGAATGCATTTTCAAAACCTAAGTCTGTTCTGTATTTTACATATAGCACCTATGTGCTCACATAAAATACAGGACCAAATTTATATAACTTACACCGCAATGCCAAAGCCAAGTACCATTGAGTCGGATCTGACTCGTGGTGACCCTAGGGCCAGAGTAGAACTGACCCCCAGAGTATTCAAGGAGTGCCTGGTGGATTTGAGCTGCTGACCCTGTGGTTAGCAGTGGTAGCCCTTAACCCACTACACTACCAGTGTTTCCTGGTAGTGTATATATATTCACATATATAATTTACATACCATACAACTCACCCATTTAATGCATATGATAAATATCTTTGCTGAAGATAATTAAAACTTGTTGTAGCAGTGCATCAGCAGGGAACTGCCAGAAATTCAAGCCAGATTCAGAACAGGATATGAAATGAAGGATATCATTTAGATGAATCTTGGCTGAAAGAAGAGAAAACAAGAGAAGTGTTTACCTATGTTTTATTGACTATGCAAAGGCTGTGTGGACCATAACAAATTGTGGATAACATTGTAAATAAAAGGAATTCTATAACACTTAATTGTGCTCATAAGGAATCTGTACACAGGCCAGGAGGTAGTCATTTGAGCAAAATAAAAGGTTTAAAATCTGAAAGGTAGACAGCTGGTCATATTCTTCGAAAAAATCATTTTGATACTCTTGGGACCCATATTTCTGGCTTCTTGGAATTGAGGTGACTCACCCAGGCCACCTGCCTTTAGGTACCCTTTTGAACCTTGGAGGAATGGGGTTCCCTAGAATTACCTTCAGGCCAAATAATAGCTAAGTAAGCAGCTAATCAGAGAGCATGTTGCCTTAGGCTTTGAGTTCTTTAGAACAATTATCTCTGTGCAACCAGCCTTGAGAAGCAGGAATTCTAAAGGTTGGCTAGAGGCTGTTTAGGATTTGTGGCATGTCCTTGGTGACTGTGTCTGTAACCTGCCCTGACAGTGCAATCTGTCTTTTTTTATCTAGTGCTGCTGTAACAGAAATACCACAAGAGGATGGCTTTAACAAAAACAATGCGTTCTCTCGCAGTCTAGGAGGCTAAATGTCTGAATCCAGGGCTAAGCTTTCTCTGGGGGAAAGCTTTCTCCCTCTGTAGGCTCTAGAGGAGGTCCTTGTCTTCAGTCTTTCCCTAGTGCAAGAGCATCTCAGCAAAGGGACCACAGGTCGAAAGGATATTCACCACTCCTAGCTCTGCTTTTGTGGTCATAAGAGAGTCCCTTGTCTTTATGCTCATTTCTCTCTTTTATATCTCAAAATAGGTTGACTCAAAATATGACTTAATTCTGTAGATTGAATGCTGCCTCGTTAATTTAACTCCCTCAAATCCTGCCTCATTAACATCATAGAGGTGGGATTTATAACACTTAGGAAAATCATATCAGATGACAAAATGGTGGACAGTCACACAATAATGGGACTCAGAGGTAGCCAATTTTGAGGGGACATAATTCAAACCATAGCACAATCTCTTGAGAAATTAACATAACAATGATCTATATAACCTACCTTCACTGTCCGCTCTCCAAAGTGCCTTCTCAATATGTTCAGACGACATTGCCAAATTTGATTTGTATCCACTCATAACAAATATATCTGCTACAGAAGATCTCTTCAAAGTGCCACAAAGTAAAGATGTCACTTTGATGACTAGGGTGTGGTAGGTCCAAGCTGTGGTCTCTTCAGTTGCCTCGCATGCATGTGAAAATTGGATAACGAAACAGAAATATTGAAGGAGAATTACCACAATTGAACTGTGGTGTTGGCAAAAAATATTGACTATAGTATGGATTGCCAGAAGGGCAAATGAATTTGTTTTGAAAGAAGTACAGCCGGAATACTCTTCAGAAGTGAGGATGAAGAGATTTCACTTTGCTTACTATCAGAAAACAAAAATTCTGTTAAGCCAGTATTAGAAACTGATTGAAATTTACTTAATATATAATTTCTAAATCAGAGTAACATTTTTACTAGGCAATCAAGAATGTTCCAAAGAGGAAAGAACCTTCAAAGAGTCTTACTGCACCTTATCAACACTGCAAGGAAAAGGGCTGGAACAGAATGGATAAAAACAATTTGTGGTCAGGAAGAATTTCATAGAGCATTGTCCTGAAGAACAATTAATGTAATAACAAGTTGCCCTCGAATATGGAACCCTGTTGATGCAGTGGTAAGGAACTTGGCTTCTAACCAAAAGATTGAAAATTTGAATCTACCAGCTGCCCCTTGGAAACTTTTTTTTTTATTTATTGTGATTGAATGAAAGTGTACAATCCAATATAAATTTGCATGCCCACCTATGTGCAGCTCCCACTGCTCTCCCTGCTTGGTGACAGCACACTCCTCCTATTCTATACATGTCATATTCTACTAATAATCTCATGTCCCCTTCTCTTCACCTTCTCCCTGTTCCCAGTAAGAGGCCAGCAGGACAACATCCTGTAGATGTATAGAATCATAAAGTACACACATGATATGGTCATTCTGTGTTGTCAAGTCCAATCCATTCCTGTCCAAAGAGTGACCTCAGTAAATGATTTATGGACAGGGGCAGCATCAGGACCAGGGGCCATGCTCCCAGGGAAACCCTGAGGCCCGTGGACCATTATTTGCAGTCTTTTAGTGTAGTTCTCAGGGTGCATCCCTTTTCATTCTTGTGTTGCCAATGAGCCTCATCCTTGTGAGCCCCATCATGGCTATCACTGGTGGTGGCTGGACACCACCATCCAGTCACATGTCTATGCCGTCACCCACTCACATGGATCTCTCTGTCTTCTGCGTTCTCTTTTCCTACATGTTGTTTTGGTCCTTGGTAATCATCAGTTCCTGCTGAGTTGGGACTATCTGGTTTGCCTCAGATGGCAGCTTGCCACCTTTTAAGACCCCAGACGCCAGTCACTAATATGGGGTGCAGAAGACTCTTAAAAATACACTAGTTATGTCACTTGGCCTTCTACGTCCCCTGAGAGCATGGTTCCTGGACCCCTGCCCCTGATACTCTGTCCTAGCAATATTGGTTATGATTGGAGGAGTAATCATGTTATGTTAAAGTCCAGTTAAGTTGGTCTACTTTCTAATGTGTGCTGTCATTGATTTTACCCAAACAAATTTCTATGAACTATCTAATCTATAACCCACTCTCTCTCTCTTTCCCTCCACACTCTTGCAGCAATCAAAGAGTCCTTTTTTCTGTATGCGAGTCTGTTTTTAAGTCCTTGTAGTATAGGTCTCATACAATATTTATCCTTTTGCCACTGACTACTTTACTCAACATAATGTCTTCCAATTGAAACCGGGTTATGAGATGCTTCCTAAAATCATCATTGTTCTTTACCATTGCATAGTGTTCCACTGAGTATATAAACCATAGTTTGTTTATCCATTCATCTGTGGTTGGGCATCTGGATATATTCCAACTTTTTGTTATTGTGGACTGCACTGCAATAAACATTCAGGTGCATGTATCTGCTAGTGCGAATATCCTTGATTCTGTAGGATATATTCCAAGCAGCGGAATTACTGGGTCAAATGGCATATCTATTTCCAGCTTTATAAGGAAGCACCAGATTGCTTTCCAAAGAGGTTGTACCATTTAGCAAATCTCACCAACAGTGTAAGAGTTCCAGTTTCTCCACAGCCTTTCCAACATTTGTTGTTTTGTGTTTTTTGGATCATGGTCAACCTTGCTGGGTTCAGATGGTATCTCATTGTAGTTTTGATTTGAATTCCGTTAATAGCTAATGATTGTATTTCCACATGTGTCTTTTTGCTGCCTAGATATCCTCTTCAGAGAAGTGTCTGTCCTTAGCCCATTGCTTAACTGGATTATTTATCTCTTCTTATTGATATTTTGTAGTGCCATCTGGCTATAGATTATGGAGTTCAGATGTTGGTCTAGCGTATAGTTGCCAAATGTTTTTTACCATTCTTAGGTGGTCTTTTAATTCTTTTGATAATGTCTTTGGATGAGCAAAAGGGTTTGATTCTTAATAGTTCCCATTGATCTATTTTCTCTTCTGTTGATCATGCTTCGTTGGACAGATTTTGAAGTCTGCATAAGTTGTGTATCAAAACTTCCATTGTTGATCCTATTTTTTCTTGGATGAGCTTCATCATTTTAGTTTTGATGTTTAGGTTTTTATCCAGTTTGAGTTGATTTTTGTATAATGTGTGAGATGTGGTTCTTGTTTCAGTTTATTGCAGATGGATATCCAATTATGCCAACACCATTTGTTAAAGAGATTGCTTTTACCCCAGTTTAAAGTTTTAGGGTTTTGTTGAATATCAACTGTTCGTAGTAGGATAGTGGCATCTCTGGGATCTCAACTCTGTTCCATTGATCTATGTGTCTCTTTTTGTACCAGTACCAGGCTGTTTTGACAACTGTGGCAGTGTAGTCAGTTCTAAAGTCCAGTAGTGAGAGGCCTTCCAGTGTGTTCTTCTTCAGTAGTGCTTTACTTATCTGGGACTTCTTCCATTTCCATACAAAGTTGGTGATTTGTTTATCCAAATCATTAAAAAATGACACGGGAATTTGTATTGGGATTGCATTGTATAAGTACATTGCTTTGGGTAAAATAGACATTTTCACAATGTTAAGTCTTCCTGTCCATGAGCAAGGTATGTTTCTCAATTTGTGTAAGTCTCTCTTAGTTTCTTGTAGTAAGGTCTTGAAATTCTCTTTGTAAGGGTCTGTTATTTCTCTAGTTAGATTTATTCCTAGGTATTTTATCTTCTTAGGGGCTATAGAAAATGTTGATTTGGCAATCACTTCTTTAATAATCTCATTGTTGGTATAAAAGAATCCTACTGATTTGCTTGTGTTTATCTTGTATCCAGATACTTTGCTGGACTCTTATATCAGTTTGAGTAGTTTGCTTATGGATTCTTTAGGATTCTCTGCATGTACAATCATATCATCTGCAAATAGGGATATTTTTGCTTCTTCTTTCTGGTGCAGATGCTCTTTATTTCTTGGTCTTATCTAGTTGTTCTGGCTAGAACTTCTAGTACAACATTGACTAGGAGAGGTGAGAGTGGGCATCCTTGTCTAGTTCCTGTTCTCAAGGGGAATTGTTTCAGTTTCTCTCCATTCAGGATGATGTAGGCAGTTGGCTTTGTATAAATGGCCCTTATTGCACTGAGAAATTTGCTGTCTATCCCTGTTTTGCTGCAAATTTTCAGCATGAATGATGTTGGACTTTATCAAATGCCTTTTCTGCATCAATTGACAAAATCAAGTGATTCTTGTCTTTTGTCTTATTTATGTGGTTGATCGCAATTGTTTTTCTGATGTTCAATCAGCCTTACATCCCTGGTATCAATCCACCTTGGTCATGATGAATTATTTTTTTGATATGTTGTTGAATTCTATTGGCTAGTACTTTGTTGAAGATTTTTGTATGTAGGTTCATGAGCAATATTGGCCTGTGGTTCTCCTTTTCTGTTGGGTCTTTCCCTGGCTTTGGTATCAGGGCTACGCTGGTTTCATAGAGTGAATTTGGGAGAATTCCATCCCTTTCTATGCTATGAAATAGTCTCAGTAGTTCTAGAGTTAACACTTCCCTAAATGCTTGGTAGAATTCTTCAGTAAAGTCATCTGGGCTAGGGCTTTTTTTTTGGTTGGTAGTTTTTGGATGACTTTTTCAATCTCTTCCTTTATGATAGGTTTATTAAGTTGTTCTGCTTTACCTGATGATAATTTTGGTAGGTGATATGAATCTAAGAATTTGTCCATTTCCTCTAGGTTCTCAAATTTGTTAGACTATAGTCTTTTGTAGCATTCCATTATAATATTTTTTATTTCTGTTGGATCTATTGTGACATCTCCCCTCTCATTTCTTATTTGGGTTATTTGTTTCCTTTCCTATTTTTCTTTAGTAAGTTTACCCAATGGTTTGTCAAATTTTTGATCTTTTCAAAAAACAGCTTTTCGTTTTTTCATTTGTTTTCAATTGTTCTTCTATTCCCTAAGTCATTTGGTTCTGCTCTTATCTTTAGGATCTGTTTTCTTCTGGTGCCTGAGGGGTTCCTCTGTTGCTCTCTTTCTGTTTGTTCAAGCTGTAAAGTGAGTTCTTTCATCCTTCTGGATGCATGCATTTATAGAGATAAACTGACCCCTGATCACTGCTTTGGCTGTATCCCATAGGTTCTAGTAGGAAGTGTTTTCATTCTCATTGGAATCCATATATTTCTTTATTTCATCCTTGACTTCTTCTGTAATCCATGGCTTTTTGAGCAAGATGTTGTCCAGTTTCCACAAGTTCCAATTTCTATCTGTTTTTTCTGCTATTGATTTTGACTTCTATGGCTTTATGGTCTGAGAAGATGCTTCACAAAATCCAGTGGTATGGATTTTGCTGAGATTATCTTTATGTCCTAAGACATGATCTATTCCAGAAAATGTTCAACATGCACTGGAGAAGGTGTAGTTATCTGCTGATCTACTGGAAGTTCTGTATATGTTGTTGAGGTCTAGTTGGTTAAAGGTGGCAATAAGATCTTCTGTGTGTTTAATGAGCTTTTTTCTAGAAGATGTGTCCAGCACTGAGAGTGGAGTCCTGAAAATCTTGCACGATTATTGTGGAGTGATCTATCACATTTTTGAATGTAGTCAGTGTTTCTTTGGTATATTTAAATGTTCTAGTATTGGGTGCATAAATATTTAATATTGTTAAGTCATGCTTGTGTATTGAACCTTTCAGCAAGAAATAGTGTCTGTCCTTGTCCATGATGGTTGATTTTACATTGAACTCTATTTTATCTGAGATTAGTATTGCCACACCTGCTCTTCTTTGTATATTATTAGCTTTGTATATATTCTTCCTTTCTTTAATCTTCAGTTTGTTCATGGCTTTAAGTCTAAGGTATATTGTAAGCAATACATAGACAGGTTGTGTCTTCTGATCTAAGATGCCACTCATTGTCTTGTTACTGGAGTGTTCAGATCATTTACATTGAATGTAATTATCAATAGGTATGCATTTAGTTCTGTCATTGTGGTGTGCTTATTTTTGTGGTGATGTTTTCTCTGTTGCTCTTACTCTTCTGTTCTGGGACACTCTTCTTTATGGGTTGATTTTTTCACCCTTTTCGGTGTTGGTTATGTGTTTGTTGAGACTCATGTATTACATTTCTTCATTTGGTATATAATACCTTCATTGTGTTTTGCAGCTATTCCTGTGATCACCCTTAATGATCTATGTTTAAACCCAATTTTAACTCCTGCAGGTCTTATTAACTTCTTCTCCATCTGGAAGGAATACAACTACTGTAGTACATTCCTCTTTTTAATATGATGGTATCATAGTTTTCATGATATGATCACTGGATCACTCCTTTTAATATATAGCTTTGATTGAGTTTTGTGCCTTCCTTAACTGAGTAGGTTTCTGGATGATGTGTCTTATATTGCCTCCGTAAATATAGTGTTAATGGTTTTGTTCTTCTAAGCCAAGAGCTTCTTCCAGTATTTCTTGTAGCTTTGGTTTTGTTTTTACAAAGTCTCTGAGTTTCTGTTTATCTGCAAATGTCTTAATTTCATTTTCATATTTGAAAGATAGTTTTGGAGGATATATGATTCTTGGTTGGAAATTCTTCTCCTTTAAGGTTTTGAATGTGTCATCCCATTGCCTCCATGCCAGCATTGTTACTGCTGAGAAGTCAGATGAAAGCCTACAGGGTTTCCCTCTGAATGTTAGCTTAGCTTTGAGTCTTGCTGCCTTTAAGAGTTTCTGCTTATGTTTCATTTTGTTAAGCTTGATTATGATAAGTCTTGGAGTCTTTCTTTTGGGATCTATGTTGAATGGCATTAGATATGCATCTTGGATACCTATATTCTCTTCTTTCATGATTTCAGGGAAGTTTTCTGTCAGCAGCTCAATGACAATACTCTCTGTGTTTTCAGGTGTCCATCCCTGTTCAGAAACTTTAATTAATCATAAATTGTTCCTCTTGATAGAATCCCACATGCTTCTTAATGCTTCTTCATTTTTCTTGTTTCTTTTCTCTGATTTCTCCTCATAAAGGCTTGAGCCAATAGATGTCTTCTAAGTCAGAAAGTCTGTTTTCCATTTATTCAATTCTGTTTTCTTGGCTTTGAATTGAATTTCTATTTGTTTGATTTTGTTATTAATCTGTTGGATTTCAGAATACTGGTGTTCCATCAGTTTGAACAACTTGATTAATTTTTCATTTTGCTCTGCTGCATTTTGTATAATGTCTAGGAAGGCCCTATACAATCCTTTCATACTCAACCTCCAATAATTTCAGAAAGGCTTCTTCATCTGGGAAGTTCTTTAGTTCTTTCTTTTGGGGGATTTCTGGAGCCATAGATGAATTTTTCTTTAAGTTTCTGTCCAAAGTTTGTTGCTTTTGGGGCATCTAGAGGTTGTTTAGTTTCTCTGTTGTTACCTTGACAGGATCTAAAGCACCGTCTGATAAGGAAGGTTATCACCAGTCAACTCTATGTACTCCAGTGACTGGGCCCAGTGGAATTTCTGGGGTAGCAGACTCCACCTCCCTGATTGGCAAAGACACAGCCCTACTTATGGAGTCACTGGGGGGCTGTCAGCTGAACCTAAGATGTGGGTCAGTAAAGGCTGGAAGAGATGCTGTCAGGATACACTGCAGTTATTTCTCAGTAGTCTTATGCTGGAAGGTGAAAGCTATGTGACCGTTTGCAAAAGCAGTCAGGCTGTCAGGTGTAAAAACCCCTCTTTCCAGTTTGTAAAGTAAGCACCTCTATATCCAATCCCAGATACTGTAAACTATTTAAAAGTATGAAAAGGCTACTGTTTTCTGCTGCTGAGCCCTACCCAAAAGGTCAATCTGTGCTAAACACGGTTTTTCTGTTGGAAAAGCACTCCCAGGAATGGTACTGCCTCTCAACCTAGGAATTAGCCCCTGCTGAGGCCTCCATTTGGGTCACTCCACCTCCCAATTGAACAAGATGGTGTCTTGCACAAGCTCTCCCACTCACTGTGGGATAGCTGATTCTATGGCGGAGGTTCAGAAAGAGAGGATGGAAGAGCCAAAGTGCAGAGAGTCCAAAGCCGGGCTGGTCCTGTCAGCAGTGCAGCTGAGCTTTGCTGCCAGTGAAGCCCAAGCCCTGCCTGCTGGCTAAGACAGAGAAAAAACGTTATAAGTTACCTTCCTTCCACCAGAGCCAGCATTCAACAAGGGTGAGAGTCAGTGAAAGAGACAAAGTTTCCCATTCAGTGGCATGTAGTCCAAGTTGACAGCCCAGTGTTGCCTCCTAGGGCTCACTGGGTGTCCAGAAGACTCTGTTTAATTACCAGTTCAGGCCTATATTTTCAGAGGGAGTTAAGGAAATGTGTATCTAGTCTGCCATCTTGACTCTGCCCTCTCCTTGGAAACTTTATGGGCCAGTTATACTCTATCTTGTAGGGTTACTAGGAGTCAAAATCTCAATCAACTGGATAGTAATAGACTCAGAGACTTGTTTGGGGGGGACCCTAAAATATAGTTCTACTCTGACCTTTGGAGTAGTTGTAACTACATATGGATAATTCTTTCAAAAGAGCACGATGTTTAAGGAAAATATTCTTTACTAATCAATGTAGGTGACTGATTCAAAGGTAACTTTTGGAAACCAATTCTCTCAAGGCTGAAAGTTCAAAGATCATCTCAGTGTGGGAGTTTGGGTGGATCACCTCAACCTACATGGAACCCAGAAATCAGGATTGCATGAGAATTAGAAATCCATTTCTTACTGTGGCCATACCATCAGGAAAGACCAATTGTTAGAAAAGGACATCATGGTTGATAAAGCAGAAGATCAGTCAAGATGAGGGAACCTTCAGGGAGATGCATTGACACAACAGCCACAACAGTAGACTCAAACATGCCAAAGATTTTTAGGCTGAAATGGAATTGGGCTATGTTTCATTCTGTTATACGAGGACTGCCAATTAAGTTTGAGAACTCTTTCTAGAAAAAGTGCTACATATATCATTGCTGAATATCCCTAGTGTCATCTTTGAAGCACTCCCCTTGGGAAGTTAAGCACTGACGGCAGTGTCTAGTCCACTCTTCAAAGCAATCTGGAACTCTTTTTCTGGAATGGCCATCAGAGCTGTCATAGTACTACCTTTGATGTCCTGAATGTCATCAAAATGTCTTCCTTTTAGTATTTCCTTTATATTTGGGTAAAGAAAAAAGTCATTGGGGACCAGATCAAGTAAGTAGGGAGGGTATTCCAATACAGCTATTTGTTTACTGGTTAAAAAATCCCTCACAGACAGCTCTGTCACTATATGATTAAGTTCATGAACTTGGCACCTTGTGCAATGGCCATTCCAGAAAGAGTTCCAAAATTGCTTTGAAGGGTGGACTAGGCACTGACGTCAGTGCATAGCTTCCTAAGGGTAGTACTTCAAAGGCGACTACAGTGATACTCAGAAAAGAGGTACATGGCACATAGAACAATTAAGTTTACAGACTTAATTGTCATACCTCATATGCATAGTTGCCATGTGTTGGAGCTGACCCAGTGGCAACTAACAACAATTATCATATGCTTTTCTCTTCACCATTATATTCCTTCTTGTGTCAGTCAAATAATGCTCCACAATTTAAATATTTATAGCTGAGTTTATGATCCCTAGATCTTCATTTTAATAAACTCAAACACTAAAGCATTAGTAATGATTCATACAGCAACAGTTGTTTATCTATATTCCTTGCCACCCACTTGAGATTACTGTTCTTAACCTGCATATCTCCAAACAAAAGGAAGTAGAGTTTTTCACTCCAAACAAGAGGAAGTGTGGCTATTAATTCTAAACAAGAAAAATACATAGACAGATGGTTGGATCTGTACAGACAGGTGTGTCGGGTAAAGCGAAACCTGGTTAGAGGTTTCAGAAAACCCCAAACCCACTGCCATCGAGTCAATTCTGACTCATAATGAACCGGTAGGAGAGAGTGAGACTGCTCTGCAGAGTTTCCAAGGTGAACCTGGTAGATTTGAAGTGCTGACACTTTTTGCTGGCAGACACAGTACTTCACCACTATACTACCAGGGTTTCCAGAGTTTTAAGAGAGGGTTGTGATACAGAGTCTCTGTATTATAACCTCTGCTGTTGGCTGTGAGTTGATTTGGGGTCACAGCAGAGCCTTTGGCTTTCAGCGAGTCCTTCCTAGAGGTGGTGTGTGGAAAGGAAGGGTGTAAAATCAAAGTATCTGACAGTGAGAAACAGTAAGTAGTCATCTTCAAGTCCAGGGCACAGTCCTCTAATTAGCCTCCCTTCACTTCGCTAGGAAACCCGGGTTGCATAATGGTTAAGTGCTATTTTTGCTAACCAAAATGTTGGCAGATCAACTCTGCCAGACACTCCTTGGAAACTATGGGGCAGTTCTACTCTGTCCTGTAGGGTTGCCATTATTTGGAATTGACTCAGTGGCAGTGGGTTTGATATTTTTTTGCTTTCACTTCTTTTATCCCTCTTCTTTCTGTTCTTTTACCTTTTCCCAGGACAAGAGAAAAACTCATGCCTGTTCCACTCATCCAGCTTTTCTTCCCAGTGTTTCACAAGCTATTGAGAGAATAGGCTTATGATGTGCATAGAAGTCCCTGGGTGGTGCAAACAGTTAAGCACTTGACTATTAGTCATAAGGTTGGAGGCTTGAACCCACCCAAAGTTACCTCAGAATACAATCCTGGCAATCTGCTTTTGAAAGGTGACAGCCTTGAAGACTCTGTGGAGTACACTTGGGGTCCCCATGAGTTGGAATCAACTTGACAACATTAACAACAGCAGCAGTTAAAATGCATCAAAGTTTACAGTTGACATCTGGAGTGGAATAGGGTAAAATGGTTTGGTTTTCAGTATAAATACCCCTCTCTACAAGGAAATTTACATTTTAGGAGGCTATTTCTGTGACACCAGAAGAATAACTGTGGAAGATGAGACTGTGTAGTCAGACAAAGCCATGAGATGTACTCAGTCCAATAAGATTTTATTCTAAAAACTAGAAACTTTGGAGTCCTAAGACTCCAAATAGAAATATAAAATATACAAAGAATTCAGGATTCTCATCAAGTTCAAAAGTCTTTAGAGCTAGAACAAAAGCAAAGCAAAATATAGTCAGATAAAAGGACAGCCTGTGTGGAGAGTACAGGCTTTTGTGAGTGGGTAGAAGGAGCGGGTATAACACTCTTCCACAAGGTCTTAAGATAATGGCTTGCCTCTTGCCTAACTTCTGAAATTTATGTCATGGCAACTGCATTACGGGGCTTAAACAAAGACTACAGTTGCTAGCAGCTGGAGCTGAGTAAGACGGGGCCAGTTAAGTGAGTAGTCGTAGGGGTAGAGGATCAGCTGTGAAGAGAAAGATATGAGGAGACAAAGACTTAAGCAACCACTATCTACTGTCTCTATAGACTTCTCTGTTATGGACATTCACATGAATGAAATCACAAAGTTTGAGGTCTTTTGGAACTGGCTTCTTCCATACAGCATAGTATTCACCTATGTTGTAGTGTGTCAGTACTTCATTCTTTTTTAATGCCAAATAATATTCTATTGTATGGATACACCACATTTTGTTTTTTCATTCGTACTTCAGTGGACATTTGAGCTGTTTCTACCTTTTGGCTATTATGAATAACAGTGCTATAAACAATCATGTATAATTTCCTGCATGGACACATGTTTTTGTTTCTCTTGGGTCTATGCCAGGAGTGGGTTTCTTGTGTCATTATGGTGACTCTATGTTTAATCATTTGAGGAACTGCCAGATTATTTTCCACTAAATCTGCATTACTTTACATTGTTGTCAGCAGTGTATGCAGATTCTGAGTTCTACACATCCTTGCCAACACCTGTTACCTGATTTTTTTTTCCTAGATATCCTAGTAGGTATGAAGTGGTATCTCTTTCTGGTTTTGATTTTTATTTCTCAGTGACTGATAATTGCTGAACATCTCCTCAGTGTGCTTATGAGTCATTTGTATATTTTCTTTGGAGAAATGCCTATACATATACTTTGCCCATTTTTAAATTGAGTTGTCCTTTTATTATTGATTTGTAAGAGCTCTTTACATATTCTAGATACAGATCCCTTGTCAGAGATGTAATTTTGCAATGCAGTGAATTACTTAGGATAACTAGAATAATTACATCATATCAAAAAATGGAGGCAATCATACAGTACTGAGAATCATGGCCTAGCCAGGTTGACAAATAACCCCAACCATCACAGGTTCCCCCAACCTTTGCGTTGTCCCACTCAGTCACTTGGTCTCAAAGACCAATACTAATTCAAACCAAATCCACTGCTTATAAGTTGATTCTGACTCACAGTGATCCTACAGGGTAGAGTAGACCTGTCTCATAGGGTTTCCAAGGAGCAGCTGAAGGATTTGAACAGCTGACCCTTTGGTTAGCAGCCAAGCTCGTAACCGCTGTGCCACCAGACTCCTTTTAGGGCTGGATAATTTTCTATTGAGGGGCATGCCCTCTCCCTCGTGCAACGTTTAGCAGTACCCAGCCATAGTCTTTGGGACGATACAAAGCTACGTGGAACCTGTGGTGGTTGGGGTTATGTGTCAACTTGAGTACACCATGATTTCCAATATTGTATTGTTGTGCTCCATTTTGTGATCTGATGTAATTATTCTAGTTATCCTCCATATCATGTGTTATTGAGGCAGGCTTAGTAGTAGGTACCTTAAGTCACAGCCTTGCAGGAGGGCATGTCTCAAGACCTACATGTATTCGTGTTACTCCCTTCCCTGGGCTATGTCTTGCATTCACTGTATGTACACAGGTGCTCTGATAGGACTCTTGTTTTCTGTCACTTTGGATCCCATGTCTCGTTTGTGATCATCTGAGCTACGGGTTTTGGCAGCTGAGTCAGTGGCCTACCGTCTGATCTGCTGACTCTGGGATTGGCCAGCTTCTACAGCCATGTGGGTGGGAGCCTATTGCCTGACCTGATTCTCCAGCTCTGCAGCCTTGTGAGCCAGCAGTCTGTGGTCTCACCTAACACTTTGGATTTGTTGGCCCCTGAAGCCATGTATGTCAGGATAGGCCTACAACTGACCCAAGGAATTGGGTCTTGCCAGTTTCCACAACCCACAAGCCATTTCCTTCACACGGTTTGTGAACTTCGTGAAGTGTAGCAGAGAATTACTGAACCCAAAGATGGGAGGGTCAGTACTGGGTAAAGGACGAAGAGGAAAAGGAGGAGAAAGTGTTGATGTTATAGATGATGGACCAGCTCTATGATGATCCTATAGAAGAAATTATTCATTGAGGTTTGTAAATATTTTTTTCACGCTTTGTGGGTTGTCTTTTCACTTGATGATGTCCATTGAAGCATAAACATTTTAAATTTTGAGGAAGTACAATTTATTTGTTGACTTTTCTTTTGTGTTGATGCTTTTGGTGTCATGTCTAAGAATCTTTTGTGAAATCCAAGCCATAATGATTTACTCCTATGTTTTCTTTGAAAACCTTGGTGACATAGTGCTTAAGTCCTAAGGCTGCCAACCTTTCAAGTCCTCCAGGTGCTCCTTAGAAATGCTAGGGTCAGTTCTACCCTGTCTATAGGGTTTCTATGAGTTGGAATCCACTTGATGGTAGTGGGTAGCAGTGGGTATGTTTTGTTCAGAAATCCTGGTTGCATAGTAGTTAAGAGCTACAACTGCTAATCGAAAGGTTGGCAGCTGAAATCCACCAGGCACTCCTTGGAAAGTCTATGGGGCAGTTCTACTCTGTCCTATATGGTTTCTGTGAGTCAGAATTGACTCGATGGATATGGATTTGTTTTTTAATGTTTTCTTCTAAGAGTGTTACAATTTTTGCCCTTAGTTTAGTGCTTTTATCCATTTTGAGTTAGTTTTTACACATAGCATGAGGTAAGAGGCCAACCTCATTCTTTCGAATATGATTATCCAGTTGTCCCATCTCCATTTATCAAAAAGACTGTTCTTTTCCCATTGAATGGTCTTGGTACTCTTGTTGAAAGTCAGTCGGTCATAGATGTTTATAGGTAGTTTCTCCAGAGGGGTGGGGGTGACTGCAGCAGCAGCAGGAGGTCACTAAGGGTGTGGGTTCTAAGGGGATTGAGGTCTGGGGTGTGACTGCTTCTCTGGTGTCACCATTTTCTTAGGAAATGATTAAATGTAATATGCCAGATCATTAATTCTGCATTTATACTATTAGGCTCAGCAAAGTCAACACGGCCGTGATGAAATCTTAGCTTGATACAAGTTGACAAATGTTTAGGCTTTCCTTCCTGCTGTCTGAGATAAGGCTCCCTCTAGACAGGGCAGAGGCTGCAGTGTCTTTGCCTGTAGAGCAAAAGACTGAGTTCCAGCATCACAAAGGGTTTTTCCCAATACCAACAGTTTCAAGTAGTTCTCCACCTTCCTTTTCTCATTGTTTCCATCAATGACCACTTCCTTTGCTTTCTGAATAATTCTGCCTGTGACTCACCAAGTGTAGAGAGAAATAAACACACTTTTGTCACCTGGGAAGGAGAGACAGGGAGCAGACCCAATAAACTCTGCCTCCCAAGTGAGTCAAGGGAAGAGGCAGGTGGGATGACGTCACTTCAGGAAGCAGGGGAGAGCAGTCTTTAAGGCTTTTCAGATTGTCCTTCTTCCACACCCTGCTAACTGGAGGCAGACTAGTGCTCCTCTGTAAAACCATCTTTGTTTTATTCTTTACATTTATTTTAGGTCAAGGTCTAACATCACATCACCCTCTAATGAGACTTTCTGATCTCACGTGGAACATAACCCATATACTCGTATGCCCACTTAGCATCCAAGCCCTAAACACAACAGCAGATGAATTAATAAAGAGGAGTCAGGGACACCTTCTGTACCCTGCAGAGGTCTGATCCCTCTCTGGGGTACCTTGAATCCCAGAGGGAGACATTTGACATTGTCAGGTAAGTAGGCAAACAGTCTATAGCGGATGCTGGAGCAGATGGTTTGGACAAGGCGGGACACAGCCACCACAGAGACGGTGGTGAGCTCAGGGACAGAAGGGAAGGAGGTGGGTGCAGGCCAACAGGATGGAGGAGACACACTTTGTTTGTCTTTCTCTCTGTGTCTCTCCCTGCCTTTCTTGCTCCCTGTCTCTGCCTGTCCATCGGTCTGTCTGTATGTGTCTGTTTCTCTTCTCCCACTCTTCTCTTGCTTTGTACCATATCTGTCTGTTTCTCTGTCTGTCTCTGCATGTCTCTCTGTCTCTCTTTCTTTGTCTCTTTGTATTTCAGATGGCACGAACAGAACTAGCACAGATTGTCAAATCCTTCATACAAGGAGGCAGTTGGGCAGGGCACCTCCAAGTGAGCAGCTACCTGGTACTTTCTGGGTAGAGGAGAGGCTGAGGGTGCCCACCATTTCCTCCTTGTGGGCTAGCAGTATGGGGGACATGTGGCTCTCCCTATGGAGGGTAATGGCTCATCTCTTTTGGTGACTCATTTTCTCTTCCCTGCTCCCCAAGGATTTAGATGCTCTCAGCAATCTACAGCTCTTAGACATAAAAGGTGGTGTGAGAACAGGGAGCACAGACACAGGAAAAGCAAAAGAAATAAAGCAGGGAGGGGTCAGTGGCCACCATGCCAGATCCCCAGAGGAACACAGGTCAGGGAAAAAGACAGGGATTCTGTGTCCATGAGACAGAAACAAACCAGTTCCCAGCTAAACACAGCATTTCTGCATGACCTTGATTCCATTTGCATAGAGGTGTTCGTCCTAACCCTTCTGAAGTCCTCAAATTCTCATTGTCCCTGCTCCAGAGAAGTGTGACTGGGCTACGCTTTGGAAACCAGATCCTTACAGGTGAGAGGGCTGAGTCATCCTGAGGGGGAACAGGTGTGGAGGGATGGGGACCTGGAGCTGGTGTAGAGAGATGGCACTGAAGGCCTCAGCTGGCTCTCTGCTGACCTCCCAGGTAGCAGGTCATTACAGCAGGGTGACCTTGCTGGTGCCAGAGGACAAGACCAGCATCTGGCACCAGAAGTTGCTCACGGTCTGTGAAGCTACAGGCTGATCGATGGTCTTTCTGCTGGCTGGGAACCAAGTGCTGGGCCAGGTTAGTTTGGTTCTGAAAGCAAAGAGCAGTGCTTTTCATTCCTTGCATTCCAGAGTGCTACAGGTTTGCATAGAGAAGTCCCCAGATCCCTTCCTGTCCCCAGAAGCCAAGCACATGCCTAACCCCTTTGCGATCAGAGACTCAGTGTCCTCCCTCCATCCAGACAATCTACCTCTTTGCATCCCATGAGGCTTTAGTATGACCATGGGTGTGGAGCCTTCTGGAGAAAAGCAGCACTACACTCCGAGTGAGTGAAGATGAGGGGAAGGGACACAGTCACCACAGAAGCTTCCAGTACTGCAGCTCAAAGATGAACAAGGAGGGGAGCAGGAACGACAGACCACGGAGATGCCTCTGTAGGACTGCCGTCTGCTGCTTCCCTGCATTTGCTCCAGTTTTTGCTTTCCATGTCCCCTAATGATTAGCTTAGTGGTGACTTCCACCACTACCCACCACACCCACCCTGGCAAAGTCTACTCAAGTATCGTGTCTCACTGGACAGCACATTTAGAGTTATTTCAACTCACCAAAGAGCTCTGGTAACACAGTAGTTAGTTTGGTTGCTAACCGGAAGACTGGAAGTTCAGATTTACCAGCTGCTCCTTGCAAACTGCATGGGGCAGTTCTACTCTGCCCTATAGGGCCATGATAAGTCAGAATCAACTTGGCAGCAACAGCCTTTGAGGATTCAGTTCACCAAGTGACAGTAAACCCATTGCTGTCAAGTTGATTCTGACTCATGGCGACCATGTGTTAGGGGGGAACTGCTCCATAGAGTTTTCTTGGCTATAATCATTGAAAACAGATCACTTGGACTTTCTTTTGCCTGGACCTGTTGGGGAGGGTTCAGATTTCCAGTCTTTATGTTAGCAGTTGAGCAGAAATTGTTTGTACCATGCATGGACCTATTCTAACTCAAGTGCTATAATATCATCCCTTGGGATTGGTAATGTGATGTCCCCTTGGAAGCCAACCATCCTGCAGCAGCAGCGCGTGGGTGTGGTAGTGGGTACACACTCTTGAGCCAGGTCACTACCCACTCCCCTGGCCATGACCTAGGCCCCATGGGCCACCCTGCGTGGGACTCTGGCCACATGTGTGTTGAGGAGCAATGGGACACAGCCCCCATTGCCTGTTCTTGGAGTGGATTGCGGAATCAGGGTGCCTATATGACTTCATCTGAGGTTGGCATGTACCCCAAATTCCTGCAGTGCAAATAGGAACTATGCCTACACCATCCTTGAGTCTCTGTGCTCCTAGGTCAGTGCCGGCGAGGGCCAAGACTGTTGATATTCTTCATATTTTGTCTTATGTTTTTCATAAACCATAGACACCGCTAGGATTCTAGCCCAAGTTTAAGGCATAAAAGTGAGTCAGGAGGTTGGATTTGCAGTGAAACTGCTTTGAGAGGTCTCAAGTAATGCAAACAGTTAACACATTTGACTGCTAACTGAAAGCCCATTCAAACTTACCCAGAGTGCCTCCACAGAATGGCGTGCCAATCTACTTCTGAAAAATCAGTCGTTGAAAACCCTCTGAAGTGCAGCTCTGCGCTTAACTTACATGTGGCTGTCATGAGTTGTGTCAGCTCAGCAGCACCCGTGTTGGTTGCATATGAGACAATCAAAGAATGCCTGAATGTCATTCAAATCAGGGCCAAGCAGTGATCGAACGCCGGGCATGCTGATGATGGACATCTGGGAGTGCTGACACCAAGAGTCCTCAACGACATGAGCTGCTCGCAGATCTCTTCCTGTCTTCAAGGAGATGTTTCCTGCAGTCTAGAAAGTCATCCCTCCTCTGCCTTCTGCCTGGGTGGAGGCAACACCCCCTAGAGAGTCTCACTCTTCTGTCCCTTCCGGTTCCCCACAGATGGAGTCCTCCAGTCAGCCACAGCAAAGGTCATTATTGCCGAAAACGAAACAGTGTCTGACTTTCCCCATTCTTCAAAGCTAACATTCAATTAAAGTTCCCTGAAGAGTGAGAGAGTTTAGTGATAAAGCACTACTCACTCAGCAAGACACCAAGAAACCATGACTCGGGCATTCATCTACTCAGACTGCTGTAACAAAGTACCCCACACTGGGTGGATGTAAACAACAGAAAGTATTGTCTCACATGGGGTCAGTGGGGCCACATTCTCTCCCAAGGCTCTGGGGGGAAGATCCTTCTCGTCTTTCTTAGCTTCTAGACATTCCTTGGCTTGTCGATGAATCTTCACATAGCTATTCTTCCTCTCAGTCTCTCACTTTCATAAAGATTTCATTCAGATTTGATAAGGACCACCTGCTCCAGTGTGACTTCGTGTTAACTGGTAATACCTTCAAAGACCCTATTTCCAAACAAGGTCAATTCACAGGCACCAGGAATTAGGACTTCCACATAAATTTTGGAGAGATACAGTTCAGTGTACAAAAAAACAGTTCACAATATGGTAGCCCTGATGGTGTATTTTAGTCCCCCCACCTCAGTGAATTTACTGCTTTTTAAAACTTATACCTCATCCCTAGGTAGAGTTTCTGGTTTCCTCATTCACCCACAGGACAAACACCTCTAGTGTGGCCAAGCCAGTATCCATTCCCTCACATCCCCACAAACAGAACCTCAATTATGTACAAGAAAATAATGTGCCCCAGTAAAAACACTCTTCAGACACACTTGCCACTAACCAGAAGCTAGAGTAGCACTGTGTTCCATGAGGTTTCCAGTGGTTGGGTTTTTGGAAGTAGATTATCTAGCCTTTCTTCTGAGACACCTCTGGATGGACTTGAATCTTTAATTTTTTTAGGCTAGCAGCAAGTACGTTAACCATTAACGCCGTCTAGGGAGTCCCCTTTGCCACTTGTTGTTGTGTTCTGTTGAGTCAATTTCAACTCACAGTGACCCTACAGGCTGGAGAACTGCCTCCTTAGGCTTTCCTAGGCTGTGATCTTTAGGGGAGCAGGTCATCAGTTCTTTTCTCCCACACAACAGCTGGTGAGTTTGAGCTGTCAACTCAGTTAGCAGCCAGGTGTTTAACAATTTTGCCACCAGAGTTCCTTCCTTTGCCACTAGGGTTGGCCAAATGATACTTTCGGCAAATAAGACATAAGCAGAAATCTTCTGGGGCTTCTGGGAAAGCTTTTACTTCCTTGAAACAGGTTCCACCTCTTCTTTATCTCATTCCTTCTTCCTCCTTGAAACACAGAAACAATGTCTGGAGCTGCAGCAGCCATCTTGCACCCAGAAGTGATCTGGGAAATAAAAGCCAACACTAAGGATGGCAGAAGAGACTGATACAAAGAATCTCTGATGGCTTTGTTGGGCCACTGCCTCAACGCTGTGAGACCTACACATGAGTTACTATTAGTTATGTTATTAAACCACGGTTTGTCAAGTTTGTGTTCACTTACAAAGTGAACACCGGGATTGTTCAGAGTTCATGTGGGAAGTTTTGTAACACGATTACAAAAGAGCTGGTTTAAAGTCAGGGGGTCTTTAGGCTGA
Organism: Heterohyrax brucei; assembly: GCA_028571685.1. Lineage (NCBI taxonomy): Eukaryota > Metazoa > Chordata > Mammalia > Hyracoidea > Procaviidae > Heterohyrax > Heterohyrax brucei. Next base: position 32,949,133 of record CM053157.1, on the reverse strand, counting down.
TCACTGGTGTTACTGTTGTTGCTGATAAGGACATATGAGGTAGCCCTTGGTAGAACCCTCAGATAAATGTTGGCTGATGAGACTGTGTTAGGAGTTTTTTCCTGTCTCAGAGAGCCACGCTTGGGGCTTCACGAAGGGAGTTGATTGTGGGTTTTTTTGTGGAGTCCACTTTCATTGCCCTGGTGGTGCAACGGTTAAATGCTGAGACACTAATTGAAAGATCAGCTATTTGAATGCACCACCTGCTCCACAGACGAAAATGTGACAGTCTGTTCCTATAAAGATTTCGTAACTGGAAACCCTATGTATGGGGCAGTTGTACCTTCATTCTGTAGGGTCACTGTGAGTAGACTCAATGGCAGTGGGTTTTATTTGGTTTGATATTGAGTCCGCTAATAACTTGGGCAACACAGGGGTGGAATCTTAGTCTCTCAAGACCTCAGTTCTGTGTTTCTTTGATTTTGTCTTGTGTTTACTCTAAATTAAGATCTCTTTCTGATCTAACCCTCCTCATGCCTGGCTCAGGGGGTAAAGCTTGCAGAATGGTAGAGGTGGAAGAAGGAGAAAGACAAATTTCCTTTGAAATCCTTCTGACTCTGGTAAGACAGGGTGAGGGAAGGGTTTCATATAAGTCAGAACTATTTTTATCAAAAAAGTACATTCTTTTCTTTCCTGTTTTGGAAGAACACACACTGAGTACAAGTGAGTTCGTATGAACTCAGTCACCCTGAACCCAAATATTTACATTCCAGATGAGTTACTGTTGCCCTCCTAACTGCTGGGTCAATTCAGGTACCAGCATGTGTACAGGAAGGAGTGTTGTGCTGGCACTGAGAAGACTCGGGGCTCCTGCAGACAGCTGGTGACATAAAGCCCAGAAAAAAACCCTGTAAATCCTTCCCTGAAGATGCCATAGAGCAACTCCTTCTCCATCAGAGTCTCACTCTGCAAACTCACAGACCTGGGTCAGATCCAGCTGGTTGTGTTCCACTGAGCACTACAGCACACACCACGGGTGGCAGGCCTCTGCCCCCGTCAGGAAGCAGTGCCACCTAAGATATCTCAGCGCAGGCACAAGCAGAGCACAGGCATCATAGGACTGGAGCATCTCGCCACACCAGATTCTCTGCTTAACCTGTTCTCCCTACTGTGCCAGCCACAGCATGGCCAAAGTGAGCTGTGGGGGCATTCTTGTCTGCCCCTCCTACTTATGATCAATGCAGCTCTTATTTTTATTTGTTGTGTGAGGTCCGCCAATTAAGTCTGTGAATTTAATTGTTCGGAGTGCTACATACCTAGGTGCTGAATATCACTATGGTCTACTTTGAAGAACCCCCCCTTGGGAAGCTGTGTACCAATGCCAGCAGCTAGTTCACCCTTCAAAGCAATTTTGGAACTCTTTTTCTAGAATGGCTGTTGCTCACAGTGGGAAGCTGATAAGCATGCAAACTTAATTGTATAGTTGTCTGTGAGAGAGTTTTTAGCCAGTAAACAAATAACTGTATTGAAAGACCCTCCCTGCTCACCTGATCTGTGCCCCAATGACTTTTTTCCTTACTCAAAGATAAAGGCAATATTGAAAAGAAGACATTTTTATGACATTTGGGACATCAAGTGTAATATGACAACAGCTGTAATGGCCATTCCAGAAAAAGAGTTCCAAAATTGCCCTGAAGGGTGGACTAGGCACTGGCTTTGGTGCATAGTTTCCCAAGGGGAGTACTTTGAAGGTGACTATAGTGGTAGTCAGCAATGAGGTATGTAGCACTTTTTCTAGGATGAGTTTGTGAGCTTACTTGTCAGACCTCCTATACTCAGCAGTAGGATTCTCATTTTGTACATAGGAGACTTAGTTACAATGCCTAGCCAATGTACCTCCATGTGAATCTACCACCCATCTGCCAGTGGGGGCTGGCCTGTTGTACATTGCTGGACAGATTTTGGAGGAGCTTTCAGACTAAGATGACTAGGAAGAAAGACCTGGCAATCTATTTTTGAAAATTTGCCAGTGGTGGTTCACAACAGAATATCCAACTGAACTCAAGCATGCCAACCATTATGAAGACAGCATAGGAGCCGACAATGTTTTGTTCTGCAGTGCATAGGGTTGCCATAAGTCAGGGCTGCCTCAGTGGCAACTAGCAACAAGAAGCACAAATAATAGCTGCTGATTAAATTAAGATGTATCCGTCATTTCAGAGATATTAAAATGGGCCTTAGAGTCAATGAAATAGAGTAGCTGTTAGTGCAGAACTAGAGGTTTGTTACTATGTTGGAAGCACCAGGTTTATACATGAAATCAATTTCAAAGCCAACACATCCAGAGCTGAGGATGATGTTGTTTGGCAGAGAGAACCTGTAATAAGAATTTGGAAGAGAAATACCAGCTTGTGCTGAGAACTGTCCATACTCATTGCTGTCAACTTGCTTGCAACACATAGTGACCTATAAGACAGAGTAGACTGCCCCATAGAGTTTCCAAGGAGTGCCTGGTGGATTCAGACTGTTAACCTTTTGGTTAGCAGACATGGTTCTTAACCACTGTCTACCAAGGTGTCTGAGAAGGGTCAAGAAAAGCTTTAAAAAAGGAGTGGACTTACTTGATCCCTGAAGTGTAATGCTCTAGATGAAAGGAGAGATAAGGGAATGACATCATGGAAAACACTATAAACTAGGGTGTGGGGAGGCCAACAACAAGGGGCAAAAGGGTAAGCATGGGCAACAGATGCTAAGAGGACCAGTCGGACTTCTTGCAGTGCAGGGCCATGATGATAAGAGTATCTGATCACCTGTACATGACATTTGACAAATTCACATTTTTTCTCACACATGATCACATTTCCTCCCTGCTACATCCTGGAGTCACTGGGTACAGTAAATGGTTAACACACTCAGCTGTTTACCAAAAGGTTGCAGGTTTAAATACACTCAGGCAGTTCAGTGGTCTGTTTCTCAACGTCTTTGAAAATCAACATAGAGCACGGTTCTGCTCTGAGGTCAACATTAGTTGGCATCAACTCCGTGGCAGCTGGTTTGGTCTGGTTTCTTTAGAGGCCTGGAGGTGGGTCATTGGAGCCCTGGTGAAGCAGTGGTTAAGTGTTCAGCTATTACCCAAAAGGTCATCAGTTCAAACCCAGCTGCTCCACAGGAGAAAAGATGTGGCTGTCTGCTGCTGTAAAGATTACAGCCTTAGAAATCCTATGGGCAGGCAGTTCTACTCTATCCTATAGGATCACTATGAGCCAGAATCCAAGGGTTTGGGCTTGGAGGTAGGTCAGATTGCCTAGAGCAGACTGTGACACAAGGACTAATGCACAAGTGGTATGTACTGAAGATGTTCCTACGAAAGGTTGGTAGAGCAACAGGGGGTAGCAGAACAGCGATGTGGGAGAGGAAGGGGTCTTTATCAGACCAAGTTGCAGTCACTGTCTGAGCCCACAAAGCCCTGAACTGTAAGTTGCACCCCTGAATAAGCAAGCTGGGCTTTCCCTGCATAGTGTTGATTAAGGGCTGCCCTTGGGGTGGGAGAGGAGGATGTCAATTCCAGACATCTTCGGCGCTCTTAGGTGTGGAACAAAGTAGCTCAGTAGCCCAACAGGAGTCATCCCCAAACAGTCAAGGGTGAGGGCTGTTTGGCTCCCATTAGACTCACAAACACACAGAAGCCAGGAAAAGGTACACAGATGTGATGAAAGATGATCGAAGAGTGTGATGGTTAATTTCATGTGTCAACATAGCTAGGCTGTGGTTTCCAGTGGTTTGGCCAAACAGCAATCTGGTTGCTGTCAGACTAGGTGCATGTAATTAAGTTATAGTTCTTGGGTAGAGCAGATTATGTTCCACAGTGTGGTCTAATCTAGTAAATGAATCAGTTGAAGTTGTACCAGTGTAGGGTAGATCCTAAACCTAATCACTTTGGAGTTATGAAAAGAACAGAATAGAAGCAGAGGTACTTACAGGGGAAGACACATGCCACATGAGCACCCATCTAGAAGCAAAGGAATATGGAGTATTGCTGGCAGACACCAAAAACCACGAGAGAGGCTTATAGAAGGAATTAACTTGGCTAAGATGCTGATTTAGACTTGCAGCTTCCAGAGCTGTGAAAAATATTTTCCCTCTCTTGCCATCCAAAACTGTTGAAGCCAAAAGAGTTCCCTAATACATTTCTGTGTGCTAATATCTAAGACCTCATCTTCAACAAAAAGGTCTAGAAGCAAAGACAACCCATTAGCAATGAGTGCTCCCAAGATCCTGGATTGTGGTCTTTAAATATCATTTCCCACTAGAAAAGACCAGGTACTCCTTGATGGAATGATTGATTCTGGAGACAAGAACTAAGCAAGATGAGTCTGGGATATCTGGACTCACAAAGCAAAGAAGGTATCAAAGACTACCAAAGTTGTGTCAAAAGTACACAGGAGGCACCTTGAAGAGACTCCCACTAGGAGTAATTGAAGGAGGAGCAATTTTATCCTGTTATCTATAACTATAGCTATAGATTAAAACACCCTACCAAAACCAAACCCACTGCCGTGGAGTTGATTCTGATTCATAGCAACACTATAGACAGAGTAGAACTTCCCTATAGAGTTTCCAAGGAGCACCTGGTGGATTTGAATTGTCGACCTTCCAGTTAATAGCCGTGAGCACTTAATCACTATCCCACCAGGCTTTCTGAAAATACCTCAGATATGTAAAGATTTGTAAGTACATAAAAATACAGCTACATATAGATATAAATCATGTAACATATCATATATAAGTGTATATAGATAGATATATATGTTTCTGTGTATATGTATAATTGGAAATCTCTAGTGGTTACTTTGAACATGTTATCAGCAAAGACCAACTGCTAGAAAAGGCCATCATGGTTGGTTAAGCAGAGGGTTGGCAAAGAGGAAGAAGGGAGACGGACTGACACAGTGGCCAAAACATTGGACTTAAACATAGCAACCATGGTGAACTGGGCACAGGACTGGCAGTGCTTCCTTCTGTCCTACCTACAGTTGCTATGAGTTGGAACCAACCTGACTGCAACTAACAACAACAAAAACAACAGGCTATTAGGACATCACAAATTGTTCTGAAACAGATAAAATGAAAGAATAGATCAAGTATCTAGTCTTTTCTGTACAAACACTATTTCAGGGTAACTAAATAGGTACTGAGGAAAAGTTTTTTATAGGACAAGTCCGGGTAATAACTGTGCAAAGAATGATAGAACTATAAAATCATCATGTGGCAATACCCAGGGAAACACTGGATCTAAGCAATGGTCATCCATAACTGCAAAACCCCATGGGTGAAACACCAGTGGGGAAACTTTCTAAGAGGTGGATCCAGCTGACAACACCTGAATCCCCACCAATCTTAACACTCCCTGCAGCTGAGTGACATTTCCTAAGCTGGTCTTCAGTAAATTGAAGAAGGCCCATAACCACTCACACTCATCACTGGAGCAGTCCCTACAGTAACGAGGTGATGGCTGGACGGATGAAACCACAGATGCAGCAGCATTCCTCCTGGGATTGTACGTGTAACACACACTCGCCACACCGAAGTTCTTCACTGAAGATTACACTGAACTGATGACTCAGAAGAAGAGAGGACAACGATGTCACTTGAGTGGGTGGTCCCAAGAGAGGCTCCTCTGTCCTGTTCCCTTCCAAGGGCAGTGCGGCTGACCTAGAATAAGAAGGCTTCTTTCTGGTATCTCCCCTAACCTGTTTTGTCCATCTAAGGCAAAGGAGGCATTGCCTAGCAACTGGAGAAGGGCAGTGACGTCCTCGGAATATTCTGTTCCAGTGCTGTGATACTTAACTCTGGTTGATTATTAGCACAAAGGCTAGAGAGGCAGCAACACACCTTAAAGGAAAATGAGTTACATAAACAACTGAAGGACAGAAGGGGGACTTGCAGTGGGGATTTGGGAAAGGGTCTGGCTAGTACTAGATTGTTCAGTTCTGAGAAAGAATCTTTCTTCTTAAGCTGGAAAGATTCCTTGGACTGGTGGGCAATAGCTGTTAAGAAAATCCTTTGAAATATGAGTCATTCCACTTACTTTCTAACCTGTAAAAGTGCAATGCAAATGTGATATTTACTGGCATGCTTCCTTTGACATTTATAGCTTTTACACTTTGTAAGTATATTAAACCTCTGACAAATAATATCGTGTAGGTAACCATGATATGGCTCTAATGGGTTTTCTGTATGTGTGTATATGTGTTTTCCTTATAACAATGTGTTAATAATTTACATTTTAACTAAGAGTTACTGTTGACATGGTGGCGAAAGACTTTTCAAAGAGCCACTTCTATCTCTAGTTAAATAATCCTAGATAAGCTTTTGCTTATTCTGACTCAAGTATCTTGGAAACTTCAAGGTATCCCCTTGGGAAAATTAGTTCAGCTGGTCTCCTTCCATAGTAAACTGGCAAAAAAAGAAAGAAAAGTACTTGTTTACATGAAAGGGAATTCAGGAGCTTTCAGAAACCGTGGTTCTAGACTCGAGAGCAAGAGTTGTTCTTGCTGGGGGATGTGGAATAATCAACAAGTATTTCTCCAACCCTGCAAGTCAGAATTCCTATAATAAAAGGGATGAGGAAAAATCACCTCATTTCTGTAGCCTGCAAAACTACTGTTGAGATTTCAACATACATGTTTTTAAATCCCTTTTCCATACATTCTGAGCATAGGATGTGGGAGAGATTACTTTGTCTTTTGATGAAATTGGGGTCATAGTGTTTCTATAACTTTGTATCCTGTTTTTTCTCACCTAAATCTTGTCTGTGATATAGACATATTAACAAAATGAATTTTTCTGGGGACCTAACTGTCTACCAAGTACATATATCATAAATTGTATGGTCATTCTCCAATTATCAGTCTTTGCTATTGTTTCTAATGGTTTGCTGTTCAGAATAATTTGCTATATTAGAGAGGTTTTGTTGTAGTTAGTTGCTCTCAGGTTGGCTCCAACTCATAGCAATCTTCTATACAATACAGTAAAACATTGCCAAGCCCTGTGCCATCTTCATGATCATTGGTAGGTGTCATGGATTCAACTGTGTCCCCCTAAAAATATCCATCAACTTAACTAGTTGTGATTTCCAATATTGTGTGATTGGCACCCTTCCCTGTGTCCCATTTTGTCATCTGATATGATTTCTCTGTTGTTGTAAACTCTATCACTATAATATAGTGAGATGGATTAGTGGCAGTTACTTTGATGAGATTTACAAGATTAGATAAGTGACTTAAGCCTATCTCATTTGAGATATGAAAAAGAAAAGTAAGCAGAGAGACATGGGGACCTCATATCACCAAGAATGAAGAGCAAGAGTGTGTGTGTTTTGGACTCAGGGCCCTTGCACTGAAAAGTTCCTTGATCAGGAGAAGATTAATAACGAGGACCTTTCTCTAGAGCTGAGAAGAGAAAGCCTTCAGCTGGAGCCAATGCCCTGCTTTCAGACTTCTAGCCTACTAGACTGTGAGAGATTCACTCCTCTATGCTAAAGTCATCCACATGTGATATTTCTGTTATAGCAGCACTAGGTGACTCAGATAGTATACTTGCTCAGATAGTCCATTGCTGTGGTGCAGTGTAATGGATCATTTTGGTGTGGAATTTCTAGCCTTGGTCTTGTAACTCCAACCCAAGTGATTAGACAAGACTGTATAATAGTGTGTCTTACTCACCCAGTGCTGTTGCAACAGAAATACCACAAGTGGATGGCTTTAACAAAGATAAACTTATTTTCTCACATACACACAAAAAAGCAGACTGAAAGTCTGAATTCAGGGCATCAGCTCCAGGGGAAGGCTTTTTCTGTCAATTCTAGAGAAAGTTTCTTATTGTCCGTCTTTCTCTGGACTGGTAGCTTCTCAGGCACAGGTACCCTGGATCCAAAAGATGCACTCAACTCCTGTCACTGTTTCTTTCTAGATGGTACAAGGTCCGCTAACTCTCTGTTTGTTTCCTTTTCCTTTATATCCCAACAGACTGCCTCAAGGCACAATATACTCAGAAATTGACTTCTGCTTCACTAACTCAGCCACCACCCATCCTCCCTCACTGATATCTTCAAGACAAGATTTACAACATATAGGAAAATCACATACTACCAGGAATCATGTCCTAGCAAAATTGCTACACATCGTTTTTGAGGGGCACAATTCAATCCATGAAATAGGGTAATTGTGATGCACAATGGATTTATCAGTGTGGGCATTCGGCTGGACTTGAAATGAGCTACTCCAGAAGTGGAAAAAGAGAAAATGTTACCACACCAAGGAAGAACAGCCACAATCCATCCTTTGGACCTGAGATCTTTGTACCAAGAAGCTTCTGGACCAGGAGACAGAGAGGATACCATAGAGGGTGATAAGCAGTGGCAGGAGAGACCTGGTAGCAGACTCAGTGACAAGCAATGGCATGTTGGGCTTCCTGACACCCTGATAGAGGAAACCAAGTGCGTATGGCCAGAGAGATGTGTGCCTATGTGTATGGATGGGGAAATGCTGTCCTAATGGAAGAACTGTGTCCTTGAGTGTTTCTGAGCCTGAGTTGTGATGTGTTACTTCCCTAATAAACCCCATAATCACTAAGTTTTTTCTGTGAATTCTATATGGCTATTGCAATGAATTATTGAACCCATGGAAAAGTAGACAGTACCATGGGAGGGAACGTTGGTGTCAGAATTGGTAAAGATGGTTAAGCCAAGCTGAAGGAGGAGGCATGTCTGCCTTCTGCCTCATTGGAATCAGCCTCTGGCTGTTGATCTTCATTATACTTCTCTCTTGTAAAGTTAGAGGAGATCAGATAACTCTCACTTGTTGTTTTCAGATGCAGCAACTGTATATTTTGAATACCTTCCAACCTAGGAAGCTCACTTTCAGTGTATATTCGATAATGTGCTATTTTGATAGAGATTTCATGGCTAATTTTCAGAAGTAGATAGCCAGGACTTTCTTCAGCTTCCTAAAACTTGACAACTGTGGATGGCCTTGCTGGCATTTGAAATACCAGTGGCATAGCTTCCTGCATCACAGCAGCATGCAAGCTATCTCAGTACAACACACTGACAGACATATGGTGGTAGAGCGAGGAAAAAAAATTACCATCAAGTTGATGCCAACTCACAGTCATCTGATGTGTTACAAAGTAGAACTCTGTTCTATATGGTTTTCTGGGCCATAATCTTTATGGAAGCAGATTGATAGGCTTTTCTTTCCCAGTGCCACCCAGTGGGTTTGAACCACCAACCTTCTGGTTAGCCGCTGAGAGCTGGAATGTGATGAAACTCTAAAAAATATCAAATCAGAATTTAGATTCTGTTGTCTGTCACTATAACATCTCCCCACCCAAGACCAAGTCCCATTTGGGAAAGGTTCTGTCCTCAGGATTAGGGCTCAGCTCACATCTGCTCCCCCAGTGTTTTGGCTAGAGCTTGTGGTTCTTGCTGTGATGTTCTCAGATGTATGGAAGCTGTGGATGTCAACTCTGTAGTGGAGGAAACATAAGGGATAAACTTGAATTCCTTTGCATACTTGTCCACCTGCGTGAGGCTCCCAGCAGCCCTCCTCCAGACCTCAGTGTAGGCTCCCTTAACACCTCACAAGCCATCTTCACCAGACATAACAAGCCTCTGCCAGCAGCAAGGCAGCTCACCTGCTTTCATGGCCTTTCTCCAGTCACCAAGCACATTTGTGGAGCAAGCAGGGCTGAGGTAACTAGACCTTTGGGGTTCTGACCCTATGGGCCCCAGGGAGCTTCTCCATCCCCAGCAGAACAATTCCAAGAAGGAGAAGCTTTTCTGCGGGGGTGAGTATAACCTGCGGAGAGCAAGTAATCACCTGGGAAGGACCAGCCACAAAAAGGGTAGCTGGCCTGACCACCCTACTGTGTGAGCATAGAGCCACCTCCTTCTCAGGACCCTGCTGACCTGCATTCACAGCTCACAGCTGGAAACCTGGAGGAATGGGATCTGTGGTTGCAGGGTGAAGGTCTCCGTAAACCACACGCCTGGAATGGATTCAAGCTAACTAATTCACCTTGGGATCAGAGTTACAGCCCCTTGTTCTCACACAGCAGCTGCTTGGAATGAAGAGAGTTGCTGGTTCTGTCCCAAGGGGCTGGCTAGGCCTTTCCCTGAGTTTACCTGCTCAGGGGGTGGGCATTGTGGTTAGGTTGGTATCCCATAGAGCCTGCCATTGCAACAGGAGGGGAGAAGATGAAGGGAAGACCATGACTTAGGGAGCCCTCTGGGGTACCAAGGTCATGTATTAATCCTGCCTGTTTCATTACCTCCCCTAGTCTAAAGCTGTACTTCTGTGGGTGTTGATGGGCCCAAGATGCTGTGCTGGAGCAGGGAGTAGAGGTAAAAGGTATTTCACAGCCTGACCAGAATATCCAGTATGACTATGGCATTTCTTTGTCCCATAGCCACTACCTGGAGCCAGCTAAACAATGACACCCCTCCCCACCCCACTCCCACAAGGTGCCTGTGTCTTCATCCTAGGGACCTGCCAACATATCACCTGACATGGAAATAAAAGACTTGCAGCTGTGATTAAGGTTCTTGAGATGGGGAGATTGTTCTGAATTATTTGGGTGGCTCCTAAATGCAATCACATGTATCATTGTAAGAGAGGCAGAGTGAGACTTCACATACACAGAGAAGGTGACGTGATCACAGAGGTCAGATATAAGACTGCTGCAACTACAAGCCAAGCAATACCAAGGATTGCCAGAGACCACCAGAACCTGGAAGGGACAAGGTAGGATACTCCCTTAGAGCCTTTAGAGAGAGCATACCCCTGCCAACACCGTGATTTTGGACTTCTGGCCTCCAGAACTGTAAGAGAACTCATTTCTGTTGTTTAATCCACCATTCTTAAGCTAAACATCTACAGATGAAGATCAAGGACCACAGCCTTCAGTATGCCTTGCACCTCACCATCAAGGAAACAAAAATCCTCACAACTGGACCAGTAAGCAACATTTTCATAATGTCAAGAATTTCATTTTACTTGATTCCATAATCAACACCCACGGAAGCAGCAGTCAAGGAAACAAAAGACACATTGGATTGGGAAAATCTGCTGCACAGGATCTCTTTGAAGTATTGAAAAGTAAAGATGTCACCTTGAAGATTAAAGTGCACCTGACCCAAACCATGGTATTTTCAATTGCATGCGACAGCTGGACAGTGAACAAAGATAGAAGAAGAACTGATGCCTCTAAATTGTGGTATTGGAAAAGAACGTTGAATGTACCTTGGGCAACCAAAAGAACAAACAGATCTGTTCTGGAAGAAGTATAACCAGAGTGCTCCTTGGAAGCAAGGATGGTGAGACTGAGTCTTACATACTTTGGACACGTTGTCAGGAAAGGTAAGTCCCTGAAGAAAGACATCATGCTTGGTAGAGTGGGTGATCAGCAAGAAAGAGGAAAACCCTCAATGAAATAGATTGACACAGTGGCCATGACAATGGGCTTAATAAGCATAAAAATGAAGGTGTACATGGCGCAAGAACAGACAGTGTTTCGTTCTCTTGTTCATAGGGTTGCTATAATTCAGAACCAACTTGACAGCACCTAACAACAATGACAACTTGTGCTAATTTGTTACAGCGGCCACAGGAAACTAATACATCACATCATGTCCAGCAGACTCTGAGCCAGGACACAGGGGACTCCATACAGTGTACATCACATAAGAAAATTCCCAATAACTGGATCACCATGACCAGGATCAGCTTTGTGGCTTGCTGGCGCCAAACACTGTCTGTTTACTCTTGCTTATGGAATCAGCATAAACCCCTGGTGGTGTAGTGGTTAAGAGCTAGGTCTGCTAACCTAAAAGTTGGCAGTTTGACTCTACCAGCAGTTCCTTGGAAACTCTTTGAGGCAGTTTTACTGTGTCCTATGTGGTCATTATGAATCAGGATCAAACGACAGCAAAGATGCAAAAAGCTAAGTAAAATAGAGACAGTTCTCAGTCCTGGGACCTGAACTGTCAAATGAAGAGATAAAGATTTCATCCAAACACCAAATGGAATAAGAAACTGACAGAGAACAGAGAGCAAGAACAGACATGATAGATATCAGCTAACAAAGCATGGATTCACACTCTTGGACTACTGCTGGAGATCGGGAGACAGGGAGCATGAGAAAGCAGATTCATAGAAATCTCAGAAGAAAAAGTTCCTGGTACCAGTGATACAGGCTTTCCACCCCCATCTTCTTCACAATTGTTCTACCTCTGATACCTCTCAGCTAGCTGTGGTGAATCAGCCACCAGAGAAGTGCAGTGTCTGTGCCACTTTGATTCCCCCTGCTCACACTGGGGACTGGCAGACAGGTAACATGGGAAAGTACCGTCGGGAGCTTCCAGTAGGATACAGATCACCCAGTAACAGGTGATGGATGGTTTCCTAACCTCATCTTTTCTCCCATCTCTTGACTTCCACTTCTTCCTGCAGTCTCTTGTCCAGGAAAAAACTCTTTATACCCTGGCCATCTGGATTTACCTCTTATTGAAAGGCTGTGAAGTGCCATTCAGTTTGTGCACCATTCCCCTGGACAGTAATGTCATGCCAGTTAAATCTTCAGGGTGTTTTCTGTTTGTTTGTTTTCTTTTCATGGCTTGGGAGTCATTTGTAGCCAGGTTGTACTACACGGCTTAGGATCCATGTACCCAGTCTGCCCACTTGGGTCAGTGGTATCTCTGGGGGCACTTCTTTTTTATCTATCTTTTCTCCCTCCCACCCCCTTTTTTTGCTTCCTGTCTTTCTTCATTTCCCAATTTTCATCTCTCTATACTTACTTTGTTTTCCTGTCCTTTAAATACCTGACACTGCATGACATGTATACCCCTTCTAGCCAGGCTGTACCATTCAGCCTGGTAAATATTTCCCAGTTCTTCACAGCTGCACTAACAGGACATATGAAGGGCCTTTCTTTTTCCTTCCAAATGTTTAACTAGTTTTTCTTCTTTGTCTTCTTCCTTTTTCTCATTTCTTGGCTATTCGTCTCTCCACTCCAATGGCAAGCTACCTCAGCTCTCTTTTGTTTTGGCTCTTGTTTCTCTCTCCTATACCCATCTTAGCTGCACACAGAAAAAAACCTTCCCACTACTGACAGAGAGACCCACTTGAGTGGGTCTCTACATTGACTCATGACAGGATGGTACCCAGCCACCACTAGTGATAGCCATGACGGACACAAAATTGAGTCTCACTGGCAACAGAAGAATAAGTAGGGGTGCACCCTGATATCTGCAATAAAAGACCTCAGTTGATAGTGCAGGGGCTTCAGAATTCCCCTGGGAGAATGGCTTCTGGCTCCATGCTGCCCCTGCCCATAAATCATAATGTAGGTCAACTTTTTGGACAGCAATGGATTGGACTTGGACTTGGTGACACAGAGTAACCGTATCTTGTGGGAACTTTATGGTCTTATGCATCTATAGGATGTCATCCTGCTGACCTCTTACCGGAGGAGGGAAAGTGTGTGGAGAGGATGGGATAGGAGACTGTTGGGAGGATAGGACATACATGGAGCTGAGAGGAAGGCTGTGCTGTCACTGGGCAGGGAAAGCAGTGGGAGCTGCATATAGGTGAGCAAGCGAATTTATATGGGAGTGTACATTTTCATTCAATCATAGAAAAAAATAAACCTCCCCACCTCTTACTGCCTATTTGCACAGTGTGCTGAACATTACACTCTAGAGCAGCACAGGCACAGCTTATTGGGGGCTTGCTCAGCACTGATTCCTGGCTTACCCTGTCAGCACCAGTATCTAAGCTATAAACAACCCATCCCAGATCATTCTCTTCAACTGGACATGCCCTGCTGCACCATAGTTGAGAAACTGGCCATGCCCATAGGCTAAAGACCACAGTTAAGCAAACAACAAAGAGCACACAGCCTGCTTACTCTAACATAATCAAATAAAAAGAAAAAGCAGGAGGAAACAAACAGATCTACAGTTATGAAATGAGAGAATAGCTAGTGAATACCCTGGTGATAGCAGACAATATCAAAACATAAAAAAAAAAAGGATGGTTCTAGTAGGTGTCCAAAATAAGACACCAGATGACTTTCCAGCAGAAGAAAAGGCACTAGAACTACCTCAAGGGAAATTCAAACCCCTACTATTCAGAGCTATCCAACAGTTGAAAGAAAAAGCAGACAAAAATGAGGAAAAAATAAACAAATACATGGAAAAGTAGACAAATTCATAGAAGAATTCAGGAAAATACTACAGGAACAAAACACCAAAATAAATTCACAACTAGAAGTTATACAAAACAACAACCAGAAATCTGAAAGTTAAATGGCAAAATTTCAGAAAAGGACAATTTCATAGAGGCTGAGGAACAGGTTTGAATGATGGAAGACAGGATCAGTGAAACTGAAGACAAATACTTGGATACAACTCAAAGGAAAACTTGGAAAACAGAATAAATTAAAATGAAGAAGCACTGAGAATTATGTGGGATACAATCAAAAGGCAAAATTTGCAAGTGATCAGAGTTCCAGAACAAGGGGGTAAAATGGAAAACACAGAGAGGATCATTGAAGAACTGCTGACAGAAAATTTCCCTAACATCATGAAAGATGAAAAGTTAAAAATCTGGTCATACAAAAAGGTCAACAAACCCAGTATAAGTGGACCCTAAAAGAAAATCACCAAGACGTATCGTAATCACACTCACTGAAACCAAAGACAAAGAAAAAATTCTGAGGGCAGCTCAGGAAAAATGAGAAGTTGCTTACAGAGGACTAACAATAAGACTAAGCTCTGATTTTTCAGCAGAAACCATGCAAGCAAGAAGACAGCAGGATGCCACGTATAAAACGTCTAAAGAAAAATAGTTGCCAACCAAGAATAACATAGTCTGCAAAACTCTTGTTCAAATACGGTAGTGATTTAGAACATTTCCAGATAAACAGAAATTAAAGGAATGTGTAAAAACTGATCCAAATTTACAAAAATTATTAAAAGGAGTCTTTTGTTCTGAGAACAAACAACTCAGACCACAGCCTAAATCTAGGACACAAGATTGCACAGCCGGATAACAGATTAGGAAACAAACTCTGAACAGCTATTCAAAACCAAAAGAACTGCAAGAGGGAGCTAAAGAGGTTAATCTGTAAACGACAACAGCGTCGGAACAATACAAGAGGAAATAAATGATGGTGATATGGAACTTTTTAACTGAGTGGAGGGCAAGGCAATACCAAGTAGTAATAGACTGGTTCAAGCCTAGGAAGATGGGGGTAAATTTCAAGGAAACCACAGAGAAAGTTAACAAACCTAGTCATCAAAATAAAGAGGAAAAACATAAAGTCTTAACAGCCAACTTGATACCAATGGCTTTTGTTTTGTTTTATTTCAGTCTATAAGTGCTGGGTCTGAAGGAGAGCTGAATGGCAGAACTGCTATTTTTCTATGGGTTCGTGCTACTGTTTTTCCTTCTCCCCATTATGCTGTATATCTCTCTGCATTTGTGGTTCAGAGAGGAGTCCAGTGAGAAGTAGTGGTCATGGTGACACCTCCAAGAGGTACAGGCTGAAAGCAGCATCGAAACCTTGTTTTGGAGCTTCAGTGATGTTTGCTACCACATCATCTGTAAACCCAGCTGTAGAGCATTGTCAAAAGTAAACTCTGGCTGAGAGGCAAAAGAATTGTTATAAATGCTGTACTGGTTTCCTGGAGGCATGTAACTAAGTACAATACACTGGGTACTTAGACAACAGAAATTCATTATCTTACAATTCTGGAGGCAAGAAATCTGAAACAGCAGAGAGCATCAGCAGAGCTGTGCTCTCTCTGAAGGCTCTAGGGGAGAACTCTTCCTAGACTCTTTTTTCTCTTCTAGTGACTCCTTAGTTTGTGAGTAAATTGCTCCAAAATTGGCCTCAGTCTTCAGGGGTCTTGACCCGTGTGTCTGTGTCTCTTCTTCTCTCCTTAAAAGGGCACCAAACCAAGCCAAAGCCACTGCCTTTGAGTTGGTTCTGACTCATAGTGACCCTGTAAGTCAGAGGATAACTACCCCATACCATTTCCGAGGAATGCCTGGAAGATTTGAACTGCTAACTTTTTGGTTAGCAAATGAAGCACTTAACCACTACCCTACCAGGGCTTCTAGAAGGACAGCAGTCACTGAATTTAGGGCTCACCCTTCTCCAGGATGATCTCATTTTAACTAATTACATCTGCAAAAAGACTGTAAGGTTATATTCTGAGGTCCTGGTTGGACATGAATGTTGGAAAAACACCAAACCAGCACATATGACAAAAGTATGTCTCCAGACAGTAGCAGATTCTAAACCAAAACTCACTGCTGTAGGGTTGACTCATAGTGACTTATAAGGTTAGAGTAGAACTGCCTCATAGAGTTTCAAATCCTGGCAGATTTGAACTGCTGACTTTTTGGTTAGCAGACACAGCACTTAAGGAGCATGCCACCAGCAGATTCTAGAGCATACAAATACATTAATAGCCCAAGAACACACCCTTCCTGCTCCATTTCCTAGTCCACTAGGCACCAAACACCTGTGCCTAGGGTCAAGGAGCCTACATACTGATCTCTAAGCCTTGGCACTTGTTATTTCCTTAACAAAATAGCTTCCAGCCACGTGGTCAAGCCACAATCCATTCCCTCCTTCACAAAATTGCCCTAGAGCCACTTTCTCACAGAAGCCTGCTTAGAGTAAACTTCTCAGCTTGGATAAAGTCCAAGATCAAGGATGGCATTAAGATTAGACCTGTGAAACCAAGGAGATCTAGATTAGAACCAAGCTGTTTCCCTCATTAATGATTATGGGAAAGTCCCTGGGTGGTAAAAATGGTTAAGGTGTTTGGCTGCTAACAGAAGTGTTGGAGGTTCAAGGTCACCAGAAGGTACCTCTGAAGAAAGACATCTACTTGCAAAAAATCAGTAATTGAAAACTCTGTGGAGTACAGTTCTATTCTAACACACATGTGGTCACTGTAAAGTTGGAATCAGCGCAGTGGCAACTGATTTTTTAATGATCATCAGCAAGTTTCTTATCTTCCCTAAGTCTGCTTTATCTAATGTTAAATGGGATAACTACTGGACTCGGTTCCTGAAGTTGAAGGTAATTCTTGCAAAGCACTTAGCACAGAGGTTAGTTAGCTAGCAAAGTTAGTTATCTAGTAAACATAGGATAACTAGCACTTGATAAATGTCAGCTAGTACTGCTTTTTTCAGCCAACCCCACCCTTCAATGTACAGTGCTGGGAAGGCCAGCTGTAAGATGATCCTCAAGGACGTAAGCATAAAGAAGCCTAAGTACTTCCTCCTGGTGCTTTTGTGCAACTGCCTCCCTTTGAGTGCGAGATTGATCCAGTGACTGCCACTTCCTTCTTCTTTTTTAATTGTGATTAAGTGAAAGTATACAATCCAAATAAAATTTGCACGTCCGCCTATCTACCGCTCCTTCTGCTGTCTTTGTCCAGTGACAGCACATTCCTCCTTTTCATTCTATATATGTGGTAGCCTCTTATCAATCTCCTGTCCCATCCTTTCCATCCTCTCCTCTCCCTTCTAGTAAGAGACCTGTAGGACAACATCCTATAGATGCATAGAACCATAAAGCACATACACCATATAGTCACATTGTGTCCCCGAGTCCAGTCCACTCCTGTCCAAAGAGTTGACCTCAGTAATGTTTTCTGTTCAGGGGCAGCAGCAGGTCTAGGTGCCATGCTCCCAGAGGAACCCCTAGGGCACCAGATCATCAACTGCAGCTTTTTAGTGGAGTTCTTGAGGTGCACCTTTCTTTTTCTCATGTTGCCACTGGGACTCAACATTGTGTGCCCCATCATGGATGTCTTTGGTGGTGGCCGGGCACCATCTGGTTATTTTGGTCACATGCTGATACAGTCACCCATGCACACCGGTCCTTCTGTCTCCTGGGATCTTTTTAGCTTGTGTCTTTGTTGTTTTTGGTGAGCATCTGTTCTGGATGAGTTGGGACTATTTGGTGTGCCTCAGATGGCAGCTTGCTAGCTTTTAAGAACCCAGATGCCACTCACCAATATAGGGTGCAGAAGACTCTCTTAGCAATGGGCTAATTATACTGATTGGCTTCGATATCCCCTGACAGCGTGGTCCCCAGACCCCCATCCATGTTACCTATCCTTGCAGTACTGGGTTAAGATTAGAGGAGTTTTCAGTTTATGTTGAAGTCCTGTTAAGTTGGTCTTCTTTCCTACTATGTGCTGTCACTTCTTTTACCCAACAAAATTTCTATCAACTATCTAATCTATGACCTGCCCACTCCCTCCCTCCCCACTCTTGCAGCCATCAGTCTTTTCTTCTGTATATGAGTCTGTTTTTAAGTCCTTATACCAGAGGTCTCATACAATATTTGTTGTTTTGCCACAGACTGATTTCATTCATCATAGAGTCTCCCAATTGAAATCAAGTTATGAGATGCTTCCTAAAATCATCATTGTTCTTCATCATTGCATAGTCTTCCATTGAGTATATGTACCATAGTTTATTTATCCATTCTTCTGTTGATGGGCACCTCGGTTGATTCCATCTTTTTGCTATTGTAGACTGTGATGCAATAAACACTCGTGTGCATGTCTCTGTTCATGTGACTGCCCTTGGTTCTGTAGGATATATTTCAAGCAGTGGGATTATTGGATCAAATGGTGTACCTATTTCCAGCTTTTTAAGGAAGTACCAAATTGCTTTCCATAGAGGTTGTACCATTTTGTAATCCCACCATTAGTGTAAGAGAGTTCCAATCTCCATAAAGCCTCTCCAGCATTTGTTGTTTTGTGTTTTTTTAGATCATGGCCAACTTTGCTGGGGCGAGAAGGTATCTCATGGTAGTTTTGATTTCGATTTTTCTAATAGCTAATGAGAGTGAGCATTTCCTCATGTGTCTGTTGGTGAAATGTCTGTTCATCTCTTTTGCCCATTGCTTAATTGGGTTATTTACCTTTTTCTTGTTGATATCTTGCAGTACCTTGTAGTTTATGGAGATCAGATGGTGCTTTGACATGTAGATGCCAAACATTTCCTTCCCATTCTGTAGGTGGTCTTTTAATTCTTTTGATAAAGTCTTTGGATGAGCAAAATGTTTGATTCTTAGTTGTTCCCATTTATCTATTTTCTGTTCTGTTGATCATGCTTTGTCAGATTTTGAAGCCTGTCAGCTGTGTACTAAAACTTCCATTGTTGACCCCATTTTTTCTTGCATGATCTTTATCATTTTAGGTTTGATATTTAGGTCTTAGAGCTAATTTGAGTTAGTTTTTGTGTGAGGTGTGAGATATGGGTCTTGTTTCAATTTTTTTGCAGATGGATATCTAATTTTGCCAGAACCATTTGTTAAAGAGATCATTTTTACCCTACTTTACAATCTTACAGCCTTTGTTGAGTATCACCTGTTCACAAGAGGATGGTGGCATCTCTGGGGTCTCCACTCTGTTCCATTGGTCTATATGTCTCTTTTTGTACCAGTACCAGGCTGCTTTGACTACTGTGGCAGTATAATAGGTTCTAAGGTCAGGTAATGTGAGGCCTCCCATTGTATTCCTCTTCTTCAGTAGTGTTTAGCTTATCTGGGGTTTCTGACTTTCCAAACAAAGTTCGTGATTTGTTTCTCCATCTCATTACAAAATGGCACTAGAATTTGTATTGGGATTATATTTTATATGTAGATCACTTTAGGTAAAATAGACATTTTCACAATGTTAACTCTTCCTATCCATAAGCAGAGTACATTTCTCCACTCTTGGTTTCTTGCAGTAAGGTCTTGTAGTTCCCTTGGTATAGGGCTCTTATTTCTCTAGTTAGATTTATCCCTAGGTATTTTAGCTCTTTGGTGGCTATAGTAAACGGTGTTGATTTAATGATTTCTTCTTTGATGAGCTCTTTGTTGGTATACAGGAATCCTACTGATTTACTTATGTTTATCTTATATCCTGATACTTTGCTGAACTTTCCTATTAGTTCCAGGAGTTTACTTATGGATTCTTTAGGATTCTCTGTGTATACAATCATATCATCTGCAAATAGGGAGATATTTACTTCTTCTTTGCTGATGCAGATGCCATTTATTTCTTGGTTTTGTCTAATTGCCCTGGCTAGAACTTCTAGTATGATGTTGAATAGGAGAGATGAGAGTGGGCTTCCTTGTCTAGTTCTTGTTCTCAGGGGGAATTCTTTTCAGTCTCTCTCCCTTCAGGATGATGTAGGCAGTTAGCTTTGTATGGCCTTATTGCACTGAGAAATTTGCTGTCTGTTACTATTTTGCTGAGAGTTTTTAGCACAAATGGGTGTTGGATCTTGTCAAATGCCTTTTCTGCATTAATTGACAAAATCAGGGGATTCTTATCTTTTGTGCTATTTATGTGGTTGATCACATTGTTTTTCTAATGTTGAATCAGCCTTGCATCCCAGGTATGAATCCCACTTGGTCATGATAAATTTTTTTTTTTTGATATATTGTTGAAGTCTATTGGCAAGGATTTTGTTGAAGATTTTTGCATCTAGGTTCATGAGTGATGTTGGTCTGTAATTTTCTATTTTTGTCAGAGCTTTCCCTGGCTTTGGTATAAGGGTAATGCTGGCTTCACATAATGAATTTGGGAGTATTCCATCCCTCTTGATGCTGTGAAGTAGTCTCAGTAGTATTGGAGTTAACGTCTCTAAAAGTTTGGTAGAATTCTCCGTTGAAGCCATCTGAGCCAGGACTTCTTTTGGTTGTAGTTGTTTGATGACTTTGTCAATGTCTTCCTTTGTGATGGATTTATTGAGTTGTTCTCCTTCTCCTTGTGATAATTTCGGTAGGTGATATGAATCTAGAAATTTGTCCATTCCTTTAGGTTTTCATTTGTAGTGTTCAGTTATGATACTTTTGATTTCAGTTGGGTCTGTTGTAACAACTCCTATCTCATTTCTCCTGGGTTTATTTGTTTCCTTTCCTGTTTTTCTTTTGTAGTTTAGCCAATGGTTTATCAATTTCACTGACTTTAAAAAAAAAAAAAACAGCTTTTGGTTTTGTTATTTTTTTCAATTGTTCTTCTAATCTCTAATTCATTTAGTTTTTCTCGAATCCTTATGATCTGTTTTCTTCTTGTACCTGAGGTGTTGTGCTGTCACTCTCTTTCTACTTGTTTAAGCTATAGGGTTAATTCTTTGGTTGGTGTCCTTTCTTCCTTCCAAGTGTGTGCATTTATAGAGATCAGTTGACCTCTGGGCACTTGTTTTGCTGTATCCCATAGGTTCTGGTAGGATGTGTTTCCATTCTCATTTGATTCCATAGTTTCTTTATTTCATCCTTGATTTCTTCTGTAATCCGTGTCTTTTTTTTTTTGAGCAAGGTTTTGTTCAGTTTCCATGAGTTCCAATTTCTATGTTTTTTCTGCCATTGATTTCAACTTCAATGGATTTATGTTCCTAGATGATGCTTTGTAATAATTCAATGGTTTAGATTTTACTGAGATTTGCTTTATATCCTAACATGTGGTCTATTCTGGAAAATGTTCCATATGTATTGGAGAAGAAGATGTACTTATCTGTTGATGGATAAAAAGTTGTGAATGTGTCGGTGAGGTCTAATTGGTTAATTGTCACAGTAAAATCCTCTGTGTCTTTACTGAGGTTTTTTCTGGATGTTCATTATTGAAAGTGGAGTGTTGATGTCTCCAACTATTGGGGTTATTTCAATTATCTATTTCCTCTCCTGTTTTTCTTTTATAAGTTCAGCCAACAGTTTATCACGTTTATTGATCTTTTTGAAAAACCAGATTTTGGTTTTATTCATTTTTTTTCAATTGTTCTTCTATTCTCTAATTCATTTACTTCTGCTCTAATCTTTGTGGTCTGTTTTCTTCTGTGCCTGAGGGTTTCCTTTGTTGGTCTCTTTCTACTTGTTCAAGCCATACAGTTAATTTTCTATCTATTATTGTGGAGTGATACATCTCATTTTTCAATACAGTCTGTGTTTCCTTGATGTATTTCAATGCTGTGGTATTAGGTGCATAAATATTTAACATTGTTAAGGCCTGCTTGTGTATCAAAACATTCAGCAATGAATAGTGACCATCCTTGTCCACAGTGGTGGATTTTACATTAAAATCTATTTTATCTGAGATTGATATTGCCACACCTCCTCTTCTTTGTGTATTATTAGCTTGGTATATATTCTTCCATCCTTTAATTTTCAGTTTGTTCGTATCTTGAGTCTAAGCTGTGTTTCTTGTAAGTAACATATAGACAGGTCATGTCTTCTGATCCAGGATGTCACACATTGTCTATTGGATGGGTCAGTCTGTTTACATTCAGTGTAATTATTGATAGGTATGCATTTAGTGCTGTCATTTTGATGTATTTATTGTTGTGTTGCTGTTTTCTTTGTTGCTCTTAGTAGTCTGTTCTGGGTCAGTCTTCTGTTCTGGGTGGATTTTTCAGTGTTAGTTTTGTTTATTGAGACTCCTGTATTGTGTTTCTTGTTTTGATATGTTGCATTGTTATTGTGTTTTGTGACTACCCCAATGATCCCCCTTAATATTCTAAGTTTAAACCCAGTTTTAATTTCTGCATATCTTTTTAACTTCCTTTCCTTCTGAAAGGGCTATCACTACTGTAGTATATCCCTCTTTTTTAATGTGATAGTGTCATAGTTTTCATGATCCGATCCAAGTTTCCTTCTTTTAATATTGTAGCTTTGATTGAGTTTTGTGACTTCCCTAACTGAGTAGAGTTCTGGATGCTGTGTCTTGCATTGCCCCCTTAAATATACACTTAATGGTTTTGTTTTTCTAAGCAAAGAGTTTTTACAAAGTCTCTAAGCTTCTATTTATCGATGAGTGTCTTAATTTCATCTTCACATTTGAGAGACAATTTTGCAGGATATATAATTCTTGGTTTGAAGTTTTTCTTTTTCAACCTTTGAATGTGTCATCCCACTGCCTGTTTGACAACATTGTTTCTGCCAAGAAATCAAATGAAAATGTACAGGGCTTCCCTCTGAATGTTAGCTTTATTATGAGCCTCGCAGCCTTTAAGAGAATCTGTTTGTGTTTCATTTTATTAAGCTTGATTGTAGTATGTCTTGGTGCCTTTCTTTTGGGGTCTAGTTTTTGTGGCATTCCATACATGTCTTGCATATCTATGTTCTCTTCTTTCATATTTTGAGGAAGTTTTCTATCAGTAACTCAACAATACTTTGTGTGTTGTCAGCTATCCCTCCTTGTTTAGGAACTCCAATTAATCATAGCTTATTCCTCTTAACATATTTCCATATGTTTGTTAATGCTTCTGTATTTTTCTTATTTCTTTTCTTTGATTTCTCCTCATGAATGCTGGTGTCAATTGCACTATCCCCCTTGTCACTGTGTCTGACTTCCATGTCCTCAATTCTTCTCTTTTGGCTTTGGATTGAGTTGTCTACTTCTGTAACTGTATTACTGATCTGCTGGATTTCAGATGGTTGATATTCCATTAGTTCGAATAGCTTGCTTAATTTTTCATTCTTCTCTGCTGCATCTTGTTAATCTCTGGGAGAGCTGTACATGTAATTCTTTTGTATTCAACCTCCAATAGTTTCAGAAAGGTTTCTTCATCTAGGAAGTTTGTCGATTATTTGGGGAGTTTTCCAGAGCCATGGCGGACTGTTTCTTTAAATGGTTAACAGTGGTTTCTTGCCTTCAGGCCATCTACAGGCTGTTTAGTTTCTATGATGCTACCTCAACAGGTGTTGAGGTGTAGTTCTACGAAGGGAGCTGGTCACCAGCTGTCTCTGTGTACTCTAGTGACTGGCCTCAGTGGACTCGCTGTGGTGGCAGCCTCTGCCTCCTGGCTGGCAAAGACAGTGCCTTACTTATGGAGGTACTGGGGGACCATCAACCAACCCTATGATGTGAGTCAGTAAAGGCTTGAAGAGATGCCACCAAACAACTCAGAAGTTATTTCTCCAGTCTTATTTTAAAAAGCTGGAAGCTGTCTGACAGGTGCCGAAATCTGTCAGGGAGTCAAGTGTGGGAGGCCCCTCTCTCCTCCCGGCTGACAATGGAAGCACCTCTTTGGCCATCCCCAAACGCTATGACATACTTCAAAGTAGGGAGGGGTTACAGCCTTGTTGCCATCCTCAGCTGGGCCCCCCCAGTAAGTTAACATGCAGTAAACACAGCTTTGTTCTGGAAAAGCTTTCTGGACTGGCACTTCTTAGCCTGGGAATTCACCTCTGCTGAGTCTTCCAGTTGTGTGACTCTGCCTCCCAGCTGACCAAGATGGCATCCCAGCCAAGCTGCCCTTCCTGCCATGAAACAACAGAATCTATGGCAGAACTCAGAAAAGAGAGCATGGAGGGTCAGTGGTGCCCTCAGTCAGTAGCAAGACTCTCAAAATGTCACTGTCCCATGTACTGTCTCTCTGATGTGCTGTACGCTGTTTACTTTAGCACTGAAGTTCAGCACACTTGCCAGCTCATGCCCATCCTCTGACTCCCAGATACTAAAGAACAAACCAGTACCTACAGTGCACCCAAGAAGTGAGTCAGCAGGAGTGTTTGCTGCCTCATGTTAGAGAGAGGTAGTTTGCCATTCAGTGGCATGGAGTCCAATCTGACAACCGTATGTTGTATCCTAAGGCTCCCTGGGTATTTAGAGTCCTCCTTTCAGTTATCAATTAGACCTCAGTTCCCAGAGGGAGTTGAGGAGACATATGTCTGGTCTGCTATCTTGGGCCCACCTTGTTATTGGCTTCTAATGACTTGTTGTTGCTTGTTGCCATTGAATTGATTCATGACAACCCCATTTGTCAGAGTAGAACTATGCTCCATAGCATTTTCAAGTCTACGATTTTTTTGAAGCAGACCACCAGGAATGTCTTCTGAAATCCTTATAGGTGGGTTAAAACTTCCAACTTTCTGGTTAATAGTTTAGTGCTTAAATATCTAGAGACTAAAGAATAAACTATAGCAAAAGTGATGCATGCCACTTCTGTGGTTAGGTTCCAGAAGCTTACGACTTTCATCTTGCTGGATTTTCTAAATTGACTTCCCAACTGGTGTGCTGTGATAAAGCAGACAGCCATGAACCATCAATTACTCACATGCAAGTTCAAACTGAAACTGAGGAAAATTAGAGAAAGTCCACAAGAACCAAAGTACAACATTGAGTATTTTCCACTTAAGAGACCATCACAAGAAAAAATTATATGTGCTGAATACTAATGACTGAAGACCAGATCAGTCATGGACTAATATCAAGGACTTCACAAATGAAGAAAGCTGGATATCATTAAAATACAAGAAAGAAAGAAAAAGATGAAATTGGATATCAGAAGAGACTCTGAAACTTGCTTTTAGGTATTGAATAGCTAAAGCAGAAAGAGAATATGATAAGACAAAAGAACTGAAGACTTCAAAGAGTGGCTCGAGGAGACAGAGTAAAAGTATTATAATGACGTGCCAAGAGCTAGAGACAGAAAACCAAAAGGGAAGAACATGCTCTGCACTTCGCAAGCTGAAAGAACTGAAGAGAAATTCAAGCCACAAATTGCAATAGTGAAGGATTCTACAGGGAAAATATTAAATGATGTAGGAAGCATCAAAAGAAGATAGAAGGTGTCATGGATTGAACTGTGCCCCCCAAAAATGTCTGTAGCCATTTGGCTGGTCTTCATTCCCAAATCTCTGCTTATGACTAATAGATAAGATGATTATATTAAAAGAGGATTAGGGTAAATCTGCAACACTCTTACTAATGGAGTTTCCCTGGAGTGTGGTATGTACCACTTTTTATCTTTTCATCCTATGGGAGATAAAAGGATAGGGAAGCAAGCTAGAATTGGAAACATTATACCATCAAAAAAGCAGCACTGGGAGTACAGTGTATCCTTCATACCTGAGGTTCCTCCACCAAGATGCTCCCTGAACAAACAATGATACAACACAAGGACTTTCTTCCAGAGCCAACAAAGAGGGAAAGACTTTTCTCTTGAGCTAACACACTGAATTCAGCCTTGTAGCCTACAGGACTGTGTAAGAATAAACTTTTCTTTGTTAAAGCCATCTACGTGTGGTATTTCTATTAAAGCAGTACCAGATGACTAATGGTACAGAATTTGGTACTAAGGGAGTTGGGTACTGCTCTAACAAATGCCTAAAATGTGGAAGTGGTTTTAAAACTATGGATAGACAGAAGACTCAGAAGGAACTGAGGAGAACTATTAACACCAAAGAAGGCACCGATGATGAGCAGCAGAACCAGACCAGCAAGAAACAACTCTGGAGCCAATTGATCTGTGGAGTGAGAGAGCTAAATGCCTCTGCACAAAGGTTTCCTGATGGAATGCGGTTCGTCTGAGCATTTGAATCAGTGGAGCTAGGTTTGCTGACCCACAGATTGAGAAAGCTGAGTGCAGTGCCTTCAGGCGCTTGAATCAGTAAAGCTATAGACCTTTGAATAACTTACCCCAGCAGGGCAGATGTGGGCCTGAGGCCTGAGACAAGAGGCTACAGGAAGCAGAAGCTGAAGATACAAAGAACATGAAAATCTGAACTGCCTCAGTCTCAAAAGGTATGGCCATGACCTCAAGGGTCTGAAAGGGTGGATCCATGGGTTTCTCTGTTTGTAAGGGTGGAATTGCCACTCACTTGGTCTTAGGGTACACCTAAAGCTGAAAGGGCATAGGTGCTGTCCATCCAAGTGGGCCTAGCAAGCAGAAATGTAGCACAGGGCAAGGGGTCTCCACTTAGAACCCAGAGAGTAGATCGCAAAGTTAGTGTGTTAATTGTCTCAGAGAACAGAGGATTATTCTCAAAGCTTTGAAGACTAATGTAATGTGTTTTGCTGATTTGTTTGTTGCTTGGTTTGCTTTCCTTTTCCACTTGTAATGGAAAAGTTTGACTTGTACCTGTCTGTTCTGCTATTGTAACCTTAGAGGCAGATAACTTGTATTCTTGATTTCACAGATGTAGAGGAGTTTTTGTATTTTGGACTTGGAACTGGTTTAAGACTTCTGCTTATGATAGATGAATGTGTTACCTATTTTACAGATGTGATGGGGACGTAAAGAGTGGAATGTCGTGGATTGAACTGTGTCCTCCATAAAATGTGTGTAGCCATTTGGCTGGACGGTCATTCCCAATATTTTGTGATTTTCCAATACTATACATCCTAATCTCTGCCTGGGGCTAATAGATAAGATGATTATATTAAAACAGGATTAGGGTGGAACTGTAACACCTTTGCTAAGGGAGTTTCCCTGGAGTGTGGCTTGTACCACCTTTTATCTTTGCATCTTATGGGAGATAAAAGGAGACAGAAGGAAGCAGAAAACTGGGAAGGTCATACTATCAAGAAAACAGCACCAGAAGGTCACTTCACCTTCTAAATGCTTCAGAATGACTATATATCATAAATTAGAGTTTAGTTTATTTGTTTGTAGGATTTTCTTCCATTTAATTTTTTTTTTTGAGATTATATAAAATTAATGTGTTATTTTTTGAGTGAAAGTAAGCTAAATGTACAAATTTTAGAGGATAACTCAGTGTTTTTTGGCAAATGTATATACTCATGAGAGGTGCTGGAATTGTAGCCTCTCCAGAAAATTCCTTCACCATATTCTCTTCCCAGTCAATATCAGCTCCAAGCTCCAAATAAACATTGTTATGACTCCTTTCATCACGCACTAATTTTCTTTTAGTATCATTTACTACTATTCAGTTTGCTCTTGGCGTTACTTTAACTGACTCTCACAAAGTTTAATATATGATATTCTCATTTTTGATCAGTTTCTTTTGAAGGTTCCCTTTTTATTTGTAGATTAATTAGAAACATGTTTTATTTACAAGTGTTTTACTATTCTTTTGTTTTCTTCCTGTTATTCATTACTAGTTTCAGTTCATTGTCCAAAATAAGGTTTGTGTGTCTCCAATTATTTTAAGTTTGTTAATTTTGTTTCTTGACCAAGGATATGGTCTGTCTTGGGGAGTGTTTCATAGATTCTTGAGAAAAATATATATTTTGCTGTTGTTGAATGAAATTCTCTGTAAAAGCTGATTTGATTCTGCTGTTTGATGGTTTTATTCAGTTCCATATCCATCCAAATGTCTGCTTAGTTGTTCTACCAACTGCTGAGAGTTGAGTAATTAAACTGTGGATTCCTTTGGATTTTTAATTATTCTCCCACCCTCTATCTTTTAACTGATTTATAGTCTTGCACTATTTACACTTAAATTAATGATTGATGTATTAGTGATAGTCTGTTTTCTGTTTATATAGTTTTTCATTGCTATTCCTCATTTGTGGATTTCCTGTGGCTTACTTGACCATTTCTAAGAACTTCGTCTTGTTTTATTCACATGGTTTTTAGTATATCAGTGTAGTTTTCTTATAACGTTGATGTTATAATTTTTGATTCTATCATTAAATATGTGTAAGAAAGTAATAAGAAGATAGTCTACTACAATTATACCTATTTTGTCCAATTTTTCATTCTTTTATTACTATTTATGAAGAAACTTAGGAAATTTCCAGCCTTATTCTGGTATAATTTCCTTTTTAGAGAGTTTTCTGTAACTGTTCTTCAGTAATAGATATGCTAGCAACAAATTCTCTTGTTTTTCGTTCTTGTGGTCATTTCCTTCAAGTGTGTAAAAAAAAATAATGCTGTCAAGTTGATTCCTATTGAATTCAAAGACTAGGACTAGAGCAAAAATTGTACAAGTTCACTTTGTCCTCTAGACTGGGGCAGGGGGTAGGGACACTACAAGTACACTATGGGATGACATTTAGTTTTCAGTAAATGAATGAGACCTTGAAATTTTCAGCTATTTATCTTTTGAAATGAAATGTAATCATTTGAAAGTTGATTTCATTCAGCATTCTGGAACTAAGCATAAGAGAATATATGACCTTAACATTGAGGTTATTCCAACTCATAGTGATTCTATAGAAAGAGTAGAACTGCACAATCAGGTTTACAACAAGCACCTAACCCAGTGCCATCAAATCGATTCTGAGTCATAGAGACCCTACCGGAAAGCGTGAAACTGTCCCATAGAGTTTCCAAGGAGCATTTGGTGGATTTCAGCTGCTGACCTTATTGGTTAGCAGAGGTAGCACTGAATCACTATGCCACTGAAATGCTGACTGCTTTGGTTAGCCACCATAGTTCTTAACCACTCTCCAACAGAGAACTCAGCATATCCACACACAAATGCAATTGATCTATGTGATGGACTCACAATCAGGTAACATTGCTTCTGGTCCTCTTGCTAAATGGTATTATAATTTAAAATAGCCATGATAACTCAAAACTACAGTATCATGTTTACCATAAAGCCTTCTTTCCTCTACTTGCTTCTCTTAGAGAAAAGGCATACAGATGGATATTAGATCATTCTAATTGCCTACTTAAGCTCTCATTCAGTGAGTATTTTTCTTTGCTGACCTTTTCCAGATAGAAAAACTTTAAAAACCTTTTTCCCTTGGATCACAGTGCAACACGGTCTTGGTTTATCTTGTAAGCTGTCAGCCTTCTTTCCTGGAGCTTGTTCCTACCACTGATTTTTAATTTTTTTTTAATTTGTTAATTTTATTGTGGTAGAAATATGTATACAATAAAATTTGCCATTTTGACCGTTTTTATATATACAATTCAGTGACATTAATTACATTCATATTTGTGGAGACAATATGGTAGGTGTTTTGCTCAGGCCTTCAAACTCTGTACAGGCCTTCTGCAATATGTACAATGATTCAGCAGTATGACATACACTGTTTATACCCAGCTTAGCCTTGAGGGCTCCAGTCTGGCTGTCTGCCACCTTTGTGTAGAACTGGTATATAAGATCACTGGGTCACGAGGCGTGGTCTCTTGTCAATGGCCTTTGGTCACAGGCTGCTGCCTGAGATGCTATGCTTCCTTGCTGTGCTTCTGCTCCAATAAATCTACCATGACCACACCAGCTGAGCTTCTGCTCCCAGGTCAGCCCAAATCTCAGACCTGCTTTCCTGACCTTCATTGAACACCTGCATTTCGACAGTAATGTACAACTGTTGTCAGTGTCTGTTCTCAAAACTTTTTCATCACTCCAAGCAGAAATTCGATATCCATTGAGTAATAACTCTCTATTATCATTTACACTCTACCTCTAATAACCACTAATCTACTTTAGTCTCTGTGCATTAATCCTCCTCTAAAGCGTTCAAAATTTGTCCCTTTGTACTTGAGTTGTTTTACTTAGCCTAATGTAAGGTTTATGGAGATGTTGTAAGTATCAGCACCTCATTTATCTTTACAGCTGGATAATAATTCATTTTACAGAAATGCAACTATTTATTCACCCATTTATTGGCTATTATGAATAGTTTCACAGTGAACATTAGAGCATAGATATCTGTTTGGATCCCTGCTTTCAGTTATTTTGGGTATATACCCATGAGTGGCATCGCTGGGTCAAATGACAATTTCTTGATTAACTTTCTAAGGAGTCACCAAACTGTGTTATACAGTGGCTGCACAATTTTACATTTCCATCAGAAATGTCTGAAGTTTCTAATTTTTTCACATCATTCGTAATAAGTGGTATATTGCTCTTTCCCTCTCTGTTTATTATAACCATATTATTGACTAAAAAGTGTTATCTTATTGTACTTTTGATTTGCATTTGCCTAATGAATAATGATATTGAACATCTTGTCTTCATAATGGCCATTTGTAGTTCTCTTTGGAGATAGGTCTATTTGTCCTTTGACCATTTTTTGTGTTGTTTATAATTTTGTGGTTGAATTGTCCAAGTTCTTTATATAATCTGAATATCTAACTCTTACAGAATATATAATTTAGAAATATTTACTTTAATTCAGTAGGTTGGATTTTAACTTTCTTGATAATGTCCTTTGCTGTACAAATAGTTTCATCTTTGTTTGTTGGTGATGTCCAATTCATCTGTGTCTTTCTTTCATTGTGTGTATTTTTGATGTTATATATAAAAATCCATTGCCATGAGGTACTGAATATTTAATCCTATTTTCCTCTAAAATTTTTATAGATTTACTATTATATTTACTTTATCCATTTTGAATTAGTTTTCATGTATTTCATGAGGTAGAAGTTTCACTCTTTTTGCATGTTGAAAACCAGTTGTCATATCTGATCATTAAGATTGTGTGTCAACTTGGCTGGGCTGTGATTCTCAGGGATATAGCAGTTATGATGTATTTTGGTAGTCATATAACGATGTAATCACCTCCTTGATGAGATCTGACATAATGCGATCACCTTACAATCTGATCTGCGGTGACTAGCCAATTAGTTGAAAGAGAGTTTCCTTGGGGGTATGGCCTGAACCCAATATAGGTGGACTTTCTGGCAAGGTTCACTGTCTTTCACTCCCTTTAGATCCTGAATCTAGCATCTGTTCATCTGACCTCTAGTTCATGGGACTTGAGCTAGCAGCTTACCTGTTAATCTTGGAATTTGTCAGTCTCTGTACCCTGTGAGCCAAAGGCCTGATGTCTGACCTCTAGTTCATGGGACTTTAGCAAGCAGCTTACTTGTTAAAATCTTGGGATTTGTCAGACTCTGCACCCTGTGAGCCAAAGGCCTGATGTCTGACTATCTTGGGTTTACCAGCCCTTGCAGCTATTTGAGTCAAAATCCTTCAGTCTGACTCATGCACTTGGGACTTTTATGCCTCTACAAATATATGAGCCATTTCTTTGATATAGAGGATGGATGGATAGATGATGATGATGATGATGATGATGAAGAGAGAGAGAGAGAGAGAGAGATGATAGATAGATAGATAGATGGCAGGCAGGCAGGCAGGCGGGCGGGCGGGCGGGCGGGCGGGCGGGCAGGCATGTCACTGGTTTTAACTCACCAAAAAAATCGAGCTTAAGACACTGCATCACCATTTCTTTTTTCTTTTCTTTAGTTACATTTTGTTGTGATTTAAGAACAATTTAGCAATCTATATCAATTTGCCCTATAACACTTAGAACTTTCACTGCTACTGTATTCTAACTGTTCCCTACCTCACTGTGACAGCACATTTCCCCCTTTTATTTGAAACTTCCTGTGACCCTTTGACCAACATCTGACTCCGTTATTATCTCAGCTTCGGTGATGAGCTTCTAGAACAGCCCCATGCACATATTAAAGTCCAAAAGTTTGTTCATTGCCAGCCACTCTCTATGTTTTGTATAGTTCAGTTCAGTCTTTGTCAGGAGAGCTGACTCCCGTGTTGGACGTAGTTTAGGGATAGAGAATCCGGGGCCCATGCTCCCACAGGGCCCTCCAGTCTGATGGACCATCAGATGTGAACTTCTGGTAGTGATATAGTCCTGCCTCTAATCTTTCTCTGGCTATGGCCAGGGCTCCATTACTGTGTGTCCCCTCTGGACAGTTATTGGTGGTGGCTGGGCACCATTTAGTTCTTCTGATCCCTTGCTGAAGCTGACACTGGCTCCTGTGGCCCCTTCCAACCGATGTACTCATATTTCCCTCCTGTCCTTAATGTCCACCATTTACCTCTGATCCAGGTGGATTGGGACTAATTAATGTTACTTAGATGGTAGCTTTCTAGCTTTTAAGACCCCAGACGACACTCACCCAGGTGGCATGCAGAGCATTTTCTTAGAAAAAGAAAAGAAAGCTTGGGTATGCCAATTAGTCTGAATGTTCTCTGAAAGTGTGGCCTTCTGATCCCAGACCCTGTTACTCTGCCTTTCTAAAGAGGTGGATCACACTTAGGAATATTTTAGTTTTCAGTGGAGTGATTGTGGGTCCCTCTTTTCTGGTTTGTGCTGTCACATCCTACACCCAGCCCAAGCACAATCTAATTTGTATAAATCCTTTTGCCTCCCTCCCCACCCTCGTAACCATCAAAGAGTGAGTTCTTCTGTGCTTAAATTCTTTTTTTTAATTGTGATTGAATGGAAGTGTACAATCCAGTTTAAATTTGCATGTCTGCCTATCTGCAGCTCCTTCCGCTCTCCTTACACAGTGACAGCACACTCCTACACTCCTCTTTTCCATTCTATACATGTCATATCCTCTTTAAAATCTCCTTTCCTCTCCTCTTCTCCCTCTCCACTCCCCTCTAGTAAGAGGCCAGTAGGATGACATCCTATAGACACACAGAACCATAAAGTGCACACGCAATATGGTCACTCTGTGTCCCCTAGTTCAATCCATTCCTATCTGTCGAGTTGAACTCATTAATGATCTATGATCAGGGGCAGCATCAGGTCCAGAGGCCATGCTCCCAGGAGAACTCCCAGGCCTTCGGACCATCAGTTGTGGTCTTTTAGTGGACTTCTTAGGGTGCACCCATTTTTTACTCATGTCGCCACTGGACTCAACATTGTGAGCTCCATCAAGGCTGTCACTGGTGGTAGCCAAGCACCATCTGGTTCTTCTGGATAAGTGTTGTTATAGTCACCCAGTAATGTGAGTCTTTCTGTCTTCTGGGCTCTTTTTCCCTCATGTTGTTGTTGTTCTTGGTGATCATCTGTTCCAGCTGAGTTGGGACCATTTCTTGTGCCTCAGATGGCAGCTGGCTAGCTCTTAAGCCCCCAGATACCACTCAGTAATATGGGGTGCTGAAGACTCTAACAAAGAGAAATTTTATTCTGCCATGACCCAGTAGGCTACAAGTCCAAATTTAGGGCATCAGATCTAGGCAGAGGCTTTCTCTGTTGGATCTGGAAGAAGGTCTTTGTTGTCCATTTTCCCCTAGACTGAGAACTTCTGATGTGCCAGGAGCCCAGGTCTTCTGCTCCCAGCATAGCTTCTTGGAGGTATGAGGTGCCCAATTCTCTGCTTGCTTCCCTTTCCTTTGTATCATAAGAGAATCTCTCAAGTCACAATGTCATCTTACAGAATGAGTCTTGCCTCACTAACACAACCATTGCCTGCCCTCCTTTATTAACAACACAGAGGCAGGATTTACAACATGCAGGAGCATCACACAATATCTGGAATCATGATCTAACCAAGTTGCTGCACACATTTTTGAGGGAACACAATTCAATTCATGACACTTAACATTAAAACAGTGAGAAAGTAAAATCAGTCTCTCAGGGCTGTCAGCTGAACTTGCCTGGTTCAGTCTAATAGGCCATGGAGTTTTCATCTCAGTTTCTCAATAAAAAGAAAAAGAAATTACCTAACAGTAGCAACAAAAAACAGTTACTAAAATGAAGGTTACTCAACAAGCATATCTGAGCACAAATAAAAAAAAAAAGAACACAGCCTAAACACACGAAATAGCCAATACCATATTTTCCCAGTTAAGATTAAAAACCAAACCTACTGCCATTGGACTGAGTCTGACTCATAGCAACCCTATAAGATACAGTAGAACTGCTTCAGAATTTCAAATGAGCGCCTTGCAGATTCGTACTGTCCTTTCGAACTACTTGTCTTTAACTACAAAAAATAAAAATAAATTATTTCATCCTTTGGTAAGCAACAAAGGAGAAACTGGAAATTTCTGGAAGAGTGAGCAATATGTGGAGTGTCAAAATTTTAGAAAGACAGCCTGCAGGCAGGACGGAGAATGGATTCAAAGGAGATTTTTTGTTGTCCAAATAGAGCTGAGATTGCATTTGCAAGCACTGATTGATCTATGGAAGAGCATTTATTTCATTAAAGTGAGCACTAAGAGTTACTTGAGTTGGATCCGACTCGACGATACTTGGCCATAATGATTGAAAACCCACTGTTGTCGAGTCGATCCGACTCGTAGTGACTCTATTCGACAGAGTAGAACTGCTGCATGAAGTTTCCAAGGAGCGTGCGTTAGATTTGCACTGCCAACCTTTGGGTTAGCAGACTTCACACTTAACCACTACGCCACCAAAATGAAAGTTCCATAAGTCTTTTAATACATGCTACAGCAAAATCAAAGTGAACAAATTGCTGTTCCGTTAACTCACAAGGGCCCTGCGGGACTAGCTAGAAGTGCCCCACAGGGTTTCCAAGGAATGGCCGGTGGCATCAAACTCCCAGTCTTTTGGTTAGCAGATGAGTTCTAGACCTCTGTGCCACCAGTGCTCCAACACATTCTATACTGCAGTTAATATTATAATGTGTGTACTTACCGCTATATCTACACACGGAAACCCTGGTGGCCTAGTGGGTTAAATACTACAACTGCTAACAAAAGGTGAGCAGTTAAAATTTGCCAGGCCTCCTTGGAAACTCTATGGGGCAGTTCTACTCTGACCTCTAAGGTTGCTATGAGTCGGATCCAAGTGGAGGACAGTGGGTATATACATATTTGGAGTTGTATAATAGACAAACCTACACTAAATAAACTCATTTTAAATATTTAGCAGAGAACAGGCACATTGCTCAATATTGTCAAACCCTTTTTAGAGGGATCAAATTGAGGTTACTCTATTTACTGGTGGTAACACAGTAGTCAATAGAAGTTCATTCTGGTGCATTATGGATGTGCCATTCAGTATGTTGCTTTATTCAATCTTGGTAACTGAAGTACGTAAGAATTAACATTATCAGTTTCCCTACTTTACGTACGAGGAAACTGAAGCATGAACAGTTTAACACGTTCATTGTCACAATCAAATTTTGGTGATGTTTGAATCTGAATCTAGGAAGTCTAATACCAAAAGTCATGTTGTGATCTATAAGCCCATGTTATGCTGCTGCCAACTTCTGGAGCTCAAGTTACTCTGAATCACCTTATTCTCTTTTTAAAAAATGATATTTTCATTTACACCATAAACAATAAAGACACAATAGTAAAGCTCGTGGGCAGCGCAAATGGTTGAGTGCTTCGCTACTAATCACAGGGTCCGCTATTCATACCACCCAGGGCCGTCTCAGAAGAAAGGCCTGGAAATCTACTTCTGAAAGATCACAGCCATTGCAAACCCTATTGAGGACAGTTCTATTCCATTGCATGGAGGGTCAATGTGAGTCCAAATAGACTTAACGGCAACTGAGTTTTTGTTTTTATCTAGTGTGTGTAATGCAGGGTGCTAAGACCTGACAAAGACAACCAACCCCCATGTTCTATGGGAATATAAAGCTAGTATTTACGCTATACTCATAAATTCCTGAATGATTTCTGCCATTCAGTTTTGTTGTAAGCAACTCTCCGAAGTTGTTGTCTGTCATCAACATGATTCTGACTTACAGCGACCCTCTAGGACAGGGTTGCACAGCCACACAGGGCTTCCAAGGCTGTAATCTTCTTAGGAGCCAATTGTCAGGTCTTTTCTCTCGCAGAGTGGCTGGTGGGTTTGAACGGCCACCATTTGGTTACCAGCCTAGCACTGAACAACCGTTCCAACGTTAAGTCAAACGTGGTGCTAGTTAAAGCTGTGTTCAAAGAGAATGTGTTTTCTCTAGCTGAGCTTCACAGCTAAGAACTGAAAGGTGAAAATGGATACTTTTCAGTTTTGTAAGGTTTGGAAGTGATGAATGAGACAGAGGAATGTATGGAAGAACACAGCGTCTGGGAAGCAGAGTGCGGCATAGAAAGAAAGCAAGTGTTGAAACGAGTGGAGTGTGCCTGTAACCGGGGTACAAACCATGGCGCTACGGAGGCTGGATGACCAATTGCTCTGTTTAGCCTGGCCCTGTCCAGTTTTACCACTGGAAGTTCAATATCTTGGAAATTACATCAATCTCAGGAAAACCGGAGTGGTCAATCTCCCTAGGATATGCCAAACAAATGTAATACCAGTTTCTGAGAATCTCAGCCACTTACAACTCCCAAAATGCTTTGTTTATAGAGACATTGTTTTCTAAATCTAACTTTGAAGCCAGCACTTTTCTTATTCCAGATTCTCTCAAAGGTAGAATATGTGCATTCGATGAGTAACTCTAATTTGTTACATGCCCTACTTTTCTCAGGTCTTTGAAGATGCTTACAACAATCTGCTACATGAGAAGCTCTGAAGCTTCTTTTAAATCATTTTGCTAATTAAATATTGAGTCTAATTTAGCACTTACTCATGACAGCACTAGGATTTCTGTAAATTACATAGTCTAAAATAATTTCCCAAATGTATTAATCACCCTGTCACAATGTTAACACTTTTTAGTCTACCTATATTTGCCTATATTCTAAACTCCAATTTGCACATATTCAATATGAAAGAAATTATTTTAACAAAGCAAGGAGACAATATAAATTCTTGCAAAATCGGGTAACTCTTCCTGTTTTCAGTGTATGCCTGCAATCTAATTGTTAATATGTAATTTAGCGGCTAATTTTCACAGCTTAGGTAAATATCAGTATGCATCTTGTACACTATTTTGACAAGTAGCTCCTCGAATCATTAGCACATCAGGATATGTTTTTACGATGGCTAGCTGGCTTCCACACTGCTTTTGGAGCAGAGTACAGGCTGAATCATATCTGTTTCCAAGCTTCCTTTGAAGCATTCCCTAAATACGACTGCCAAGGATGCATTAAATACATATATATAGTAGTAGTAATCAAAACAGCCTGCTACTGGTACAAAAAGAGACATATAGACCAATGGAATAGAGTGGAGGCATCCAAGATGTCACCATCCTCTTATAAACAGTTGATATCTGACAAAAGCCATAAGATTGCAAACTGGGGTAAAAACGGTCTCTAACAAACGGTGTTGGCAAAATTGGATATCTATCAGCAAAGAACTGAAACAAGACCCATATCTTACACCTTACACAAAAACTAACTCTAAATGGATCCAAGACCTAAATATCAGACCTTAAACAATAAAAATGATGCAAGAAAAAATAGGATCAACAATGGGTGTTATAATACACAGGCTAGACAGAAATCAAAATCTCACAGACACAGCATGATTAATAGAAGAGAAAGCAGATAAATGGGAACTACTAAAAATCAAACACTTTCACTCGTACAAAGACTTTATCAAAAGAGTTGAAAGACCACCTATAGAATGGGAAAAAATATTTGGCAACTACATGTTGGACTGTTTTCTGATCTCCATAATCTACAAGGTTCTGCAAAATATCAACAAGAAGAGGCTAAAAAAACCAATAAAGCAATGGGCAAAGGAGATGGACAGACAATTCACTAAAGAGGAAATCCTGGCAGCCAAAAGATGCATGAGAATATGCTCCTGATCATTAGCTATCAGAGAGATTCAAATCAGAACTACAATGAAATATCATCTCACCCCACCAAGGTTGGCCACAATCCCCAAACCACAAAACAACAAATGCTGGAGTGGTTATGGAGAGATTGGAAGTCTCCTGCACTGCTAGTGGGATTGCAAATTGGTACAACCTCTTTGGAAAGCAATCTGGTACTTCCTTAAAAAGCTGGAAGTAGATATACAATTTGATCCAGTAATTCCCTGCTTGGAATTTATCCTTCAGAAACAAACTCTGCCGCATGAGCAGACACATTTACATGAATGTTTATTGCAGCACAGTCCACAATAGCTAAAAGAAGGAATCAACCCAGATGCCTGTCAACAGATGAATGGATAAACAAACTATGCATATACTCATATACTCACATATACTCAGTGGAACACTATACTGTGATAAAAAAACAATGCAGATTGTAGAAAACCTCTCACGACATGGTTTCAACTGGAAGATATTATGCTGAGTGAAATCAGTCAGTGTCAAAAGAACAAATATTGTATGAGACCCCTGTTATAAGGACTTAAAAATAGAACTATCTACAGAAGAAAATAACTTTGATGGCTACAAGCACGGGAGGGAGGGAGAGTTTATGATAGGTGAGACAGTTGATAATGCACTGCCATCGAGTCAGATCTGACTCATAGCAACCCTAGAGTTCAGGGTAGAACTGCTGTATAAAGATTCCAAGGATAGATGTTAGAAATTTAATTCATTTACTGTAATAAACAAGTAAATTTAAAAGTAAACATAAACCTGATTTGGAAGGGGAAAAAAATGTCTATATAGCCATGTCCTTAAAAGAAATTGTCAAATTCCTCTTAAGAGATTCTAATTATACAAATAAGATTAACAGAAATGTGGAATATTGTTTTAAAGAGATAATGAAAATATATCCAACTTGGTCAAGTCATATAAATTGACAGAGAGGCACTG
This sequence comes from Heterohyrax brucei, assembly GCA_028571685.1. Classification (NCBI taxonomy): domain Eukaryota; kingdom Metazoa; phylum Chordata; class Mammalia; order Hyracoidea; family Procaviidae; genus Heterohyrax; species Heterohyrax brucei. The sequence goes on along the minus strand of CM053157.1, from coordinate 32,910,026 downwards.
ATGTTTGTGCTGTTGAGGACTATGGAGTCGGTTAGTATTCATAGTGATTCCATGTGGCAGAGTAGAACTGCCTCATAAGAACTGGGTCTGAAAGGCTTATAGTCTTTATGGAAACAAATCAGCAGGTCTTTCTCTTCAGGACACGCTTGGTGTGTTTAAACCACTAACGTTTTTGTTAAAAGTCAGTACTTAACCATTTTCCCCACTAGGGCTCCTTAGAGAAGAACCAATGATTAATAAAGACAAACATTTTCAAAATGATGTAATTTTATAAAAATTGTTAATCTCTTTAGAAACAAATCTTTTAGTTTAGATCTGTATGTTCTGTGAAAAATATTTGCATGGGAATATTACAACCAAAGTATAAGCATACAGAGTTTAATAATAAGCAACATCCAGAGTGTTCCCTGAACTAATTAATGCACTGCTGTCAAATTTAAAACTATATACCTTATGTAAGAAGAAATCAAGGTTACGCACCCACTTGTGTATACGAATAATTTTGTATTTGTGTATTGGGTGCACATTTTAAAAATCACAAAGGAGAAACTTTTATCATGGTTAATCTGTTTTGGGTTGAATTGTCACCACGTGATAGATTTTCTCTGGTCCTATACCTGAAAAAAAAGAACTAAAAGGTTATTTTGTTCTTACGTATCCCTACTCAGGTCATGATTTCATGTCAGCCATGAAAATTAGACACTATGTCCACAAACACTCACTTTAGTTCTCCATATTATCGTGCTTGAATGGTTAGTCGGTGTTAAATCACCAACAAAAACTGAAAACAAAGATGACAGCCCATTCTGGATTGCTGTCAACAGACCTGTTTAATTCTTGCTTGAGTATTAGTTGTTTCATATTTAAAATCAGTCAAAAGTATGTTTCCTGACTCAAGCATAAACAGCACCAGGGAACAGGGTCTTGAACTAAGTGTGTCACACTTACGTTAAAATGGACCTTAGGGGAACAATTAAAACAACCTTACACTAATTGATAAAGAATGATACACAATGACTTGAACTTTAGGTGTTATCATCTATGTGAAGACCAGAAACCATGTCTTGATAACACCTTCATGAAAAGAATATGAGTAATGAGAGAAATTGGGAATCCCAGAAGGGATGTAAAGAATGGATGGACATTTTTGTGAAGAGCAATTACAACTGCTTGGAGATACTCACCGCTCCAGCAGAAACTAAACAGTAGAAAGGGTTGTAGGAAATGAATTCAAAGACTAGGATTAGGGCAAAAATTGTACAAGCTCATTTAGTCCTCTAGACTGGGACAGAGGGTAGAGAAAACTGCAGTTACACTACAGGATGGCATTTAGTTTTCAGTGAATGAATATGGAAACCTAAAATTTTCAGCTTTATATCTTTTGAAATTGACTGGAATCATTTGAAAGTTGGTATCATCCATCATTCTGGAACTAAGCAAAAAATATATATAACCTTAACACTGAGTTTATTCCAACTCATTGTGATCCTACAGGACATTAAGATTTACAAGCAGCACCTCCTAGTTTTGAAATAGATAGGTAGAGAGAGAGACAGACAGACAGGTAGACAGGTAGGTAGGTAGGTAGAGAGGCACTTCGCTGGTCTCTCTTCTCTGGAGAATCCAGCTTAAGACTGGATTCCTTTTATTTTAATAAATTTTATTGTGATTTAAGAATAATTTAACAGTCCATATCGGTTTGCCATATAACACACAAAACTTCCACTGCTACTCTAACTGCTCTCTCCTGTCCCCTCCAATCCTTTTTCATCTGGAACTTCCCCTGATCCTTTGACCAAGATGTGACCCCACCACTGGCGATGAGTGTCTAGAACAGCCCAGTGTTCATATTAAAGTCCAAACGTTTGTTAATCACCAGCTGCAATGTTTTGTATAGGTCAGTTTGGTCTTTTGTCAGGAGAACCAGCCCCCGTGATGAGTTCTGTTCAGAGTTAGAGATTCTGGAGGCTATGCCCCCAGGAAGTTCTCCAGTCTGATGGACCATCAAATGTGTTTTTTTGGTAGAGTTCTAGTCTTGCCCTCTAATCGTTCTCCAACAACGTCCAGGGCTCCATACCATGTACCCTCTCTGGCAATTCTTGATGGTAACCCCCAAGTGCCCCAGGCATCATCCATTTCTTCTGGTCACTTGCTGAACACACACTGACTTTTATGGCTCCTTCAGTTTGATGGGCTCATCTTTTCCTGCTGTCCTTGATGTTCACTGTTTACCTCTGGTCCAGGTTGACTGGGACCAACTGATGGTACTTAGATGCCAGCTCGGTAGCTTTTAAGACCCTAGACACTACTCACCAAGGTGGTATGCGGAGCATTTTCTTAAGAGAAAAAGAAAAGAAAGCTTGAGTATGCCAGTTAGTATGAAGGTCCCCTGAAAGCACACTCCACCCAACCCGGTTACTCTGTCTTTCCACAGAGGTGAGTTGTATTTGGGGATTGTATAGCTGTTAAGTACTACGGCTGCTAGCCAAAATAAAATGTCAGCAGTTCAGGTCCACCAGGCACTCCTTAAAAACTCCATCCAGCAGTTCTACTCTGTCCTATAGGGTCAGTATGAGTTGGAATCAACTCAGTGGCACTGGGTTTGAGTTTTTTGGGTTTTAGTTTCAAAGTGCAGCAGTTGTGGGTGCTTCTTTTATAGTATGTGCTGTCACTTTCTACACCTAACCCAAATGCTAAGCACTGTCTAATTTGTATAAATCCTCTTCCCTCCTTCATCACCTTTGTAACCATCAATGATTGGTTTCTTCTGTGCTTAAATGATTTGTTGCATTCTGCTAATAATAATGGTCTCATACAATGTTTTCCTTTTGCTTCTGGCTAATTGCACTCAGCACAGTGTCCTCCAGATGGCTGCACATTATCAGATACTTCCCTAAACCGTCATTATTTCTTATCATTAAGTAATACTCCGTTGCATGAATATACTATATTTTGTTTAACCATCTGCTGATGATCATCTAGGTTGCTTTCATCTTTTTGCTATTGTGGTGAGAGTTGCAAAAAATACTGTGGTGCATGCATCTCTTTGAGTGGTGGCCTTTATTTCACTGGGATGTATTCCAAGGAGTGGGATTGCTGAATCATATAATATTTTTAGTTCTAGCTTTCTAAGAAAGTGCCAAATCAATTTCCACAGTGGTTGTGCCATATTACACACCCACTAACAGTGTAGAAGTGTTCCAACCTCTGCACGTCCTCTCCAGCGTTTATTACTTTGGATTATTGTCAGCCTTGTTGGAGTGACATAGTATCTCATTGTAGTTTTGTTTTGGATTTCACTGGTGGCCGGTGATCGTGAACATGTCCTCAAGTATCTGTTGGCATCATGTGTGTCTTCTTTGGTGAAATGCATGTTTATGTCCTTGGCCCATTTTTGAATTGGGTTGTCTGTTTTTTTCTTGTTGACGTTTTGCAGTATCTTGTAGATAAGAGAATAGATGTTGATTGGAAACATGGTAGCCAGAGATTCTTCCCCACTCTGTAGGAAGTCTTTTTACTTTTTTGATGAAGGCTTTGGATGAACGTAAGTTAAGTGTTTGATTTTTAAGAGTTCTCATTTGTCTATTTTCAGTTGTGGAGTTTGAGAGTTACTGGTGATTTTTAGTATGCTGTTAATGCTGTGGATTAGGGCTTCCATTGTCTTCCCAGTTTTTTCTTCCAACATCCTTATTGATTTACATTTTATATTTAGGTCTTGAGTTAGTTTTTGTGCATGATGTGAGATAAGGATCTTGTTTCAGTTTTTTGAAGATGGATATCCATTTATGCCAACACTTTGCTGAAAACAGTCTTTTTCCCAGTTCATGGCCCTTGAGACTTTATCAAATATCAGTTGCTCGTAGGTAGATAGTGCTACATTTGGATTCTCAGTTCTGTTCCATTGGTCCATGTGTCTGGTTTCATGCTGATACCAGGCTGTCTTGACTACTGTGGTGGTATAATAGGTTTTAAGATCAGGTAGTGCGAGGCCTCCCACTTTGTTTTTCTTCTTTAGTGATATTTTACTTATCTGCAGCTTCCTCCCTTTTCATATGAAGTTGGTGATTTGTTTCTCCAACTCATAAAGAATTCACAGGGATTTGTATTGGGATTGCATTGTATGTATAGATCGCTTTGGGTAGAATAGTCATTCTTACAATGTTGAGTCTTCCTACCCAAGAGCAATGTCGTTTTCTCCACTTATGTAAGTTACTGTTAGTCTGTTGCAGTAGGGTCTTGTAGTTTTCTTCAAACCCAGTGCTCTCAAGTTTATTCTGACTCATAGTGACCCTACAGGGCTGAGTAGAACTGTTCATAGAGTTTCCAAGGAGCATCTGACAGATTTAAACTGCTGATCTTTTGGTTAGGAAACACAGGTCTTTTACAGCTCTGATTAGATTTATTCCTAGGTACTTTATCATCTTGGGGGCTGTGATAAATGATAATGCCTTCGAGATTTCTTTGATTGTGTCTTTGTTGGTGTAAAGGAATCCAACTGATTTATGTATGTTTGTCTTGTATCTGTATACTTCACTGAAGTTTTCTATTAGATCTAGCAATTTTTTGGTGGATGCTTTAGGGTTTTCTGTGTGTAGGATCATGTCATCCACAGACGTGGATACTTTAACTAAGGATGCCCCTTAGTTCTTTATCATGCCTGATTGCTCTGACTAGGACCTCCAGAACAACGTTGAAAGGGTAACAGTGGGCATTCTCATCTAATACTCATTCTTAAAGAGAATGTTTTCAACTTCTCTGCATTCAGTTTGCTGTTGGTTGCTGATTTTGTGTAGATGCCCTTTATTGTGTTGAGGAATTTTGCTTGTGTTCCGATGTTGCTGGGAGTTTTTAGCATGAATTGGTGTTGGACTTTATCAAATGCCTTTTCTGCATCAACAAATATAATCAAGTGGTTTTCGTCTTCTGTTTTGTTTATGTGGTTGATTGCATTAGTTTTTCAGATGTTGAGCCATCCCTGCAGCCCTGGTGCAAATCCTACCTCTTCATGGTGAACTTTTTTTTTATATATGTTGTTGCATTGCATTTGCTAAGAATTTTTAGGATTTTTGCATCTATGTTCACAAGAGATATTGATCTGTCATTTTCCTTTTTAGTCCTGTCTTTCCTAGGCGCTCCTTGGAAACTTTATGAAGCGGTTCTACTCTGCCCTATAGGGTCACTATGAGTTGCAGTCACCTCGATGGCAGTGGGTTTTGGTTTTTGAGGAGTTTGCCTGGTTTTGGTATCAAGGTTACCCTATCCACCCTTTTCTATACTCTGGGGTTCTGTTATTAACAGTGGTGTTAACTCCTCTCTGAATGCTTGGTAGAATTCTCCAGTGAAGCCATCTGGGCCAGGGTTTTTATTTGGCAGTTTTTAAATTTCCTTTTCAATCTCTTATCTTGTGATGGGTTTATTTAGTTGTTCAATGTCTGCGTTAGTTTGGGGAGGCAGTGGTTTTCTTGAAAATTGTCCATTTCTTCTAGATTTTCAACTTTATTAGAGTACATACAGTTTTGATAGTATTCTGTTACGAATTTTTTAATTTCAGTTGGATCTGTTGTGACATAATGCATTCTTGTTTCTTATTTGGGTTGTTTCCTATCCTGCTTTTTCTTTTGTTGATTTGGCTAACGGCTTGTCAATTTTGTTGATCTTTTCAACAAACCAGCTTTTGATCCTGTTTACTCTTTCAGTAGGTTTTCTGTTTTCTATTTCATCTATTTCTGCTCTAATTTTTATTAGTTTTGTTCTTCTGGAGCCCAACAGGATCTTTTGTTGGTTTCTTCCCAGTTGTTCAAGATGAACTGTTAGCTCTTTGATTTGTGCCCTCTCTTTGTATGTATGCATTTATCAAGATGAATTGACCTCTGAGCACAGCTTTTGCTGTGTTCCATAGATTTTGATAGGTTGTGTTGTCATTCTCGTTTGATTCTATGAATTTCTTTACTTCATCTTTGATTTCTTCTATTAGCCAATAGTTCTTGAGTGGAATGTTGTTCAGTTTCCACATTTTTTATTTTATTTTCATCTTTCTTCTGGTGTTGATTTCTAGTTGTATGGCTTTATGGTTTGAAAAGAAACCTTAGATTATTTCAGTATTTTGTATTTTGTTTAGGATTGCTCTGTGGCCTAATATGTGGTCAAGTCTGGGCAATGTTCCATGTGTATAGGAAGAGAAAGTATACTTGAGTGCTATTGGGTGGAGTGTTCTGAACACATCTGTGAGGTCAAGTTCATTCACTGTGTCATTTAGATCTTCTATGCCTTTACCGAGATTCTTTTGAGGTGTTTTATCCTTTACCGAAAGTGATGTGTTGAAATCTTTGAATATTTTTGTGGAGATACCTGTTTCTGTTTTTGTTGCAAATAGTGCTTGTTTATGTATTTTGCAAGCTTGTCTTTGGGTACATAGATATTCAATGTAATTATGTCCTCCTGCTGTGCTGAGCCCTTAACCAATATGTAGTGTCCTTCATTATCTGGTATGGTGGATTTAACTTTAAAGTCTGTTTTGTCAGAGATTAGTATTGCCATTCCTGCTCTTTATTGAGTGTTATTAGCCTGATATATATTTTTTTCATCCTTTAAGTTAGAGTTTGTGTCTTTGAGTCTGTGTGTCTCCTGTAAGCAACACATAGATGGATTTTTTTTTTTTTTTTGCTAATCTCTGGCTCAAAGTTGGTGCATTTAGACAACTTAAACTGTGCCATTATTGACATGTATGAATTTAGTTCTGTCATTTTAGTGTCCTTTTTGTGTGTTGAGGGCAATTCTTCTGTTCCATTCAGTTTTCTGTGCTGAGTCCTTTTTTTTTTTAAGTGTTTTATTTGCCTGTGTTTCAGTATTTTTTTTTTTTTTGGTAATTGCTGAAACTTTACGTTCTGCTCATTTTTTATTTTGCTTGACATTTTGATGTGTAGAGTTGTAAGTTTCTGTTGTGGGTTCTCCCTTAATCTCCTTAATCTAAAAATAGTCCAGTCCATAATGTCTTTGTATTTCCTAGGCTTTCTCCCTATCTGGAAAATCTGTGGTTACATTAATTTGACCCTCCTTTTCATATGATGTTGTTATAAATCAAATCCTGAAACTTCTGAATCTCTACCTTTTGTGATTCGAATTTGGGTATCTTTTGTGGCTTTCCTGTCCTGAGATAACTGGTTGCTATGTCGAGTGTTGAATGTTTGAGTGTGTGTCTAACATTACTGATTTCCTGATCAAAGAACTTCCTTCAACTCTTCTCGTAGTTTTGGTTTGGTTTTTGCTAAATTTCTGTTTGTCTGTGAAGGTTCTTTTTTCACCTTCGTATTTGATAGACAGTTTTGCAGAGTATATAATTCTCAGTTGGCAGGTTTTTCCCTTTAGGGCTTTTATATGTTGTTCTGTTGTCTCCTTGCCAATATGGTTTCAGCTGAGTAATCTGAACTTAGTCTTAATGATTTTCCTTTGTAAGTTATTTTTTTGTTTAAGTCTAGCTGCCTTGAGTAGCCTCTCCTTGTCTTTGGTTTTATTGACTTTGATTATAATATGGCTTGTCATATTTCTTTGTTATCTATCTTGAGAGGGGTTCAATGAGCATCTTGGATGGGTATCTTCTCTTTCATGATATTAGGGAAGTTTTCTATCAGCACGTCTTCAACAACTCTCTGTATTTTCAGTTATCCCTCCTTGTTCTGGTACTCCAGTCAAGCATACATTATTTCTCTTGGTAGAATCCCACATAACTCTTAGGGATTCTTTGTTTTTTTTTGAATCTTTTATCTAATTTTTCCTTATGTATGCTGGTGTTGTTGTATTCAGTCTTGCTAATCTTGCATTCCATGTCCTCTATCCCACTCCTTTGATTTTCTATTGAGTTGTCAAACTCTAATTTTGCTGTGAATCTGTAGAATTTTGGATATTTGCTGCTCAGGCAGTTCTTGTGGCTTGTTTAGTTTTTCAGTGTGCTCCACTGAAATTTGCCTGATCTCTTTCCTAATGTCTTCCACCCCTCTCTACATCAGTCTTTTGTATTCTACCTCTGACAATTTTAGGAAGTCTTCTTTGTCTGGGAAATCCATTGATTCTTTGTCTTGGGAGATTTCTGCAGCCATAGTAGTCTGCATTTTTAGGTGTTTAGAATTGATTGTTGTCATTAATCTGTCATAATGTAGATACAATTTTGGTTTGGTTATTGTGGTTTAAATTGTATCTATAGATACTTGAGACTTATGAGCTGGTTTGATTTTTGAAATGTTGATCATTCAACTGGCCCTTCCAGGGTCTCTCTTTTGGGCCTGGGCTGGGGCTGGAGTGTCTCTGTGCCATCTTGTAACTTTCTGCTCCATGAACTTACTGCCCCATGCTATGGTTGATTGGACACCCAGTTTCTCCTCAGTCTAACCTGATGCACATTCACTTAGCTGATTTTGCACTAATCTGGTCTCTGCTCCCTCACACTGCTGTCCATGTGCTGCAGGTCATGTATACACATGTGCTGTCTTTTCAGACCATCACTATGACCATGTTGCCTTCCCAGACTCCGTGTTCACCTGTGCCACCGTCTCTGGTCACCAGGACCTAGGTTTTTGGGGCCTGTGTGGTTCTCATCCCTGCCAGGACTCACACACATTTGTGCTGCTTTTCCAGGCCCCACACTTAACTGTGTCATCACCCCAGGTCACCAGAACCTAAGCTCTTAGCCCATCCATGGCTCTAAGGCCTACTGGACATCATGTACCTTCATATCGTATCCCCGAGGCTCATGTTTCTCTGCCCTGTTGCCCTGAGTTGCTAGAACCTGGGTTTGTTGGTGCCTTGTGGCTCTAAGACTTGTCAGACTGTGCAGATGTCTGCACTTCCTACTTGAGTCCCATGCTCACCGTATTTGCCTGGACCTAGGCCTCTAGGACTCTCTCAGATCTGAGGCCTGCTGGTCCGTGCTACCTTCCCAGGCCTAGGGAATCTCCTCCCCATCACTCCAAGCTTAGTAGAGCCTAGTGCTCTCGGTACCTTCTGGCTCTAAGGATTGCCAGTCATGTATGCATTCACACATTCTTTCTAGTTCTAGTGTTCTCCTGCCCTGTTGTCCCAAGCCAGTGAATCCTAGAGCTCTTGGCCCCTCCTGGCTCTAAGATGTGATGGTCTGTGGGTGTGCTCATGGTATCTTTTCAGGCCTGATACTGTCCTGTCCCATTGTCCTGAGCTGGCAGAGCCTAGTGCACTTGGCCTATCCCATCTCTAAGGTCCACTGCCCCAAGCCAGTTTTCCCAAGCCAGTAGAGCCCAACACACTTGGCCCTCATGACTCTAAGGCCTGCAGGTATATGCACACTTCCACACTGGCTTTCTAGCCCTGCACTCTCCTGCTCTCTCATCTGTTGGAATCTAGTTCTCTTGGCCATGGCCTCTTTAGGCCTGCCAATCATAGGATCCTAGTGCCTACTGATCAGCTGTTGGCCTGGTCCCAGAGCATTCTAACTTGCATGGAAGGCTTTAGGGCTGGTCTTCTATCCTTCAACTGTAGCTGGTCTCCTTATCTGGCTTAGTTGGGTCCAACATCGCTCCAGTCTTGATGTTTTTCTTGGCTTCATGCCATGGCTTGACTTGTTAAAGGTACTTCCTACTTGGGTAACCTTCAGTGCATGGAGATTCTTGGCCACAGGCCATGTTGTTTCATCTGTGGTGGCTCCAGGCTCCTATGATCTTCTTTTCATCCAGTCCATTGTTAAAGTTTTCTACCTAGTGCTCAGGCCTCCTGGAATGCTCTATTTGGTGAATTTTATTAATGTTTAGGTTCTTTGTTGCTAGAGAGTTCAGCAAGCATGTGTTGTTATGCCGCCATCTTCGCCCCACCTCCCATACTCCCATTTCTCAGTTAATTGGCTTGGCACTCCTGTTTAAAATCAGCAGTCATATGTGTATGTGTTTATTTCTGAACTCTCAAATTTATTTCACTGGTTTATATGTCTATCCTTATGCTAGTGCCACACTGTTTGGATTATTGCAGTTTTGTGCTACATTTTGAAATCAAGAAGTATGACCCTCCTATTTGGTTCTACTTATCTTGAGTTTATTTTGTCTATTTGGAACACTTCAAAATTCAATGTTAATTTAAGGAGTTGCTGTTTCACCTTTGTATAAAGAGCTGTTGAAGTTTTGATAGGAATCCAACAAATTTATATATCACTATTCGTATTATTAACATGTTAACATACAATGTTCTCCAATCCATAACACAAGATTTATTTATGAATTTAGATCTCTTGTAATTTCTTTCAGCAGTGTTAGGATACTTTCAGTGTACAATTCTCGCTTTCTTGAATAAATTTATTACTAGATATTTTATTCTTTTAGATTATATTATAAATGAAATGTTTTCTTAACCTTCTCTTCACTATTTATTCTGCCAGCAGATTTTTATATGCTTATGTATTTGTTTATTAGTTGTGGTAGTAGGAGTGGAGAATATTTGTGATTTTTTCCTCTATAGTATCATGTCATCTTTGAACAAAGATATTTTTATTTCATTCTCTGTTGGATAATTTATGCATTTTTTTCCTTAATTTTTCTGGCTAAAATTATCAGTAAAGCACTGAATAGCAGTGGTGAAAACAGGTGTTTTTCTCTAAGTGTTAATCTTCAGGGTAGAGTTTCAGATTTTCACCAATATATATAATTGTAGTTGTGAGTTTTTGCTAGAAGTTCGTTATCACATTGGACAACTTTCTTTCTATTGTTAGTTTTTTTAAAAGGCTGTTTTGAGGGTAGGGTCAAGATGGCAGACTAGTGACATGTCTCCTCAATTCCTTCTGAGAACTAAGGCCTAGAAAAACAACTGAACAAAGCAGAGTGGACATTGGGGGAGCCTCAAGATCAGGCAGAGGGTTGCGAGATCAGAATGGACAACAGGAAGGGGAAAACTACCTTTGTAAGAGGTCAGATGGCAGCACAAAGGGTCTTGCTTCTGCTAATGTGGCAGTGGAGAGCTTACTGGTACAGATGCCATCTGTATCAACCGAGATACTGGGACTGGGGCTGGTGAGCCTGAGAGTCAGGATGAGGCTGGCTGCCATGATGAGCTTCAGCACCTAAGTAGACAACATCTCTTGCAGCACAGAGGCTGTACTTAAAACAGTCACATCTAGAGTATCCAGTGACAGCTGGCAGCTGAATGTACCAGTGCCCTATCCCCCCCTTTTCTGAGCTGTATCGTAGATTCTCCTGGCACAGCACAGGACAGGTAGCATAGGTAGGACACCATCTTAGTTGACTGAGAGGCAGAGTCAGCCATGCCTGAGGTCCCAGATAGCACTATCTGCCACACTGAGTCATAGCACCTGACCGAATAGTGCCTCTCTCAGCAGAAAAGCTGTTTCCAAGACAATCATACCTAAAGAATATACCAGTGGCTGGCAGCCAAGTTAGTAGCAGTGCCCTTTCCCCTTCGCTTCTCTGAGCCATATCATAACAGCTGATGATGCAGAGGCTCCACAAATAGGTTGCCGTATTTGTCAGCCAGGAGGGAGAGTCTTCTACCCCTGTGGGCCCAGCTGGGACCAGCAGCTGCTGGACAGAACCTCTCTCAGCAGAAAATCAGTTTTTTAGACAATCACACCTAGAGAATGCGGCAGTGGCTGGTGGCTGTGTGTGGTGGCACCCTTTCCTCCTCCATTCACTGAGCCCTGCCTTAACATCTGCTGACAGCACCAAAGAGACTTACAGATGGATTGCCTTCTATGTCAGGCAGGAGGTGGGGCCTGCTATTCCTAAGGGATCAGCTGGGACCAGCTGCCACTATACAGCATCTAGCTCAGAAGAAAGGCTTTTTATAAAGACAGCTGCTCCTAGAGAATGCAGAGGCACCTGGTGGCTGAGTGTGACAGTGCCCTTTCCTTTTCCTTTCTCTAAGATACCCTGTAGTGTCTGTTGGTGTGACTTCAGAGTGTTAGTACAAGTAGGTCTCCATTTCTGTCAGCCCACAGCTGGGGCTGGCCACCCCTGAGGGTCCAGCTGGGGCCAGCAGTCAAACTAAGCAGTGCCACCTGGCTGCACAGCATCTCTCTCACTAGAGAAGCTATACTTAAGACAGTTGCACTGAGAGACTCAGCAGTGGCTGGTGGCTAAGTCTAGCAGTACCCTTCCCCACTCCTTTCCTAGAGTTGTGGCACAGCTTCTTTTGGTGCAACACCAGACAAGCTGGACAACTTTCTGATGACATAAAGACAACAATCAATATCTAACCATTAAAGAATCAAACCATCATGGCTCTGGAAAACTCGGAAAATAAAGAATCAAAAAAATTCCCAGATGAAGAAACCTTCTTGGAAATATCAGAGGTAGAATACCAGAGAATCATGTATAGAGCCCTTCTAGACCTTAGGATGGAAATTAAACAAATTGCATCAGAACAAAATGAAAAATTAAACAAGCAATGCAAACTGCTAGAACATCAATGATCTGAAATTCAGCAGATAAATAATAAAATTACAGAGTTAAGACAATTCAATGGTAAACCAAAAGAGAAGGACTGAGGAAATGGAATGCAGAGTGAGTGAAAATGAAGATAAAGCAATTGACACTAACATTTATGAGGAGAAATCAGATAAAGAAACCAAGAAAAACAAAGAATCATCAACAAGCACATGAAACACTATCAGGAAAAACAATTTAAGGGTAATTGGAGTTCCAAAACAGGGAGGGATAGCAAAAAATACGAAGAGAATTGTTGAAGAGTTGATGACAGAAAACTTCTTTGACATCGTGAAGGAAGATAGCTATTCAAGATGCTCATTGAACTTCACATAAGGGACACCCCAAAGAAAAGACACCAAAATGTATTATAATCAAGCTTAATAAAATGAAACATAAGGAGGGTAACTTAAAGGCTTCCAGGCTTAAAAACTAACATGAAAAGGGAAGCTTTGTGGACTGTCCTCCAACTTGTCAGCCAAAATCAGTTTGGCAAGAAGGCAATGGTATGACACATACAAAATCTTGAAAGAAAAAACTTCCACTCAAGAATAATATATCCTGCAAAACTGTGTTTCAAATAAGATGGTGAAACTAGGACATTCTTAGACACATAGAAACTTACAGACTTTGCAAAAACCAAACCAAAATTACAAGAAATTCTAAAGGAATTTCTTCAATTAGAAAACCAATGACACCAGATATATACTCAAGGATGCCGTGCAAGACAGAGCACCCAGAGGCCTACTTAGTTATGGAGATCACATAGCTCAATTAAAGCTAAAATATTAAAATTAAGGAAACAAAGAGCTTAACATGTAAACTATGACATTACACTACAAGGAGATATATATTACAGTACCCATAACCCTTTCAGATGGAGAGGAAGTTAAAGAGATACAAAGAAGTTAAAGACTGAATTAAACCCAGAACATTAAGGGAAGAACACAGGGGTAGCCACAAAGCAAACTAACAATGCTGTATATCAAAACAAGAAATACAAGACAGAAGTTACAACAGACACAAAACCAATACTGAAAAGGTGAAAAGAAAACCCATAAAAAATGACACAGAACAGAATATTAAATCAAACAAAGAAAATATCAACAACACAAAAATAAAGACACCAAAATGACAGCACTAAATACATATCTATCAGTAGTTACACTGAATGTAAATGGACTGAATGCTCCAATAAAGAGACAAGTAACAGGCTGGATGAAAAAACATGATCCATCTATGTACTGTTTATAAGAAACACACCCTAGACTCAAAGACACTAACAAACTGAAAATTAAAGGATAGAAAAATAAATACCAAGCTAACAACATCCAAAGAAGAACAGGGCTGACAACATTAATCTCAGATAAAATAGATTATAAAGTAAAATCCACCACTGTGAACAAGGATAGTCATGATTTGTTGCTTAAAGGTTCAATATATAAGGAAGATATAACAATACTAAATACTTATGCACTTGATATCAGAGCATTTAAATATATTGAACAAATTCTGACAAGACTGACAAATGAGATAGATCATGCCACAACAGTAGGAGACATCAACGCTCCACTTTCAGTAGTGGACAGACAGTCCAGAAAATAGCTCAATAAAGATACAGAGGATCTCATAGTGAAAATTAACCAACTCAACCTTATAGACATATACAGAACATTTCATCCAACAACAGACATGTACATCTTCTTTTCCAGTGCACATGGAACATTTCCAGAATAGACCATGTGTTAGGACTAAATCTAGTCTCAACAAAATCTAAACCACTGAATTATAACAAAACGTCTTCTTATAAAGCCATAAAAGTTGAAATTAATAGCAGAAACCACATGGGTAGAAATTTAAACTCATGAACAACACCATGCTCAAATATTCATGGTTTACGGAAGAAATCAAGGATGCAATAAAGGAATTCATGGAATCAAATGAGAATGAAAACACATCTTATCAAAACCTACAGGATACAGCAAAAGCAGTGCTCAGGGGTTAGTTTATCTCTATAAATACACACATCCAGAGTGAAGAAAGGGCCCAAATCAAAGAATTAACTCTACAACTCAGACAGTAGAAAGAGAACAAGAAAAGGAATCATCTGGCAAAAGAAGAAAGTAAGTAATACAAATTAGAACACCATTAAGCAAATTAGAGAATAGAAAAACAATTGAAAGAATTAACAAAACCAAAACCAAAATGTGATGGCCCACCATCCAGAAAGGCCCTTGTAGACAAAGTCACAAACTTCTGTAAATGACAGGCCGAAGCATCTCACCCATGACATGTTTTTTAGCCTGTTATCCCTGATAATATTTTGCCTCCTAATTAAGTTCTCCTAAAAAGATACCCTCTCCCCACCTGATATAAGGATTAAGAAAGATACCTTCTCAGAGGGGCTTCACAACCCCCTCGGTTTATGAGATTATATTGGGAAAATCTGACCAGGAACTTCTGGGGAAAAGAGATCAGAGGAATGGATTTTAATACAGCATGCCTAATAGCACTGAGGCCTGCCCAGCCTCACTGACTTCCTCTTAATTGCGTCTCCCCCTCCCTTTTCTCCACATACACAGGTTTACAAAGTACCCCCCTTGAAAGGCTTTCCAAGGACAATTCTCCACATAGCCATTAAAACTACACAAGCATCTCACTCCCTACAGCAAAAAGAACAAATAAACTTTTAGGTTCATTATAGCTGGTATAGCGAACTGATAACACTAAAGAAACATCTTTCTTAAAGCAGCTGGGCTTGATTAGGGGATAGCAGACACTTACTATCTACACAGGAAGATATACACAAAAACCTAGAGAAACAAATGGAGACAGCCAAATGGTGAAGCCTTGAAAAGTTAACCCTTCTGTACCTTCCACTTTTAGGTACAAATAAAACCATTAATTGTGTTTACTGACATTTATCACCACAAACACCTGCCTCAGACCATTATCCAAAAAGGCCTTGACAATTAATTAGAAGTAGAAGACCACGAGGGGTCAGTTTCTTGTTAGCCAATAATGTTAGGTTAGTTTCTTGTTAACCAATAGTCTATATGATGAAGAAAATAGGGTGAACACTACGTCACCTCACCTATAAAAAATAAAGACAGATAGCTCTCGACACACACAGTCTTTGGTTGGTTGGGCTGCCTTTAAACCAAAAAAGTCTTTCCTGTCTCTCTTTATTCATTTCCCACCGACACCTTCTCTCCCTCCGTGCGGGACACTGAAAAGTGTTGGGGCTGGCTTCTGGCACCAAAAGTGTTTTTTTTTTTTTTTTTTTTAAAGATCAACAAAATTGATAAACCATTGGATAAGCTCACAAAAGAAAAACAAGAGAGGGAACAAATAAATAAGAAATGAGATAGGCAATGTCACAACTGACCAACTGAAATAAAATATCGTAAGAGAATAATACAAAAAACTGTACTCTAACAGATTTGAAAACAGAGGAAACAAAAATTTCTAGATTCACATCATGTACCAAAATTATCACAAGGAGAAGAAGAATAACTTAATAAACCCATCACAAAGGAAGAGACTGAAAAAGTCACCAAAAAGACTACCAACAAAAAAACATCCTGGCCCAGACCGCTTCATCACAGAATTGTGACAAACGTTTAGAGAGGAGTTAATTCCCATACTAAATGAAGCTATTTCACAACATAGAGGAGAGAATATTCCCAAATTCATTCTAAGAAGCCAGCATAATCCTGATACCAAAGCCAGTGAAAGACCTCACCAAAAAAAAAAAAAAAGAAATTCACAGACAAATATCACTCATGAATCTAGATGCAAAAACCTTCAATAAAATTATAGCCAATAGAATTCAACAGCACACCAAAACAATAATTTATCATGACCAAGTTGGACTTATACCAGGGATAAAAGACTGGTTCAACACCAGAAAAACAATTCATGTAATTAACCATATAAATAAAATCACCTAGGGTCACCATGAGTCGGATCCGACTCGAGGGCACTTGGCTTGGCTTGGCTCATTTTGTCAAATGATGAAGAAAAAGCATTCAACAAAGTCCAACACCCATGATGCAGAAAAGGCATTTAACAAAGTTCAACACCCATTCCTGTTAAAAATTCTCAGCAAAATAGGAATAGAAGGGAAATTCCTCAATGCAATCATGGACATCTATGTAAAGCCCACTTCTGAAATCATCCTCAGTGGTGACAGACAGAAAGAATTCTCCTTGAGAATGGGAACTGGACAATGATGCCCCCGTCACCATTTCTAGTCAACATTGTGCTAGAGGTTCTGGCAAGAGCAATCAGACAAGACAAAGAAACAAGGGGCATCTGCCACAGTAAAGAAGTAAAAATATTCCTGTTAGCAGATGATATGATCGTATATGCAGAGAACCCTAAAGAATCCATAACTAAACTACTGAAACTAATAGAAGAGTTCAGCAAAGTAACAGGATATAAGATAAACATAAGTAAATCAGTAGAATTCCTTTATACCAACAAGGAGGACATTGAATAGGAACTCCCGAAATCAATACTATTTATTACAGCCCCTAAGAAGATAAAATACCTAGGAATGACTAACCAAAGCAACAAGAGACCTATACAGAAAGAATTACAAGACCTTACTGCAAGAATCCAAAAGAAACTTATGTAACTGGAGAAACCTACCCTGCTCATGGATAGGAAGACTTAACATGGTGAAAATTCTGTTTTACACAAAACAATCACGTACAATGCAATCCCAATACAAATTTCAGAGTTAATTTTAATGAGATGGAAAAACAAATCACCAACTTTCTTTGGAAAGGAAAGAAATCCCACATAAGTAAGATGAACACGGCGGGAAGCCCCACACTACCCAGTCTTAAAACTATTACACTCCCACAGTAGTCAAAAGAGCCTGGTACTGGTACAAAAAGAGACATATAGACCAGTGGAACAGAACTAAGATCCCAGAAATATCACCATCCTCTTATGAACACTTGATCTTTGACAAAGTCCCAGAGGTTGTAAACTGGAGTAAAAGCCATCTCTTAAACAAATGGTGTTGGCAAAATTTGATATCCATCTGCATAAAACTGAAGCAGGACTCATATCACATACCTCACAAAAAAAAAAAAAAACCTCACTCAAAATGGATCAAAAACCTACTTATCAAACCTGAAAAGAAAGATCATGTAAGAAAAATAGCATAAACAATGGAAGTTATAATACATGGCTTAGACTTCAAAATTTGACAAATAGCGTGAACAACAGAAGAGAAATTAGATAAATGGGAACTACTAAGAATCAAACACTTTTGCTCATCCAAAGAATTTATCAAGGGATTTAAAAGTCTACCTACAGAATGGGAAAACATATTTGGCAACTATATGTCAGAACGATGTCTGGTTTCCATAATCTACAAGGTACTGCAAAATACCAGCAAGAAAAAGGTGAATAACCCAATTAAGAATTGGGCAAAGGAGATGGGAACACACTTCACCAAGGAAGACATCCAGGCAGCAAACAGACACGTGAGGAAATGTTCACAATCATTAGCTGTTAAACAACTCCAGACCATAACTATGGAGAGGTAGCGTCTCATTCTAACAACGTTGGCCATGATCCAAAAAAATAAAAAATAAAGAGAAAACAACAAATGCTGGAGAAGCTGTGGAGAGATTGCAAATTCCCCACACTGTTGGTAGGGTTGCAAAAGGGTACAATCTCTTTGTAAAGCATTTTGGCACTTCCTTAAAAAGCTGGAAATAGAAATACCATTTGATCTAGTAATCCCACTGTTTGGAATATATCCTGCAGAAGTAAAGGTGGTCACATGAACAGATACATGCACACGAATGTTTATTGCAGCAGTCCACAATAGCAAAAAGATGGAATCAATCTGGATGCCCATCAACAGATGAATGGTTATACAAACTATGATACATATACTGAGTGGAACACTATGCAATGATAAAGAATTATAATGATTTCAGGAAGCAACTCGTTACCTGGTTTCAACTGGAAGACATTATGCCGAGTGAAATCAATCAGTGGAAAAAGGACAAATGTTGTATGAGATCCCTGCTATAGAGTCTTAAAAATAGACCTATGCACATAAGAAAACTCTTTGATGGCTGCCAGGTGGGGAGGGAGGGTTAGGGTTGAGCATGGTTTACATAGTTCATAGAAATTTGGTTAGGTGAAAGCAGGGGCAGCACACAGTAGAGAGTAGATCAGCTTAACTGGATTTCACTGGAGAGAGTAGATCAACTTAACTGGTTTTCTAAACTCAACCTAATATTTCAAAGGATAGAGTTAACAAGGATGGGCATCTGGGAATCATGGATCCAGAGTCATTGTGGCCCACTGGCCTAACTAGAGATTCTTCTGCACCCCATATTGGTGACTGGCATCTCGTATTTTAAAAGCTACAAGCTGCCATATGAGGTACACCAAATTGTCCCAACTCATCTGGAACAGATGATCACCAAGAACAACAAAGATACAAGGGAAAAAAAGCCAAGGAGACAGAAGGACCCATATGAATGGGAGACTGTATTAACATGAGACCAGAAGAACCAGATGGTGCCCAGCCACCACCAAAGACAGCTGTGAAGGGGGAATGCAATGTAAAGTCCCTGAGGCAATGCAAGAAAAAGCGGTGAACTCTTACTAAAAGACCTGAATTAATGGTCCAACAGCCTGGAGGAGCCCCTAGGAACACAGTCCCTGAACGTGCTGCTTTCCCTGACTGGAAAGCAGTATGAGTCAACTCTTCGGAGATGAGTAGATTGGACTTGTGGATACTGTGTGACCATATGGTGTACTTACTTTATGCTTCTGTGCATTTACAGGAGGCTGTCCTTCTGGTCTCTTTCTTGATGGGAGAGAAGTGGGTAGAGAGCAGGGAACAGATGCTTGTTAAGAGGATACTAGACACACAGAATGAAAAGGAGGGGTGTGATGTTACTGGGTAGGGAGAGCAGAGGGAGCTCCAGATAGGTGGGCATACAAAACTGATTTGGATTGTATACGTTCACTTAATCACAATAAAAATATAAAAATAAAAAAGACTAGGGTTATTGCTCTGAAATAGACTAGAGGATTCCTGAGACTATGGCCCCTGTACACCCTGCTAACTCAGAGGTGAAGCCACTCCTGAAGTCTGCCTTTCAGCCACAGATTTGATAGGCCTATAAAACAACCAATGACACACATAAAGAGTGTGCTTCTTGGTTCAGTCAAGTATACAAGAACAAATGAGCAACACCTCCCCAAAAACAAAGTAGAGAAGACAGGTAGCTCATTATCTTTTGAATTATGCCCATCTGTCTCACTGGTTATAAATGATGGTTCATTCCCTCATTTTTCATTTTTTCACTTAAATAATTAGTGATATAGACTACAAAACCCTCTGACAATATTCTTCCTCATCTTACTGAAGACATTTTCTTACTTCTATGTAAGCTGAACAGAGAGTATTGCTGTTCACAATAAACTACACAGTCTAACACCTCCTATAACACAGTGAAATAGAATATATATTACAATGCATTCACACAAGATTTCAGAATCATAAAGAGAAAGTTCTTCATTTTCAGTAATCTGTTGTCACTGTACTGTGCCATCAAGTCAATGCTGACTCATAACTAGCCCAATAGTTCCATAGGATTTTCTTGGTTGTAATCCTTATGGAAGTTGAGCCATTGACTGGGTGGGTTTGAACTTCTAATATAATATATACACTGCCACAGGAGTCAAAACAGCCTGGTACTGGTACAAAAACAGATAACATAGACCAATGAAACAGAATAGAGGATGCAGAAATATACCATCCGCCAGTGAACACTTGGTATTCAAAAAAGGCCCCAAAATTGTAAACTGGAGTAAAGAGTCTCTTTAATGAATGGTGCCAGCGAAATTGGATATAGATTTGCAAAAAAAAAAAAAAAAAAAAACTGAAACAAGGCCTATATCTCACATCTTACACAGAAACAAACTGAAAAGGGATCAAAGACCTTAATACCAAACCTGAAATGATATAGATTATGGAAGAAAAAATGGGCAAAACAATGGAAGTTCGACACAGTTTAGACAGACTAAAACATCGGATCAACAATGCACAAACAACTGAAGAGAAAATAGATAAATGGGAACTACTAAAAATCAAACACTTGTGTTCATCCAAAGATTTTATCAAGAGATTTAAAAGACTGCCTACAGAATGGGAAAAAATATTTGGCAACTATGTATCAGATCAGTGTCTAAATTCCATAACCTATAAGCTACTGTAAAATATCAACAAGAAAAAGACAAATAACCCATTTAAACAATAGGAAAAGGAGATGGACAGACACTTCACTACAGAAGGCATTCAGGCAGCCAAAAGGCACATGAGGAAATGCTCACGATCGTTAGCTATTAGAGAAATCCAAATCAAAACGACAATGAGATGCCACCTCACCCCAATGAGGTTGGCCATAATACAAAAAACACAAAATACAAAATGCTGGAGTAACTTTGGAGAGAGAGGAACTCCTACACTGCTGGTGGGAATGCAAAGTGGTACAACCTCTGTGGAAAGCAATTTGGAGCTTTCTTAAAAAGCTAGAAATAGAAATAACATATGATCCAGCAATTCCACTGTTTGGAACATACTGTGCAGAAGTAACAGCTGCCTCACAAAACAATACATATACACAAATGTTTATTGCAGCACAGTCCACAGTAGCAAAAAGATGGAATCAACCTATGTACTCATCAACAGATGAATAGGCGCACAATGAAACACCATGCAATGATAAAGAACAGTGATTATTTTAGGAAGCTTCTTGTAACTTGATATCAACTAGAAGATATTTATCCTAAGTGAGATCAGTCAGCTGCAAAAGGGCAAGTATTGTATGTGACTACTGTTTTAAGGACTTAGACAGAGAAGAAAAGACTCTTTGATAGCTACAAGTGTTTGGAGAGAGGCAGAGGGTTGTTCATAGATTAGGTAGTCGACAGGGATTTGGTTAGGTGATGGGTGTGCTGGTACTCAGTAGAAGCCAGGTCAGCATAACTGGACTACACCATAAACTGAAAGATTTTCTAAACCCCACCCAACATTTCAAAGGATGGAATAGAAGGGACAGTGGTATGGGGACCATGCTTTCAGGGGACATAGAGGTCAGTTGGCACATCTAGCCATTTGCTAAGAGAGTCTTCAGTATCTCATATTGGTGAGTAGCTTCTTGGGTCTTAAAAGCTAGCAAGTTTCCATCTGCAGAACATCGATTGGTCCCCACCCACTTGGAGCAGATGATGACTGAGAACATCAAAGACACAAGGCAAAATGAGCCCAGGAAACAGAAGGACCTGTATGATTGGCAGACAACATCAGCATGGGGTGAAAACCAAATGGTGCCCTGCCACCACCAAAGACATTCTTGATAGGGGATACAATGTAAATTCCCTGATACAGCACAAGAAAAAGAGATGTTCAGATCAAGAATTCTACTAAAAGACCAGAATTGGTGGTCCAGCAACCTGGAGGGTCCCCTGGTAATATGGTCCCTAGACTTACTGCTGCTGGATCTGAAAACAGTACCGAGGTCAACACTTTAAACTAAGAATGAGCTGGACTCTGGTCACAGAGTGAGCATGTGGTATGTGTATTTTATGGTTAAATACATTTATAAGAGGCTTTCCTATTTGTTTCTTTCCAGATGGAAGAGAAGGGGGTGGGGAGGAGAAGGCAGGAGATTGTAGGATATGACATGCACTGAACGGAAAGAAGGAGTGTGCTGTCAGTGAGCGAGGAGAGCAGAAGGGGCTGCAGATAGACAGTCATTCAAATTAATTAAATTTATGGATTATATATTTGTGCTCAATCACGGTAAAAAACTACTGGGGGCGGAGTCAAGATGGTGGACTAGACACATGTCTCCTTAATTCCCTCTGAAAACTAAAGCCTGGAATGAAAATTCAACAGAGGCTTCTGGACACCCAGTGAGCCCTAGGACATGGCATAGGGCTGTCAATTTGGACTACATGCCACTGAACTTCTCTTTCATTGACCACTGCCCTTGTTGAATGGCCAGCTCTTGCAGACTGAAGGTAATTGGCAGTTTTAACTTTTTTTTCTTTGACTTAGCTGGTAGGCAGGACTTGGGCCTAACTGGCAGCAAAGCTCAGCCGCACTGCTGAAGTGATCAGTGGGCAGAGTAGTCACATTTTGAGAGCCCAGCTCTGGAATCAGAGCACCTCAGCCCCAGACTCAGGGCTATTTGGCCCCTCCACCCTCTCTTTCCAAACCTCTGCCATTGATTCAGTATCTCACAGTGGGCAGGAGAGTGTGTGCGGGGTGCCATCTTGTTCAACCTGGAGGCAGAGTTACCAAAATGGAGGTGTCAGCAGGGGCTAATTTCCAGGTGGGAAAGCAGTGCCAGCCTGAGGAGTGCTTTTCCAGCAGAAAAGTTGTGTTTAGCACAGTGTAGCCTTACAGGTGGGGCCTAGAGTGGATGACAGCAGGGCAGTAGCCTGTCCATACTTTGAGCTAGATCACAGCATCTGGGGATGGATATAGAGGTGCCTCTGTTGCCAGCTGGAAAGAGGGGCTTGCACACCTGACAGCCTGACTGATTTTGGAAGCTATCAGATAAGTTTTACCTTTCAAAATAAGAAGACCTAGAGAAATAACTGCAATGCAGCCTGATGGCATCTCTTCCGACCATTACTGACCCACAAGATAGGGTCAGCTAACAGCACCCCAGTGACTCCATAAGTAGGTCCATGTATTTGCCAACCAGGGGGTGGAGATTGCTACCCTGGAGAGTTCACTGGGCCCAGTTACTGGAGTACATAGAGGTGACTGGTGATCACCTTCCTTCTCAGACTGCAACTCTGATCCTTTTAGGATAATACTAGAAAAACTAAATCTCTAGATGCCCCAAAAGTAACAGACCATGGTTAGACACTTAAAGAAAAATCCAACCATGGCTCCAGAAAGTTCCCAAAAGACAGAAACAAAGAAATTTTCAGATGAAGAAAACTTTCTAAAACTATTGGAGGTCGAGTACAAAAAGATTATATATGCAGTCCTCCTAGACATTACACAAAATGCAGTGCAACAAAATGAAAAATTAAGCACACTGTTTGAAGTGATGGACCTCCAGCATTCTGCAATTCAACAGATCAATAACAAAATGTGGAGCAGAGAGGAATAGTGTGCTGTCACCAGGCAGGGAAAGCAGTGGAAGCTGCATATAGGTGGGCATGTAAATTTATATGGGAATGTACATTTTCACTCAGTTATTAAAAAAAAAAAAGTATTAGAAAATTAAATTCAAAGCCAAGAAAGCAGAATTGAACAACTGGAAAACAGAGTTTCTTACTTGGAAGACAGAGCTACTGACACCAGCATTTATGTGAAGAAATCAGTGAAAAGGAACAAGAAAAATGAAGAAACATTAAAAACCATGTGGGACTCTATTAAGAGGAACAATCTATGATTAATTGGAGCTCCTGAACAGGGTGGGATGCCTGAAAACACAGAGAGTCTTGTTTTTGAGTTGTTGACAGAAAACATCCCTGAAATTAAGAAAGAAGAGACCATAGATACCCAAGATGCATATCAAATGCCACACAATGTAGACTCCAAAAGAAAGATTTCAAGACATATTATAATCAAGCTTAACAAAACGAAACACAAGCAGAAAATCTTAAAGGCAGTGAGACTCAAAGCAAAGCTAAAATTCAGTGGGAAGCCCTCTAAGGCTTTGTCTGACTTCTCAGCAGAAACCATGCTGGCACAGAGGTAATGGGTGACACATTCAAAACCTTGAAGGAGAAAAACTCAACCAAGAGCTGTATATCCTGGAAAACTGTCTTTCAAAGGTGAAAATGAAATGATGACTGTCACAGAGAAACAGAAACTCAGAGACTCTGTAAAAATCAAACCAAAGCTACAAGAAATATTGAAAGAAGCTCTTGGCTTAGAAGAACAAAACATTAACTATATATTTTTGGAGACAATACAAGGCACATCATCCAGAAACTTACTCAGTTAGGGAAGGCACAAAACTCAATCAAAGCTATAATATTAAAAGTGATCCAGTAATCATATCATGAAAACTATGATCTCGTCACATTATAAAGAGGGATGTACTACAGTAGTTATAGAGCTTCCAGATGGAGAGGAAGTTAATAAGATATGTAGAAGTTAAAACTGGATTAAATATAGGTTATTAAGGGGGGTCACAAGGGTAGCTCTAAAGCACAGTAAAGATGCAACGTATCAAATCAAGAAACATAATACAGGAGTCTCAACAAACACAAAACCAACACTGAAAAAGGCAAAAAGTCAACCCATAAAGAAGAATGTCCCGGAACAGAATATTAAGAGCCACAGAGAAAACATCAACAAAAAAATAAATACATCAAAATGATAGCACTAAACACATATTATCAATAATTACATTGCATGTAAGTGGACTGAAGGCTCCAGTAAAGAGACAATGAGTGACATCTTAGATCAAAAGACACAATCCATCTATATATTGCCTACAAGAAACTCCCCTTAGACTTAAAGATATGAACAAACTGAAAATTAAAGGATGGAAAATATATACCAAGCTAACAATATACAAAGAAGAGCAGGCGTGGCAATATTAATGTCAGATAAAATAGATTTTAATGTAAAATCTACCATTGTGGACAAGGGACATTGTCTGTCGCTGAAAGGTTCAATACACAAGCAGGACTTAACAATATTACATATTTGTGTACTCAATACTAGAGCATCGAAATACATTGAAGAAACACTGACTACACTCGAAAAGAAGTTAAATCACTCCACAATAATAGTGGCAGACTTTAACACTCCACTCTCAATATTGGGCAGATCGTCTAGAAAAAAGCTCAGTCAACACAGAGAAGATCTTATTGTCACAATTAACCAACTAGACCTTATCGACATATACAGAACTTTCTATACATCAGCAGACAACTACATCTTCTTCTCCAGTGCACATGGAACATTTTCTAGAATAGACCATGTGTTAGGACACAAAGCAAAGCTCAACAAAATCCATACCATTGAATTATTGCAAAGCATCTTCTCAGATCATAAAACCATAAAAGTTGAAATCAATAGCAGCAAAAAGCATAGATTAAAAATTGGAATTCATGGAAACTGAACAACTCCTTGCTCAAAAATCATGGATTATTGAAGAAATCAAGGACTGAATAAAGAAGTTTATGGATTCCAATGAGAATGAAAACACTTCCTAACAGAACCTATGGGATACAACTAAAGCAGTGCTCAGGGGTCAGCTTAGCTCTATAAATGCACACATCTGGAAGTAAGCCAAGCCAAGCCAAGAGCCGTCGAAAGGAAAGACCCAAACCAAAAAATTAACCCCACAGCTTGAACAAGTAGAAAGAGAGCAACAGAAGAACCTATCAGTCATCAGAAGAAAACAGATCATAAGGATTAGAGCAGAACTAAACAAATTAGAGAATAGAACAATTGAAAAAATTGATAAGATCAAAAGCTGGTGTTTTGAAAAGATAAAAAAAATTGACAAACCACTGGCTAAACTTACTACAGAAAAACAGGAAACAAGTAACCCAAATAAGGAATAATATGGGAGATGTCACAACAGATCCAAAACAAATAAAAAATATCCTAACAGAATACTACGAAAGGTGGTATTATAACAAATTTGAAAACCTAGAGGAAATAAACAAATTCCGAGATTCAAATTGTCTACCCAAATTGTCACAAGATGAAGCAAAACAACTTAATAAATGCATTACAAAGGAAGAGATGGAAAAAGTCATCCAAAAACTACCAGCAGAAGAAAGCCCTGGTCCAGATGGCTTCATTACAGAATTCTATCAAGCTTTTAGAGAAGAGTTACTACTGAGACTATTTCACAGCACACAAAGAGATGGAATACTCCCAAATTCATTCTTTGAAGCATCATAACCCTGATACCAAAGCCAGGAAAAGATCCAACAAAAAAGGAAAACTACAGACCAATACCACTCATGAATCTAGATGTGAAAATCTTCAATAAAGTCCTTGCCAATAGAATTCAACAACATATAAAAACAAATTCAACATGCCCAACTTGGATTCATACCAAGTATGCAAGGCTGGTTCAACATCAGAAAAACAATTAATGTGATCAACCACACAAATAACACAAAAGACAAGAATCACCTGATTTTGTCAATCGATGCAGAAAAGGCATTTGATAAAGTCCAACACCTATTCCTGATAAAAACTCTCAGCAAAATGGGAATAGACGGCAAATTCCTCAATGCAATAAGGGTCATTGATACAAAGCCAACTGCTTGCATCATCCTGAATGGAGAGAGACTGAAACAATGACTCCTGAGAACAGGAACTAGACAAAGATGCCTACTCTCACCTCTCCTATACAACATTGTACTGGAAATTCTAGCCAGGGCAATTAGAAAAGACAAAGAAATAAAGGTCACCGGCATCAGCAAAGAAGAAGCAAAACTCTCGCTATTTGCAGATAATATGATTGTATATGCAGATAATCCTAAAGAATCCTGAAGAACTACTTGAACTGATAGAAAGTTCAGCAAAGCATCAGGAAACAAGATAAACTTAATAGCAGGATTCTTTTATACCAACAAAGAGATTATTAAAGAAGAAATCACCAGATCAATACTATTTACTATATAGCGCCCAAGAAGATAAAACACTTAGGAATAGATCTAACTAGAGAAATGAGACCTTCACAAAGAGAACTACAAGATCTTACTACAAAAAGCTGAGAGAGACTTACATAAATGGAGAAACTTGCTTTGCTCATGTATAGGAAGACATAACATGGTGAAAATATCTATTTTATCCAAAGAAATCTACTTACAGAATGCAATCCCAATACAAATTCCTGTGACATTTTTTAACAAGGTGGAGAAACAAATCACCAACTTTGCTTGGAAAGGCAAGAAACCCGGATAAGTAAAACACTACTGAAGAAGAAGAACATACTGGGAGGCCTCTTACTACCTGACTTTAGAATCTATTACACTGCCACAGTTGTCAAAAAAGCCTGGTACTACTACAAAGAGAGACATACAGACCAATGGAACAGAGCTGAGACCCCAGAGATGCTACCATCCTCCTATGAACAGTTGATATTCGACGAAGGTCCTAAGATTTTAAATTGAGGTAAAAACAGTCTCTTTAACAAATGGTGCTGGCCAAATTGGATATCCATTTGCAAAAATTTGAAACAAGACCCATACCTCACACCGTACACAAAAACCAACTCAAATTGGATAAATGACCTAAATATCAAATCTAAAACAATAAAGCCCATCCAAGGAAAAATAGGGTCAAAAATAGAAATTGTTTTTATTTTTTTTATTTAATATGACTGAGTGAAAATGTACTTTCCCGTATAAATTTACATGCCCGCCTATATGCAGCTTCACTGCTCTCCTTGTCTGGTGACAGCACACTATTCCTCTCTGCTCCATACATGTCTCATCCTCCCAACAGTCTACTTTGGGTGGAGAGGAGAGGAAAAATGGAAGTTTTAATACACAACGTTTATTAAACAAAGCACAATCAACAGAAGAGAAAAACAGATAAATGGGAAGTCCTAAGAATCAAACACTTTTGCTCATCCAAAGACTTTATCAAAAGCGTTAAAAGACTACCTATAGAATGGGAAAAAATATTTGGCAACTATCTGTCAGACTGACATCTGATCTCCATAATCTATAAGTTACTACAAGATATCAACAAGAAAAGGAGAAATAATCCAACTAAGTGATGGGCAAAAGAGACAGACAAACTAAAGAGGAGATCCAGGCAGCCAAAAAACACATGCAAAATAGCTCATGGTCATTAGCTATTAGAGAAATTGAAATCAAAACTACAATGAGATATCATATGAACCCAACAAGTTTCGCCATGATCCAAAAAGCACCAAACAACAAATGCTGGAGAGGCTTTGGAGACATTGGAACTCTTCTACACTGCTGGTAGGATTGTAAAATGGTACAACTTCTTTGGAAGGCAATCTGGCACTTAATTAAAAAGCTGGAAATAGATATACATTTTGACCCAGTAATCCCACTGCTTGGAATATACCCTACAGAAGGAAGGGCATTCACATGAACAGACACATGCACACAAATGTTCATCGCAGCACAGTCCACAATAGCAAAAAGATGGAATCAACCCAGATGCCCAACAACAGATGAACAGATAAACTATGGTATCTATACTCAGTGGAACACTATGCAATGATAAAGAACAGTGATGATTTTAGGAAGCATCTCATAACTTGGTTTCATTTGGAAGACATTATATTGAGTGAAATTAGTCAGCAACACAAGGACAAATATTATATGAGATCCCTATGATAACTTCAAAACAGACTCAAATATAGAAGAAAAGACCCTTTGACAGCTGCAAGGAAAGGGATGGAGGGAGAGGGCTGGTTATAGATTAGACAGTTGATAGAAATTTGATGAGATGAAATTAGTGATGGTACACATTAGAAAGAGGATCAATTTAACTGGACTTCAACACAACATGAATACTCTTCCAATCTTAGCCGAATATTGCAAGGACAGAGTAGCAGGGGTGGGGGGCCAGGGATCACGTTCTCAGGGGATGTTGAGGACAATTGGCATAACTGGCGTATTACTAAGAGAGTCTTTTCCACCCCATGTTGGTGAGTGGAGTTTGGGGTCTTAAAAGCTAGCAAGCTGCCATCTGAGGTACACCAAATGGTCCCAACAGATGATCACCAAGGACAAAAATGACACAGGGGAAAGGCAGCCCAGAGACAGAAAGACCCACATTAATGGGTGACTACGTCAGCATGTGACCAGAAGAACCAAGACCCATGTTAATGGGTGACTACGTCAGCATGTGACCAGAAGAACCACATGGTGCCTGACCACCACCAATGACAGCCATGATGGGGCTCACAAAGTTGAGCCTCAGTGGCAACACGAGAATGAAAAGGGGTGCACTCTGAGAACTCCTCTAAAAAACTGCACTTGATGGTCTGAAGGCCTTGGAGTTCCCCTGGGAACATGGCCCCTAGACCTGATGCTGTCCCTGTTAATAAACTATTACTGAGGTCAATGCCTCTCATAGGAACAGATTGGACTCAGCAACACAGAGTGACCATATCATGTATACATTTTATGGTTCTGTGCACTTATGGGATGTCATCCTACTGACCTCTTACCAGAGGTGACTGTAGAGAGTAGAGAAGAGGGGGTAGGAGATTATTAAGAGGATATGACATGTATAGAACAGAAAGAAGTGTGCTGTCATCAGGTAAGCAAAGCAGTAAGAGCTGCACATAGGCAGGCATGAGAAGTTAAACTGTGTCCTAGTCCCCTGGTACTGCTCTAACAGAAAATACCACGAGTGGAAGGTTTCATGTAAAGAAGCTTTTATCGTCACAGTCTGATAAGCCACAAATCCATTCATAAGTTACGAGTCCATTCCATATGAGAAATCATCACAGTCCGGTAGGCTGAGTCCACATCCAGTGAGAGCATCTCTGCACAGGAACCTTGGGTCCAAAGGATGTGCTTTACTCTCGGTGCTTCTTTCTTGGTGGTATGAGGTTCCCAATCTCCTCAGCTCACTTCTGTCCCTTATATTGCACAAACTTGAGTCCTGCCTCACTAACATGACTGCAAACCGTTTTCCATCATCAATATCACAGAGGCAGGATTCACAACACGTGGGAAGAAGGGCACCATATTGGAACACCAAACCAAGTCAAATCAACACACGCATATCTGGGGGGACACAATTCAATCCATGACAAACTGGATTGTACACTTTCACTCAATCACAATAAAAATAAAAATAAATAAACTAAAGAAAAAAACAGAAGCAGTGTAGATCATAGAAGAAAAAGTAGGGACAACATTGTGAGATACGTTGCGTAAATACATTGCATAAATAGACTACAAAACATTTCAAACTGCACAAACCACAGAAAATAAATTAGACCAATGGGAGCTTGTGAAAAACCAACACTTAGGCTCATCCAAAGACTTAATCAAGAGAATAAAAAGACTACCTACAGACTGGGAAAAAGCACTGGCAAGTAAGACTATGATCAGAGGCTAATCTCCATAATCTACAAGGCACTGAAAAAACTCAACAAGAAAGACAAATAACCCAATGAAACAGTGGGCAAGGGATATGAACAGGCACTTCACCAAGGAATACATCCAAGCAGCTGACAGATACATGAACTGTTCACCATCAACAGCCGTTAGAGAAATCCAAGCCAAAATTACAATGAAATTCCATCCCATCCCATCCCAACAAAGCTGGCATTAATCCAAAAAATATAAAACAACAAATACTAGGGAGGTTATGAAGAGAGTGGAACTCTTGACACAGTTGGTGGCAAGGTAAAATGGTACAACCACTTTGGAAATCAATTTGATGTTTCTAATGTGCTAGAAATATGCATACCATGTGATACAGTAATCCCACTACTTGGAATATATCCTCGAGAAATCACTGCTGTCAGAAGAACAGGTGAGTGAACACCAATGTTTCTTGCAGCTCTGACCACAATAGCAAAAAGGTGAAATCAACCTAGGTGCCCATCAACAGATGAATAGATAAACGGTGGTGTATTCACACAGCAGTAAGAACCACATGATCTTGGGAAAGAACTGGCAAAATGGAGTCATCTGGAAGACATGCTGAGTGAAAACAGCCAGTCCCAAAAGGACAAATACTGTATGAAACCACCATCATGAAGTCGCAACAAGAGGAGTAAGTACATAAGAAAATAATCTTTGATGGTTATCAGGGAGGAGAGAAGAGGAGAGAGGGACTCATAGAATAGATAGTAGATAGGAAACAGTTTAAGTGAAGGAGGTGGCGGCATGCAGTTAAAGGAAGATCAACATTGCTAGACTATAACAAGAGCGAAGAGGTTTCCTAAAGACAACCCAATGCTTTGAAGTTCAGGGTAGCAGAGGTGGGGTCTGAGGACCATGCTTTCAGGGTATATCTAGTTCAGTTAGCATAACTATTTCTTTAAGAAAATATTCTGCATCCCACTTTGGTAAGTGGCATCTGGGAACTTAAAAGCTATCCAGATGCCATCTAAGGAATATCAGTTGCTCCCAACCCACCTGGAGCAGAGAAGAGTGACAGGCATCAAAGGCAGGAGGAAAATATGAGCCCAGAAGACAGAAGGGGCCATATGAGACCAGGAGAATTAGATGGTGCCCAGACACCACCAAGGACTGTCTTGATGGGGAGTACAATGTAGACTCCCTCATGTAGTGGGAGAAATAGCAAAGCAGATCTAGAATTTTATTAAAAGACCAGACCTCATGGTCTATCATCCTGGAGGGTCCCTCGAGAACACGGCCCCTAGACTTGATGCTAGCCCAGAGCTGAAACCAGAACTGAAGATAACTCTTCAGAAAAAAAATCAGACCAGCCTGTAAGGTATAAGGCTCTTGGAGCAGCTCCTCTATAGAAATGACATAAGAGGGTGGAGAGGAAAGACGTGAGAGGGCTGAATAAATGTGGGAAATACAGGTTGGAAAGCGGGACTGTGCTGTCATAGGGTTGGGAGAGCAACTAGAGTTTGCATAGAGGTATGTGTACAGGGTTTGGCATGACTACCTGTCTTGTGTTGTAAATTTTTACTTAATTACAATAAAACTTTTCTTAAATTTGCTTCCTAAATTTTTATTTAAAATTTGAAATACATTGAATATTTCAAAAGATGGTCTCCATATTTCAGATTGTGTTTTAACGACATAACTTCATTAAAAAGTGGACAGTCAGGTAGTTACATAACATTCAGTCTCTGTAAAGGCATTAACCTGAATTGCTTAATTGATTTCTATATAGCTTTCATTGAAAAGGTAAAGAACATAACAGAGCTGGTCCATAAGTCTAATGTCTTAGCTAGGGCTTCTAGGACAGAAATTCACAAGGTAATTTTAACAAAGAGTAATTTTATTCTGCCACAGCCCAGTAGGCTACAAGTCCAAATTCAGGGCATCAGATCCGGGCAGAGGTTGCCTCTGCTGGGTCTGGAGGAAAGTCCTTGTTGTCAATCTTGCATTGGACTGGGAGCTTCTGAGGTACAGAGAGCCCAGGTCCTCGTCAAAGGATGTGCTTTGCTCCTAGCACAGTTTCTTAGAGGTATAAGGTCCGTAGCTGACTGCTTGCTTCCCTTTCCATTATATCAGAAGAGAGTCTCTCAAGGCACAATACCACTTTGCAGACTGAGTCTTGCCTCACTAACACAAACACTGCCCACTCTCTTTTATTAACAATGTAGAGGCAGGATTTGTAACATATGAGAGCATCACACAATGCCTGGAATCACAGCCTAGCCAAGTTGCTACACACATTTTTGGGAAACACTATTCAATCTATGACACTTACCATTAAAAAAGTGGGAAAGGAAAAGCAGTCCCCAGAGCTGTCAGCTGAACTGGGCTGACCCAATCCAGTAGGCAATGGAGATTTTGCCTTGTTTCTTCAAAAAAAAAAGAAAAAAGAATTTACCTAGCATTAGCATCAGAAAAAATTTACTAAGATGGAGGTTACTCAACAAGCATGTCCAAGCACAAATAAAAACAAGAACATGACCTAAATATATGAAATAGCCAATACCTTATATTTCCAGTTAACATGAAAAACCAAACCCACTGCCACTGAGTCAATTCCAACTCATAGTGACCCTATACGAGCTGCTCCATGGAGGTTCCAGAGAGCTCCTGGTGGATTCGAACTGCTAGTCGTTCATTCAGCGGACGTATACCACCAGGACTTTTTGTTTACCAATACCAGCTTTAGCAACATTTCATTCTTTTGGCCTTCTAACTATAACTACTCTAATTTCAGACACTACTCAGTCTGAGAAAAAATTGTCACTTCCTTGATCCTTCTTCATTTCAACAGATGCCATTCAAAATAAATCCTCTCCAACACTGTCTTACTGCAATCTCGTACAATTTCCAAGTATATGCTGTTTCAATTGATTACAGTGAACAAATAAACCCAGTTTGTTCACTGGCATATGTGTTAGGGGCGGTTTTTAACTGGAGGACTTGGAGAGATGTTTATTTTCTTGTTGTATGTTAGGTATTTATGTACTAAGAATTTGCTGCATATGTTATGTGGTGGACTCTTAATACGTGGTTCTTGTACCCATAGAATAAAACAGGGAAGGCATTCAAAAAATGTCTTGATTGAAAAGAAAAGACAATCATGGATACACATCAGCATTGATAAAAATTTACTGAAGGGAACTCTGATTATAGCACTGATTTCAAAGGAAATCTCTACTGCCTATGTCACATGTCTCATAATGATAAAATACATTTTATGCTATGAAAGTTGGATACATGAGTTTAGTCTTAGAAAAACTAATTCTATACTACTGGAGGTAGTATTTTTTATTATATATGTGTATTTGATGCGTGAGTATGTGTGTACATCAATGCTTGTGTATATACATTTACAAGATTTCAAATTAGGTATGTATTTTATGATGACATTGAGGTATATATTATAACATATGTATCACAGTTTATACGAGATCTGCGGTAAGTTCCCAAACTCATCTTAGAAAAAGTGCTACATGTCTCATTGCTGAATATCGTGACAGTCACATTTGAATTACTTCCTTTGGGAAGCTACACCCTGATACCAGCATACTAGTCCACCCTTCAAGCCAGTTTTGAATTTATTTTTCTGGAATGGCCATCAGAGCCGTCATCGTATCACCGCTGATATCCTGAATGTCATCAAAATGTCTTCCTTTCAGCATTTGCTTTATCATTGGGTAAAGAAAAAGCCCTTGGGGGCCAGATCAGGTGAGTGGGGAGGGTATTCCAACTCAGTTATTTGCTTACTGGTTAAAAACACCCTTATAGATAACTGTACAATTAAGCTCGCAAACTTGCCACCGTGCCACTATGGGCAATGGCCACTCCAGAAAGAGTTCCAAAATTGCTTTGAAGGGTTGACTGGGAACTGGCAGTGGTGTACAGCTTCCCAGGGGGAGTATTTCGAAGGTGACTGGAGTGACATTCAGCAATGAGGTATGTAGCACTTAGGACAATTAAGTTTGTGGACTTAATTGACAGACTTCTTGTAGTACCTATATACTGAGGTAAGGATGTATCCATATTGTACTGCAATAACTGTCCACACGAAAAATCTGAAATTTTTAGAGGCATTAAGAATGTAAGAGCAGAGCAAGAATCAGAGAAATATTTTACACCCACTGTGATCCCTGTGATGAATCCTAAATGTTTTTACGAAGAAGAGTATCTCAAAATCTTACAGAATTTTGTGTAGAAGTCAGGATAGTTGTAAAGGTAAGAGAACAAGTATATATTAGTAAATAAGAGCTAAGAAAGTGATTTACAGTGCAGTTAAACATAGTTACTCTTCCAAGTGAAAGGGGAAGGTAGAGGCAACTATGAAAGGTTATTAAAATCTCTGGTGCTCTAGCCTAAAGAGTTATTATTCTCTTGAAACCACAAATGTTTCAGAGAAGCAAACACTTTCTTAATCCCCATCTGCATCTCCTCGTTCCAGAAACTATACACAATTGGGTTTAATGTAGGGGTCACAACAGTATAGAGTGCAGCTATCCCTTTGTGCCTATCAAATGTGTAGCTGGTAGCAGGGCGGATACAGGTGTAGATTACAGGCAAATAATAAAGGGAAACCACTATGAAGTGGAATGAACATGCTGAAAAAGCTTTCTTCTTGCTTTCTGCTGTGCAGATTTGGAGAATAGCAACAATAATAAAACCGTACGAGATGAAGGTGAGAGTGAAGTCAGAAATGGCCAGGGCCATGTCTGCAATACGTGATGTCACCTCATTGACTCTCACAGAGCTGCAGGACAAAGCTAGAAGAGGAGTTAGCTCACAGAAGAAGTGGTCAGTGGTATTGGGCCCACAGAAGGTGAGCTTCAGCAGAAGACCCGTGTGCACCCAGGAATTGGTCACTGCGATAGCCATGACAATGCTGAGCAAGGCCACACACTTTTGATCGTTCATAACAGTGCTATAGCGAAGGGGGAAGCAGATGGTCACGTAACGGTCGTAGGCCGTAGTGGTGAAGAGAACCATCTCAGCCCCAAGGGATCATGAGAAGAAGAAGAACCGGGAGACGCAGCCCCCGTATGAGGTGGTCTTCTGGGACGTGAGCGTGATCCACAGCATTTTGGGTATGATGTTTGTTGTGTAGATAATGTCAACAATAGCCAGTGCCAGAAGGAAAACATACATGGGTGTATGAAAGGTGCTGTTGTAAATTATGACAACAACAGTGAGCATATTACCAAGAAAAGCCACAAGATAGAGGAAGAGAAAGATGACAAAGAGAACTACTCGGAGTGAGGAAGTTCTGGTGAGTCCAATAATTATGAACTCAGTCACAAAACTGTGGTTCATCCTACTTAGGTGATTAGATGACTGGCACAGCACAGGTTGAATGACTGGGAGTTAAAGGGATCTGCATATTGTTATTAAATTTTCTGCGGTGATTGTGTGTTTGTGTGAGTGAACTGCATGAGTTGATAACAACTTTGCAGTAACAGTTTCCTTAAGATGAAATTCTTTCTTCTAGACCATGTCTTCTATTTTTAAGACAGGTTCTATCCTCTGACTTATGTTCTTGCATTGATCACCCAAAAAGACTAAAGGAGGTAAGAAGAAAAAGATAATAAAAATAAGTATCTTCAGATATTTCAATATTGTTATTCTGAGTTGAAACTTGCCTGAGAAAAATTTACATTCTTATGTACATATTCATGTTAATATAGTATAAATAAATATATATCTCTTCAACTGGGTTAACTACATGAATTTACTAGGCATACTTCTTGAGACATGTATTAATGGGGAACAACCAGGTTAATTACAGTGGTGACATTTCAGGGGGAAAAATGGCCATCGCAACAATCTAATACTAGATATTCATGTGGCCGTTGACTATTGCAGTCCAAATACTAAATAATTTAATCACATGTCTGCCTTGACATTTTTTTCTTTAGTTTGACAAGCATGCTGGTAAAATTCAGCAAGCTCGTCATTTGCTGCTTTGTCATATAATGGCAAGATATTTAGATTTAAGAATAGGAGATCTAGTTTTGTGTATTCTTTTTAAAACAGTTTTACGTTAGACATCTAAACTTTGTAAACTTCAGATTACTGAATTCCAACAAACTGAATAATTTTGGATAAATGTTAGGAACTATATAAAACCTGGAACTGAACCAGTTGTCACTGAGTGGATCCCAACTCATGGAGGCTGCACTTGCATCAGAGCAGAAATGTTCTCCACAGGATTTTCAGTGGTTGACTTCTCAGAAGTTGATCTCTAGACTATCCTTTGACAACCTCAAGATGAGCTTGAACAACCAACCTTCTGTTTAGCAGCATTTAACTACTGTACCACCCAGGGACTCAGACCCAGACACGGTATAACAAAGCTGAACTTTCTCATGGATAACCAAGAAAACGAGGCAGCTGGAAACAGTTTTCTGGAAAGCAGCCATTACAAACATAAAGGAAATTCTTCTGCTTTTTTATTCTTCCCCTAACTTTCTCTAGTATTTTTGCTACCTGTTTTCCCTTTTGCTTTTTGCTTTGTTGCCCCACTTTTGTTTTTATGTAGACTATGTTATTTACATGCATTCATGGCTATCAGAACAGCCATGATTAGGTGACTAAAGGAGAAGTTTTTGAAAAACTCATGAAT
Organism: Heterohyrax brucei; assembly: GCA_028571685.1. Taxonomy (NCBI): domain Eukaryota; kingdom Metazoa; phylum Chordata; class Mammalia; order Hyracoidea; family Procaviidae; genus Heterohyrax; species Heterohyrax brucei. The sequence goes on along the minus strand of CM053157.1, from coordinate 32,872,814 downwards.
TTATTCACAGCTTAATATTTTGCAAAGTCATTTGACATTTTAGAGATTATAGTTTATCTCTGATAACTCAATAGAATCATAAATACAAATCCTTTTTGAGTTTGGGTTTACAGTCAACTCTAATTTTCAGCTTTGCAGACTCAGTTAATTAACTGGCTCAATAAATTCAGTGGCATAACAGGAAAAAAAGAGCTTTTGTGGTACATATGATCAAAGTTGAGGACTCTTAGCTTTAATCTTTATTTCCCCATGTGCAATAACATAACAAGTATCATTACTTGAATTTGATATGTGACAGATTCTGCAGAAGATGACATAATTTAATCCTTACACTATACAGAATCTTTAATACTGGAGACTAAATTCTCAACATGGTGATGATAAGGAAACACTAACAGGGCTAGAAATATATATATTATGAATGGGTGGGCCAACATTAACACATAGATTGTCTGACTCCCCCCCCCAAAAAAAACTGTTAGAAATCTTTCTCATATGTCGCATTAGACAAAACAACAAAATTATATAAAAAATGAGTAAGAAATATTTGACAGATCATGTGAGGTTTATTTTGAGTGAGAGATGTTTATAGAAGGAAAATGCATACAAATGTTTCCTTCAGATACGTGTAAGATATGATAGCGAGCCAAGTGCTGTCAAATCGGATCCAAACTAAATTATGTTAACTAGTTGTTAAAGTATTCAGTATTGAATACGATCTCAAATTGTTTTAAAAATGTATGGGCAGGTCACACCATCTGAATCACCTTCAAAGTTTCTTTTTTTTTTTTTAAGTTGAGTCTCACTGGCAACATAAGAATAAAAAGGGGTGCATTCTGAGATCTCCACTAAAAGACCTGCAAAATTTCTTGAGACAAATCTATACATAAAAAAAATCAGTCCCCTTTCAAGCTACTTGTCATTATCCACCAAAAATAACTTAAAAATAATCTCAGTTGTCACTGAGTCAATTCTCACTGATAGTGACTCATGTGTTCCAGAGAAGAACTGTTCCTCCTACAGTTTTCAAGGGCTGAGTTTCTGGAAGGAGATCATCAATGCTTTTTTCTGAGGTGCCTCTGGGTGGACTCAAAATTCAAACCATTTAGTTCATAGTTAAAGCATTAAACATTTGCCCTACCCAGAAATAAGTACTCAGTATAAACAGAACATTCCTAGCTGAAGGAAAAAGAAAAAAAGCTTCCATTATCTCTTAGAAAACTATTATTTACCAATGTAAATAATATTATTTATCTGGCAAGTCACTTATATGTATAATCATTTCCTATCATATCTGCTGAAGCATGGTGTAAGAGAGATCCCAGCACCAAGATACAAAGCCATGTTTCATGTAATGCCAGCTGCAAGGAGGTAGGGAAGTACACATCCTTACTACCATTAAGAGGCAAGGAGAGAGAATCTGTAGATGGTTTTTCTTATCTACTCTTGTAATGCCAGCAGTTCTCCTTCACAGGAACAACAGCATTGACTAGGCTCGGTTTCCAGTGTGGATTTCAGCAGTGAAGATGTTTACCATGAACCAAACCCAGTGCCGTCGAGTTGATTCCAACTCATAGTGACTGTATAGGTCAGAGTAGAACGGCCCCATAGAATTTCCAAGGAGCACCTGGCAGACTTGAACTGCAGAAGAGGTAAATCCAGAAGGAGATCAGGACACATTTTTATGGAGGAGAAAGAATCTATTGCCTCTAAAACCTTGTATCCTAGTGTAAGCATGTAAGTCTTTTTTTCTGAGTCCAACAGACCAAAAGGCATGTTCATCAGGTTCCTTTCTGGTCATTTTATTTGAAATAGTCAGTTTTGCTGTAGTTGTTATTTTAAATCTGGCTAAGAGTGACCATTGATTTATATTTAGAGATGAATGATCAGAGAAATTTAGTTAGGATCGTGGTAATAGAGAGGCAGCAAGTCTTAATACTGGCACTTTCTGTACGTGTCCTTGTGTTTTTAATTTACATTTTGCAAATACCAGTCTTTTCATTAATTAATGGGATAATAACGGTTGTAAGTTTATTGTGATGTTTTTAGATTAAATAGTGAAAGTCAATCATTATCCCAATCTGGGCCTACACTGAGCTCTCAATTAAGATAGTTGTAAATATCATGTAACTCCCCAAACTAGTGTCAGTTTCCAAAGTCTTATGTTTCAGCATACAATTTTTTTAAAAATAATACTAAGAGAGTTATTTTAATATCCACTTGAACTAAAAATTTCCAAAGGTAAATTTGAAATAATTCAGTGAATAGTATAGTGCGAGAATAAGAGGGTTGTTTTGAAACAGTAAAAGATAACTAATTCTAATTATTAAAGGTGCTTTTATATGTCATGTTTTGTAACAGTCAGCACATTCCTGTCTTTGATTATAATAACATAGGAAATGCAACACATGTTCTTGATAATTAGAGGTTTAATGGTAAAAAACATACATACAATCAGCTGCCATAGGTTCATATAATAAGGAAATTATTCGAGGTAGGAATGATTTAGGAATAACACATTTAATTTTATCTTATATATGATCACAGAAAGACTAATCAAAAACATGCATGTCACATTGTCTCTGAAAAGTAAGCAGTATGAAAGTAAAATCCGGAGGGGAGAGGAAATACATTCTAAACAAAAATACTAATGTGTAAAAGTATGAGTTATGAATTACAAAATGTGCTCCAATACATCCTATAATGTAGTTAATATTATGATGTATATACCTATCACTTATATCTATATACACATATAGAAAGCCATATAAGAGATAAACCTACACTAAATAAATTCATTTTAGTTATTTAGCAGAATGCAAGCACATCGCCCAATATTGGCAGCCCTTTCTTAGGGGGATTGAAATGAGGTTACCCTGTTTACTAATCACAACACAACAGTCAATAACAGATGATTCTGTTGCTTTATGGATATGCCATTCCTTACCTTGCTTTATTTAATCTTGACAACTGTGGTAAGTGGGAATTAACATTGTCAACTTTCCTACTTTACATATGAGGAAACTGAAGCGTGAACAGGTTAATATGCTCATTGTCACAATCAGGCTTTTGTGATGTTAGAATCTGAATCCAGGGAATCTAATGACAAAAGTCATGTTGTGATCTATAAGCTCATGTTATGCTGCTGCCAGCTTCTGGAGCACAAGTGATTCTGAACCATCATCATCTTATTCTTTTTCAAAAAATAGTATCTTCACTGCTACCATGAACAATATAGACACAATAGCGAAGTTCGTGGGCAGTGCAAGCAGCTAAGTGAGTAGCTACTAACCACAAGGTCAGCCATTCAAACCCACCCAGAGCCATCTCAGAAGAAAGGCCAGGAAATCTACTTCTGAAAGATCACAGCCATTGTCTGCCGTACTGAGGACAGTTCTACTCACATGTAGGGTCAATGTGAAACTGAACAGATTCAAAGGCAACTGATTGTTTTTATCTAGTATGTGTAAAACAGGGTGCTAGGAACTCACAAAAACAAGCCCCGTGTTCTCTGAGAATAGAAAAGTAAAATTTACTGCAGACTCTTAAATTCCTGAATGATTTCTGCCAGTCAATTTTGTTGTAAGCCATTCTCCAGAGTTGTTTTGTGCCATCAAGTTGATGCTGATATATAATGACCCTCTAGGAGAGAGTTGAACAGCCACACGGGTTTCCTAGGCTGTAATCTTTATAGGAGCAGATTGTCAGGTCTTTTCTCTCACAGAGTGGCTGGTGGGTTTGAACAGCCACTATCTGGTTACCAGCCCAGAACTTACCAATTGCTCCACATTAAGTCAAAAGTGGTGCTGGTTAAAGCTGCATTCAAAGATAATATATTTGCTTCAGCTCAGCTTCACAGTTAAGAACTGAAAGGTGAAAATGGCTATTTTGCAGTTTTGTAAGGTTTTGAAGCGATGACTGAGACAGAGGAACGTATGGAAGAACACAGTGTCTAGAAAGCAGAGTGCAGCATAGAAAGAAAACAAGTGTTGAAACAGGTGCAGTATGTCTGTAACCAGGGTACAAACCACTGGAAGATCAATGTAGTGGAAATTTGATTCGTCCCAGAAAAGCTGGGATGATTGATCTCCCTCTTTCTGTATAAAGAATCTTGTTGTGTTCTCGTATTCTGTACACATTTTAAAAATCTAAAAGGGAAACTATTACAATAGTCAATCTGTTTGGGGTTGAATTGCCATTACTTGATAGATTTTCTCTTGTCCTACTCCTAAAAAAGGATCTAAAGAGGTTACTTGGTTCTTACATATTCCTCCTCAGGTCATGGTTTCACAGCAACCATGAAAATTAGGTATTACGTTGACAAAAACTCGCATTCGTTCTCTGTATTATAGTGCCCAAATGGTCATCAGTGTTAAATCACTAAAAAAAAAATGAAGATAAAGATGTTAGCTCATTCTGGATTGCTGTCGGCAGACTCGTTGTATTTTTGCTTAAATATTAGTTTCTTCATAGTTAAGATTTAGTCAAAAGTATGTTTCCTGACTAAGTACAAACGGCCCCAAGGAACAGTGTCTTGGCCTGAGTTTCTGACACTTGTGTTAAAATGGACCTTAGAGGAACAGTAAAAACAACCCTGCACTAGCTGATAAGGAATGATGCATAATGACTTGAACTTCAGGTGTCATCACTTGCCTGGGAAGTGATCACGTGATAATAATTCATTGGAGTAGTATATGAGTAATGAGAGACACTGGTAACCCTGGAGGGGAGTTCAAAGAACGGATGAACATTTTTATGACAAACAATTTTAACTGCTTGTAGACACTACCTACTCCAATAGAAACTAAACAGTAGAAACAATTGTAGGAAATGAATTGAAAGATCAGTATTAGAGCAAAAATAGCATAAATCATTTAGTCCTCTAGACTGGGACAGAGGGTAGGGCAACTACAAATGCACTACGGAATGACATCTAGCTGTCAGTTAGTGAATACAAAAACAAACGTTTCTGCAAATCGAGGACTGCCGATTAAGTTTTCAAACTCATCCTAGAAAAAATCCTACCAACCACATTGCTGAATGTCACTGTAGTCTCTTTCAGAGTACTGCCCTTGGGAAGCTATGTACCAATACCAGTGCCTAGTCCACCCTTCAAAGCATTTTGAAACTCTTTTTCCCTCAGAGTTGCCATCATATTACCCTTGGTTTCTTGAATGTCATCAAAATGTCTCCCATTCTATATTTTCTTTATCTTCAGGTAAAGAAAAATATCACTGGGGGCCAGATCAGGCGAACGTGTAGGATGTTCCTATATAGTTATTTGTTCACTGGCTAAAAACTCCCTCACAAGCAAGACTGCAATTAAGTTTGCAAACTTGCTGCTGTCTCACCGTGCACAGTGGCCATTCCAGAAAGAGTTCCAAAATTACTCTGGAGGGTGGACTAGGCACTGACATCGGTGCATAGCTTCCCAAGGGGAGTATTTTGAAGGTGAGCTTAGTGATATTCAGCAATGAGGTATACAGCACTTAGAACAACTAAGTTCACAGGCTTAATTCTCAGACTTCATATTTCTTTTGAAATTGAATACAATCATTTGAAAATTGATTTCATTCATCATTCTGGAACTAAGCTTAAAAAATGTAACTTTGGCATTGAGTTGATGCCAACTCATAGTGATCCTACAGGACAGAGTTCAACTACATCATAAAGTTTACAAGGAGTCCTAGTGGATTTGAAAAACCGACTTTTTGGTTAGCAGCCATATTTCTTAACCACTACGCCAGTAGGGAACTCAGCATATCTATACACAAATGCAATCATATATTGTTGCCTCAGGTCCTCCTGCTAAATAGTACTATAAATTAAAAGAACTGTGATAATTCTAACTTACTTATTTTTTAAATTTTTTTTATTGTGATTAATTAAAATTTACAATCCAAGTCAATATTCCATATAAAACCCCAAGTACCTGCCTCTCTGCAGCTCTATCTGCTCTTCCCACTCTGTGACAGTACACTCTTTCTTTTCACTCTTTGCTACCAGTATTAGCTCAACCAACATTTGTCTCCTCACCTCCACCCTCTCATCCTCCCTCTAAAAGAAACCAGTAGGACAGCCCCATTTATACATTAAATCTTTTTTTTTACGACTGAGTGAAAATGTACATTCCCATATAAATTTACATGCCCACTGTTTTAGTCAGCTGGGGTCGCTCTAACAGAAATACCACAGAGTGGATGGCTTTAACAAAGAAAGATTTATTCTTACACAGTCCGGTAGGTTGCAAGTCCATATTCAGGGTGTCTGCTCCAGGGAAAGACTTTCCCCTTGTCGGCTCTGGAGGAAAGTCCGGTATTGCATCAGTCTTTGTCCAGGGAGCGTCCTCACGCAAGAACCTCTGGTCTGAAGGACGCGCTCTGCTCTCGGTGCTGCTTGCTTGATGGTAGAGAGGTTCTCAAATTGTCCTTTGTTTCTTTTTCCTTTTATTCCTTGCAAGCTAAAAGCACTAAGGGTGGGGCAAGCCATACTCCAGGGAAACTCCCCCACAGCAGGAATTCACAGCCCCACCCTAATCCTTTAACATACAGGTTAGCAAAACCACACAATGGAGGACAGTCCCAAGATACTGGGAACCATATCCCAGCCACGTGGCTGCACACATTTTTGGGGGGACACAATTTTTACATGCCCACCTATATGCAGCTTCCACTGCTCTCTCTGTCTGGTGACAGCACACTATTCCTCTCTGCTCCATACATGTCTCATCCTCCCAACAGTCTCCTTTCCCATCCTCTCCACCCACTCTCATTCGTCCAGCTGGAGGTCAGCAGGATGTTATCCTATATGTGCACAGAACCATAAAGTGCATCCAATATATGGTCACTCTGCATCACCAAGTCCAATCCATTCATGTCCGAAGAGTGGACCTTCATTATGATTTACGGGCAAGGGCGGCACCAGAGCCAGGGGCCATGCTCTCAGGGGAACCCTGAAGCCGCTGGATCATCAACTGCAGTCTTTTGGTGGAGATCTCCACACACCACCTGCATCACTCTGTGTCCCCAAGTCCAGTCCATTCTTTGTCTGAACTGTTGGCTTCATTACTGGTTTTAGCTCTGGGCCAGTGACAGGTCTAGGTGCCATGTTCTCATGGGACCCTGCAGGTTGTTGGACCATCATTTCTGGTCTTTTAATAGCATTATTGATATGCACACCTTTTTTTCTTGTGCTACCTCAGAAACTTTAAATTGTGTCCCCTTTCAGGGCTGTCTTTGGTGGTGGCCAGGCACCATCTAGTTCTTCTGGTCTCAAGCTGATGTAGTCTCCGAATCACATGGATCCTTCTGTCTCCTGGGCTCATTTTTCCTTGTGTCTTTGATGTTCTCAGTTGTCATCTATTTCAGGTGGGTTGGAACCAACTGTTGTTCCTCAGATGGCAACTTGCTGGCTTTTAAGACACCAGCTGCCACGCACCAATAAGGAGTACAGAAGGCTGTCTTGGAAAAAAGACTAGTTATGCCAAATGACCTTGATGTCCCCTGAAAACAAGGTCCTGAGACCCCTGGCCCCATTACTCTGCCCTGTGAAATGTTGGGTGGAATTTAGAAAACCTTTTAGCTTATGGTTACGGTTATGCTGACACATCTTCTACTGTGTGCTGACACTCCCTTCAACTGACCAAATTCCTGTAGACTATCTAATTTATGAATAACCTCTCTCTCCCCACCTTGTAGCTGTCAAAGAGTATTTTCTTCTGTGTACAACTCTTTTCTTAGGTCCTTATAATAGTGGTCTTGTGCAATATTTGTCCTTTTGAAGCTGATTGATTTCACTCACTGTAATATCTTTCAGTTGATTCCAGGGTTATGAGATCATCATTGTTATTTACCATTGCATAGTGTTCCATCGTGTATAGATATACTATAGTTTGTTTATCCATTCATCTGCTGATAGGCACCTATGTAAATTCCATCTTTTTGCTATTGTGGACAGTTCTGTAATAAACATTTGTGTGCATATATCTGTTCTTATGACAGCCTCTTTTTCTGTAGGATACATGCTAAGCACTGGCATTGCTGGATCATATATTACTATTTTTAGCTTTTTAATTGCTTTCCAAAGAGATTGTACCATTTTACATTTCCACCACCAGTGTAGAGTTCTAATCTCTCCACATCCTCTCCACATTTGCTGCTTTGTGTTCTTTGGATTAGTGCCAACCTTCTTGATGTGAGATGATATATCTCATTGTAGTTTTGATTTGGATTTCTCTAATGGCGAATGATGGTGAACATTTCCTCATGTTTCTCTTGTCTGCCTGAATGTCTTCTTTGGAGAAGTGTCTGTCCATATCCTTCACTCATTGTTTAATGGAGTTATTTATCTTTCTCTCACTGATATTTTGCTTTACTTGGTAGATTATGGGAATCAGGTGTTGATCATCTGATATGTGGTTGCCAAATATTTTTTTCCCAGTCTGTAGGCAATCTTTTTACTCTCTTAGTAAAATCTTTGGATGAGCATTCAAGTGTTTGAATTTTAGTAGTTGTCGTTTTTCTATTTTCTCTTCTTCTGTTTGTGCATTGTTAGTAAGATTTTGTAGTCTGTTTAAGCTGTGTATTAGAACTTCCATTGTTGTCCCTATTTTTTCTTCCATAGTCTTTATTGTTTTAGATTTGGTATTTAGGTCTTTGATCCATTTTGAGTTAGTTTTTGTGTAAAGTGTGAGACATGGGTCTTGTCTCAGTTTTTTTTTACAGATGGACATCCAGTTTTGCCAATACCATTTGTTAAAGAAACTGCTTTTTCCCCAGTTCATGGTCTTTGGGTCTTTGTCAAATGTCAGCTGTTTCTGGGTGGATGGTGTTATTTCAGAATTCTCTGCCCCATTCCATTGGTCTATATGTCTGTTTTTGTACCAGTACCAGGCTGTTTTAACTACTGTGGCAGTGTAATAGCTTCTAAGTGAGGTAGTGTGAGGCCTCCCACTGTGTTCATCTTCTTCAGTAGTGCTTTACTTATCTGGGATTTCTACCCTTTCCAAACAAAGCTGATGATTTACCAACTCTGCATTTTATTGTTTACCAAACAGTCTTCTTGCTTCTGTTTATTTCTCTTAGAGAAAAGACACATCAGTAGATATTAGATCATTCTAATTGCCTTCTTAAGCTCTAATTCAGTATTTTTCTTGCTGACCTTTTCTCCATTGAAAAACTTAAATTTTTTTTTTCCCTGGGTCATAGGGCAACATGCTCTTAGTTTTTCTTCTCATTTTCTGCCCATTCTCAGCCTTCTTTCCTGGAACTTCTTCCTATCTCTGATTTTTAAACCCTCTGCATTTTTAATTTTATCATGTTAAAAATATGTATAATATAAATTTTGCCTTTTAAACAATATTCCGTGTGTAATTCAGTGATAATAATTATATTCAATATGTTTTGAAAACTTTTTCATAACTCCAAACAGAAACTCAGTGTCCAGTGAGCAATAACTTGCTATTTCTGTTCACACTCTGCCTCTAATAATCACTGATCTACTTTAGTCTCTGTGCGCATAGTTTACGAAAACCTCATTACTTTGTGTGTGGAAATTCAGTTGTCACACGTATTTGTTCAAGTTGTGTGTCCATTTGGCTGGGCTATGTTCTTAGTGGTTTTGCAGTTATGATGTATTTTGGCAATTATGTAATGATGTAATCACCTCCATGATGAGAACACCTGTATAATCTGATCCACTGTGAGTAGCCAATTAGTTGAAAGAGAGTTTCCTTGGAGGTGTATCCTATACCAAATACAGATGGATTTTCTGGCAAGGCTTGCTGTCTTGTACTCTCTCTGGATCCTGAATCTGGCTCCTGTCCATTTGACCTTTAGTCCTTGGGATTTGAGCTGGCAGCTTACCTAATGATCTTGGGATTTGCCAGTATCTGCAGCCTATGAGCCAAAGGCTTGATATCTGACTGGTTGATCTTGGATTCACCAGCCTCTGTAGCTATGGGAACCAGGAGAAGCCTCCTGTCTCACCCATGGACTTGGGACTTTTCACCCTCTACAACTGTATGAACTATTTCCTTGATAGGGAATTCTTCAGATAGATAAATAGATGATCGATTGTACAAGATAGATTAGGACGGACGGACGGATGGATGGACGGACAGATATAGACACTTCACTGGTTTAGCTTCTCTGGAGATTGCAGCTTACAGACCAAATCACCATTTTTTGAAGATACTAATCTCTCCTCAGTTAATGGACCTGGTACTTTTGTTTAAAATCCATTGTCATTGATATATAGGTTTATTTTTCAACTCCAAAATCTATTCCATTGTTTTATATGCCTATCTGTTTTGATTACTGCAGCCTTATGGTAATTTTTGAAATCAGGAAGCATGACTCCTATTTAGTTCAACTTATCTCAATACCATTTTGGCTATTTAGGATGCTTCAAAATTCAATAGTAATTTAAGGATTCATTTTCTCACTTTTGCTTAAGAAGCTGTTAACATTTTGATAGGAATCCAAAAACTGTATGCATCGTTTTTAGTATTATTGACATAATTATATCCTTTAATATATATTGACATATCCTTTAATATATAACACCGGATTTACTTATGGATTTAGGGCTCTTGTAATGTCTTTCAGCAATGTTAGAATGTTTTCAGTGTACAAATCTTTCATCTTCCTGATTAAATTTATACTTACATATTTTATTCTCTTATTACATTGTACGTGAAGTGTTCTCTTAATTTTCTTTTTATTATTTATCTTGCTGTTTCACAGAAACAGCAGATTTTTATGTGCTGATAAATTTGTTTATTAGTTGAAGTAGCTTGATTGGAGAATATCTGGGGTTTTCTCTATATAGTACCATGTTATCTGTGAACAGAGATAGCTTTATTTCTTTTTCTATTGGATGTTTCTTGTTTCCTTTTATTAATTTTTGTGCCTAAAAATATGAGTAAAGTTCCAAATGGCAATAGTAAGGGTCAGGATTTTTGTCTAATTTTTTATTTTAAGGAGTAGAGTTTCAGATTTTTACTATTAACTATGGTATTAGTTGTGCGTCTTTGTTAGAACTCCTTATCATATTGGGCAATTTTCTTTCTATTCCTTGTTTTTAAAGTGATGTTATTATGAAAAACATTGGACTTTTTCAAATGCCCTTAGTCACTTGATATGATTCTGCTTTTCTGCTTTTTGTTTCCATTTCTCCCCCTTCATCCATTAATGTGGTGCCGTACATTAATTAATTTTCCTACATGGAATCACCCTTATGGTCCTGGGATAAATCCCGTATGTTTGTGGCATGTAAACTTCTTTATATGATGATTGATTTGATTTGCTAGTGCACTGCTGAAGACTTTTACATCTATATTCATTAGAAATAATGGTCTTTTCTTTTCTTTTCTTTTTTTATAGTGCCTTTAAGGAGCCCTGGTGGTAAATTGGTTAAATTGATCAACTGCTAACTAAAAAAGTCTGCAGCCCAGAACCATCCAGCTGCTCCATGGAAGAAAGATGAGTTAGTTTGATTCTGAGGAAATTTACAACCTTGAAAACCTTATAGGGCACTAGGACTCCTTGACATTGGGTCTTGGGGGGGTAGGGGGTAGAGTCTTTACATGGATTTGCTATGAGAGTAATGTTGGCTTCACAAAATGAGTTAGGATCTGCTTTTCCTCTTCTATATCTTAGAATAGTTTGGTAAGGAGTAGTATTAATCCCAGTTTAAATATTTGGTAGAATTCACCTTTTTTATTAAGATGTTTTGCGTTATTGATTCAGTTTCTTCACTTGTTCTATAAACATTTGTCTAGATAGCACATTTGTGGTTGAGTCTGTGTGATTTGTATGTTTCTAAGAAATTGACTGCTTTATATAGTTTAACTAATTTGATAGTATATAATAATTAATTCATAGTATAGAATAATTTACAGTACTCCATTGTGTTCTTTTTCATTTCTCTGTGATTATGGTAATATTTCCATATTCATTCTTTTTTTAATTGTACTTTAGATGAAGGTTTAGAAAAAATGAGTTTATATTAAACAAATAGTACACATATAGTTTTTTGACACTGGTTGTGAATCTCACAACATGTCAACTCTTGCCCTTCTGATCTTGGAATCTCATTAGCAACTTTCCTGTTCCTGCTCCCTTATTGTAAATTACTGGCCCCTAGGCTAGCACTCCTCCCATTCACCCTGTGTTTCCTATGTCCATTCAGCCGGCTCCTGTCCCCTCTGTGTTCTCATGTTACCTCTGGACAGGAGTTTCCCAGTTCATTTCCTGTATCTGCTTAAGCCAAGTAGAACAGTCTTCACCTGTATCACTTTGTGTCTTATATACCAGCTCAGTCTTTGTCTGAGCAGTTGGCTTCCAAAAGGGTTTCAGTTCTGGGCTAACAGAGAGTCTGCAAACTATGTCTTCTGGTGAGCCGCCAGCCTATCAAACCATCTAGACTGGTCTATCTTTTAATAGAGGTAAAGTTCTGAACCCCACCTTTCTTGTGCCATCAGGGACTCCTTGTTGTGCTCCATGTAAGAGCACTCATTGGTGGTGGCTGTGAACCATCTTGTTCTGGTCTCATATTCACGTAGTCTCTCCTTCGTGTGGTCTTTTTTATCCTTTAGTTTCATATTTTCTTTACATCTCTGATGTTCTTCATTCTCCTTTGCAACAGGTGGGTTGAGACCAATGGATACTTCTTAGAAGACCAGTTGGTAGCTCTTAAGACCCCAGATGCCACTCACCAAAGTAGAATTCAGAACATTTTCTTGATAAACTTTGTTATGCCAATTGACCTAGATGCCTGTGAAACCACAATCCCCAGACACTTGCCCCAGCAACTTTGTCCTCGAAGGGTTTCACTGACTTTAGAAAACTTTTTGTTTAGTTCAGCTAAGCTGTCTTCTTATATTTTGTGTTGCCCTCCTTTCACCTAAAATAATTCTTGTCTACCATCTAGTTAGTGCATGCTGCTCTCCCACTCTCCCCACGGTTGTAACAACCAAAGGATGTTTCCTTTTGTGTTTAAACCTTTTCTTGAGTTCTTATAATAGTGATCTCACATAATATTTGTGCTTTTGCAACTAACTGCACTCAGCGTAATACATTTTAGATTCCTCCGTGTCGTGAGATGTTTCACAATTCATCATTGTTCTTTATTCTTGCATAAAATTCCATAGTGTGAGCCAGCCAGCCAAGTGCTGTCGTTTTGTTTATCCATTAATCCATTGATGAACTAGGTTGATTCCATCTTTTTGCTATTGTGGACAGTGCTGCAATGAACATTAATGTGCAAACAACACTTGTGTGGCATTTCTGATTGCTCTAGGAGGTATTCCAGGAGGAGAATTGCTGGATTGCATGGTATTTCTATTTCTAGCTTTTAAAGAAAGCTCCAAATCAATTTCCAATGCAGTTGTAACATTTAACATTCCCAAGTGAAGTGTATAAGTGTTCCAGTCTCTTCATAGCCTCTCCAACATATATTACTTTGTGTTCTTCAGGTTAATGCCAGCTGTCTTGGGGGTGAGATGGTTTCTCACTGTGGTTTTGATTTAAATCTGTCTAATGGTTAATGATGGTGAGCATTTCCTCATGTGTCCATTAGCTGTCTGATTATCTTCACTTTGATGAAATGCCTATTCATATCTTTTGTCCCTGTTTAATTGGATTGTCTTTCTGTTTGCTTGGCAATATCTTACAGGCTTTAGAGATGAGATGCTTATCAGATTTTTAATAGCCAAAAGATGTTTCCCATTCTGTAGGTTGTCTTTGACTCTTTTGGTCAGGTCTTTGGATGATCATAAGTGTTTGATCTTTATCAGTTCCCAGTTTCAATTTTCCTAGTTATCTTCTGGTGTTTGTGCATTCTTAGGAATGTTTTGTATTACATTTATGCCATATATTAGGAATTCCAGTATTTTCCCTACTTTTTCTTCCACTTTCTTTATCCATTTAGGTTTTAAAATTAGGTCTTTAATAAAACATTACTAAAAAGACACAGCACCAGAAAATAAAATGCCAGCCAAGCCAAGTGCCGTCGAGTCAGATTGCTCAGCCAAAAACTTCTGAAAGGGTAAAAAGATTTGAGGGGGGGCGGGGAATCAAACCTAACAGTTCTGATCAGTGACTAATGTCTAAAATCTATAAAATACAGTAAGACTTCAATAACAAAAAGACAAATGACCCAAATAAAAATTGGGCTAAGCATAAGAGCAGATACTTCCCCAAAGAAGACTTTCAGGTGACGAAAGGATACTTGAGGAAATGTTCCCAATCTTCAGTCATTAGAAAAATGCACATCAAAACTGTAATGAAATACTATCTCACTCAAACCAAGCTACTATTAATCCAAAATAATAAATAATGGAGAGACTGCAGAGAGACTGAAGCATTTATACACTGCTTGAGGGAATATAAACTAGTATGACCACTTTGGAAATTGATTTGACACCTCCTCAAAAAGCTAGAAACAGAATTGCCATACAATACAGCAATTATACTCATTAGAATATATCCTAAACAAGTAAGAGCTGTCACACAAATAGCATAAGCATACTCATGCTCATTACAGCACTTTGCAATACAAAAAAATGGACAGAACCTAGAGTGATCATCAGTGGATGGATAAATGAATGAATGGTATATTCACCCAATGGGGTACTACTCAGCAATAAAGATCAATGATAAATCCTTAAAATATGTTACAGCATGAATGCATCTGGAAGGTATTCTGCTGAAGGAAATTAGTCACAAGGACAAATATTGTTTGCAATCACTATCATAATAACTCAAGAAAAGTTTTAAACCCCAAATAAAGTATTGTTTGATAGTTATGGTGTTAGGGAATGAGGGAGTGGGGGATTCACTAACTAGATAATAGACCAAAAAGTCATGTAGGTGAAGAGAAGAACAGCGCTCATATACAGGAAAAGTCAGCACAACTCGAGAAGAACGTTTATTCTGATATTGTTTGTGGAGTGTTCACTACAAGTCTATTAGGTTGAGTTGCTGTAATGGATCAGCACTCAACTCCTAACTGAAGAGCTGAAGGTCAGAATTCACCAAGCAACTTTGTGAGAGCAAGACCTGACTATCTGCATCCATAAAGAACCAAAAAGCCAAACCCACTGCCATCAAGTTGATTCCAACTCACAGTGACTCTATAGGACGGAGCAGAACTGCCCCACAGAGTTTTAAAGGAACACCTGGTGGATTCAAACTGCCAAACCTTTGCAGTAGCAGTTAACCAGTATGCCACAAGGGCTTACAGCTGAGAAAACTTTATGCGGTAATTCTACTCTGTCACATGGGGTCTCTATGAGTCAGTATCAACCCAATGACACCCAACAACAGCATGCCTTGTGGGCTTATAGCACTGTTCAAGTCTTTTACTTCCTTTCTAAACTTCTGTCTAGTATGTCTATCCATTATGGCCAGTGAAGCATTATTGAGGTCTCCAGCTACTACTGTTGAAATATATCTCCTTTCAAGTCCACCAGGTTTTGCTTCATGCATTTTGAGGGTTTGTTCTTGTGTTGTATATTTTTATGGTTCTCATATCTTCTTGATGGACTGACCCTTTTATCATTAAATAATGTCTTTCTTTGTCTTGATTTATGTTTCAAAGTGTATTTTTCTCTTAAATTCATGTAATCACTGAAGCAGTCTTTGGTTATTGTTTGTTATGCAATATCTTTTTTTGATCTTTGTGTGTCATGGATTGAACTGTGTCCCCCAGAAAATGTGTAGCACTTTGGCTGGGCCACGACTCCCAGTGTTGTGTGACTTCCCTCCATTCTGTAGTTTTCCTATGCTGCAAATCCTAACCTCTGCCTGTGGCTAATAGACTGAATTATGATAATATAAAGAGGATTAGGGTGGGACTGTAACATCCTTCCTAAGGTCACCTCCCTGCTCCAGTGTAAAGGGAGTTTTCCTGCAGTGTGGCTTGCACCTCCTTTTATCCTACAGGAGATTAAAGGAAAGAGAAGCAAGTCGAGACCTGGGGACCTCATACCATCAAGAGAGCATTACTAAGAGCACAGCACATCCTTTGGACCTGAGGTTGCTGGGCAAAGATGCTCTCAGATCAAAGAAACACTGATTACACACAAAGACATTCCTCCAGAGCTAACAGAAGTAGAGTGGATTCCCCTGAAGTCAGCACCCTGACTTCTAGCCTACTGGACTGTGAGAGAATAAACTTTTCTTTATTAAAAAAAAGGGTAGCGGAGATTGATATAGAGTGTAAAATTGTTCTTAAATCACCATAAAAATTATTTAAACAAAAAGAAAATGGAAGGAACACACAGTCATTGCACTAAAAAAATTGGTCAGTGTTCAACCATTCAGTTGGTAGCATACAATCAAGAACTGATGATATCAATGGAAGAAATCCAAGCTGCTCTGAAGTCACTGGTGAAAAGCAAGGACCCAAGAACTGACAGAACACCGACTGAGATGTTTCAACAAAAATGCAACAACGAAAGCACCAATTTATCTTTGCCAAGAAATTTGGAAGGCAGCTGCCTGGTCAGTCTACTGGAAGAGATGCATATATAGATGCCCATTTCAAAGAAAAGTGATACTACAGTATGGAGAAATCATTGCACAATAGTGTTAATATCACAAGCAAGTAAAATTTTGCTGAAGATAACACAGAAATAATGTGGTGCTAGACTGATGGGGAACTTCCAGAAATTTAAGCCTGATTCACAGACCTGATATAAGGGATGCCACTCAAGGCTGAGGTCAGAGGGATCTTGTCTTAAAGCAGAGAATACCAGAAACATGTTTACATGTATTTCACTGACCACTATGCCACTAGGTTTCCATGCAAAGGCATTTGACTATGTAGGTCGTAACAACTTCCGAATAATGTTGCTAAGAATGGGAATTTCGGAACTCTTAACATTACTCATTCAGAACCTTCACATACAAGAAACAGTCTTTCAAACAGACAAGGGTATGTTGTGTGGTCTAAAGTCAGGAAACGTGAGTGTCAGAGCTACATCCTTTCACCATGCTTATTCAGACCACATCCTGGGCAAAAAACGGAGAAGCTGGACTGTCAAAAGAACAGGGCATCAAGACTGAAGTAACCGGCATTACAAAGATGACATAACCTTGTTTGCTGAAAGCTAACGAGGTTTGAAGGACTTAGCTATGAAGATCAAAGCTTTTGATGTGTATTATACCTTAACAGAATCAAAACAAAAATCCTCACAACTTGAGCAATCAGCAGCATCACGATAAACAGAGACAATATTGAAGTTGCCAAGGACTGAATTTTGCTGGGATCTACAATCAACACTCATGGGAAGTGTCATCAAGTAGTCAAACAATGTATTCCATTGGTCAAGTCTCCTGTTAAAGATCTCTTTAAAGAACGAAAAAAACAAAGACGTCCCTTTCGTTACTTAAGTGCCTACCGAAGCCGTGGTATTTTCAGTTGTCCTACATGCATGCGAAAACTGGACAATGAATAAGATAGAACAAAGAAGAACTGATGCCCTTGATTATGTTGCTGGTGAATACTGAACCTGTCATGGACTGCTGGAGGCTCAAGCAAATCTGCTTTGGAAGAAGGACAGCTGGAATGCTCCTTAGAAGCAACGATAGCTAGACTTCAACAAGTGTACTTTGGACATGTTATCAGAAGGTACCAGTCAAACTGTGAAAGTAGAAAAATCATTTGGAAACTTTTTAAATTCTTACAGATTATTTCTGAAGACTAAATATTCAACGAAATGTAGAACACAACCTTTGTTCATCCAGCAATTTCTCACGTCCAATTCAGTGACATCAGTTCATGTCGTAAAACTATCCTAATTGCCCATTTCCAAATGTTTCCTATTTTTAATAGAAACTCAGTGTTCTTTAAGCAATACATCCTCAGTAATGCATTGGTCTGTTTTGAATTCCGACTGGAGGGCACTTAGCTTGGCTAGGCCAAGCTAAGTTTTGAATATTTTGTAGAAGTGGGGCCATATGATAGTTGTCTTTTTACATAATTTCTGTCATTCACTGCAATCTTTTTGAGATCTTAGCAGGTATCTCTACTTCATTTTTCTCTATAATTGAATAATATTCCATTCCTATTTGGGTACCACATTTGATTTATCCATCTGTTGATGGATGCTTGGATACTTCTGAAGACAAAAATCTATAAATTAGAAGATCAATAAGCAAGTGACACTACTCTCAGGTTTGGAAGGCAGATTTTTGAGCAAAGATGAAATTACAGGATTTATTCATAAACCAAGCAGAAACAGTCAACTGAGAACACAGATTTAGATGGAATCTATAGCTGAAGCAAACCCACGATGATGCCTACAAGAAACAGTCTGATGGAAGTAGGGATTTGGATTCTCGTCTCTTCAATTCGCCATCTTGCAAAACAGATAAAATCATTTACAATGAGTCCCCCAGGCTAATGCTTGATAACGAATGACTCCCGTTGCATTATACTAATATTAGTCACGTACTCTTTCAGGTACATTTGAGGCAATCCTAAATGTTAGACTTCATCCAAATGTCTATATTAAGTTGATTCTCTTTGATGGATCTATTTCCTTAGACTTTTCTAGGAGTATGTACTTAGTTTCCAACTGTTTCCGTCTTCAATCTCTTTTCTGCTTGATTTGAGTACCAGAAACCTCAGAGCCCTGGAGAAGGAGGCTCTGGGTCCTCTCTAATGGTTTCCAGAAGTTTCAAGCGTGAAAATAGTCTCCCTCTTGGAGGATGACGCTGGCCAATGGGGCGATGACGCTCCTGTGTCCGGTCCCCTGGGGTAGGTCTGGTCCGCTGGGGCAGGTCCGGTCCCCTGGGGCAGGTCTGGTGCCCTGGGGCAGGGATACCACATCTGGATGGGAGAGGGGGACCACATTGCTGTGGGGGAGGGCAATCGCAGCTGTATGCAGGAGGCAGATTCCAGCTGGTTGGGGGTGGGGGACACCGGCCAGTTGCATGAGGGGGACCCCCAGTGGTTGAGCTAGAAGGATTGCAAGTAGGCCGAAGAGCGCGCCGGCTCCGTGGGGCAAGTGGCAGGTGATCAGGAGGGGTGGGTGGATGGTGGCCAGGTGAGGGACTGGGAGGGACTGGGACTCTGGATGGATGGAGGAGGCGGGTCTTTGCTGGACTGGGGTGAGGGAGGCCAAAACGATGGAGGAGGGAGGTGTAAGTCAAGTGGAGGCCAGAAGGATGGGGAAGGTGGTCCACAGGGAGGTAAAGGAGTCCAGCAAGGTAGGGGAAAGGGAGCAGATCTAAGTGGGAGAGGCCGGCAGGGTGGAGGAGGGATATCTGAGCCAGATGGTGACGGTGGGGGAGGCCAGAAAGACGGGGACAGGTGGTGGTACTCAGGTTTGGGACGCTTTAAGTCTGGAGGCTGCGATGGATGCTTGAACACCGGCGGTGGGAGGTCCCAAACTGGTAGCGGGTGGCCGAATGGTGGAGGAGGAGGTGGAAGCTTGCTGTCAGGAGGGGCACAATGGAAGGGTGGAGGTGGAGGGTGCCATTCAGAAGGGGGGCAACGGAAGGGTGGAGGTGGAGGGTGCCATTCAGGAGAGGGGCAACGGAAGGGTGGAGGTGGAGGGTACCAATCAGGAGGGGGGCAACGGAAGGGTGGAGGTGGAGGGTACCATTCAGGTGGAGAATATGAGAAAAGTGGTGCTGGGTAGTCCCAGTCATATGAGGGATGCCACTCATATGGGAGATGCCAGTGAGGTGGGGGATGGTGAAAGAGTGTGGAAGGAAGGTCGCTGTACGGTGGGTGAGTCCAGGAGCATTGGAAATTGGAGCCAGATGTTGGAAGCTGGCAGTGGGGTGGCAGAGGGGTATCAGGGGCAGGTGGGTGAGGGCACGAGGGTGGCGGAGGGAGACCCGAGCCACCTTGTGTGGGACGCAAGGGTGGTGAACGGTCACCTGGCCAGACAGGGGAGAACAGAGAGATGGAGGAGCAGGACCCGAGCCAGGTTGCTGGGTTCTAGACGGTGGCCCAGGGACACCAGGGTCAGGCCACAGAGGTCCCTGAGGTGCCTGCTGGAGAACGGAGTCGGGCCCGGGTAGCCCCGGCGGTCCCGGAGGGAGACCAGATTCGGCGCGGAGAGGCCCCAGAGGTCCCAGAAGGAGACCGGAGTCGGGCTCCGAAGGGCCCCGAGGTGCAAGGTGGAGATCCGACTCAGGCCCGGGACGTCCTGGCTGTCCTGTAGGGAAACCAGAGTCGGGACGAAGAGGCCACCGAGGTGCCGGTTCGCGACGAGATTCCGGCCCAGGAGGACACCGTGGTGCCCGTTCGCAACCAGATTTGGGCCCAGGAGGACCCCGTGGTGCCGGTTGGAGACAGGAATAGGGCCAGGGAGGCCGCCGAGGTGATGGTTGGAGACTGGATTCAGGCCCCGGAGGCCCATGATTTGAAGGTTCGCGACCAGAGTCGGGCCCGGGAAGCACCAGCCGTCCCGGAGGGAGACCAGAGTTGGCCCGAAGAGGTCCCCGAGGTGCTGGTTCGCGACCACAGTCGGACCCTGGAGGCCCCCGAGGTGCCGGTTGGAGAGCGGGCTCGGGCCCGGGAGGCCCCCGGGGTGCCGGTTGGAGAGCGGGTTCGGGCCCGGGAGGCCCCCGAGGTGCCGGTTCGAGACCGGGCTCGGGCCCGGGAGGCCCCCGAGGTGCCGGTTGGAGAGCAGGCTCGGGCCCAGGAGGCCCCCGGGGTGCCGGTTGGAGACCGGAGTGCGACAGAGGAGCCCTCCGACAGAGACTGGAGTCAGGCAGAGGAGGGGGATGTTCAGGATGAGGCAGGGAAATGCAAGCGGGAGGAGATGCTGGAGGGTCTGGGGGAGGGTCATGCCCGGTCTTGCCAACACAGGCAGCTGCAGGAGATGGCGGAGGCACGTTTCCCGGTGGAGCGCAATGCTGGTCCGACGGTCTTCGACCTGTGATATCTCCTGTTGTGTTGTGCCCCTGCAGAGTAAAATTTGTTATGGTTTTTAAAATACTTCTATAGGACAGAAACCTATTGATGTATGTGACAGCACCTGACCCTTGCCCTCCACCAGTTTCCCAAGAGCAGCTTGACTGTGTTGACACTCTGTGCCTCCTGCTGACCCCGGTACAGGTTAAGGGGTTAAATGATGCAACCGAGAAGCAAACATGGAAACAAAACTGCTCTACGGAATGAGCCCAGGTGCAGGGAAACTTGGAGCTCCTAGGTAGAAGGTAGGAGGGAAGAGAGGCTGCCTGGCCCCTCTTGGGCCTGTCAGCCTGGAGTCCAGCTGAGGCTTTGTCCAGGGGAGGTGGAGAGTGCCCCCAAGCTCAATGTTGGATGGAGGACAGGATTGGGTGTTCGGAGCCCCACCAATAGCTGTCAAGAAAGTTGGAATAGTCGATACAACTGCCATTAGCAATCCCTATTCTTCCTTTCTGTGATGTCTTCATGAAGCACTTTGTCAGACTCTCTGTGCGCTCTTCACTACACAGCATACAAGTGTCTGGTTTCTGCATCTCTGTACCTGACCTGACGTGAAGAGCACTTTCTGTGTTCTGAAATGTCTTTGAATATCCCAGTGTTAGGAGATGCCTGCACCATAAAGATTCACACTTGTTACACACTCCCACTAGGCAAGGGTAAGTTAGTATGTTATCAGTGTCTTCACTGTAATGCATCCTGTTGCATTCAGTGTGCTGCCACCAGGTATGCGGATGCTTGTGTGATTGTTTCATTAGGGTCGATCACTAGAAGTGTGGTTGTGCTGAATACAAAAGGGCCATGAGCATTTTGAAAGCTGTGGGAACACAGTGTTGCAGTGCATTTCTGGGTGTTTGTGACAATTCCCAGTTCCACCACAAGTGTGTGAAATGGGCCCAGAAAAGTTGGTATTTATGAACTCTTTCTCCTGGCAAGACTGTGTAAATGAAAGTTTTCTTATGGATTTTATACGATTGTCTTGTTGACTAATTTTTCACTCCAAAATGTTAGACTAGATTACAAAGTCAGCTCTGATTTCACTAATAAATGTGTGTTCTCATTAGTAATCTGAAAAGAAACCCAAAGAGATCTGACTATAACAATTCCAGATTCTTCATGACTGAAAGTATACTTATAAACCAAAAACATATCAATAAAGAAATCAAACAGCACCACTGGGGCAGTGGTTAAGAGCTACAAAGGTCATGAGTCTGAATCCACTGGCTGCTCCTTGGAAACCCTGGGAGGCAGTTCTACTCTGACTGATGATTCATGATTCAAAGCACGTGTATAAGGTGCCTTAAAGTACTCACGAACAGGACTCTGGTCATGAAGATTATGGTCAAGCTGATAAGACCACACCAAATAAATGCCTTCACAAAATTTTCGTCTGGCCCGGACCAGCAGTTGTAGGTCATCTGAAAGAACAATATTCAAAGTCGCAAAAAGCACCAAAGAAAGGTACAGTGTAGCGGTCCCATGGAGTCCCTGTCCTCAGAGACTTGCCCCACCCTTGTGTCTAATGGGGAGTCCCAATTTTGTCTTTTCTCAGTCACCACAGGAAAAGCTGCCATTTAAACTTCTGTGTGAAAGAACCCAATACCAAAGGAGACTCCACCGCATGCCCAAGAAGAACTCACAGCTTTGACGGGCCGAGCTGTTGGACATAAAGATAAGATCCAAAAGATGACATTATGGATCTTCATGGCGCCTTGAGGAAGGTCAATTGGCACGAGGAAGGAGGGGGAGCAGGACTTGGGAGGGGCAGGGTGTGCTAGGACTGTTGGGAAGGGGGACAGGGGAGGAAGGGGGAAAGGGGGAAAGGGATGTGGAAAGGATAGAGGTGACGGATGAGGGGAGGGGTGAGGAGATGATAACAGAGAAGTTGGAGAAGGGTTTAAATATGGTCAGTAGGTCAGTAGTTCAGGTCAGTACAATGGAGGAAGCAGAAAAGTTAGACTCTGAAGATCAGAAGCAGCCTTCTGTATCTGGCCAATGCCTTGGTAACAGACCTGCCTTATATACTCTCTCTGGTCCAATCCCTGCCTTCCTCCCTGATGCATCACAATGGAACCTAGGAATGAGACGCCCTAGGGGATTCCACCACATACCATCCCCCACTACCTGCCATACTAGCTACAGTTCCTCTGTGGATCCATCAGGAAACTTGGGGTTTCTGGTCTTTCCAAAACCATCTTCCCTGTTCCCCACATGCTGGTTTGCTCCCTGCTTTCCTGAGCTTCCAGCATTCCCCATTGTAAGACTGGCTACAAAACTTACAGAGTGAATGGTTACCGAACTACTATGGAAACAAACCCAAACAGAGTAGCAGCGTTCCGATTTCTCCTTTCTCTCTGCAGCTGACATCAACAGACCAAAGTCGGTGAGGATGTGGCACATTTGATGAGCAGCCCAGTCTACACATACAGGTGTTTATCCCAGTATTCCTAACCACCGCAGGAAGGAAGTTATCTTTTACTACACGTGATGCATTTGCAAAAATCACTTATGTTCTGAACTTGAAGCTAGTCACATTCATTTCCCAGGAATGAAATCACAAAAAGCATCTTCTCTTATTTTCTGACTCTAACATAATGGTGCTAAAAATGAATGAGAAAGTACTGGTAAAAGTCCCCTGCATTGTGACTGGGGATGTACCCTTCTCAATGAAACAGAAATCAAAGGAGAACCCTCAGGGAAAAAAAAGAATACATATGAACTCAGTATATACGGCATGAAAATGCATATCCTTTTGGCCTGGGAATTTCAATCTGGGTTGAAAAGATTCTCAGATCTCAAAATTTCATAACTTGAAGAGGTGTAGAAGTGTCAGTGAGCTATGGTAGACCACTCTTTGTTAGTGTGGGCTCTAACCAGTGCACAGAAATGACACCAAAGAGGGAACCAAGCTGACTCTGACCTTTGAACTTGCTGGAATCTCCAGAGAACTCTTGTGCATTTTAAGAGAGAAAGTTCTGATCCTCAACTTGTCTCCTGTGGGACTCGTGGACAATATTCAGAAAGTGTGGCAATCCTAGGAATAATGGGTGGTGGTGTCAAGCAAGGTAGCAGGACCCAGGATCACCGTTGACTAGGAATGCCCCCTAAAGCACAAGCAACTATCAAAGAAATAGAGAACTTGGGTGTTGTGCAATGTAATACTGTTGGACTTGAAAGGACTAACCAAGGAGTGGAAAACAAACTGCAGGATGGGGGGAAATGTTTACAAATCATGTATTTGGTAAAGGCCTAGTATGCAGAAGTTAAAAAGAACACAAAGAACCAAATCACAAACTACTCAGTGCAAAATAGGGCAAAGGACTTGGATGGACATATTTTCCAAAGAAGAAGACAAATGGCCACAGGCACATGAGAAGATGTTCGCCGCCATCAGGTGCAGACCTCGGCCACTGCACGTAGTCCTCAATCAGTAAACTCTGTTCATCTAATCATGGGTCCCTGAAGGTTCCCTGACCTCTGAAAGCTACCAAACCCAAATTCCTGTGTCCAGTTGGTCCAGATCCCAGGCACCTGTGTCCTCAGCACTAGTAGCTCCCATTGCCCTGACTGCTCTGTTCTTTCCTCCTTTGCCTGTGCCCTCTGGATAATCTTTGGACATTTTCTAGACACACTGGGGCTCCAGGGAGGGTGACTGCTGAATAGTTGCGCAGATATTCAGTGCTGCTCCTCACTAACACTCTCCAGCCACATCATGAACCCACACAGACAAACACACGCAGGCACGTTCATGCTGACCGCACAATCTCTGACCACGTGAAAGTGAATGCACTGCACATAGATATTGCAAATGATTCTGTATGTTCTGACAACACGTCAACAGTGAGAACTCAAGCAGAATATGACCATGCTTTCGTCTAAATTCACACACTGATCACACATTGTCATACCTCAGTCACCTTAAAAACACCTAAAACATTAACCTACAACGTGTACCCATTACCCATTCCCCGCTATCCCACATGTCCATGCACCAGCTCACACTCATCATAGCAAACATCAATAAAATACACAAATAGACCGTGAAATGCCTATCTCCTCCTGATCATGCCTAAATAGGAAAATCCTATGCATATACAGAGAAGACAGTAACCCCACCTGCGCGCACGCGCGCGCGCACACACACGCACACATACGGAGTCAACAAGGCTCCTGGCTGTGTGTGTGTGTGATGTGTGGGCTTTGACCATGGACAGCTGCCACCTTGGCGTCAAGATAGAAACCCAGACTCGGGGAAGAATCATATGGCAAGGGACAAAGCACAGGAGACTGAGATGTTGGTCCTGAGTGAAGAGCATCTGAGCCGTCAGAGCTGGTTCTCAGAGTGGCATCTGAGATAGTGATAGGCAAGTCAAGAGGGTCAGAAACGGTGCTTAAGAGGTTTTTGCTGAAGACTCATGTGCAAGTAAAGAATATTGATATTCCCGTCCAGCTCTGAGGCGAATACATTAAGGAATTTTTTTTGTTTGTTTTTATTTGAGTGTTAAAGTATGATGATAGAGGATTTTCCCTGGGTATGATTGAATATTACTAGCGAAAATCCTCTTTAAACTATATTTTGGTTAAAATATCACGTGGAATTGAGAATCTCCGCCACAACGTGGTGACATCGTGGTGCAAAGTTACCTCTGCTAACGAAAAGGGTTGGCATTTTGAATCCAGCAGGCGCTCCTTAGAAACACTCTGGGGCAGTTTTACTTTATCCTATAGGGTCCTGGGAGTCCGACAGAATTTGAAAGGCAAAGGCCATTTATTTATTTACTAGGGTGGGAAGGTCATTACGGGGGAGGGGGTGACCAGCTCCGTACAAATATCTACTTCAATGCTTCTCTTCATCAAATTGGAATTAACCTATGGTTTGGTTTAAAATATCACTTATAAGTGAGAATGTCCCACACTCCGGTGGGGGCGCGGTCACCACCCACCAGCCTGCGCAAAGCGACTGCCCGTGTGCGCCGATTGCCGGCAGAGGGCGCGCGTCGCGCTTTTTGACATGCGGCGTCTGGTAGAGCCGGTGGAGTCAAGCTGGGCCTTGAGGGGGAGTTCGTCGCTGGAGAAGAGCTTCAGCCGCAAAGCGCTCAGTGCCAGGGAGGCGCCCCTCGCCTTTGGGACCCCAGACTCAACAGTGAGTACAGAGCTTCCTTTGGGGGCCATGAGTGCTGAGAAGGGGCTTAGCTGTGCCTTCTGCAGCCAGGCGTGGTGGAGCCCGAGGAGAAAGGGAAGAGAAGTGTGAAGTTTTACACGGTTCATTTTAAGTATTGAAAGGATCCTAGTAGCGCAGTGGTGAAGTGCTCGGCTGTGGTTGGAACCCACCAGCCGCATCGTGGGAGAAAGCTGTGGCGGTGAACTTCCGTACGTCCAGTCAGAGCCTAGGAAACCTTACGGGCTAGTGCCACCCTGTACTGGAGGATCGGTGAGTAGGAATCGACCTGATGGCAGCAGGTTTAGTTTTTGTTGTAGACTTTTCCGTAGGAAGTAATAAAAACAACTGAAAGGTAAATATGTGAAAACTCTCAGCATCGTTGTTTAATTATTTTTCTTTATAAAATAATGAGAAATGATTGTGATTTCATTGTCGTAGTTTTTGCAAGCACACTCGTTAATTGCTTTGGAGAGGATTCCTTCTGACTCAGGGCAACCGCATGAGTGCAAAGTAGATGTGCCCCACAGGCTTTGAAGACTGTGACTTTATCAGAAGGAGATTGCCAGGCTTGTCTTACGAGGCACCTCTGGATGGGTTCCAACCTCCAGCCTTTGACTTGTCGGCCAGCACTTAGCCTTAAGTGTCACCCAGAGAGTCCTCATGGAGGCCTGGAAAACCAACCACAGAACACAGGCTGCAGTGGCGTCCAACATGTAACAACCCCATAGGACAGAGTAGAACTGTGCCATAGTGTTTTCAGTCTTTTGGTTAGCAGCCTAGCTCTTAACTGCTGTCCTGCCAGGGCTCCCATGGAAGCATAGTCATCTCTAAAATTTCTAAAATCTAATTCTTAATGTGTTGGATTTTTAACTGAGATACTGGCAGTGATTTTCAGAATCTAATGTTGACATCAAAGAATTTTAATTTTTAGGTTTCTGAATTGTCTTTCATAGGCCCTATTGTGACTATTAATTTTTTTTAAACCCAAAACATCACCCTGAGAACTCCATTGAAAGACCACACTTGATGGTCCGGGGGCTTCAAGGGTTACTCTGGGAGCATGGCCCCTAGTCCTGATGCTGCCCTTGTCCATGAGTCATTACTGAGGTCAACGCTTCGGATAGGAATGGATTGGACTTGGTGACACGGAGTGACCATATCTTGTGTGCACTTTATGGTTCTATGCATCTATAGGATGTTGTCCTACTGGCCTCTTAGTAGAGCAGAAGCAGAGGGTGGAGAAGAGGGGACAGGAGATTGTTAAGAGGACAGGACACGTATAGAACAGATAGGAGGAGTGTGCTGTCACCGGGCAAGGAGAACAGTAGGAGCTGCACACAGGCGGGCGTGCAGATTTAAACTAGATTGTACACTTTCACTCAATCACAATAAATAAATTTAAAAAAGAAAAAGAAAACAGTGCTCAGAATAAAAACTACTCCTTCAAATTAAAAAAAAAAAAAAATCCCCCCAAATTATGAAGACATGTTCCAAGTTAGAATAAAATTGTACTAAACAAAACTGCTAAATTGAATTTAGATGAACAAAGAATGTTAATTTTTTTTTCTAGGTTGTAATCTTTTTTAAAAAAAAATTATTTATTATGCTTAAGTGAAAGTATGCAATTCAAGTCCGTTTTGCATACCTGCTTCTCTACAACTCAATCTGCTCTCTCCACCCTATGAGAGCACACTCCTCATTTTCACTTTGTCTTCCCAAGGAACACATTTCTTCTCTCTACCCTCTCCTCTCCCATCTAGAAAGAAACCAGTAGGACAGGCTTCTATAATTGTATAAAGCCATAAATACACACATCGCACGTTCACTCTTTGTCCCTGGTCCAGTCCATTCTTGGTCTGAAGTGCTGGCCTAAGTACTGGCTTCAGGTCTCAGGCAGCAACAAGTCTAGGGGCCATGTTGCGAGGGTGCCCTCCAGGTTGTCAGATAATCAGTTCTGGCCTTTTAATAGAGTTCTTGATTGGCACACTTCTCTTTCTCATGCTGCTTCAGGTACCCTACGTTGTGTCCACTATCAAGGCTGTCTTGGGTGATGGCAGGCACTGTCTGGTTCTTCTGGTCTAATGCTGATGTTGTCTCCCAGTCACATGGGTCTTTCTTTCTCCTAGGCTCATTTTTCTCATGTCTTTGATGTTTGCAGTTGTCTGTTCTAGGTAGACTGGGAGCAGTTGCTGTTCCTCAGATGACAATTGCTGGCTTTTAAGACCCCGGACACCACCCACCAGTATGGGGTACAGAAGACTCTTTTAGCAAAAGGCTAATTATGCCAGTTGAGGTCGATGTCTCCTGAAAACACAGTCTCCAGACCCTTGCGCTGCTACTCTGTCCTTTGAAATGCTGCATTGAATTTACAAAACCTTTTAGTTTATGGTGGAGTCTAGTTACATTGACCTGCCCTCTGCTGAGTGCTGTCACACCCTTCGCCTCACCGAATTCCTATCAAGCACCTAATCTGTGAGCAACCCTCTGTCTGCCTCCCCACGTTTGTAGCTGTCAGAGAGTCTTTTCTTCTGTGCATGAGGTTTTTTTTTTTTTTTTTTTTTTTTGAGTCCTTATGATAGGGGTCTCATACAGTACTTTGTCCTTTTGCAGCTGACTGATTTCACTCAGCATAATGTCTTCTAGTTGATACAGGTTATGCAATGCTTCCTAAAATCCTCCTTGTTCTGTATCATTGCATAGTGTTCCATTGTGTATATATACCATAGTTTGTTTATCCATTCATCAGTTGATGGGCACCTAGGTTGATTCCATCTTTTTGCTGTTGTGGACTGTGTTGCAATGAACATTCCAGTCCATGTATCTATTCATGTGACAGCCCTTATTTCTGTAAGATGTATTGCAAGCAGTGGGATTGTTGGATCATATGGTTATTTCTAGACCCAGCTTTTAAAGGAAGTACCTAGTTGCTTTGCAAAAATGTTATACCATTTTGCCTTCCCACCAGCAGTGTAGGAGAGTTCCAGTCTCTCCACAGCCTCTCCCGCATTTATTGCTTTGTGTTTTTTGAATGAATGCCAACCTCGTTAGGGTGAGATGGATACCAAATTGCAGTTTTGATTTGGATTTCTCTAGTAGCTGATGATCATAAGCATCTCCTCATGTGTCTTTTGGCTGCCTGGATGTCTTCTTTGGTGAAGTGTTTGTGTCCTTCACCTTTGCTCGTTGTTTAACTGGGTCATTTGTCTTTTTCTTGTTGGTATTTTGCAGTACTATGTAGATTATGGAAATGAGATGTCAATTTGATATGTACTTCCCCATTTTTTTCTCCCATTCTGTCAGCAGTCTTTGAACTCTCTTGATAGTCTTTCAGTGAGCTTAAGTATTTGATTTTTAAGTTTCCATTTATCTGTTTTCTCTTCTGTTGTTTGTGCATTATTGGTCAGACCTGGTAGTCTAAGCTGTGTATTAGAACTTCCACCGTTGTCCCTATTTTATCTTCCATGATCTTTATTGTTTTAGATTGGATATTTAGATCTTTGATCCATTGTGATTTAGTTTTTGTGTAAGATGTGAGATATGTGTCTTGTTCTAATTTTTTGTAGATAGATGTCCAATTTTGCCTACACTGTTAAAGAGACTCTTTTAATCTGAGTTTACAAACTTTGGGGCTTTGTCAAATATTAGGTGTTCATAATAGGATGGTGATATTTCTGGATTCTCTATTGTGTTCCATTGGTCAATGTATTTTTCTATTTTTTTTGTACCGCTACCAGGCTGTTTTGACTACTGTGGCAGTGTAATGGGTTCTAAGGTTGGACAGTGTGAGGCCTCCCACTGTGTTCCTCTTCTTCAGTGGTGTTTTATTTATCTAGAGTTTCTTCCCTCCCTTTCCACACAAAGTTGGTTTTCTGTTTCTCCATCTCATTAAAAAATGACGTTGCAATTTGTATTGGGATTGTGTTGTCTGTGTAGATCACTTTATCACTATGTTAAGTCTTTCTATCCATGAACAGGGTAGGTTTTTCCACTTATGTAAGTCTCCTTTGGTTTGTTGCAGTAAGGCCTTGTAATTGTCTCGTATAGGTTGCTTACGTCTCTGGTTAGATTTCATAGGTATTTAATCTTCTTGGGGCTATAGTAAGTGGTATTGATTTGGTAATTTCCTCTTTGAGGATCTCTGTGTTGGTATAAAGGAATCCTACTGATTTATTTATGTTTGTGCTATGTCCTGATACTTTGTTGAATTCTTCTATTAATTCCGTGAGTTTATTTATGGATTCTTTAAGGTTTTCTGTGTATAGAATCGTACCACCTGCAAGTAGGGATACTTTTACTTATGGGTGCCCTTTATTTCTTTGTCTTATCTGAGTTTTCTGGCCACAACCTCTAGCACAGTGTTGAGTAGAAGTGGTGACAGTGGGCATCCTTGTCTAGTCCCCTTTCTCAGGAGGAATTCTTTCCGTCTCTCTCCATGCAGGATGATGTTGGCACTTGACTTTGTGTAGGTACTCCGTGTGTTGAGAAATTTCCCTTCTATTCCTAGTTTGCTGTGAGTTTTTAGCATGAATGGGTTTTGGACTTTGTCAAATCCCTTTTCTGACCTCTGGCTGGAGGAAGTAGAGTGGGTGGAGAGGAGGGGAAAGGAGACTGTTGGGAGGATGAGACATGTATGGAGCAGAGAGGAATAGTGTGCTGTCACCTGGCAGGGAGAGCAGTGGAAGCTGCATATAGGTGGGCATGTAAATTTATACGGGAATGTACATTCTCACTCAGTCATAATAAAATAATAATAATAAAAGATTTAAAAAATGCCTTTTCTGCATCTATTGATAAAATCAGTTGATTCTTATCCTTTGTGTTATTTCTGTAGTTGGTCACATTAATTGTTTTTCTGATGTTGAACCGACCTTGTATCTCTGGTATGAGTCCTACTTGGTCATGATGAATGAACATATTTAAAAAGAAAAAAAAATGCAGATGGCACAGTAGTTAAGTGCCCTGGGTGCTAACCAAAGGTCAGCAGTTCTAATCCACCAGCCACTTCTTGGGGAATCTACAGCACAGTTCTGTTGTGTCCTATAGGGTTGCTATGAGTCAGAATTGATTGGACAGAAGCAGGTGTTTTGGGTTTTTGTTTATTGATATTTCACACAGCTTAAAACTGTGTCAGATGCAATTTCTAAAGACCCTCCTTGAATACTCTGGGGGTCAGTACTACCCTGGCCCCTAGGGTCACCGTAAGTCGGATCCGACTCTATGGCATTTGGCTTGGCAGGCTTAAATGGCTAGAATATTTGTCAGTCAATCTAATGGTCATAAATTAGATGTATTCATGGAAAATAAATTTGTTCTTTTAAAAGTTCAGGATTCAAAACCAGTGAATTGTTTGGTATCTTCACTTCAAAGTTGAAATTAGGATGTGAGTAACTTCCTATTTAAAATCTGCCTGTTCCCGTAATAATTGATCTTTGGATCCAGTGAGTCATAACTTTGCAGTTCAGTTTTCCAATTCAGAAACATACTCACAGGTCTTGCTAAAGCTTTACATTCACCAAGCATGTTTTCTAAGTTATGTTTCTCATTTGCTGTAACCAAGGAGGTAGGCATTGTAACATGTGGGGAGGTTTTGTAGAGAGGATTCCTCATTGCTCTGCTTGATGGACTTTTTGACTTGGTTCTAAATATCATCTGACACAGAGGAGTTACGTAAAAGTGATAAGCTAGTCACACAAATCTGCTTTTCATACTTTTTCCCTCATTTTAGTCAGTTGCAGGGGAAAGGTGATTTGCCCCTAAGATTTATTCCAAAGTGTTTCTTTATGCTTTAAGTGAAGGCTTACAGTCCATTTCCACTCATACTAAGCCCCCCACACTCACCCCTATGCAACACACGCCTATGAACCTCTAGCTGCCTTCTCCTCCCTGGGACACCACACACCTCCTTTTCACCTTGTAATCTCCTTTCCATTCAGTCAGCTCCTGCGCCTTCCTCCCTACCCTCCTACTCACCTCTGGACAGGAGTTTCCCAGACACACTCAAGTATATATTTAAGCCAGGAAGCACACTCTTTGCCAGTATCACTCTATGTCATAGTCCAGTTCAGTGTTTGTCTAAAGAGTTGGCTTTGGTACTGGTTTTAGTTCTGGGCTAAAGGAGAGCCCAGGGCCCATGTCCTCAGGGGACTCTCCAGTCTTTTGGTCCATCAAGTGTGGTCTTTTAATAGAGTTTTAGTTCTGCACCCCTGTTTTTGTCCCTCGGTGTCAAGGACTCTATGTTGTCATCCCCGTCAGGGCAGTCATTGCTGGTGGCTGAGAACCATCTAGTTCTCCTGGTCACATGCTGATGTAATCTCTGGATCACATGGCTTTTTCTGTCTCCTGGGCTTGTACTTGCCTCATGTCTTTGATGCCATTCTTTCTCCTCTGCTCCAGGTGAACTGGGACCAGTTGATGCTACTTAGATGGCAATTGGCTTGCTTTGAGGATGCCACTCACCAAAGTGGCATGCAGAACAACATCTTAGTTATGCCAATTGGTCTTGATGTTTCTTGAAATCATGGTTCCCAGCCTTCTGCCTTTGCTATTCTGTCCTTTGAATAGTTGGGTTGTATTTAGAAAATCTCTCAGCTATTGGTGTAGTCCAGTACTCTTAATTTCCTTTGTATGACGTGCTGTCAATCCCTTCACCCCACATGATTCTTACCTACTATCTAATCTGTGAACACCCTCTCCCTCTCTCCCCACCCTTGTAACCATCAAAAATTATTTTATTCTGTGCTTAAACCTTTCCTTGAATCCTTCTAATAGTACTGCCATACAGCATTGATCCTTGTATGACAAATTTAACTCAGCGCAATGTCTTCCAGGTGATTCCATGTTACCAAATGTTTCCCAAGTTCATTGTTGATCTTTCTCATCACTGAGCATTCCACTGGGAAAACACAGCACAGCTTGTTTATTCATTCATCTCTTGATGGACAGCTAGGGTGGTTCTCTCTTCTTACTATTGTGGACAGTGTTGCAATAAACATTGGTGTGCCTATATCTGTTGGTGTGGCAGTCTGTATTCCTGTAAAATATATTCCAAGTGGTGGAATTGCTGGATTCTATGATATTTCTAGTCCTAGATTTTTAAGAAAGTGACAAATCAATTTCCAAAGTGGTTCTACCATTTTACATTCCCACCAGCTGTTGAGAGGAGTTCCAGCCTCTCCATAATCTCTCTAATATATGCTATTTTTAAAAAATTATTATTATTAATGCCAGTTTTGTTCGGGTGAGGTTGTAATTCACTACAGTTTTGACTTGGATTTCTCTAATGGCTAATGATCATGA
The DNA here is from genome assembly GCA_028571685.1 of Heterohyrax brucei. Classification (NCBI taxonomy): domain Eukaryota; kingdom Metazoa; phylum Chordata; class Mammalia; order Hyracoidea; family Procaviidae; genus Heterohyrax; species Heterohyrax brucei. Next base: position 32,839,423 of record CM053157.1, on the reverse strand, counting down.
GCATTTCATCATGTATCTGTGAGCTGTCTGAGTGTCTACTTTGGTGACCTGCCGGTCATATCCTTTGCCCCCCCCCCAAAAAAATTTGTGATTAAGTGAATGTTTACTATCTAGGTCCATTTGTCATACAAAACCCTAGCACCTGCCTCTCTGTAACTCTGTCTGCTCTCCTCACCCTGTGACAGCTCTTTTCTTCTACTTTTTACCTCCAGCATCCACTCAACCAACATCTGTCCCCTCTTCTCCACCCTCTCCTCTCCCCTCTAAAAAGAAACCAGTAGTGCAGCGTCATCTGTATATTAATCCATAAAGCACACACAGCAGCTGGATCACCTGTGTTCCCAGGTGCAGTCTATTCAATGCCTAAGTGTTGGCTTCAGTGCTGTTTTCAGCTCTTGCTATCAGCAAGTCTAAGGGCCATGTTCTCAGGTAACCCTCGAGGTTGTTGGACCATCAGGTCTGGTCTTTTAGTGGAGTTCTAGGTCTGCATAATTCTTTCTCTCATGCTGTGTCAAGGACTCGACACTGTATTCCCTGTCAGGATTGTGTTTGGTGGTGGACAGGCACCATCTCGTTCTGTTTTCCTGCTGATGCAGTCTCCCAATCATATGTGTCCTTGTGTCTCCTGGGCTCTTGTTGCCTCATGTCTGTAATGTTCTCCAGGTGTCCTTTGCCCATTTTTTAACTTGTCTTATCGATTTTATTGTGATTGAGTGAAAGTATGCAATCCAAATCAATTTTGCATGCCTGCTTATCTGCAGCTCCATCTGTTCTCCTTGCCCAGTGAGAGCACATTCCTCCTTTTCACTCGATACTTCTAGTATCCTCTTTATGAGCACCTGTTCCCTCCTCTCCACCCTCTTCTCTGCCATCTAGAAAGAAACCAGTACAACGGCCCCCTATAGCTGTATAAAACCACAAAGTATACACACCATGTGGTCACACTGTGCCCCTGAGTCTAGTCCATCCTTGTCAAAGCGCTGACCTCAGTCCTGGCTTCTGGTCAGGACCAGCAGCAGGTCTAGGGACCATGTTCTCAGGGGACCATCCAGGCTGTTGGACCATCAGTTATGGTCTTTTAGTAGACTTATTGAGCTGCACACCTCTTTTTGTTGCCTCAGGGACTCCACATTGTGTCTCCCGTCACACCTTTGCCATGTTTTCAGTTGGGTTATTTGCCTTCTACTTGTAGATGTTCCACAATACCTTGCAGGTGATGGAGATTACACTCCTATCGGGTAAATAGTTGTCAGAAGATTTTTTCCAGTTCGTAGGTAGCATTTTTATTCTTTTGATGAAGTCTTTGGATGAGCATAGTGTTTCATTTTTAGGAATTCCCTGTTGTCTATTTTCTCTTCTGCTGTTTGTGCATGGTTAGTCATATTTTGTATTCCTTTTAAATATTAGGGCTCTCAGTGTTTTCCCTATTTTTTTTCATGGTCTTCATTGTGTTCACTTTTATATGTAGGCTTTTATCCCTTTGGGGTTAGTTTTTCTGCAAGGTGTGAGGTATGGATCTTGTTTCATTTTTTGCAGATGAATATCCATTTTTGTCAACACCATTTAAAAAATATTTTATTATGCTCTAAGTGGAAATTTACAGTCCAAATCAATTTGCCATATAAAACCCCACCCACTCACCAATAGGAATCTCTAAGTGACCTTACCTCCCCCCCACCCCGCACCCCCTGCCGCAGCATGCTCCTGCTTTCCACTCTGTACTTCTGGTTCCCATTTAACCAACTCCTGTGCCTTCCACAATCTCATTTTGCCTCTAGACAAGAGCTGCTCGGATAGCCTCAGGTCTATATTTAACCCCAAAAGCACATTCTTCTAGTCCTGGCTAATCTTAGTCTGAAGAGTTAGCTTCATCTTCAGTATTGGTTTCGGCTCTCGGCTAGCAAAGAGCCTGGGGACCGTATCCCCATGGGACCCTCCAATCTGACAGGCCATCAGATGTGGTCTTTTAATAGAGTTCTTTTTCTTCACATGTGCTTTTCCCATGCTATGTCAGAGGCATTATTTTGTGTTCTCAGTCCTCGTTGGTGACCAGGCACCATCTAGTTTTTCTGGTCTCATGCTGATGTAGTCTCTGGATCATATGAGGTCCACCAATCAAGTCTTCTCAGTTAGTTGTTCAAGTGCTACATACCCATTGTTGAATGTTACTGTGGTCACCTTGGAAGTACTCCCCTTGGGAAGCTATGCAGCAGTGCCAGTGCCTAGTCCACTCTTCAAAGCAATTTTGGGACTGTTTTTCTAGAATGGCCATCAGAGCTGTCATATTATATTTGATGTCCTGAATTTCATCCAAATGGCTTCCTTTCAACATTTCTTTTACCTCACTGGTCATATGATGACAGCTCTGATGGTCGATTCAGAGAAAGAGTTCCAGAGTTGCTCTGAATGGTGACTAAGTGCTGGTGTCATTGCACAGCTTCCCAAGGGGAAGCTGACGGTGATGGTAATGATATTCAGCGGCATGAGTTTGCGATTCTAACTGTCAGATATTGCTTGGCACCGTCTGTCTGCTAGGCTCTTATTTTCTTTGTGTTTTTGCTGTTTCTCATGTCCTTGATCTTCTTCACCCTTTTCTGCTCCAGGCCAACACCATTTGTCTTTGGGCCTTTGTCAACTTTGGGCCTTTGTCAAATATCAGCTGCTCGTAAGTGGATGATGTTATATCTGGATTCTCAGTTCTTTTCCATAGGTCTGTATATTTGTTTTTGTACCAGTACGAGATTGTTTTACCTGTTCAGATGGTGTAGTAAGTACTACAGTTAGGTAATGTGAGGCCTCCTTCTTTGTTCTTCTTCTTCAGTAATGCTTTATTTATTCATAGTTTATTCCCTTTCCATATGAACATGGTAATTTGTTACTCTATCTTATTAAAAATGCCATTGGAATTTCTACTGAGATTGCATTGTAGCTTCAGTTCATTTTGGGTAGAATAGACATTTTTGTGATGTTAAGTCTTTCTATTCATGAACAAGTTAGATATCTTCATTTATGTAGGTCTCTTGGTTTCTTGCAGTAGAGTCTTGCAATTTTCTTGGTATAAGCCCTTTACATCTCTGGTTATATCTATTCCTAAGTATTTTATCTGTTGATGGCTGGTGTAAATAATTGATTCAGTGACTTCCTCTTTGATGGTGTCTTTCTAACCATAAAGCAATCCAGCTGACTTATGTATGTTTATCTTATATCCTGATAGATTCTTCTATTTGTTCTACTTGTATTTATTTATATTGGTGGATTCTGTATGGTTGCATGTGTTTAAGATCCTATATTCTGCAAACAGATATAGTTTTACTTTTTCCTTACCCATTTGGATTTCCTTTATTTCTTTTTTTTTTCTTTTTTATTTAACATGACTGAGTGGAAACGTACATTCCCGTATAAATTTACATGCCCACCTATATGCAGCTTCCACTGTTCTCCCTGTCCGGTGATAGCACATTATTCCTCTCTGCTCTATACATGTCTCATCCTCCCAACAGTCTCCTTTCCCCTCCTCTCCACCCACTCTCCTTCCTCCAGCCGGAGGTCAGCAGGATGATATCCTATAGATGTATAGAACCATAAAGTGCAACCAATATATGGTCACTCTGCATTGCCAAGTCCAATCCATTCCTGTCCAAAGAGTGGACCTTTGTTATAATTTATGGGTAAGGGCAGCATCAGGGCCAGGGGCCATGCTCCCAGGGGAACCCTGAAACCGCTGGACCATCAATTGAGGTCTTTTAGTGGAGATCTCAGGATGCACCCTTTTTTATTCTTGTGTTGCCAGTGAGACTCAACCTAGTGAGCTCCATCGTGGCTATCACTGGTGGTGGCCGGGCACCTTCCGGTTCTTCCGGTCCCAAGTCGATGAAGGTACCCACTCTTGTGGGTCTCTCCGTCTTTTAGGTTGTCTTTACCGTGTGTCATTTTGGTCCTCGGTGAGCATCCGTTCCTGCTGAGTTGGGACCATTTGCTGTGTCCTTGGATGGCAGCTTGGCAGTTTTAAGACCCCAGACGCCACTCACCAATGTGGGGTGCAGAGAGCTCTCTTATCAAAACGCTAGGTGTGCCCATTGGCCTCGATTTCGCCTAAGAGCATGGTCTCCTGTCCCCTGCCCCAGCTACTCTATCCTTGCAATACTGGGTTAAGATGGAAGGAGTACTCAAGTTATGCTGAAGTCTGCTTAATGTTGTTCTTGTTTCTAATGTGTGCTATCACCGCTTTCTCCCAATCAGATTTCTAGCAACTATCTAAACTAAACCCTCCTCCCATCACCCTCCCTCCCCTCCCTTGCAGCTGTCAAAGAGTCTTTTCTTCTATACACATGTCTGTTTTTGAGATCTTATCATAAAGGTCTCATACAGTATTTGTCCCTTTGTCACTGACTACTTTCACTCGACATAATGTCTTCCAGTTGAAACCAGGTTAGAAGGTGCTTCCTGGAATCATCGTTGTTCTTTATCATTGCGTAGTGCTCCATTGAGTATATGTACCATAGTTTAGCTATCCATTCTTCTGTTATTGGCATCTGGGTTAATTCCATCTTTTTGCTGTCATGGACTCTGCTGTGATAAACATTCTCGTGCATGTGTCTGTTGGTGTGAAAGGCCTTGATTCTGTAGGATATATTCCAAGTAGTCGAATTACTGGATGAAATGGTATATCTATATCCACTTTTTTAAGGAAGCACCAGATTGCTTTCCAAAGAGGCTGGACCATTTTGCAGCCTCACCAACAGTGTAGGAGGGTTCCACTTTCTCCACAGCCTCTCCAGCATTTGCTGTTTTGTGTTTTCTGGATCATGGCCAATCTTTTGGGGGTGAGATAGTATCTCATTGTCTTGATTTGAATTTCTTTAATAACTAAAGATCGTGAACATGTCCACATGTGTTTTTTGGCTGCCTGGATCTCCTCTTTAGTGAAGTGTCTGTCCATCTCCTTTGCCCATCGCTTAATTGGCTGGTTTATCTTCTTCTTATTGATATTTTGTAGTATCTTATAGATTATGGAGATCAGGCATCGGTCCGACATAGACTTGCCAAGTATTTTTTCTCATTCTGTGGGTGTTCTTTTAATTCTATTAATAGAGTCTTTGGATGAGCAAAAGTGTTTGATTCTTAATAGTTCCCATTTATTTATTTTCTCTTCTGTTGATTGTGGTTTGTTTGACAGATTTTGGTCTGTCCTCATTGTATATTAAAACTTCCATTTTTGTTCCTATCTTTTCTTTTATGAGCTTTATCGTTTTAGGTTTGATAGTTAGGTCTTTTATCCAGTTGGAGTTGGTTTTTGTGTAAGGTGTAAGATATGGATCTTGATTCAGTTTATTGCAGATGGATAACTAATTCTGCCAGCACCATTTGTTGAAGAGACTGTTTTTACCCCAGTTTAATGTCTTAGGGCCTTTGTCGACTATCAACTGTTCATAGGCAGATGGTGTCATCTCTGGGGTCTCAATTCTGTTCCATTGATCGATCTGTCTGTTCTTGTACCAGTACCAGACTGTTTTGACCACTGTGGCAGTGTAGTATGTTCTAAGGTCGGGTAATGAGAGGCCTCCCAGTGTGTTCTTCTTCTTTAGTAGTACCTTACTTATCCGGGGCTTCTTCCCTTTCCAGACAAAATTGGTGATGTGTTTCTCCATCTCATTAAAAAATGATGCTGGAACTTGTATTGGGATTGCATTAAATAAATAAATTGCTTTGGGTAAAATAGACATTTTCACAGTGTTAAGTCTTCCTATCCATGAGCAGGGTAGGTTTTTCCATTTATCTAAGTCTCTCTTAGTTTCTTGTAGTAAGGGCTTATAGTTCTCTTTGTAAAGGTCTGTTGTTCCTCTGGTTAGATTAATTCCTAGGTACCTTATCTTCCTAGGGGCTATCGTAAATGGTATTGATTTGATAATTTCTTCCTTAACAGTCTCATTGTTGGTATAAAGGAATCCTACTGATTTACTTATGTTTTTCTGGTATCCTGAGACTTTGCTGAACTCTTCTATCAGTTTGAGTAGCTTACTTATAGATTCCTTGGAGTTCTCTGCATATACAATCATATCATCTGCAAACAGGGAGATTTTAACTTCTTCTTTGCTGATTCAGATGCCCTTTATTTCTTGGTCTTTTCTAATTGCTCTGGCTAGAACTTCTAGCACAATGTTGAATAGGAGAGGTGAGAGTGGGCATCCTTGTCTAGTTTCTGATCTCAAGGGAAAGTCTTTCAGTCTCTCTCCATTCAGGATGATGTGGGCAATTGGCTTTGTATAAATGGCCCTTATTGTGTTGAGGAATTTGCCATCTATGCCCATTTTGCTAAGACTTTTTAGCATGAATGGGTGTTGGACTTTAACAAATGCAGGTGACTGCAGCCAGCTGTGGGAGGGCAGATGGCAGAGGAGGGGGACCTCAGCTAGGTGGGAAACCGTGGAAAGGTGGAGAAGGTGGGTGCCATTCAGGTAGGGGATGCCTTAAGGTTAGGACAGGGTGGCCCCAGTCAGGGTGGAGGAGGCCAGAAAGATGGTGGAGGGGGCCCTGAGTTGTGTGGGTGAGGCTGGAAGTGCGGAGGAGGGGGACCTGAGTCAGGCATGGGAGGCTGGAAAGACTGGGGTGGGGGATATAAGCCAAGTGAGCCAGGTGATGAGGGTGAGGGGGATTGGGAGGGCAGGGAAGGGAGGCCACTTGAAGCGGGGGGGGGGGGCCCAAAGGATGAAAGCTGCGGCCAAAGCTAAGTGGCGGAGGCCAGGAAGGTGGGGGTAGTTGAAGGTAATCAGGTTTGGGAGGCCTGAAGTGTGGAAGAGGGGGATCCCAGCCAGCTGAGGGACACCAAAGAGTGGTGGCCGTGGGTCCCAGTCAGGTTGGGGATGCCACAATAGTGGAGGTGGGGATCCCCATCAGGCAATGGATGCTGGAACAATCAGGTGGGAGAGGCCAGAAGAGTTATGGCCAGAAACCTGAGCCAAGCTGTGAGTACCAGAAGGGTGGAGAAGGGATACCCAAAGCAGGTGGTGGAGGCCTTAACGGTGACTGAGGGACACTGCCGGCAGGTGGAGGAGGCGTCAAGGGTTTCAGGGGAGATGTGAGCCAGATGGGGGAGGCTGAAATGCTTACAGAGCTGAACTTGAGCCAGGTGGAGGAGGCCTCGAGGGTGGCAGAGGGTGACCATAGGGAGGTGGAGGAGTCCTGAAGAGGGGTGGAGGGAGCCAGGACCTTGGTGGGGGAGGCTGGAATAGTAGAGAAGCTGGACATAAGTCAGGGGTGCAGAGGAGGAGGCCTTAAGGGTGGCTGAGGAGGACCCAAGACAGCTGATGAAGGACTCAAGAGTGGCAGAGGGGGCTCATGAGCCAGACAGCAGAGGGCATCATGGTGGTAGAGGGAGACCCATGACAGGTGATGGAAGACAGAGGGATGCCAGAGGGGGTCCCAAGCCAGACTGCTGAGGTATTAAGGCTAGTAGTGGGGTCCAGAGGCAGGTGGGGGAGGACTCAGGCAGGGCAGAGCTGGACACTAGTCAGGTGAGGGAGGCCTCAAGGGAAGTGGAGAGGGACCCAAGCCAGGTGGTGGAAAACTCAAGAGTGGTGAAGACAGATCTAGCCAGGTCGGGGAGGACACAAGGACGGCAAAGGGGGACCTGAGGCAGGTGGAGGAGGCCTCAAGGGTGGCAGAGGAGGACCCCAGGCAGCTGGGGGTAGTGAGCATTCGTGAGGAGGCCTGGGATGATTGTAGGGTGTATGAGGAGGTGGTGGTGGTGGTAGAAAAACCTTGGGAGGCAAGGAGGAGGGGGATGTTCTGGATGAGGCTGGGAAACACAGGTGGAAGGAGGCGGGGGAGGGCCTGGGGAGGGTCGTACCTCACCTTGGGAACACATGCGGCTGGAGGAGGTGGCCCAGGCATCTTTGCTGATGGAGAGTGAGGCTGGTCTGATGGTCTTGGATGTGGGGTACCACCCACAGTTTTGTGGCCCTGCAGAATAAAAGCAGTCACGCTTTTTAAAATCCTTCTACAGAGCAAAGGAAAGCACTAGGAAGTAATCAAAGCTGAAACCTAATGATGTAGGTGTCAGCACCTGGCACTTGCCCCCCACCAGTTTCCCAAGAGGAGCATCAGTCTGGTGACACCCTGTGCCTCCTGTTGACCCCACTACGGGTTAGGGTGGCTTAAAGGATGCGACGGAAAAGCAAACATCGGAACAAGAATACTACATGGAATGAGTCAAATTGCACAGAAACCTTGAGGTCCCAGGTAAGAGTAAGGAGGAAAAAGAGGCCACCAGGCCTCTCCTGGGCCTGTCACCCAGGAGTCCAGCTGAGGCTTTGTCCAACAGAGGAGGAGAGTGCTCCCACCCTCAGCACTGGACGGAGGACAGGATTGTGTGTTTGGAGCCCCAGAAATAGGTGTCAGGAAAGTTGATACAGTCGATACAATGGCCATTAGCAATCCCTATTCTTCCTTTCTGTGATGTCTTTGTGAAGCATTTTTTTCAGTGTCTCTGTGCACTCTTCACTACAGTATTCAAGTGTCTCGTTTCTGCATCTCTCCACCTGACATGACACGAAGAGTACTTTCTGTGTGCTGAAATGTCTGAAACATCCGAGTGTTCGGAGCTGCCTGCACTGTAAGGATTTATGCTTGCCACACAATCCATCTGCTAGGCAGGGGTCACTTAGCTTGTTGCCATGTTGTCCCTGTTATGCATCCTGTTACACTGACTGTACTGTCACCGGTTGTGTGGATGCTTGCGTGATTGTTTCATTCAGGTCAGTGACTAGAAGTGGGTTTGTGGTGAATTCAAAAGGGGTGTGAGCATTTTGAAAGCTGTGGAACACAGTGCTATGGTGCACTTCAGGGTGTTTGTGACAATTACAGTTACACCCCAAGTGTGTGAAAGGGACCCAGAAGAGTTTTATTTCTTTATTAACTCTCCCTGGCAAGAATGTATAAATGGAAGTTTTCTCATTGAGGTTGTACTGTTGTCTTGTTGACTGATTTTTCACTGCAAAAGATGAGACTAGATTACAAAGTTAGCTTTGATTTCACTAATGAATGTGTGTTCTCATTAGTAACCTGAAAGGAAACTTAATAACAGGTCAGTGACTATAACAGTTCCAGATTATTCATGATTGAAAGCACGCTTATAAACTAAAATCCATCTATAAATCAAGAAATCAAACAGAACCCTTGGGGCAGTGGTTAACTGTTACAGCTGCCAGTCAAAAGGTTGGCAGTTTGAATCTACCAGCTGCTCCTTGGAAACCCTAGAAGGCAGTTCTACTCTCAATGATTATTTGTGATTCCAAGCATATGTATACGGTGCCTTGAAATACTCACTGAAAGGACTTTGGTCATAAAGGCTGTGGTTAAACTGAAAATGTCAAATCAACAAAAGCTTTTACAAGGTTTTTGTGGGTCCTAGAGAAACAGCTGTGGATCAGCTGAAAGAACAATATTCAAAGTCACAAGAAGTGTCAAAGAAATGTACAATATAGCAGTCATCGGGAGTCCTGGAGAGAAATGCTACATCAGCCTCTGAGAACTGGCCCCATTTCTCAGATTTCTCAAATGGATGTCACAGTTTCCAGGAAGATTGGAAGCTGGCCACCTGGTGTTTCTGGCTAGGCTGATGGTGTCGTCACAGTTACTTACTGTGCTGTCTCTATCAAGGCTCAGTTTCTGGTCCCTAAAGGCTCGTCCTACCTGTGTGTCTAATGGGGAGTCACAATTTTGTCTTTTCTACATTGATTTTTAAAGGCTAGTACAAGGAAAAACAGAAACAAAGAAAGAAAAAAGGAAAAACAGATACCACTACCAAGATGTCTTTATTGAGAATTAATCAATGTGGTGGTGGGTGGAAAACAACGTGGTGACCATGAAGATGACACTAACAATGGGAGACTTCTCTAAGATCCTTGATTTTTATTCCGTTCCACTGTTGTGTGAATGAAGATAGGCATCCTCTTGGTAAGTTTGGACTCCATTGATCATTGCCCTGAGGAGATTGCTGTAGATTTTACTGTTTATTCTTGAAAAGTCATTAATTCTAAACAGAATAGGATTCAGCAATAGAAATGAATGAATTGTGGATCTAGGAAATGATTCATCATGAACTTGAAAACTGCAAGTGTGATTTGGTTCAACCCTTCAAAGCTGCTGCTTTCTAGGTTTCTGTTTAAAGGGCTATGGCCTAATGGGAAAAACCAACCCCAAGTCTCTTTCCAAGGTAAAGAATAAACTCAGAGTGGTATATGCATATATAGGACTTTTTCTCAGGAGTGACAACAAAGATGCTACTAAGACACCACACATGGATAAATCTAAAAATGATGATGCTGGCTTAAAGAATTGTGAATGAAAAACAAACGTAAATTCCATGTACTTCTGTGACCTGAAAATTATATAAAAATGCAGATGAGCCATTGGAAGAGAGGTGGTAGAAACAGAGGGGAGGGAACAGATGAACGAATTTGCAGAATCGGGGGCATGTTTTGGGGTGAGGTGTGTGCTAATTTGCTTGATCATGATCTCATGACTGTATGTGTATGTCAAAATTCAGCAAATTGGACCTTTTCAGTTGGTGCTGTGTCTTCTACATTTACACAGTGAAGCTGGAGAAAAAATTGTGGATACACAAACTGTTACAGCTTTTGTTTTTTTTTCCTTGAAAAAGTCAACTGGATAAAATTTATAAATAGGCCAATTGAAAATGAAGAAGAAAACATACTTACATAATGTGAGAATCCTGGCCGTTTACAATAGTGAACCTGTATGAAAGAATGGAAAAAAATTAGGGGTAAAATTCTTCCATAAAGATAGTGTATGAAAAACAAGAAAACCCTGCCATCAAGTCAATTCTGACTCCTGGCGACCTTGTAGGGCAGAGTAGAACTGCTCTATAGAGTTTCCAAGGAGAGGCTGGCAGGTTTGAACTGCTGACCTTTTTGATAGCAGATGTATCACTTAGCCACTGTGTCACCAGGGTCTACAAAGCGTATAGGTGATAAATACAGACATATACCTCTGTAGAGAAGTAAGAGAGAGAGGCAGTTGCTATTGTCATGTCATATTCCAATAAGAGGTGGAGAATGCTGTTACTATCAAGTTTCTAAAACCACTGCAGCTTTATTTCAACATTCCTTTTATTTCTGAACCAAGCCGTGGAATCTCACATTTCTGAAGCCCATAAAATACTGACTGGAGGAATAAAGATAGAGTTAGTAGCCCCCACTGTCTGTCAGTGGAGGCTTGCTTGTTGCTGTGATACTGGAAGGTATGCCACTGGTATTTAGGTACCAGCAGAGTCACTCATGGTACACAGGTTTCAGCCGACCTTTCAGACTAAGACAGAATAGGAAGAAATTATCTTCTTAGCCAGCAATTAGCCAGCAAACCTGCACGCATAGCAGTGGAACATTGTCAGATATAGTACCAGAAAATGAGTCTGCCATATTGGAAGGCATTCAGACAACAACTGTGGATGAGCTGCCTTCTCAAAGTAGAGGTGATCTTAATGTTGTGGATGGGGTGAAGCTGTCAGGATCTTCATTTGCTCATCTTCATGACTTAAAATGAGAAGAAAAAGGAGGTGGAGTCAAGATGGTAGACTAAGCACACATCTCCTTATATCCCTCTGGAAACCAAGACCTGAATTGATAACCAAATCGAGCCTTCTGGTCAACCAGTGAGCCCCAGGACACGACACAGGGCTGATAATTTGGACTTAATACCACTGAACAAAAACCCACCCCTCTTTCACTGACTCCACTCCCAGCTAGCCCTGGCTCTCACAGACAGAAGGTAATGCACCATTGTGACTCTTTTTCTCTGTCTTGGCTGGTGTGCAGAGCTGAGTCTTGCTTAGTGGCTAGTCACAGATGCACTGCTGGTGGGATAGGCAGGCAAAATTGCCATATTTTGAGAACCAGGCTTAGGACTCTATACATCTAGGAATTTGGGCCTCTCTTTTTATCTCGGCCACAGCGTGGTTTCTACGGTATCGTGACACCATGTTGGATTCAGAGATTTTAGCAGGACCTAATTCTTAGCCCGGGAGCCAGCGCCTGCAAACAGGACAGCGCTTCTCTGATAGAAAAGCAGTAGCTTACACAGTGTCACCTATGGTGGGGGCCTGGCAACAGAGGCTGAGGACTCATACATCTCAGCACCTTTAGTCCCTCTATCTGCCGACCATGTGGAGGGCACCATCATAGATATGGTGGCTGAAGCTGGACCTAATTCTTTAGCTTAGGAGCCAGAGCCTGCCCACAGGAGAGCGCTTCTCTACCAGAAAAGCAGTAGTTTGCACAATGTCGCCTAAGGCTGGACCCTGTCAGCAGAGGCCAACAGGGCAGTAGCATTGTTGTATTTTAAACTAGTTTGTATCATCTGGGGTTGGATATAGAGGTGCTTACTTTGCCAGTTGGGAAGAGGGATTTCTACACCTGAAAACCTGACTGACTTGGGAAGTGGTCAGATACCTTTTGTTTTCTATTTTAAGACAGTCTAGAGAAACATCTGTGGTCCATCCTCAAAGTATCTCTCCCAGCCTCTACTTACTCACATGGGACCAGAAAAGCAACAGACACTTGTGGCAAACAAGAAATCTCCCGTGGCTTCAGAAGGCTCTCGAATGAAAAAACCAAGGAGTTTTCCAGATGATGAAACTTTTCTGAAATTATCAGAAGATGAATACAAAAAGGTTATATACAGAGCCCTTCTAGACCTTATACAAAATGCAGCACAACAAAATGGAAAATTAAGCAAGCTGTTTGATCTGACGGAACACCAGTACTCTGAAATCCAACAGATCAAGAACAAAATCAAAGACAAAGCCAAGAAAACAGAATGCAAAAGATGAAGAAAAGAATTTCTGACTTGGAAGACAGAGCTACTGACACCAGCTTCTATGAGAAGAAATCAGAAAAAAGAAACAAGAAAACTGAAGAAACATTCAGAAGCATGTGGGAGTCTGTTAAGTGGAACAACCTTCGATTAATTGGAGTCCCTGAACAGGATGAGACATCTGAGAACACAGAGAATTGTGGCTGAGCTGCCAACAGAAAACTTGCCAGAAATCATGAAGGAAGAGAATACAGATATCCCAGATGCATATCATACGCCACCCAATATAGATCTCAAAAGAAAGATTCCAAGACATATTATAACCAAGCTTAACAAAACGAAACATAAGCAACAACTCTTAAAGGTAGCAAGAATCGAAGCAAAGCTCACATTCAGAGGGAAATCCTATAGGCTTCTGCCAGATTTCTCAGCAGAAACCATGCTGCCATGGAGACAGTGGCATGACACATTTAAAGCCTTGAAGGAGAAGAACTTCCAACTAAGAATTACATATCCTGCAAAACTATCTTTCAAATATGAAAGTGAAATTAAGACATTCCCAGATAAACAGAAGTGCAGGGACTTTGTAAAAACCAAACCAAAACTACAAGAAGTACTGAAAGAAGTTCTTGGCTTTGGCTTAGAAGAACAAAACCACAAACTTTATGTTTTAGAATGACACATCATCCAGAATTCTACTCCGTTAGGGAAGGTTCCAGACTCAATCACAGCTTTAATACTGAAAGAAACAATCCAGTGATTATCATGAAAAGTATGGTGCCATCATATTAAAAAGAGGGATGTACTACAGTCGTTATAGTCCTTCCAGATGGAGAGGAAGATGACAAGACTGGTAGTAATTAAAATTGGGTTTATATATAGTTTATTAAGGTGGATCTTAGGGGCAGCCGTAAAGCACAACAAAGATGCAACATACCATGTCAAGAAATGTAACACAGCAGTCTCAACAACTACAAAACCAGCTCTGAAAAAGGTGAAGAATCAACTAACAAAAGAATGTCCCAGAAAAGACTAATAAGAACAACAGAGAAAACATCTACACAAAAGTAAACATATCACAATGGCAGCACTGAACACCAAGCCAAGTGCCAAGTGCCGTCATACCTATCAATAATTACATTGAATGTGAATGAACTGAATGCTCCAGTAAAGAGATAACGAGTGACATCTTGGATCCAAACACATGATCCATCCATATGTTGTCTACAAGAAACTAACTTGAGACTTAAGACAGGAACAAACTGAAAATTAAAGGATGGAAGAATCGATATCAAGCTAACAATGAACAAAGAAAAGCAGTGTGGCAATTCTAATCTCAGACTAAATCAGTTTTAATGTAAAATCCACCATCATGGACAAAGATGGACACTATTTATTGCTGAAAGGTTCATTCAGTACACAAGAAAGACTTGACTATATTAAATATTTATGCACCTAATATCAGCACACCTAAATATGTCAAAGAAACACTGACAACACTCAAAAAAGACCTAGATCACTCCACAGTAATAGTGGGAGACTTCAACACTCCACTCTCAATACTGGACAGATCATCTAGAAAAAAGCTCAGTAAAGATACAGAAGATCTCATTGTGACAATTAACCAACTAAATCATCAATATATACAGAACTTTCTACCCATCAGTAGACAACTACACCTTCTTCTCCAGAACACATGGAACATTCTCCAGAATTGACCATGTGTTAGGACATAATGCAATTATCAACAAAATCCATACCATTGAATAACTGCAAAGCATCTTCTCAGATCATGAAGCCATAAAAGTCAAAATCAATGGCAGGAAAAACACAGATAGAAAGTGGAACTCTTGGAAACTGAACAACATCTTGCTCAAAAAACCATGAGTTATAGAAGAAATCAAGGATGAAATAAAGAAATTCATGGATTCCAATGAGAATGAGAACACTTCCTACCAGAACCTAAGGGATATAGCCAAAGCAGTGCTCAGAGGTCTTTTTATCTCCATAAATGCACACATCTGGAAGGAAGGAAGAAACCAAATCAAGGAACTAACCCTACAGCTTGAACAAGTAGAGAAAGAACAATAGAGGAACCCCTCAGGCTACTGAAGAAAATAGATCATAAAGATTAGAGAAGAACTAAATGAGTTGGAGAATAGAAAAACAATTGAAAAAATTGAAAAGATCTAAAGCTGGTTTCTTGAAAAGATCAACAAAATTGACAAAACACTAGCTAAACTTACTAAAGAAAAACAGGAAAGGAGACAAATTACCCAAATTAGAAATGAGAAGGGAGTTGTCACAACAGATCCAACATAAATTAAAAATATCATAACAGAATACTATGAAAGACTGTATGCTAACAAATTTGAAAACCTACCCAAATTATCACAATGTGAAGCAGAACAACTTAATAAACCCATCACAAAGGAAGAGGTTGAAAAAGTCATCAAAAAACTGCCAACCAAAAAAAGACTGGGCCCAGATGGCTTCACCACAGAATTCTACCAAGCTTTTAGAGAAGAGTTATCTTCAATACTACTGAGAGTATTTCACAGTCTAGAAAGGGATGGAGTACTCCCAAACTCATTCTATGAAGCCAGCATAACCCTGATGCCAAAACAAGGGAAAGACCCAACAAAAAAGGAGAACTACAAACTGATATCACTCATGAATCTAGGTGCAAAAATCTTCAACAAAATTCTTGCCAATAGAATACAACAACATATTAAAAAAATAATCCATCATGACCAAGTGTAATTCATACCAGGGATGCAAGGCTGGTTCAACATCAGAAAAACAATTTGTGTGATTAACCACATAAATATCACAAAAGACGAGAATCACCTGATTTTGTCCATTGATGCAGAAAAGACATTTGATAAAGTCCAGCACCCATTCATGCTAAAAACTCAGCAAAATAGGCATAGACAGAAAATTCCTCAACACAATAAGGGCCATTTATACAAAACCAACTGCCTACATCATCCCGAATGGAGAGAGACCGAAAGACTTTCCCTTGAGGTCAGGAACTAGACAAGGATGCCCACTCTCACCTCTCCTATTCAACATAGTACTAGAAGTTCTAGCCAGGGCAATTAGACAAGACCAAGAAATAAAGGGCATCTGCATTGGCGAAGAAGATGTCAAAATCTCCATGTTTGCTGATGATACGATTTTACATGCAGAGAATCCCAAAGAATCTATGCGTAAACTACTCAGACTGATAGAAGACTTCAGCAAAGTCTCAGGATACAAGATAAACACAAGTAAATTAGTAGGATTCCTTCATACCAACAGTGAAACTGCTAATAAAGAAATCATCAATACCATTTACTATAGCCCCCAAGAAGATAAAGTACCTAGGAATTAATCTAACCAGAGAAATAACAGACCTTTCCAAAGAGAACTACAAGCCCTTACTACAAGAAACTAAGAGGGACTTAGATATATGGAGAAACCTGCCCTGCTCATGGATAGGAAGACTTAACATTGTGAAAATAGTCTATTTTACCCAAAGCAATCTACTTATATAATGCAATCTCAGTACAAGTTCCAGCGTCATTTTTTTCAATGAGATGGAGAAACAAATCACCAATTTTGTTTGGAAAGGGAAGAAACCAGTACTACTAAAGAAGAAGAACACACTGGGAGGCCTCTCATTACCCGACTTCAGAACCTATTACACTGCCACAGTGGTCAAAACAGCCTGGTACCGGTACAAGAACAGACAGATCGATCAATGGAACAGAATCGAGACCCCAGAGATGACACCATCTGCCTATGAACAGTTGATATTCGACAAAGGCCCTAAGACATGAAACTGAGGTAAAAACAATCTCTTCAATAAATGGTGCTGGCAAAATTGGTTAGCCATCTGCAATAACTTGAAACAAGATCCATATCTTACACCTTATACAAAAACCAACTCAAATTGGATAAAAGACCTAAATATCAAATCTAAAACGATAAAGCTCATCCAAGAAAAAGTAAGAACAACAATGGAAGTTCTAATACACAACGTAGATAGACTTCAAAATCTGTCAAACAAACCACAATCAACAGAAGAGAAAATAAATAAATAGGAACTATTAAGAATCAAACACTTTTGCTCATACAAAAACTTTATCACAAGAGTTAAAAGGCCACCTATAGAATGGGAAAAAGTACTTGGCAACTCTATGTCAGACCGACACCTGATCTCCATAATGTATAAGGTACTACAAAATATCAATAAGAAGAAGATAAATCATCCAATTAAGCAATGGGCAAAGGAGATGAACAGACATTTCTCCAAAGAAGAGATACAGGCAGCCAAAAAACACATGAGGGCATGTTCACGATCTTTAGTTAGTAAAGAAATTCAAATCGAGACTACAGTGAGATACCATCTCACCCCAACGACGTTGGCCAGGATCCAAAAAACACAAAGCAACAAATGCTGGAGAGGTTGTAGGGAAAGTGGAACTCTCCTACACTGTTAGTGGGGTTGCAAAATGGTCCAGCCTCTTTGAAAAGCAATCTGGTACTTCCTTAAAAAAATGGATCTAGATATACCATTTGACCCAGTAATTCCACTACTTGGAATATATCCTGCAGAATCAAGGCGATTCACACTAGTGGATACATGCACAAGAGTGTTTATTGCAGCACAGTCCACAATAGTGAAAAGGTGGAATCAACCCAGATACCCAACAACAGAGGAATGGATAGGTAAACTATGGTATATATGCTCAATGGAGCACTATGCAATGATAAAGAGCAATGATGATTCCAGGAAACATCTCATAACCTGGTTTCAACTGGAAGACATTATGTTGAGTGAAAGTAGTCAGAGACAAAAGAAAAAATATTGTATGAGACCCCTACTATGAGAACTCGAAAATAGACTTGTGCGTAGAAGAAAAGACTGTTTGACGGCTGCAAGGGGTGGGTGGAGGGTTTAGATTAGATAGTTGGTAGAAATTTGGTTGGGTGAAATCAGTGACTGCACACATTAGAAACAAGAACAATATTAAGTGGACTTCAACATAACTTGAGTACTCCTCCCATCTTAACCCAATAATGGAAGGACAGAGTAGCTGGGGTGGGGAGCAGGGGACCATGCTCTTCAGTGAAATCGAGGGCAATTGGAACAACTAGCATTTTGCTAAGAGAGCTCTCTGCACCCCACATTGATGAGTGGCATCTGGGGTCTTAAAAGCTGCCAATTGCCATCCAAGGGCACAGCAAATGGTCCCAACTCAGCAGGAGTGGATGCTCACCGAGGACCAAAGTAACAACCCAGAAGACAGAGATACCCACATCAGAGGGTGCCTACATTGACTTGGGACCAGAAGAACCAGATGGTGCCCGGCCACCACCAGTCATAGCCACAGTGGAGTTCACAAAGTTGAGCCTCACTGGCAACACAAGAATAAAAAGGAGTGCACCCTGAGATCTCCACTCAAAGACTGCAATGGATGGTCCAGCGGCTTTGGGGTACCCCTGGGAGTATGGCCCCTGGCCCTGATGCTGCCCTTGCCCATGGATCATAATGAAAGTCCACTCTTTGGACAACAAGGGATTGGACTTGGGGATGCAGAATGACTATTTATTGGGTGCGCTTTATGGTTCTACACATGTATAGGATATCATCCTGCTGACCTCTGACTGGAGGAAGGGGTGTGGATGGAGAGGAAGGGAAAGGAGACTTTTGGGAGGATGAGACGTGTGGAGCAGAGAGGAATAGTGTGCTGTCGCCATGCAGGGAGAGCAGTGGTAGCTTCACATTGGTGGGCACACAAATTTATATGAGGAAAGAGCTGCAAACATCCATTAATAACTGGAACACGGAATGTACAAAGTATGAACCTAGGAAAGCTGACAATCGTCAAAAATTAAATGAAACATAAAAATTGATACTTTAGGCATTAGTGAGCTGAAATGGACTGATATTGGCCCTTTTGAATATGGAAATCCTATGGTCTACTATACAGGGAATGAAAACTTCAGGAGGAACAGGGTTGCGTTCTTCATCAAAAAGAATATTTCAAGATGTGTTCTGAAGTGCAATTCTGTCAGTGATAGGAGAATATCTATATGCCTACAAGAAGGCCAGTTAGTACAACTATCATTCAAATTTATGCACCAGCCACTAGGGCCAAAGATAAAGAAGTTGAAGAGATTTACCAGCTTCTGCAGTCTGAAGTTGATCAAACATGCACTCAGGATGCATTGATCATTACTAGTGACTGGAATTGAAAAGTTAGAAACAAAGAAAAACGATCAATAGTTGGAAAATATGGCCTTGGTGATGCATGATAGAATTTTGCGAGACAGTTACTGTACACATGGACCACACCAGATGGAATACACAGGAACCAAATCAAGTGTATCTGTAGAAAAAGACAATAAAACTCCATATCAACAGTGAGAACAAGACCAGGAGTTGACTGTGGCATTAATCGTTAATTGCTTATATGCAAGTTCAAATCGAAACTGAATAAAATTAGAACAAGTCCACAAGGGCCAGAGTATGACCTTGAGTATATCCCTCCTGAGTTTAAAGACTATCTCAAGAATAGATTTGATGTGTTGACCTCTAGTGACCAAAAACCAGACCACCTGTGAACTGACATCAAAGATATTGAAGAAGAGAGCAAGAGGACATTGAAAAGATGGGAAGGAAAGAAAAGACCAGGTTGAGTATCAGAAGAGACTCTGAAACTTGCCCTTGAATGTTGGGCAGCTAAAGTAAAAGGAAGGAATGGTGAAGTAAAAGCCCTGAACAAATTTCAAAGGGCAGCTTGAGAAGACAAAAGAAAATATTATAATGACTTGTGCAAAGAGCTGGAAATGGAAAGCCAGAAAAGAAGGGCACATTCTACGTTTCTCAAGCTGAAAGGACTGAAGAAAAAAATTCAAGCCTCGGCTTGCAATAGTGAAGGATTCTATTAAATATTAAATGACTTAGAGAACACCAAAAGGAGATGGAATGCATATATAGAGGCATTATAGTAGAAAGAACTGGTCAGTGTTCAGCCATTTGAGATGATAGCATATGATCAGAAACCAGTGATATCAAAGGAAGAATTCAAAGCTGCATTGAAGACACTGGCAAAAAAACAAGGCTCCAGGAATTGATGGAATATCAATTGAGGTATTTCAACAAACAGACGCAGCACTGAAAGTGCTCATTTCTATTGCAAGAAGTTTGGAGGACAGCTACCTGGCCAACTTATTGGGAAAGATCCATGTTTATGCCCATTCCAAAGAAAGGTGATCTAGCTGAATGTAAAAATTACTGAACAATATTATTAACATCTCACGCAAGTAAAATTATGCTGAAGATCTTTCAAAAGAGACTACAGTAGTATACTGAAAAGGAACTGCCAGAAATTCAAGCTGGATTCAGAAGAGGATATGGAACTAGGAATACAATTACTGAAGTCGGATGGATATTGACTGAAAGTAAAGAATACCAGGAAGATGTTGACCTTGTTTCATTGACTAAGCAAAGGCATTCAACTGTGTAGGTCATATCAAATTATGAGTAACATTGCATAAAATGGAAGTTCCTGAGCACTTAATTGTGCTCTTAAGGAATCCATACATGGATCAAGAGGTAGTCGTGTGAACAGACCACTGCATGGTTTAAAGTCAGGAAAGTGTGTTTCAGGGTTGTATCCTTTCACCATACCTTTTCAAGCTGTATGCTGAACGAATAATCTGAAAAGATGTATTATATGTAGAAGAATGACGATCAGGATTGGAGGACGACTCATTAACAACCTGCCTTATGTAGATGACACCACCTTACTTGCTGGAAGTGAAGAAGATTTGAAACACTTACCGATGAAGATCAGAGACCACAGCCTTCAGTATGGATTGTACCTCAACATCAAGTAAACAAAGAATCCTGACAACTGGACCAGTAAGCAACACCATCATAAATGGAGAAAGGATCGAGGTTGTCAAGGATTTCACTTCACTTGAGTCCACAATTAATGCCCATGAAAGCAGCAGTCAAGAAATCAAAAGATGCATTTTTTTTTGAAAATCTGCTGCAAAGGATCTCTTTAAAGTATTGAATAGTAAAGATGTCACCTCGAAGACTTAATTGTGTCTGACACAGTCTATAGCATTTTCAGTCACATGATATGCCTGCAAAATCTGGACAATAAACAAGGATGACAGAAGAAGAATCGATGCCTTTGAGCTGCATTGTTGTAGAAGAATGTCGAGTGTGCCATGGACCACTGACAAGACAAACAGATCTGTTCTAGAAAAATTACAACCAGAGTGCTCCTTGGAAGCAAAGACGGCAAGACTGCTTTTTACATACTTTGGACTTGTTCTCAGGAAGGATCAGTTCCTGGAGAAGGACGTCATGCTTGGTAGAGTGGAGGTTCAACAAAAATGAGGAAGACCCTCAATGAGATGGACTGACACAGTGGCCACAACGATGGCTGAAGCGTAAAAGGGATTGTGGACATGGCGCAAGCCCGGACAGTGTTTTGTGTTGTTCATAGGGTCACTATGAGTTGGAACCAACTTGATGGCACCTAACAACAGTAACACCAGTGGTCACAGACATTTAAACTGTCTCTCAGGAATTTTTGCTGTTTGGCTTCCCGAGCTGTCTGGCCCTTCAGCTCTCTGTCCTCACAGGTTTTTTTTTTTTTTTTTTTTTGGTGATGTACATTCTTACAGTGGATGGTAACCTTGCTATTTTGTTGTTGGTGAGTACCTCTCACCAGCTCCACACCCCCATGTACTTCTTTCTGAGTAAGTTCTGTTTTCTGCAGATTTGGTCTACCACAGCTGCCATCCCAAAGGGGCTGCACATCCTCCTGGGGAGATGCCAGACCATATCATTCACTGGGTGCCTTTAGGCTACACATGACCATTATCTGGCTGTCTTCTACATATATCTTCTACATTATAACGCCATCATGAGCAGCCTGCTTGCAGTGCAGCTGGCCCTGGCCCCATGCATCTGTGGACTGCTGGCTGTTACAGTGCCCATAACTCTCATCAGTGGCCTCTCTGTGGCTCACATGCCATCAATCACTACTGTGATTTATGTGGCCTGTACTTGCATGCAGGCTTGGCGCTCATTGCCTTTGTGATCACTTTTGTGGTCAGTCTAAGTTCCTGCCTCATCATCCTGGTCTCCTGAGTCTTCATCATTAACACCATCCTCAGGATCTCCTTGGCCAGCAGCTGGAGCAAAACCTCCACATGCTCATCCTGTCTAACTGTGATGCTCATCTGGTACGGATCCGCTATCTTCTTTCACGTAGGAACCTTAATCAAGGATGTATTTTGGAGTTGATTTTTGATTCATGGTAAATAATAATAATAATGTTTGTTTTTAATATTAATCCAAGCATGTCTCTGAGGGCAAGGCATCTAGTGACTTCAAAGGCAAAATAATGTATTGTGAAGCATAATAACACAGCATTCATTAGTTTACCAACACAGTGTATTTAATTTTTCTCCAAAGGGCACATTCCTTAGGGAACAAAGACATAACCCTTTTAAAATACCAACATGTGAAAGTTTCATTTCCCTTCCTTTGAACACTTTTCTATGGCTGAAGGCTAGATGTAGTCTCGCCAGGGCCCTGCAAACTGAACCAGGCTACAGGTGTATCTGTCAGTGTCCTGTTCTGCATTGGTTTACACCTGTACAAAGAAGGCACTTACTCATAGGAAACAGCCTGTGTGCTGAGTAGTAGCTCTTGGTCAAATGCTGTTTGTTTGCATCATCTGAAACCTCTTCCAGGTTTCTAGTAAAAAAATAGAGAGGTAGAAGTGTTTCAGGGAAATAGAGAGCCTATTTCATTGTGTGTGATGAACATTAAAAATCTGTAATTGTGTCTGTGTTGAAATTCTACTTCTTACAGTACCATAAGGAGCCGTGGTGTCCCAGTGGTTAAGCGCTATGGCTGCTAAACTAAAAGTCAGCCGACTGAATCCACCAGCCACTCCGTGGTAACCCTGTGAGACAGTGCTTCTCTGTTTTGTAGTGTCAATATGAATCAGAATGGACTCAACAGCAGTGAGTTCTTTTTGTTTGTTTCATGCTACCACACTTCATCGACTTAGACCTGGTGTGCTTCTC
Source organism: Heterohyrax brucei (assembly GCA_028571685.1). Classification (NCBI taxonomy): domain Eukaryota; kingdom Metazoa; phylum Chordata; class Mammalia; order Hyracoidea; family Procaviidae; genus Heterohyrax; species Heterohyrax brucei. The sequence continues at coordinate 32,816,479 of CM053157.1, read as the reverse complement.
TCTTTTATTCACTATGAGCACGAGTTTTAAATTCATGGCTGCACTTTCAATATTTCTAAGCTTATGTCATTAAAAAAATTAAACTACTTATAGAAGTCAGAAGACTTCTCTTGATGACGAATAGAATTTATGTTTCTGTAGGTGAACTCCAATGCTCAAGACCGTCAAAGGAAAGTCTAGTATCACTGTCAGTAAGTGGTATCTTCAGTATATTTTCCCACATCTGCTACTCATCCTATTACTGTGAAAACAAGGAGATAGTGGTTTTTAGCTTTTAAAGTGGCTAAATTTTTAGTGTGATATGAAATTTTATACAAGATACAATGTTAAGTGAAGTAAAAAGCCAGAAGTATACAGAATAAATTTATTAACTCAGATATCTTCACTACCTGACTGTAATTTTATAATTACTTAATATAATGTGAATTCAGATGCTTAATCAGTGGACACGTGATTTAGGCTTTTTGTTTTAAGTTTAATAAAGTATTTTATGTCTTTAGCTGGTTTATTATGAATGATTTACATCAGAGAAAAACACATAAAATGCTCATTCATAAAAGTAAAACAAGTTCCTAGACTATTACATTTTCTAAACTCATATAGAAATTTTGGCTTAGAATAGTACTACAGGAATTTTAAGCTTTATGTATCCAATATGTAGTTCAGTATACTGCAGTTATTTAAAAAGAAAAAAAAAATGTAGCTGCACCACAGCATTGATTAATGCACTTTGCTTTATCTACCGGTAAGGACAGTTGAACAAGAAAACACCAAATGGCACGACCCAGGCACTGCCATAGCGCCCAGCCAAGTAAGTGTGAGAAAACTCAGAAGTCACAGGATTGTGTTCTGACAGCTGCCATGAAGCATGGAAACAGCAAAAGTAAGGGAGACACTTCCTCCAGTTGCTTTCAGTGGTTGCACCTGTTTAGAAACTGATACCATGCTGTGATCCACTTCTTCTGTACCAGACTTGAAATCCAGTAATTGTCCTAAACCAGGAGTGCAGCAAGGAAGCCTGGAGGAGCAGTGGTTGAAGCACTCAGCTACTAACCTAAAAGAAGGCAATTCAAACGTATCGGCTCCTTCATGAGAGAACAATGTGACAGTCTGCTTCCACAGAGATTCAAAGCCTTGAAAACCCTGTGAGGCAGTTCTCTACTGTCCTGTGAGGTCAGTAGTAGCTGATATCAACACAGCAGCAATTTTTTGGGGAGTAGGGGGACTGCTTTGGTGTGGAAAATCACTTGAGTAAGAGAAGCTATAAAAAAGCTCAAATATCTCCTCCTCCCTTTATAGGAATACAGACAGTGTGTCTACCTTGTATGCTGTTGAAAAACAAACAACAGAAAACACAGTTAATAGACTGTTAGGCAAACTTAAAAAACAATTTTAAACTTGAGGAGCACATCATTTACCCAGTAAATGAGTGCTCTGGTTAGTCAGGATTCCTTAAGTGCTTAAATACAAAGACACCAGGAACTTCTGAACGAAATTTCTGATTGGTCGATATTTAAGTAACTTTGCTAAACCATCACACAACAATCAGAAAATTAGTAAGTCTTGGCTAGAAGACTTGAAGTTTTGAAAATAGGATACATTCCTTGATCTTAAAAACAGTATGTTCATCAATCTTGAAAATAAGATACATTCATTTGAAGACAAGATGTGATCTGTAATCTCCAAAAGTAAATGTTTATTAATTTTCAAAATAGTATTTACTTATTAATTTTGACTGCTTATGGAAGAATAAATTTAAGTGAATGTTCATGAATGACGATACCAGCCTTCTGGTTCCAGTGGACCTAGGCGCCTAGCTGGAGTCCTGGTGACATAGTAGTAAAGAGCTTGGCTACTTACCAAAACGTGAGCAGTTCAGAGCCACCAGTTGCTTCTTGGAAACCCTATGTAGCATTGCTATGTTGTCCTATAGGAGTAGTAGGACTCAGAATTGACTCAATGACGTATCCCAACAACAGTACCCTAGCTACTTGTAAAGTTTAGTTTGTAGCGTAGCTAAAACACTTTTTTGTTACAGTACATAGATTTTTGACATTTAGCAAGACAATCTGTAGTCTTATGATTAAGAGCATCCTTTCTGTTTTCACAATGCAAAACTTGCTATTTTTCGTTAGCACCATTTCTCCTGAAAATTTAGGGACTGCCCTAATAGAACTATTTTCCAGGGAATAGAACTACGTCTTTTCATTTTGTTCAAAAGATTCACGAACACGTAATTCCTAATGTTTTACAAATTCTTGTACCTCTTAGATGTTGTTGTTAGTTTCCTACCTATAACAACCCTATTCACAACAGAATGAAACACTGCCTGGTCCTGTGCCACCCTTACAGTCATTGCTATTGTTGCAGCCACTGTGCCAGTCCAACTGTTTGATAGACTTCCTCTTTTTTCCTGACCCTCTACTTTGCCAAGCATGAGTTTTTTCTCCAGGGACTGATCCCTCCTAACAACATGTCCAGAGTATGTGAGACAGTATCTTACCATCCTTGCTCTTTAGGAACATTCCAGTTGTTCTTCTTCCAAGACAGATTTGTTCATTGTTCTACAGTCCATGGTGTATTCAGTACTCTTTGCCAACACCACAGTTTGAAGGCACCAGTTCTTCAGACTTGTAATTCGTTGTCCAGCTTTTGCATACATATGAGGTGATTGAAAACACCACAGCTTGGGTCAGGTACACATTAGTCTTCAAAATGACATGTTTGTTTTTCAACACTGTAATGCAGTCGTTTGCAGCATATTTGCTGAATGTGATGCATCTTTTGATTCCTTGGCTGCCACTTCTTGGGTGTTGATGGTGGATTCAAGTAAAAGGACATCCTTGACAACCTCATTCTTTTCTCTGTTTAGCATGATGGTGCTTATTGGTCTAATTGTGAGGGTTTTTGTTTAGATGTTAGGCAAGGCTATTTCCAACTCTGGAAACCTGGTGGTGTAGTAGTTACATGCAACGGCTGCTAGGAAAAAAGGTCAGCAGTTTGATTCCACCAGGCACTCCTTGGACTCTATGGGACAGTTCTACTCTGTGCTGTGGGGTCACTATGTATAGAATTAGCAGCAGTGGGCTTGGCTGCTTTCTGTTTGTTTGTTTGGTTGATTTTTTGTTTGGGTTTTATATTCAACTCTGATTTGTAAATGTCACTTCTTCATGGATGACTTTGAGTTCTCGCATTATTAATTCTTTGATTATTTTTCTCCTTTGGAACGCATCTTATATTAGGGCCATTATGACAAGAGCACTTCCAGTGGTATGTGTCAAGTACCACATTCCATCCCCCTTTTAGTGAGAGAATGGGCAAAGATGTTTAAAAATTGGTCTGGCGCTACAAAGTACTTTGGAGGGCAAGTGGCTATGAAATCAAGCAATTAAGTTCGCTAACTCACCGCAGAAAAAGTGCCTCATACCTCATGGGTAAATATCACTACAGTCATCTTTGAAGCTCTCTCCCTGGGAAGTAAAGCATGGACACCAGTGTCTACTCCACCCTTCAAAGCACGTGAGTTCACAAACGTAATTGTCAGACTGTATGTGATGACAGCTCTGGTGGCCATTCCAGAAAAAAAGAGTTCCAAAATTGGTTTGAAGGGCAGACTGGGCACTGGTGTCTTTGCACAGCTTCCCAAGGGGAGTACTACTGAGGTGACTGTAGTGATATTCAGCATTGAGGTGTGCAGCACTTTTTCGAAGATGAGTTGGTGAACTGAATTATCAGACCTCTTATCATGCAACTCTTGTTAATGGAACAATCTCTTCACCTGCAAGCATCTGTCCTCTTAATTTTTCTGTGCCAGTTTGAGTAGGTTTGTAATAATGAAGAGTTTGATTGCTGCCGCAGCCCACTCTCTACCTCCTTTTCCTCTACCACCTGAGGATATTCCCTTCAGATTGTTGCCTGAATTGTGATATTATTTCCCAACAAGGTCAAATGCAAAGGGTAGCTAGAGGTCTACAGATTGAGAATCATGAGCTATTGCAAGGCATGCCTTAGAGGGATGTTCAGAACCTGATTCCTGGAATCAAAATCTGACAACTCTGAAATTAGTTCAATAAATAACTAACTTTTATTTCAGTTTCTATTTGAGACCTAGGAGTTTCTACAGCCTCTCTGGTCACTTCCTGTGACAAATTAGTGAATATGTGTTAAAGGTACATATTTACCAAGAAGAGTTTTTTTGTTTGAAATCAGTAATAGTCTAAGGATTTCTATAATGGTCTAGGGATTTCTGTAATGACATTGAATTATCCCTAAAGGACAGATTCACATCTGTTTTAACACATTTTCTTGCAGAATTGATTTGATTTATGACAATTCTCCTGGCCAAAGTACCATCTCCCATTTTCTTTCTTTCTCTCTGTTTCTTTCTTCCTTTCTCTCTCTCTCTGTGTGTGTCTTTCTCTCTCTCTCTCTATTTCTTTCTTTCTTTCCTAGGAAGCTGAAGGGAGAACACAATGATTCCACCTTATTTCCTCATCCAACCACAACCCAGGATGTACAACAAGATAGTCCCGTGCAGTCTTCAACTTGATTTTGTTTTTTACCTCCTTCTTCTTTGCTTCTGCTCCTTCTTCTGCTCTTTTCTCTTTTCCTTCTCCTTCTCCTTTTCTTCCTCCTTCTCTTCTTCTACTTTGTCCTTCTCGTTCCTCTTGCTTGTCTTCTTCTTCCTTTTCATTCTCTTATTCAATTTCCTTTTCAATTTTTTCCTCTTTTACTTCCTCCTCTTCCAATTCATCATCTTCCACTTGTTTTTCCTTCTCCTTGTCTTCCTCTTGTTATTATTTTTAAATGATAAAGTATACAAAAAAACAATTTTGTTGATAAAGATGTGTTATATTTAGAATTGTTTTCTGACAGAAAATTCCTTGAAGTGGAAACAGAAAGCCAATGCTAAAGGATTTTTGGTGTCAATAACCATTTTTGCCAAATTTCTTTCCTTAAAGAAGTACATTCATGTACACAACTTTATGTACGGTAACACGTTTCACAGCATCTTAATCTATTGAAAGACAGTTTCAGCTTTACATTTTTTGGCTCATATATTCATCTACAATCAGTTGGTAGTATTAATCTATTTAATGACAGACGCAGCACAGGAAGTTCTCACTCACCTATGCCAAGAAATTTGGAAGACAGCTACCTGGCCCGTTGACTAAAGAGATCCATGTTTATGCCCACTCCATAGAAAGGTGACCCAATGAAAAGTGGGAAATTATTGCACAATGTTTCTAATAACACAAACAAGTAAAGTTTTGCTAAGGATCATTCAAAAGCCATGCCATCTTCCTCTTTTTCCTTACCTTTCTACTCCTTTCTCTTCCTTTTCTCCATTTCCTCCTATTTTCCTTCACGCTTTTGTTTTTCTTTTTCATTATCTTTTTCTTTTCCTTATTCTTTATATTTTTACTAATAAAATATATTACTGTTCCGAATTATCTTCTGGCATTGAATTGCTGGAACTGGAAACAGAAAGCCAGTACTGAAGGATTTTTGAGTCCCCAGGCTTTTTGCAAAATGTCTTTCTAACAGAACTATATTCATGTACAGTATTTCTTGTTTGGCTAACATATTTCACACCATCTCAACCAAGAGATAATTATGGTATTTTTGCATATATTCATCTACAACCATTATTTGGTAGTGTTAATCTATTCATATTTCCAACTTTTCTATCTTAGAAGTTTTAACCTCTCGAGAGAAGTTTACTTTTTTTTTAAAATTTATTTATTGTAATCGAGTGAAAGTGTACAATCTGGTTTAAATTCTCGTAACATCTATGTTCAGCCCTATTGTTCTTCCTGCCTCGTGACAACACTCTTCCTTTCTGTTTTATACAAGTCACGTGCTCTTAAAAATCTCCTGTCCCTTCTTCTTCACCCTCTCCACACCCTTCTAGTAAGAGGCCAGTAGGACGACGTCACATTATTGCACAGAACCATATAGTACACACATGATATGGTAGCTTTGTGTTGCCAAGTCTAATCCATTCTTGTCTGAGGCATTGACCTCAGTAATGATTTATGATTGAGGCAGCATCAGGTCTATGGGCCATTCTTCCAGGGGAACCCTGAGACCTTTGGACATGAATATAGTTCTGTTAGAAAGACATTTTGCAAAAAGCCTCTGCAAATTGCTGAACATCGACCATTTTTTTCTGGTTTAATGACTCTGTATTCGTCCTGTCGTCTTTGGATGCTCCCTGAGTCATTTAATATTTTCTCTGTAGAATCCTTCACTATTGCAGTTCGAGACTTGAATTTTTTCTTCAGCTCTTTGAGCTTGAGAAATGCAGAGCATCTTCTTCCCTTCTGGTTTTCCATTTTCGGCTCTTTGCATATGGCATTGTAATACTTTATTTTGTCTCCTCTAGCTGCTCTCTGAAATCTTTTGTTTAGGTGTTTTACTTCAACATTCCTTCCTTTTGCTTTAGCTGCTCAATGTTCGAGAGCAAGCTTCAGAGTTTCTTCTGACATCTAATCTGGTCTTTTCTTTCTTTCCTGTCTTTTTAATGACTTCTTGCTCTCTTCATGGGTGATGTCTTTAACATCATTCCACAATTTATCTGGTCTTCGGTCATTAGTGGTTTACACAACAAACCTGTTCTTGAGATAGTCTTTAAACTCAGGAGGTATATACTCAGTGTTATACTTTGACACTCGTGGGCTTGTTCTAATTTTATTCAGTTTCACTTTGAATTTGCGTAGGAGCAATTGATGATCTGAGCCACAGTCAGCACCTGGTCTTGTTGTGACTGCTGATATGGAGTTTTTCTATCATCTTTTTCTACAGATGTGTCAGTTTGGTTGCTGTGTATTCCATCTCATGCGGTCCGTCTGTACAGTTGCTATTTCTGTTGATTAAAAAAGGTATTTGGAATGAAGATGTCATTAGTCTTGCACGATTCTATCATGTGATCTCTGGCATTATTTCTATCACCAAGGCCATATTTCTGATCACCAATTCTTTTTTGTTTCCAACTTTCACATTCCAGTCACCAGTAATTATCAATGCATCCTGATGGCATGTTCCATCAGTTTCATACTGCAGAAGCTGGTAAAAATCTTCATTCTCTTCATCTTTGGCCTCAGTGATTGGTGCATAAATTGGAACAACAGGCATATTAACTGACCCTCCTTGTAGGCGTATGGATATTATCTTGTCACTGACAATGGTGTACTTCAGGACAGCTCTTCAAATGTTCTTTGTGATGATGAACACAACACCATTCCTCTTCAAGTTTTCATGTAGTAGACCATGTGATTGCCTTTCATTAAATATTAATTATTAAATTTAATATTTAATGTTAATATTAAATATAAAATAATAAATATTCATTTAATATGAATTTAAAATGGCTAATATCAATCCTTTTCAGCTCACTGATGCCTAGGATATCGAGGTTTATGTGTTCCATTTCATTTTTTTTTGTTATGACTGAGTGAAAATGTACATTCCCATATATATTTTCGTGCCCACCTACATGCAGCTTCCACTGCTCTTCCTGTCCGGTGACAGCACACTGTTCCTCTCTGCTCCTTACATGTCTCATCCTCCCAACAGGCTCCTTTCCCCTCCTCTCCATCCACTCTCCCATGGACACTATTTATTGCTGAAAGATTCAGTGCATGAGCAAGACTTAACTGTATTAAATATTTATGCACCTAATATCAGAGCACCTAAATATGTCAAAGAAACACTGACTACACTCAAAAAAGAGTTAGAGTACTCCACAATGATAGTGGGAGACTTCAACACTCCACTCTCAATACTGGACAGATCATCTAGAAAAAAGCTCACTAAAGATACAGAAGACCTTATTGCCACAATTAACCAATTAAACCTCATTGATATGTACAGAACTTTCTACCCATTTCATTTTTGATGATTTCCAATTTTCCAAGATTCATACTTCATACTTCCCGTGTTCCAATTATTAATGGATGTTTGCAGCTTTCTCTTCTTATCTCGAATTGTTCCACATCGGCAGTGTTCCTTGGAAGCAAAGATTGCAAGACTACATTTTTCATACTTCAGACACGTTGTCAGGAAGGACCAGTCCCTGGAGAAAGACATATGCCTTGTAGAGTGGCACGTCACTGACAAAGAGAAAGACCCTCTATAAGATGGACTGACACACTGGCCATAACAGTGGGCTTAAGCATGAAAATGATTGTGGACATGGTGCGAGACCAGGCAGTTTCATTGTGTTGTGAATAGGGTCACTACAAGTTAGATCTGACTTGACGGCACCTAACAACAACAACAAATGAAGATCCCGAATGCTTTACTCCATCTTCAGCCTTAAGGTCTCCTCTACTTGAGGAGGCAGCTCTTCCCCAGTTGTCTTCTGAGTACCTTCCAATCTAGACGCTTGTGTTCCGCACTATATCTGACACTTTTCCTCTGCTATTCTTAAGGCTTTCCCTGGCTAATTCTTTTCAGAAGTAGACTGCTGGGTCCTTCTTCTAGGTCTATCTTAGTCTGGAAGTTTAGCTGAATCCTGTCTACCAGGGGTGATCCTGCTGGTACCTAAATACCAGTGCCATAGCTTCCAGCATCACAGCAACAAGCAAGCTTCCACTGAAAGACTCGTGGGTCTGCTCACTCTGTTTTACTCCTGCTATCAGCTAAGAGAAACCCTGGTGGTGTAGTGGGTTAAGTCCTACATCTGCTAACCGAAAGGTCAGGAGTTCAAATCCACCAGGCACTCCTTGAATACTCTGTGGGCTAGTTCTACTCTGGCCTCTAGGGTCACCCTGAGTCAGACCTGACTTGACATCACTAGGCTGGGCTTTTATCAGCTAAGAGACTCAGTCCATGCGATGAGCCCAGAACTCTGCAGGGCAGAACAGTCTTCTAACAGCTAAGGTACCCAGTCAATGCAGTCAGCCCAGTGATCAGTTAGATGGCATGTATCTATCTCTCTTGATAAAAATGGTGTGAATGTGATGTCTGACCACCTCTAACTTCAAGAGGGGGAAGGAGAATCAAGATCAATAGCCCAAGTCTGATTCCTATGAGTCAGAGGTCAGAAATGTCTTCTCTGTCAGCCATCTTTATCAGTTCATCAGATTTTTCATTTACATTTGTTTCCTGCTGCTGTTCTATAAAGATCTCCAGCACCATGCATTCTACTAGTCTGGATTATCTGCTTTAGTGTATCCTGCCTATAAAATGTGATAATTATTGTTGTCACCATATTTACCTCTTTCTAGGGAAATCACTCTGATATTATTGCAATTTTTAATTCTGGATCTAAGAATTTACAAAAATAAAATGTCAGGATCAACTGAATAAATGCCATAACCACATTTATTCACTCAAATCCATCCCCACTCCAAATGGACTGCGTGATTAGTCTTGCTCTAGCCAAGAAGGTAACCCACTTATAGGTTTGAGAACGATATTGTGACAAAAGGAAGTCTAAGTTAGATCTGCATAAATTGACGTAATTGTCCCAAAGACTCAGATTTTGAAAAATCACTGCCATTTATGAATTCAGAAAATTCCCATTTATTTGGAACAAACCAGAAACCATCTCACTGCCACTGAGTTGATGCTGACTCATAGCAGTCTTCTAGATGGATAGAACTACTCCACACAGCACCTGGTGGACTTGAACTGCCAGCCTTCTAGTTAGCAGATGTAGCACTTAGCCAGTATGCAACCAGGGTTTCCAAAACGGGCACACAGAAATTGCTGTACTCTGATACAGAGTTCTTCATTCTTATTGTAATGTTTTCTAGGTAGCTTTTGATTTTCTGTTAGAAATGGAGGGATTGGGAAGAATGCTGCATGGCATAGTTTCAAAATTACATATAAAGATAATCTTAAGAAGAACATGCATGAATGTGTGTTACTTTTCAAATAGAAACTAATTAGACACTGGTTTTCTTATATTCTCTTTTCATTAAAAATAATATTTACAATATTCATTGCTTAAAATGGTGCTTCTCAAAACTTAATGTTCATGCCAATCACCTGGGAATATCTTTTAAATATAAGTTCTCATTCAATGAGAGTGAGGAGGTTCGAGTGGGGCCTGAGATTGCACAATTCTAGCAAGCTTCTTCCCAGATGCCACTAAAGCTGCTGCCCCAAGGATCACAGCTGAAACCACAAAAGGATTAGGAGGCACTTAAGTGAAAACATTCTTTCTTAAACTACTAAAATATACTGAAAATGTCGAAGCTTCGTGTTTCCCATATGAAAGGGGTGTATACCAATGGAAACCCAGTTGTAGTGGATTTTTTTGTTTGTTTTTCCTCTAAGCTGACTCATTTCTGTTGCGTTAATTGAGTATTCAGATGTTGCTCAAGAAGCTAAGAGTGTTCAGCTTAGTTCTACCCCATTAATTACACTAATGTGTTTTAAGTTTTTTTCCTTTTTCCCTCCACTCATTAACCATATTACTATTGCTAATATATGAAAATCCCTCATAGGAGCTCACTTATTCATGGTTTCCTTATTTCCCTTGGAAAAACCTTGATTATCTAATTTTTATAACTTATTTTTCTAATAAAACCCTCCAAAGAAATTTAAATTTATAATTTCAAAAAAATCAGCAGCTGAGAGTAAACCCAACCCAACCCATTGTTGTCAGGTTGCTTCTGACTCATACTGACTGTGTAGGACCAACTAAAACTGCCCTATTGGGTTTCCAAGCCTGTCATCTTTAAGGAAGAACATGGCTACGTCTTTCTCCCACATAGCAGCTGGTGGATTTGTGTGTTCGAGATTTTGATTAGCAGCTGAGTGTTTTAGCCTCTGTACCACCAAGGTACCTTTGCCTAAGAAATCTTTATGCATAGATTTTTATTAAGTACAATTTTAAGTTACACAGTATTGGGCTTTTATTAGCCCATCTACCAAGTGAAAGAACACTATTATCTCATCTAGCAGTGTCTATTTATTTATTTATGGTCAGTGGTTAATATTAAGATGTAAATTAAATACAAGCATTAAACTTATGACTTATACATTGTATGGGATTATTCCATTGTGTTTTCCATTGCCCTATAGCATTCTTAAACACAGTACAGAATATCGATTTGAATGACATTCTACCCATAACCTAAAGTCCAGAGAGCTGTTCATTTTATTTAGTAACAGTTCAGTTTCATAATGTAATTTACCTTATAATTTACTTATAATTTGTATGTGTTTTGAGAATTCATTCTCAACTACTCACTTTGAGATCTAACATTCTTGCATGTCTCTGGCACAGAGAAATTTCTTTTGTGCTAAAATTTTCCTGAAAGCTTTCTTCACATCTTTGTTTCTCAGTGTGTAGATAAGACGGTTTACCAATGGGATGACCACGCAGTAGAATACTGATACCACTTTACCGACGGAGAAGTTGTACTTGGCTGGAGGGTGGGCGTAGGCAAAGATGATGGTGCCGTAGTAGACAGTGACCACAGTGAGGTGGGAGACACAGGTGGAAAAAGTTTTCTTCTGAGCCTCCCGGGCAGACCGTCTGGTTATTGTGAGCACAATGTGCCCATAGGAGGACATAGTGAGAAAGAAAGAGCTTAGAATCACAACAGAGCTACAAGTGTAACCCAAGGCCTCCACCAAGAATGCATCTGAGCAAGAGAGTTTGAAAATGGGGTCTGAGTCACAGAAGAAATGGTTGACCTTCTGGGGGCCACAAAAGTTGAGATAAGAGATGAGTGTGGTAGGTAAGATTGGAGCAATAAATCCCCCAATCCAAGATCCAGCTGAAAATCGCAGGCAAATCTGAAGACTCATGAGGAGTGAGGAGCGAAGTGGGTTGCATATCGCTACGTACCTGTCATAGGCCATCACCGCCAGCAGGATGCACTCAGTAGTCCCCATGGAGAAAAAAAAAGTAGTACTGGGTTATACAGCCAGGAACGGAGATGGTCACAGCCTGCGAGAAGCAGGTAGCCAGCAGTTTAGGCACTGTGGCTGTGGTATACCAGATCTCTAGGATGGACAAGTTTCCTAAGAAAAAGTACATGGGTGTCTGCAGTGTGGAGTCCACCAGAACAATGAAAATGATAAGCATATTTGCCATAAGTGAAAGTAGATACACAGTGAAAAACATGACAAATAACAAGAGCTGCAGATGAGGAGTACCAAAAAAACCAAGAAAGATGAATTCCATTACTCTTGTTTGGTTTGCCATGTCCATATTTCATCTTCTCAGATCCAGAATGAATTAACAAGCTCAGGAGGTAGAAGATAAACAGGAACAAGCTTCAAATCTTCTGCTATTTACCAGTGACAGTTGAAACAGAACAAAACAAAAAACAGTTGAGTCAATTCCGGCTCATGATAACACCATACATGTCACAGTAGAAATGTATTCTGTAGGGTGTTCAGTAACTGATCTTTAGACACAGATAGTCAAACTTTTCATCTGTGTCACCCTTGGGTAGACTCAAGTCATGAAGCTTTTAATAGTAGCCAAATGTATAACCATTTTTGTCACCCAATGACTCCTCAAAATGACAATAAAACCACACCAAATTCATTACCACAGAGTTGAGCCCAACTCATGGTGAGCCCATGTGTACAGAGCAAAACTGCTCTGTAAAGCTTTCTTGGTTTTAATGTTTATGGAAGCAGATTGCCAGACCCTTCTTCCACAGAGCTGTGGAGCAAGTTTGAACCCCATACTCTTGGTTAGTACTTACATGGAAACCGTTTTGACACACAAGGGCCTCCCCTAATGATGACATATCCCTAATAGTAACAGCTGACGAAAAATAATAGGGACTTTACATGGATCATCTCACTTTGTTTTCAAAATAAATCCACCAGGTAAACAAGCATGAAGAACACAGATGAAGAAACTGAGCGAATATTTAGATTTATCACAGTTAAATCACTGTTAAGTGGATGTGACAAGTTTTGGATCAAGGCAGGATGAAAAATCACAATCTGATACATAAAATGTGATTAGGTGGAAGAAAACAGCATTTTTCCATTACTGGAAAATTCTGCTGTGAGAGATTAGAAGAGAATAGAAAAATCAACAGTGTGCTGCAGATTGAAAATAGCAGGTAAGAAGTTCCTCAGCCTGGAGCTTCTGAGTCACACAAGTTGCTGTGATGAAACAAAGTGGTGCCTGCCATTTTAATATCCTGAACCTTGGTTCATGTCTACAGGTGTGTTTTATCCATGCATAAATAAATCATCCATCCATAAATACTGTTTCCAGGAAACTAAACAGAAACTAAGATTCAAAACCTCTGGGAAAGACATTCTGTTTTTTACATCTTCGTTAACTTCCCTAATAGTCAGCTATTTTGTTTTTAGAACTAATAAGTTCATCTCATAGTAGTTAAGAATAATCAAGCAAAAAAATGTTTAAAAAAATAAAAACAGCAATCTTGTAATTAGACAAGCCATGTATTCTCATTGAATGTTAATGTGACTTTGTGTCAAAATATTTAGATTCTAAGTGTAAAATGAAAAATTTCTTATGCATATTATATGCTCTCCATATATGTAAAATATTTATATATGTAAATATATATATTTAAAAGAATCTCACAATAAAAGCTTAAACTTGGAATCTTCTGTATCACAATGGAAGGAACATCTGAGTAAAACTGGTGCAAGTATTCATATATATGGATTTCTAGATATAAACCTTATGAAGTATTCAAATCGTGAAATTCTATTGCCAGGCACTTGGGAATATATGTATTTCCTCATGAAGAAACCCTAGTGGTTAAGTGTTACATCTGCTAACCAAGAGGTCAGCAGTTTGAATCCAGATACATCTTGGAAACTCTAGGGGTACAATTCTACTGTGTCCTATAAGGTTGCTATGAATCATAATTCAATTCATGGCAGTGGATTTTACATATCATGATATAATATCAATATTCTCTTTGGCATGCTTTTGATACAGTAGGAAAATGTCAAGATATGTGTCTCAAGAAATTATTTGTGAAATCTAATCGAAATATCAAGTAACGTTATTGTGGTCTGGAGACAACTTGGTTATATCAAAAGAACAACCTTATTAATTGGTTTAAAATACTAAAATTGTTACCATATTTCTATGCCTGAGTCTACTGCTGTCAAGTTCATTCTGACTCATGTCAACCCTATAGGACAGAGTAGAACTGCTTCTTAAAGTTTCCAAGGAGCACCTGGTGAATTGGAACTGCCGACCTTTTGGTTAGTAGCCAGAGCACTTCATCATTAAACCACTAGTAACAAATCAAAATTGTACCTTCTGCTGACAATACTTCCATTCAAGACAGATTTTGAAAAATATTACGATTAGCAATCTACTTAGAATTTACAGTTTAATAAACTGCTTGCACAAATGCACTGGGGCTACTTTAAAAAGATATTTTCCTAATTTGATTATCTGTTTTCTTTAGGTAAAGAAAAGTCACGTTTATGTCATTCATGTAACAGCAAGGATCCAAGTTTTTTCTTACCGACATTATGAAGGAACCACCATGAGGTTACCTTTCTTAGAAGAGTAAAAAAGAAAAAGAAAAAAACTACCTTAAACATTTGAAAAGGCTACAGCTAGAGCTCTGAAACAGTCACATCAACAACACATTAAAGAGACTCTTCCTTCCTTTTCCCTAAGACCTGTTTTCCTAGTTTTGTCTTCATCAGAATGAGAGTTGGTTACAGGCTCTGCAACCACATAGAATCAGTGTCATCTAAATGTATTTTATTCAACCTTCTGTGCTGTCATTGTCCTCTACCCTCTATTATAGGAGGGTAGAGAAACTAGTCCTAAGTAAATTAACAGTTTTACTAAAACATAATATATAAAATACACAAACTTACAATGATTTGTGTATGTTTGGTGGGTATAATTTCAAAACTGTATTCATACTCTCTACATGCCAGAATGAATGTCTAAGGATATGCCATACTCCGGGTGGTAGAAAGGGTATAATCACTTGGCCTACGGCTCCATTACTCTCTAGACAAGTGAGGAACAGCAGGAATGATATTTTCCCAAGCATACTCACAGCTTGTATTTTGTTTTGTAATATATGTCAGAAATGAAATATTATTACTTAAATTTCCTTGTAAATTCTTCTTTTCAGGAAGGCTGTGTATTGGAGTCTAAAGTGCACCCCACTGAATCATCAGGGAAACAAGCTATTTCCCACTACTAGTTGCTGATTTTCCTTTAAAGTTGATACCATGACACTGCCTGCTGTTTCACGGTGTCTACGCTATAAAAAAACACAAAAATCCATTGCGCTTATTTGTTTGTTTTCAGGCATTTAATGATTCCTTTGGCTGGTGTGTACTAAAGCATGGTCTGAGATCCGCTTGATGAGAGGTGGGATATAATTTCACTGTCTCTGAGCTCTGGAAAATTTCCCTCTTCTGGGGACACCCACTCTAGCTCCCTGAGGATTTTTCATTGGCAGGGGTCAGAGTGCTCTCCCCTAGGACTGAGCAAAGAGACTGGAATATATTAGCAATGTCTCCACAGCAACTGAAGGAACAGCATCCTAGGTGGCTTCATTAGCTACCACTGTTCATAGTATTTACCATTAAAAAAAGAAAATCTGTAGAAGAGTATCCCTCAAAATTCAGCCACTACAAGTACAGCCAAAGAGTTGTTTCATTATCACATCAACTATAAATTTGATCATCATTGTGAAGTATTTGTTTACAATAAAAGAGATACAAATAAATACACATTGTAAATATATGCACAATTGTGTTTATACACACACATCTTCTCCCCAAGTATTGTCTCCATTTCATCACACAGAACTCAACTAAAAAGGCATTCACTAACATCTTTCTGTGTGTGGAGGGCAATGCTGCACAGTTCAGCAAACACTAAGGTTGAGCATTAAAGAAGGGGTTTACCTCCAGGAGCACAGTGAGTATGTGTGAAATGCTTGAAAAACTGATAGACTTTAGTGTCTGATTAAGGAGATAGTGACAGTACAAAAGGTTGAATAACATAAATTTAGATGGATATGTACACATATTCACTGACATGAAAACAAAAATAAGCTTGAGTGTGCTAAAAGCACTCAAGGCAAAAACACTAAGGTTTCATTTAGTGTATGGTTTTGTGAACACTGGTTAGCCCACATATAAAAGTTCAACCTTTATGTACAGAATCAAAATATGTCAAATATTTATGAATCATTGAATGATAAACTAGAGGTTATCAGTGAGGAAATGCAAGAAACCAGAATATATAAGAAATTGCATGGTGGAAGTTTGAGCTCACTGACATAGAATGCTAGTGCATTCAGTGGTGTTAGCACCAGGAATGCTAATTATTTAGGATGCTACGTATTCCTACCCCATTGTCAATACTGATCACGCTAAGAATCATTATCCTAAAGGCAAGAGAAGAAAATACAATTTTTAAATAAACTTTTTTAAATATAAAATTGATGTACAATAAAATACACCCATCGTAAGTGTACAGTTCAAAAAGATTTGACAAGTGTACATGCACATAGCTATCACAATCATCAAAAAATATAACATTATTATCTACCCTAAAAAGTATTCTATTCTCAAGCCCAATGCATACAAATTCTCCCATTTGACCCAGGCAATCACTTAACACCTTCACGGTGCTATATACTAGCCAAAAGCCACGTGCCTAGGTTTCTTTTTTTTGATTTTCATATATATAAAATCTAATACACATAGTCTTTTGTGTCGGATGTCTTTCAACCAGTAGTATATGTCAGAAATTTGTCCAAGTTGATGAGTGTATTGTAAGTTTGATTCTTTATATGGCTGAGATGTAGTCCATGAAGCAAATAAATTTAGTTAGGTATTTAGTGAAATATTAAATATTAAAATTTAGTTACCCAGTCACCTATGTATAGATAGGTTGTTTCTGGTTCAGGGCTATAGAGAATAAAACAGCTATGAACACACTGTGAACAAGTCTTGGTGCAAACATACATTTTCTTTCCCTTGAGTAAATACCTAACTGTAAAGTGAGGTTATATCCTAATTATGTATTTAAATTTATAAGAATTTACTAAAATTTTTCTTGAGTACTGGCATCATTTTACATTCCATTTGCAGTGATGAGAGTTTCAGACTTCATCCCCTCCAACACTTGGTCATGCCATTCTTGAATTTTAACTTTTCCTGTGAGTGTTTTTATGAGGTTCCCTCGAGTCAGTTCTAACTCATAATGACCCTGTGCACAACAAAACAAAACACTGCCCAATTCTGCACTGTGCCCGCAATTGTGCTGGAACTTATTGTTGTAGCCACAGTCAGTCCATCTTGTTGAGGGGCCTCCTCTTTTTCTCTGACCCTCTGCTTTCCCAAGCGTGATGTCCTTCTCCAGGAACTGATTCCATCTGACAGCATGTCCAAAGTACATAGCCTTGCCATCCTTGTTTCTAAGAAGCATTCTGGTTGTACTTCTATAGGGTGAGTAAACCAAAAAAAAAACCCAAACCCATCACCACTGAATATATTCAAAGTTGTAGCAACCCTACATGACACAGTAGAACTGCCCTAGAGGGTTTCCAAGGCTGTAATTGTTATGAAAACTGACTACCAGATCTTTCTCCTGCAGAGCAGCTGATGATTCAAATCACTGACCTTTTCATTATCGGCTGAGCACTTTAGCTACTGTGCCATGAAAGCTCCTTCCAATGGATGAATAGTGTATATTATTTGTCCACTCCTTACATATTTCTAATAACTAATGTTAGTGAGCACCACTTCATGTGTTCAACAGCTCTTCCTGTGAACCTTTTCTGAAGTATCTGTTCAAACTTTGCGTATTTTTTAATTAGGCCATTTGACTTTATACTGTCAACATGTTGGTTCTTAACACTGTTAAGTTCTGGTTATTCCTTATTTTATTCAATGCCTTCCATAATACAATGCAATACAATGTAATCAGTCATTTGAGGTTACACCAGTGTGGGGCAGAATCTAAACTTAGCCACTTCTAAGTTATATAAAGGGCAGCATAAACAGAGAGCCATGTCACAGACATAGAGGAAAGACAGACTCTGAAGCAGGGAGATGGATTAATCTACAATCTCAGAAGCTTTAATGATTGATGATTGCTAGAAGTAGAAATAGACAAAGAAGGATTCCTTGTAAAGTCCTGGAATCTCAATTAGGACCTCTAGGTCTCAGAACTATAAGAATTTTTTTTCCCTTTTTTTTTTTTTTAAAAAAAAAGCTTGTTGTACTATTTGTTACAGTAGCATTAGTAAACTAAGATATGACTCTTGTTGAATGTACTGGGTATCTTCATAGAAAATCATTTGGTCACAGATACCTGAGTTCATTTCTGGAATCTCAATTGAGGTCTTTTAGTGGAGATCTCAGGATGCACCCCTTTTTATTCTTGTGTTGCCAGTGAGGCTCAACTTAGCTCCATCGTGGCTATCACTGGTGGTGACTGGGCACCATCTGGTTCTTCTGGTCCCAAGTCAATGTAGGCACCCACTCGTAAGAATTTGGATTTGGCCAACATGGCATTATAAACAGAAGCATCATGCCATCCTTATATAGCAAAGACTTTAAAAACTGAGTAAAATACAGACAATGTTAATCCTGGAAACCTTAAAGATCAAATGAAGGGATAAATAATCAAGTATCAGATGAAATTTAAAAACTGACAGAGAACACAGAGCAAGGAAAGCTACAGAATGGAAGTCTCCTACCTGCTAACACAACACATATTTCCCATTTTGGACCCATTAGCTATCAAGAACAGTGGGTGGGCAGTATGGAAGCCAGCTTCACAGAATTCCCAGCAAGAGATAGAGCATCCAGAAACCAGGAATACATACTTTTCCACCACCACTGCCACCGCTGCCAACACCATACTCCTGCTCAGCCTTTACTGCTTTCCTGTGGGCAACAGTCATTCGAACATGGACACCCAACTCCTTGACACTCAAACTCACCCTGTTTATACCAGCCTGCTCCTTTAGTGCCATTTTTTGTTTGTTTCTATTGTTTGGGGGACTTCCTCTGATTTCTTCTGTCTTTTACAGCTGTCACCTTTCTCTGAAACCACTGGCTGTGTGTGCCATCACTCCTTCTTGGCAGACATACAACACTGAACATTTGGGAAGCCATTTCCTCTGGACTAAGCTGCCATGCTGATGGGCTTTTTAATGGGGGATTTTCTTTCCTTTTGCATTTTTAATATTTCTTTGTTTCTCAATTTCTTGTCTCTCTGTAACTTTCTTCTTTCTTCCAAACACCTGGAGTTGTATGCCATCTCCACTCATAGAAGAGCTGCATTGTACTGTTTGCCTGGAGACTTACTTCCCTGGTTCAAGTTGTTAAGCCAGTGAGCTCCTTGAAGGTTTTATGTTATATTTTTCTCACTTTCTTGACACTCTCTAATTCCACTCCTTACTTTTTTCTTGGACACCAGGATTTATGTGCCATCTCTGCTCCTCCTTCACAGGCTGTGCAACACTGCTTGGCTAGAGAGCCTGTTCACTAGTTTGTGCTGTCACACAAGGGGAGTCCTATGGTGTATTTTCTTTTCTTTTCTTGGTTTCTCATCTCTCTCTACCTTCCTTCTTTACAATTCTTTTGAACACCTGGCACATGCCATCGACACTCCTTCTTAATGAGCTGTGCAACACACCTGTCTAGAAGGCCAATGTGCATGCTTTCCCCACATCTGTGCTACTTCTATGGAAGGCTCCCTCAGCACTTCTTAATTGTTGGCTTCTATCTATCGCTCCTCTTTCTTCTCTCTGCCACACCCACTTAGCTCCACACATCAAATCCTCCCTTCTCATTCCTGTCTATCCTGATCATGAACTGGGTATTGCATACATGAGCAGCACAGGCATTGTCTACTGGAACTTGCAGTGTTTTGCCACCAGCATCACCCATTTGGCCCCAGTAAATGTTCTAAAAGACCCATCCAAGACCCTCCACTGGACTTGTCCTGTTCCACCATGGCTGAGCAACTAACCCTAACCGTTGGATAAGTTGGTGAGAAGTATCATGCTACAGACAGGCAAACAACAAGGGATGCCCAGCCCATTCACTTAGACATGATCAAAGAAAACAAAAAAGAGGGATGAAACAAATGAATCTATAATCAGTAATCAAAGAAAATAATTACTATATATCCTGAAGTCAGCAAATAATACCAAAACATATATGTGTTTGTGTATGTGAGTGTGTGTGTGTGTGCATATATATACATACACGTGTATACATGTATGTATATATATATACACATAAAACAGAGCAGGATGGTTCCAGTAGGTGCCCAAAACAAAACACCAGGAAGCAGGGTTAACATGACAGAACACCCAGAGCAATTTTTTGATCCTTTTAACAATAAAGACCCAGAAAAACAATTTAACAATTTAAACAGGACACCCTAGAAGCCCTGAACACCAGGGGAAAGCTGGGAGAAATAGCTGGTGGGTAGAGAGGTAAGAGTGGGTACAAAATTGCCCAGACAGGACAGGATAGATGGCCAGGAGTCTGAACTTTAAAGGAGCTCCCTCCATGACAGTGCAGTGAGCACAGTCACATTTGGAGAACCTATTTCCCAGCAGAGAAACCAAACTTTGGAAACACATGCATACAAAGCCACAGCATTCTTCCATCAGAATGCCCAAAGATAAGTTATTGTAGATTCATGTGGCTCAAAACTCCTTCTGTGGGGTTTAAACTCTCTCCCTCTCTCCAGTGCTCCCAGCTATCTTTTCTGTGTTCTGCTGACCACCTGATTCTGACATGGTACCTAAAGTGGCACATGAGCAACCTAACAAAGAGCAGGGTAAGAAAATCTGCAGGCACCACACTAGAAACTCATGGCTGAAACAGGCCACTTCTCTAATCTCCTGTCTGCCAGACACTCTCATTACTCAGCATGGGAGCCCGCTCTTTCTGAGCACAAGCATGTTGGAACCTTGCTTTTTACAGTGCAGGTAGCCAGCAGTCTGCACCCACTCTCATCAACATTCCCCTGCAGACATTACACACTTGGGCATCAACTTACTGGGCACCTGGGCTGAACACACACAAGAAAATAAATTAGGGCTGTGGTCCCTGTCCCTAGCAACTGTCCTAAACACTCACTGACAGAGTTTTTTAATTTCTACTGGTCCAATTAACAAAATAGCTCAGTAGACTAATATATTTAGACACTTTAAAAACTAAATACCCTCCCACACACATACATGCACACACTGATTGGAATACAATAACTGAAATTAAATAAAACAACTTTTTGATGACTCAGAGAAAACAGTCTGTATCAAGTCATTTGAAAAGGCAGTCCACCATGGCTCCATAAATCTCCTAAAATAAAGAATCTAAGACTTTCCAGATAAAGAAGAGCTACCACAATTATTGGAGACAGAATACAGAAGAGTAACTTTTAGAGTATTGACAGATATTAGGAAGGAAATTAGACAAACCACAGCAGAGAATACTGAAAAAATAAACTGGCTGCAAGAAATACTTGTGCAACAATGATCCAAAATTCACCAGATTAACAACAAAATTACACAATCAGACATTTCAATAGAGAGCCAAAGAAGCAGAACTGAGGGCAATGGAATGCAGAATTAATGAGACTGAAGATAAAGCAACTAACACCAACCTGCTGGAGGAGAAATCATGAAAAGATTTTTTTAAAAATGAAGAATCACTGACAATTATGTGAAAGTTCTAGAACAGGGGAGGATAAGAGATAATAGAGAATTGATGAAGTTATCTCATAGGAAACTTTCTTGTTATCATGAAAAATGAGAAGATATCCATCCAAGAAGCTGCTGAACTCCATGCAAGGTAAATCCCAAAAGAAAAACACCAAGACATATTATCATCAAACTTAAAAAAATTAAAGATAAAGAGAAGCTGTTAAAAGCAGCAGGATTTAAACAAAAAAAAATCTTACAAAGGAGACTCATTGAAAATACATCTGATTACTGAGGCAAAACAACATTGGCAGGAATGCTGTGGAATAGTATATAAGCTCTGAAGGAAGAAAACTGTCAACAGAGAAATGTGTGTCCTGAAGAATGCTCTCATATGTATGACGGTGACATTAGGATATTACCAGACACACAGAAGTTTAGAGAATCGGCAAAAATCAACCCAAAATTTCAAGAAACACGAAATGTCTTTGATTAGATGATCAATAATATTAGACACATACTTAATGTTACAAGGCAGGACAGAGTACCCAGATAGCCACATCAAAAGGGCATCCACAAAAATAAATCAAACCTGAAGCACTAAAAATACGGACAGAGTTCTCAGTATGTAAATGACGACAGCATTTTGCCATAAGAATGAAAAACCAATGTATTGATAGAGGAAGTTAAGATGATGCAAAGTGTCATGGATTGAATTGTGTCCTCCCCAAAATACATGTAGCCATTTGCTTGGGCCATGATTCCTTGTATTCTATGACTATCCTCCGTTTTGTGGTTTTGCTGTGCTGTACATTAAAGGACTGGGGTAGGACTGCAAATCTCTTTATAAGATCACCTCCCCACTCCACTGTAAAGGGAGTTTCCCTGGAGTATAG
The DNA here is from genome assembly GCA_028571685.1 of Heterohyrax brucei. Classification (NCBI taxonomy): domain Eukaryota; kingdom Metazoa; phylum Chordata; class Mammalia; order Hyracoidea; family Procaviidae; genus Heterohyrax; species Heterohyrax brucei. The sequence continues at coordinate 32,793,945 of CM053157.1, read as the reverse complement.
CTTGCACCACCCTTAATCCTTTCATCCTAGAAGAGATAAAAGGAAAGGGAAGCAGGCAGAGAATCGGGAACCTCACATCATTGAGAAAGCAGCGCCAGGAAAAAAGCACAACCTTCAGACCCTAGGTTCCTGTGCCAAGATGCTTCCTGAACAAAGACTGATGCAAAACTGGACTTTCCTCCAGAGCTGACAAGGGGGAAAGCCTTCCTCTGGAGTGGACATCCTAAATATGGACTTATAGCCTACCAGCTATAACAAAGGAATAAACTTTCCTTTGTTGAAGGTATCCACTCTGTGGTATTTCTGTTAGAGCAGCACTAGCTGACTGAAACACAAAGAAATTAAGGACTCGTTTAAACTTAGAAGTTTAGGGGTAAGTATAAAGGTAATCACAAACAAAATCAGCAATACTAAACATCAAAACAAGAAACAAAATCAAGAGTCTCTGCCGATATAAAAGCAACAATGAAAAGGTGAAAGGAAAACCCATAAAGAAAAATGACTCGGCACAGAAAATTAAGTGGAAAAATCTGTCAACAGCTCACAAGACAAGGCATCAAAATGACAGAACCAAATCTGTAGCTATCAATAATCACATTGAATTTAAATGGGTTAAATGCATCAATAAAGAGACAAAGAGTAGCAGAATGAATGAAAAAACATGATCTGTCTATATGGTGCTTACAAGAGACACGCTTTAAAGTAACAAATACACTGAAACTTAAAGGGTGGAAAAAATATACGCCAACATGACAGCACTCTAAAAAGAGCAGAAGTGGCAATACTAGTTTCAGATAAAATAGACTTTAAAATTAACTCCACCACAGTGCACAGGGAAGGTCACTATATATCCCTCTTTATATTGTGATGATGTCATAGTTTTTGTGTTAAGATCACTGGTTTCCTAATTTTAACACTTTAACTTTGATTGAGCTTTGTGATTTCCCTAGCTGAGTAGGATTCTTGATGATGTGTCCTGCATTGCATTCTTAAGTATACATTTGTTATTTTTATGTCTCTAAATGAAGACCTTCTTTCTGTATTTCCTGTATTTTTGGTTTGGTTTTTACAAAGTCTCTAAGCTTCCGTTTATCTGAAAATGTCTTAATTTCACCTTCATATTTAAGAGACAATTTTGCAGGATATATACTTCTTGGTTGGAAGTTTCTCTTCAGTGTTTTGAATGTGTCATCCCATTGTATTCTCGCCTTCAGAATCTTTGTCAAAAGGTCAGACAAAAGCCTATAGGCCTTCCATTTGTACATTAGTTTTAAGTCTCACTGCCTTCAAGTGTGTCTCTTTGTGTGTCATTTTATTAAGCTTGGTTATAATATGTCTTGGTGTCTGTCTTGTAAAGTCTAGTTTTGGTGGCATTTGATAAGCATCTTGGATATCTGTGTTCTCTTTCATAATTTCAGGAAAGCTTTCTGTCACAACACTTCAACAATTCTCTGTATGTTTTCAGCTATTCCTCCCTGTTAAGGAACTCCAAATACTCAGAGATAATTCCTCTCGATAGAGTCCTGTATGTTTCTTAATGTTCTTCATCTTATTTCTTTTCTCTGACTTCTACTCATAAACGCTGTTGTCAGTTGCTTTATCTTTAAGCTCACTAAGTCTGTCTTCTAGCTCCTCTATCCTACTGTTTTGGCTTTGCTGTAATTTTATTATTAACCTGCTGGATTTCAGTTTGTTGATATTTCAGCAGTTCAAGTGGCTTTCTTAATTTTTCATTTTGTTCTGTTGCATTTTATTTAATCTTTAGGAGGACTCTGTACATAAGTCTTTTGTATTCTACCTCTGATAATTCCAGAAAGACTTCTTCTGGGATGTTTTTTATTCTTTATTTTGGTAGTTTTCTGGAGCCATGGTGGTTTGCCTTTTTAAATTGTTAGCTATTAGTTGTTGTCACACCACCAAGAAGCAGTTCAGTTTCTCTAGTGTTATACCAACGAGAGCTGTGGTATAGTTCTAAGAGGGGAATACAGAAACTGCTATTTTTTGTCACCAGCTGTCTCTCTGTTCTCTAGCGATTGAGCCCAACTGGGGTTTCAGGGTGGTAAGATCCACCTCCTGGCTGCTAAACTTGGCAAGTTACTTGTGGTGACTCTCCGTCATTAAATCAATTGAACATTTGATGTAACTCAGGAAAAGGAGGAGGGAAGGATGTTACCACACTTGGCTACCCAGGAACACTATACTGTCTAGATGTGTTTTGCTTAAAACTGCTTTTTTTGTTGAGAGAGGCACAATCCAGCAGTGCTGAGAGCAGCCAGACCCTGAGGATTGGCAGGCCCCACCTCCTTGCTGGCAGGGACAGTGCTCCACTTATGGAGTCCCTGGAGGGCCATCAGCTGATGCTATGATGTGGTTCAGTGAAGGGTAGCAGAAATGCTGCCAACTGGCTCAGCCAGAAGTCATTTCTGTGCTCTTCATGTGGTCTTATTTTGAAAACTGCCTTTTATAGCTTAATGAGGCACTCTCCAGCAACTTCTGACAATGGTGCTGTTCAGTAGGTGATGAAAGCAACAGTGCCTTCAGGGGTGGCAGGCTCTGCCTCCTGCTGACAATGATGGTGCCCTGTAGGCTGTCCACAGACGTTATGATGTGACTCGAAGAAGGGTGTGATTAGGGCCCAACTGCTCTGGCTGCCTGGCCCCACTATGATTGCTAGTTAGGATCATCTCAAAAACAGCCCTTCTGGGGGGAAGCAGTGTCCAGACTGTCATTGCTGCTCAGCATGAGATTTAGCCCCAGCTGGAACCTCAGGCATGAGTGACTCCGCCTCCCAGCTGACCAAGATGGTGTCCTGCCTGAGCTGCCCTTCCTGGGTGAGTCAGCAAGATCTATGGTCCAGCTCAAAGAGAAGGGCAAGGAGCGCTGGCGCCCTTAGCCAGTAGCTGGGCTCCTAAGATGTGGCTGTCACAAGCGCAGTCTCTCCTCTGTGGTCTACACTGTTCACTTAGGCACTGCAGTTCAGCACATTAGCATGACAGCCTCACAGTGTTAGAGTCAGCTGGTGACCAACAATTCTCTTAGATCCATCATCAGAGAAATCAAATAGCATCTAGATGGCACACAGGCAACAGATCATAATTGATCATTTAAAGAAACAGTCTTCAAATGCTCCGTAAAGTTTCCTAAAGATTCAAAAAAATTTAAAAAATTTCCCAGATGAAGAAGCCTTTCTGAATCTAACAGAGGTTGAATACAAAAAAGTTATATATAAAACCCTCCTAGAGATTAAACAACATGCAATAGAACAAAATGAAAAATTTGGTAAGCTATTTGATATGCTAAAACATCAACAATCTAAAATACATCAGAGTAATAACAAAATTACAGAATTGGATAATTCTATCCAAAGCCAAAAGAGTAGGATTGAACAGATGGAAGTTAGAATCAGTGACCTAGAAGACAAAGTAACTAACGCCAACATTTATGAGGTAAAATCAGAGAAAAGAAATAAGAAAAATGAAGAAACATTAAGAAACATATGGGACTCCATGAAGAGGAATAATTGGAATTCCTGAGCAAGGTAGGATTAATGACAACTTAGAGAGTATTGCTGTAGAGATGCTGACAGGAAACTTTCCTGAGATTATGAAGAGAACATAGATACTCAAGATGTTTATCGAACACTGCAAAAGTTAGATCCAAAAAGAAGAATGCCAAGGCATGTTATAATTAAGCTTAATAAGCTAAAACACAAAGAGATGCTTCTGAAGACAGCAAGGCTCAAATCAAAACTAACATCCCGAGGGAAACCCTGTAGACTTTCATCTGACTTTTCTGCCGAAACAATGCTGGCTAGAAAACAATGGGCAGACACATTCAAAACCTTGAATGAGAAAAACTTCTATCCCAGGATAATCTATCCTGCAAAATTTTGTATCAAATATAATGGTGAAATTAAGACTTTTGAAAATAAAGAGAAATTTAAAGACTTCATAAAAACTAAACCAAAATTATATGAAATATTGAAAGAAGCTCTTCCCTAAATATATGTTTTAGGTGATAATTTAAGGCACTTCATCCAAATTTCTAATGAGTTAAGGAAGGCACAAAACGTCACGAAACCAAGCCCAAAGCTACAGTATTATAATAAGGGAATCTATGATCATATCATGACAACTATAATATCATCATATTAAAAGAGGTGTACACTACAATAATTACAGTTGTTTTTGATGCAGTGACAGTTTCTGACTTCTAAAATAGTTAAAATTGATTTCAATAATTATATGTTAAGGGGGATTCGGTATGTAGCCATAGAACAGATTAACAATGTATCATTTGAAATTAAAAATCACAATACAGGAGTCTCAACAAATATAAAATCAAAACTCATACCATCCATAAAGAACAATGTCCCAGAACAAAGTAATAAGAACAATAGAGAAAACATCAACATGAAAATAAACATATTGCAATGACACCACTAAACATATACCTATCAATAATCACATTGAATGTAAATGGACTGAACATTCCAGTAAAGAGACAGCAAGCGATATCGTGGATCAAAAGACATGACCCATCTATACGTTGCTTACAAGAAATACATCCTAGACTTAAAGGTTGAGAATTCAAGGTTGGAATAACATATCTCAAGCTAATAATACACGAAAAAGAGCAGGTGTGGCAATATTGATCTCAGATAAAATAGATTTTAATGTAAAATCCACTATTGTGGACAAGGATGGTCACTATTTATTGCTGAAAAGTTCAATACTCAAGCATGACTTAAAAATATTAAATATTTATGCACCCAATACCAAAGCACCTAAATACATTGAAAAAATACTGACAACATTGAAAAAATACTGACGACATTGAAAAATGAGATTGATCATTCCACAATAATAGTTGGGGACTTTAACATTCCCCTTTCAGTTAAGGATAGATCATCCAGAAGAAAGCTCAGTAAAGATACAGAAGATCTTATTACAACAATCAACCAACTTGACCTTATCGACATATACAGATCTTTTCATCCATCAGCAGATAAATACACCTTCTTCTCCAAAGTATTTGGAACATTCTCCATATGTTAGTTCATAAAACAATTCTCCATAAAATCCAAACCATTGATTTATTGCAAAGTACCTTCTCGGACCACAGAGCTATAAAAATTGAAATCAATAACAGAAAATTCATAGGTAAAAATTCCAACTTGTGGAAACTGAACAACACTTTACTCATAAAGCCTTGGGTTATAAAAGAAATTAAAGACACATTAAAGAAATTTATAGATTCAAGTGAGAATGAAAACCCATCCTACCAGAATTTATGGGATACAGCAAAAGCAGTGCTCAGAGGTCAGTTTATAAATGCACACTTCTGGAAAGAAGAAAAAGCACAAATTAAAGAATTTACCTCACAGCTTGAACAAGTAGAAAGAGAACAACAAATAAACCCCTCAGGTAGCAGAAGAAAACAGATTATAAAGATTAGAGCAGAACTAAATGAATGAGAGAATAGAAAAACATTTGAAAAAATTAACAAAACCAAAAGCTGGCTCTTTGAAAAGATCAACAAAATTAATAAACCATTGGCTAAACTTACAAAAGAAAAACAACAGAAGATACAAATAATCTGATTAAGAAATGAGTTGGGAGATGTTACATAACAGAATACTATGAAAAGCTATACTCTGACAGGTTTGAAAACCTGGGGGAAATGGACAAATTTCTAGATTCATATGACTCACCAAGACTATCACAAGGAGAAATAGATCGACTTAATAAATCTATCACAAAAGAAGAGATTGAGAAAGTCATCAAAAATCTACCAACCAAAAAAAGTCCTGGCCCAGACGGCTTTACTGGACAATTCTACCAAGCTTTTAGAAAAGATTTAACTCCAATACTAATGAGGCTATTTCACACCATAGAAAGAGATGAGATGTATATGTTAACAAAATAAACGGTGAAAAAGAAACCTCCAGAAATTGTATCATTTGTGTCAGTTTTAAACTTTGAAACACTGTCATTGAACCCAATGGATAGTGCTTTCCTAGAATTCTAGTAAAAGTGAGCTTCCTTGATGAGGAAAGGTAGTGGTGGTAGTTGTCATCAAGTTAATTGCACTTGTAAGTGGTATTGCCCACGTGCAAAATCGTGGTCACTTTGGGCTGAGATGATCAAGAAAAGCTCTCCAAAGAATGCAGAATTTGAGACTTGGTAAGACAGGATGGAATTAGTTTAATGGGTGAGATTGGTGAAGAAATGTGAGTCTCTAGCCAAAAAAATAAAAATCACCATATGTATAATAATATTAAAAACCTATATACATATAAAATGCAGATTGTTTTTATATACATTAAAGTCTTAAATATAGAGAGAAAAACAGTAATGATTCCTTCCTCCAACTAGCTTGCCTGCTGTCAAACAGTGACAGTGCAGTATGCACAAAAATAGAAGCAGTTATGTTCATTATTTATAAAAGGAAATCATAATTCCTTTTATTAATGGAAATTTAAATTTTTTTCCTGAAAATTAATGGGAAACTCATACAATTTATCAGATTGAGACAAACTACATTTATGTATGCAAAGGGTTTTGTGAAATACTATGAGGTGTTCAAAACATTGAGACATCACCATCAGGCTTGATAGACAGGTAGGAGACGATATATCTAAGGAAGATAAATAGCAAGTGTAATGGTAATTAGGATAAAAAGAGCTGGTGTTTGAGGCAGGTGTGGTTAAAAAGAGAGTGTGAGAATGCGAGCAAGAGAGAATAAAGCTCTCAAAAATTAAATGATTCTGGATTGCAAAGAGGTCCCGTGTGTGATCATTAGCATGTATGACTGAAGTGAAGTACATGGAAGAAAAAGTTTTATAAAAAAAAAAATTTAGTTATCAGAGAGGTAGAAAGTAGATGGTGATAGGTAGATGATGGAAGGATGGGTGGGTGGGTGGGTGGGTAGGTGGATAGACAGAAAGATAGATGGGTGATAGACATGGAATAAAGTGCACAAATACTAAATTTCCAATTCAATTTTTACATATGTATCCACTCATAAAGCCACAGCCTATAAAAAGATAATGCTTTCAGCACCTCAGAATAGTTCATGTTCTCCTTTCCAGTGAACATCCTTTTCCCAGAGTGGCCATTATTCTGATTCCTATTAATATTGACTATATATTCATTCTTGACTTTCATATCAATGAAACCAAACATTATATACTGTTTTGTGTCTGGCTTTTTTCACTCACTGTTATGTCCGTGAGACCAACACATGTTATTGTTTAGCAGTAGTTGTGTTTTTTTTTTTTTTTGGTTTTTTTTTTAATTGCTGTGTAGACTCTGTTGTGTGAATATTTGTTGTTTGTTGCTGATGAACTGGCTCCAACTTGTGGCAATGTTATGTACAAGAACATTTCCTGGTCTTGCATCATCTTCGTGATTGTTGGTAAGTTTGAGTTCCCTCTTGTGACTCTTGTATAGTGCTTTACAGTCTAGCAGGCTCATCTTCCAGCACTACATCTGACAGTATTCTGTTGTTATCCGTAAGGTCTTCACTGGCTAATTTTCAAAAGTAAATTGCCAAGCTTTCTAGTCACTCTTAGTCTAGAAGCTCCACCGAAGCCTGTCCATTTTGAATGATCCTGCTGGTGTTTGAAATACCACTGACATAGCTTCCAGCATTGGAACAACACACAAGTCACTGCAGTATGGCAAACCAACAGATGGGTGGTGGGTATGAATATTATCACAATTGATTTACCAATTTTACAGTTGATTAATATTTGAATTGTTTCTAGTATTGACTACACCAAGTCTTTTGGTGGATGTATTCACTCATTTCTCTTGAGTGTATACCTAAAGAGTGCATTAGTGAACCAAAGAATATGCACAAACATAAATGTCATAGATGTTGCCAAACATCTGCTAAAATGATTTTACGAATGATTTTAAGCTCCTATAAATTTTGCCTACATTTGGTATTGGCAATCTGTTTCTTAAATTTTATTTGTTTTGTTGGGAGTTCAGAAAAAAAAAAAAAACTGAAGTTTTTGTGTTGCCCATGAAGCTAGCTGAAGTTGTTTATGAGTTATAGTGAACTTGTATGGAGTCTTTGAGATATTCTACATATAGGATAATGCCATCTATGAGATATTCTATATGCAGGATCATGCCCTCTGTGAATGCAGTTTTTCTTTCCCTCTCCAAAATTAGATGATTTTTTCTTGCATTGCTTTTTAGATTACTTTGGCTAGAACTTCTGGTCCAGTTTTAAATAGAGTGGTAAATTGGGCGTTTTTGTTTTCTCTTTGATTTTAGGGGGAAAGCTTAGAGTCTTTCACCACTGAGTATGCCATTAGCTGTGTGTGTTTTTTAGAACTGATCTTTATCATGTTGACAAATTTCCTTCTTATTCCTATTGGCTGAATGTTTTTATCAAGAAAAGGTGTCAGATACTTTTTGAAAATTTTTTATGAATTTATTGAGATGATCATATGTTTTTCTTACACTTTTCCCTGACACTGCATATCCCCTACATAAACATATAGCTATCATTTTATGCAGCTATCTTTTAAATCATATATAACAAAAAGGAGTTACAGACACAGATACATTCATACTGTCTTTTCTCCTTACCTATGTAGCTACCTGTGTGCTCTTTATTTCTTCATGTGAGTTTGAGTTACCATCCAGTGTTCTGTTCTGTCCACCTGATAGAGTCCCATAGGATTTCTCATAGAGTAGTCTGTTAGTAACCAACTCTCAGGTGTTGTTTTCTGAAAAGTCTTAATCTTTCTTCCATTTTTAAAGATTAGCTTTGTTGGATATAGAATGTTGGTGTATAATTTTTGTTTGTTTCTTTCAGGGCTTTGAATCTGTTGTTTGTCTGCCTTCTGCCCTCCATAGTTTTGATGGCAGGTCAGCTGTTAATCTCACTGGGAATTCCATGTACATAATTCGTTGCTTTTTCTTGCCGCTTTCAAGATTTTGTCTTTGTCTTCTGAGTTTGGTCATGATGTATCCGTATATGGATCTTTGAGTTTACCTTAGTTGGAGTTCATTGAGCATCTTAGATGTGTAGATTAATATTTTTCATGTCATCCAGAAGTTTTAGCCATCTTTTCTTCATATAGTCTTTATACCCCTTTGCTTCTCTCATTCTAGGGTTTCCTTTATGGGTATGTTAATATGTTTGATAGTGTACCACATAGATCTATGAGATTCTATTCATTTTTCCCCTATTCTTTTTTTCTTTCAGTTCCTCACACTGCATGTTCTCAGTTGGCTTAACTGTCCACTCAAATGTGTTGTTGAGATCTTCTAATACATGTTTCATTTTAATTGCTATATATTTTTTAATAACTTCTGTATCTGTGTGTCTTCTCTATTTGATGGAATGTCATCCTAATACTTCCCTTAATTCCTTAGATATGTTTTCCATTTGCACACTTTGCTGAGAATAGAGTCATTCGTTACAACCATAGCACTTACGGTCAGGCCTTCCTTACAAGCGAAGAGTCAGGGGCTATAGGTTTTGTCCCCTCAGTAGAATCTCATGACCCCCAACACAGCAGCAGTGCTACTGAATGATGTAGGGGTGAGAGGCTGCTGGGAATCTTCTTTTAATACCGTTTTATTCACAATAAGCCCTTCCTATATATTAGTATTGGCTCCCAGCACCTGAGGTGGTAGATTCCTAGCATCAGTTCTTTTCACCTGTGGGAGCTGACTCTTTTCCAAAATTTTTTTTTATGAATTTATTGAGATGATCATATGTTTTTCCTACTCTTTTCTCTGTTAACATGGTATATCACATTGACTTCCCCTTATAAAATCACCTGTGCCTTCTTTTGTCCTATCTTATGCTTTTATTGCCACAAATTGCATCTTTACACACTGCATGTCCACTGCGTAAACATGTAACTCATTTTATGCAGCTATCTTTAAAAATTGACTCACTAATTAAGGCCACAGTTCTTGAACAGATATTGAGCTTAGAGGGTGGGATTAGGGTCTGGAATTTAGATGGAGGGAAGGTTGACCCTTAAATGTAAAAGAAGAATAAAGAGCTCCACCACCTAGAGCAATAGGAAAGATAGGAATATTGTGGGGAATGCCTAACTATCTGTGGCTGTGGAGGGCATTGTTTCCTCTGAGACAGATGCTGAGGAAGAAACTGCGAGAGTGAAATAATCATTTCGTACAGGAGTTTATGAGTGTCAAAAAAGGAAGCATGCATTACCCAGAACATTAAGTAAGTGTATTCTCTGTGTGTACATTACTGTGTGTGCATGTGGGCAGCAGAAGGTATATGTCTGTGTGAGAGGGTTGGCAGCTAGCTGCTGATTTCACTCTAAAGCAACCACAACCAGGTGCACTTCTTGGTGGATCGTATTTTCTCCAGTCCTAGCCCTGGTTTCAATCTCTCATTTTTAGTCTATTTGTCTTATTAAGTGTAGTTCTGAAAGATTCTAGATAAAGATCACTTTAACCTGTAAGGATGAAAATAAAACTCTTCATTCGGTGCTCATTTCAACAGCAATAATGAGAGTACAGGGGTAAAACAATTCCAATTCCAATAGACTGTGTAAATGTGTACTTTGGACTCGAGAAGCATGCTTACCTCAAGAGGGCTTTCTTCTGTCCAGATATCCCAGGGCCTTTGCTGGCCTCTCACACCTGTGACAGGCTGGGCCTACGAGTCAAAGTATAATGTATTAAGGGGCTCTAAGATTTGACCTCTATTCTAGAATTTCTCAAAGCCTAGTCCTTAACCTTTGGAGTCCTTAATATTAGTGAACACATTTATTACATGACACTTGCCTATGTGAGGTTTAAGTGAGGAGTATAAGAACAGGAAGTCTAAGAAGTCACCCCTCCCTCTACATAGTTTCAGTTTACTGAGGAAGATAAGCCCAGTATCTATATTTGAAACTGAAACTAGACAAGGCAGTCAGTGGCAGTAGTGTATGAGTTAATTCATGAACTGTAAGCTCCCCTTGTGGGCAAGGTGGTATGGGAAGCCTCCAAAAAAGGTGATATTTGATCTGGTTCCTGAAAGACAGGTAGGCTTTGGGCCAGAGACCAATCCTGATTCAATTTAGGGATTCAGAAGTACAAATCAGGGCCTTCCTCTCACTCCCCTACAACCTAATTCACTAAGTCCAGGGGGGTCCTAAGCATCACGTAGTTTAAAGTCTTTTCCAGGTAGTTCTGATATACAGCCAAGCTTCTTGTTGCTGTTAGCTACCACTGAGTTAGTGACCCCAGATACAACAGAATTAAGTCAATGCCCAGTCCTGCACTCCCTCCATGACTGGTTGTGGATTGGACTGTTGTCAATCACAGGATTTTCACTGGCTGACTTTGAGTAGATTGTCTGGTATTTCTTCCAAGTTTGTCTTAGTCTGGAAGCTCTGCTGAAACCTGAGGAGCATTGTTGCAACGTGCAAGACTTCACTGTCAGGTGATGCATGAGGTGCATTTGAACCCAGGTTTCCAGCACGGAAGGTGAGAGGTCTACCACTGAACCACCAGTGCCTCTTGCAGGGAGGCTTGGAAGCCTCTGATTTAGAAGGTTCTAGATATAGTCCTAATGTGGACTAACAGTTTGCTTTTCTGATGGCAGCCAACGAAATAAAGATGGGAGAGAAAGTGAACAAGGTGTTGACCCAGGAGTGAGCCCCAGCAAGTACAGGCTGCTGCTCTGTGACAGACGGGAACACTGGAACAATAACTATTGGTTGCTCCTGTTTGTTGGCTTGTTGGGTTCCTACTGTCTGGTGCAGCAGTTGCTTCATCTACAACATCTTTCGTTTTAGCAGCAGAGCCCTGTGAGCTAGACTGGTTATTTATATATGTGATAGTCGAGGACATTGTGACTGCCAAGTTTCAGCAGTTTGCTTAAAGTCACAGGGACTTTAAGTGGTATGTGTAGGATTGGAATCCCATTGTGTCAGACACAGAAACACACGTTACAGTTTCCTGTGGTCTCCATCGTGTTGTTGTTAGAGCCTGTCAAGTCAGTTCCAGCGTATGGTGTTCTTATGTAAAATAGAGCAAAATATTACCCAGTATATGCCGTCTTCATGGTTTTTGGGATGTTTGAGTGCATTTTGTGGCTGCTTTGTTAATTCATCTGGCTGAGGGTTTTGCCATCTTCCCTGACCCTCTATCAAACAGGATATCCTTTTCTATAAATGGTTATTTCATCACAAGTCTAAAGTGAATGAGCCAAAGTGTCTTTATCCTGGTCTCAGGCAGGGATTATCTAATGCTGCAGTGGGAAGTTAGAGAAGCATCATAGATCTTTTAGGGAGCAGTAGAGACAGCCAGGTAAGTTCCTAACCTGGAGTCCACATTGTGGTGCTGGAGCCTGAGACTCAGAGAGTCACATGGCAGGGATGAGTCCTGCCTGATCTCCCTGAACCACAAGTCTGAAATGGGGGCATGCCTGCTTTGAAGGACTGTTGGGATTAAGTAAAATGGTGTTGGTACTCTAAAAACCATTGCAGTTGTCTTTATTTTCTTTGACATTGCACTCTACCTCACCATGCTCACTGCAGCTGTCTTCTATCCCTTCTAGGACCTTATATAGATTCTGGGTCATGACAGTGGCCTCTTAGACTGTCCAGCTGAAACTACTTATCATTTTCTAAACTATACCTTATTTTTTCCACTAATCTTAAATTCTAGTCTTGTGCTCCCAACCCCTCAACAGTATCTCAATACATGACAAATTAAGTCTAGATTTGTTAGGCAGCACTCAAAACTTGCTCAGATGTACTCCAGTGTTCACTATGTCTACTCTTTGAATTGTTCTCCTCTGAAACCTGTTTCTTTCAGACCAGTCTGGGAGCCAGATCTGTTTCTGGTCACACTGAGTGTTCTTTCCCTCATTTGGAGTGCTTTTCTCTATCCATCCTTCAAAATCCCACTATCCTCCTTGAAGTCTCTTCATTTCTCCATCTCAGAGACTCCAGAACATTTTCTTGGCCAAAATCCTCGTGAAGTTACGCTCTGCCTCTTCTATTTGTTTGTGAACTTGACTCAGTAGAGTGGAAACACCCTGAGGTCAGGTTTCTGCTGCTTTCATTTCTGTATTTCTAATCCATTTAAAAACAAACAAAAAACACTGAAAGAAACAGTTGCTGTTAAGTAAACTCTGAATCATGGCAATCTTATATGAATGGCAACCTGCAGAATAGAACTGTTATCCATATGGTTTTCAGTGGCCAATTTTGGGGAAGTAGATTGTCAAGCTTTTCTTCCAAGGTGTTTCTGGGTAGACGTGAATGTCTAAGCCTTTAGTTAGCAGCTGAGCGTGTTAACTGTGTGCACCACTCAGGGACTCCGAATAGATACTAAAACATGTTTGTTGAAATCAACTGACAGCCTCATGAACTTCCTCTATTTTTTTAGGCTATTGAGCAAAGGCCCTGGAGCACCTGCAATAAGAATTTGGTGGGAAAGTGTAAACTGTGGATGGTCATTGCCTCCATTTTCATCGGCCTCATTATAGTCATCATCATTAGTTTGTGTCTTATTGGAGGTAAGAGGATTTAAACATGAGTAAGTTGACACATTTTAAGAACTTATGATTTATGCTGAAATGGAGGGTGCACTTAACGTTGTTTCATTATTTATAATATCAATTTGAAATTGATTTAAATATGTTGTATGTGTGGAAGATAGAAATCACTCTTTGTTTTATGTTGTTTCTTTGTTAATCTCTGGAAGAAGACTTGAGACCAGTTTCGTAACTCCTAACATTCTTGATGGTCTTCAGAGTAAAGCTGGACCTTGAAGAGCAAGATACTGCACAAATTTATATTTTATGTATATTTTTACACCTGCTTGCTTGAGATTTTTTTCTTTTTATTTTTTTTTATTTAACATAACTGAGTAAAAATGTACATTCACATGTAAATTTACATGCCCCCCTATATGCAGCTTCCACTGCTCTCCCTGTCTGGTGACTGCACACTATTCCTCACTGCTCCATACATGTCTCATCCTCCCAACAGTCTCCTTTCCCCTCCTCTCCGTCCACTCCCCTTCCTCCAGCCAGAGGTCAGCAAGATGATGTCCTATAGATGTATAGAACCATAAAGTGCTTCCAACATATGGTTACTCTGCATTGCCAAGTCCATTCCATTCCTGTACAAAGAGTGGACCTTTATTATAATTTATGGGAACGGGCAGCATCAGGGCCAGGGGCCATGCTCTCAGAGGAACCCCAAAACCTCTGGACCATCAATTGAGGTCTTTTAGTGGAGATCTCATGATGCACCTCTTTTTATTCTTGTGTTGCCAGTGAGGCTCCTCTCTGTGAGCTCCGTCATGGCTATCACTGGTGGTGGCCGGGCACCATCCGGTTCTTCCTGTCCAAGGTCGATGTAGGCACCCACTCTTGTGGGTCTCTCTGTCTTCTCGGTTGTCTTTACCGCATGTCATTTTGGCCCTCGGTGAGCATCCGTTCTGCTGAGTTGGGACCATTTGCTGTGTCCTCGGATGGCAGCTTGGCAGCTTTTAAGACCCCAGACGCCACTCACCAATGTGGGGTGCAGAGAGCTCTCTTAGCAAAACGCTAGTTGTGCCAATTGGCCTGGAATTCGCCTAAGAGCATGGTCCCCCACCCCCCGCCCCAGCTACTCTATCCTTGCAGTATTGAGTTAAGATGGAAGGAGTACTCAAGTTATGCTGAAGTCCACTTAATGTTGTTCTTGTTCCTAATGTGTGCTGTCACCGCTTTCTCCCGACTAGATTTTTAGTAACTACCTAAACTAAACCCTCCCCCACTTGCCCTCCCTCCCTCCCTCCCCTCCCTTGCAGCTGTCAAAGAGTCTTTTCTTCTATACAGAAGTCTGTTTTTGAGATCTTATCGTAGAGGTCTCATACAGTATTTGTCCTTTTGTCGCTGACTACTCTCACTGAACATAATGTCTTCCAGTTGAAACCAGGTTAGGAGATGTTTCCTGGAATCATCGTTATTCTTTATCATTGCGTAGTGCTCCATTGAGTATATGTACCACAGTTTACCTATCCATTCTTCTATTGTTGGGCATCTGGGTTGATTCCACATTTTTGCTATTGTGGACTGTGCCGCGATAAACATTCTGGTGCATGTGTCCGTTGGTGTGAAAGGCCTTGAATGTGTAGGATATATTCCAAGTAGTGGAATTACTGGGTCAAATGGTATATCAATATCCATTTTTTTAAGGAAGCGCCAGATTGCCTTCCAAAGAGGCTGGACCATTTTGCAACCCCACCAACAGTGTCGGAGGGTTCCACTTTCTCCAGAGCCTCTCCAGCATTTGTTGTTTTGTGATTTCTGGATCATGGCCAATCTTGTTGGGGTGAGATGGTATCTCATTGTCGTCTTGATTTGAATTTCTTTAATAGCTAAAGATCGTGAACATGTCCGCATGTGTTTTTTGGCTGCCTGGATCTCCTCTTTAGTGAAGTATCTGTCCATCTCCTTTGCCCATCGCTTAATTGGATGGTTTATCTTCTTCTTATTGATATTTTGTAGTATCTTATAGATTATGGAGATCAGGCGTCGATCTGACATAGAGTTGCCAAATATTTTTTCCCACCCTGTGGGTGTTCTTTTAATTCTGTTAATAAAGTCTTTGGATGAGCAAAAGTGTTTGATTCTTAATAGTTCCCATTTATCTACTTTCTCTTCTGTTGATTGAGGTTTCTTTGACAGATTTTGGAGTCTGTCCTCATTGTGTATTAAAACTTTCATTGTTGTTCCTACCTTTTCTTGGGTGAGCTTTATCGTTTTAGGTTTGATATTTAGGTCTTTTATCCAGTTGGAGTTGGGTTTTGTATAAGGTGTAAGATATGGATCTTGATTCAGTTTATTGCAAATGGATAACCAATTTTGCCAGCACCATTTGTTGAAGATGGTGTTTTTACCCCAGTTTAATGTCTTAGGGCCTTTGTCGAATATCAACTGTTCATAGGCAGATCTCTGGGGTCTCAATTCTGTTCCATTGATCAGTCTGTCTGTTCTTGTACCAGTACCAGGCTGTTTTGACCACTGTGGCAGTGTAGTATGTTCTAAGGTCGGGTAATGAGAGGCCTCCCAGTGTGTTCTTCTTCTTTAGTAGTACCTTACTTATCCGGTGCTTCTTCCCTTTCCAGACAAAATTGGTGATTTGTTTCTCCATCTCATTAAAAAATGATGCTGGAACTTGTATTGGGATTGCATTATATAAATAAATTGCTTTGGGTGAAATAGACATTTTCACAATGTTAAGTCTTCCTATCCATGAGCAGGGTAGGTTTTTCCATTTATCTAAGTCTCTCTTAGTTTCTTGTAGTAAGGGCTTGTAGTTCTCTTTGTAAAGGTCTGTTGTTTCTCTGGTTAGATTAATTCCTAGGTACTTTATCTTCTTAGAGGCTATCACAAATGGTATAGATTTGATAATTTCCTCCTTAACAGTCTCGTTGTTGGTATAAAGGAATGCTACTGATTTACTTATGTTTATCTTGTATCCTGAGACTTTGCTGAACTCTTCTATCAGTTTGAGTAACTTACTTATAGATTCCTTGGGGTTCTCTGCATATACAATCATATCATCTGCGAACAGGGAGATTTTAACTTCCTCCTTGCCGATGCAGATGCCCTTTATTTGTTCGTCTTGTCTAATTGCTCTGACCAGAACTTCTAGCACAATGTTGAATAGGAGAGGTGACAGTGGGCATCCTTGTCTAGTTCCTGATCTCAGGGGAAAGTCTTTCAGTCTCTCTCCATTCAGGATGATGTGGGCAATTGGCTTTGTATAAATGGCCCTTATTGTGTTGAGGAATTTGCCGTCTATGCCATTTTGCAAAGAGTTTTTAGCATGAATAGGTGTTGGACTTTATCAAATGCCTTTTCGGCATCAATGGACAAAATCAGGTGATCTTTGTCTTTTGTGTTATTTATGTGGTTAATCACATTAATTGTTTTCCTGATGTTGAACCAGCCTTGCATCCCTGGTATGAATCCCACTTGGTCATGGTGGATTATTTTCTTGATATGTTGTTGTATTCTGTTGGCAAGAATTTTGTTGAAGATTTTTGCATCTAGGTTCATGAGTGATATCGGTCTGTAGTTCTCTGTCTTTGTTCGATCTTTCCCGGGCTTAGGTATCAGGGTTATGCTGGCTTCATAGAATGAGTTTGGGAGTACTTCATCCCTTTCTATACTGTGAAATAGTTTCAATAGTATTGGGGATAACTCTTCTCTAAATGCTTGGTAGAATTCTGCCGTGAAGCCATCTGGGCACGGACTTTTTTGGGTTGGCAGTGTTTTGATGACCTTTTCAATCTCTTCCTTTGTGATGGGTTTATTAAGTTGTTCTGCTTCACGTTGTGATAATTTGGGTAGGTGGTATGAGTCAAGGAATTGGTCCATTTCCCCTAGGTTTTCAAATTTGTTAGAGTACAGTCTTTCATAGTATGATGTTTTTGATTTCTGTTGCATCTGTGGTGAAAACTCCCTTCTCATTTCTAATTTGGGTTATTTGTTTCCTTTCCTGCTTTTCTTTAGTAAGTTTAGCCAGTGGTTTATCAATTTTGTTAATCTTTTCAAAAAACCAGCTTTTGGTCTTTTCAATTTTTTCAATTATTTTTCTATTCTCTAATTCATTTAGCTCTGCTCTAATCTTTATGATCTCGTTTCTTCCGGTGCCCGAGGGGTTCCTCTGTTGTTCTCTTTCTACTTGTTCAAGCTGTAGAGTTAGTTCCTTGATTTGGTTTCTTTCTACCTTCCCGATGTGTGCATTTATGGAGATAAACAGACCTCTGAGCACTGCTTTGGCTGTATCCCATAGGTTCTGGTAGGAAGTGTTTTCGTTCTCATTGGAATCCATGAATTTCTTTAATTGATCCCTGATTTCCTCTATAACCCATGTTTTTTTTAGAGCAAGATGTTGTTCAGTTTCCAAGAGTTCCACTTTCTATCTGTTTTTTCTGCTATTGATTTCAACTTTGATGGCTTTATGATCTGAGAAGATGCTTTGCAATAATTCAATGGTATGGATGTTGTTGAGCATTGCATTATGGCCTATCACGTGGTCAATTCTGGAGAATGTTCCATGTGCACTGGAGAAGGTATAGTTGTCTGCTGACAGGTGGAAAGTTCTGTATATATCAGTGAGGTTTAGTTGGTTAATTGTGTCAATGAGGTCTTCTGTATCCTTACTGAGCTTTTTTCTAGATGATCTGTCTAGTAATGACAGTGGAGTGTTAACGTCTCCCACTATTATTCTGGAGTCATGTAACTCTCTTTTGAGCGTAGTCAGTGTTTCTTCGACATATTTAGGTGCTCTGACATTAGGTGCATAAATGTTTAATATAGTTAAGTCTTGCTTGTGTACTGAACCTTTCAGCAGTAAATAGTGTCCATCTTTGTCCACTATGGTGGATTTGACATTAAAGTTGATTTTGTCTGAGATTAGAATTGCCACCCCTGCTCTTCTTTGTTCATTGTTAGCTTGATATATATTCTTCCAACCTTTAATTTTCAGTTTGTTCCTGTCTTTAGGTCTCAAGTGAGTTTCTTGTAGACAACATATGGATGGGTCGTGTCTTTTGATCCAAGATGACACTCGGTGTCTCTTTACTGGAGCATTCAGTCCATTCACATTCAATGTAATTATTGATAGGTATGTGTTCACTACTGCCATTGTGATATGTTTATTTTTATGTTGATGTTTTCTCTGTTATTCTTATTGGTCTGTTCTGAGACACTCTTTTTTGTGAGTTGATTTTTCACCTTTTTCAGAGCTGCTTTTATAGTTGTTGAGACTCGTGTGTTAGATTTCTTGAAATGGTATGATACATCTTTGTTGTGCTTTACAGCTGTCCCTATGAACCCCCTTAATAAACTATTTATAAACCCAATTTTAATTACTACCAGTCTGGTCATCTTCCTCTCCATTTGGAAGGAGTATAATGACTGTAGTACATCCTTCTTTTATTATGATGACACCATAGTTTTCATGATGATCACTGGATTGCTTCTTTCCAAATCAAAGCTGTGATTTACTTTAGAGCCTTCCCTAAATGAGTATTGAGTAGTGTGTCGTTCTAAAATATAAAGTTAGTGGTTTTGTTCTTCTAAGCCAAAGCCAAGAACTTCTTTCAGTATTTCTTGTAGTTTGGGTTTGGTTTTTACAAAGTCTCTGAGTTTCTGTTTATCTGGAAATGTCTTAATTTCATTTTCATGTTTGAAAGACAGTTTTGCAGGATATATAATTCTTAGTTGGAAGTTCTTCTCCTTCAAGACTTTGAATGTGTCGTGCCACTGTCTCCGTGCCAGCATAGTTTCTGCTGAGAAATCTGATGAGAGCCTACAGGGTTTCCCTCTGAATATTAGCTTTGCCTTGAGTCTTGCTGCCTTTAAGAGTTGCTGCTTATGTTTCATTTTGTTAAGCTTGATTATAATATGTCTTGGAGTCTTTCTTTTGAGATCTATATTGGGTGGCATACGATCTGCATCTGAGATGTCTATATTCTCTTCCTTCATGATTTCTGGGAAGTTTTCTTTCAGCAGCTCAGCAACAATACGCTCTGTGTTCTCAGATGTCTCACCCTGTTCAGGGACTCCAATTAATCGAAGGTTGTTCCTCTTAATAGAGTCCCACATGCTTCTTAATGTTTCTTCATTTTTCTTGTTTCTTTTTTCTGATTTCTGCTCATAGACACTGGCATCAGTAGCTCTGTCTCCCAAGTCAGAAATTCTTTTTTCCATTTGTTCCATTCTGTTTTCTTGGGTTTGCATGGAAGCTTCTATGTCTTTGAGTTTCTTCTTGATCTGTTGGATTTCAGAGTACTGGTGTTCCATCAGATCGAACAACTTGCTTAATTTTTCATTTTGTTCTGCTGCATTTTGTATAAGGTCTAGAAGGGCCCTGTATATAATCAATTTGTATTCACTTCCTGATGCTTTCATAAAAGTTTCTTCACCTGGAAAACTCCTTGGTTGCTTTGTTTGGCAGCCTTCTGAAGCCATGAGTGATTGCTTGTATGCCGCAATTGTCTATTGCTTTTTGGGTCCCATGTGAGTATATAGAGGCTGGAAGAGGTACTGTGAGGATGGATTGCAAATGTTTCTCTAGGCTGTCTTCAAATGTAAAGCAAAAGGTGTCTGACCAGTTCACAAGTCAGTTAGGTTTTCAGGTGTAGAGGTCCCTCTTCCCAACTGACAAAGTAAGCGCCACTGTATCCAACCCCAGATGATAACAAACTAGTTCAGAATACAGCAGTGCTAGTGCCCTGGTGGCCTCTGCTTACAGGGCCTAGCCTTATCCAACACTGCGTCGAGTACTGGTTTTGTGATAGAAAAGCGCTCTCTTGTGGGCAGGCTCTGGCTCCCAAGCTAAGAATTAGGTCCAGCTGCGGCCACCGTACCCAAGATGGCATCCTCCACACAGGCAGCAGACAGGGGGCTAAAGATGCCCAGAGGCAGCGATTCCTCTACTTCTGTTGCAGGGCCCCCAATGTAGGCAGCACTATGCAAAATCACTACTTTTCTGACAGAGAAGCGCTGTTCCATTTGCAGGCGCTGGCTCCCAGGCTAAGAACAAGGTCCCGCTAAAATCTCGGTACCAACATGGCATCCCGCACCCTGACCGCGGAGTTCCGCGCAAACCCCACTGAGGCAGCTACAAAACGAAAGGTTCAAAGTGTCTAGATTAACAGAGTCCCGAGCCTGGCTCTCAGAATATGGGACTTTCGCCTGCCTATCCCCCCAGCAGCATGTCTGAGTCCAGCCGCCGGGCAAGGCCCAGCTCCGCCCGCCAGCCGAGACCGAGGAAAAAAAAAGTCAAAATGGTGCGTTTACCTTCCGTCGGTGAGAGCTGGGGCTAGCCAGGAGCGGGAGTCAGCGAAAGAGAGGAGATTTTTCGCTGAATGATATAAAGTCCCAATTAACAGCTCTGTGCCGTGTCCTGAGGCTGATTAGGTGCTCAGAAGGCTCTGTTTGATTGTCAGTTCAGGTCTTGGTTTCCAGAGGGATAGAAAGAGACGTGTCCTTCGTCCGCCATCTTGACTCCGCCCCCAAGATTTTTTTTCTTTAAAAAATTTTAAAATCAGTGGTGAGATCAGGATGTCAGAGGAGTCAGATAGTTTCTGTGGTCTGTCTTAGAATGAAATCTAGCAAAATGAAGTGAATTTATTATATATGATAGGCTAGATAAAGATGAAGTTGAGGAGTTGGACTGAGCAACAGGGGAACGGAGACACAGTTCAAAATAGTGAGGACTTACGAGACCTGACCTGGCCAGCACCCTGCAGGCTGGATCAGCCGGCACACATAGGCTGAGGCAAGCAGTAGTGCTTGAGATGTGTTTTCCACATCAGGAGAAACCGAGTAGCATTGAGTCACCTCCAGCCTCGAAAACCATGGGGAAGTGGAGTTTAGTTACGGAAGATAAGTACAGGTACCTAACCTACCACATGTATCAAAAAAGCCTTCAAAAGAAGAAATATTTCTCTCCCAGTTACCTGTCCCTTCCCATCTCTGATCTGGATCCTGGTCTGGCTGCCTTGGTTGCTGTAGCCCGTGGAATGGAGGTAGAATGTGTTAAATGCCCCAAACCAGAACAGGAAAAAATAATGTGCCAATTCTCCTCATCTGGGAATTCAGGACAGGTACAGCCCCTTTGCCTAGACACAGGTGTACAGTATACATGGATTTTGAATGCCTTTCACCCTTGCACAGACCTGTGTTGGTCCATTTCAACAGAGTAGGCCCTCATTAGCGCAGTATTAACAGTGTATATACCTTAAGCTTATTTTCAACCACAACAACTACAAGGGAGAATGACAGATTCATGAACTTGACAATACCCTACTTGTTAAACAGGGTCCTCACCTACCCACATCAGGGGCCTGAGGACGAGTGGTTCTGTCCACTCTACCGAGCCACCAGTGACAGGGGTCTAAGCAAGAGTGGTGCCTGCCAGTCCTTGCAGGAACAGCACTGTGTGCCCAATGTATGATTGCAAAACCCACCCACCTATGCATTCTAGGAAACAGGGCATACCTTCCACTGAGACACTCAGGGGAAGCCATCAGCCCCTGCCTTTCTCAGCACATGACCCCCTTCTACAGCCAGTTACCTGTGCCTGTTGTAGTCATACCTGCTGACCTAAGACTGTAGGTGACAGCCTGTACCACATACACTTGGTGACCCATGGCCTGGATAAGTACAGGTACTTATCAACTGAATCGACCCAAGAAAAATAGATGGACCCCTGGGCTTACATACCTAGTAACAGCTCTAACCACTCAGTTACAGGATGTGAGAACTTCAAAGACAGCAATAATCAAAGTAGCATACATGACCAGCCTATTTGGGCATACCAAAAACAAAACAAGAGGCTAGGTTACAACAAGCAAACATAAAATAAATTAATGTAATAACTTATTGATGGCTCAGAGACAAAGTATCATCAGATCACACAGAGTCAGACCATGATGGCTTCAGCAAGTGACTAAAACAAAGAACCAAGAAACTTCCTGAAAGAGGAGAACTTGTTGGAATTACTAGGAGGGGAAAAAAACCAAAAACCAAACCCATTGCTGTTAAGTCTATTCTGATTTATAGTGACCCTGTAGAAAAGAGTAGAACTTCCCTGTAGTGTTTCCAAGGATGCCTGGTGGATTCGAACTGCTAACTTTTTGGTTAGCAGCTGTAGCCCTTAATTACTGTGCCACCAGGATTTCCAAGGAATTACCAGAGGCAGTATTCAAAAGATTAATATACAAAGCTTAATCAGGCAGACTGCAAATCAAGGAACATATAGACAGAGCAACAGGAGAACTTCAGAAGATTACACAAGAACATAATGACAAATATAAAAGACTGCAAGAATCCATAGACAGACTGGACACAGAAATCCAAAAGATTAACAATAAGATGTCAGAATTAGACAACTCAATAGCAAGTCACAGAAGCAGAACAGAGGAAACAGAAGTCCGAATTAGTGAGATTGAAGATGAAGCGCTAGCAACCAATGTATTTGATGAAAAATCTGATAAGATAATTTAAAACAATGAAGAAATTTAAAATAATGAATGTCCCGACCCGCGGGACAAATCAACAAGGGGCAAGGAGGAACCTGTGAAAATGAAAGTGGGGCAGGGGATGTGAAGAAATGGAGGCAAGACAGGATTCTGATCAAGCCTCAAAAATCTTTTATTTTAACAGCGGATATATATATACAGCGGGAAGGGGAGGGATTTGGAATTGGGTGATCTCTGGTATGAGGCAATTGGCGTTTTATGATTGCTTAGGCGGTATGCTTGGACAGTGACGCTGGGCACTGACGTGCGGGTAGTTTTCGCGCTTGCGCCTTTTAAAGGGCTTTTCAGACTTCCTGTTTTTGGGTGGCCTGAAGTTTTTCATGGCCCCCGACATCTCCTCCCTTTTGTATTTCTGGGAGGTGGGCTTTTACCGGGAGAGGGAGTAGTGACCTGGCTCTTCCCATTGGGGTTCTCGGCTCTCTCGCACAAAGAAGTCTACTTCTCTAAGACAATGAGACAGTGAAATGAGGAAGTATGAGTTTGTTAAGATTAAGAACAGATAGGAACCAGAGAAAGTACATAGTGATTCATCTCCCCAGAGAAGTTACAGAGTTTTACACAGAGAACTCCCAGCTATAACTGCAAGAAAATAAGAGAGACGTAGATAAGTGGCAAAATCGACGATGTTGAAGGGGTTGGGAGTACTTAGCATTGTAAAAACATCACTTTCACAGAAAGAAATGTACTTCTCTAAGACAACGATACAGTGAACAGAGAAAGTATTAGTTTCCTAAGATAGAGAAAAGATACAAACAAGAGAAAGTACACAGTGATTAATCTACCCAGAGAAGTTACAGAGGTTTACACAGAGAACTTCAGTTATAACTACAAGAGAATAAGGGAGACTTAGATAACTGGCAAAATCTATCATGTTCATGGAGTTGGGAGTACTTAGCATTATGAAAACATCACTTTTGCACAGACAAATCTACTTCTCTAAGACAATGATACAGTGAACAGACAAAGTATGTGTTTCCTAAGATTGAGAACAGATAGAAACAAGAGAAAGTACACAGTCATTCATCAACCCAGAGAAGTTACAGACGTTTACATAGAGAACTTCATCTATAACTACAACAAAATAAGAGAGACTTAGAGAACTGGCAAAAACTACGTTGTTCATGGAGTTGGGAGTACTTAGCGTTGTGAAAACATCACTTTCGCAGACAAAAATCTACTTCTCTTAGACAACGATACAGTGAACAGAGCAAGTATTAGTTTCTTAAGATTCAGAACAGACAGAAACAAGAGAAAGTACACAGTGATTCATCTACCCAGAGAAGTTTCAGAGGTTTACACAGAAAACTTCAGCTATAACTACAAGAAAATAAGAGACACTTAGAAAACTGGCAATATCTACATTGTTCAAGGAGTTGGGAGTACTTAGGATTCTGAAAACATCACTTTCGCAGAAAGAAATCTACTTCTCTGAGACAACGAGACAGTGAACAGAGAAAGAATTGGTTTCCGAAGATTGAGAACAGATACAAACTGGAGAAAGTACACAGTGATTCATCTACCCAGAGAATTTACAGAGGTTTACACAGAGATCTCCCAGCTATAAGTACAAGAAAAATAGAGAGACATAGATAACTGGCAAAATCTACGATGTTCATGCAGTCGGGAGTACTTAGCATTCTGAAAACATCACTTTCGCAGGAAGAAATCTACTTCTCTAACACAACGATACAGTGAACAGAGAAAGTATTAGTTTCTTAAGATTGAGAACAGATAGAAACAAGTGAAAGTACACAGTGATTCATCTAACCAGAGAAGTTACAGAGGTTTACACAGAGAACGTCAGCTATAACTACAAGAAAGTAAGAGAGACTTAGATAACTGGCAAAATCTACGTTGTTCATGGAGCTGGGAGTACTTAGCATTGTGGAAACATCAATGTTGCAGAAAGAAATCTACTTCTCTAAGACAACGATACAGTGAACAGAGAAAGTATTAGTTTCTTAAGATTGAGAACAGATAGAAACAAGAGAGAGTACACACTGATTCATCTAACCAGAGAAGTTACAGAGGTTTACACAGACAACTTCAGATACGATTACAAGAAAGTAAGAGAGACATAGATAACTTACAAAATCTACGTTGTTCATGGAGTCGGGAGTACTTAGCATTCTGTAAACATAACTTTAACAGGAAGAAATCTACTTCTCTAAGACAACGATACAGTGAACACAGAAAGTATTAGTTTCGTAAGATTGAGAACAGATAGAAACAAGAGAAAGTACACAGTGATTCATCTAACCAGAGAAGTTACAAAGGTTTACACAGGGAACTACAGTTTTCACTGCAAGAAAATAAGAGAGATTTAGATAACTGGCAAAATCTACGATGTTCATGGAGTTGGGAGTACTCACCATTCTGAAAACATCACATTCACACAAAAAAAATCTACTTCCCTAAGACAAAGATACAGTGAACAGAGAAAGTATTAGTTTCTTATGATTGAGAACAGATAGAAACAAGAGAAAGTACACAGTGATTCATCTACCTAGAGAAATTACAGAGGTTTAAATAGAGAATTCCAAGTATAACTCCAAGAAAATAAGAGAGACCTAGAAAACTGGTAAAACCTACATTGTTGATAGAGTTGGGAGTACTTAGCATTGTGAAAACATCACTTTCACAGAAAGAAATCTACTTCTCTAAGACCGCGAAAGAGTGAAAAGAGAATGTATGAGTTTCTCAAGATTTGTAACAGATAGAAACAAGAGAAAGTACACTGTGATTCATCTACTTCCAGAAGTTACAGAGGTTTACACCGAGAATTCCAAGTGTAACTCCAAGAAAATAAGATAGACTTAGAAAACTGGTAAAACCTACATAGTTGATAGAGTTGAGAGTACTTAGCATTGTGAAAACATCACTTTCGCAGAAAGAAATCTACTTCTCTAAAACCGCAAAACAGTGAACAGAGAATGCATGAGTTTCTCAAGATTGGCAATATATAGAAACAAGAGAAAGTACACAGTGATTCATCTACTTAGAGAAGATACAGAGGTTTACACAGAGAATTCCAAGTATAACTCAAAGAAAACAAGAGAGACCTAGAAAACTGGTAAAACCTACATTGTTGATAGAGTTGGGAGTACCTAGCATTGTGAAAACATCACTTTCGCAGAATTAAATCTACTTCTCTAAGACCGCGAAACAGTGAACACAGAATGTATGAGTTTCTCAAGATTGGGAACAGATAGAAGCAAGAGAAAGTACACAGAGATTCATCAATCTAGAGAAGTTACAAAGGTTCACACAGAGAATTCCACGTGTAACTCCAAGAAAATAAGAGAGACTTAGAAAACTGGTAAAACCTACATTGTTGATAGAGTTGGGAGTACTTAGCATTGTGAAAACATCACTTTCGCAAAAGAAAGATACTGCTCTAAGACCGGGAAACAGGGAACAGAGAATGTATGAGTTTCTCAAGATTGGTAACAGATAGAAACAAGAGAAAGTACACGGTGATTCATCTACCTAGAAAAGTTACAGAGGTTTACACAGAGAATTCCAAGTACAACTCCAAAAAAATAAGAGAGACCTAGAAAACTGGTAAAACTTACAATGTTGATAGAGTTGGGAGTACTTAGCATTGTGAAAACATCACTTTGGCAGAATGAAATCTACTTCTCTAAGATCGCGAAACAGTGAACAGAGAATGTATGAGTTTCTCAAGATTGGGAACAGATAGAAACAAGAGAAAGTACACTGCGATTCATATACTTACAGAAGTTACAGAGGTTTACACACAGAATTCCAAGTATAAGTACAGGAAAATAAGAGAGACTTAGAAAACTGGTAAAACCTACATTGTTGATAGAGTTGGGAGTACTTAGCACTGTGAAAACAGCACTTTGGCAGAAAGAAATCTACTTCTCTAAGACCGCGAAACAGTGAACAGAGAATGTATGAGTTTCTCAAGATTGGGAACAGATAGAAACAAAAGAAAGCACACAGTGATTCATGTACCTAGAGAAGTTACAGAGGGTTACACAGAGAATTCCCAGTATAAGTACAAGAAAATAAGAGAGACATAGAACACTGTTCATACATTGTTCATAGAGTTGGGAGTACTTAGGATTGTGAATACATTATTTTCGCAGAAAGAAATCTACTTCTCGAAGACCGCGAAAGAGAGAACACAGAATGTATGAGTTTCTCAAGATTTATAACAGATGGAAACAAGAGACAGTACACAGTGATTCATCTACCTAGAGAAGTTACGGCGATATACACAGAGAATTCCAAGTGTAACTCCAAGAAAATAAGAGAGACTTAGAAAACTGGTATAACCTACATTGTTGATAGAGTTGGGAGTACTTAGGATTGTGAAAACATCACTTTCGCAGAAAGAAATCTACTTCTCTAAGACCGCGAAACAGTGAACAGAGAATGTATGAGTTTCTCAAGATTAGTAACAGATAGAAACAAGAGAAAGTACACAGTGATTCATCTACCTACAGAAGTTACAGATGTTTACATAGAGAATTCCAAGCATAAGTACAAGAAAATAAGAGAGACTTAGAAAACTGGTAAAACCTACTTTGTTGATAGAGTTGGGAGTACTTAGCATTGTGAAAACATCACTTTCGCAGAAAGAAATCTACTTCTCAAAATCGGGGATACAGTGAACAGAGAATGTATGAGTTTCTAAAGATTGGCCATAGATAGAAACAAGAGAAAGTACATAGTGATTCATCTACCTAGAGAAGTTACAGAGGTTTACACAGAGAATTCCAAAGTATAACTCCAAGAAAATAACAGAGACCTAGAAAACTGGTATAACCTACATTGTTGATAGAGTTGGGAGTACTTAGGATTGTGAAAACATCACTTTCGCAGAAATAAATCTACTTCTCTAAGACCGCGAAACAGTGAACACAGAATGTATGAGTTTCTCAAGATTGGGAACAGATAGAAGCAAGAGAAAGTACACAGAGATTCATCAATCTAGAGAAGTTACAAAGGTTCACACAGAGAATTCCACGTGTAACTCCAAGAAAATAAGAGAGACTTAGAAAACTGGTAAAGCCTACATTGTTGATAGAGTTGGGAGTACTTAGCATTGTGAAAACATCACTTTCGCAAAAGAAAGATACTGCTCTAAGACCGGGAAACAGGGAACAGAGAATGTATGAGTTTCTCAAGATTGGTAACAGATAGAAACAAGAGAAAGTACACGGTGATTCATCTACCTAGAAAAGTTACAGAGGTTTACACAGAGAATTCCAAGTACAACTCCAAAAAAATAAGAGAGACCTATAAAACTGGTAAAACTTACAATGTTGATAGAGT
The DNA here is from genome assembly GCA_028571685.1 of Heterohyrax brucei. Lineage (NCBI taxonomy): Eukaryota > Metazoa > Chordata > Mammalia > Hyracoidea > Procaviidae > Heterohyrax > Heterohyrax brucei. Next base: position 32,765,575 of record CM053157.1, on the reverse strand, counting down.
TGGGAGTACTTAGCATTGTGAAAACATCACTTTGGCAGAATGAAATCTACTTCTCTAAGATCGCGAAACAGTGAACAGAGAATGTATGAGTTTCTCAAGATTGGGAACAGATAGAAACAAGAGAAAGTACACTGCGATTCATATACTTACAGAAGTTACAGAGGTTTACACATAGAATTCCAAGTATAAGTACAGGAAAATAAGAGAGACTTAGAAAACTGGTAAAACCTACATTGTTGATAGAGTTGGGAGTACTTAGCACTGTGAAAACAGCACTTTGGCAGAAAGAAATCTACTTCTCTAAGACCGCGAAACAGTGAACAGAGAATGTATGAGTTTCTCAAGATTGGGAACAGATAGAAACAAAAGAAAGCACACAGTGATTCATGTACCTAGAGAAGTTACAGAGGGTTACACAGAGAATTCCCAGTATAAGTACAAGAAAATAAGAGAGACATAGAACACTGTTCATACATTGTTCATAGAGTTGGGAGTACTTAGGATTGTGAATACATTATTTTCGCAGAAAGAAATCTACTTCTCGAAGACCGCGAAAGAGAGAACACAGAATGTATGAGTTTCTCAAGATTTGTAACAGATGGAAACAAGAGACAGTACACAGTGATTCATCTACCTAGAGAAGTTACGGCGATTTACACAGAGAATTCCAAGTGTAACTCCAAGAAAATAAGAGAGACTTAGAAAACTGGTATAACCTACATTGTTGATAGAGTTGGGAGTACTTAGGATTGTGAAAACATCACTTTCGCAGAAAGAAATCTACTTCTCTAAGACCGCGAAACAGTGAACAGAGAATGTATGAGTTTCTCAAGATTAGTAACAGATAGAAACAAGAGAAAGTACACAGTGATTCATCTACCTACAGAAGTTACAGAGGTTTACATAGAGAAATCCAAGCATAAGTACAAGAAAATAAGAGAGACTTAGAAAACTGGTAAAACCTACTTTGTTGATAGAGTTGGGAGTACTTAGCATTGTGAAAACATCACTTTCGGAGAAAGAAATCTACTTCTCAAAATCGGGGATACAGTGAACAGAGAATGTATGAGTTTCTAAAGATTGGCCATAGATAGAAACAAGAGAAAGTACATAGTGATTCATCTACCTAGAGAAGTTACAGAGGTTTACACAGAGAATTCCAAAGTATAACTCCAAGAAAATAACAGAGACCTAGAAAACTGGTACAACCTACATTGTTGATAGAGTTGGGAGTACTTAGGATTGTGAAAACATCACTTTCGCAGAAATAAATCTACTTCTCTAAGACCGCGAAACAGTGAACACAGAATGTATGAATTTCTCAAGATTGGGAACACATAGAAACAAGAGAAAGTACACAGTAATTCATCTACCTACAGAATTTACAGAGATTTACACAGAGAATTCCAAGTATAAATACAGGAAAATAAGAGAGACTTAGAAAACTGTTAAAACCTATATTGATGACAGAGTTGGGAGTACTTAGCATTGTGAAAACATCAGTTTAGCAGAAAGAAATCTACTTCTCTAAGACCGCGAAAGAGTGAACACAGAAAGTATGAGTTTCTCAAGACTGGTAACAGATAGAAACAAGAGAAAGTACACAGTGATTCATCCACCTAGAGAAGTTACAGAGGTTTACAAAGAGAATTCCAAGTATAACTCCAAGAAAATAAGAGACCAAAAAAACTGGTAAAACCTACATTGTTGATTGAGTTGTGAGTACTTAGCATTGTGAAAACATCACTTTCCCAAAAGAAAGATAATTCTCTAAGACCGGGAAACAGTGAACAGAGAATGTATGAGGTTCTCAAGATTGGTAACAGATAGAAACAAGAGAAAGTACACACTGATTCATCTACCTAGAGAAGTTACAGAGGTTTACACAGAGAATTACAAGGGTAACTTCAAGAAAATAAGAGACACTTAGAAAACTGGTAAAACCTACGTAGTTGAAAGAGTTGGCAGTACTTAGCATTGTGAAAACATCACTTTCGGCGAAAGAAATCTACTTCTCTAAGACCGCGAATGAGGCAACACAGAACGTATGAGTTTCTCAAGATTGGTAACAGATAGAAACAAGAGAAAGTATACAGTGATTCATCGACCTAGAGAAGTTACACAGATTTACGCAAAGAATTCCAAGTGTAAATTCAAGAAAATAACAGAGACCTAGAAATATGGTAAAACCTACATTGTTGATAGAGTTGGGAGTACTTAGCATTGTGAAAACATCACATTGGCAGAAAGAAATCTACTTCTCTAAGACTGAAAAACAGAGTACAGTGAATGTATGAGTTTCCCAAGATTGGTAACAGATAGAAACAAGAGAAAGTACACCCTGATTCATCTACCTAGAGAAGTTACAGAGGTTTACACAGAGAATTCCAAGTGTAACTCCAAGAAAATAAGAGACACTTAGAAAACTGGTAAAACCTACATTGTTCATAGATTTGGGAGTACTTAGCATTGGGAATACATTATTTTCGCAGAAATAAATCTACTTCTCTAAGACCGCGAAACAGTGAACAGACAATGTATGACTTTCTCAAGATTAGTAACAGATAGAAAGAAGAGAAAATACACAATGATTCATCTACCTACCGAAGTTACAGAGGTTTATACATAGAATTCCAAGTGTAACTCCAAGAAAATAAGAGAGACTCAGAAAACTGGTAAAACCTACATTGTTGATAGAGTTGGGAGTACTTAGCACTGTGAAAACAGCACTTTCGCAGAAAGAAATCTACGTCTCTAAGACCGCGAAACGGTGAACAGAGAATGTATGAGTTTCTCAAGATTGGTAACAGATAGAAACAAAAGAAAGTACACAGTGATTCATCTACCTAAAGAAGTTACAGAGGTTTACACAGAGAATTCCCAGTATAAGTACAAGAAAATAAGAGAGACTTAGAAAACTGGTAAAACCTACATTGTTGATAGAGTTGGGAGTACTTAGCATTGTGAAAACATCACTTTCGCAGAAAGAAATCTACTTCTCCAAGACCGGGAAACAGTCAACAGAGAATGTATGAGTTTCTGAAGATTGGTAACAGATAGAAACAAGAGAAAGTACACAATGATTCATCTACCTGGAGAAGTTATAGAGGTTTACACAGAGAATTCCAAGTGTAACTCCAATAATATAAGGGAGACTTGAAAACCGGTAAAACCTATATTGTTTATAGAGTTGGGAGTACTTAGCACTGTGAAAACATCACTTTCGCAGAAATAAATCTACTTCTCCAAGACCAGGAAACAGTGTACAGAGAATGTATGAGTTTCTCAAGATTGGTAATAGATAGAAACAAGAGAAAGTACACTGCGATTCTTCTACCTACGGAAGTTACAGAGGTTTACACAGAGAATTCCAAGTGTAACTCCAAGAAAATAAGAGAGACTTAGAAAACTGGTAAAACCTACATTGTTGATAGAGTTGGGAGTATGTAGCATTGTGAAAAGATCACTTTCGCAAAAAGAAATCTGCTTCTCTAAGACCGCGAAAGAGGGAACACAGAATGTATGAGTTTCTCAAGATTGATGACAGATAGAAACAAAGGAAAGTACACAGTGATTCATCTACCTAGAGAAGTTACAGAGGTTTACACAGAGAATTCCAAGTGTAGCTCCAAGAAAATAAGAGAGACTTAGAAAACTGGTAAAACCTACATTGTTGATAGAGTTGGGAGTACTTAGCACTGTGAAAACAGCACTTTCGCCGAAGGAAATTTAGTTCTCTAAGTCCGTGAAACAGTGAACAGAGAATGTATGAGTTTCTCAAGTTTGGTAACAGATAGAAACAAGAGAAAGTACACAGTGATTCATCTACCAAGAGAAGGTACAGAGGTTTACACAGAAAATTCCAAGTATAACTACAAGAAAATAAGAGAGCCCAAATAACTTTTAAAACCTTCATTGTTAATAGAGTTGGGAGTACTTAGCATTGTGAAAACATCACTTTCCCAAAAGAAAGATACTTCTCTAAGACCGGGAAACAGTGAACAGAGAATGTATGAGGTTCTCAAGATTGGTAACACATAGAAACAGGAGAAAGTACACACTGATTCATCTACCTAGAGAAGTTACAGAGGTTTACACAGAGAATGCCAAGTGTAACTTCAAGAAAATAAGAGAGACTTAGAAAACTGGTAAAACCTACGTTGTTGATAGAGTTGCCACTACTTAGCATTGTGAAAACATCACTTTCGCCGAAAGAAATCTACTTCTCTAAGACCGCGAAAGAGGCAACACAGAATGTATGAGTTTCTCAACATTGGTAACAGATAGAAACAAGAGAAAGTACACAGTGATTCATCGACCTAGAGAAGTTACAGAGATTGACGCAGAGAATTCCAAGTGTAAATCCAAGAAAATAACAGAGACCTAGAAATACGGTAAAACCTACATTGTTGATAGAGTTGGGAGTACTTAGCATTGTGAAAACATCACTTTCGCAGAAAGAAATCTACTTCTACAAGACCGCGAAATAGTGAACAGAGAATGTATGAGTTTCTCAAGATTGGTAACAGATAGAAACAAGAGAAAGTACACAGTGATTCATCTACTTAGAGAGGTTACAGTGGTTTACGCAGAGAATTGCAAGTGTTAGTATAAGAAAATAAGAGAGACTTAGAAAGCTGGTATAACCTACATTGTTGATAGAGTTGGGAGTACTTAGCATTGTGAAAACATCACTTTTGTAGAAAGAAATCTACTTCTCTAAGACCGCGAAACAGTGAACAGAGAATGTATGAGTTTCTCAAGATTAGTAACAGATAGAAACAAGAGAAAGTACACAGTGATTCATCTACGTACAGAAGTTACAGAGGTTTACATACACAATTCCAAGCATAACTACAAGAAAATAAGAGAGACTTAGAAAACTCGTAAAACCTACTTTGTTGATAGAGGTGGGAGTACTTAGCATTGTGAAAACATCACTTTCCCAAAAGAAAGATACTTCTCTAAGACCGGGAAACAGTGAACAGAGAATCTATGAGGTTCTCAAGATTGGTAATAGAGAGAAACAAGAGAAAGTACGCCCTGATTCATCTACCTAGAGAAGTTACAGAGGTTTACCCAGAGAATTCCAAGTGTAACTCCAAGAAAATAAGAGAGACTTAGAAAACTGGTAAAACCTACATTGTTGATAGAGTTGGGAGTACTTAGCATTGGGAATACATTATTTTCGCAGAAATAAATCTTCTTCTCTAAGACCGCGAAACAGTGAACAGAGAATGTATGACTTTCTCAAGATTAGTAACAGATGGAAACAAGAGAAAGTACACAATGATTCATCTACCTACCGAAGATACAGAGTTTTACACAGAGAATTCCAAGTATAACTCCAAGAAAATAAGAGAGACCTAGAGATCTGGTAAAACCTACATTGTTGATAGAGTTCGGAGTACTTACCATTGTGAAAACATCACTTTCGCAGAAAGAAATCTACTTCTCTAAGACCGAGAAACAGTGAACAGACAATATATGAGATTCTCAAGATTGGTAAGAGATAGAAACAACAGAAAGTACACAGTGATTCATCTACCTAGAGAAAAAACAGAGGATTACACAGAGAATTCCAAGTGTAACTCCAAAAAAATAAGAGAGACCTAGAAAACTGGTAAAACCTACATTGTTGGTAGAGTTCGCAGTACTTAGCTTTGGGAAAACATCACTTTCGCAGAAATAAATCTACTTCTCCAAGACCGCGAAGGAGGAAACATAGAACGTATGAGTTTCTGAAGATTGGTAACAGATAGAAACAAGAGAATGTACACAGTGATTCATCTACCTAGAGAATTTACAGAGGTTTACACAGAGAATTCCAAGTATAAGTAACAAGAAAATAAGAGAGACTTAGAAAAGTGGTAAAATCTACATTGTTGATAGAGTTGGGAGTACTTAGCATTGTGAAAACATCACTTTCGCAGAAAGAAACCCACTAGTGTAAGACCGCGAAACAGTGAACAGAGAATGTATGCTTTTCTAAAGATGGGTAACAGATAGAAAAAAGAGAAAGTACACAGTGATTCATCAATCTAGAGAAGTTACAAAGGTTCACACAGACAATTCCACGTGTAACTCCAAGAAAATAAGAGAGACTTAGAAAACTGGTAAAACCTACGTTGTTGATAGAGTTGGCAGTACTTAGGACTGTGAAAACAGCACATTCGCAGAAATAAATCTATTTCTCTAAGACCGCTAAACAGTGAACAGAGAATTTATGAGTTTCTCAAGATTGGTAAGAGCTAGAAACAAGAGAAAGTACACTGCGATTCATATACTTACAGAACTTACAGATGATTACACATAGAATTCCAAGTATAAGTACACGAAAATAAAAGAGACTCAGAAAACTGGTAAAACCTACATTGTTGATAGAGTTGGGAGTACTTAGCACTGTGAAAACAGCACTTTCGCAGAAAGAAATCTACGTCTCTAAGACAGCGAAACAGTGAACAGAGAATGTATGAGTTTCTCAAGATTGGTAACAGATAGAAACAAAGGAAGTGAACAGTGATTCATCTACCTAAGAGAAGTTACAGAGGTTTACACAGAGAATTCCAAGTGTAACTCCAAGAAAATAAGAGAGACTTAGAATACTCTTAAAACCTACATTGTAGATTGAGTTGGGAGTACTTAGCATTGTGAAAACATCACTTTCGCAGAAAGAAATCTACTTCTCCAAGACCGGGAAACAGTGCACAGAGAATGTAGGAGTTTCTCAAGATTGGTAACAGATCAAAACAAGAGAAAGTACACAGTGATTCATCTACCTAGTGAAGTTACAGAGGTGTACACACAGAATTCCAAGGATAAGTACAAGAAAATAATAGACACTTAGAAAACTGGTAAAACCTACATTGTTGTTAGAGTTTGGAGTACTTAGCACTGTGAAAACAGCACTTTCGCAGAAGGAAATTTACTTCTCTAATACCGCTAAACGGTGAACAGAGAATATATGAGTTTCTCAACACTGGGAACAGATACAAACAAGAGAAAGTACTCAGAGATTCATCTACCTAGAGAAGTTACAGAAGTTTAGACAGAGAATTTCCAGTATAAGTACAAGAAAATAAGAGAGACTTAGAAAACTTGTAAAACCTACATTGTTGATAGAGTTGGGAGTACTCAGCATTGTGAAAACATCACTTTCGCACAAAGAAATCTACTTCTCTAAGAATGTGAAACAGTGAACAGAGAATGTATGAGTTTCTCAAGATTGCTAGCAGATAGAAACAAGAGAAAGTACACAGTGATTCATATACCTAGAGAAGTTAGAGAGGTTTACACAGAGAATTCCAAGCATAACTCCAATAAATAAGAGAGACCAAGGAAACTGCTAAAACCTGCATTGTTGATAGAGTTGGGAGTACTTAGCATTGTGAAAACATCACTTTCGGAGAAAGAAATCCAGCACTCTAAAACCGCGAAACAGTGAAGAGAGAATGTATGCGTTTCTGAAGATTGGTAACAGATAGAAACAAGAGAAAGTACACAGTGATTCATCTACCTAGAGATGTTACAGAGGTTTACACAGAGAATTCCAAGTGTAACTCCAAGAGAATAAGAGAGACTTAGAAAACTGGTAAAACCTACATTGTTGATAGAGTTGGGAGTACTTAGCCATGTGAAAACAGCACTTTCGAAGAAAGAAATCTACTTCTCTAAGACTGGGAAACAGTGAACAGAGAATGTACGAGGTTCTCAAGATTGGTAACAGATAGAAACAAGAGAAAGTACACAGTGATTTATCTACCTAGAGAAGTTACGGAGATTTACACAGAGAATTCAAAGTGTAACTCCAAGAAAATAAGAGAGACTTAGAAAACTGGTAAAACCTACCTTCTTGATAGAGTTGTGAGTACTTAGCATGGTGAAAACATCACTTTCGCAAAAGAAAGATACTTCTCTAAGACCGCGAAACAGTGAACAGAGAATATATGAGTTTCTCAAGATTGGTAACAGATAGAAACAAGAGAAAGTACACCGTGGTTCATCTACGTAGAGAAGGTACAGAGGTTTACACAGAGAATTGAAGTATAACTCCAAGAAAGTAAGAGAGACCTAGAAAACTGTTAAAACCTACATTGTTGATAGAGTTTGGCGTACTAAGGATTGTGAAGACATAACTTTCCCAGAAAGAAATCTATTTCTGTAGGACCGTGAAACGGGGAACAGAGAATGTAAGAGTTTCTCCAGATGGGTAACAGATAGAAACAAGAGAAAGTACACAGTGATTCATCTACTTAGAGAAGTTACGGAGATTTACACAGAGAATTCCAAATGTAACTCCAGGAAAAGAAGAGAGAATTAGAAAACTGGTAAAACCTACATTGTTGAGAGAGTTGGGAATACTTAGCATTGTGAAAATATCACTTTGGCAAAAGAAAGATACTTCTCTAAGTCCGGGAAACAATGAACAGAGAGTGTATGAGTTTCTCAAAATTGGTAACAGATAGAAACAAGAGAAAGTACACAGTGATTCATCTACCTAGAGAAGTTACGAAGATTTACACAGAGAATTCCAAGTGTAACTCCAAGAAAATAAGAGAGACTTAGAAAACTGGCAAAACCTGCATTGTTGAGAGAATTGGGAGTACTTAGCATTGTGAATTCATCACTTTCGTAGAAAGAAATCTACTTTTCCAAGACCGGGAAACAGTGAACAGAGAATGTATGAGATTCTCAAGATTGGTTACAGATAGAAACAAGAGAAAGTACACAGTGAGTCATGTACCTAGAGAAGTTACAGTGGTTTACACAGAGAATTCCAAGTGTAAGTATAAGAAAATAAGAGAGACTTAGAAAACTGGTAAAGCTACATTGTTCATAGACTTGGGAGTACTTAGCATTGTGAAAACATCACTTTCGCAGAAAGAAATCTACTTCTCTAAGACCGCGAAAGAGGGATAACAGAATGTATGAGTTTCTCAAGATGGGTAACAGATAGAAACAAGAGAAAGTACACAGTGAATCATCTTCCTAGAGAAGTTACGGAGATTTACACAGAGAATTCCAAGTGTAACTCCAAGAAAACAAGAGAGACTGAGAAAACTGGTAAAACCTACATTGTTGATAGAGTTGGGAGGACTGAACACTGTGAAAAGAGCACTTTGGCAGAAAGAAATCTACTTCTCTAAGACCGGGAAACAGTGACCAGAGAATGTATGAGTTTCTCAAGATTGGTAACAGATAGAAACAAGAGAAAGTACACAGTGATTAATATACCTAGAGAAGTTACAGAGGTTTACACAGAGAATTCCAAGTGTAACTCCAAGAAAATAAGAGAGACCAAGGAAACTGCTAAAACCTGCATTGTTGATAGAGTTGGCAGTACTTAGCATTGTGAAAACATCACATTCGCAGAAAGAATTCCACTGCGCTAAAACCGCGAAACAGTGAACACAGAATGTATGCGTTTCTGAAGATTGGTAACAGATAGAAACAAGAGAAAGTACACCGTGATTCATCTACTTAGAGAAGTTGCAAAGGTGTACACAGAGAATTCCACGTATAAATACAAGAACATAAGAGAGACTTAGAAAACTGGTAAAACCTACATTGTTGATAGAGTTGGGAGTACTTAGCACTGTGAAAACAGCATTTTCGCAGTAAGCAATTTACTTCTCTAAGACTGGGAAATAGTGAAGAGAGAATGTATGAGTTTCTCAAGATTGGTAACAGATAGAAACAAGAGAAAGTATACAGTGACTCATCTACCTAGAGAAGTTACAGGGGTTTACAGAGAGAATTCCAAGTATACCTCTAAGAAAATAAGAGACACTTAGAAAACTGGTAAAACCTACATTGTTGATAGAGTTGGGAGTACTTAGCACTGTGAAAACAGCACGTTGCCGAAAGAAATTCAGTTCTCTAAGACCGCGAAACAGTGAAAAGAGAATGTATGAGTTTCTGAAGATTGGTAACAGATAGAAATAAGAGAAAGTACACAGTGATTCATCTACCTACAGAAGTTACAGAGATTTCCACAGAGAATTCCAAGTATAAGTACATGAAAAAAAGAGAGACTTAGAAAACTGGTAAAACCTACATTGTTGATAGAGTTGGGAGTACTTAGCACTGTTAAAACAGCACTTTCGCAGAGAGAAATCTACTTCTCTAAGACCGGGAAACAGTGAACAGAGAATGTATGAGTTTCTCAAGATTGGTAGCAGAGAGAAAGAAGAGAAAGTACCCAGTGATTCATCTACCTACAGAACTTACAGAGGTCTACATACAGAATTCCAAGTATAACTCTAAGAAAATAAGAGAGCCTTAGAAAACTGGTAAAACCTACATTTTTGATAGAGTTGGGAGTACTTAGCACTGTGAAAACAGCACTTTCCCAGAAAGAAATCTACTTCTCTAAGACCGAGAAACAGTGAACAAATATTGTATGAGTTTCCCAATATTGGTAACAGATAGAAACAAGAGAAAGTACACAGAGATTCATCTACCTAGAGAAGTTCCAGAGGGTTACACAGAGAATTCCAAGTGTAACTCCAAGAGAATAAGAGAGACTTAGAAAACTGGTAAAACCTACATTGCTGATAGAGTTGGGAGTATTTAGCACTGTGAAAACATCACTTTCGCAGAAAGAAATCTACTTCTCTAAGACCGGGAAACAGTGAATAGAGAATGTTTGAGTTTCTCAAGATTGGTAACAGATAGAAACAAGAGAAAGTACACAGTGATTCATCTACCAAGAGAAGTTACAGAGGTTTACACAGAGAATTCCAAGTATAACTCGAAGAAAATAAGAGAGACCAAGGAAACTGCTAAATCCTACATTGTTGATGGAGTTGGGAATACTTAGCAATGTGAAAACATTACTTTTGTAGAAAGAAATCAGTACTCTCAAATCGGGAAACAGTGAACAGAGAATGTATGAGTCTCAAGATTGGTAACAGATAGAAACAAGAGAAAGTACACAGTGATTCATCTACCTAGAAAAGTTAAAGAGGTTTACACAGAGAATTCCAAGTGTAACTCGATGAAAATGAGAGAGACTTAGAAAACTGTTAAAACCTACATTGTTGATAGATTTGAGAGTACTTAACACTCTGAAAAGATTACTTTCGCAGAAAGAAATTTACTTCTCTAAGACCGTGATACAGTGAACAGAGAATGTATCAGTTTCTCAAGATTGTTAACAGATAGAAACAAGAGAAAGTACACAGTGATTCATCTCCCTAGAGAAGTAACAGAGGTTTACTCAGAGAATTTCAAGTGTAACTCCAAGAAAATAAGAGAGACTTAGAAAACTGGTAAAACCTACATTGTTGATAGAGTTGGGAGTACTTAGCACTGTGAAAACACCACTTTCGCACAAAGAAATCAACTTCTCTAAGACCGCGAAACAGTGAACAGAGAATGTATCAGTTTCTAAAGATTGGTAACAGATAGAAACAAGAGAAAGTACACAGTGATTCATCTACCTAGAGAAGTTACAGAGGTTTACAGAGAATTCCAAGTATAACTCGAAAAAAATAAGAGAGACCAAGGAAACTGCTAAAACCTACATTGTTGCTGGCGATGGGAATACTTAGCATTGTGAAAACATCACTTTCGCAGAAAGAAATCTACTTCTCTAAGACCGCGAAACAGTGAACAGAGAATGTTTGAGTTCCTCAAGATTCATAACAGATAGAAACAAGAGAAAGTACACAGTGATTCATCTACCTAGAGAAGTCACAGAGGTTTACACACAGAATTCAACGTATATAACTCCAAGAAAACAATAGAGACCAAGGAAACTGCTAAAATCCGCATTGTTGATGGAGTTGGGAGTACTTAGCATTGTGAAAACATCACTTTCACAGAAAGAAATCCATTACTCTAAAACCGCGAAACAGTGAACAGAGAATGTATGAGTTTCTCAAGATTGGTAACAGATAGAAACAAGAGAAAGTATACAGTTATTCATCTACCTAGAGAAGTTTCAGAGGTTTACAAAGAGAATTCCAAGTATAAGTACAAGAAAGAAGAGAGACTGAGAGAACTGGTAAAACCTACATTGTTCATGGAGTTGGGAGTACTTAGCACTTTGAAAACAGCACTTTCGCAGAATGAAATCTACTTCTCTAAGACCGGGAAATAGTGAACAGAGAATGTATGTGTTTCTCAAGATTCGTAACAGATAGAAACAAGAGAAAGTTCACAGAGATTCATCTACCTATAGAAATTACAGAGGTATACACAGAGAATTCCCAGCATAAGTACAAAAAAATGAGAGAGACTTAGAAAACTGGTAAAACCTACATTGTTGATAGAGTGGGGAGTACTTAGCACTGTGAAGACAACATTTTCGCAGAAGGAAATCAACTTCTCTAAGACTGGGAAACAGTGACCAGAGAATGTATGAGTTTATCAAATTGGTAACAGATAGAAACAAGAGAAAGTACACAGAGATTCATTTACCTAGAGAAGTTACAGAAGTTTACACAGAGAATTCACAGTATAAGTACAAGAAAATAAGAGAGACTTAGAAAACTGTTAAAACCTACACTGTTGATAGAGTTGGGAGTACTTAGCACTGTGAAAACAGCACTTTCGCAGAAAGAAATCTACTTCTCTAACACTGGGAAACAGTGATCAGAGAATGTATGAGTTTATCAAATTCGTAACAGATAGAAACAAGAGAAAGTACACAGAGATTCATTTACCTAGAGAAGTTACAGAAGTTTACACAGAGAATTCCCAGTATAAGTACAAGAAAATAAGAGAGACTTAGAAAACTGGTAAAACCTACATTGTTGATATAGTTGGGAGTACTCAGCATTGTGAAAACTTCATTTTCGCACAAAGAAATCTTCTTCTATAAGAACGTGAAACAGTGAACAGAGAATGTATGAGTTTCTCAAGATTGGTAACAGATAGAAACAAGAGAAAGTACACAGTGATTCATCTACCTAGAGAAGTTACAGAGGTTTACACAGAGAATTCCAAGAATAACTCCAAGAAAATAAGAGAGATCAAGGAATCTGCTGAAACCTGCAATGCTGATAGATTTGGGAGTACTTAGCACTGTGAAAACACACTTTCACAGAAAGAAATCCACTACACTAAAACCGCGAAACAGTGAACAGAGAATGTATGAGTTTCTGAAGATTGGTAAGAGATAGAAACAAGGGAAAGCACACAGTGATTCATCTACCTAGCAAAGTTACAGAGGTTAATACAGAGAATTCCACGTGTAACTCCAAGAAAATAAGAGAGACTTAGATAACGGGTAAAACCTACATTGTTGATAGATTTGGGAGTACTTAGCACTGTGAAAACATCACTTTCGCATAAGGAAATCTACTTCTCTAAGACCGCGAAACAGTGAAAAGAAAATGTTTGAGTTTCTCAAGATTGCTAACAGATAGAAAAAAGAGAAAGTACACTGTGATTCATCTACCTAGAAAACTTATAGAGGTTTACACAGAGAATTCCATGTATAAGTACAAGAAAATAAGAGAGACTTAGAAAACTAGTGAAACCTACAGATCAATCACTGTGTACTTTCTCTTGCTTCTATCTGTTACTAATCTTGAGAAATTCATACATTCTCTGTTCACTGTTTCACGGACTTACAGAACTAAATTTCCTTCAGCGAAAGTGCTGTTTTCACAGTGCTAAGTACTCCGAACTCTATCAACAATCTAGGTTTTACCAGTTTTCTAAGTCTCTCTTATTTTCTTGTACTTATACTTGGAATTCTCTGTGTAAACCTCTGTAACTTCTCTACGTAGATGAATCACTGTGTACTTTCTCTTGTTTCTATCTGTTACCAATCTTGAGAAACTCATACATTCTCTGTTCACTGTTTCCCAGTCTTAGAGAAGTAGATTTCTTTCTGCGAAAGTGCTGTTTTCACACTGCTAAGTACACCCAACTCTACCCACAATGTAGGTTTTACCAGTTTTCTAAGTCTCTCTTATTTTCCTCTACTTATACATGGAATTCTCTGTGTAAACTTCTGTAACTTCTCTAGGTAGATGAATCACTGTGTACTTTCTCTTGTTTCTATCTGTTACCAATCTTGAGAAACTCATACATTCTCTGTTCACTGTTTCCCAGTGTTAGAGAAGTAGATTTCTTTCTGCGAAAGTGCTGTTTTCACAGTGCTAAGTACTCCCAACTCTATCAACAATGTAGTTTTTACGAGTATTGTAAGTCTCTCTTATTTTCTTGTACTTATACTTGGAATTCTCTGTGTAAACCTCTGTAACTTTTCTAGGTAGATGAATCACTGTGTACTTTCGCTTGTTTCTATTTGTTACCCATCTTGAGAAACTCATACATTCTCTCTTGACTGTTTCACGGACTTACAGAACTAAATTTCCTTCCGCGAATGTGCTGTTTTCACAGCGCTAAGTACTCCCAACTCTATCAACAATGTAGGTTTTACCAGTTTTCTAAGTCTCTCTTATTTTCTTGTACTTATACTTGGAATTCTCTGTGTAAACCTCTGTAACTTTTCTAGGTAGATGAAACAAGGTGTACTTTCTTTTGTTTCTATCTGTTAAAAATCTTGAGAAACTCATACATTCTCTGTTCACTGTTTCACGGACTTACAGAACTAAATTTCCTTCGGTGAAAGTGCTGTTTTCACAGTGCTAAGTACTCCCAACTCTATCAACAATGTAGGTTTTACCAGTTTTCTAAGTCTCTCTTATTTTCTTGTACTTATCCTTGGAATTCTCTGTGTAAACCTCTGTAACTTCTCTAGGTAGATGAATCACTGTGTACTTTCTCTTGTTTCTATCTGTTACCAATCTTGAGAAACTCATACATTCTCTGTTCACTGTTTCACGGACTTAGAGAACTAAATTGCTTTCGACGAAAGTGCTGTTTTCACAGTAGTAAGTACTCCCAACTCTATCAACAATGTAGGTTTTACCAGTTTTCTAAGTCTCTCTTATTTTCTTGTACTTATACTGGAATTCTCTGTGTAAACCTCTGTAACTTCTCTAGGTAGATGAATCACTGTGTACTTTCTCTTGTTTCTATCTGTTACCAATCTTGAGAAACTCATACATTCTCTGTTCACTGTTTCCCAGTCTTAGAGAAGTAGTTTTCTTTCTGCAAAAGTGCTGTTTTCACAGTGCTAAGTACTCCCAACTCTATCAACAATGTAGGTTTTACCAGTTTTCTAAGTCTCTCTTATTTTCTTGTACTTATACTTGGAATTCTCTGTGTAAACCTCTGTAACTTTTCTAGGTAGATGAATCACTGTGTACTTTCTCTTGTTTCTATCTGTTACCCATCTTGAGAAACTCATACATTCTCTTTTGACTGTTTCACGGACTTACAGAACTAAATTTCCTTCCCCGAAAGTGCTGTTTTCACAGTGCTAAGTACTCCCAACTCTATCAACAATGTAGGTTTTACCAGTTTTCTAAGTCTCTCTTATTTTCTTGTACTTATACTTGGAATTCTCTGTGTAAACCTCTGTAACTTTTCTAGGTAGATGAACCACTGTGTACTTTCTCTTGTTTCTATCTGTTACCAATGTTGAGAAACTCATAGATTCTCTGTTCACTGTTTCACGGACTTAGAGAACTAAATATCTTTCGGCGTAAGTGCTGTTTTGACAGTGCTACGTACTCCCAACTCTATCCACAATGTAGGTTTTACCAGTTTTCTAAGTCTCTCTTATTTTCTTGTACTTATACTTGGAATTCTCTGTGTAAACTTCTGTAACTTCTCTAGGTAGATGAATCACTGTGTACTTTCTCTTGTTTCTATCTGGAACCAATCTTGAGAAACTCATACATTCTCTATTGACTGTTTTCCAGTGTTAGAGAAGTAGATTTCTTTCTGCGAAAGTGCTGTTTTCACAGTGCTAAGTACTCCCAAATCTATCAGCAATGTAGGTTTTACCAGTTTTCTAAGTCTTTCTTATTTTCTTGTACTGATACTTGGAATTCTCTGTGTAAACCTCTGTAACTTCTCTAGGTAGATGAATCACTGTGTACTTTCTCTTGTTTCTATCTGTTACCAATCTTGAGAAACTCATACATTCTCTCTTCACTTTTTCACGGACTTAGAGAACTAAATTTCCTTCGGCGAAAGTGCTGTTTTCACAGCGCTAGAGAAGTAGATTTCTTTCTGCGAAAGTGCTGTTTTCACAGTGCTAAGTACTCCCAACTCTATCAACAATGTAGGTTTTACCAGTTTTCAAAGTCTCTCTTATTTTCTTGTACTTATACTTGGAATTCTCTGTGTAAACCTGTCCAACTTTTCTAGGTAGATGAATCACTGTGTACTTTCTCTTGTTTCTATCTGTTACCAATCTTGAGAAACTCATACATTCTCTGTTCACTGTTTCCCAGTCTTAGAGAAGTAGATTTCTTTCTGCGAAAGTGCTGTTTTCACAGTGCTAAGTACTCCCAACTCTATCCACAATGTAGGTTTCACCAGTTTTCTAAGTCTCTCTTATTTTCTTGTACTTATACATGGAATTCTCTGTGTAAACTTCTGTAACTTCTCTAGGTAGATGAATCACTGTGTACTTTCTCTTGTTTCTGTTACCAATCTTGAGAAACTCATACATTCTCTGTTCACTGTTTCCCAGTGTTAGAGAAGTAGATTTCTTTCTGCGAAAGTGCTGTTTTCACCGTGCTAAGTACTCCCAACTCTATCAACAATATAGGTTTTACCAGTTTTCAAAGTCTCTCTTATTTTCTTCTACTTATACTTGGAATTCTCTGTGTAAACCTCTGTAACTTTTCTACGTAGATGAATCACTGTGTACTTTCTCTTGTTTCTATCTGTTACCAATCTTAAGAAACTCATACATTCTCTGTTCACTGTTTCACGGACTTAGAGAACTAAATTTCTTTCGGCGAAAGTGCTGTTTTCACAGTGCTAAGTACTCCCAACTCTATCAACAATGTAGGTTTTACCAGTTTTCTAAGTCTCTCGTATTTTCTTGTACTTATACTTGGAATTCTCTGTGTAAACCTCTGTAGCTTTTCTAGGTAGATGAATCACTGTGTACTTTCTTTTGTTTCTATCTGTTACCAATATTGAGAAACTCATACATTCTCTGCTCACTGTTTCACGGACTAACAGAACTAAATTTCCTTCGGCGAAAGTGCTGTTTTCAAAGTGCTAAGTACTCCCAACTCTATCAACAATGTAGGTTTTACCAGTTTTCTAAGTCTCTCTTATTTTCTTGAACTTATACATGTAATTCTCTGTGTAAACTTCTGTAACTTCTGTAGGTAGATGAATCACTGCGTACTTCTCTTGTTTCTATCTGTTACCAATCTTGAGAAACTCATACATTCTCTGTTCACTGTTTCCCAGTCTTAGAGAAGTAGATTTGTTTCTGCGAAAGTGCTGTTTTCACAGTGCTAAGTACTCCCAACTCTATCCACAATGTAGGTTTTACCAGTTTCCTAAGTCTCTCTTATTTTCCTGTACTTATACATGGAATTCTCTGTGTAAACTTCTGTAACTTCTCTAGGTAGATTAATCACTGTGTACTTTCTCTTGTTTCTATCATTTACCAATCTTGAGAAAATCATACATTCTCTGTTCACTGTTTCACGGACTTAGAGAACTAAATTGCTTTCGGCGAAAGTGCTGTTTTCACAGTGCTAAGTACTCCCAACTCTATCCACAATGTAGGTTTTACCACTTTTTTAAGTCTCTCTTATTTTCCTGTACTTATACATGGAATTCTCTGTGAAAATTTCTGTAACTTCTCTAGGTAGATGAATCACTGTGTACTTTCTCTTGTTTCTATCTGTTACCAACCTTGAGAAA
Organism: Heterohyrax brucei; assembly: GCA_028571685.1. NCBI lineage: Eukaryota > Metazoa > Chordata > Mammalia > Hyracoidea > Procaviidae > Heterohyrax > Heterohyrax brucei. The sequence continues at coordinate 32,747,806 of CM053157.1, read as the reverse complement.
CTCATACATTCTCTGTTCACTGTTTCACGGACATACAGAACTAAATTTCCTTCGGCGAAAGTGCTGTTTTCACAGTGCTAAGTACTCCCAACTCTATCAACAATGTAGGTTTTACGAGTTTTCTAAGTCTCTCTTATTTTCTTGTACTTATACTTGGAATTCTCTGTGTAAACCTCTGTAACTTTTCTAGGTAGATAAATCACTGTGTACTTTCTCTTGTTTCTATCTGTTACCAATCTTGGGAAACTCAAACGTTCTCTGTTCACTGTTTCACGGACTTAGAGAACTAAATTTCTTTTGGCGAAAGTGCTGTTTTCACAGTGCTAAGTACTCCCAACTCTATCAACAATGTAGGTTTTACCAGTTTTCTAAGTCTCTCTTATTTTCTTGTACTTATACTTGGAATTCTCTGTGTAAACCTCTGTAACTTCTCTAGGTAGATGAATCACTGTGTACTTTCTCTTGTTTCTATCTGATACCAATCTTGAGAAACTCATACATTCTCTCTTCATTGTTTCCCAGTCTTACAGAAGTAGATTTGTTTCTGCGAAAGTGCTGTTTTCACAGTGCTAAGTACTCCCAACTCTATCCACAATGTAGGTTTTACCAGTTTTCTAAGTCTCTCTTATTTTCTTCTACTTATACATGGAATTCTCTGTGTAAACTTCTGTAACTTCTCTAGGTAGATGAATCACTGTTTACTTTCTCTTGTTTCTATCTGTTACCAATCTTGAGAAACTCATACATTCACTGTTCACTGTTTCCCAGTGTTAGAGAAGTAGATTTCTTTCGGCGAAAGTGCTGTTTTCACAGTGCTAAGTACTCCCAACTCTATCCACAATGTAGGTTTTACCAGTTATCTAAGTCTCTCTTATTTTCTTGTACTTATATTTGGAATTCTCTGTGTAAACCTCTGTAACTTTTCTAGGTAGATGAATCACTGTGTACTTTCTCTTTTTTCTATCTGTTACCAATCTTGAGAAACTCAAACGTTCTCTGTTCACTGTTTCACGGACTCAGAGAACTAAATTTCTTTCGGCGAAAGTGCTGTTTTCACAGTGCTAAGTACTCCCAACTCTATGAACAATGTAGGTTTTACCAGTTTTCTAAGTCTCTCTTATTTTCTTGTGCTCATACATGTAATTCTCTGTGTAAACTTCTGTAACTTCTGTAGGTAGATGAATCACTGCGTACTTCTCTTGTTTCTATCTGTTACCAATCTTGAGAAACTCACACATTCTCTGTTCACTGTTTCCCAGTCTTAGAGAAGTAGATTTCTTTCTGCGAAAGTGCTGTTTTCACAGTGCTAAGTACTCCCAACTCTATCCACGATGTAGGTTTTACCAGTTTTCTAAGTCTCTCTTATTTTCCTGTACTTATACATGGAATTCTCTGTGTAAACTTCTGTAACTTCTCTAGGTAGATTAATCACTGTGTACTTTCTCTTGTTTCTATCAGTTACCAATCTTGAGAAAATCATACATTCTCTGTTCACTGTTTCACGGACTTAGAGAACTAAATTGCTTTCGGCGAAAGTGCTGTTTTCACAGTGCTAAGTACTCCCAACTCTATCCACAATGTAGGTTTTACCACTTTTTTAAGTCTCTCTTATTTTCCTGTACTTATACATGGAATTCTCTGTGTAAACTTCTGTAACTTCTCTAGGTAGATGAATCACTGTGTACTTTCTCTTGTTTCTATCTGTTACCAACCTTGAGAAACTCATACATTCTCTGTTCACTGTTTCACGGTCATACAGAACTAAATTTCCTTCGGCGAAAGTGCTGTTTTCACAGTGCTAAGTACTCCCAACTCTATCAACAATGTAGGTTTTACCAGTTTTCTAAGTCTCTCTTATTTTCTTGTACTTATACTTGGAATTCTCTGTGTAAACCTCTGTCACTTCTCTAGGTAGATGAATCACTGGGTACTTTCTCTTGTTTCTGTTACCAATCTTGAGAAACTCATACATTCTCTGTTCACTGTTTCAGGGACTTACAGAAATAAATTTCCTTCGGCGAAGGTGCTGTTTTCACAGTGCTAAGTACTCCCACCTCTATCAGCAATGTAGGTTTTACCAGTTTTCTAAGTCTCTCTTATTTTCTTGTACTTATACTTGGATTTCTCTGTGTAAACCTCTGTAACTTCTCTAGGTAGATGAATCACTGTGTACTTTCTCTTGTTTCTATCTGATACCAATCTTGAGAAACTCATACATTCTCTCTTCATTGTTTCCCAGTCTTACAGAAGTAGATTTGTTTCTGCGAAAGTGCTGTTTTCACAGTGCTAAGTACACCCAACTCTATCCACAATGTAGGTTTTACCAGTTTTCTAAGTCTCTCTTATTTTCTTGTACTTATACATGGAATTCTCTGTGTAAACTTCTGTAACTTCTCTAGGTAGATAAATCACTGTTTACTTTCTCTTGTTTCTATCTGTTACCAATCTTGAGAAACTCATACATTCACTGTTCACTGTTTCCCAGTGTTAGAGAAGTAGATTTCTTTCGGCGAAAGTGCTGTTATCACAGTGCTAAGTACTCCCAACGCTATGCACAATGTAGGTTTTACCAGTTTTCTAAGTCTCTCTTATTTTCTTGTACTTATACTTGGAATTCTCTGTGTAAACCTCTGTAACTTTTCTAGGTAGATGAATCACTGTGTACTTTCTCTTGTTTCTATCTGTTACCAATCTTGAGAAACTCAAACGTTCTCTGTTCACTGTTTCACGGACTCAGAGAACTAAATTTCTTTCGGCGAAAGTGCTGTTTTCACAGTGCTAAGTACTCCCAACTCTATGAACAATGTAGGTTTTACCAGTTTTCTAAGTCTCTCTTATTTTCTTGTGCTTATACATGTAATTCTCTGTGTAAACTTCTTTAACTTCTCTAGGTAGATGAATCACTGCGTACTTTCTCTTTTTTCTATCTGTTACCAATCTTGAGAAACTCATACATTCTCTGTTCACTGTGTCCCAGTGTTAGAAAAATAGATTTCTTTCTGCGAAAGTGCTATTTTCACAGTGCTAAGTCCTCCCAACACTATCAACAATGTAGGTTTTACCAGTTTTCTAAGTCTCTCTTATTTTCTTGTACTTATACTTGGAATTGTCTGTGTAAACCTCTGCACTTTTTCTAGGTAGATGAATCACTGGGTACTTTCTCTTGTTTCTATCTGTTACCAATCTTGAGAGACTCATACATTCTCTGTTCACTGTTTCCCAGTCTTAGAGAAGTAGATTTCTTTCTGCGAAAGTGCTGTTTTCACAGTGCTAAGTACTCCCAACTCTATCAACAATTTAGGTTTTAACAGTTTTCTAAGTCTCTGTTATTTTCCTGTACTTATACATGGAATTCTCTGTGTAAACTTCCGTAACTTCTCTTGGTAGATTAATCACTGTGTACTTTTCTTGTTTCTATCTGTTACCAATCTTGAGAAACTCATACATTCTCTGTTCACTGTTTCCCAGTGTTAGAGAAGTAGATTTCTTTCGGCGAAAGTGCTGTTTTCACAGTGCTAAGTACTCCCAACTCTATCAACAATGTAGGTTTTACCAGTTTTCTAAGTCTCTCTTATTCTCTTGTACTTATACTTGGAATTCTCTGTGTAAACTTCTGTAACTTTCCTAGGTAGATGAATCACTGTGTAGTTTCTCTTGTTTCTATCTGTTACCAATCTTGAGAAACTCATACATTCTCTGTTCACTGTTTCACGGACTTAGAGAACTAAATCGCTTTCGGCGAAAGTGCTGTTTTCACAGTGCTAAGTACTCGCAACTCTACCAACAATGTAGGTTTTACCAGTTTTCTAAGTCTCTCTTATTTTCTTGTACTTATACTTGGAATTCTCTGTGTAAACCTCTGTAACTTCTCTAGGTAGATGAATCACTGTGTACTTTCTCTTGTTTCTATCTGTTACCAATCTTGAAAAACTCACACATTCTCTGTTCACTGTTTCCCAGTCTTAGAGAAGTAGATTTCTTTCTGCGAAAGTGCTGCTTTCGCAGTGCTAAGTACTCCCAACTCTATCTACAATGTAGACTTTACCAGTTTTCTAAGTCTCTCTTATTTTCTTGTACTTATACATGTAATTCTCTGTGTAAACTTCTGTAACTTCTCTAGGTAGATGAATCACTGCGTACTTTCTCTTGTTTCTATCTGTTACCAATCTTGAGAAACTCATACATTCTCTGTTCACTGTTTCCCAGTGTTAGAGAAGTAGATTTCTTTCCGCGAAAGTGCTGTTTTCACAGTGCTAAGTACTCCCAACTCTATCAACAATGTAGGTTTCACCAGTTTTCTAAGTCTCTCTTATTTTCTTGTACTTATACTTGGAATTCTGTGTGTTAACCTTTGTAACTTTTCTAGGTATATGAATCACTGTGTACTTTCTCTTGTTTCTATCTGTTACCAACCTTGAGAAACTCATACATTCTCTGTTCAGTGTTTCACGGACTTAGAGAACTAAATTTCTTTCGGCGAAAGTGCTGTTTTCACAGTGCTAAGTACTCCCAACTCTATCCACAATGTAGGTTTTACCAGTTTTCTAAGTCTCTCTTATTTTCTGGTACTTATACTTGGAATTCTCTGTGTAAACTTCTGTGACTTCTCTAGGTAGATGAATCACTGTGTACTTTCTCTTGTTTCTATCTGTTACCAATCTTGAGAAACTCATACATTCTCTGTTCACTGTTTCACGGACTTAGAGAACTAAATTGCTTTCGGCGAAAGTGCTGTTTTCACAGTGCTAAGTACTCCCAACTCTATCAACAATGTCGGTTTTACCAGTTTTCTAAGTCTCTCTTATTTTCTTGTACTTATACATGGAATTCTCTGTGTAAACTTCTGTAACTTCTCTAGGTAGATGAATCACTGCGTACTTTCTCTTGTTTCTATCTGTTACCAATCTTGAGAAACTCATACATTCTCTATTCACTGTTTCCCAGTGTTAGAGAAGTAGATTTCTTTCTCCGAAATTGCTGTTTTCACAGTGTTAAGTACTCCCAGTCTATAAACAATGTAGGTTTTACCAGTTTTCTAAGTCTCTCTTATTTTCTTGTACTTATACGTGGAATTCTCTGTGTAAACATCTGTAACTTTTCTAGGTAGATGAATCACTGTGTACTTTCTCTTGTTTCTATCTGTTACCAATCTTTAGAAAGTCATACATTCTCTGTTCACTGATTCACGGACTTAGAGAACTAAATTGCTTTTGGCGAAAGTGCTGTTTTCACAGTGCTAAGTACTCCCAACTCTATCCACAATGTAGGTTTTACCAGTTTTCTAAGTCTCTATTATTTTCTTGTACTTATACTTGGAATTCTCTGTGTAAACCTCTGTAACTTTTGTAGTTAGATGAATCACTGTGTACTTTCTCTTATTTCTATCTGTTACCAATCTTGAGAAACTCATACTTTCTCTGTTCACTGTTTCACGGACTTAGAGAACTAAATTGCTTTCGGCGAAAGTGCTGTTTTCACAGTGCTAAGTACTCCCAACTCTATCAACAATGTCGGTTTTACCAGTTTTCTAAGTCTCTCTTATTTTCTTGTACTTATACATGGAATTCTCTGTGTAAACTTCTGTAACTTCTCTAGGTAGATGAATCACTGCGTACTTTCTCTTGTTTCTATCTGTTACCAATCTTGAGAAACTCATACATTCTCTATTCACTGTTTCCCAGTGTTAGAGAAGTAGATTTCTTTCTCCGAAATTGCTGTTTTCACAGTGTTAAGTACTCCCAACTCTATAAACAATGTAGGTTTTACCAGTTTTCTAAGTCTCTCTTATTTTCTTGTACTTATACGTGGAATTCTCTGTGTAAACATCCGTAACTTTTCTAGGTAGATGAATCACTGTGTACTTTTTCTTGTTTCTATCTGTTACCAATCTTTAGAAAGTCATACATTCTCTGTTCACTGATTCACGGACTTAGAGAACTAAATTGCTTTTGACGAAAGTGCTGTTTTCACAGTGCTAAGTACTCCCAACTCTATCAACAATGTAGGTTTTACCAGTTTTCTAAGTCTCTCTTATTTTCTTGTACTTATACATGGAATTCTCTGTGTAAACCTCTGTAACTTTTCTAGGTAGATGAATCACTGTGTACTTTCTCTTGTTTCTATCTGTTACCAATCTTGAGAGACTCATACATCCTCTGTTCACTGTTTCCCAGTCTTAGAGAAGTAGATTTCATTCTGCAAAAGTGCTGTTTTCACAGTGCTAAGTACTCCCAACTCTATCCACAATGTAGGTTTTACCAGTTTTCTACGTCTCTCTTATTTTCCTGTACTTATACATGGAATTCTCTGTGTAAACTTCTGTAACTTCTCTTGGTAGATTAATCACTGTGTACTTTCTCTTGTTTCTATCTGTTACCAATCTTGAGAAACTCAAACGTTCTCTGTTCACTGTTTCACGGACTTAGAGAACTAAATTTGTTTTGGCGAAAGTGCTGTTTTCACAGTGCTAAGTACTCCCAACTCTATCAACAATGTAGGTTTTACCAGTTTTCTAAGTCTCAATTATTTTCTTGTACTTATACTTGGAATTCTCTGTGTAAACCTCTGTAACTTCTCTAGGTAGATGAATCACTGTGTACTTTCTCTTGTTTCTGTTACCAATCTTGAGAAACTCATACATTCTCTGTTCACTGTTTCACGGACTTATAGAAATAAATTTCCTTCGGCGAAAGTGCTGTTTTCACAGTGCTAAGTACTCCCAACTCTATGAACAATGTAGGTTTTATCAGTTTTCTAAGTCTCTCTTATTTTCTTGTACTTATACTTGGAATTCTCTGTGTAAACCTCTGTAACTTTCCTAGGTAGATGAATCACTGTGTAGTTTCTCTTGTTTCTATCTGTTACCAATCTTGAGAAACTCATACATTCTCTGTTCTCTGTTTCCCAGTGTTAGAGAAGTAGATTTGTTTCTGCGAAAGTGCTGTTTTCACAGTGCTAAGTACTCCCAACTCTATCCACAATGTAGGTTTTACCAGTTTTCTAAGTCTCTCTTATTTTCTTGTACTTATAATTGGAATTCTCTGTGTAAACCTCTGTAACCTATCTAGGTAGATGAATCACTGTGTACTTTCTCTTGTTTCTATCTGCTACCAATCTTGAGAAACTCATACATTCTCTCTTCACTGTTTCCCAGTCTTAGAGAAGTAGATTTCTTTCTGCGAAAGTGCTGTTTTCACAGTGCTAAGTACTCCCAACTCTATCCACAATGTACGTTTTACCAGTTTTCTAAGTCTCTCTTATTTTCTTGTACTTATACTTGGAATTCTCTGTGTAAACCTCTGTAACTTCTCTAGGTAGAAGATTCACTGTGTACTTTCTCTTGTTTCTATCTGTTACGAATATTGAGAAACTCATACATTCTCTGTTCACTGTTTCACGGACGTACCGAACTAAATTTTCTTCGACAAAGTTCAGTTTTCACAGTGCTGAGTACTCCCAACCCTATCAACAATGTAGGTTTTACCAGTTTTCTAAGTCTCTCTTATTTTCTTGTACTTATACTTGGAATTCTCTGTGTAAACCTCTGTAACTTTTCTAGGTAGATGAATCACTGTGTACTTTCTCTTGTTTCTATCTGTTACGAATATTGAGAAACTCATACATTCTCTGTTCACTGTTTCCCAGTCTTAGAGAAGTAGATTTCTTTCTGCGAAAGTGCTGTTTTCACAGTGCTAAGTACTCCCAACTCTTTCAACAATGTAGGTTTTACCAGTTTTCTAAGTCTCTCTTATTTTCTTGTACTTATAGTTGGAATTCTCTGTGTAAACCTCTGTAACTTTTCTAGGTAGATAAATCACTGTGTACTTTCTCTTGTTTCTATCTGTTACCAATCTTGAGAAACTCATACATTCTCTGTTCACTCTTTCACGGACTTACAGAACTAAATTTCCTTCGGCGAACGTGCTGTTTTCACAGTGCTAAGTACTCCAAACTCTACCAACAATGTAGGTTTTACCAGTTTTCTAAGTCTCTCTTATTTTCTTGTACTTATACTTGGAATTCTCTGTGTAAACCTCTGTAACTTGTCTAGGTAGATGAATCACTGTGTACTTTCTCTTGTTTCTATCTGTTACCAATCTTGAGAAACTCATACATTCTCTGTTCACTGTTTCCCAGTCTTAGAGAAGTAGATTTCTTTCTGCGAAAGTGCTGCTTTCACAGTGCTAAGTACTCCCAACTCTATCTACAATGTAGGTTTTACCAGTTTTCTAAGTCTCTCTTATTTTCTTGTACTTATACATGTAATTCTATGTGTAAACTTCTGTAACTTCTCTAGGTAGAGGAATCACTGCGTACTTTCTCTTTTTTCTATCTGTTACCAATCTTGAGAAAGTCATACATTCTCTGTTCACTGTTTCCCAGTGTTAGAGAAGTAGATTTCTTTCCGCGAAAGTGCTGTTTTCACAGTGCTAAGTACTCCCAACTCTATCAACAATGTAGGTTTCACCAGTTTTCTAAGTCTCTCTTATTTTCTTGTACTTATACTTGGAATTCTCTGTGTAAACCTCTGTGACTTCTCTAGATAGATGAATCACTGTGTACTTTCTCTTGTTTCTATCTGTTACCAATCTGGAGAAACTCATACATTCTCTGTTCACTGTTTCCCAGTCTTAGAGAAGTAGATTTCTGTCTGGGAAAGTGCTGTTTTCACAGTGCTAAGTACTCCCAACTCTATCCACAATGTAAGTTTTACCAGTTTTCTAAGTCTCTCTTATTTTCTTGTACTTATACATGGAATTCTGTGAGTAAACTTCTGTAACTTCTCTAGGTAGATGAATCACTGTGTACTTTCTCTTGTTTCTATCTGTTACCAATCTTGAGAAACACATACATTCTCTGTTCACTGTTTCCCAGTGTTAGAGAAGTAGATTTCTTTCTGGGAAAGTGCTGCTTTCACATTGCTAAGTACTCCCAACTCTATCAACAATGTAGGTTTTACAAGTTTTCTAAGTCTCTCTTATTTTCTTGTACTTATACTTGGAATTCTCTGTGTAAACCTCTGTAACTTTTCTAGGTAGATGAATCACTGTGTACTTTCTCATGTTCTATCTGTTACCAATCTTGAGAAACTGATACATTCTCTTTTCATTGTTTCACGGACTTAGAAAACTAAATTTCTTTCGGCGAAAGTGCTGTTTTCACAGTGCTAAGTACTCCCAACTCTATCAACAGTGTAGGTTTTACCAGTTTTCTAAGTCTCTCTTATTTTCTTGTACTTATACTTGGAATTCTCTGTGTAAACCTCTCTAACTTCTCTAGGTAGATGAATCACTGTGTACTTTCTCTTGTTTCTGTTACCAATCTTGAGGAACTCATACATTCTCTGTTCACTGTTTCCCAGTCTTAGAGAAGTAGATTTCTTACTGCGAAAGTGCTGTTTTCACAGTGCTAAGAACTCCCAACTCTATCAACAATGTAGGTTTTACCGGTTTTCTAAGTCTCTCTTATTTTCTTGTACTTATCCTTGGAATTCTCTGTGTAAACCTCTGTAACTTTTCTAGGTAGATGAATCACTGTGTACTTTCGGTTTTTTCTATCTTTTACCAAACTTGAGAAACTCATACATTCTCTATTCACTGTTTCACGGACTTAGAGAACTAAATTTCCTTCGGCGAAAGTGCTGTTTTCACAGTGCTAAATACTCCCAACTCTATCAACAATGTAGGTTTTACCAGTTTTCTAAGTCTCTCTTATTTTCTTGTACTTATCCTTGGAATTCTCTGTGTAAACCTCTCTAACTTTTCTAGGTAGATGAATCACTGTGTACTTTCGCTTGTTTCTATCTGTTACCAAACTTGAGAAACTCATACATTCTCTGTTCACTGTTTCACGCACTTAGAGAACTAAATTTCCTTCGGCGAAAGTGCTGTTTTCACAGTGCTAAGTACTCCCAACTCTATCAACAATGTAGGTTTTACCAGTTTTCTAAGTCTCTCTTATTTTCTTGTACTTATCCTTGGAATTCTCTGTGTAAACCTCTGTAACTTTTCTAGGTAGATGAATCACTGTGTACTTTCGCTTGTTTCTATCTATTACCAAACTTGAGAAACTCATACATTCTCTGTTCACTGTTTCACGGACGTAGAGAACTAAATTTCCTTCGGCGAAAGTGCTGTTTTCACAGTGCTAAGTACTCCCAACTCTATCAACAATGTAGGTTTTACCAGTTTTCTAAGTCTCTCTTATTTTCTTGTACTTATCCTTGGAATTCTCTGTGTAAACCTCTGTAACTTTTCTAGGTAGATGAATCACTGTGTACTTTCGCTTTTTTCTATCTTTTACCAAACTTGAGAAACTCATACATTCTCTGTTCACTGTTTCACGGACTTAGAGAACTAAATTTCCTTCGGCGTAAGTGCTGTTTTGACAGTGCTACGTACTCCCAACTCTATCCACAATGTAGGTTTTACCAGTTTTCTAAGTCTCTCTTATTTTCTTGCACTTATACTTGGAATTCTCTGTGTAAACCTGTGTAACTACTCTAGGTAGATGAATCACTGTGTACTTTCTCTTGTTTCTATCTGTTACCAATCTTGAGAAACTCATACATTCTCTGTTCACTGTTTCCCAGTGTTAGAGAATTAGATTTCTTTCTGCGAAAGTACTGTTTTCACAGTGCTAAGTACTCCCAACTCTATCAACAATGTAGGTTTTACCGGTTTTCTAAGTCTCTCTTATTTCCTTGTACTTATCCTTGGAATTCTCTGTGTAAACCTCTGTAACTTTTCTGGGTAGATGAATCACTGTGTACTTTCTCTTGTTTCTATCTGTTACCAATCTTGAGAAACTCATACATTCTCTGTTCACTGTTTCCCAGTTTTAGAGAAGTAGATTTCTTTCTGCGAAAGTGCTGTTTTCACAGTGCTAAGTACTCCCAACTCTATTAATAATGTAGGTTTTACCAGTTTTCTAAGTCTCTCTTATTTTCTTGTACTTATCCTTAGAATTCTCTGTGTAAACCTCTGTAACTTTTCTGGGTAGATGAATCACTGTGTACTTTCGCTTGTTTCCATCTGTTACCAAACTTGAGAAACTCATGCATTCTCTCTTTACTGTTTCACGGACTTAGAGAACTAAATTTCCTTTGGCGAAAGTGCTGTTTTCACAGTGCTAAGTACTCCCAACTCTATCAACAATGTAGGTTTTACCAGTTTTCTAAGTCTCTCTTATTTTCTTGTACTTATCCTTGGAATTCTCTGTGTAAACCTCTGTACCTTTTCTAGGTAGATGAATCACTGTGTACTTTCCCTTGTTTCTATCTGTTACCAATCTTGAGAAACTCATACATTCTCTGTTCAATGTTTCCCGGTCTTAGAGAAGTGGATTTCTTTCTGCGAAAGTGTTGTTTTCACAGTGCTAAGTACTCACAACTCTTTCAACAATTTAGGTTTTACCAGTTTTCTAAGTCTCTCTTATTTTCTTGTACTTATACTTGGTTTTCTCTGTGTAAACCTCTGTAACTTTTCTAGGTAGATGAATCACTGTGTACTTTCCCTTGTTTCTATCTGTTACCAATCTTGAGAAACTCATACATTCTCTGTTCACTGTTTCACGGACTTAGAGAACTAAATTTCTTTCGGCGAAAGTGCTGTTTTCACAGTGCTAAGTACTCCCAACTCTATCAACATTGTAGGTTTTACCAGTTTTCTAAGTCTCTCTTATTTTCTTGTACTTATACTTGGAATTCTCTGTGTAAACCTCTGTAACTTCTCTATGTATATGAATCACTGTGTACTTTCTCTTGTTTCTATCTGTTAACAATCTGGAGAAACTCATACATTCTCTGTTCACTGTTTCCCAGTGTTAGAGAAGTAGATTTCTTTCTGCGAAAGTGCTGTTTTCACAGTGCTAAGTACTCCCAACTCTATCAACAATGTAGGTTTTACCGGTTTTCTAAGTCTCTCTTATTTTCTTGTACTTATACTTGGAATTCTCTGTGTAAACCTCTGTAACTTTTCTAGGTATACGAATCACTGTGTACTTTCGCTTGTTTCTATCTGTTCCCAAACTTGAGAAACTCATATATTCTCTGTTCACTGTTTCACGGACTTAGAGAACTAAATTTCCTTCGGCGAAAGTGCTGTTTTCACTGTGCTAAGTACTCCCAACTCTATCAACAATGTAGGTTTTACCAGTTTTCTAAGTCTCTCTTATTTTCTTGTACTTATCCTTGGAATTCTCTGTGTAAACCTCTGTAACTTGTCTAGGTAGGTGAATCACTGTGTACTTTCTCTTGTTTCTATCTGTTACCAATCTTGAGAAACTCATACATTCTCTGTTCACTGTTTCAGGAACTTAGAGAACTAAATTTCTTTCAGCGAAAGTGCTGTTTTCACAGTGCTAAGTACTCCCAACTCTATCCACAATGTAAGTTTTACCAGTTTTCTAAGTCTCTCTTATTTTCTTGTACTTATACATGGAATTCTGTGAGTAAACTTCTGTAACTTCTCTAGGTAGATGAATCACTGTCTACTTTCCCTGTTTCTATCTGTTACCAATCTGGAGAAACTCATACATTCTCTGTTCACTGTTTCCCAGTCTTAGAGAAGTAGATTTCTGTCTGGGAAAGTGCTGTTTTCACAGTGCTAAGTACTCCCAACTCTATCCACAATGTAAGTTTTACCAGTTTTCTAAGTCTCTCTTATTTTCTTGTACTTATACATGGAATTCTCTGTTTAAACCTCTGTAACTTTTCTAGGTAGATGAATCACTGTGTACTTTCTCTTGTTTCTATCTGTTACCAATCTTGAGAGACTCATACATCCTCTGTTCACTGTTTCCCAGTCTTAGAGAAGTAGATTTCATTCTGCAAAAGTGCTGTTTTCACAGTGCTAAGTACTCCCAACTCTATCCACAATGTAAGTTTTACCAGTTTTCTACGTCTCTCTTATTTTCCTGTACTTATACATGGAATTCTCTGTGTAAACTTCTGTAACTTCTCTTGGTAGATTAATCACTGTGTACTTTCTCTTGTTTCTATCTGTTACCAATCTTGAGAAACTCAAACGTTCTCTGTTCACTGTTTCACGGACTTAGAGAACTAAATTTGTTTTGGCGAAAGTGCTGTTTTCACAGTGCTAAGTACTCCCAACTCTATCAACAATGTAGATTTTACCAGTTTTCTAAGTCTCAATTATTTTCTTGTACTTATACTTGGAATTCTCTGTGTAAACCTCTGTAACTTCTCTAGGTAGATGAATCACTGTGTACTTTCTCTTGTTTCTGTTACCAATCTTGAGAAACTCATACATTCTCTGTTCACTGTTTCGCGGACTTATAGAAATAAATTTCCTTCGGCGAAAGTGCTGTTTTCACAGTGCTAAGTACTCCCAACTCTATCAGCAATGTAGGTTTTATCAGTTTTCTAAGTCTCTCTTATTTTCTTGTACTTATACTTGGAATTCTCTGTGTAAACCTCTGTAACTTCTCTAGGTAGATGAATCACTGTGTACTTTCTCTTGTTTCTATCTGCTACCAATCTTGAGAAACTCATACATTCTCTCTTCATAGTTTCCCAGTCTTAGAGTAGTAGATTTCTTTCTGCGAAAGTGCTGTTTTCACAGTGCTAAGTACTCCTAACTCTATCCACATTGTAGGTTTTACCAGTTTTCTAAGTCTCTCTTATTTTCTTGTACTTATACATGGAATTCTCTGTGTAAACTTCTGTAACTTCTCTAGGTAGATGAATCACTGTTTACATTCTCTTATTTCTATCTGTTACCAATCTTGAGAAACTCATACATTCTCTGTTCACTGTTTCCCAGTGTTAGAGAATTAGATTTCTTTCGGCCAAAGTGCTGTTTTCACAGTGCTAAGTACTCCCAACTCTATCAACAATGTAGGTTTTACCAGTTTTCTAAGTCTCTCTTATTTTCTTGTACTTATACTTGGAATTCTCTGTGTAAACCTCTGTAACTTTCCTAGGTAGATGAATCACTGTGTAGTTTCTCTTGTTTCTATCTGTTACCAAACTTGAGAAACTCATACATTCTCTGTTCACTGTTTCACGGACTTAGAGAACTAAATTTCCTTCGACGAAAGTGCTGTTCTCACAGTGCTAAGTACACCCAACTCTATCAACAATGTAAGTTTTACCAGTTTTCTAAGTCTCTCTCATTTTCTTGTACTTATACTTGGAATTCTCTGTGTAAACCTCTGTAACTTCTCTAGGTAGATGAATCACTGTGTACTTTCTCTTGTTTCTATCTGTTACCAATCTTGAGAAACTCATACATTCTCTGTTCACTGTTTCCCAGTCTTAGAGAAGTAGATTTCTTTCTGCGAAAGTGCTGTTTTCACAGTGCTAAGTACTCCCAACTCTATCAACGATGTACGTTTTACCAGTTTTCTAAGTCTCTCTTATTTTCTTGTACTTATCCTTGGAATTCTCTGTGTAAACCTCTGTAACTTTTCAAGGTAGATGAATCACTGCGTACTTTCTCTTGTTTCTATTTGTTACCAATCTTGAGAAACTCATACATTCTCTGTTCACTGAATCCCAGTCTTAGAGAAGTAGATTTCTTTCTGCGGAAGTGCTGTTTTCACAGTGCTAAGTACTCCCAACTCTATCAACAATGTAGGTTTTACCAGTTTTCTAAGTCTGTGTTATTTTCTTGTACTTATACATGTACTTCTCTTTGTAAACTTCTGTAACTTCTCTAGATAGATGAATCACTATGTACTTTCTCTAGTTTCTATCTGTTACCAATCTTGAGAAACTCATACATTCTCTTTTCACTGTTTCCCAGTCTTAGAGAAGTAGATTTCTTTCTGCGGAAGTGCTGTTTTCACAGTGCTAAGTACTCCCAACTCTATCAACAATGTAGGTTTTACCAGTTTTCTAAGTCTCTCTTATTTTCTTGTACTTATCCTTGGAATTCTCTGTGTAAACCTCTGTAACATTTCCAGGTAGATGAATCACTGCGTACTTTCTCTTGTTTCTATCTGTTACCAAACTTGAGAAACTCATACATTCTCTGTTCACTGTTTCACGGACTTAGAGAACTAAATTTCCTTTGCCGAAAGTGCTGTTTTCACAGTGCTAAGTACTCCCAACTCTATCAACAATGTAGGTTTTACCAGTTTTCTAAGTCTCTCTTATTTTCTTGTACTTATCCTTGGAATTCTCTGTGTAAACCTCTGTAACTTTTCTAGGTAGATGAATCACTGTGTACTTTCCCTTGTTTCTATCTGTTACCAATCTTGAGAAACTCATACATTCTCTGTTCAATGTTACCCAGTCTTAGAGAAGTGGATTTCTTTCTGCGAAAGTGCTGTTTTCACAGTGCTAAGTACTCACAACTCTTTCACCAATGTAGGTTTTACCAGTTTTCTAAGTCTCTCTTATTTTCTTGTACTTATCCTTGGTTTTCTCTGTGTAAACCTCTGTAACTTTTCTAGGTAGATGAATCACTGTGTACTTTCTCTTGTTTCTATCTGTTACCAATCTTGAGAAACTCATACATTCTCTGTTCACTGTTTCAGGGACTTAGAGAACTAAATTTCTTTCAGCGAAAGTGCTGTTTTCACAGTGCTAAGTATTCCCAACTCTATCCACAATGTAGGTTTTACCAGTTTTCTAAGTCTCTCTTATTTTCTTGTACTTATACTTGGAATTCTTTGTGTTAACTTCTGTAACTTCTCTAGGTAGATGAATCACTGTGTACTTTCTCTTGTTTCTATCTGTTGCCAATCTTGAGAAACTCATACATTCTCTGTTCACTGTTTCACAGTCTTAGAGAAGTAGATTTCTTTCTTCGAAAGTGCTGTTTTCACAGTGCTACGTACTCCCAACTCTATGCACATTGTAGGTTTTACGAGTTTTCTAAGTCTCTCTTATTTTCTTGTACTTATACTTGGAATTCTCTGTGTAAACCTCTGTGACTTCTCTAGGTAGATGAATCACTGTGTACTTTCTCCTGTTTCTATCTGTTACCAATCTTGAGAGACTCATACATTCTCTGTTCACTGTTTCCCAGTGTTAGAGAAGTAGATTTCTTTCTGCGAAAGTGCTGTTTTCACAGTGCTAAGTACTCCCAACTGTATTAACAATGTAGGGTTTACCAGTTTTCTAAGTCTCTCTTATTTTCTTGTACTTATCCTTGGAATTCTCTGTGTAAACCTCTGTAACTTTTGTAGGTAGATGAATCACTGTGTACTTTCGCTTGTTTCTATCTGTTACCAAACTTGAGAAACTCATACATTCTCTGTTCACTGTTTCACGGACTTAGAGAACTAAATTTCCTTCGGCGAAAGTGCTGTTTTCACAGTGCTAAGTACTCCCAACTCTATCAACAATGTAGGTTTTACCAGTTTTCTAAGTCTCTCTTATTTTCTTTTACTTATCCTTGGAATTCTCTGTGTAAACCTCTGTAACTTTTCTAGGTAGATGAATCACTGTGTACTTTCGCTTGTTTCTATCTGTTACCAAACTTGAGAAAGTCATACATTGTCTGTTCACTGTTTCACGGACTTAGAGAACTAAATTTCCTTCGGCGAAAGTACTGTTTTCACAGTGCTAAGTACTCCCAACTCTATCAACAATGTAGGCTTTCCCCATTTTTCTAGGTCTCTCTGATTTTCTTGTACTTATACTTGGAATTCTCTGTGTAAACCTCTGTAACTTCTCTAGGTATATGAATCACTGTGTACTTTCTCTTGTTTCTATCTGTTACCAATCATGAGAAACTCATACATTCTCTGTTCAATGTTTCCCAGTCTTAGAGAAGTAGATTTCTTTCTGCGAAAGTGCTGTTTTCACAGTGCTAAGTACTCCCAACTCTATCAACAATGTAGGTTTTACCGGTTTTCTAAGTCTCTCTTATTTTCTTGTACTTATACTTGGAATTCTCTGTGTAAACCTCTGTAACTTCTCTAGGTATACGAATCACTGTGTACTTTCGCTTGTTTCTATCTGTTCCCAAACTTGAGAAACTCATACATTCTCTGTTCACTGTTTCACGGACTTAGAGAACTAAATTTCCTTCGGCGAAAGTGCTGTTTTCACAGTGCTAAGTACTCCCAACTCTATCAACAATGTAGGTTTTACCAGTTTTCTAAGTCTCTCTTATTTTCTTGTACTTATCCTTGGAATTCTCTGTGTAAACCTCTGTAACTTCTCTAGGTAGATGAATCACTGTGTACTTTCTCTTGTTTC
Source organism: Heterohyrax brucei (assembly GCA_028571685.1). NCBI lineage: Eukaryota > Metazoa > Chordata > Mammalia > Hyracoidea > Procaviidae > Heterohyrax > Heterohyrax brucei. The sequence continues at coordinate 32,730,630 of CM053157.1, read as the reverse complement.
TATCTGTTACCAATCTTGAGAAACTCATACATTCTCTGTTCACTGTTTCAGGGACTTAGAGAACTAAATTTCTTTCAGCGAATGTGCTGTTTTCACAGTGCTAAGTACTCCCAACTCTATCCACAATGTAGGTTTTACCAGTTTTCTAAGTCTCTCTTATTTTCTTGTACTTATACTTGGAATTCTTTGTGTTAACTTCTGTAACTTCTCTAGGTAGATGAATCACTGTGTACTTTCTCTTGTTTCTATCTGTTACCAATCTTGAGAAACTCATACATTCTCTGTTCACTGTTTCACAGTCTTAGAGAAGTAGATTTCTTTCTTCGAAAGTGCTGTTTTCACAGTGCTACGTACTCCCAACTCTATCCACATTGTAGGTTTTACGAGTTTTCTAAGTCTCTCTTATTTTCTTGTACTTATACTTGGAATTCTCTGTGTAAACCTCTGTGACTTCTCTAGGTAGATGAATCACTGTGTACTTTCTCTTGTTTCTATCTGTTACCAATCTGGAGAAACTCATACATTCTCTGTTCACTGTTTCCCAGTCTTAGAGAAGTAGATTTCTGTCTGGGAAAGTGCTGTTTTCACAGTGCTAAGTACTCCCAACTCTATCCACAATGTAAGTTTTACCAGTTTTCTAAGTCTCTCTTATTTTCTTGTACTTATACATGGAATTCTGTGACTAAACTTCTGTAACCTCTCTAGGTAGATGAATCACTGTGTACTTTCTCTTGTTTCTATCTGTTACCAATCTTGAGAAACACATACATTCTCTGTTCACTGTTTCCCAGTGTTAGAGAAGTAGATTTCTTTCTGGGAAAGTGCTGCTTTCACATTGCTAAGTACTCCCAACTCTATCAACAATGTAGGTTTTACCAGTTTTCTAAGTCTCTCTTATTTTCTTGTACTTATACTTGGAATTCTCTGTGTAAACCTCTGTAACTTTTCTAGGTTGATGAATCACTGTGTACTTTCTCATGTTTCTATCTGTTACCAATCTTGAGAAACTGATACATTCTCTTTTCATTGTTTCACGGACTTAGAAAACTAAATTTCTTTCGGCGAAAGTGCTGTTTTCACAGTGCTAAGTACTCCCAACTCTATCAACAGTGTAGGTTTTACCAGTTTTCTAAGTCTCTCTTATTTTCTTGTACTTATACTTGGAATTCTCTGTGTAAACCTCTCTAACTTCTCTAGGTAGATGAATCACTGTGTACTTTCTCTTGTTTCTGTTACCAATCTTGAGGAACTCATACATTCTCTGTTCACTGTTTCCCAGTCTTAGAGAAGTAGATTTCTTACTGCGAAAGTGCTGTTTTCACAGTGCTAAGAACTCCCAACTCTATCAACAATGTAGGTTTTACCGGTTTTCTAAGTCTCTCTTATTTTCTTGTACTTATCCTTGGAATTCTCTGTGTAAACCTCTGTAACTTTTCTAGGTAGATGAATCACTGTGTACTTTCGCTTGTTTCTATCTGTTACCAAACTTGAGAAACTCATACATTCTCTGTTCACTGTTTCACGCACTTAGAGAACTAAATTTCCTTCGGCGAAAGTGCTGTTTTCTCAGTGCTAAGTACTCCCAACTCTATCAACAATGTAGGTTTTACCAGTTTTCTAAGTCTCTCTTATTTTCTTGTACTTATCCTTGGAATTCTCTGTGTAAACCTCTGTAACTTTTCTAGGTAGATGAATCACTGTGTACTTTCGCTTTTTTCTATCTTTTACCAAACTTGAGAAACTCATACATTCTCTGTTCACTGTTTCACGGACTTAGAGAACTAAATTTCCTTCGGCGAAAATGCTCTTTTCACAGTGCTAAGTACTCCCAACTCTATCAACAATGTAGGTTTTACCAGTTTTCTAAGTCTCTCTTATTTTCTTGTACTTATACTTGGAATTCTCTGTGTAAACCTGTGTAACTTCTCTAGGTAGATGAATCACTGTGTACTTTCTCTTGTTTCTATCTGTTACCAATCTTGAGAAACTCATACATTCTCTGTTCACTGTTTCCCAGTGTTAGAGAATTAGATTTCTTTCTGCGAAAGTACTGTTTTCACAGTGCTAAGTACTCCCAACTCTATCAACAATGTAGGTTTTACCGGTTTTCTAAGTCTCTCTTATTTCCTTCTACTTATCCTTGGAATTCTCTGTGTAAACCTCTGTAACTTTTCTGGGTAGATGAATCACTGTGTACTTTCTCTTGTTTCTATCTGTTACCAATCTTGAGAAACTCATACATTCTCTGTTCACTGTTTCCCAGTTTTAGAGAAGTAGATTTCTTTCTGCGAAAGTGCTGTTTTCACAGTGCTAAGTACTCCCAACTCTATTAACAATGTAGGTTTTACCAGTTTTCTAAGTCTCTCTTATTTTCTTGTACTTATCCTTGGAATTCTCTGTGTAAACCTCTGTAACTTTTCTGGGTAGATGAATCACTGTGTACTTTCGCTTGTTTCTATCTGTTACCAAACTTGAGAAACTCATGCATTCTCTCTTTACTGTTTCACGGACTTAGAGAACTAAATTTCCTTTGGCGAAAGTGCTGTTTTCACAGTGCTAAGTACTCCCAATTCTATCAACAATGTAGGTTTTACCAGTTTTCTAAGTCTCTCTTATTTTCTTGTACTTATCCTTGGAATTCTCTGTGTAATCCTCTGTACCTTTTCTAGGTAGATGAATCACTGTGTACTTTCCCTTGTTTCTATCTGTTACCAATCTTGAGAAACTCATACATTCTCTGTTCAATGTTTCCCGGTCTTAGAGAAGTGGATTTTTTTCTGCGAAAGTGTTGTTTTCACAGTGCGAAGTACTCACAACTCTTTCAACAATTTAGGTTTTACCAGTTTTCTAAGTCTCTCTTATTTTCTTGTACTTATACTTGGTTTTCTCTGTGTAAACCTCTGTAACTTTTCTAGGTAGATGAATTACTGTGTACTTTCCCTCGTTTCTATCTGTTACCAATCTTGAGAAACTCATACATTCTCTGTTCACTGTTTCACGGACTTAGAGAACTAAATTTCTTTCGGCGAAAGTGCTGTTTTCACAGTGCTAAGTACTCCCAACTCTATCAACATTGTAGGTTTTACCAGTTTTCTAAGTCTCTCTTATTTTCTTGTACTTTTACTTGGAATTCTCTGTGTAAACCTCTGTAACTTCTCTATGTATATGAATCACTGTGTACTTTCTCTTGTTTCTATCTGTTACCAATCTGGAGAAACTCATACATTCTCTGTTCACTGTTTCCCAGTGTTAGAGAAGTAGATTTCTTTCTGCGAAAGTGCTGTTTTCACAGTGCTAAGTACTCCCAACTCTATCAACAATGTAGGTTTTACCGGTTTTCTAAGTCTCTCTTATTTTCTTGTACTTATACTTGGAATTCTCTGTGTAAACCTCTGTAACTTTTCTAGGTATACGAATCACTGTGTACTTTCGTTTGTTTCTATCTGTTCCCAAACTTGAGAAACTCATACATTCTCTGTTCACTGTTTCACGGACTTAGAGAACTAAATTTCCTTCGGCGAAAGTGCTGTTTTCACTATGCTAAGTACTCCCAACTCTATCAACAATGTCGGTTTTACCAGTTTTCTAAGTCTCTCTTATTTTCTTGTACTTATACATGGAATTCTCTGTGTAAACCTCTGTAACTTCTCTAGGTAGATAAATCACTGTGTACTTTCTCTTGTTTCTATCTGTTACCAATCTTGAGAAACTCATACATTCTCTGTTCACTGTTTCAGGGACTTAGAGAACTAAATTTCTTTCAGCGAAAGTGCTGTTTTCACAGTGCTAAGTACTCCCAACACTATCCACAATGTAAGTTTTACCAGTTTTCTAAGTCTCTCTTATTTTCTTGTACTTATACATGGAATTCTGTGAGTAAACTTCTGTAACTTCTCTAGGTAGATGAATCACTGTGTACTTTCCCTGTTTCTATCTGGAGAAACTCATACATTCTCTGTTCACTGTTTCCCAGTCTTAGAGAAGTAGATTTCTGTCTGGGAAAGTGCTGTTTTCACAGTGCTAAGTACTCCCAACTCTATCCACAATGTAAGTTGTACCAGTTTTCTAAGTCTCTCTTATTTTCTTGTACTTATACATGGAATTCTGTGAGTAAACTTCTGTAACTTCTCTAGGTAGATAAATCACTGTGTACTTTCTCTTGTTTCTATCTGTTACCAATCTTGAGAAACTCATACATTCTCTGTTCACTGTTTCCCAGTGTTAGAGAAGTAGATTTCTTTCTGGGAAAGTGCTGCTTTCATATTGCTAAGTACTCCCAACTCTATCAACAATGTAGGTTTTACCAGTTTTCTAAGTCTCTCTTATTTTCTTGTACTTATACTTGGAATTCTCTGTGTAAACCTCTGTAACTTTTCTAGGTAGATGAATCACTGTGTACTTTCTCATGTTTCTATCTGTTACCAATCTTGAGAAACTGATACATTCTCTTTGCATTGTTTCACGGACTTAGAAAACTAAATTCCTTTCAGCGAAAGTGCTGTTTTCACAGTGCTAAGTACTCCCAACTCTATCAAGAGTGTAGGTTTTACCAGTTTTATAAGTCTCTCTTATTTTCTTGTACTTACACTTGGAATTCTCTGTGTAAACCTCTGTAACTTCTCTAGGTAGATGAATCACTGTGTACTTTCTCTTGTTTCTATCTGTTACCAATCTTGAGAAACTCATACATTCTCTGTTCACTGTTTCACGGACTTAGAGAAGTAGATTTCTTTCTGCGAAAGTGCTGTTTTCACAGTGCTAAGTACTCCCAACTCTATCAACAATGTAGGTTTTACCGGTTTTCTAAGTCTCTCTTATTTTCTTGTACTTATCCTTGGAATTCTCTGTGTAAACCTCTGTAACTTCTCTAGGTATACGAATCACTGTGTACTTCGCTTGTTTCTATCTGTTCCCAAACTTGAGAAACTCATACATTCTCTGTTCACTGTTTCACGGACTTAGAGAACTAAATTTCCTTCGGCGAAAGTGCTGTTTTCACAGTGCTAAGTACTCCCAACTCTATCAACAATGTAGGTTTTACCAGTTTTCTAAGTCTCTCTAATTTTCTTGTACTTATACTTGGAATTCTTTGTGTTAACTTCTGTAACTTCTCTAGGTAGATGAATCACTGTGTACTTTCTCTTGTTTCTATCTGTTACCAATCTTGAGAAACTCATGCATTCTCTGTTCACTGTTTCACAGTCTTAGAGAAGTAGATTTCTTTCTTCGAAAGTGCTGTTTTCACAGTGCTACGTACTCCCAACTCTATCCACATTGTAGGTTTTACGAGTTTTCTAAGTCTATCTTATTTTCTTGTACTTATACTTGGAATTCTCTGTGTAAACCTCTGTGACTACTCTAGGTAGATGAATCACTGTGTACTTTCTCTTGTTTCTATCTGTTACCAATCTGGAGAAACTCATACATTCTCTGTTCACTGTTTCCCAGTCTTAGAGAAGTAGATTTCTGTCTGGGAAAGTGCTGTTTTCACAGTGCTAAGTACTCCCAACTCTATCCACAATGTAAGTTTTACCAGTTTTCTAAGTCTCTCTTATTTTCTTGTACTTATCCTTGGAATTCTGTGAGTAAACTTCTGTAACTTCTCTAGGTAGATGAATCACTGTGTACTTTCTCTTGTTTCTATCTGTTACCAATCTTGAGAAACACATACATTCTCTGTTCACTGTTTCCCAGTGTTAGAGAAGTAGATTTCTTTCTGGGAAAGTGCTGGTTTCACATTGATAAGTACTCCCAACTCTATCAACAATGTAGGTTTTACCAGTTTTCTAAGTCTCTCTTATTTTCTTGTACTTATACTTGGAATTCTCTGTGTAAACCTCTGTAACTTTTCTAGGTAGATGAATCACTGTGTACTTTCTCATGTTTCTATCTGTTACCAATCTTGAGAAACTGATACATTCTCTTTTCATTGTTTCACGGACTTAGAGAACTAAATTTCTTTCGGCGAAAGTGCTGTTTTCACAGTGCTAAGTACTCCCAACTCTATCAACAATGTAGGTTTTACTAGTTTTCTAAGTCTCTCTTATTTTCTTGTACTTATCCTTGGAATTCTCTGTGTAAACCTCTGTAACTTTTCTAGGTAGATGAATCACTGTGTACTTTCGCTTGTTTCTATCTGTTACCAAACTTGAGAAACTCATACATTCTCTGTTCACTGTTTCACGGACTTAGAGAACTAAATTTCCTTCGGCGAAAGTGCTGTTTTCACAGTGCTAAGTACTCCCAACTCTATCAACAATGTAGGTTTTACCAGTTTTCTAAGTCTCTCTTATTTTCTTGTACTTATCCTTGGAATTCTCTGTGTAAACCTCTGTAACTTCTCTAGGTAGATGAATCACTGTGTACTTTCTCTTGTTTCTATCTGATTCGAATCTTGAGAAACTCATACATTCTCTGTTCACTGTTTCAGGGACTTAGAGAACTAAATTTCTTTCAGCGAAAGTGCTGTTTTCACAGTGCTAAGTACTCCCAACTCTATCCACAATGTAGGTTTTACCAGTTTTCTAAGTCTCTCTTATTTTCTTGTACTTATACTTGGAATTCTTTGTGTTAACTTCTGTAACTTCTCTAGGTATATGAATCACTGTGTACTTTCTCTTGTTTCTATCTGTTGCCAATCTTGAGAAACTCATACATTCTCTGTTCACTGTTTCACAGTCTTAGAGAAGTAGATTTCTTTCTTCGAAAGTGCTGTTTTCACAGTGCTACGTATTCCCAACTCTATGCACATTGTAGGTTTTACGAGTTTTCTAAGTCTCTCTTATTTTCTTATACTTATACTTGGAATTCTCTGTGTAAACCTCTGTGACTTCTCTAGGTAGATGAATCACTGTGTACTTTCTCTTGTTTCTATCTGTCACCAATCTTGAGAGACTCATACATTCTCTGTTCACTGTTTCCCAGTGTTAGAGAAGTAGATTTCTTTCTGCGAAAGTGCTGTTTTCACAGTGCTAAGTACTCCCAAATCTATTAACAATGTAGGTTTTACCAGTTTTCTAAGTCTCTTCTATTTTCTTGTACTTATCCTTGGAATTCTCTGTGTAAACCTCTGTAACTTTTCTGGGTAGATGAATCACTGTGTACTTTCGCTTGTTTCTATCTGTTACCAAACTTGAGAAACTCATGCATTCTCTCTTTACTGTTTCACGGACTTAGAGAACTAAATTTCCTTTGGCGAAAGTGCTGTTTTCACAGTGCTAAGTACTCCCAACTCTATCAACAATGTAAGTTTTACCAGTTTTCTAAGTCTCTCTTATTTTCTTGTACTTATCCTTGGAATTCTCTGTGTAAACCTCTGTACCTTTTCTAGGTAGATGAATCACTGTGTACTTTCCCTTGTTTCTATCTGTTACCAATCTTGAGAAACTCATACATTCCCTGTTCAATGTTTCCCGGTCTTAGAGAAGTGGATTTCTTTCTGCGAAAGTGTTGTTTTCACAGTGCTAAGTACTCACAACTCTTTCAACAATTTAGATTTTACCAGTTTTCTAAGTCTCTCTTATTTTCTTGTACTTATACTTGGTTTTCTCTGTGTAAACCTCTGTAACTTTTCTAGGTAGATGAATCACTGTGTACTTTCCCTTGTTTCTATCTGTTACCAATCTTGAGAAACTCATACATTCTCTGTTCACTGTTTCACGGACTTAGAGAACTAAATTTCTTTCGGCGAAAGTGCTGTTTTCACAGTGCTAAGTACTCCCAACTCTATCAACATTGTAGGTTTTACCAGTTTTCTAAGTCTTTCTTATTTTCTTGTACTTTTACTTGGAATTCTCTGTGTAAACCTCTGTAACTTCTCTATGTATATGAATCACTGTGTACTTTCTCTTGTTTCTATCTGTTACCAATCTGGAGAAACTCAAACATTCTCTGTTCACTGTTTCCCAGTGTTAGAGAAGTAGATTTCTTTCTGCGAAAGTGCTGTTTTCACAGTGCTAAGTACTCCCAACTCTATCAACAATGTAGGTTTTACCGGTTTTCTAAGTCTCTCTTATTTTCTTGTACTTATACTTGCAATTCTCTGTGTAAACCTCTGTAACTTTTCTAGGTATACGAATCACTGTGTACTTTCGCTTGTTTCTATCTGTTCCCAAACTTGAGAAACTCATACATTCTCTGTTCACTGTTTCACGGACTTAGAGAACTAAATTTCCTTCGGCGAAAGTGCTGTTTTCACTGTGCTAAGTACTCCCAACTCTATCAACAATGTAGGTTTTACCAGTTTTCTAAGTCTCTCTTATTTTCTTGTACTTATCCTTGGAATTCTCTGTGTAAACCTCTGTAACTTGTCTAGGTAGATGAATCACTGTGTACTTTCGCTTGTTTCTATCTGTTACCAAACTTGAGAAACTCATTCATTGTCTGTTCACTGTTTCACGGACTTAGAGAACTAAATTTCCTTCGGCGAAAGTGCTGTTTTCACAGTGCTAAGTACTCCCAACTCTATCAACAATGTAGGTTTTACCAGTTTTCTAACTCTCTCTGATTTTCTTGTACTTATACTTGGAATACTCTGTGTAAACCTCTGTAACTTCTCTAGGTATATGAATCACTGTGTACTTTCTCTTGTTTCTATCTGTTACCAATCTTGAGAAACTCATACATTCTCTGTTCACTGTTTCCCAGTCTTAGAGAAGTAGATTTCTTTCTGCGAAAGTGCTGTTTTCACAGTGCTAAGTACTCCCAACTCTATCAACAATGTAGGTTTTACCGGTTTTCTAAGTCTCTCTTATTTTCTTGTACTTATACTTGGAATTCTCTGTGTAAACCTCTGTAACTTCTCTAGGTATACGAATCACTGTGTACTTTCGGTTGTTTCCATCTGTTCCCGAACTTGAGAAACTCATACATTCTCTGTTCACTGTTTCACGGACTTAGAGAACTAAATTTCCTTCGGCGAAAGTGCTGTTTTCACAGTGCTAAGTACTCCCAACTCTATCAACAATGTAGGTTTTACCAGTTTTCTAAGTCTCTCTTATTTTCTTGTAGTTATCCTTGGAATTCTCTGTGTAAACCTCTGTAACTTCTCTAGGTAGATGAATCACTGTGTACTTTCTCTTGTTTCTATCTGTTTCCAATCTTGAGAAACTCATACATTCTCTGTTCACTGTTTCAGGGACTTAGAGAACTAAATTTCTTTCAGCGAAAGTGCTGTTTTCACAGTGCTAAGTACTCCCAACTCTATCCACAATGTAGGTTTTACCAGTTTTCTAAGTCTCTCTTATTTTCTTGTACTTATACTTGGAATTCTTTGTGTTAACTTCTGTAACTTCTCTAGGTAGATGAATCACTGTGTACTTTCTCTTGTTTCTATCTGTTGCCAATCTTGAGAAACTCATACATTCTCTGTTCACTGTTTCACAGTCTTAGAGAAGTAGATTTCTTTCTTCGAAAGTGCTGTTTTCACAGTGCTACGTACTCCCAACTCTATTAACAATGTAGGTTTTACCAGTTTTCTAAGTCTCTCTTATTTTCTTCTACTTATCCTTGGAATTCTCTGTGTAAACCTCTGTAACTTTTGTAGGTAGATGAATCACTGTGTACTTTCGCTTGTTTCTATCTGTTACCAAACTTGAGAAACTCATACATTCTCTGTTCACTGTTTCACGGACTTAGAGAACTAAATTTCCTTCGGCGAAAGTGCTGTTTTCACAGTGCTAAGTACTCCCAACTCTATCAACAATGTAGGTTTTACCAGTTTTCTAAGTCTCTCTTATTTTCTTGTACTTATCCTTGGAATTCTCTGTGTAAACCTCTGTGACTTTTCTAGGTAGATGAATCACTGTGTACTTTCGCTTGTTTCTATCTGTTACCAAACTTGAGAAACTCATACATTCTCTGTTCACTGTTTCCCAGTGTTAGAGAAGTAGATTTCCTTCTGCGAAAGTGCTGTTTTCACAGTGCTAAGTACTCCCAACTCTATCAACAATGTAGGTTTTACCGGTTTTCTAAGTCTCTCTTATTTTCTTGTACTTATACTTGGAATTCTCTGTGTAAACCTCTGTAACTTCTCTAGGTAGATGAATCACTGTGTACTTTCGCTTGTTTCTATCTGTTCCCAAACTTGAGAAACTCATACATTCCCTGTTCACTGTTTCACGGACTTAGAGAACTAAATTTCCTTCGGCGAAAGTGCTGTTTTCACAGTGCTAAGTACTCCCAACTCTATCAACAATGTAGGTTTTACCAGTTTTCTAAGTCTCTCTTATTTTCTTGTACTTATCCTTGGAATTCTCTGTGTAAACCTCTGTAACTTCTCTAGGTAGATGAATCACTGTGTACTTTCTCTTGTTTCTATCTGTTACCAATCTTGAGAAACTCATACATTCTCTGTTCACTGTTTCAGGGACTTAGAGAACTAAATTTCTTTCAGCGAAAGTGCTGTTTTCACAGTGCTAAGTACTCCCAACTCTATCCACAATGTAGGTTTTACCAGTTTTCTAAGTCTCTCTTATTTTCTTGTACTTATACTTGGAATTCTTTGTGTTAACTTCTGTAACTTCTCTAAGTAGATGAATCACTGTGTACTTTCTCTTGTTTCTATCTGTTACCAATCTTGAGAAACTCATACATTCTCTGTTCACTGTTTCACAGTCTTAGAGAAGTAGATTTCTTTCTTCGAAAGTGCTGTTTTCACAGTGCTACGTACTGCCAACTCTATCCACATTGTAGGTTTTACGAGTTTTCTAAGTCTCTCTTATTTTCTTGTACTTATACTTGGAATTCTCTGTGTAAACCTCTGTGACTTCTCTAGGTAGATGAATCACTGTGTACTTTCGCTTGTTTCTATCTGTTACCAAACTTGAGAAACTCATACATTGTCTGTTCACTGTTTCACGGACTTAGACAACTAAATTTCCTTCGGCGAAAGTGCTGTTTTCACAGTGCTAAGTACTCCCAACTCTATTAACAATGTAGGTTTTACCAGTTTTCTAAGTCTCTCTGATTTTCTTGTACTTATACTTGGAATTCTCTGTGTAAACCTCTGTAACTTCTCTAGGTATATGAATCGCTGTGTACTTTCTCTTGTTTCTATCTGTTACCAATCTTGAGAAACTCATACATTCTCTGTTCACTGTTTCCCAGTCTTAGAGAAGTAGATTTCTTTCTGCGAAAGTGCTGTTTTCACAGTGCTAAGTACTCCCAACTCTATCAACAATGTAGGTTTTACCGGTTTTCTAAATCTCTCTTATTTTCTTGTACTTATACTTGGAATTCTCTGTGTAAACCTCTGTAACTTCTCTAGGTATACGAATCACTGTGTACTTCGCTTGTTTCTATCTGTTCCCAAACTTGAGAAACTCATACATTCTCTGTTCACTGTTTCACGGACTTAGAGAACTAAATTTCCTTAGGCGAAAGTGCTGTTTTCACAGTGCTAAGTACTCCCAACTCTATCAACAATGTAGGTTTTGCCAGTTTTCTAAGTCTCTCTTATTTTCTTGTACTTATACTTGGAATTCTCTGTGTAAACCTCTGTGACTACTCTAGGTAGATGAATCACTGTGTACTTTCTCTTGTTTCTATCTGTTACCAATCTGGAGAAACTCATACATTTTCTGTTCACTGTTTCCCAGTCTTAGAGAAGTAGATTTCTGTCTGGGAAAGTGCTGTTTTCACAGTGCTAAGTACTCCCAACTCTATCCACAATGTAAGTTTTACCAGTTTTCTAAGTCTCTCTTATTTTCTTGTACTTATACATGGAATTCTGTGAGTAAACTTCTGTAACTTCTCTAGGTAGATGAATCACTGTGTACTTTTTCTTGTTTCTATCTGTTACCAATCTTGAGAAACACATACATTCTCTGTTCACTGTTTCCCAGTGTTAGAGAAGTAGATTTCTTGCTGGGAAAGTGCTGGTTTCACATTGATAAGTACTCCCAACTCTATCAACAATGTAGGTTTTACCAGTTTTCTAAGTCTCTCTTATTTTCTTGTACTTATACTTGGAATTCTCTGTGTAAACCTCTGTAACTTTTCTAGGTAGATGAATCTCTGTGTACTTTCTCATGTTTCTATCTGTTACCAATCTTGAGAAACTGATACATTCTCTTTTCATTGTTTCACGGACTTAGAGAACTAAATTTCTTTCGGCGAAAGTGCTGTTTTCACAGTGCTATGTACTCCCAACTCTATCAACAATGTACGTTTTACTAGTTTTCTAAGTCTCTCTTATTTTCTTGTACTTATCCTTGGAATTCTCTGTGTAAACCTCTCTAACTTTTCTAGGTAGATGAATCACTGTGTACTTTCGCTTGTTTCTATCTGTTACCAAACTTCAGAAACTCATACATTCTCTGTTCAGTGTTTCACGGACTTAGAGAACTAAATTTCCTTCGGCGAAAGTGCTGTTTTCACAGTGCTAAGTACTCCCAACTCTATCAACAATGTAGGTTTTACCAGGTTTCTAAGTCTCTCTTATTGTCTTGTACTTATCCTAGGACTTCTCTGTGTAAACCTCTGTAACTTTTGTAGGTAGATGAATCACTGTGTACTTTCGCTTGTTTCTATCTGTTACCAAACTTGAGAAACTCATACATTCTCTGTTCACTGTTTCACGGACTTAGAGAACTAATTTTCTTCGGCGAAAGTGCTGTTTTCACAGTGCTAAGTACTCCCAACTCTATCAACAATGTAGGTTTTACCAGTTTTCTAAGTCTCTCTTATTTTCTTGTACTTATCCTTGGAATTCTCTGTGTAAACCTCTGTAACTTTTCTAGGTAGATGAATCACTGTGTACTCTCGCTTGTTTCTATCTGTTACCAAACTTGAGAAACTCATTCATTGTCTGTTCACTGTTTCACGGACTTAGAGAACTAAATTTCCTTCAGCGAAAGTGCTGTTTTCACACTGCTAAGTACTCCCAACTCTATCAACAATGTAGGTTTTACCAGTTTTCTAAGTCTCTCTGATTTTCTTGTACTTATACTTGGAATTCTCTGTGTAAACCTCTGTAACTTTTCTAGGTAGATGAATCACTGTTTACTTTCTCTTGTTTCTATCTGTTACCAATCTTGAGAAACTCATACATTCTCTGTTCACTGTTTCCCAGTGTTAGAGAAGTAGATTTCTTTCTGCGAAAGTGCTGTTTTCACAGTGCTAAGTACTCCCAACTCTATTAACAATGTAGGTTTTACCAGTTTTCTAAGTCTCTCTTATTTTCTTGTACTTATCCTTGGAATTCTCTGTGTAAACCTCTGTAACTTTTCTAGGTAGATGAATCACTGTGTACTCTCGCTTGTTTCTATCTGTTACCAAACTTGAGAAACTCATTCATTGTCTGTTCACTGTTTCACGGACTTAGAGAACTAAATTTCCTTCAGCGAAAGTGCTGTTTTCACACTGCTAAGTACTCCCAACTCTATCAACAATGTAGGTTTTACCAGTTTTCTAAGTCTCTCTGATTTTCTTGTACTTATACTTGGAATTCTCTGTGTAAACCTCTGTAACTTTTCTAGGTAGATGAATCACTGTGTACTTTCGCTTGTTTCTATCTGTTACCAAACTTGAGAAACTCATACATTGTCTGTTCACTGTTTCACGGACTTAGAGAACTAAATTTCCTTCGGCGAAAGTGCTGTTTTCACAGTGCTAAGTACTCCCAACTCTATCAACAATGTAGGTTTTACCAGTTTTCTAACCCTCTCTGATTTTCTTGTAGTTATACTTGGAATACTCTGTGTAAACCTCTGTAACTTCTCTAGGTATATGAATCACTGTGTACTTTCTCTTGTTTCTATCTGTTACCAATCTTGAGAAACTCATACATTCTCTGTTCACTGTTTCCCAGTCTTAGAGAAGTAGATTTCTTTCTGCGAAAGTGCTGTTTTCACAGTGCTAAGTACTCCCAACTCTATCAACAATGTAGGTTTTACCGGATTTCTAAGTCTCTCTTATTTTCTTGTACTTATACTTGGAATTCTCTATGTAAACCTCTGTAACTTCTCTAGGTATACGAATCACTGTGTACTTTCGGTTGTTTCTATCTGTTCCCGAACTTGAGAAACTCATACATTCTCTGTTCACTGTTTCACGGACTTAGAGAACTAAATTTCCTTCGGCGAAAGTGCTGTTTTCACAGTGCTAAGTACTCCCAACTCTATCAACAATGTAGGTTTTACCAGTTTTCTAAGTCTCTCTTATTTTCTTGTACTTATCCTTGGAATTCTCTGTGTAAACCTCTGTAACTTCTCTAGGTAGATGAATCACTGTGTACTTTCTCTTGTTTCTATCTGATTCGAATCTTGAGAAACTCATACATTCTCTGTTCACTGTTTCAGGGACTTAGAGAACTAAATTTCTTTCAGCGAAAGTGCTGTTTTCACAGTGCTAAGTACTCCCAACTCTATCCACAATGTAGGTTTTACCAGTTTTCTAAGTCTCTCTTATTTTCTTGTACTTATACTTGGAATTCTTTGTGTTAACTTCTGTAACTTCTCTAGGTAGATGAATCACTGTGTACTTTCTCTTGTTTCTATCTGTTGCCAAACTTGAGAAACTCATACATTCTCTGTTCACTGTTTCACAGTCTTAGAGAAGTAGATTTCTTTCTTCGAAAGTGCTGTTTTCACAGTGCTACGTACTCCCAACTCTATGCACATTGTAGGTTTTACGAGTTTTCTAAGTCTCTCTTATTTTCTTATACTTATACTTGGAATTCTCTGTGTAAACCTCTGTGACTTCTCTAGGTAGATGAATCACTGTGTACTTTCTCTTGTTTCTATCTGTTACCAATCTTGAGAGACTCATACATTCTCTGTTCACTGTTTCCCAGTGTTAGAGAAGTAGATTTCTTTCTGCGAAAGTGCTGTTTTCACAGTGCTAAGTACTCCCAACTCTATTAACAATGTAGGTTTTACCAGTTTTCTAAGTCTCTCTTATTTTCTTGTACTTATCCTTGGAATTCTCTGTGTAAACCTCTGTAACTTTTCTAGGTAGATGAATCACTGTGTACTTTCGCTTGTTTCTATCTGTTACCAAACTTGAGAAAGTCATACATTGTCTGTTCACTGTTTCACGGACTTAGAGAACTAAATTTCCTTCGGCGAAAGTACTGTTTTCACAGTGCTAAGTACTCCCAACTCTATCAACAATGTAGGTTTTACCAGTTTTCTAAGTCTCTCTGATTTTCTTGTACTTATACTTGGAATTCTCTGTGTAAACCTCTGTAACTTCTCTAGGTATATGAATCACTGTGTACTTTCTCTTGTTTCTATCTGTTACCAATCATGAGAAACTCATACCTTCTCTGTTCAATGTTTCCCAGTCTTAGAGAAGTAGATTTCTTTCTGCGAAAGTGCTGTTTTCACAGTGCTAAGTACTCCCAACTCTATCAACAATGTAGGTTTTACCGGTTTTCTAAGTCTCTCTTATTTTCTTGTACTTATACTTGGAATTCTCTGTGTAAACCTCTGTAACTTCTCTAGGTATACGAATCACTGTGTACTTTCGCTTGTTTCTATCTGTTCCCAAACTTGAGAAACTCATACATTCTCTGTTCACTGTTTCACGGACTTAGAGAACTAAATTTCCTTCGGCGAAAGTGCTGTTTTCACAGTGCTAAGTACTCCCAACTCTATCAACAATGTAGGTTTTACCAGTTTTCTAAGTCTCTCTTATTTTCTTGTACTTATCCTTGGAATTCTCTGTGTAAACCTCTGTAACTTCTCTAGGTAGATGAATCACTGTGTACTTTCTCTTGTTTCTATCTGTTACCAATCTTGAGAAACTCATACATTCTCTGTTCACTGTTTCAGGGACTTAGAGAACTAAATTTCTTTCAGCGAAAGTGCTGTTTTCACAGTGCTAAGTACTACCAACTCTATCCACAATGTAGGTTTTACCAGTTTTCTAAGTCTCTCTTATTTTCTTGTACTTATACTTGGAATTCTTTGTGTTAACTTCTGTAACTTCTCTAGGTAGATGAATCACTGTGTACTTTCTCTTGTTTCTATCTGTTACCAATCTTGAGAAACTCATACATTCTCTGTTCACTGTTTCACAGTCTTAGAGAAGTAGATTTTTTTCTTCGAAAGTGCTGTTTTCACAGTGCTACGTACTCCCAACTCTATCCACATTGTAGGTTTTACGAGTTTTCTAAGTCTCTCTTATTTTCTTGTACTTATACTTGGAATTCTCTGTGTAAACCTCTGTGACTTCTCTAGGTAGATGAATCACTGTGTGCTTTCTCTTGTTTCTATCTGTTACCAATCTGGAGAAACTCATACATTCTCTGTTCACTTTTTCCCAGTCTTAGAGAAGTAGATTTCTGTCTGGGAAAGTGCTGTTTTCACAGTGCTAAGTACTCCCAACTCTATCCACAATGTAAGTTTTACCAGTTTTCTAAGTCTCTCTTATTTACTTGTACTTATACATGGAATTCTGTGAGTAAACTTCTGTAACTTCTCTAGGTAGATGAATCACTGTGTACTTTCTCTTGTTTCTATCTGTTACCAATCTTGAGAAACACATACATTCTCTGTTCACTGTTTCCCAGTGTTAGAGAAGTAGATTTCTTTCTGGGAAAGTGCTGCTTTCACATTGCTAAGTACTCCCAACTCTATCAACAATGTAGGTTTTACCAGTTTTCTAAGTCTCTCTTATTTTCTTGTACTTATACTTGGAATTCTCTGTGTAAACCTCTGTAACTTTTCTAGGTAGATGAATCACTGTGTACTTTCTCATGTTTCTATCTGTTACCAATCTTGAGAAACTGATACATTCTCTTTTCATTGTTTCACGGACTTAGAAAACTAAATTTCTTTCGGCGAAAGTGCTGTTTTCACAGTGCTAAGTACTCCCAACTCTATCAACAGTGTAGGTTTTATCAGTTTTCTAAGTCTCTCTTATTTTCTTGTACTTATCCTTGGAATTCTCTGTGTAAACCTCTGTAACTTCTCTAGGTAGATGAATCACTGTGTACTTTCTCTTGTTTCTGTTACCAATCTTGAGGAACTCATACATTCTCTGTTCACTGTTTCCCAGTCTTAGAGAAGTAGATTTCTTACTGCGAAAGTGCTGTTTTCACAGTGCTAAGAACTCCCAACTCTATCAACAATGTAGGTTTTACCGGTTTTCTAAGTCTCTCTTATTTTCTTGTACTTATCCTTGGAATTCTCTGTGTAAACCTCTGTAACTTTTCTAGGTAGATGAATCACTGTGTACTTTCGCTTGTTTCTATCTGTTACCAAACTTGAGAAACTCATACATTCTCTGTTCACTGTTTCACGAACTTAGAGAACTAAATTTCCTTCGGCGAAAGTGCTGTTTTCACAGTGCTAAATACTCCCAACTCTATCCACAATGTAAGTTTTACCAGTTTTCTAAGTCTCTCTTATTTTCTTGTACTTATACATGGAATTCTGTGAGTAAACTTCTGTAACTTCTCTAGGTAGATGAATCACTGTGTACTTTCCCTGTTTCTATCTGTTACCAATCTGGAGAAACTCATACATTCTCTGTTCACTGTTTCCCAGTCTTAGAGAAGTAGATTTCTGTCTGGGAAAGTGCTGTTTTCACAGTGCTAAGTACTCCCAACTCTATCCACAATGTAAGTTTTACCAGTTTTCTAAGTCTCTCTTATTTTCTTGTACTTATACATGGAATTCTGTGAGTAAACTTCTGTAACTTCTCTAGGTAGATGAATCACTGTGTACTTTCCCTTGTTTCTATCTGTTACCAATCTTGAGAAACTCATACATTCTCTGTTCACTGTTTCCCAGTGTTAGAGAAGTAGATTTCTTTCTGGGAAAGTGCTGCTTTCACATTGCTAAGTACTCCCAACTCTATCAACAATGTAGGTTTTACCAGTTTTCTAAGTCTCTCTTATTTTCTTGTACTTATACTTGGAATTCTCTGTGTAAACCTCTGTAACTTTTCTAGGTAGATGAATCACTGTGTACTTTCTCATGTTTCTATCTGTTACCAATCTTGAGAAACTGATACATTCTCTTTTCATTGTTTCACGGACTTAGAAAACTAAATTTCTTTCGGCGAAAGTGCTGTTTTCACAGTGCTAAGTACTCCCAACTCTATCAACAGTGTAGGTTTTACCAGTTTTCTAAGTCTCTCTTATTTTCTTGTACTTATCCTTGGAATTCTCTGTGTAAACCTCTGTAACTTCTCTAGGTAGATGAATCACTGTGTACTTTCTCTTGTTTCTGTTACCAATCATGAGGAACTCATACATTCTCTGTTCACTGTTTCCCAGTCTTAGAGAAGTAGATTTCTTACTGCGAAAGTGCTGTTTTCACAGTGCTAAGAACTCCCAACTCTATCAACAATGTAGGTTTTACCGGTTTTCTAAGTCTCTCTTATTTTCTTGTACTTATCCTTGGAATTCTCTGTGTAAACCTCTGTAACTTTTCTAGGTAGATGAATCACTGTGTACTTTCGCTTGTTTCTATCTGTTACCAAACTTGAGAAACTCATACATTCTCTGTTCACTGTTTCACGGACTTAGAGAACTAAATTTCCCTCGGCGAAAGTGCTGTTTTCACAGTGCTAAATACTCCCAACTCTATCCACAATGTAAGTTTTACCAGTTTTCTAAGTCTCTCTTATTTTCTTGTACTTATACATGGAATTCTGTGAGTAAACTTCTGTAACTTCTCTAGGTAGATGAATCACTGTGTACTTTCCCTGTTTCTATCTGTTACCAATCTGGAGAAACTCATACATTCTCTGTTCACTGTTTCCCAGTCTTAGAGAAGTAGATTTCTGTCTGGGAAAGTGCTGTTTTCACAGTGCTAAGTACTCCCAACTCTATCCACAATGTAAGTTTTACCAGTTTTCTAAGTCTCTCTTATTTTCTTGTACTTATACATTGAATTCTGTGAGTAAACTTCTGTAACTTCTCTAGGTAGATGAATCACTGTGTACTTTCTCTTGTTTCTATCTGTTACCAATCTTGAGAAACTCATACATTCTCTGTTCACTGTTTCCCAGTGTTAGAGAAGTAGATTTCTTTCTGGGAAAGTGCTGCTTTCACATTGCTAAGTACTCCCAACTCTATCAACAATGTAGGTTTTACCAGTTTTCTAAGTCTCTCTTATTTTCTTGTACTTATACTTGGAATTCTCTGTGTAAACCTCCGTAACTTTTCTAGGTATATGAATCACTGTGTACTTTCTCATGTTTCTATCTGTTACCAATCTTGAGAAACTGATACATTCTCTTTACATTGTTTCACGGACTTAGAAAACTAAATTCCTTTCGGCGAAAGTGCTGTTTTCACAGTGCTAAGTACTCCCAACTCTATCAACAGTGTAGGTTTTACCAGTTTTCTAAGTCTCTCTTATTTTCTTGTACTTATACTTGGAATTCTCTGTGTAAACCTCTGTAACTTCTCTAGGTAGATGAATCACTGTGTACTTTCTCTTGTTTCTGTTACCAATCTTGAGGAACTCATACATTCTCTGTTCACTGTTTCCCAGTCTGAGAGAAGTAGATTTCTTACTGCGAAAGTGCTGTTTTCACAGTGCTAAGAACTCCCAACTCTATCAACAATGTAGGTTTTACCAGTTTTCTAAGTCTCTCTTATTTTCTTTTACTTATACTTAGTTTTCTCTGTGTAAACCTGTGTAACTTTTCTAGGTAGATGAATCACTGTGTACTTTCTCTTGTTTCTATCTGTTACCAATCTTGAGAAACTCATACATTCTCTGTTCACTGTTTCACGGACTTAGAGAACTAAATTTCCTTCGGCGAAAGTGCTGCTTTCACAGTGCTAAGTACTCCCAACTCTATCAACAATGTAGGTTTTACCAGTTTTCTAAGTCTCCCTTATATTCTTGTACTTATCCTTGGAATTCTCTGTGTAAACCTCTCTAACTTTTCTAGGTAGATGAATCCCTGTGTACTTTCGCTTGTTTCTATCTGTTACCAAACTTGAGAAACTCATGCATTCTCTGTTCACTGTTTCACGAACTTAGAGAACTAAATTTCCTTCGGCGAAAGTGCTGTTTTCACAGTGCTAAGTACTCCCAACTCTATCAACAATGTAGGTTTTACCGGTTTTCTAAGTCTCTCTTATTTTCTTGTACTTATCCTTGGAATTGTCGGTGTAAACATATGTAACTTTTCTAGGTAGATGAATCACTATGTACTTTCGCTTGTTTCTATCTGTTACCAAACTTGAGAAACTCATACATTCTCTGTTCACTGTTTCACGGACTTAGAGAACTAAATTTCCTTCGACGAAAGTGCTGTTTTCACAGTGCTAAGTACACCCAACTCTATCAACAATGTAGGTTTTACCAGTTTTCTAAGTCTCTCTTATTTTCTTGTACTTATACTTGGAATTCTCTGTGTAAACCTCTGTAACTTCTCTAGGTAGATGAATCACTGTGTACTTTCTCTTGTTTCTATCTGTTACCAATCTTGAGAAACTCATACATTCTCTGTTCACTGTTTCACGGACTTAGAGAACTAAATTTCTTTCGGCGAAAGTGCTGTTTTCACAGTGCTAAGTACTCCCAACTCTATCAACAATGTAGGTTTTACCAGTTTTCTAAGTCTCTCTTATTTTCTTGTACTTATACTTGGAATTCTCTGTGTAAACCTCTGTAACTTCTCTAGGTAGATGAATCACTGTGTACTTTCTCTTGTTTCTATCTGTTACCAATCTTGAGAAACTCATACATTCTCTGTTCACTGTTTCCCAGTCTTAGAGAAGTAGATTTCTTTCTGCGAAAGTGCTGTTTTCACAGTGCTAAGTACTCCCAACTCTATCAACAATGTAGGTTTTACCGGTTTTCTAAGTCTCTCTTATTTTCTTGTACTTATACTTGGAATTCTCTGTGTAAACCTCTGTAACTTCTCTAGATATACGAATCACTGTGTACTTTCGGTTGTTTCTATCTGTTCCCGAACTTGAGAAACTCACACATTCTCTGTTCACTGTTTCACGGACTTAGAGAACTAAATTTCCTTCGGCGAAAGTGCTGTTTTCACAGTGCTAAGTACTCCCAACTCTATCAACAATGTAGGTTTTACCAGTTTTCTAAGTCTCTCTTATTTTCTTGTACTTATCCTTGGAATTCTCTGTGTAAACCTCTGTAACTTCTCTAGGTAGATGAATCACTGTGTACTTTCTCTTGTTTCTATCTGTTACCAATCTTGAGAAACTCATACATTCTCTTTTCACTGTTTCCCAATTTTAGAGAAGTAGATTTCTTTCTGCGAAAGTGCTGTTTTCACAGTGCTAAGTACTCCGAACTCTATTAACAATGTAGGTTTTACCAGTTTTCTAAGTCTCTCTTATTTTCTTGTACTTATCCTTGGAATTCTCTGTGTAAACCTCTGTAACTTTTGTAGGTAGATGAATCACTGTGTACTTTCGCTTGTTTCTATCTGTTACCAAACTTGAGAAACTCATACATTCTCTGTTCACTGTTTCACGGACTTAGAGAACTAAATTTCCTTCGGCGAAAGTGCTGTTTTCACAGTGCTAAGTACTCCCAACTCTATCAACAATGTAGGTTTTACCAGTTTTCTAAGTCTCTCTTATTTTCTTGTACTTATCCTTGGAATTCTCTGTGTAAACCTCTGTAACTTCTCTAGGTAGATGAATCACTGTGTACTTTCGCTTGTTTCTATCTGTTACCAAACTTGAGAAACTCATACATTCTCTGTTCACTGTTTCCCAGTGTTAGAGAAGTAGATTACTTTCTGCGAAAGTGCTGTTTTCACAGTGCTAAGTACTCCCAACTCTATCAACAATGTAGGTTTTACCGGTTTTCTAAGTCTCTCTTATTTTCTTGTACTTATACTTGGAATTCTCTGTGTAAAGCTCTGTAACTTCTCTAGGTATACGAATCACTGTGTACTTTCGCTTGTTTCTATCTGTTCCCAAACTTGAGAAACTCATACATTCTCTGTTCACTGTTTCACGGACTTAGAGAACTAAATTTCCTTCGGCGAAAGTGCTGTTTTCACAGTGCTAAGTACTCCCAACTCTATCAACAATGTAGGTTTTACCAGTTTTCTAAGTCTCTCTTATTTTCTTGTACTTATCCTTGGAATTCTCTGTGTAAACCTCTGTAACTTCTCTAGGTAGATGAATCACTGTGTACTTTCTCTTGTTTCTATCTGTTACCAATCTTGAGAAACTCATATATTCTCTGTTCACTGTTTCAGGGACTTAGAGAACTAAATTTCTTTCAGTGAAAGTGCTGTTTTCACAGTGCTAAGTACTCCCAACTCTATCCACAATGTAGGTTTTACCAGTTTTCTAAGTCTCTCTTATTTTCTTGTACTTATACTTGGAATTCTTTGTGTTAACTTCTGTAACTTCTCTAGGTAGATGAATCACTGTGTACTTTCTCTTGTTTCTATCTGTTACCAATCTTGAGAAACTCATACATTCTCTGTTCACTGTTTCACAGTCTTAGAGAAGTAGATTTCTTTCTTCGAAAGTGCTGTTTTCACAGTGCTACGTACTGCCAACTCTATCCACATTGTAGGTTTACGAGTTTTCTAAGTCTCTCTTATTTTCTTGCACTTATACTTGGAATTCTCTGTGTAAACCTCTGTGACTTCTCTAGGTAGATGAATCACTGTGTACTTTCTTTTGTTTCTATCTGTTACCAATCTGGAGAAACTCATACATTCTCTGTTCACTGTTTCCCAGTCTTAGAGAAGTAGATTTCTGTCTGGGAAAGTGCTGTTTTCACAGTGCTAAGTACTCCCAACTCTATCCACAATGTAAGTTTTACCAGTTTTCTAAGTCTCTCTTATTTTCTTGTACTTATACATGGAATTCTGTGAGTAAACTTCTGTAACTTCTCTAGGTAGATGAATCACTGTGTACTTTCTCTTGTTTCTATCTGTTACCAATGTTGAGAAACACATACATTCTCTGTTCACTGTTTCCCAGTGTTAGGGAAGTAGATTTCTTTCTCGGATAGTGCTGCTTTCACATTGCTAAGAACTCCCAACTCTATCAACAATGTAGGTTTTACCAGTTTTCTAAGTCTCTCTTATTTTCTTGTACTTATACTTTGAATTCTCTGTGTAAACCTCTGTAACTTCTCTAGGTATATGAATCACTGTGTACTTTCTCTTGTTTCTATCTGTTACCAATCTTGAGAAACTCATACATTCTCTGTTCACTGTTTCCCAGTGTTAGAGAAGTAGATTTCTTTCTGCGAAAGTGCTGTTTTCACAGTGCTAAGTACTCCCAACTCTATCAACAATGTAGGTTTTACCGGTTTTCTAAGTCTCTCTTATTTTATTGTACTTATACTTGGAATTCTCTGTGTAAACCTCTGTAACTTTTCTAGGTAGATGAATCACTGTGTACCTTCTCTTGTTTCTATCTGTTACCAATCTTGAGAAACTCATACATTCTCTGTTCACTGTTTCCCAGTGTTAGAGAAGTAGATTTCTTTCTGCGAAATTGCTGTTTTCACAGTGCTAAGTACTCCCAACTCTATTAATAATGTAGGTTTTAACAGTTTTCTAAGTCTCTCTTATTTTCTTGTACTTATCCTTGGAATTCTCTGTGTAAACCTCTGTAACTTTTCTAGGTAGATGAATCACTGTGTACTTTCGCTTGTTTCTATCGGTTACCAAACTTGAGAAACTCATACATTCTCTGTTCACTGTTTCACGGACTTAGAGAACTAAATTTCCTTCGGCGAAAGTGCTGTTTTCACAGTGCTAAGTACTCCCAACTCTATCAACAATATAGGTTTTACCAGTTTTCTAAGTCTCTCTTATTTTCTTGTACTTATCCTTGGAATTCTCTGTGTAAACCTCTGTAACTTTTCTAGGTAGATGAATCACTGTGTACTTTCTCTTGTTTCTATCTGTTACTAATCTTGAGAAACTCATACATTCTCTGTTCACTGTTTCCCAGTCTTAGAGCAGTAGATTTCTTTCTGCGAAAGTGCTGCTTTCACAGTGCTAAGTACTCCCAACTCTATCAACAATGTAGGTTTTACCAGTATTCTAAGTCTCTCTTATTTTCTTGTACTTATACTTGGAATTCTCTGTGTAAACCTCTGTAACTTTTCTAGGTAGATGAATCAGTGTGTACTTTCTCTTGTTTCTATCTGTTACCAATCTTGAGAAACTCATACATTCTCTGTTCACTGTTTCCCAGTGTTAGAGAAGTAGATTTCTTTCTGCGAAAGTGCTGTTTTCACAGTGCTAAGTACTCCCAACTCTATTAACAATGTAGGTTTTACCAGTTTTCTAAGTCTCTCTTATTTTCTTGTACTTATCCTTGGAATTCTCTTTGTAAACCTCTGTAACTTATGTAGGTAGATGAATCAGTGTGTACTTTCGCTTGTTTCTATCTGTTACCAATCTTGAGAAACTCATACATTCTCTGTTCACTGTTTCCCAGTGTTAGAGAAGTAGATTTCTTTCTGCGAAAGTGCTGTTTTCACAGTGCTAAGTACTCCCAACTCTATCAACAATGTAGGTTTTACCGGTTTTCTAAGTCTCTCTTATTTTATTGTACTTATACTTGGAATTCTCTGTGTAAACCTCTGTAACTTTTCTAGGTAGATGAATCACTGTGTACCTTCTCTTGTTTCTATCTGTTACCAATCTTGAGAAACTCATACATTCTCTGTTCACTGTTTCCCAGTGTTAGAGAAGTAGATTTCTTTCTGCGAAATTGCTGTTTTCACAGTGCTAAGTACTCCCAACTCTATTAATAATGTAGGTTTTAACAGTTTTCTAAGTCTCTCTTATTTTCTTGTACTTATCCTTGGAATTCTCTGTGTAAACCTCTGTAACTTTTCTAGGTAGATGAATCACTGTGTACTTTCGCTTGTTTCTATCGGTTACCAAACTTGAGAAACTCATACATTCTCTGTTCACTGTTTCACGGACTTAGAGAACTAAATTTCCTTCGGCGAAAGTGCTGTTTTCACAGTGCTAAGTACTCCCAACTCTATCAACAATATAGGTTTTACCAGTTTTCTAAGTCTCTCTTATTTTCTTGTACTTATCCTTGGAATTCTCTGTGTAAACCTCTGTAACTTTTCTAGGTAGATGAATCACTGTGTACTTTCTCTTGTTTCTATCTGTTACTAATCTTGAGAAACTCATACATTCTCTGTTCACTGTTTCCCAGTCTTAGAGCAGTAGATTTCTTTCTGCGAAAGTGCTGCTTTCACAGTGCTAAGTACTCCCAACTCTATCAACAATGTAGGTTTTACCAGTATTCTAAGTCTCTCTTATTTTCTTGTACTTATACTTGGAATTCTCTGTGTAAACCTCTGTAACTTTTCTAGGTAGATGAATCAGTGTGTACTTTCTCTTGTTTCTATCTGTTACCAATCTTGAGAAACTCACACATTCTCTGTTCACTGTTTCCCAGTGTTAGAGAAGTAGATTTCTTTCTGCGAAAGTGCTGTTTTCACAGTGCTAAGTACTCCCAACTCTATTAACAATGTAGGTTTTACCAGTTTTCTAAGTCTCTCTTATTTTCTTGTACTTATCCTTGGAATTCTCTTTGTAAACCTCTGTAACTTATGTAGGTAGATGAATCAGTGTGTACTTTCGCTTGTTTCTATCTGTTACCAATCTTGAGAAACTCATACATTCTCTGTTCACTGTTTCAAGGACTTAGAGAACTAAATTTCCTTCGGCGAAAGTGCTGTTTTCACAGTGCTAAGTACTCCCAACTCTATCAACAATGTAGGTTTTACCAGTTTTCTAAGTCTCTCTTATTTTCTTGTACTTATCCTAGGAATTCTCTGTGTAAACCTCTGTAACTTCTCTAGGTAGATGAATCACTGTGTACTTTGTCTTGTTTCTATCTGTTACCAATCTTGAGAAACTCATACATTCTCTGTTCACTGTTTCAGGGACTTAGAGAACTAAATTGCTTTCAGCGAAAGTGCTGTTTTCACAGTGCTAAGTACTCCTAACTCTATCCACAATGTAGGTTTTACCAGTTTTCTAAGTCTCTCTTATTTTCTTGTACTTATACTTGGAATACTTTGTGTTAACTTCTGTAACTTCTCTAGGTAGATGAATCACTGTGTACTTTCCCTGTTTCTATCTGTTACCAATCTGGAGAAACTCATACATTCTCTGTTCACTGTTTCCCAGTCTTAGAGAAGTAGATTTCTGTCTGGGAAAGTGCTGTTTTCACAGTGCTAAGTACTCCCAACTCTATCCACAATGTAAGTTTTACCAGTTTTCTAAGTCTCTCTTATTTTCTTGTACTTATACATGGAATTCTGTGAGTAAACTTCTGTAACTTCTCTAGGTAGATGAATCACTGTGTACTTTCTCTTGTTTCTATCTGTTACCAATCTTGAGAAACACATACATTCTCTGTTCACTGTTTCCCAGTGTTAGGGAAGTAGATTTCTTTCTGGGATAGTGCTGCTTTCACATTGCTAAGTACTCCCAACTCTATCAACAATGTAGGTTTTACCAGTTTTCTAAGTCTCTCTTATTTTCTTGTACTTATACTTTGAATTCTCTGTGTAAACCTCTGTAACTTCTCTAGGTATATGAATCACTGTGTACTTTCTCTTGTTTCTATCTGTTACCAATCTTGAGAAACTGACACATTCTCTGTTCACTGTTTCCCAGTGTTAGAGAAGTAGATTTCTTTCTGCGAAAGTGCTGTTTTCACAGTGCTAAGTACTCCTAACTCTATCAACAATGTAGGTTTTACCGGTTTTCTAAGTCTCTCTTATTTTATTGTACTTATACTTGGAATTCTCTGTGTAAACCTCTGTAACTTTTCTAGGTAGATGAATCACTGTGTACCTTCTCTTGTTTCTATCTGTTACCAATCTTGAGAAACTCATACATTCTCTGTTCACTGTTTCCCAGTGTTAGAGAAGTAGATTTCTTTCTGCGAAATTGCTGTTTTCACAGTGCTAAGTACTCCCAACTCTATTAATAATGTAGGTTTTAACAGTTTTCTAAGTCTCTCTTATTTTCTTGTACTTATCCTTGGAATTCTCTGTGTAAACCTCTGTAACTTTTCTAGGTAGATGAATCACTGTGTACTTTCCCTTGTTTCTATCGGTTACCAAACTTGAGAAACTCATACATTCTCTGTTCACTGTTTCACGGACTTAGAGAACTAAATTTCCTTCGGCGAAAGTGCTGTTTTCACAGTGCTAAGTACTCCCAACTCTATCAACAATATAGGTTTTACCAGTTTTCTAAGTCTCTCTTATTTTCTTGTACTTATCCTTGGAATTCTCTGTGTAAACCTCTGTAACTTTTCTAGGTAGATGAATCACTGTGTACTTTCTCTTGTTTCTATCTGTTACTAATCTTGAGAAACTCATACATTCTCTGTTCACTGTTTCCCAGTCTTAGAGAAGTAGATTTCTTTCTGCGAAAGTGCTGCTTTCACAGTGCTAAGTACTCCCAACTCTATCAACAATGTAGGTTTTACCAGTATTCTAAGTCTCTCTTATTTTATTGTACTTATACTTGGAATTCTCTGTGTAAACGTCTGTAACTTTTCCAGGTAGATGAATCACTGTGTACTTTCTCTTGTTTCTATCTGTTACCAATCTTGAGAAACTCATACATTCTCTGTTCACTGTTTCCCAGTGTTAGAGAAGTAGATTTCTTTCTGCGAAAGTGCTGTTTTCACAGTGCTAAGTACTCCCAACTCTATTAACAATGTAGGTTTTAAAAGTTTTCTAAGTCTCTCTTATTTTCTTGTACTTATCCTTGGAATTCTCTTTGTAAACCTCTGTAACTTTTGTAGGTAGATGAATCACTGTGTACTTTCGCTTGTTTCTATCTGTTACCAATCTTGAGAAACTCATACATTCTCTGTTCACTGTTTCACGGACTTAGAGAACTAAATTTCCTTCGGCGAAAGTGCTGTTTTCACAGTGCTAAGTACTCCCAACTCTATCAACAATGTAGGTTTTAGCAGTTTTCTAAGTCTCTCTTATTTTCTTGTACTTATCCTAGGAATTCTCTGTGTAAACCTCTGTAACTTCTCTAGGTAGATGAATCACTGTGTACTTTCTCTTGTTTCTATCTGTTACCAATCTTGAGAAACTCATACATTCTCTGTTCACTGTTTCAGGGACTTAGAGAACTAAATTTCTTTCAGCGAAAGTGCTGTTTTCACAGTGCTAAGTACTCCCAACTCTATCCACAATGTAGGTTTTACCAGTTTTCTAAGTCTCTCTTATTTTCTTGTACTTATACTTGGAATTCTTTGTGTTAACTTCTGTAACTTCTCTAGGTAGATGAATCACTGTGTACTTTCCCTGTTTCTATCTGTTACCAATCTGGAGAAACTCATACATTCTCTGTTCACTGTTTTCCAGTCTTAGAGAAGTAGATTTCTGTCTGGGAATGTGCTGTTTTCACAGTGCTAAGTACTCCCAACTCTATCCACAATGTAAGTTTTACCAGTTTTCTAAGTCTCTCTTATTTTCTTGTACTTATACATGGAATTCTGTGAGTAAACTTCTGTAACTTCTCTAGGTAGATGAATCACTGTGTACTTTCTCTTGTTTCTATCTGTTACCAATCTTGAGAAACTCATACATTCTCTGTTCACTGTTTCCCAGTGTTAGAGAAGTAGATTTCTTTCTGGGAAAGTGCTGCTTTCAATTGCTAAGTACTCCCAACTCTATCAAAAATGTAGGTTTTACCAGTTTTCTAAGTCTCTCTTATTTTCTTGTACTTATACTTGGAATTCTCTGTGTAAACCTCTGTAACTTTTCTAGGTAGATGAATCACTGTGTACTTTCTCATGTTTCTATCTGTTACCAATCTTGAGAAACTGATACATTCTCTTTTCATTGTTTCACGGACTTAGAAAACTAAATTCCTTTCGGCGAAAGTGCTGTTTTCACAGTGCTAAGTACTCCCAACTCTATCAACAGTGTAGGTTTTACCAGTTTTCTAAGTCTCTCTTATTTTCTTGTACTTATACTTGGAATTCTCTGTGTAAACCTCTGTAACTTCTCTAGGTAGATGAATCACTGTGTACTTTCTCTTGTTTCTGTTACCAATCTTGAGGAACTCATACATTCTCTGTTCACTGTTTCCCAGTCTTAGAGAAGTAGATTTCTTACTGCGAAAGTGCTGTTTTCGCAGTGCTAAGAACTCCCAACTCTATCAACAATGTAGGTTTTACCAGTTTTCTAAGTCTCTCTTATATTCTTGTACTTATCCTTGGAATTCTCTGTGTAAACCTCTCTAACTTTTCTAGGTAGATGAATCACTGTGTACTTTCTCTTGTTTCTATCTGTTACCAATCTTGAGAAACTCATACATTCTCTGTTCACTGTTTCACAGTCTTAGAGAAGTAGATTTCTTTCTTCGAAAGTGCTGTTTTCACAGTGCTACGTACTGCCAACTCTATCCACATTGTAGGTTTTACGAGTTTTCTAAGTCTCTCTTATTTTCTTGTACTTATACTTGGAATTCTCTGTGTAAACCTCTGTGACTTCTCTAGGTAGATGAATCACTGTGTACTTTCTCTTGTTTCTATCTGTTACCAATCTGGAGAAACTCATACATTCTCTGTTCACTGTTTCCCAGTCTTAGAGAAGTAGATTTCTGTCTGGGAAAGTGCTGTTTTCACAGTGCTAAGTACTCCCAACTAGATCCACAATGTAAGTTTTACCAGTTTTCTAAGTCTCTCTTATTTTCTTGTACTTATACATGGAATTCTGTGAGTAAACTTCTGTAACTTCTCTAGGTAGATGAATCACTGTGTACTTTCTCTTGTTTCTATCTGTTACCAATCTTGAGAAACACATACATTCTCTGTTCACTGTTTCCCAGTGTTAGGGAAGTAGATTTCTTTCTGGGATAGTGCTGCTTTCACATTGCTAAGTACTCCCAACTCTATCAACAATGTAGGTTTTACTAGTTTTCTAAGTCTCTCTTATTTTCTTGTACTTATACTTTGAATTCTCTGTGTAAACCTCTGTAACTTCTCTAGGTATATGAATCACTGTGTACTTTCTCTTGTTTCTATCTGTTACCAATCTTGAGAAACTCATACATTCTCTGTTCACTGTTTCCCAGTGTTAGAGAAGTAGATTTCTTTCTGCGAAAGTGCTGTTTTCACAGTGCTAAGTACTCCCAACTCTATCAACAATGTAGGTTTTACCGGTTTTCTAAGTCTCTCTTATTTTATTGTACTTATACTTGGAATTCTCTGTGTAAACCTCTGTAACTTTTCTAGGTAGATGAATCACTGTGTACCTTCTCTTGTTTCTATCTGTTACCAATCTTGAGAAACTCAAACATTCTCTGTTCACTGTTTCCCAGTGTTAGAGAAGTAGATTTCTTTCTGCGAAATTGCTGTTTTCACAGTGCTAAGTACTCCCAACTCTATTAATAATGTAGGTTTTAACAGTTTTCTAAGTCTCTCTTATTTTCTTGTACTTATCCTTGGAATTCTCTGTGTAAACCTCTGTAACTTTTCTAGGTAGATGAATCACTGTGTACTTTCGCTTGTTTCTATCGGTTACCAAACTTGAGAAACTCATACATTCTCTGTTCACTATTTCACGGACTTAGAGAACTAAATTTCCTTCGGCGAAAGTGCTGTTTTCACAGTGCTAAGTACTCCCAACTCTATCAACAATATAGGTTTTACCAGTTTTCTAAGTCTCTCTTATTTTCTTGTACTTATCCTTGGAATTCTCTGTGTAAACCTCTGTAACTTTTCTAGGTAGATGAATCACTGTGTACTTTCTCTTGTTTCTATCTGTTACTAATCTTGAGAAACTCATACATTCTCTGTTCACTGTTTCCCAGTCTTGGAGAAGTAGATTTCTTTCTGCGAAAGTGCTGCTTTCACAGTGCTAATTACTCCCAACTCTATCAACAATGTAGGTTTTACCAGTATTCTAAGTCTCTCTTATTTTCTTGTACTTATACTTGGAATTCTCTGTGTAAACCTCTGTAACTTTTCTAGGTAGATGAATCAGTGTGTACTTTCTCTTG
Organism: Heterohyrax brucei; assembly: GCA_028571685.1. Classification (NCBI taxonomy): domain Eukaryota; kingdom Metazoa; phylum Chordata; class Mammalia; order Hyracoidea; family Procaviidae; genus Heterohyrax; species Heterohyrax brucei. The sequence continues at coordinate 32,699,679 of CM053157.1, read as the reverse complement.
TTTTTATCTGTTACCAATCTTGAGAAACTCATACATTCTCTGTTCACTGTTTCCCAGTGTTAGAGAAGTAGATTTCTTTCTGCGAAAGTGCTGTTTTCACAGTGCTAAGTACTCCCAACTCTATTAACAATGTAGGTTTTACCAGTTTTCTAAGTCTCTCTTATTTTCTTGTACTTATACTTGGAATTCTTTGTGTTAACTTCTGTAACTTCTCTAGGTAGATGAATCACTGTGTACTTTCCCTGTTTCTATCTGTTACCAATCTGGAGAAACTCATACTTTCTCTGTTCACTGTTTTCCAGTCTTAGAGAAGTAGATTTCTGTCTGGGAAAGTGCTGTTTTCACAGTGCTAAGTACTCCCAACTCTATCCACAATGTAAGTTTTACCAGTTTTCTAAGTCTCTCTTATTTTCTTGTACTTACACATGGAATTCTGTGAGTAAACTTCTGTAACTTCTCTAGGTAGATGAATCACTGTGTACTTTCTCTTGTTTCTATCTGTTACCAATCTTGAGAAACTCATACATTCTCTGTTCACTGTTTCCCAGTGTTAGAGAAGTAGATTTCTTTCTGGGAAAGTGCTGCTTTCAATTGCTAAGTACTCCCAACTCTATCAAAAATGTAGGTTTTACCAGTTTTCTAAGTCTCTCTTATTTTCTTGTACTTATACTTGGAATTCTCTGTGTAAACCTCTGTAACTTTTCTAGGTAGATGAATCACTGTGTACTTTCTCATGTTTCTATCTGTTACCAATCTTGAGAAACTGATACATTCTCTTTTCATTGTTTCACGGACTTAGAAAACTAAATTCCTTTCGGCGAAAGTGCTGTTTTCACAGTGCTAAGTACTCCCAACTCTATCAACAGTGTAGGTTTTACCAGTTTTCTAAGTCTCTCTTATTTTCTTGTTCTTATACTTGGAATTCTCTGTGAAAACCTCTGTAACTTCTCTAGGTAGATGAATCACTGTGTACTTTCTCTTGTTTCTGTTACCAATCTTGAGGAACTCATACATTCTCTGTTCACTGTTTCCCAGTCTTAGAGAAGTAGATTTCTTACTGCGAAAGTGCTGTTTTCGCAGTACTAAGAACTCCAAACTCTATCAACAATGTAGGTTTTACCAGTTTTCTAAGTCTCTCTTATATTCTTGTACTTATCCTTGGAATTCTCTGTGTAAACCTCTCTAACTTTTCTAGGTAGATGAATCACTGTGTACTTTCGCTTGTTTCTATCTGTTACCAGACTTGAGAAACTCATGCATTCTCTGTTCACTGTTTCACGCACTTAGAGAACTAAATTTCCTTCGGCGAAAGTGCTGTTTTCACAATGCTAAGTACTCCCAACTCTATCAACAATGTAGGTTTTACCGGTTTTCTAAGTCTCTCTTATTTTCTTGTACTTATCCTTGGAATTTTCTGTGTAAACCTCTGTAACTTCTCTGGGTAGATGAATCGCTGTGTAACTTTCTCTTGTTTCTATCTGTTACCAATCTTGAGAAACTCATACATTCTCTGTTCACTGTTTCCCAGTGTTAGAGAGGTAGATTTCTTTCTGCGAAAGTGCTGTTTTCCCAGTGCTAAGTACTCCCAACTCTATCAACAATGTAGATTTTACCAGTTTTCTAAGTCTCTGTTATTTTCTTGTACTTATCCTTGAAATTCTCTTTGTAAACCTCTGTAACTTTTCTAGGTAGATGAATCACTGTGTACTTTCGCTTGTTCTGTCTGTTACCAAACTTGAGAAACTCATACATTCTCTGTTCACTGTTTCACGGACTTAGAGAACTAAATTTCCTTCGGCGAAAGTGCTGTTTTCACAGTGCTAAGTACTCCCAACTCTATCAACAATGTAGGTTTTACCAGTTTTCTAAGTCTCTCTTATTTTCTTGTACTTATCCTTGGAATTCTCTGTGTAAACCTCTGTAACTTTTCTAGGTAGATGAATCACTGTGTACTTTCGCTTGTTTCTATCTGTTACCAAACTTGAGAAACTCATACATTCTCTGTTCACTGTTTCACGGACTTAGAGAACTAAATTTCCTTCGGCGAAAGTGCTGTTTTCACAGTGCTAAGTACTCCCAACTCTATCAACAATGTAGGTTTTACCAGTTTTCTAAGTCTCTCTTATTTTCTTGTACTTATCCTTGGAATTCTCTGTGTAAACCTCTGTAACTTCTCTAGGTAGATGAATCACTGTGTACTTTCTCTTGTTTCTATCTGTTACCAATCTTGAGAAACTCATACATTCTCTGTTCACTGTTTCAGGGACTTAGAGAACTAAATTTCTTTCAGCGAAAGTGCTGTTTTCACAGTGCTAAGTACTCCCAACTCTATCCACAATGTAGGTTTTACCAGTTTTCTAAGTCTCTCTTATTTTCTTGTACTTATACTTGGAATTCTTTGTGTTAACTTCTGTAACTTCTCTAAGTAGATGAATCACTGTGTACTTTCTCTTGTTTCTATCTGTTACCAATCTTGAGAAACTCATACATTCTCTGTTCACTGTTTCACAGTCTTAGAGAAGTAGATTTCTTTCTTCGAAAGTGCTGTTTTCACAGTGCTACGTACTGCCAACTCTATCCACATTGTAGGTTTTACGAGTTTTCTAAGTCTCTCTTATTTTCTTGTACTTATACTTGGAATTCTCTGTGTAAACCTCTGTGACTTCTCTAGGTAGATGAATCACTGTGTACTTTCTCTTGTTTCTATCTGTTACCAATCTGGAGAAACTCATACATTCTCTGTTCACTGTTTCCCAGTCTTAGAGAAGTAGATTTCTGTCTGGGAAAGTGCTGTTTTCACAGTGCTAAGTACTCCCAACTCTATCAACAATGTAGGTTTTACCAGTTTTCTAAGTCTCTCTTATTTTCTTGTACTTATCCTTGGAATTCTCTGTGTAAACCTCTGTAACTTTTCTAGGTAGATGAATCACTGTGTACTTTCGCTTGTTTCTATCTGTTACCAAACTTGAGAAACTCATACATTGTCTGTTCACTGTTTCACGGACTTAGACAACTAAATTTCCTTCGGCGAAAGTGCTGTTTTCACAGTGCTAAGTACTCCCAACTCTATTAACAATGTAGGTTTTACCAGTTTTCTAAGTCTCTCTGATTTTCTTGTACTTATACTTGGAATTCTCTGTGTAAACCTCTGTAACTTCTCTAGGTATATGAATCGCTGTGTACTTTCTCTTGTTTCTATCTGTTACCAATCTTGAGAAACTCATACATTCTCTGTTCACTGTTTCCCAGTCTTAGAGAAGTAGATTTCTTTCTGCGAAAGTGCTGTTTTCACAGTGCTAAGTACTCCCAACTCTATCAACAATGTAGGTTTTACCGGTTTTCTAAATCTCTCTTATTTTCTTGTACTTATACTTGGAATTCTCTGTGTAAACCTCTGTAACTTCTCTAGGTATACGAATCACTGTGTACTTCGCTTGTTTCTATCTGTTCCCAAACTTGAGAAACTCATACATTCTCTGTTCACTGTTTCACGGACTTAGAGAACTAAATTTCCTTAGGCGAAAGTGCTGTTTTCACAGTGCTAAGTACTCCCAACTCTATCAACAATGTAGGTTTTGCCAGTTTTCTAAGTCTCTCTTATTTTCTTGTACTTATACTTGGAATTCTCTGTGTAAACCTCTGTGACTACTCTAGGTAGATGAATCACTGTGTACTTTCTCTTGTTTCTATCTGTTACCAATCTGGAGAAACTCATACATTTTCTGTTCACTGTTTCCCAGTCTTAGAGAAGTAGATTTCTGTCTGGGAAAGTGCTGTTTTCACAGTGCTAAGTACTCCCAACTCTATCCACAATGTAAGTTTTACCAGTTTTCTAAGTCTCTCTTATTTTCTTGTACTTATACATGGAATTCTGTGAGTAAACTTCTGTAACTTCTCTAGGTAGATGAATCACTGTGTACTTTTTCTTGTTTCTATCTGTTACCAATCTTGAGAAACACATACATTCTCTGTTCACTGTTTCCCAGTGTTAGAGAAGTAGATTTCTTGCTGGGAAAGTGCTGGTTTCACATTGATAAGTACTCCCAACTCTATCAACAATGTAGGTTTTACCAGTTTTCTAAGTCTCTCTTATTTTCTTGTACTTATACTTGGAATTCTCTGTGTAAACCTCTGTAACTTTTCTAGGTAGATGAATCTCTGTGTACTTTCTCATGTTTCTATCTGTTACCAATCTTGAGAAACTGATACATTCTCTTTTCATTGTTTCACGGACTTAGAGAACTAAATTTCTTTCGGCGAAAGTGCTGTTTTCACAGTGCTATGTACTCCCAACTCTATCAACAATGTACGTTTTACTAGTTTTCTAAGTCTCTCTTATTTTCTTGTACTTATCCTTGGAATTCTCTGTGTAAACCTCTCTAACTTTTCTAGGTAGATGAATCACTGTGTACTTTCGCTTGTTTCTATCTGTTACCAAACTTCAGAAACTCATACATTCTCTGTTCAGTGTTTCACGGACTTAGAGAACTAAATTTCCTTCGGCGAAAGTGCTGTTTTCACAGTGCTAAGTACTCCCAACTCTATCAACAATGTAGGTTTTACCAGGTTTCTAAGTCTCTCTTATTGTCTTGTACTTATCCTAGGACTTCTCTGTGTAAACCTCTGTAACTTTTGTAGGTAGATGAATCACTGTGTACTTTCGCTTGTTTCTATCTGTTACCAAACTTGAGAAACTCATACATTCTCTGTTCACTGTTTCACGGACTTAGAGAACTAATTTTCTTCGGCGAAAGTGCTGTTTTCACAGTGCTAAGTACTCCCAACTCTATCAACAATGTAGGTTTTACCAGTTTTCTAAGTCTCTCTTATTTTCTTGTACTTATCCTTGGAATTCTCTGTGTAAACCTCTGTAACTTTTCTAGGTAGATGAATCACTGTGTACTCTCGCTTGTTTCTATCTGTTACCAAACTTGAGAAACTCATTCATTGTCTGTTCACTGTTTCACGGACTTAGAGAACTAAATTTCCTTCAGCGAAAGTGCTGTTTTCACACTGCTAAGTACTCCCAACTCTATCAACAATGTAGGTTTTACCAGTTTTCTAAGTCTCTCTGATTTTCTTGTACTTATACTTGGAATTCTCTGTGTAAACCTCTGTAACTTTTCTAGGTAGATGAATCACTGTTTACTTTCTCTTGTTTCTATCTGTTACCAATCTTGAGAAACTCATACATTCTCTGTTCACTGTTTCCCAGTGTTAGAGAAGTAGATTTCTTTCTGCGAAAGTGCTGTTTTCACAGTGCTAAGTACTCCCAACTCTATTAACAATGTAGGTTTTACCAGTTTTCTAAGTCTCTCTTATTTTCTTGTACTTATCCTTGGAATTCTCTGTGTAAACCTCTGTAACTTTTCTAGGTAGATGAATCACTGTGTACTCTCGCTTGTTTCTATCTGTTACCAAACTTGAGAAACTCATTCATTGTCTGTTCACTGTTTCACGGACTTAGAGAACTAAATTTCCTTCAGCGAAAGTGCTGTTTTCACACTGCTAAGTACTCCCAACTCTATCAACAATGTAGGTTTTACCAGTTTTCTAAGTCTCTCTGATTTTCTTGTACTTATACTTGGAATTCTCTGTGTAAACCTCTGTAACTTTTCTAGGTAGATGAATCACTGTGTACTTTCGCTTGTTTCTATCTGTTACCAAACTTGAGAAACTCATACATTGTCTGTTCACTGTTTCACGGACTTAGAGAACTAAATTTCCTTCGGCGAAAGTGCTGTTTTCACAGTGCTAAGTACTCCCAACTCTATCAACAATGTAGGTTTTACCAGTTTTCTAACCCTCTCTGATTTTCTTGTAGTTATACTTGGAATACTCTGTGTAAACCTCTGTAACTTCTCTAGGTATATGAATCACTGTGTACTTTCTCTTGTTTCTATCTGTTACCAATCTTGAGAAACTCATACATTCTCTGTTCACTGTTTCCCAGTCTTAGAGAAGTAGATTTCTTTCTGCGAAAGTGCTGTTTTCACAGTGCTAAGTACTCCCAACTCTATCAACAATGTAGGTTTTACCGGATTTCTAAGTCTCTCTTATTTTCTTGTACTTATACTTGGAATTCTCTATGTAAACCTCTGTAACTTCTCTAGGTATACGAATCACTGTGTACTTTCGGTTGTTTCTATCTGTTCCCGAACTTGAGAAACTCATACATTCTCTGTTCACTGTTTCACGGACTTAGAGAACTAAATTTCCTTCGGCGAAAGTGCTGTTTTCACAGTGCTAAGTACTCCCAACTCTATCAACAATGTAGGTTTTACCAGTTTTCTAAGTCTCTCTTATTTTCTTGTACTTATCCTTGGAATTCTCTGTGTAAACCTCTGTAACTTCTCTAGGTAGATGAATCACTGTGTACTTTCTCTTGTTTCTATCTGATTCGAATCTTGAGAAACTCATACATTCTCTGTTCACTGTTTCAGGGACTTAGAGAACTAAATTTCTTTCAGCGAAAGTGCTGTTTTCACAGTGCTAAGTACTCCCAACTCTATCCACAATGTAGGTTTTACCAGTTTTCTAAGTCTCTCTTATTTTCTTGTACTTATACTTGGAATTCTTTGTGTTAACTTCTGTAACTTCTCTAGGTAGATGAATCACTGTGTACTTTCTCTTGTTTCTATCTGTTGCCAAACTTGAGAAACTCATACATTCTCTGTTCACTGTTTCACAGTCTTAGAGAAGTAGATTTCTTTCTTCGAAAGTGCTGTTTTCACAGTGCTACGTACTCCCAACTCTATGCACATTGTAGGTTTTACGAGTTTTCTAAGTCTCTCTTATTTTCTTATACTTATACTTGGAATTCTCTGTGTAAACCTCTGTGACTTCTCTAGGTAGATGAATCACTGTGTACTTTCTCTTGTTTCTATCTGTTACCAATCTTGAGAGACTCATACATTCTCTGTTCACTGTTTCCCAGTGTTAGAGAAGTAGATTTCTTTCTGCGAAAGTGCTGTTTTCACAGTGCTAAGTACTCCCAACTCTATTAACAATGTAGGTTTTACCAGTTTTCTAAGTCTCTCTTATTTTCTTGTACTTATCCTTGGAATTCTCTGTGTAAACCTCTGTAACTTTTCTAGGTAGATGAATCACTGTGTACTTTCGCTTGTTTCTATCTGTTACCAAACTTGAGAAAGTCATACATTGTCTGTTCACTGTTTCACGGACTTAGAGAACTAAATTTCCTTCGGCGAAAGTACTGTTTTCACAGTGCTAAGTACTCCCAACTCTATCAACAATGTAGGTTTTACCAGTTTTCTAAGTCTCTCTGATTTTCTTGTACTTATACTTGGAATTCTCTGTGTAAACCTCTGTAACTTCTCTAGGTATATGAATCACTGTGTACTTTCTCTTGTTTCTATCTGTTACCAATCATGAGAAACTCATACCTTCTCTGTTCAATGTTTCCCAGTCTTAGAGAAGTAGATTTCTTTCTGCGAAAGTGCTGTTTTCACAGTGCTAAGTACTCCCAACTCTATCAACAATGTAGGTTTTACCGGTTTTCTAAGTCTCTCTTATTTTCTTGTACTTATACTTGGAATTCTCTGTGTAAACCTCTGTAACTTCTCTAGGTATACGAATCACTGTGTACTTTCGCTTGTTTCTATCTGTTCCCAAACTTGAGAAACTCATACATTCTCTGTTCACTGTTTCACGGACTTAGAGAACTAAATTTCCTTCGGCGAAAGTGCTGTTTTCACAGTGCTAAGTACTCCCAACTCTATCAACAATGTAGGTTTTACCAGTTTTCTAAGTCTCTCTTATTTTCTTGTACTTATCCTTGGAATTCTCTGTGTAAACCTCTGTAACTTCTCTAGGTAGATGAATCACTGTGTACTTTCTCTTGTTTCTATCTGTTACCAATCTTGAGAAACTCATACATTCTCTGTTCACTGTTTCAGGGACTTAGAGAACTAAATTTCTTTCAGCGAAAGTGCTGTTTTCACAGTGCTAAGTACTACCAACTCTATCCACAATGTAGGTTTTACCAGTTTTCTAAGTCTCTCTTATTTTCTTGTACTTATACTTGGAATTCTTTGTGTTAACTTCTGTAACTTCTCTAGGTAGATGAATCACTGTGTACTTTCTCTTGTTTCTATCTGTTACCAATCTTGAGAAACTCATACATTCTCTGTTCACTGTTTCACAGTCTTAGAGAAGTAGATTTTTTTCTTCGAAAGTGCTGTTTTCACAGTGCTACGTACTCCCAACTCTATCCACATTGTAGGTTTTACGAGTTTTCTAAGTCTCTCTTATTTTCTTGTACTTATACTTGGAATTCTCTGTGTAAACCTCTGTGACTTCTCTAGGTAGATGAATCACTGTGTGCTTTCTCTTGTTTCTATCTGTTACCAATCTGGAGAAACTCATACATTCTCTGTTCACTTTTTCCCAGTCTTAGAGAAGTAGATTTCTGTCTGGGAAAGTGCTGTTTTCACAGTGCTAAGTACTCCCAACTCTATCCACAATGTAAGTTTTACCAGTTTTCTAAGTCTCTCTTATTTACTTGTACTTATACATGGAATTCTGTGAGTAAACTTCTGTAACTTCTCTAGGTAGATGAATCACTGTGTACTTTCTCTTGTTTCTATCTGTTACCAATCTTGAGAAACACATACATTCTCTGTTCACTGTTTCCCAGTGTTAGAGAAGTAGATTTCTTTCTGGGAAAGTGCTGCTTTCACATTGCTAAGTACTCCCAACTCTATCAACAATGTAGGTTTTACCAGTTTTCTAAGTCTCTCTTATTTTCTTGTACTTATACTTGGAATTCTCTGTGTAAACCTCTGTAACTTTTCTAGGTAGATGAATCACTGTGTACTTTCTCATGTTTCTATCTGTTACCAATCTTGAGAAACTGATACATTCTCTTTTCATTGTTTCACGGACTTAGAAAACTAAATTTCTTTCGGCGAAAGTGCTGTTTTCACAGTGCTAAGTACTCCCAACTCTATCAACAGTGTAGGTTTTATCAGTTTTCTAAGTCTCTCTTATTTTCTTGTACTTATCCTTGGAATTCTCTGTGTAAACCTCTGTAACTTCTCTAGGTAGATGAATCACTGTGTACTTTCTCTTGTTTCTGTTACCAATCTTGAGGAACTCATACATTCTCTGTTCACTGTTTCCCAGTCTTAGAGAAGTAGATTTCTTACTGCGAAAGTGCTGTTTTCACAGTGCTAAGAACTCCCAACTCTATCAACAATGTAGGTTTTACCGGTTTTCTAAGTCTCTCTTATTTTCTTGTACTTATCCTTGGAATTCTCTGTGTAAACCTCTGTAACTTTTCTAGGTAGATGAATCACTGTGTACTTTCGCTTGTTTCTATCTGTTACCAAACTTGAGAAACTCATACATTCTCTGTTCACTGTTTCACGAACTTAGAGAACTAAATTTCCTTCGGCGAAAGTGCTGTTTTCACAGTGCTAAATACTCCCAACTCTATCCACAATGTAAGTTTTACCAGTTTTCTAAGTCTCTCTTATTTTCTTGTACTTATACATGGAATTCTGTGAGTAAACTTCTGTAACTTCTCTAGGTAGATGAATCACTGTGTACTTTCCCTGTTTCTATCTGTTACCAATCTGGAGAAACTCATACATTCTCTGTTCACTGTTTCCCAGTCTTAGAGAAGTAGATTTCTGTCTGGGAAAGTGCTGTTTTCACAGTGCTAAGTACTCCCAACTCTATCCACAATGTAAGTTTTACCAGTTTTCTAAGTCTCTCTTATTTTCTTGTACTTATACATGGAATTCTGTGAGTAAACTTCTGTAACTTCTCTAGGTAGATGAATCACTGTGTACTTTCCCTTGTTTCTATCTGTTACCAATCTTGAGAAACTCATACATTCTCTGTTCACTGTTTCCCAGTGTTAGAGAAGTAGATTTCTTTCTGGGAAAGTGCTGCTTTCACATTGCTAAGTACTCCCAACTCTATCAACAATGTAGGTTTTACCAGTTTTCTAAGTCTCTCTTATTTTCTTGTACTTATACTTGGAATTCTCTGTGTAAACCTCTGTAACTTTTCTAGGTAGATGAATCACTGTGTACTTTCTCATGTTTCTATCTGTTACCAATCTTGAGAAACTGATACATTCTCTTTTCATTGTTTCACGGACTTAGAAAACTAAATTTCTTTCGGCGAAAGTGCTGTTTTCACAGTGCTAAGTACTCCCAACTCTATCAACAGTGTAGGTTTTACCAGTTTTCTAAGTCTCTCTTATTTTCTTGTACTTATCCTTGGAATTCTCTGTGTAAACCTCTGTAACTTCTCTAGGTAGATGAATCACTGTGTACTTTCTCTTGTTTCTGTTACCAATCATGAGGAACTCATACATTCTCTGTTCACTGTTTCCCAGTCTTAGAGAAGTAGATTTCTTACTGCGAAAGTGCTGTTTTCACAGTGCTAAGAACTCCCAACTCTATCAACAAGGTAGGTTTTACCGGTTTTCTAAGTCTCTCTTATTTTCTTGTACTTATCCTTGGAATTCTCTGTGTAAACCTCTGTAACTTTTCTAGGTAGATGAATCACTGTGTACTTTCGCTTGTTTCTATCTGTTACCAAACTTGAGAAACTCATACATTCTCTGTTCACTGTTTCACGGACTTAGAGAACTAAATTTCCCTCGGCGAAAGTGCTGTTTTCACAGTGCTAAATACTCCCAACTCTATCCACAATGTAAGTTTTACCAGTTTTCTAAGTCTCTCTTATTTTCTTGTACTTATACATGGAATTCTGTGAGTAAACTTCTGTAACTTCTCTAGGTAGATGAATCACTGTGTACTTTCCCTGTTTCTATCTGTTACCAATCTGGAGAAACTCATACATTCTCTGTTCACTGTTTCCCAGTCTTAGAGAAGTAGATTTCTGTCTGGGAAAGTGCTGTTTTCACAGTGCTAAGTACTCCCAACTCTATCCACAATGTAAGTTTTACCAGTTTTCTAAGTCTCTCTTATTTTCTTGTACTTATACATTGAATTCTGTGAGTAAACTTCTGTAACTTCTCTAGGTAGATGAATCACTGTGTACTTTCTCTTGTTTCTATCTGTTACCAATCTTGAGAAACTCATACATTCTCTGTTCACTGTTTCCCAGTGTTAGAGAAGTAGATTTCTTTCTGGGAAAGTGCTGCTTTCACATTGCTAAGTACTCCCAACTCTATCAACAATGTAGGTTTTACCAGTTTTCTAAGTCTCTCTTATTTTCTTGTACTTATACTTGGAATTCTCTGTGTAAACCTCCGTAACTTTTCTAGGTATATGAATCACTGTGTACTTTCTCATGTTTCTATCTGTTACCAATCTTGAGAAACTGATACATTCTCTTTACATTGTTTCACGGACTTAGAAAACTAAATTCCTTTCGGCGAAAGTGCTGTTTTCACAGTGCTAAGTACTCCCAACTCTATCAACAGTGTAGGTTTTACCAGTTTTCTAAGTCTCTCTTATTTTCTTGTACTTATACTTGGAATTCTCTGTGTAAACCTCTGTAACTTCTCTAGGTAGATGAATCACTGTGTACTTTCTCTTGTTTCTGTTACCAATCTTGAGGAACTCATACATTCTCTGTTCACTGTTTCCCAGTCTGAGAGAAGTAGATTTCTTACTGCGAAAGTGCTGTTTTCACAGTGCTAAGAACTCCCAACTCTATCAACAATGTAGGTTTTACCAGTTTTCTAAGTCTCTCTTATTTTCTTTTACTTATACTTAGTTTTCTCTGTGTAAACCTGTGTAACTTTTCTAGGTAGATGAATCACTGTGTACTTTCTCTTGTTTCTATCTGTTACCAATCTTGAGAAACTCATACATTCTCTGTTCACTGTTTCACGGACTTAGAGAACTAAATTTCCTTCGGCGAAAGTGCTGCTTTCACAGTGCTAAGTACTCCCAACTCTATCAACAATGTAGGTTTTACCAGTTTTCTAAGTCTCCCTTATATTCTTGTACTTATCCTTGGAATTCTCTGTGTAAACCTCTCTAACTTTTCTAGGTAGATGAATCCCTGTGTACTTTCGCTTGTTTCTATCTGTTACCAAACTTGAGAAACTCATGCATTCTCTGTTCACTGTTTCACGAACTTAGAGAACTAAATTTCCTTCGGCGAAAGTGCTGTTTTCACAGTGCTAAGTACTCCCAACTCTATCAACAATGTAGGTTTTACCGGTTTTCTAAGTCTCTCTTATTTTCTTGTACTTATCCTTGGAATTGTCGGTGTAAACATATGTAACTTTTCTAGGTAGATGAATCACTATGTACTTTCGCTTGTTTCTATCTGTTACCAAACTTGAGAAACTCATACATTCTCTGTTCACTGTTTCACGGACTTAGAGAACTAAATTTCCTTCGACGAAAGTGCTGTTTTCACAGTGCTAAGTACACCCAACTCTATCAACAATGTAGGTTTTACCAGTTTTCTAAGTCTCTCTTATTTTCTTGTACTTATACTTGGAATTCTCTGTGTAAACCTCTGTAACTTCTCTAGGTAGATGAATCACTGTGTACTTTCTCTTGTTTCTATCTGTTACCAATCTTGAGAAACTCATACATTCTCTGTTCACTGTTTCACGGACTTAGAGAACTAAATTTCTTTCGGCGAAAGTGCTGTTTTCACAGTGCTAAGTACTCCCAACTCTATCAACAATGTAGGTTTTACCAGTTTTCTAAGTCTCTCTTATTTTCTTGTACTTATACTTGGAATTCTCTGTGTAAACCTCTGTAACTTCTCTAGGTAGATGAATCACTGTGTACTTTCTCTTGTTTCTATCTGTTACCAATCTTGAGAAACTCATACATTCTCTGTTCACTGTTTCCCAGTCTTAGAGAAGTAGATTTCTTTCTGCGAAAGTGCTGTTTTCACAGTGCTAAGTACTCCCAACTCTATCAACAATGTAGGTTTTACCGGTTTTCTAAGTCTCTCTTATTTTCTTGTACTTATACTTGGAATTCTCTGTGTAAACCTCTGTAACTTCTCTAGATATACGAATCACTGTGTACTTTCGGTTGTTTCTATCTGTTCCCGAACTTGAGAAACTCACACATTCTCTGTTCACTGTTTCACGGACTTAGAGAACTAAATTTCCTTCGGCGAAAGTGCTGTTTTCACAGTGCTAAGTACTCCCAACTCTATCAACAATGTAGGTTTTACCAGTTTTCTAAGTCTCTCTTATTTTCTTGTACTTATCCTTGGAATTCTCTGTGTAAACCTCTGTAACTTCTCTAGGTAGATGAATCACTGTGTACTTTCTCTTGTTTCTATCTGTTACCAATCTTGAGAAACTCATACATTCTCTTTTCACTGTTTCCCAATTTTAGAGAAGTAGATTTCTTTCTGCGAAAGTGCTGTTTTCACAGTGCTAAGTACTCCGAACTCTATTAACAATGTAGGTTTTACCAGTTTTCTAAGTCTCTCTTATTTTCTTGTACTTATCCTTGGAATTCTCTGTGTAAACCTCTGTAACTTTTGTAGGTAGATGAATCACTGTGTACTTTCGCTTGTTTCTATCTGTTACCAAACTTGAGAAACTCATACATTCTCTGTTCACTGTTTCACGGACTTAGAGAACTAAATTTCCTTCGGCGAAAGTGCTGTTTTCACAGTGCTAAGTACTCCCAACTCTATCAACAATGTAGGTTTTACCAGTTTTCTAAGTCTCTCTTATTTTCTTGTACTTATCCTTGGAATTCTCTGTGTAAACCTCTGTAACTTCTCTAGGTAGATGAATCACTGTGTACTTTCGCTTGTTTCTATCTGTTACCAAACTTGAGAAACTCATACATTCTCTGTTCACTGTTTCCCAGTGTTAGAGAAGTAGATTACTTTCTGCGAAAGTGCTGTTTTCACAGTGCTAAGTACTCCCAAGTCTATCAACAATGTAGGTTTTACCGGTTTTCTAAGTCTCTCTTATTTTCTTGTACTTATACTTGGAATTCTCTGTGTAAAGCTCTGTAACTTCTCTAGGTATACGAATCACTGTGTACTTTCGCTTGTTTCTATCTGTTCCCAAACTTGAGAAACTCATACATTCTCTGTTCACTGTTTCACGGACTTAGAGAACTAAATTTCCTTCGGCGAAAGTGCTGTTTTCACAGTGCTAAGTACTCCCAACTCTATCAACAATGTAGGTTTTACCAGTTTTCTAAGTCTCTCTTATTTTCTTGTACTTATCCTTGGAATTCTCTGTGTAAACCTCTGTAACTTCTCTAGGTAGATGAATCACTGTGTACTTTCTCTTGTTTCTATCTGTTACCAATCTTGAGAAACTCATATATTCTCTGTTCACTGTTTCAGGGACTTAGAGAACTAAATTTCTTTCAGTGAAAGTGCTGTTTTCACAGTGCTAAGTACTCCCAACTCTATCCACAATGTAGGTTTTACCAGTTTTCTAAGTCTCTCTTATTTTCTTGTACTTATACTTGGAATTCTTTGTGTTAACTTCTGTAACTTCTCTAGGTAGATGAATCACTGTGTACTTTCTCTTGTTTCTATCTGTTACCAATCTTGAGAAACTCATACATTCTCTGTTCACTGTTTCACAGTCTTAGAGAAGTAGATTTCTTTCTTCGAAAGTGCTGTTTTCACAGTGCTACGTACTGCCAACTCTATCCACATTGTAGGTTTACGAGTTTTCTAAGTCTCTCTTATTTTCTTGCACTTATACTTGGAATTCTCTGTGTAAACCTCTGTGACTTCTCTAGGTAGATGAATCACTGTGTACTTTCTTTTGTTTCTATCTGTTACCAATCTGGAGAAACTCATACATTCTCTGTTCACTGTTTCCCAGTCTTAGAGAAGTAGATTTCTGTCTGGGAAAGTGCTGTTTTCACAGTGCTAAGTACTCCCAACTCTATCCACAATGTAAGTTTTACCAGTTTTCTAAGTCTCTCTTATTTTCTTGTACTTATACATGGAATTCTGTGAGTAAACTTCTGTAACTTCTCTAGGTAGATGAATCACTGTGTACTTTCTCTTGTTTCTATCTGTTACCAATGTTGAGAAACACATACATTCTCTGTTCACTGTTTCCCAGTGTTAGGGAAGTAGATTTCTTTCTCGGATAGTGCTGCTTTCACATTGCTAAGAACTCCCAACTCTATCAACAATGTAGGTTTTACCAGTTTTCTAAGTCTCTCTTATTTTCTTGTACTTATACTTTGAATTCTCTGTGTAAACCTCTGTAACTTCTCTAGGTATATGAATCACTGTGTACTTTCTCTTGTTTCTATCTGTTACCAATCTTGAGAAACTCATACATTCTCTGTTCACTGTTTCCCAGTGTTAGAGAAGTAGATTTCTTTCTGCGAAAGTGCTGTTTTCACAGTGCTAAGTACTCCCAACTCTATCAACAATGTAGGTTTTACCGGTTTTCTAAGTCTCTCTTATTTTATTGTACTTATACTTGGAATTCTCTGTGTAAACCTCTGTAACTTTTCTAGGTAGATGAATCACTGTGTACCTTCTCTTGTTTCTATCTGTTACCAATCTTGAGAAACTCATACATTCTCTGTTCACTGTTTCCCAGTGTTAGAGAAGTAGATTTCTTTCTGCGAAATTGCTGTTTTCACAGTGCTAAGTACTCCCAACTCTATTAATAATGTAGGTTTTAACAGTTTTCTAAGTCTCTCTTATTTTCTTGTACTTATCCTTGGAATTCTCTGTGTAAACCTCTGTAACTTTTCTAGGTAGATGAATCACTGTGTACTTTCGCTTGTTTCTATCGGTTACCAAACTTGAGAAACTCATACATTCTCTGTTCACTGTTTCACGGACTTAGAGAACTAAATTTCCTTCGGCGAAAGTGCTGTTTTCACAGTGCTAAGTACTCCCAACTCTATCAACAATATAGGTTTTACCAGTTTTCTAAGTCTCTCTTATTTTCTTGTACTTATCCTTGGAATTCTCTGTGTAAACCTCTGTAACTTTTCTAGGTAGATGAATCACTGTGTACTTTCTCTTGTTTCTATCTGTTACTAATCTTGAGAAACTCATACATTCTCTGTTCACTGTTTCCCAGTCTTAGAGCAGTAGATTTCTTTCTGCGAAAGTGCTGCTTTCACAGTGCTAAGTACTCCCAACTCTATCAACAATGTAGGTTTTACCAGTATTCTAAGTCTCTCTTATTTTCTTGTACTTATACTTGGAATTCTCTGTGTAAACCTCTGTAACTTTTCTAGGTAGATGAATCAGTGTGTACTTTCTCTTGTTTCTATCTGTTACCAATCTTGAGAAACTCATACATTCTCTGTTCACTGTTTCCCAGTGTTAGAGAAGTAGATTTCTTTCTGCGAAAGTGCTGTTTTCACAGTGCTAAGTACTCCCAACTCTATTAACAATGTAGGTTTTACCAGTTTTCTAAGTCTCTCTTATTTTCTTGTACTTATCCTTGGAATTCTCTTTGTAAACCTCTGTAACTTATGTAGGTAGATGAATCAGTGTGTACTTTCGCTTGTTTCTATCTGTTACCAATCTTGAGAAACTCATACATTCTCTGTTCACTGTTTCCCAGTGTTAGAGAAGTAGATTTCTTTCTGCGAAAGTGCTGTTTTCACAGTGCTAAGTACTCCCAACTCTATCAACAATGTAGGTTTTACCGGTTTTCTAAGTCTCTCTTATTTTATTGTACTTATACTTGGAATTCTCTGTGTAAACCTCTGTAACTTTTCTAGGTAGATGAATCACTGTGTACCTTCTCTTGTTTCTATCTGTTACCAATCTTGAGAAACTCATACATTCTCTGTTCACTGTTTCCCAGTGTTAGAGAAGTAGATTTCTTTCTGCGAAATTGCTGTTTTCACAGTGCTAAGTACTCCCAACTCTATTAATAATGTAGGTTTTAACAGTTTTCTAAGTCTCTCTTATTTTCTTGTACTTATCCTTGGAATTCTCTGTGTAAACCTCTGTAACTTTTCTAGGTAGATGAATCACTGTGTACTTTCGCTTGTTTCTATCGGTTACCAAACTTGAGAAACTCATACATTCTCTGTTCACTGTTTCACGGACTTAGAGAACTAAATTTCCTTCGGCGAAAGTGCTGTTTTCACAGTGCTAAGTACTCCCAACTCTATCAACAATATAGGTTTTACCAGTTTTCTAAGTCTCTCTTATTTTCTTGTACTTATCCTTGGAATTCTCTGTGTAAACCTCTGTAACTTTTCTAGGTAGATGAATCACTGTGTACTTTCTCTTGTTTCTATCTGTTACTAATCTTGAGAAACTCATACATTCTCTGTTCACTGTTTCCCAGTCTTAGAGCAGTAGATTTCTTTCTGCGAAAGTGCTGCTTTCACAGTGCTAAGTACTCCCAACTCTATCAACAATGTAGGTTTTACCAGTATTCTAAGTCTCTCTTATTTTCTTGTACTTATACTTGGAATTCTCTGTGTAAACCTCTGTAACTTTTCTAGGTAGATGAATCAGTGTGTACTTTCTCTTGTTTCTATCTGTTACCAATCTTGAGAAACTCACACATTCTCTGTTCACTGTTTCCCAGTGTTAGAGAAGTAGATTTCTTTCTGCGAAAGTGCTGTTTTCACAGTGCTAAGTACTCCCAACTCTATTAACAATGTAGGTTTTACCAGTTTTCTAAGTCTCTCTTATTTTCTTGTACTTATCCTTGGAATTCTCTTTGTAAACCTCTGTAACTTATGTAGGTAGATGAATCAGTGTGTACTTTCGCTTGTTTCTATCTGTTACCAATCTTGAGAAACTCATACATTCTCTGTTCACTGTTTCAAGGACTTAGAGAACTAAATTTCCTTCGGCGAAAGTGCTGTTTTCACAGTGCTAAGTACTCCCAACTCTATCAACAATGTAGGTTTTACCAGTTTTCTAAGTCTCTCTTATTTTCTTGTACTTATCCTAGGAATTCTCTGTGTAAACCTCTGTAACTTCTCTAGGTAGATGAATCACTGTGTACTTTGTCTTGTTTCTATCTGTTACCAATCTTGAGAAACTCATACATTCTCTGTTCACTGTTTCAGGGACTTAGAGAACTAAATTGCTTTCAGCGAAAGTGCTGTTTTCACAGTGCTAAGTACTCCTAACTCTATCCACAATGTAGGTTTTACCAGTTTTCTAAGTCTCTCTTATTTTCTTGTACTTATACTTGGAATACTTTGTGTTAACTTCTGTAACTTCTCTAGGTAGATGAATCACTGTGTACTTTCCCTGTTTCTATCTGTTACCAATCTGGAGAAACTCATACATTCTCTGTTCACTGTTTCCCAGTCTTAGAGAAGTAGATTTCTGTCTGGGAAAGTGCTGTTTTCACAGTGCTAAGTACTCCCAACTCTATCCACAATGTAAGTTTTACCAGTTTTCTAAGTCTCTCTTATTTTCTTGTACTTATACATGGAATTCTGTGAGTAAACTTCTGTAACTTCTCTAGGTAGATGAATCACTGTGTACTTTCTCTTGTTTCTATCTGTTACCAATCTTGAGAAACACATACATTCTCTGTTCACTGTTTCCCAGTGTTAGGGAAGTAGATTTCTTTCTGGGATAGTGCTGCTTTCACATTGCTAAGTACTCCCAACTCTATCAACAATGTAGGTTTTACCAGTTTTCTAAGTCTCTCTTATTTTCTTGTACTTATACTTTGAATTCTCTGTGTAAACCTCTGTAACTTCTCTAGGTATATGAATCACTGTGTACTTTCTCTTGTTTCTATCTGTTACCAATCTTGAGAAACTGACACATTCTCTGTTCACTGTTTCCCAGTGTTAGAGAAGTAGATTTCTTTCTGCGAAAGTGCTGTTTTCACAGTGCTAAGTACTCCTAACTCTATCAACAATGTAGGTTTTACCGGTTTTCTAAGTCTCTCTTATTTTATTGTACTTATACTTGGAATTCTCTGTGTAAACCTCTGTAACTTTTCTAGGTAGATGAATCACTGTGTACCTTCTCTTGTTTCTATCTGTTACCAATCTTGAGAAACTCATACATTCTCTGTTCACTGTTTCCCAGTGTTAGAGAAGTAGATTTCTTTCTGCGAAATTGCTGTTTTCACAGTGCTAAGTACTCCCAACTCTATTAATAATGTAGGTTTTAACAGTTTTCTAAGTCTCTCTTATTTTCTTGTACTTATCCTTGGAATTCTCTGTGTAAACCTCTGTAACTTTTCTAGGTAGATGAATCACTGTGTACTTTCCCTTGTTTCTATCGGTTACCAAACTTGAGAAACTCATACATTCTCTGTTCACTGTTTCACGGACTTAGAGAACTAAATTTCCTTCGGCGAAAGTGCTGTTTTCACAGTGCTAAGTACTCCCAACTCTATCAACAATATAGGTTTTACCAGTTTTCTAAGTCTCTCTTATTTTCTTGTACTTATCCTTGGAATTCTCTGTGTAAACCTCTGTAACTTTTCTAGGTAGATGAATCACTGTGTACTTTCTCTTGTTTCTATCTGTTACTAATCTTGAGAAACTCATACATTCTCTGTTCACTGTTTCCCAGTCTTAGAGAAGTAGATTTCTTTCTGCGAAAGTGCTGCTTTCACAGTGCTAAGTACTCCCAACTCTATCAACAATGTAGGTTTTACCAGTATTCTAAGTCTCTCTTATTTTATTGTACTTATACTTGGAATTCTCTGTGTAAACGTCTGTAACTTTTCCAGGTAGATGAATCACTGTGTACTTTCTCTTGTTTCTATCTGTTACCAATCTTGAGAAACTCATACATTCTCTGTTCACTGTTTCCCAGTGTTAGAGAAGTAGATTTCTTTCTGCGAAAGTGCTGTTTTCACAGTGCTAAGTACTCCCAACTCTATTAACAATGTAGGTTTTAAAAGTTTTCTAAGTCTCTCTTATTTTCTTGTACTTATCCTTGGAATTCTCTTTGTAAACCTCTGTAACTTTTGTAGGTAGATGAATCACTGTGTACTTTCGCTTGTTTCTATCTGTTACCAATCTTGAGAAACTCATACATTCTCTGTTCACTGTTTCACGGACTTAGAGAACTAAATTTCCTTCGGCGAAAGTGCTGTTTTCACAGTGCTAAGTACTCCCAACTCTATCAACAATGTAGGTTTTAGCAGTTTTCTAAGTCTCTCTTATTTTCTTGTACTTATCCTAGGAATTCTCTGTGTAAACCTCTGTAACTTCTCTAGGTAGATGAATCACTGTGTACTTTCTCTTGTTTCTATCTGTTACCAATCTTGAGAAACTCATACATTCTCTGTTCACTGTTTCAGGGACTTAGAGAACTAAATTTCTTTCAGCGAAAGTGCTGTTTTCACAGTGCTAAGTACTCCCAACTCTATCCACAATGTAGGTTTTACCAGTTTTCTAAGTCTCTCTTATTTTCTTGTACTTATACTTGGAATTCTTTGTGTTAACTTCTGTAACTTCTCTAGGTAGATGAATCACTGTGTACTTTCCCTGTTTCTATCTGTTACCAATCTGGAGAAACTCATACATTCTCTGTTCACTGTTTTCCAGTCTTAGAGAAGTAGATTTCTGTCTGGGAATGTGCTGTTTTCACAGTGCTAAGTACTCCCAACTCTATCCACAATGTAAGTTTTACCAGTTTTCTAAGTCTCTCTTATTTTCTTGTACTTATACATGGAATTCTGTGAGTAAACTTCTGTAACTTCTCTAGGTAGATGAATCACTGTGTACTTTCTCTTGTTTCTATCTGTTACCAATCTTGAGAAACTCATACATTCTCTGTTCACTGTTTCCCAGTGTTAGAGAAGTAGATTTCTTTCTGGGAAAGTGCTGCTTTCAATTGCTAAGTACTCCCAACTCTATCAAAAATGTAGGTTTTACCAGTTTTCTAAGTCTCTCTTATTTTCTTGTACTTATACTTGGAATTCTCTGTGTAAACCTCTGTAACTTTTCTAGGTAGATGAATCACTGTGTACTTTCTCATGTTTCTATCTGTTACCAATCTTGAGAAACTGATACATTCTCTTTTCATTGTTTCACGGACTTAGAAAACTAAATTCCTTTCGGCGAAAGTGCTGTTTTCACAGTGCTAAGTACTCCCAACTCTATCAACAGTGTAGGTTTTACCAGTTTTCTAAGTCTCTCTTATTTTCTTGTACTTATACTTGGAATTCTCTGTGTAAACCTCTGTAACTTCTCTAGGTAGATGAATCACTGTGTACTTTCTCTTGTTTCTGTTACCAATCTTGAGGAACTCATACATTCTCTGTTCACTGTTTCCCAGTCTTAGAGAAGTAGATTTCTTACTGCGAAAGTGCTGTTTTCGCAGTGCTAAGAACTCCCAACTCTATCAACAATGTAGGTTTTACCAGTTTTCTAAGTCTCTCTTATATTCTTGTACTTATCCTTGGAATTCTCTGTGTAAACCTCTCTAACTTTTCTAGGTAGATGAATCACTGTGTACTTTCTCTTGTTTCTATCTGTTACCAATCTTGAGAAACTCATACATTCTCTGTTCACTGTTTCACAGTCTTAGAGAAGTAGATTTCTTTCTTCGAAAGTGCTGTTTTCACAGTGCTACGTACTGCCAACTCTATCCACATTGTAGGTTTTACGAGTTTTCTAAGTCTCTCTTATTTTCTTGTACTTATACTTGGAATTCTCTGTGTAAACCTCTGTGACTTCTCTAGGTAGATGAATCACTGTGTACTTTCTCTTGTTTCTATCTGTTACCAATCTGGAGAAACTCATACATTCTCTGTTCACTGTTTCCCAGTCTTAGAGAAGTAGATTTCTGTCTGGGAAAGTGCTGTTTTCACAGTGCTAAGTACTCCCAACTAGATCCACAATGTAAGTTTTACCAGTTTTCTAAGTCTCTCTTATTTTCTTGTACTTATACATGGAATTCTGTGAGTAAACTTCTGTAACTTCTCTAGGTAGATGAATCACTGTGTACTTTCTCTTGTTTCTATCTGTTACCAATCTTGAGAAACACATACATTCTCTGTTCACTGTTTCCCAGTGTTAGGGAAGTAGATTTCTTTCTGGGATAGTGCTGCTTTCACATTGCTAAGTACTCCCAACTCTATCAACAATGTAGGTTTTACTAGTTTTCTAAGTCTCTCTTATTTTCTTGTACTTATACTTTGAATTCTCTGTGTAAACCTCTGTAACTTCTCTAGGTATATGAATCACTGTGTACTTTCTCTTGTTTCTATCTGTTACCAATCTTGAGAAACTCATACATTCTCTGTTCACTGTTTCCCAGTGTTAGAGAAGTAGATTTCTTTCTGCGAAAGTGCTGTTTTCACAGTGCTAAGTACTCCCAACTCTATCAACAATGTAGGTTTTACCGGTTTTCTAAGTCTCTCTTATTTTATTGTACTTATACTTGGAATTCTCTGTGTAAACCTCTGTAACTTTTCTAGGTAGATGAATCACTGTGTACCTTCTCTTGTTTCTATCTGTTACCAATCTTGAGAAACTCAAACATTCTCTGTTCACTGTTTCCCAGTGTTAGAGAAGTAGATTTCTTTCTGCGAAATTGCTGTTTTCACAGTGCTAAGTACTCCCAACTCTATTAATAATGTAGGTTTTAACAGTTTTCTAAGTCTCTCTTATTTTCTTGTACTTATCCTTGGAATTCTCTGTGTAAACCTCTGTAACTTTTCTAGGTAGATGAATCACTGTGTACTTTCGCTTGTTTCTATCGGTTACCAAACTTGAGAAACTCATACATTCTCTGTTCACTATTTCACGGACTTAGAGAACTAAATTTCCTTCGGCGAAAGTGCTGTTTTCACAGTGCTAAGTACTCCCAACTCTATCAACAATATAGGTTTTACCAGTTTTCTAAGTCTCTCTTATTTTCTTGTACTTATCCTTGGAATTCTCTGTGTAAACCTCTGTAACTTTTCTAGGTAGATGAATCACTGTGTACTTTCTCTTGTTTCTATCTGTTACTAATCTTGAGAAACTCATACATTCTCTGTTCACTGTTTCCCAGTCTTGGAGAAGTAGATTTCTTTCTGCGAAAGTGCTGCTTTCACAGTGCTAATTACTCCCAACTCTATCAACAATGTAGGTTTTACCAGTATTCTAAGTCTCTCTTATTTTCTTGTACTTATACTTGGAATTCTCTGTGTAAACCTCTGTAACTTTTCTAGGTAGATGAATCAGTGTGTACTTTCTCTTGTTTTTATCTGTTACCAATCTTGAGAAACTCATACATTCTCTGTTCACTGTTTCCCAGTGTTAGAGAAGTAGATTTCTTTCTGCGAAAGTGCTGTTTTCACAGTGCTAAGTACTCCCAACTCTATTAACAATGTAGGTTTTACCAGTTTTCTAAGTCTCTCTTATTTTCTTGTACTTATACTTGGAATTCTTTGTGTTAACTTCTGTAACTTCTCTAGGTAGATGAATCACTGTGTACTTTCCCTGTTTCTATCTGTTACCAATCTGGAGAAACTCATACTTTCTCTGTTCACTGTTTTCCAGTCTTAGAGAAGTAGATTTCTGTCTGGGAAAGTGCTGTTTTCACAGTGCTAAGTACTCCCAACTCTATCCACAATGTAAGTTTTACCAGTTTTCTAAGTCTCTCTTATTTTCTTGTACTTACACATGGAATTCTGTGAGTAAACTTCTGTAACTTCTCTAGGTAGATGAATCACTGTGTACTTTCTCTTGTTTCTATCTGTTACCAATCTTGAGAAACTCATACATTCTCTGTTCACTGTTTCCCAGTGTTAGAGAAGTAGATTTCTTTCTGGGAAAGTGCTGCTTTCAATTGCTAAGTACTCCCAACTCTATCAAAAATGTAGGTTTTACCAGTTTTCTAAGTCTCTCTTATTTTCTTGTACTTATACTTGGAATTCTCTGTGTAAACCTCTGTAACTTTTCTAGGTAGATGAATCACTGTGTACTTTCTCATGTTTCTATCTGTTACCAATCTTGAGAAACTGATACATTCTCTTTTCATTGTTTCACGGACTTAGAAAACTAAATTCCTTTCGGCGAAAGTGCTGTTTTCACAGTGCTAAGTACTCCCAACTCTATCAACAGTGTAGGTTTTACCAGTTTTCTAAGTCTCTCTTATTTTCTTGTTCTTATACTTGGAATTCTCTGTGAAAACCTCTGTAACTTCTCTAGGTAGATGAATCACTGTGTACTTTCTCTTGTTTCTGTTACCAATCTTGAGGAACTCATACATTCTCTGTTCACTGTTTCCCAGTCTTAGAGAAGTAGATTTCTTACTGCGAAAGTGCTGTTTTCGCAGTACTAAGAACTCCAAACTCTATCAACAATGTAGGTTTTACCAGTTTTCTAAGTCTCTCTTATATTCTTGTACTTATCCTTGGAATTCTCTGTGTAAACCTCTCTAACTTTTCTAGGTAGATGAATCACTGTGTACTTTCGCTTGTTTCTATCTGTTACCAGACTTGAGAAACTCATGCATTCTCTGTTCACTGTTTCACGCACTTAGAGAACTAAATTTCCTTCGGCGAAAGTGCTGTTTTCACAATGCTAAGTACTCCCAACTCTATCAACAATGTAGGTTTTACCGGTTTTCTAAGTCTCTCTTATTTTCTTGTACTTATCCTTGGAATTTTCTGTGTAAACCTCTGTAACTTCTCTGGGTAGATGAATCGCTGTGTACTTTCTCTTGTTTCTATCTGTTACCAATCTTGAGAAACTCATACATTCTCTGTTCACTGTTTCCCAGTGTTAGAGAGGTAGATTTCTTTCTGCGAAAGTGCTGTTTTCCCAGTGCTAAGTACTCCCAACTCTATCAACAATGTAGATTTTACCAGTTTTCTAAGTCTCTGTTATTTTCTTGTACTTATCCTTGAAATTCTCTTTGTAAACCTCTGTAACTTTTCTAGGTAGATGAATCACTGTGTACTTTCGCTTGTTCTGTCTGTTACCAAACTTGAGAAACTCATACATTCTCTGTTCACTGTTTCACGGACTTAGAGAACTAAATTTCCTTCGGCGAAAGTGCTGTTTTCACAGTGCTAAGTACTCCCAACTCTATCAACAATGTAGGTTTTACCAGTTTTCTAAGTCTCTCTTATTTTCTTGTACTTATCCTTGGAATTCTCTGTGTAAACCTCTGTAACTTTTCTAGGTAGATGAATCACTGTGTACTTTCGCTTGTTTCTATCTGTTACCAAACTTGAGAAACTCATACATTCTCTGTTCACTGTTTCACGGACTTAGAGAACTAAATTTCCTTCGGCGAAAGTGCTGTTTTCACAGTGCTAAGTACTCCCAACTCTATCAACAATGTAGGTTTTACCAGTTTTCTAAGTCTCTCTTATTTTCTTGTACTTATCCTTGGAATTGTTGGTGTAAACATCTGTAACTTTTCTAGGTAGATGAATTACTGTGTACTTTCGCTTGTTTCTATCTGTTACCAAACTTGAGAAACTCATACATTCCTGTTCACTGTTTCACGGACTTAGAGAACTAAATTTCCTTCGACGAAAGTGCTGTTTTCACAGTGCTAAGTACACCCAACTCTATCAACAATGTAGGTTTTACCAGTTTTCTAAGTCTCTCTTATTTTCTTGTACTTATACTTGGAATTCTCTGTGTAAACCTCTGTAACTTCTCTAGGTAGATGAATCACTGTGTACTTTCTCTTGTTTCTATCTGTTACCAATCTTGAGAAACTCATACATTCTCTGTTCACTGTTTCCCAGTCTTAGAGAAGTAGATTTCTTTCTGCGAAAGTACTGTTTTCACAGTGCTAAGTACTCCCAACTCTATCAACAATGTAGGTTTTACCAGTATTCTAAGTCTCTCTTATTTTCTTGTACTTATACTTGGAATTCTCTGTGTAAACCTCTGTAACTTTTCTAGGTAGATGAATCACTGTGTACTTTCTCTTGTTTCTATCTGTTACCAATCTTGAGAAACTCATACATTCTCTGTTCACTGTTTCCCAGTGTTAGAGAAGTAGATTTCTTTCTGCGAAAGTGCTGTTTTCACAGTGCTAAGTACTCCCAACTCTATAAACAATGTAGGTTTTACCGGTTTTCTAAGTCTCTCTTATTTTCTTGTACTTATCCTTGGAATTCTCTTTGTAAACCTCTGTAACTTTTGTAGGTAGATGAATCACTGTGTACTTTCGCTTGTTTCTATCTGTTACCAATCTTGAGAAAGTCATACATTCTCTGTTCACTGTTTCACGGACTTAGAGAACTAAATTTCCTTCGGCGAAAGTGCTGTTTTCACAGTGCTAAGTACTCCCAACTCTATCAACAATGTAGGTTTTACCAGTTTTCTAAGTCTCTCTTATTTTCTTGTACTTATCCTTGGAATTCTCTGTGTAAACCTCTGTAACTTCTCTAGGTAGATGAATCACTGTGTACTTTCTCTTGTTTCTATCTGTTACCAATCTTGAGAAACTCATACATTCTCTGTTCACTGTTTCCGGGACTTAGAGAACTAAATTTCTTTCAGCGAAAGTGCTGTTTTCACAGTGCTAAGTACTCCCAACTCTATCCACAATGTAGGTTTTACCAGTTTTCTAAGTCTCTCTTATTTTCTTGTACTTATACTTGGAATTCTTTGTGTTAACTTCTGTAACTTCTCTAGGTAGATGAATCACTGTGTACTTTCCCTGTTTCTATCTGTTACCAATCTGGAGAAACTCATACATTCTCTGTTCACTGTTTTCCAGTCTTAGAGAAGTAGATTTCTGTCTGGGAAAGTGCTGTTTTCACAGTGCTAAGTACTCCCAACTCTATCCACAATGTAAGTTTTACCAGTTTTCTAAGTCTCTCTTATTTTCTTGTACTTATACATGGAATTCTGTGAGTAAACTTCTGTAACTTCTCTAGGTAGATGAATCACTGTGTACTTTCTCTTGTTTCGATCTGTTACCAATCTTGAGAAACTCATACATTCTCTGTTCACTGTTTCCCAGTGTTAGAGAAGTAGATTTCTTTCTGGGAAAGTGCTGCTTTCACATTGCTAAGTACTCCCAACTCTATCAACAATGTAGGTTTTACCAGTTTTCTAAGTCTCTCTTATTTTCTTGTACTTATACTTGGAATTCTCTGTGTAAACCTCTGTAACTTTTCTAGGTAGATGAATCACTGTGTACTTTCTCATGTTTCTATCTGTTACCAATCTTGAGAAACTGATACATTCTCTTTTCATTGTTTCACGGACTTAGAAAACTAAATTCCTTTCGGCGAAAGTGCTGTTTTCACAGTGCTAAGTACTCCCAACTCTATCAACAGTGTAGGTTTTACCAGTTTTCTAAGTCTCTCTTATTTTCTTGTACTTATACTTGGAATTCTCTGTGTAAACCTCTGTAACTTCTCTAGGTAGATGAATCACTGTGTACTTTCTCTTGTTTCTGTTACCAATCTTGAGGAACTCATACATTCTCTGTTCTCTGTTTCCCAGTCTTAGAGAAGTAGATTTCTTACTGCGAAAGTGCTGTTTTCGCAGTGCTAAGAACTCCCAACTCTATCAACAATGTAGGTTTTACCAGTTTTCTAAGTCTCTCTTATATTCTTGTACTTATCCTTGGAATTCTCTGTGTAAACCTCTGTAACTTTTCTAGGTAGATGAATCACTGTGTACTTTCGGTTGTTTCTATCTGTTACCAGACTTGAGAAACTCATGCATTCTCTGTTCACTGTTTCACGCACTTAGAGAACTAAATTTCCTTCGGCGAAAGTGCTGTTTTCACAGTGCTAAGTACTCCCAACTCTATCAACAATGTAGGTTTTACCAGTTTTCTAAGTCTCTCTTATTTTCTTATACTTATCCTTGGAATTCTCTGTGTAAACCTCTGTAACTTTTCTAGGTAGATGAATCACTGTGTACTTTCGCTTGTTTCTATCTGTTACTAAACTTGAGAAACTCATACATTCTCTGTTCACTGTTTCACGGACTTAGAGAACTAAATTTCCTTCGGCGAAAGTGCTGTTTTCACAGTGCTAAGTACTCCCAACTCTATCAACAATGTAGGTTTTACCAGTTTTCTAAGTCTCTCTTATTTTCTTGTACTTATCCTTGGAATTGTCGGTGTAAACATCTGTAACTTTTCTAGGTAGATGAATCACTGTGTACTTTCGCTTGTTTCTATCTGTCACCAAACTTGAGAAACTCATACATTCCTGTTCACTGTTTCACGGACTTAGAGAACTAAATTTCCTTCGACGAAAGTGCTGTTTTCACAGTGCTAACTACACCCAACTCTATCAACAATGTAGGTTTTACCAGTTTTCTAAGTCTCTCTTATTTTCTTGTACTTATCCTTGGAATTCTCTGTGTAAACCTCTGTAACTTCTCTAGGTAGATGAATCACTGTGTACTTTCTCTTGTTTCTATCCGTTACCAATCTTGAGAAACTCATACATTCTCTGTTCACTGTTTTCCAGTCTTAGAGAAGTAGATTTCTTTCTGCGAAAGTGCTGTTTTCACAGTGCTAAGTACTCCCAACTCTATCAACAATGTAGGTTTTACCAGTTTTCTAAGTCTCTCTTATTTTCTTGTACTTATCCTTGGAATACTCTGTTTAAACCTCTGTAACTTTTCAAGGTAGATGAATCACTGCGTACTTTCTCTTGTTTCCATTTGTTACCAATCTTGAGAAACTCATACATTCTCTGTTCACTGAATCCCAGTCTTTGAGAAGTAGATTTCTTTCTGCGAAAGTGCTGTTTTCACAGTGCTAAGTACACCCAACTCTATCAACAATGTAGGTTTTACCAGTTTTCTAAGTCTCTCTTATTTTCTTGTACTTATACATGTACTTCTCTTTGTAAACTTCTGTAACTTCTCTAGATAGATGAATCACTATGTACTTTCTCTAGTTTCTATCTGTTACCAATCTTGAGAAACTCATACATTCTCTTTTCACTGTTTCCCAGTCTTAGAGAAGTAGATTTCTTTCTGCGAAAGTTCTGTTTTAACAGTGCTAAGTACTCCCAACTCTATCAACAATGTAGGTTTTACCAGTTTTCTAAGTCTCTCTAATTTTCTTGTACTTATACTTGGAATTCTCTGTGTAAACCTCTGAAACTTTTCTAGGTAGATGAATCACTGTGTACTTTCGCTTGTTTCTATCTGTTACCAAACTTGAGAAGCTCATACATTCTCTGTTCACTGTTTCACGGACTTAGAAGACTAAATTTCCTTCGGCGAAAGTGCTGTTTTCACAGTGCTAAATACTCCCAACTCTATCAACAATGTAGGTTTTACCAGTTTTCTAAGTCTCTCTTATTTTCTTGTACTTATACTTGG
Organism: Heterohyrax brucei; assembly: GCA_028571685.1. Lineage (NCBI taxonomy): Eukaryota > Metazoa > Chordata > Mammalia > Hyracoidea > Procaviidae > Heterohyrax > Heterohyrax brucei. The sequence goes on along the minus strand of CM053157.1, from coordinate 32,670,511 downwards.
AATTCTCTGTGTAAACCTCTGTAACTTTTCTAGGTAGATGAATCACTGTGTGCTTTCTCTTGTTTCTATCTGTTACCAAACTTGAGAAACTCATACATTCTCTGTTCACTGTTTCACGGACTTAGAGAACTAAATTTCCTTCGCCGAAAGTGCTGTTTTCACAGTGCTAAGTACTCCCAACTCTATCAACAATGTAGGTTTTACCAGTTTTCTAAGTCTCTCTTATTTTCTTGTACTTATCCTTGGAATTCTCTGTGTAAACCTCTGTAACTTTTCTAGGTAGATGAATCACTGTGTACTTTCCCTTGTTTCTATCTGTTACCAATCTTGAGAAACTCATACACTTTCTGTTCAATGTTTCCCAGTCTTAGAGAAGTGGATTTCTTTCTGCGAAAGTGCTGTTTTAACAGTGCTAAGTACTCACAACTCTTTCAACAATGTAGGTTTTACCAGTTTTCTAAGTCTCTCTTATTTTCTTGTACTTATACTTGGTTTTCTCTGTGTAAACCTCTGTAACTTTTCTAGGTAGATGAATCACTGTTTACTTTCGCTTGTTTCTATCTGTTACCAAACTTGAGAAACTCATACATTCCCTGTTCACTGTTTCACGGACTTAGAGAACTAAATTTCCTTCGGCGAAAGTGCTGTTTTCACAGTGCTAAGTACTCCCAATCCTATCAACAATGTAGGTTTTACCAGTTTTCTAAGTCTGTCTTATTTTCTTGTACTTATACTTGGAATTCACTGTGTAAACCTCTATAACTTCTCTAGGTAGATGAATCACTGTGTACTTTCTCTTGTTTCTATCTGTTACCAATCTTGAGACAGTCATACATTCTCTGCTCACTGTTTCCCAGTGTTAGAGAAGTAGATTTCTTTCTGCGAAAGTACTGTTTTCACAGTGCTAAGTACTCCCAAATCTATCAATAATGTAGGTTTTACCGGTTTTGTAAGTCTCTCTTATTTTCTTGTACTTATACTTGGAATTCTCTGTGTAAACCTCTGTAACTTTTCTGGGTAGATGAATCACTGTGTACTTTCTCTTGTTTCTATCTGTTACCAATCTTGAGAAACTCATACATTCTCTGTTCACTGTTTCCCAGTGTTAGAGAAGTAGATTTCTTTCTGCGAAAGTGCAGTTTTCACAGTGCTAAGTACTCCCAACTCTATTAACAATGTAGGTTTTACCAGTTTTCTAAGTCTCTCTTATTTACTTGTACTTATCCTTGGAATTCTCTGTGTATACCTCTGTAACTTTTCTAGGTAGATGAATCACTGTTTACTTTCGCTTGTTTCCATCTGTTACCAAACTTGAGAAACTCATACATTTTCTGTTCTCTGTTTCACGGACTTAGACAACTAAATTTCCTTCGGCGAAAGTGCTGTTTTCACAGTGCTAAGTACTCCCAACTCTATCAACAATGTATGTTTTACCAGTTTTCTAAGTCTCCCTTATTTTCTTGTACTTATCCTTGGAATTCTCTGTGTAAACCTCTGTAACTTTTCTAGGTAGATGAATCACTGTGTACTTTCGCTTGTTTCTATCTGTTACCAAACTTGAGAAACTCATACATTCTCTGTTCACTGTTTCATGGACTTAGAGAACTAAATTTCCTTCGGCGAAAGTGCTGTTTTCACAGTGCTAAGTACTCCCAACTCTATCAACAATGTAGGTGTTACCAGTTTTCTAAGTCTCTCTTATTTTCTTGTACTTATCCTAGGAATTCTCTGTGTAAACCTCTGTAACTTTTCTAGGTAGATGAATCACTGTGTACTTTTGCTTGTTTGTATCTGTTACCAAACTTGAGAAACTCATACATTCTCTGTTCACTGTTTCACGGACTTAGAGAACTAAATTTCCTTCGGCGAAAGTGCTGCTTTCACAGTGCTAAGTACTCCCAACTCTATCAACAATGTAGGTTTTACCAGTTTTCTAAGTCTCTCTTATTTTCTTGTACTTATCCTTGGAATTCTCTGTGTAAACCTCTGTAACTTTTCTAGGTAGATGAATCACTGTGTACTTTCGCTTGTTTCTATCTGTTACCAAACTTGAGAAACTCATACATTCTCTGTTCAATGTTTCACGGACTTAGAGAACTAAATTTCCTTCGGCGAAAGTGCTGTTTTCACAGTGCTAAGTACTCCCAACTCTGTCAACAATGTAGGTTTTACCAGTTTTCTAAGTCTCTCTAATTTTATTGTTTTTATCCTTGGAATTCTCTGTGTAAACCTCTGTAACTTTTCTAGGTGGATGAATCACTGTGTACTTTCGCTTGTTTCTATCTGTTACTAAACTTGAGAAAGTCATACATTCTCTGTTCACTGTTTCACGCACTTAGAGAACTAAATTTCCTTCGGCGAAATGCTGTCTTCACTGTGCTAAGTACTCCCAACTCTATCAACAATGTAGGTGTTACCAGTTTTCTAAGTCTCTCTTATTTTCTTGTACTTATACTTGGAATTCTCTGTGTAAACCTCTGTAACTTTTCTAGGTAGATGAATCACTGTGTACTTTCTCTTGTTTCTATCTGTTACGAATCTTGAGAAACTCATACATTCTCTGTTCACTGTTTCCCAGTCTTAGAGAAGTAGATTTCTTTCTGAGAAAGTGCTGCTTTCACAGTGCTAAGTACTCCCAACTCTATCAACAATGTAGGTTTTACCCGTTTTCTAAGTCTCTCTTATTTTCTTGACCTTATACTTGGAATTCTCTGTGTAAACCTCTGTAACTTCTTTAGGTATATGAATCACTGTGTACTTTCGCTTGTTTCTATCTGTTACCAAACTTGAGAAACTCATACATTCTCTGTTCACTGTTTCACGGACTTAGAGAACTAAATTTCCTTCGGCGAAAGTGCTGTTTTCACAGTGCTAAGTACTCCCAACTCTATCAACAATGTAGGTTTTACCAGTTTTCTAAGTCTCTCTTATTTTCTTGTACTTATCCTTGGAATTCTCTGTGAAAACCTCTGTAACTTCTCTAGGTATGTGAATCACTGTGTACTTTCACTTGTTTCTATCTGTTACCAATCTTGAGAAACTCATACATTCTCTGTTCACTATTTCCCAGTGTTAGAGAAGTAGATTTCTTTCTGCGAAAGTGCTGTTTTCACAGTGCTAAGTACTCCCAACTCTATCAACAATGTAGGTTTTACCAGTTTTCTAAGTCTCTCTTATTTTCTTGTACTTATACTTGGAATTCTCTGTGTAAACCTCTGTAACTTCTCTAGGTATATGAATCACTGTGTACTTTCTCTTGTTTCTATCTGTTACCAATCTTGAGAAACTCATACATTCTCTGTTCACTGTTTCCCAGTGTTAGAGAAGTAGATTTCTTTCTGCGAAAGTGCTGTTTTCACAGTGCTAAGTACTCCCAACTCTATCAACAATGTAGGTTTTACCCGTTTTCTAAGCCTCTCTTATTTTCTTGTACTTATACTTGGAATTCTCTGTGTAAACCTCTGTAACTTCTCTAGGTATATGAATCACTGTGTACTTTCGCTTGTTTCTATCTGTTACCAAACTTGAGAAACTCATACATTCTCTGTTCACTGTTTCACGGACTTAGAGAACTAAATTTCCTTCGGCGAAAGTGCTGTTTTCACAGTGCTAAGTACTCCCAACTCTATCAACCATGTAGGTTTTACCAGTTTTCTAAGTCTCTCTTATTTTCTTGTACTTATCCTTGGAATTCTCTGTGTAAACCTCTGTAACTTTTCTAGGTAGATGAATCACTGTGTACTTTCGCTTGTTTCTATCTGTTTCCAAACTTGAGAAACTCATACATTCTCTGTTCACTGTTTCACGGAATAGGAGAACTAAATTTCCTTCGGCGAAAGTGCTGTTTTCACAGTGCTAAGTACTCCCAAATCTATCAACAATGTAGGTTTTACCAGTTTTCTAAGTCTCTCTTATTTTCTTGTACTTATCCTTGGAATTCTCTGTGTAAACCTCTGTAACTTTTCTTGGTAGATGAATCACTGTGTACTTTCGCTTGTTTCTATCTGTTACCAAACTTGAGAAACTCATACATTCTCTGTTCACTGTTTCACGGACTTAGAGAACTAAATTTCCTTCGGCGAAAGTACTGTTTTCACAGTGCTAAGTACTCCCAACTCTATCAACAATGTAGGTTTTACCAGTTTTCTAAGTCTCTCTTATTTTCTTGTACTTATACTTGGAATTCTCTGTGTAAACCTCTGTAACTTCTCTAGGTAGATGAATCACTGTGTACTTTCTCTTGTTTCTATCTGTTACCAATCTTGAGAAACTCATACATTCTCTGTTCACTGTTTCCCAGTCTTAGAGAAGTAGATTTCTTTCTGAGAAAGTGCTGCTTTCACAGTGCTAAGTACTCCCAACTCTATCAACAATGTAGGTTTTACCAGTTTTCTAAGTCTCTCTTATTTTCTTGTACTTATACTTGGTTTTCTCTGTGTAAACCTCTGTAACTTTTCTAGGTAGATGAATCACTGTGTACTTTCTCTTGTTTCTATCTGTTACCAATCTTGAGAAACTCATTCATTTTCTGTTCACTGTTTCACGGACTTAGAGAACTAAATTTCTTTTGGCGAAAGTGCTGTTTTCACAGTGCTAAGTACTCCCAACTCTATCAACAATGTAGGTTTTACCAGTTTTCTAAGTCTCTCTTATTTTCTTGTACTTATACTTGGAATTCTCTGTGTAAACCTCTGTAACTTCTCTAGGTATATGAATCACTGTGTACTTTCTCTTGTTTCTATCTGTTACCAATCTTGAGAAACTCATACATTCTCTGTTCACTGTTTCCCAGTGTTAGAGAAGTAGATTTCTTTCTGCGAAAGTGCTGTTTTCACAGTGCTAAGTACTCCCAACTCTATCAACAATGTAGGTTTTACCCGTTTTCTAAGCCTCTCTTATTTTCTTGTACTTATACTTGGAATTCTCTGTGTAAACCTCTGTAACTTCTCTAGGTATATGAATCACTGTGTACTTTCGCTTGTTTCTATCTGTTACCAAACTTGAGAAACTCATACATTCTCTGTTCACTGTTTCACGGACTTAGAGAACTAAATTTCCTTCGGCGAAAGTGCTGTTTTCACAGTGCTAAGTACTCCCAACTCTATCAACAATGTAGGTTTTACCAGTTTTCTAAGTCTCTCTTATTTTCTTGTACTTATCCTTGGAATTCTCTGTGTAAACCTCTGTAACTTCTCTAGGTATATGAATCACTGTGTACTTTCTCTTGTTTCTATCTGTTACCAATCTTGAGAAACTCATACATTCTCTGTTCACTATTTCCCAGTGTTAGAGAAGTAGATTTCTTTCTGCGAAAGTGCTGTTTTCACAGTGCTAAGTACTTCCAACTCTATTAACAATGTAGGTTTTACCAGTTTTCTAAGTCTCTCTTATTTTCTTGTACTTATCCTTGGAATTCTCTGTGTAAACCTCTGTAACTTTTCTAGGTAGATGAATCACTGTTTACTTTCGCTTGTTTCTATCTGTTAACAAAATTGAGAAACTCATACATTCTCTGTTCACTGTTTCACGGACTTAGAGAACTAAATTTCCTTCGGCGAAAGTGCTGTTTTCACAGTGCTAAGTACTCCCAACTCTATCAACAATGTAAGTTTTACCAGTTTTCTAAGTCTCTCTTATTTTCTTGTACTTATCCTTGGAATTCTCTGTGTAAACCTCTGTAACTTCTCTAGGTAGATGAATCACTGTGTACTTTCGCTTGTTTCTATCTGTTACCAAACTTGAGAAACTCATACATTCTCTGTTCACTGTTTCACGGACTTAGAGAACTAAATTTCCTTCGGCGAAAGTGCTGTTTTCACAGTGCTAAGTACTCCCAACTCTATCAACAATGTAGGTTTTACCAGTTTTCTAAGTCTCTCTTATTTTCTTGTACTTATCCTTGGAATTCTCTGTGTAAACCTCTGTAACTTTTCTGGGTAGATGAATCACTGTGTACTTTCTCTTGTTTCTATCTGTTACCAATCTTGAGAAACTCATACATTCTCTGTTCACTGTTTCCCAGTGTTAGAGAAGTAGATTTCTTTCTGCGAAAGTGCTGTTTTCACAGTGCTAAGTACTCCCAACTCTATTAACAATGTAGGTTTTACCAGTTTTCTAAGTCTCTCTTATTTTGTTGTACTTATACTTGGAATTCTCTGTGTAAACCTCTGTAACTTTTCTAGGTAGATGAATCACTGTGTACTTTCGCTTGTTTCTATCTGTTACCAAACTTGAGAAACTCATACATTCTCTGTTCACTGTTTCACAGACTTAGAGAACTAAATTTCCTTCGGCGAAAGTGCTGTTTTCACAGTGCTAAGTACTCCCAATTCTATCAACAATGTAGGTTTTACCAGTTTTCTAAGTCTCTCTTATTTTCTTGCACTTATCCTTGGAATTCTCTGTGTAAACCTCTGTAACTTTTCTAGGTAGATGAATCACTGTGTACTTTGGCTTGTTTCTATCTGTTACCAAACTTGAGAAACTCATACATTCTCTGTTCACTGTTTCCCAGTGTTAGAGAAGTAGATTTCTTTCTGCCAAAGTACTGTTTTCGCAGAGCTAAGTACTCCCAACTCTATCAACAATGTAGGTTTTACCGGTTTTCTAAGTCTCTCTTATTTTCTTGTACTTATACTTGGAATTCTCTGTGTAAACCTCTGTAACTTTTCTGGGTAGATGAATCACTGTGTACTTTCTCTTGTTTCTATCTGTTACCAATCTTGAGAAACTCATACATTCTCTGTTCACTGTTTCACGGACTTAGAGAAGTAAATTTCCTTCGGCGAAAGTGCTGTTTTCACAGTGCTAAGTACTCCCAACTCTATCAACAATGTAGGTTTTACCAGTTTTCTAAGTCTCTCTTATTTTCTTGTACTTATACTTGGAATTCTCTGTGTAAACCTCTGTAACTTTTCTAGGTAGATGAATCACTACGTACTTTCTCATGTCTCTATTTGTTACCAATCTTGAGAAACTCATACATTCTCTGTTCACTGATTCCCAGTCTTAGAGAAGTAGATTTCTTTCGGCGAAAGTGCTGTTTTCACAGTGCTAAGTACTCCCAACTCTATCCACAATGTAGGTTTTACCAGTTTTCTAAGTCTGTCTTATTTTCTTGTACTTATACATGTTCTTCTCTTTGTAAACTTCTTTAACTTCTCTAGATAGATGAATCACTGTGTACTTTCTCTAGTTTCTATCTGTTACCAATCTTGAAAAACTCATACATTCTCTGTTCACTGTTTCCCAGTCTTAGAGAAGTAGATTTCTTACTGCGAAAGTGCTGTTTTCACAGTGCTAAGTACTCCCAACTCTATCAACAATGTAGGTTTTACCAGTTTTCTAAGTCTCTCTTATTTTCTTGTACTTATCCTTGGAATTCTCTGTGTAAACCTCTGTAAATTTTCTAGGTAGATGAATCACTGTTTACTTTCGCTTGTTTCTATCTGTTACCAAAATTGAGAAACTCATACATTCTCTGTTCACTGTTTCACGGACTTAGAGAACTAAATTTCCTTCGGCGAAAGTGCTGTTTTCACAGTGCTAAGTACTCCCAACTCTATCAACAATGTAGGTTTTACCAGTTTTCTAAGTCTCTCTTACTTTCTTGTACTTATCCTTGGAATTCTCTGTGTAAACCTCTGTAACTTTTCTAGGTAGATGAATCACTGTGTACTTTCGCTTGTTTCTATCTGTTACCAAACTTGAGAAACTCATACATTCTCTGTTCACTGTTTCACGGACTTAGAGAACTAAATTTCCTTCGGCGAAAGTGCTGTTTTCACAGTGCTAAGTACTCCCAACTCTATCAACAATGTAGGTTTTACCAGTTTTCTAAGTCTGTCTGATTTTCTTGTACTTATACTTGGAATTCACAGTGTAAACCTCTGTAACTTCTCTAGGTAGATGAATCACTGTGTACTTTCTCTTGTTTCTATCTGTTACCAATCTTGAGACACTCATACATTCTCTGCTCACTGTTTCCCAGTGTTAGAGAAATAGATTTCTTTCTGCGAAAGTACTGTTTTCACAGTGCTAAGTACTCCCAAATCTATCAACAATGTAGGTTTTACCGGTTTTCTAAGTCTCTCTTATTTTCTTGTACTTATACTTGGAATTCTCTGTGTAAACCTTTGTAACTTTTCTGGGTAGATGAATCACTGTGTACTTTCTCTTGTTTCTATCTGTTACCAATCTTGAGAAACTCATACATTCTCTGTTCATTGTTTCCCAGTGTTAGAGAAGTAGATTTCTTTCTGCGAAAGTGCTGTCTTCACATTGCTAAGTACTCCCAACTCTATCAACAATGTAGGTTTTACCAGTTTCCTAAGTCTCTCTTATTTTCTTGTACTTATCCTGGAATTCACTGTGTAAACCTCTGTAACTTTTCTAGGTAGATGAATCACTGTTTACTTTCGCTTGTTTCCATCTGTTACCAAACTTGAGAAACTCATACATTCTCTGTTCTCTGTTTCACGGACTTAGACAACTAAATTTCCTTCGGCGAAAGTGCTGTTTTCACAGTGCTAAGTACTCCCAACTCTATCAACAATGTATGTTTTACCAGTTTTCTAAGTCTCCCTTATTTTCTTGTACTTATCCTTGGAATTCTCTGTGTAAACCTCTGTAACTTTTCTAGGTAGATGAATCACTGTGTACTTTCGCTTGTTTCTATCTGTTACCAAAGTTGAGAAACTCATACATTCTCTGTTCACTGTTTCACGGACTTAGAGAACTAAATTTCCTTCGGCGAAAGTGCTGTTTTCACAGTGCTAAGTACTCCCAACTCTATCAACAATGTAGGTGTTACCAGTTTTCTAAGTCTCTCTTATTTTCTTGTACTTATACTTGGAATTCTCTGTGTAAACCTCTGTAACTTTTCTAGGTAGATGAATCACTGTGTACTTTCGCTTGTTTCTATCTGTTACCAAACTTGAGAAACTCATACATTCTCTGTTAACTGTTTCACGAACTTAGAGAACTAAATTTCCTTCGGCGAAAGTGCTGCTTTCACAGTTCTAAGTACTCCCAACTCTATCAACAATGTAGGTTTTACCAGTTTTCTAAGTCTCTCTTATTTTCTTGTACTTATCCTTGGAATTCTCTGTGTAAACCTCTGTAACTTTTCTAGGTAGATGAATCACTGTGTACTTTCGCTTGTTTCTATCTGTTACCAAACTTGAGAAACTCATACATTCTCAGTTCACTGTTTCACGGACATAGAGAACTAAATTTCTTTCGGCGAAAGTGCTGTTTTCACAGTGCTAAGTACTCCCAACTCTATCAACAATGTAGGTTTTACCCGTTTTCTAAGCCTCTCTTATTTTCTTGTACTTATACTTGGAATTCTCTGTGTAAACCTCTGTAACTTCTCTAGGTATATGAATCACTGTGTACTTTCGCTTGTTTCTATCTGTTACCAAACTTGAGAAACTCATACATTCTCTGTTCACTGTTTCACGGACTTAGAGAACTAAATTTCCTTCGGCGAAAGTGCTGTTTTCACAGTGCTAAGTACTCCCAACTCTATCAACAATGTAGGTTTTACCAGTTTTCTAAGTCTCTCTTATTTTCTTGTACTTATCCTTGGAATTCTCTGTGTAAACCTCTGTAACTTCTCTAGGTATATGAATCACTGTGTACTTTCTCTTGTTTCTATCTGTTACCAATCTTGAGAAACTCATACATTCTCTGTTCACTATTTCCCAGTGTTAGAGAAGTAGATTTCTTTCTGCGAAAGTGCTGTTTTCACAGTGCTAAGTACTCCCAACTCTATTAACAATGTAGGTTTTACCAGTTTTCTAAGTCTCTCTTATTTTCTTGTACTTATCCTTGGAATTCTCTGTGTAAACCTCTGTAACTTTTCTAGGTAGATGAATCACTGTTTACTTTCGCTTGTTTCTATCTGTTAACAAATTGAGAAACTCATACATTCTCTGTTCACTGTTTCACGGACTTAGAGAACTAAATTTCCTTCGGCGAAAGTGCTGTTTTCACAGTGCTAAGTACTCCCAACTCTATCAACAATGTAGGTTTTACCAGTTTTCTAAGTCTCTCTTATTTTCTTGTACTTATCCTTGGAATTCTCTGTGTAAACCTCTATAACTTTTCTAGGTAGATGAATCACTGTGTACTTTCGCTTGTTTCTATCTGTTACCAAACTTGAGAAACTCATACATTCTCTGTTCACTGTTTCACGGACCTGGAGAACTAAATTTCCTTCGGCGAAAGTGCTGTTTTCACAGTGCTAAGTACTCCCAACTCTATCAACAATGTAGGTTTTACCAGTTTTCTAAGTCTCTCATATTTTCTTGTACTTATCCTTGGAATTCTCTGTGTAAACCTCTGTAACTTTTCTGGGTAGATGAATCACTGTGTACTTTCTTTTGTTTCTATCTGTTACCAGTCTTGAGAAACTCATACATTCTCTGTTCACTGTTTCCCAGTGTTAGAGAAGTAGATTTCTTTCTGCGAAAGTGCTGTTTTCAAGTACTCCGAACTCTATTAACAATGTAGGTTTTACCAGTTTTCTAAGTCTCTCTTATTTTGTTGTACTTATACTTGGAATTCTCTGTGTAAACCTCTGTAACTTTTCTAGGTAGATGAATCACTGTGTACTTTCGCTTGTTTCTATCTGTTACCAAACTTGAGAAACTCATACATTCTCTGTTCACTGTTTCACAGACTTAGAGAACTAAATTTCCTTCGGCGAAAGTGCTGTTTTCACAGTGCTAAGTACTCCCAACTCTATCAACAATGTAGGTTTTACCAGTTTTCTAAGTCTCTCTTATTTTCTTGCACTTATCCTTGGAATTCTCTGTGTAAACCTCTGTAACTTTTCTAGGTAGATGAATCACTGTGTACTTTGGCTTGTTTCTATCTGTTACCAAACTTGAGAAACTCATACATTCTCTGTTCACTGTTTCCCAGTGTTAGAGAAGTAAATTTCTTTCTGCGAAAGTACTGTTTTCGCAGTGCTAAGTACTCCCAACTCTATCAACAATGTAGGTTTTACCCGTTTTCTAAGTCTCTCTTATTTTGTTGTACTTATACTTGGAATTCTCTGTGTAAACCTCTGTAACTTTTCTGGGTAGATGAATCACTGTGTACTTTCTCTTGTTTCTATCTGTTACCAATCTTGAGAAACTCATACATTCTCTGGTCACTGTTTCACGGACTTAGAGAACTAAATTTCCTTCGGCGAAAGTGCTGTTTTCACAGTGCTAAGTACTCCCAACTCTATCAACAATGTAGGTTTTACCAGTTTTCTAAGTCTCTCTTATTTTCTTGTACTTATACTTGGAATTCTCTGTGTAAACCTCTGTAACTTTTCTAGGTAGATGAATCACTGCGTACTTTCTCATGTTTCTATTTGTTACCAATCTTGAGAAACTCATACATTCTCTGTTCACTGATTCCCAGTCTTAGAGAAGTAGATTTCTTTCGGCGAAAGTGCTGTTTTCACAGTGCTAAGTACTCCCAACTCTATCCACAATGTAGGTTTTACCAGATTTCTAAGTCTGTCTTATTTTCTTGTACTTATACATGTACTTCTCTTTGTAAACTTCTTTAAATTCTCTAGATAGATGAATCACTGTGTACTTTCTCTAGTTTCTATCTGTTACCAATCTTGAAAAACTCATACATTCTCTGTTCACTGTTTCCCAGTCTTAGAGAAGTAGATTTCTTTCTGCGAAAGTGCTGTTTTCACAGTGCTAAGTACTCCCAACTCTATCAACAATGTAGGTTTTACCAGTTTTCTAAGTCTCTCTTATTTTCTTGTACTTATCCTTGGAATTCTCTGTGTAAACCTCTGTAACTTTTCTGGGTAGATGAATCACTGTGTACTTTCTCTTGTTTCTATCTGTTACCAATCTTGAGAAACTCATACATTCTCTGTTCACTGTTTCCCAGTGTTAGAGAAGTAGATTTCTTTCTGCGAAAGTGCTGTCTTCACATTGCTAAGTACTCCCAACTCTATCAACAATGTAGGTTTTACCAGTTTCCTAAGTCTCTCTTATTTTCTTGTACTTATCCTGGAATTCACTGTGTAAACCTCTGTAACTTTTCTAGGTAGATGAATCACTGTTTACTTTCGCTTGTTTCCATCTGTTACCAAACTTGAGAAACTCATACATTCTCTGTTCTCTGTTTCACGGACTTAGACAACTAAATTTCCTTCGGCGAAAGTGCTGTTTTCACAGTGCTGAGTACTCCCAACTCTATCAACAATGTATGTTTTACCAGTTTTCTAAGTCTCCCTTATTTTCTTGTACTTATCCTTGGAATTCTCTGTGTAAACCTCTGTAACTTTTCTAGGTAGATGAATCACTGTGTACTTTCGCTTGTTTCTATCTGTTACCAAACTTGAGAAACTCATACATTCTCAGTTCACTGTTTCACGGACATAGAGAACTAAATTTCTTTCGGCGAAAGTGCTGTTTTCACAGTGCTAAGTACTCCCAACTCTATCAACAATGTAGGTTTTACCAGTTTTCTAAGTCTCTCTTATTTTCTTGTTCTTATCCTTGGAATTCTCTGTGTAAACCTCTGTAACTTTTCTAGGTGGATGAATCACTGTGTACTTTCGCTTGTTTCTATCTGTTACTAAACTTGAGAAAGCTATACATTCTCTGTTCACTGTTTCACGGACTTAGAGAACTAAATTTCATTCGGCGAAAGTGCTGTCTTCACATTGCTAAGTACTCCCAACTCTATCAACAATGTAGGTTTTACCAGTTTCCTAAGTCTCTCTTATTTTCTTGTACTTATCCTGGAATTCACTGTGTAAACCTCTGTAACTTTTCTAGGTAGATGAATCACTGTGTACTTTCGCTTGTTTCTATCTGTTACCAAACTTGAGAAAATCATACATTCTCTGTTCACTGTTTCACGGACTCAGAGAACTAAATTTCCTTTGGCGAAAGTGCTGTTTTCACAGTGCTAAGTACTCCCAACTCTATCAACAATGTAGGTTTTACCAGTTTTCTAAGTCTCTCTTATTTTCTTGTACTTATCCTTGGAATTCTCTGCGTAAACCTCTGTAACTTTTCTAGGTAGATGAATCACTGTGTACTTTCGCTTGTTTCTATGTGTTACCAAACTTGAGAAACACATACATTTTCTGTTCACTGTTTCACGGACTTAGAGAACTAAATTTCCTTCGGCGAAAGTGCTGTTTTCACAGTGCTAAGTACTCCCAACTCTATCAACAATGTAGGTTTTACCAGTTTTCTAAGTCTATCTTATTTTCTTGTACTTATCCTTGGAATTCTCTGTGTAAACCCCTGTAACTTTTCTAGGTAGATGAATCACTGTGTACTTTCGCTTGTTTCTATCTGTTACCAAACTTGAGAAACTCATACATTCTCTGTTCACTGTTTCACGGACTTAGAGAAGTAAATTTCCTTCGGCGAAAGTGCTGCTTTCACTGTGCTAAGTACTCCCAACTCTATCAACAATGTAGGTTTTACCAGTTTCCTAAGTCTCTCTTATTTTCTTGTACTTATACTTGGAATTCTCTGTGTAAACCTCTGTAACTTTTCTAGGTAGATGAATCACTGTGTACTTTCGCTTGTTTCTATCTGTTACCAATCTTGAGAAACTCATACATTCTCTGTTCACTGTTTCCCAGTGTTAGAGAAGTAGATTTCTTTCTGCGAAAGTGCTGTTTTCACAGTGCTAAGTACTCTCAACTCTATCAACAATGTAGGCTTTACCCGTTTTCTAAGTCTCTCTTATTTTCTTGTACTTATACTTGGAATTCTCTGTGTCAACCTCTGTAACTTCTCTAGGTATATGAATCACTGTGTACTTTCTCTTGTTTCTATCTGTTACCAATCTTGAGAAACTCATACATTCTCTGTTCACTGTTTCCCAGTGTTAGAGAAGTAGATTTCTTTCTGCGAAAGTGCTGTTTTCACAGTGCTAAGTACTCCCAACTCTATCAACAATGTAGGTTTTACCCGTTTTCTAAGCCTCTCTTATTTTCTTGTACTTATACTTGGAATTCTCTGTGTAAACCTCTGTAACTTCTCTAGGTATATGAATCACTGTGTACTTTCGCTTGTTTCTATCTGTTACCAAACTTGAGAAACTCATACATTCTCTGTTCACTGTTTCACGGACTTAGAGAACTAAATTTCCTCCGGCGAAAGTGCTGTTTTCACAGTGCTAAGTACTCCCAACTCTATCAACAATGTAGGTTTTACCAGTTTTCTAAGTCTCTCTTATTTTCTTGTACTTATCCTTGGAATTCTCTGTGTAAACCTCTGTAACTTCTCTAGGTATATGAATCACTGTGTACTTTCTCTTGTTTCTATCTGTTACCAATCTTGAGAAACTCATACATTCTCTGTTCACTATTTCCCAGTGTTAGAGAAGTAGATTTCTTTCTGCGAAAGTGCTGTTTTCACAGTGCTAAGTACTCCCAATTCTATTAACAATGTAGGTTTTACCAGTTTTCTAAGTCTCTCTTATTTTCTTGTACTTATCCTTGGAATTCTCTGTGTAAACCTCTGTAACTTTTCTAGGTAGATGAATCACTGTTTACTTTCGCTTGTTTCTATCTGTTAACAAATTGAGAAACTCATACATTCTCTGTTCACTGTTTCACGGACTTAGAGAACTAAATTTCCTTCGGCGAAAGTGCTGTTTTCACAGTGCTAAGTACTCCCAACTCTATCAACAATGTAGGTTTTACCAGTTTTCTAAGTCTCTCTTATTTTCTTGTACTTATCCTTGGAATTCTCTGTGTAAACCTCTGTAACTTTTCTAGGTAGATGAATCACTGTGTACTTTCGCTTGTTTCTATCTGTTACCAAACTTGAGAAACTCATACATTCTCTGTTCACTGTTTCACGGACCTGGAGAACTAAATTTCCTTCGGCGAAAGTGCTGTTTTCACAGTGCTAAGTACTCCCAACTCTATCAACAATGTAGGTTTTACCAGTTTTCTAAGTTTCTCATATTTTCTTGTACTTATCCTTGGAATTCTCTGTGTAAACCTCTGTAACTTTTCTGGGTAGATGAATCACTGTGTACTTTCTTTTGTTTCTATCTGTTACCAATCTTGAGAAACTCATACATTCTCTGTTCACTGTTTCCCAGTGTTAGAGAAGTAGATTTCTTTCTGCGAAAGTGCTGTTTTCAAGTACTCCGAACTCTATTAACAATGTAGGTTTTACCAGTTTTCTAAGTCTCTCTTATTTTGTTGTACTTATACTTGGAATTCTCTGTGTAAACCTCTGTAACTTTTCTAGGTAGATGAATCACTGTGTACTTTCGCTTGTTTCTATCTGTTACCAAACTTGAGAAACTCATACATTCTCTGTTCACTGTTTCACAGACTTAGAGAACTAAATTTCCTTCGGCGAAAGTGCTGTTTTCACAGTGCTAAGTACTCCCAACTCTATCAACAATGTAGGTTTTACCAGTTTTCTAAGTCTCTCTTATTTTCTTGCACTTATCCTTGGAATTCTCTGTGTAAACCTCTGTAACTTTTCTAGGTAGATGAATCACTGTGTACTTTGGCTTGTTTCTATCTGTTACCAAACTTGAGAAACTCATACATTCTCTGTTCACTGTTTCCCAGTGTTAGAGAAGTAGATTTCTTTCTGCGAAAGTACTGTTTTCGCAGTGCTAAGTACTCCCAACTCTATCAACAATGTAGGTTTTACCGGTTTTCTAAGTCTCTCTTATTTTGTTGTACTTATACTTGGAATTCTCTGTGTAAACCTCTGTAACTTTTCTGGGTAGATGAATCACTGTGTACTTTCTCTTGTTTCTATCTGTTACCAATCTTGAGAAACTCATACATTCTCTGTTCACTGTTTCACGAACTTAGAGAACTAAATTTCCTTCGGCGAAAGTGCTGTTTTCACAGTGCTAAGTACTCCCAACTCTATCAACAATGTAGGTTTTACCAGTTTTCTAAGTCTCTCTTATTTTCTTGGACTTATACTTGGAATTCTCTGTGTAAACCTCTGTAACTTTTCTAGGTAGATGAATCACTGCGTACTTTCTCATGTTTCTATTTGTTACCAATCTTGAGAAACTCATACATTCTCTGTTCACTGATTCCCAGTCTTAGAGAAGTAGATTTCTTTCGGCGAAAGTGCTGTTTTCACAGTGCTAAGTACTCCCAACTCTATCCACAATGTAGGTTTTACCAGTTTTCTAAGTCTGTCTTATTTTCTTGTACTTATACATGTACTTCTCTTTGTAAACTTCTTTAACTTCTCTAGATAGATGAATCACTGTGTACTTTCTCTAGTTTCTATCTGTTACCAATCTTGAAAAACTCATACATTCTCTGTTCACTGTTTCCCAGTCTTAGAGAAGTAGATTTCTTTCTGCGAAAGTGCTGTTTTCACAGTGCTAAGTACTCCCAACTCTATCAACAATGTAGGTTTTACCAGTTTTCTAAGTCTCTCTTATTTTCTTGTACTTATCCTTGGAATTCTCTGTGTAAACCTCTGTAACTTTTCTAGATAGATGAATCACTGTTTACTTTCGCTTGTTTCTATCTGTTACCAAAATTGAGAAACTCATACATTCTCTGTTCACTGTTTCACGGACTTAGAGAACTAAATTTCCTTCGGCGAAAGTGCTGTTTTCACAGTGCTAAGTACTCCCAACTCTATCAACAATGTAGGTTTTACCAGTTTTCTAAGTCTCTCTTACTTTCTTGTACTTATCCTTGGAATTCTCTGTGTAAACCTCTGTAACTTTTCTAGGTAGATGAATCACTGTGTACTTTCGCTTGTTTCTATCTGTTACCGAACTTGAGAAACTCATACATTCTCTGTTCACTGTTTCACGGACTTAGAGAACTAAATTTCCTTCGGCGAAAGTGCTGTTTTCACAGTGCTAAGTACTCCCAACTCTATCAACAATGTAGGTTTTACCAGTTTTCTAAGTCTCTCTTATTTTCTTGTACTTATCCTTGGAATTCTCTGTGTAAGCCTCTGTAACTTTTCTAGGTAGATGAATCACTGTGTACTTTCGCTTGTTTGTATCTGTTACCAAACTTGAGAAACTCATACATTCTCTGTTCACTGTTTCACGGACTTAGAGTACTAAATTTCCTTCGGCGTAAGTGCTGTTTTCACAGTGCTAAGTACTCCGAACTCTATCAACAATGTAGGTTGTACCAGTTTTCTAAGTCTCTCTTATTTTCTTGTACTTATCCTTGGAATTCTCTGTGTAAACCTCTGTAACTTCTCTAGGTAGATGAATCACTGTGTACTTTCTCTTGTTTCTATCTGTTACCAATCTTGAGACACTCATACATTCTCTGTTCAATGTTTCCCAGTGTTAGAGAAGTAGATTTCTTTCTGCGAAAGTGCTGTTTTCACAGTGCTAAGTACTCCCAACTCTATCAACAATGTAGGTTTTACCAGTTTTCTAAGTTTCTCATATTTTCTTGTACTTATCCTTGGAATTCTCTGTGTAAACCTCTGTAACTTTTCTGGGTAGATGAATCACTGTGTACTTTCTTTTGTTTCTATCTGTTACCAATCTTGAGAAACTCATACATTCTCTGTTCACTGTTTCCCAGTGTTAGAGAAGTAGATTTCTTTCTGCGAAAGTGCTGTTTTCAAGTACTCCGAACTCTATTAACAATGTAGGTTTTACCAGTTTTCTAAGTCTCTCTTATTTTGTTGTACTTATACTTGGAATTCTCTGTGTAAACCTCTGTAACTTTTCTAGGTAGATGAATCACTGTGTACTTTCGCTTGTTTCTATCTGTTACCAAACTTGAGAAACTCATACATTCTCTGTTCACTGTTTCACAGACTTAGAGAACTAAATTTCCTTCGGCGAAAGTGCTGTTTTCACAGTGCTAAGTACTCCCAACTCTATCAACAATGTAGGTTTTACCAGTTTTCTAAGTCTCTCTTATTTTCTTGCACTTATCCTTGGAATTCTCTGTGTAAACCTCTGTAACTTTTCTAGGTAGATGAATCACTGTGTACTTTGGCTTGTTTCTATCTGTTACCAAACTTGAGAAACTCATACATTCTCTGTTCACTGTTTCCCAGTGTTAGAGAAGTAGATTTCTTTCTGCGAAAGTACTGTTTTCGCAGTGCTAAGTACTCCCAACTCTATCAACAATGTAGGTTTTACCGGTTTTCTAAGTCTCTCTTATTTTGTTGTACTTATACTTGGAATTCTCTGTGTAAACCTCTGTAACTTTTCTGGGTAGATGAATCACTGTGTACTTTCTCTTGTTTCTATCTGTTACCAATCTTGAGAAACTCATACATTCTCTGTTCACTGTTTCACGAACTTAGAGAACTAAATTTCCTTCGGCGAAAGTGCTGTTTTCACAGTGCTAAGTACTCCCAACTCTATCAACAATGTAGGTTTTACCAGTTTTCTAAGTCTCTCTTATTTTCTTGGACTTATACTTGGAATTCTCTGTGTAAACCTCTGTAACTTTTCTAGGTAGATGAATCACTGCGTACTTTCTCATGTTTCTATTTGTTACCAATCTTGAGAAACTCATACATTCTCTGTTCACTGATTCCCAGTCTTAGAGAAGTAGATTTCTTTCGGCGAAAGTGCTGTTTTCACAGTGCTAAGTACTCCCAACTCTATCCACAATGTAGGTTTTACCAGTTTTCTAAGTCTGTCTTATTTTCTTGTACTTATACATGTACTTCTCTTTGTAAACTTCTTTAACTTCTCTAGATAGATGAATCACTGTGTACTTTCTCTAGTTTCTATCTGTTACCAATCTTGAAAAACTCATACATTCTCTGTTCACTGTTTCCCAGTCTTAGAGAAGTAGATTTCTTTCTGCGAAAGTGCTGTTTTCACAGTGCTAAGTACTCCCAACTCTATCAACAATGTAGGTTTTACCAGTTTTCTAAGTCTCTCTTATTTTCTTGTACTTATCCTTGGAATTCTCTGTGTAAACCTCTGTAACTTCTCTAGATAGATGAATCACTGTTTACTTTCGCTTGTTTCTATCTGTTACCAAAATTGAGAAACTCATACATTCTCTGTTCACTGTTTCACGGACTTAGAGAACTAAATTTCCTTCGGCGAAAGTGCTGTTTTCACAGTGCTAAGTACTCCCAACTCTATCAACAATGTAGGTTTTACCAGTTTTCTAAGTCTCTCTTACTTTCTTGTACTTATCCTTGGAATTCTCTGTGTAAACCTCTGTAACTTTTCTAGGTAGATGAATCACTGTGTACTTTCGCTTGTTTCTATCTGTTACCGAACTTGAGAAACTCATACATTCTCTGTTCACTGTTTCACGGACTTAGAGAACTAAATTTCCTTCGGCGAAAGTGCTGTTTTCACAGTGCTAAGTACTCCCAACTCTATCAACAATGTAGGTTTTACCAGTTTTCTAAGTCTCTCTTATTTTCTTGTACTTATCCTTGGAATTCTCTGTGTAAGCCTCTGTAACTTTTCTAGGTAGATGAATCACTGTGTACTTTCGCTTGTTTGTATCTGTTACCAAACTTGAGAAACTCATACATTCTCTGTTCACTGTTTCACGGACTTAGAGTACTAAATTTCCTTCGGCGTAAGTGCTGTTTTCACAGTGCTAAGTACTCCGAACTCTATCAACAATGTAGGTTGTACCAGTTTTCTAAGTCTCTCTTATTTTCTTGTACTTATCCTTGGAATTCTCTGTGTAAACCTCTGTAACTTCTCTAGGTAGATGAATCACTGTGTACTTTCTCTTGTTTCTATCTGTTACCAATCTTGAGACACTCATACATTCTCTGTTCAATGTTTCCCAGTGTTAGAGAAGTAGATTTCTTTCTGCGAAAGTGCTGTTTTCACAGTGCTAAGTACTCCCAACTCTATCAACAATGTAGGTTTTACCGGTTTTCTAAGTCTCTCTTATTTTCTTGTACTTATCCTTGGAATTCTCTGTGTAAACCTCTGAAACTTTTCTAGGTAGATGAATCACTGTGTACTTTCGGTTGTTTCTATCTGTTACCAAACTTGAGAAACTCATACATTCTCTGTTCACTGTTTCACGGACTTAGAGAACTAAATTTCCTTCGGCGAAAGTGCTGTTTTCAAAGTGCTAAGTACTCCCAACTCTATCAACAATGTAGGTTGTACCAGTTTTCTAAGTCTCTCTTATTTTCTTGTACTTATGCTTGGAATTCTCTGTGTAAACCTCTGTAACTTTTCTAGGTAGATGAATCACTGTGTACTTTCGCTTGTTTCTATCTGTTACCAAAGTTGAGAAACTCATACATTCTCTGTTCACTGTTTCACGGACTTAGAGAACTAAATTTCTTTCGGCGAAAGTGCTGTTTTCACAGTGCTAAGTACTCCCAACTCTATCAACAATGTAGGTTTTACCAGTTTTCTAAGTCTCTCTTATTTTCTTGTACTTATCCTTGCAATTCTCTGTGTAAACCACTGTAACCTTTCTAGGTAGATGAATCACTGTGTACCTTCGCTTTTTTTATCTGTTACCAAACTTGAGAAACTCATACATTCTCTGTTCACTGTTTCACGGACTTAAAGTACTTAATTTCCTTCGGCAAAAGTGCTCTTTTCACAGTGCTAAGTACTCCCAATTCTATCAACAATGTAGGTTTTACCAGTTTTCTAAGTCTGTCTTATTTTCTTGTACTTATACTTGGAATTCTCTGTGTAAACCTCTGTAACTTTTCTAGGTAGATGAATCACTGTGTACTTTCACTTGTTTCTATCTGTTACCAATCTTGAGAAACTCATACATTCTCTGTTCACTGTTTCCCAGTGTTAGAGAAGTAGATTTCTTTCTGCGAAAGTGCTGTTTTCACAGTGCTAAGTACTCCCAACTCTATCAACATGTAGGTTTTACCCGTTTTCTAAGTCTCTCTTATTTTCTTGTACTTATACTTGGAATTCTCTGTATAAACCTCTGTAACTTCTCTAGGTATATGAATCACTGTGTACTTTCGCTTGTTTCTATCTGTTACCAAACTTGAGAAACTCATACATTCTCTGTTCACTGTTTCACGGACTTAGAGAACTAAATTTCCTTCGGCGAAGTGCTGTTTTCACAGTGCTAAGTACTCCCAACTCTATCAACAATGTAGGTTTTACCAGTTTTCTAAGTCTCTCTGATTTTCTTGTACTTATCCTTGGAATTCTCTGTGTAAACCTCTGTAACTTCTCTAGGTATATGAATCACTGTGTACTTTCTCTTGTTTCTATCTGTTACCAATCTTGAGAAACTCATACATTCTCTGTTCACTATTTCCCAGTGCTAGAGAAGTAGATTTCTTTCTGCGAAAGTGCTGTTTTCACAGTGCTAAGTACTCCCAACTCTATTAACAATGTAGGTTTTACCAGTTTTCTAAGTCTCTCTTATTTTCTTGTACTTATCCTTGGAATTCTCTGTGTAAACCTCTGTAACTTTTCTAGGTAGATGAATCACTGTTTACTTTCGCTTGTTTCTATCTGTTACCAAAATTGAGAAACTCATACATTCTCTGTTCACCGTTTCACGGACTTAGAGAACTAAATTTCCTTCGGCGAAAGTGCTGTTTTCACAGTGCTAAGTACTCCCAACTCTATCAACAATGTAGGTTTTACCAGTTTTCTAAGTCTCTCTTATTTTCTTGTACTTATCCTTGGAATTCTCTGTGTAAACCTCTGTAACTTCCTAGGTAGATGAATCATTGTGTACTTTCGCTTGTTTCTATCTGTTACCAAACTTCAATAACTCATACATTCTCTGTTCACTGTTTCACGGACTTAGAGAACTAAATTTCCTTCGGCGAAAGTGCTGTTTTCACAGTGCTAAGTACTCCCAACTCTATCAACAATGTAGGTTTTACCAGTTTTCTAAGTCTCTCTTATTTTCTTGTACTTATCCTTGGAATTCTCTGTGTAAACCTCTGTAACTTTTCTGGGTAGATGAATCACTGTGTACTTTCTCTTGTTTCTATCTGTTACCAATCTTGAGAAACTCATACATTCTCTGTTCACTGTTTCCCAGTGTTAGAGAAGTAGATTTCTTTCTGCGAAAGTGCTGTTTTCACAGTGCTAAGTACTCCCAACTCTATTAACAATGTAGGTTTTACCAGTTTTCTAAGTCTCTCTTATTTTCTTGTACTTATCCTTGGAATTCTCTGTGTAAACCTCTGTAACTTTTCTAGGTAGATGAATCACTGTTTACTTTCGCTTGTTTCCATCTGTTACCAAACTTGAGAAACTCATACATTCTCTGTTCTCTGTTTCACGGACTTAGACAACTAAATTTCCTTCGGCGAAAGTGATGTTTTCACAGTGCTAAGTACTCCCAACTCTATCAACAATGTAGGTTTTACCAGTTTTCTAAGTCTCTCTTATTTTCTTGTACTTATCCTTGGAATTTTCTGTGTAAACCTCTGTAACTTTTCTAGGTAGATGAATCACTGTGTACTTTCGCTTATTTCTATCTGTTACCAAACTTGAGAAACTCATACATTCTCTGTTCACTGTTTCACGGACTTAGAGAACTAAATTTCCTTCGGCGAAAGTGCTGTTTTCACAGTGCTAAGTACTCCCAACTCTATCAACAATGTAGGTTTTACCAGTTTTCTAAGTCTCTCTTATTTTCTTGTACTTATACTTGGAATTCTCTGTGTAAACCTCTGTAACTTCTCTAGGTAGATGAATCACTGTGTACTTTCTCTTGTTTCTATCTGTTAACAATCTTGAGAAACTCATACATTCTCTGTTCACTGTTTCCCAGTGTTAGAGAAGTAGATTTCTTTCTGCGAAAGTACTGTTTTCGCAGTGCTAAGTACTCCCAACTCTATCAACAATGTAGGTTTTACCGGTTTTCTAAGTCTCTCTTATTTTCCTGTACTTATCCTTGGAATTCTCTGTGTAAACCTTTGTAACTTTTCTGGGTAGATGAATCACTGTGTACTTTCTCTTGTTTCTATCTGTTACCAATCTTGAGAAACTCATAAATTGTCTATTCACTGTTTCACGGACTTAGAGAACTAAATTTCCTTCGGCGAAAGTGCTGTTTTCACAGTGCTAAGTACTCCCAACTCTATCAACAATGTAGGTTTTACCAGTTTTCTAAGTCTCTCTTATTTTCTTGTACTTATACTTGGAATTCTCTGTGTAAACCTCTGTAACTTTTCTAGGTAGATGAATCACTGCGTACTTTCTCATGTTTCTATTTGTTACCAATCTTGAGAAACTCATACATTCTCTCTTCACTGATTCCCAGTCTTAGTGCAGTAGATTTCTTTCGGCGAAAGTGCTGTTTTCACAGTGCTAAGTACTCCCAACTCTATCCACAATGTAGGTTTTACCAGTTTTCTAAGTCTGTCTTATTTTCTTGTACTTATACATGTACTTCTCTTTGTAAACTTCTGTAACTTCTCTAGATAGATGAATCACTGTGTACTTTCTCTAGTTTCTATCTGTTACCAATCTCGAAAAACTCATACATTCTCTGTTCACTGTTTCCCAGTCTTAGAGAAGCAGATTTCTTTCTGCGAAAGTTCTGTTTTCACAGTGCTAAGTACTCCCAACTCTATCAACAATGTAGGTTTTACCAGTTTTCTAAGTCTCTCTTATTTTCTTCTACTTATCCTTGGAATTCTCTGTGTAAACCTGTGTAAGTTTTCTAGGTAGATGAATCACTGTGTACTTTCGCTTGTTTCTATCTGTTACCAAACTTGAGAAAGTCATACATTCTCTTTTCACTGTTTCACGGACTTAGAGAACTAAATTTCCTTCGGCGAAAGTGCTGTTTTCACAGTGCTAAGTACTCCCAACTCTATCAACAATGTAGGTTTTACCAGTTTTCTAAGTCTCTCTTATTTTCTTGTACTTATCCTTGGAATTCTCTGTGTAAACCTCTGTAACTTTTCTAGGTAGATCAATCACTGTGCACTTTCGCTTGTTTCTATCTGTTACCAATCTTGAGAAACTCATACATTTTCTGTTCAATGTTTCCCAGTCTTAGAGAAGTGGATTTCTTTCTGCGAAAGTGCTGTTTTAACAGTGCTAAGTACTCCCAACTCTATCCACAATGTAGGTTTTACCAGTTTTCTAAGTCTGTCTTATTTTCTTGTACTTATACATGTACTTCTCTTTGTAAACTTCTTTAACTTCTCTAGATAGATGAATCACTGTGTACTTTCTCTAGTTTCTATCTGTTACCAATGTTGAAAAACTCATACATTCTCTGTTCACTGTTTCCCAGTCTTAGAGAAGTAGATTTCTTTCTGCGAAAGTGCTGTTTTCACAGTGCTAAGTACTCCCAACTCTATCAATAATGTAGGTTTTACCAGTTTTCTAAGTCTCTCTTATTTTCTTGTACTTATACTTGGAATTCTCAGTGTAAACCTCTGTAACTTCTCTAGGTATATGAATCACTGTGTACTTTCGCTTGTTTCTATCTGTTACCAAACTTGAGAAACTCATACATTCTCTGTTCACTGTTTCACGGACTTAGAGAACTAAATTTCCTTCGGCGAAAGTGCTGTTATCACAGTGCTAAGTACTCCCAACTCTATCAACAATGTAGGTTTTACCAGTTTTCTAAGTCTCTCTTATTTTCTTGTACTTATCCTTGGAATTCTCTGTGTAAACCTCTGTAACATTTCTAGGTAGATGAATCACTGTGTACTTTCGCTTGTTTCTATCTGTTACCAAACTTGAGAAACTCATACATTCTCTGTTCACTGTTTCACGGACTTAGAGAACTAAATTTCCTTCGGCGAAAGTGCTGTTTTCACAGTGCTAAGTACTCCCAACTCTATCAACAATGTAGGATTTACCAGTTTTCTAAGTCTCTCTTATTTTCTTGTACTTATCCTTGGAATTCTCTGTGTAAACCTCTGTAACTTTTCAAGGTAGATCAATCACTGTGCACTTTCGCTTGTTTCTATCTGTTACCAAACTTGAGAAACTCATACATCCTCTGTTCACTGTTTCACGGACTTAGAAAACTAAATTTCCATCGTCGAAAGTGCTGTTTTCACAGTGCTAAGTACTCCCAACTCTATCAACCATGTAGGTTTTACCAGTTTTCTAAGTCTCTCTTATTTTCTTGTACTTATCCTTGGAATTCTCTGTGTAAACCTCTGTAACTTTTCTAGGTATATGAATCACTGTGTACTTTCGCTTGTTTCTATCTGTTTCCAAACTTGAGAAACTCATACATTCTCTGTTCACTGTTTCACGGAATAGGAGAACTAAATTTCCTTCGGCGAAAGTGCTGTTTTCACAGTGCTAAGTACTCCCAAATCTATCAACAATGTAGGTTTTACCAGTTTTCTAAGTCTCTCTTATTTTCTTGTACTTATCCTTGGAATTCTCTGTGTAAACCTCTGTAACTTTTCTTGGTAGATGAATCACTGTGTACTTTCGCTTGTTTCTATCTGTTACCAAACTTGAGAAACTCATACATTCTCTGTTCACTGTTTCACGGACTTAGAGAACTAAATTTCCTTCGGCGAAAGTACTGTTTTCACAGTGCTAAGTACTCCCAACTCTATCAACAATGTAGGTTTTACCAGTTTTCTAAGTCTCTCTTATTTTCTTGTACTTATACTTGGAATTCTCTGTGTAAACCTCTGTAACTTCTCTAGGTAGATGAATCACTGTGTACTTTCTCTTGTTTCTATCTGTTACCAATCTTGAGAAACTCATACATTCTCTGTTCACTGTTTCCCAGTCTTAGAGAAGTAGATTTCTTTCTGAGAAAGTGCTGCTTTCACAGTGCTAAGTACTCCCAACTCTATCAACAATGTAGGTTTTACCAGTTTTCTAAGTCTCTCTTATTTTCTTGTACTTATACTTGGTTTTCTCTGTGTAAACCTCTGTAACTTTTCTAGGTAGATGAATCACTGTGTACTTTCTCTTGTTTCTATCTGTTACCAATCTTGAGAAACTCATTCATTTTCTGTTCACTGTTTCACGGACTTAGAGAACTAAATTTCCTTTGGTGAAAGTGCTGTTTTCACAGTGCTAAGTACTCCCAACTCTATCAACAATGTAGGTTTTACCAGTTTTCTAAGTCTCTCTTATTTTCTTGTACTTATACTTGGAATTCTCTGTGTAAACCTCTGTAACTTCTCTAGGTATATGAATCACTGTGTACTTTCTCTTGTTTCTATCTGTTACCAATCTTGAGAAACTCATACATTCTCTGTTCACTGTTTCCCAGTGTTAGAGAAGTAGATTTCTTTCTGCGAAAGTGCTGTTTTCACAGTGCTAAGTACTCCCAACTCTATCAACAATGTAGGTTTTACCCGTTTTCTAAGCCTCTCTTATTTTCTTGTACTTATACTTGGAATTCTCTGTGTAAACCTGTGTAAGTTTTCTAGGTAGATGAATCACTGTGTACTTTCGCTTGTTTCTATCTGTTACCAAACTTGAGAAAGTCATACATTCTCTTTTCACTGTTTCACGGACTTAGAGAACTAAATTTCCTTCGGCGAAAGTGCTGTTTTCACAGTGCTAAGTACTCCCAACTCTATCAACAATGTAGGTTTTACCAGTTTTCTAAGTCTCTCTTATTTTCTTGTACTTATCCTTGGAATTCTCTGTGTAAACCTCTGTAACTTCTCTAGGTAGATGAATCACTGTGTACTTTCTCTTGTTTCTATCTGATTCGAATCTTGAGAAACTCATACATTCTCTGTTCACTGTTTCACGGACTTAGAGAACTAAATTTCCTTCGGCGAAAGTGCTGTTTTCACAGTGCTAAGTACTCCCAACTCTATCAACAATGTAGGTTTTACCAGTTTTCTAAGTTTCTCATATTTTCTTGTACTTATCCTTGGAATTCTCTGTGTAAACCTCTGTAACTTTTCTGGGTAGATGAATCACTGTGTACTTTCTTTTGTTTCTATCTGTTACCAATCTTGAGAAACTCATACATTCTCTGTTCACTGTTTCCCAGTGTTAGAGAAGTAGATTTCTTTCTGCGAAAGTGCTGTTTTCAAGTACTCCGAACTCTATTAACAATGTAGGTTTTACCAGTTTTCTAAGTCTCTCTTATTTTGTTGTACTTATACTTGGAATTCTCTGTGTAAACCTCTGTAACTTTTCTAGGTAGATGAATCACTGTGTACTTTCGCTTGTTTCTATCTGTTACCAAACTTGAGAAACTCATACATTCTCTGTTCACTGTTTCACAGACTTAGAGAACTAAATTTCCTTCGGCGAAAGTGCTGTTTTCACAGTGCTAAGTACTCCCAACTCTATCAACAATGTAGGTTTTACCAGTTTTCTAAGTCTCTCTTATTTTCTTGCACTTATCCTTGGAATTCTCTGTGTAAACCTCTGTAACTTTTCTAGGTAGATGAATCACTGTGTACTTTGGCTTGTTTCTATCTGTTACCAAACTTGAGAAACTCATACATTCTCTGTTCACTGTTTCCCAGTGTTAGAGAAGTAGATTTCTTTCTGCGAAAGTACTGTTTTCGCAGTGCTAAGTACTCCCAACTCTATCAACAATGTAGGTTTTACCGGTTTTCTAAGTCTCTCTTATTTTGTTGTACTTATACTTGGAATTCTCTGTGTAAACCTCTGTAACTTTTCTGGGTAGATGAATCACTGTGTACTTTCTCTTGTTTCTATCTGTTACCAATCTTGAGAAACTCATACATTCTCTGTTCACTGTTTCACGAACTTAGAGAACTAAATTTCCTTCGGCGAAAGTGCTGTTTTCACAGTGCTAAGTACTCCCAACTCTATCAACAATGTAGGTTTTACCAGTTTTCTAAGTCTCTCTTATTTTCTTGGACTTATACTTGGAATTCTCTGTGTAAACCTCTGTAACTTTTCTAGGTAGATGAATCACTGCGTACTTTCTCATGTTTCTATTTGTTACCAATCTTGAGAAACTCATACATTCTCTGTTCACTGATTCCCAGTCTTAGAGAAGTAGATTTCTTTCGGCGAAAGTGCTGTTTTCACAGTGCTAAGTACTCCCAACTCTATCCACAATGTAGGTTTTACCAGTTTTCTAAGTCTGTCTTATTTTCTTGTACTTATACATGTACTTCTCTTTGTAAACTTCTTTAACTTCTCTAGATAGATGAATCACTGTGTACTTTCTCTAGTTTCTATCTGTTACCAATCTTGAAAAACTCATACATTCTCTGTTCACTGTTTCCCAGTCTTAGAGAAGTAGATTTCTTTCTGCGAAAGTGCTGTTTTCACAGTGCTAAGTACTCCCAACTCTATCAACAATGTAGGTTTTACCAGTTTTCTAAGTCTCTCTTATTTTCTTGTACTTATCCTTGGAATTCTCTGTGTAAACCTCTGTAACTTTTCTAGATAGATGAATCACTGTTTACTTTCGCTTGTTTCTATCTGTTACCAAAATTGAGAAACTCATACATTCTCTGTTCACTGTTTCACGGACTTAGAGAACTAAATTTCCTTCGGCGAAAGTGCTGTTTTCACAGTGCTAAGTACTCCCAACTCTATCAACAATGTAGGTTTTACCAGTTTTCTAAGTCTCTCTTACTTTCTTGTACTTATCCTTGGAATTCTCTGTGTAAACCTCTGTAACTTTTCTAGGTAGATGAATCACTGTGTACTTTCGCTTGTTTCTATCTGTTACCGAACTTGAGAAACTCATACATTCTCTGTTCACTGTTTCACGGACTTAGAGAACTAAATTTCCTTCGGCGAAAGTGCTGTTTTCACAGTGCTAAGTACTCCCAACTCTATCAACAATGTAGGTTTTACCAGTTTTCTAAGTCTCTCTTATTTTCTTGTACTTATCCTTGGAATTCTCTGTGTAAGCCTCTGTAACTTTTCTAGGTAGATGAATCACTGTGTACTTTCGCTTGTTTGTATCTGTTACCAAACTTGAGAAACTCATACATTCTCTGTTCACTGTTTCACGGACTTAGAGTACTAAATTTCCTTCGGCGTAAGTGCTGTTTTCACAGTGCTAAGTACTCCGAACTCTATCAACAATGTAGGTTGTACCAGTTTTCTAAGTCTCTCTTATTTTCTTGTACTTATCCTTGGAATTCTCTGTGTAAACCTCTGTAACTTCTCTAGGTAGATGAATCACTGTGTACTTTCTCTTGTTTCTATCTGTTACCAATCTTGAGACACTCATACATTCTCTGTTCAATGTTTCCCAGTGTTAGAGAAGTAGATTTCTTTCTGCGAAAGTGCTGTTTTCACAGTGCTAAGTACTCCCAACTCTATCAACAATGTAGGTTTTACCAGTTTTCTAAGTTTCTCATATTTTCTTGTACTTATCCTTGGAATTCTCTGTGTAAACCTCTGTAACTTTTCTGGGTAGATGAATCACTGTGTACTTTCTTTTGTTTCTATCTGTTACCAATCTTGAGAAACTCATACATTCTCTGTTCACTGTTTCCCAGTGTTAGAGAAGTAGATTTCTTTCTGCGAAAGTGCTGTTTTCAAGTACTCCGAACTCTATTAACAATGTAGGTTTTACCAGTTTTCTAAGTCTCTCTTATTTTGTTGTACTTATACTTGGAATTCTCTGTGTAAACCTCTGTAACTTTTCTAGGTAGATGAATCACTGTGTACTTTCGCTTGTTTCTATCTGTTACCAAACTTGAGAAACTCATACATTCTCTGTTCACTGTTTCACAGACTTAGAGAACTAAATTTCCTTCGGCGAAAGTGCTGTTTTCACAGTGCTAAGTACTCCCAACTCTATCAACAATGTAGGTTTTACCAGTTTTCTAAGTCTCTCTTATTTTCTTGCACTTATCCTTGGAATTCTCTGTGTAAACCTCTGTAACTTTTCTAGGTAGATGAATCACTGTGTACTTTGGCTTGTTTCTATCTGTTACCAAACTTGAGAAACTCATACATTCTCTGTTCACTGTTTCCCAGTGTTAGAGAAGTAGATTTCTTTCTGCGAAAGTACTGTTTTCGCAGTGCTAAGTACTCCCAACTCTATCAACAATGTAGGTTTTACCGGTTTTCTAAGTCTCTCTTATTTTGTTGTACTTATACTTGGAATTCTCTGTGTAAACCTCTGTAACTTTTCTGGGTAGATGAATCACTGTGTACTTTCTCTTGTTTCTATCTGTTACCAATCTTGAGAAACTCATACATTCTCTGTTCACTGTTTCACGAACTTAGAGAACTAAATTTCCTTCGGCGAAAGTGCTGTTTTCACAGTGCTAAGTACTCCCAACTCTATCAACAATGTAGGTTTTACCAGTTTTCTAAGTCTCTCTTATTTTCTTGGACTTATACTTGGAATTCTCTGTGTAAACCTCTGTAACTTTTCTAGGTAGATGAATCACTGCGTACTTTCTCATGTTTCTATTTGTTACCAATCTTGAGAAACTCATACATTCTCTGTTCACTGATTCCCAGTCTTAGAGAAGTAGATTTCTTTCGGCGAAAGTGCTGTTTTCACAGTGCTAAGTACTCCCAACTCTATCCACAATGTAGGTTTTACCAGTTTTCTAAGTCTGTCTTATTTTCTTGTACTTATACATGTACTTCTCTTTGTAAACTTCTTTAACTTCTCTAGATAGATGAATCACTGTGTACTTTCTCTAGTTTCTATCTGTTACCAATCTTGAAAAACTCATACATTCTCTGTTCACTGTTTCCCAGTCTTAGAGAAGTAGATTTCTTTCTGCGAAAGTGCTGTTTTCACAGTGCTAAGTACTCCCAACTCTATCAACAATGTAGGTTTTACCAGTTTTCTAAGTCTCTCTTATTTTCTTGTACTTATCCTTGGAATTCTCTGTGTAAACCTCTGTAACTTTTCTAGATAGATGAATCACTGTTTACTTTCGCTTGTTTCTATCTGTTACCAAAATTGAGAAACTCATACATTCTCTGTTCACTGTTTCACGGACTTAGAGAACTAAATTTCCTTCGGCGAAAGTGCTGTTTTCACAGTGCTAAGTACTCCCAACTCTATCAACAATGTAGGTTTTACCAGTTTTCTAAGTCTCTCTTACTTTCTTGTACTTATCCTTGGAATTCTCTGTGTAAACCTCTGTAACTTTTCTAGGTAGATGAATCACTGTGTACTTTCGCTTGTTTCTATCTGTTACCGAACTTGAGAAACTCATACATTCTCTGTTCACTGTTTCACGGACTTAGAGAACTAAATTTCCTTCGGCGAAAGTGCTGTTTTCACAGTGCTAAGTACTCCCAACTCTATCAACAATGTAGGTTTTACCAGTTTTCTAAGTCTCTCTTATTTTCTTGTACTTATCCTTGGAATTCTCTGTGTAAGCCTCTGTAACTTTTCTAGGTAGATGAATCACTGTGTACTTTCGCTTGTTTGTATCTGTTACCAAACTTGAGAAACTCATACATTCTCTGTTCACTGTTTCACGGACTTAGAGTACTAAATTTCCTTCGGCGTAAGTGCTGTTTTCACAGTGCTAAGTACTCCGAACTCTATCAACAATGTAGGTTGTACCAGTTTTCTAAGTCTCTCTTATTTTCTTGTACTTATCCTTGGAATTCTCTGTGTAAACCTCTGTAACTTCTCTAGGTAGATGAATCACTGTGTACTTTCTCTTGTTTCTATCTGTTACCAATCTTGAGACACTCATACATTCTCTGTTCAATGTTTCCCAGTGTTAGAGAAGTAGATTTCTTTCTGCGAAAGTGCTGTTTTCACAGTGCTAAGTACTCCCAACTCTATCAACAATGTAGGTTTTACCGGTTTTCTAAGTCTCTCTTATTTTCTTGTACTTATCCTTGGAATTCTCTGTGTAAACCTCTGAAACTTTTCTAGGTAGATGAATCACTGTGTACTTTCGGTTGTTTCTATCTGTTACCAAACTTGAGAAACTCATACATTCTCTGTTCACTGTTTCACGGACTTAGAGAACTAAATTTCCTTCGGCGAAAGTGCTGTTTTCAAAGTGCTAAGTACTCCCAACTCTATCAACAATGTAGGTTGTACCAGTTTTCTAAGTCTCTCTTATTTTCTTGTACTTATGCTTGGAATTCTCTGTGTAAACCTCTGTAACTTTTCTAGGTAGATGAATCACTGTGTACTTTCGCTTGTTTCTATCTGTTACCAAAGTTGAGAAACTCATACATTCTCTGTTCACTGTTTCACGGACTTAGAGAACTAAATTTCTTTCGGCGAAAGTGCTGTTTTCACAGTGCTAAGTACTCCCAACTCTATCAACAATGTAGGTTTTACCAGTTTTCTAAGTCTCTCTTATTTTCTTGTACTTATCCTTGCAATTCTCTGTGTAAACCACTGTAACCTTTCTAGGTAGATGAATCACTGTGTACCTTCGCTTTTTTTATCTGTTACCAAACTTGAGAAACTCATACATTCTCTGTTCACTGTTTCACGGACTTAAAGTACTTAATTTCCTTCGGCAAAAGTGCTCTTTTCACAGTGCTAAGTACTCCCAATTCTATCAACAATGTAGGTTTTACCAGTTTTCTAAGTCTGTCTTATTTTCTTGTACTTATACTTGGAATTCTCTGTGTAAACCTCTGTAACTTTTCTAGGTAGATGAATCACTGTGTACTTTCACTTGTTTCTATCTGTTACCAATCTTGAGAAACTCATACATTCTCTGTTCACTGTTTCCCAGTGTTAGAGAAGTAGATTTCTTTCTGCGAAAGTGCTGTTTTCACAGTGCTAAGTACTCCCAACTCTATCAACAATGTAGGTTTTACCCGTTTTCTAAGTCTCTCTTATTTTCTTGTACTTATACTTGGAATTCTCTGTATAAACCTCTGTAACTTCTCTAGGTATATGAATCACTGTGTACTTTCGCTTGTTTCTATCTGTTACCAAACTTGAGAAACTCATACATTCTCTGTTCACTGTTTCACGGACTTAGAGAACTAAATTTCCTTCGGCGAAGTGCTGTTTTCACAGTGCTAAGTACTCCCAACTCTATCAACAATGTAGGTTTTACCAGTTTTCTAAGTCTCTCTGATTTTCTTGTACTTATCCTTGGAATTCTCTGTGTAAACCTCTGTAACTTCTCTAGGTATATGAATCACTGTGTACTTTCTCTTGTTTCTATCTGTTACCAATCTTGAGAAACTCATACATTCTCTGTTCACTATTTCCCAGTGCTAGAGAAGTAGATTTCTTTCTGCGAAAGTGCTGTTTTCACAGTGCTAAGTACTCCCAACTCTATTAACAATGTAGGTTTTACCAGTTTTCTAAGTCTCTCTTATTTTCTTGTACTTATCCTTGGAATTCTCTGTGTAAACCTCTGTAACTTTTCTAGGTAGATGAATCACTGTTTACTTTCGCTTGTTTCTATCTGTTACCAAAATTGAGAAACTCATACATTCTCTGTTCACCGTTTCACGGACTTAGAGAACTAAATTTCCTTCGGCGAAAGTGCTGTTTTCACAGTGCTAAGTACTCCCAACTCTATCAACAATGTAGGTTTTACCAGTTTTCTAAGTCTCTCTTATTTTCTTGTACTTATCCTTGGAATTCTCTGTGTAAACCTCTGTAACTTCCTAGGTAGATGAATCATTGTGTACTTTCGCTTGTTTCTATCTGTTACCAAACTTCAATAACTCATACATTCTCTGTTCACTGTTTCACGGACTTAGAGAACTAAATTTCCTTCGGCGAAAGTGCTGTTTTCACAGTGCTAAGTACTCCCAACTCTATCAACAATGTAGGTTTTACCAGTTTTCTAAGTCTCTCTTATTTTCTTGTACTTATCCTTGGAATTCTCTGTGTAAACCTCTGTAACTTTTCTGGGTAGATGAATCACTGTGTACTTTCTCTTGTTTCTATCTGTTACCAATCTTGAGAAACTCATACATTCTCTGTTCACTGTTTCCCAGTGTTAGAGAAGTAGATTTCTTTCTGCGAAAGTGCTGTTTTCACAGTGCTAAGTACTCCCAACTCTATTAACAATGTAGGTTTTACCAGTTTTCTAAGTCTCTCTTATTTTCTTGTACTTATCCTTGGAATTCTCTGTGTAAACCTCTGTAACTTTTCTAGGTAGATGAATCACTGTTTACTTTCGCTTGTTTCCATCTGTTACCAAACTTGAGAAACTCATACATTCTCTGTTCTCTGTTTCACGGACTTAGACAACTAAATTTCCTTCGGCGAAAGTGATGTTTTCACAGTGCTAAGTACTCCCAACTCTATCAACAATGTAGGTTTTACCAGTTTTCTAAGTCTCTCTTATTTTCTTGTACTTATCCTTGGAATTTTCTGTGTAAACCTCTGTAACTTTTCTAGGTAGATGAATCACTGTGTACTTTCGCTTATTTCTATCTGTTACCAAACTTGAGAAACTCATACATTCTCTGTTCACTGTTTCACGGACTTAGAGAACTAAATTTCCTTCGGCGAAAGTGCTGTTTTCACAGTGCTAACTACTCCCAACTCTATCAACAATGTAGGTTTTACCAGTTTTCTAAGTCTCTCTTATTTTCTTGTACTTATACTTGGAATTCTCTGTGTAAACCTCTGTAACTTCTCTAGGTAGATGAATCACTGTGTACTTTCTCTTGTTTCTATCTGTTAACAATCTTGAGAAACTCATACATTCTCTGTTCACTGTTTCCCAGTGTTAGAGAAGTAGATTTCTTTCTGCGAAAGTACTGTTTTCGCAGTGCTAAGTACTCCCAACTCTATCAACAATGTAGGTTTTACCGGTTTTCTAAGTCTCTCTTATTTTCCTGTACTTATCCTTGGAATTCTCTGTGTAAACCTTTGTAACTTTTCTGGGTAGATGAATCACTGTGTACTTTCTCTTGTTTCTATCTGTTACCAATCTTGAGAAACTCATAAATTGTCTATTCACTGTTTCACGGACTTAGAGAACTAAATTTCCTTCGGCGAAAGTGCTGTTTTCACAGTGCTAAGTACTCCCAACTCTATCAACAATGTAGGTTTTACCAGTTTTCTAAGTCTCTCTTATTTTCTTGTACTTATACTTGGAATTCTCTGTGTAAACCTCTGTAACTTTTCTAGGTAGATGAATCACTGCGTACTTTCTCATGTTTCTATTTGTTACCAATCTTGAGAAACTCATACATTCTCTCTTCACTGATTCCCAGTCTTAGTGCAGTAGATTTCTTTCGGCGAAAGTGCTGTTTTCACAGTGCTAAGTACTCCCAACTCTATCCACAATGTAGGTTTTACCAGTTTTCTAAGTCTGTCTTATTTTCTTGTACTTATACATGTACTTCTCTTTGTAAACTTCTGTAACTTCTCTAGATAGATGAATCACTGTGTACTTTCTCTAGTTTCTATCTGTTACCAATCTCGAAAAACTCATACATTCTCTGTTCACTGTTTCCCAGTCTTAGAGAAGCAGATTTCTTTCTGCGAAAGTTCTGTTTTCACAGTGCTAAGTACTCCCAACTCTATCAACAATGTAGGTTTTACCAGTTTTCTAAGTCTCTCTTATTTTCTTGTACTTATACTTGGAATTCTCTGTGTAAACCTCCGTAACTTTTCTGGGTAGATGAATCACTGTGTACTTTCTCCTGTTTCTATCTGTTACCAATCTTGAGAAACTCATACATTCTCTGTTCACTGTTTCCCAGTGTTAGAGAAGTAGATTTCTTTCTGCGAAAGTGCTGTTTTCACAGTGCTAAGTACTCCCAACTCTATTAACAATGTAGGTTTTACCAGTTTTCTAAGTCTCTCTTATTTTCTTGTACTTATCCTTGGAATTCTCTGTGTAAACCTCTGTAACTTTTCTAGGTAGATGAATCACTGTTTACTTTCGCTTGTTTCCATCTGTTACCAAACTTGAGAAACTCATACATTCTCTGTTCTCTGTTTCACGGACTTAGACAACTAAATTTCCTTCGGCGAAAGTGATGTTTTCACAGTGCTAAGTACTCCCAACTCTATCAACAATGTAGGTTTTACCAGTTTTCTAAGTCTCTCTTATTTTCTTGTACTTATCCTTGGAATTTTCTGTGTAAACCTCTGTAACTTTTCTAGGTAGATGAATCACTGTGTACTTTCGCTTATTTCTATCTGTTACCAAACTTGAGAAACTCATACATTCTCTGTTCACTGTTTCACGGACTTAGAGAACTAAATTTCCTTCGGCGAAAGTGCTGTTTTCACAGTGCTAAGTACTCCCAACTCTATCAACAATGTAGGTTTTACCAGTTTTCTAAGTCTCTCTTATTTTCTTGTACTTATACTTGGAATTCTCTGTGTAAACCTCTGTAACTTCTCTAGGTAGATGAATCACTGTGTACTTTCTCTTGTTTCTATCTGTTAACAATCTTGAGAAACTCATACATTCTCTGTTCACTGTTTCCCAGTGTTAGAGAAGTAGATTTCTTTCTGCGAAAGTACTGTTTTCGCAGTGCTAAGTACTCCCAACTCTATGAACAATGTAGGTTTTACCGGTTTTCTAAGTCTCTCTTATTTTCCTGTACTTATCCTTGGAATTCTCTGTGTAAACCTCTGTAACTTTTCTGGGTAGATGAATCACTGTGTACTTTCTCTTGTTTCTATCTGTTACCAATCTTGAGAAACTCATAAATTGTCTATTCACTGTTTCACGGACTTAGAGAACTAAATTTCCTTCGGCGAAAGTGCTGTTTTCACAGTGCTAAGTACTCCCAACTCTATCAACAATGTAGGTTTTACCAGTTTTCTAAGTCTCTCTTATTTTCTTGTACTTATACTTGGAATTCTCTGTGTAAACCTCTGTAACTTTTCTAGGTAGATGAATCACTGCGTACTTTCTCATGTTTCTATTTGTTACCAATCTTGAGAAACTCATACATTCTCTCTTCACTGATTCCCAGTCTTAGTGCAGTAGATTTCTTTCGGCGAAAGTGCTGTTTTCACAGTGCTAAGTAGTCCCAACTCTATCCACAATGTAGGTTTTACCAGTTTTCTAAGTCTGTCTTATTTTCTTGTACTTATACATGTACTTCTCTTTGTAAACTTCTGTAACTTCTCTAGATAGATGAATCACTGTGTACTTTCTCTAGTTTCTATCTGTTACCAATCTCGAAAAACTCATACATTCTCTGTTCACTGTTTCCCAGTCTTAGAGAAGCAGATTTCTTTCTGCGAAAGTTCTGTTTTCACAGTGCTAAGTACTCCCAACTCTATCAACAATGTAGGTTTTACCAGTTTTCTAAGTCTCTCTTATTTTCTTCTACTTATCCTTGGAATTCTCTGTGTAAACCTGTGTAAGTTTTCTAGGTAGATGAATCACTGTGTACTTTCGCTTGTTTCTATCTGTTACCAAACTTGAGAAAGTCATACATTCTCTTTTCACTGTTTCACGGACTTAGAGAACTAAATTTCCTTCGGCGAAAGTGCTGTTTTCACAGTGCTAAGTACTCCCAACTCTATCAACAATGTAGGTTTTACCAGTTTTCTAAGTCTCTCTTATTTTCTTGTACTTATCCTTGGAATTCTCTGTGTAAACCTCTGTAACTTTTCTAGGTAGATCAATCACTGTGCACTTTCGCTTGTTTCTATCTGTTACCAATCTTGAGAAACTCATACATTTTCTGTTCAATGTTTCCCAGTCTTAGAGAAGTGGATTTCTTTCTGCGAAAGTGCTGTTTTAACAGTGCTAAGTACTCCCAACTCTATCCACAATGTAGGTTTTACCAGTTTTCTAAGTCTGTCTTATTTTCTTGTACTTATACATGTACTTCTCTTTGTAAACTTCTTTAACTTCTCTAGATAGATGAATCACTGTGTACTTTCTCTAGTTTCTATCTGTTACCAATGTTGAAAAACTCATACATTCTCTGTTCACTGTTTCCCAGTCTTAGAGAAGTAGATTTCTTTCTGCGAAAGTGCTGTTTTCACAGTGCTAAGTACTCCCAACTCTATCAATAATGTAGGTTTTACCAGTTTTCTAAGTCTCTCTTATTTTCTTGTACTTATACTTGGAATTCTCAGTGTAAACCTCTGTAACTTCTCTAGGTATATGAATCACTGTGTACTTTCGCTTGTTTCTATCTGTTACCAAACTTGAGAAACTCATACATTCTCTGTTCACTGTTTCACGGACTTAGAGAACTAAATTTCCTTCGGCGAAAGTGCTGTTATCACAGTGCTAAGTACTCCCAACTCTATCAACAATGTAGGTTTTACCAGTTTTCTAAGTCTCTCTTATTTTCTTGTACTTATCCTTGGAATTCTCTGTGTAAACCTCTGTAACATTTCTAGGTAGATGAATCACTGTGTACTTTCGCTTGTTTCTATCTGTTACCAAACTTGAGAAACTCATACATTCTCTGTTCACTGTTTCACGGACTTAGAGAACTAAATTTCCTTCGGCGAAAGTGCTGTTTTCACAGTGCTAAGTACTCCCAACTCCATCAACAATGTAGGATTTACCAGTTTTCTAAGTCTCTCTTATTTTCTTGTACTTATCCTTGGAATTCTCTGTGTAAACCTCTGTAACTTTTCAAAGTAGATCAATCACTGTGCACTTTCGCTTGTTTCTATCTGTTACCAAACTTGAGAAACTCATACATCCTCTGTTCACTGTTTCACGGACTTAGAAAACTAAATTTCCATCGTCGAAAGTGCTGTTTTCACAGTGCTAAGTACTCCCAACTCTATCAACCATGTAGGTTTTACCAGTTTTCTAAGTCTCTCTTATTTTCTTGTACTTATCCTTGGAATTCTCTGTGTAAACCTCTGTAACTTTTCTAGGTATATGAATCACTGTGTACTTTCGCTTGTTTCTATCTGTTTCCAAACTTGAGAAACTCATACATTCTCTGTTCACTGTTTCACGGAATAGGAGAACTAAATTTCCTTCGGCGAAAGTGCTGT
The DNA here is from genome assembly GCA_028571685.1 of Heterohyrax brucei. Lineage (NCBI taxonomy): Eukaryota > Metazoa > Chordata > Mammalia > Hyracoidea > Procaviidae > Heterohyrax > Heterohyrax brucei. The sequence goes on along the minus strand of CM053157.1, from coordinate 32,631,786 downwards.
TTTCACAGTGCTAAGTACTCCCAAATCTATCAACAATGTAGGTTTTACCAGTTTTCTAAGTCTCTCTTATTTTCTTGTACTTATCCTTGGAATTCTCTGTGTAAACCTCTGTAACTTTTCTTGGTAGATGAATCACTGTGTACTTTCGCTTGTTTCTATCTGTTACCAAACTTGAGAAACTCATACATTCTCTGTTCACTGTTTCACGGACTTAGAGAACTAAATTTCCTTCGGCGAAAGTACTGTTTTCACAGTGCTAAGTACTCCCAACTCTATCAACAATGTAGGTTTTACCAGTTTTCTAAGTCTCTCTTATTTTCTTGTACTTATACTTGGAATTCTCTGTGTAAACCTCTGTAACTTCTCTAGGTAGATGAATCACTGTGTACTTTCTCTTGTTTCTATCTGTTACCAATCTTGAGAAACTCATACATTCTCTGTTCACTGTTTCCCAGTCTTAGAGAAGTAGATTTCTTTCTGAGAAAGTGCTGCTTTCACAGTGCTAAGTACTCCCAACTCTATCAACAATGTAGGTTTTACCAGTTTTCTAAGTCTCTCTTATTTTCTTGTACTTATACTTGGTTTTCTCTGTGTAAACCTCTGTAACTTTTCTAGGTAGATGAATCACTGTGTACTTTCTCTTGTTTCTATCTGTTACCAATCTTGAGAAACTCATTCATTTTCTGTTCACTGTTTCACGGACTTAGAGAACTAAATTTCCTTTGGTGAAAGTGCTGTTTTCACAGTGCTAAGTACTCCCAACTCTATCAACAATGTAGGTTTTACCAGTTTTCTAAGTCTCTCTTATTTTCTTGTACTTATACTTGGAATTCTCTGTGTAAACCTCTGTAACTTCTCTAGGTATATGAATCACTGTGTACTTTCTCTTGTTTCTATCTGTTACCAATCTTGAGAAACTCATACATTCTCTGTTCACTGTTTCCCAGTGTTAGAGAAGTAGATTTCTTTCTGCGAAAGTGCTGTTTTCACAGTGCTAAGTACTCCCAACTCTATCAACAATGTAGGTTTTACCCGTTTTCTAAGCCTCTCTTATTTTCTTGTACTTATACTTGGAATTCTCTGTGTAAACCTGTGTAAGTTTTCTAGGTAGATGAATCACTGTGTACTTTCGCTTGTTTCTATCTGTTACCAAACTTGAGAAAGTCATACATTCTCTTTTCACTGTTTCACGGACTTAGAGAACTAAATTTCCTTCGGCGAAAGTGCTGTTTTCACAGTGCTAAGTACTCCCAACTCTATCAACAATGTAGGTTTTACCAGTTTTCTAAGTCTCTCTTATTTTCTTGTACTTATCCTTGGAATTCTCTGTGTAAACCTCTGTAACTTTTCTAGGTAGATCAATCACTGTGCACTTTCGCTTGTTTCTATCTGTTACCAAACTTGAGAAACTCATACATTCTCTGTTCACTGTTTCACGGACTTAGAAAACTAAATTTCCTTCGGCGAAAGTGCTGTTTTCACAGTGCTAAGTACTCCTAACTCTATCAGCAATGTAGGTTTTACCAGTTTTCTAAGTCTCTCTTATTTTCTTGTACTTATCCTTGGAATTCTCTGTGTAAACCTCTGTAACTTTTCTAGGTAGATGAATCACTGTGTACTTTCCCTTGTTTCTATCTGTTACCAATCTTGAGAAACTCATACATTTTCTGTTCAATGTTTCCCAGTCTTAGAGAAGTGGATTTCTTTCTGCGAAAGTGCTGTTTTAACAGTGCTAAGTACTCACAACTCTTTCAACAATGTAGGTTTTACCAGTTTTCTAAGTCTCTCTTATTTTCTTGTACTTATACTTGGTTTTCTCTGTGTAAACCTCTGTAACTTTTCTAGGTAGATGAATCACTGTGTACTTTCTCTTGTTTCTATCTGTTACCAATCTTGAGAAACTCATACATTCTCTGTTCACTGTTTCACGGACTTAGAGAACTAAATTTCTTTCGGCGAAAGTGCTGTTTTCACAGTGCTAAGTACTCCCAACTCTATCAACAATGTAGGTTTTACCAGTTTTCTAAGTCTCTCTTATTTTCTTGTACTTATACTTGGAATTCTCTGTGTAAACCTCTGTAACTTCTCTAGGTATGTGAATCACTGTGTACTTTCTCTTGTTTCTATCTGTTACCAATCTTGAGAAACTCATACATTCTCTGTTCACTGTTTCCCAGTGTTAGAGAAGTAGATTTCTTTCTGCGAAAGTGCTGTTTTCACAGTGCTAAGTACTCCCAATTCTATCAACAATGTAGGTTTTACCAGTTTTCTAAGTCTCTCTTATTTTCTTGTACTTATCCTTGAAATTCTCTGTGTAAACCTCTGTAACTTTTCTAGGTAGATGAATCACTGTGTACTTTCGCTTGTTTCTATCTGTTACCAAACTTGAGAAACTCATACATTCCCTGTTCACTGTTTCACGGACTTAGAGAACTAAATTTCCTTCGGCGAAAGTGCTGTTTTCACAGTGCTAAGTACTCCCAATCCTATCAACAATGTAGGTTTTACCAGTTTTCTAAGTCTGTCTTATTTTCTTGTACTTATACTTTGAATTCACTGTGTAAACCTCTGTAACTTCTCTAGGTAGATGAATCACTGTGTACTTTCTCTTGTTTCTATCTGTTACCAATCTTGAGACACTCATACATTCTCTGCTCACTGTTTCCCAGTGTTAGAGAAGTAGATTTCTTTCTGCGAAAGTACTGTTTTCACAGTGCTAAGTACTCCCAAATCTATCAACAATGTAGGTTTTACCGGTTTTGTAAGTCTCTCTTATTTTCTTGTACTTATACTTGGAATTCTCTGTGTAAACCTCTGTAACTTTTCTGGGTAGATGAATCACTGTGTACTTTCTCTTGTTTCTATCTGTTACCAATCTTGAGAAACTCATACATTCTCTGTTCACTGTTTAACAGTGTTAGAGAAGTAGATTTCTTTCTGCGAAAGTGCAGTTTTCACAGTGCTAAGTACTCCCAACTCTATTAGCAATGTAGGTTTTACCAGTTTTCTAAGTCTCTCTTATTTTCTTGTACTTATCCTTGGAATTCTCTGTGTAAACCTCTGTAACTTTTCTAGGTAGATGAATCACTGTTTACTTTCGCTTGTTTCCATCTGTTACCAAACTTGAGAAACTCATACATTTTCTGTTCTCTGTTTCACGGACTTAGACAACTAAATTTCCTTCGGCGAAAGTGCTGTTTTCACAGTGCTAAGTACTCCCAACTCTATCAACAATGTATGTTTTACCAGTTTTCTAAGTCTCCCTTATTTTCTTGTACTTATCCTTGGAATTCTCTGTGTAAACCTCTGTAACTTTTCTAGGTAGATGAATCACTGTGTACTTTCGCTTGTTTCTATCTGTTACCAAACTTGAGAAACTCATACATTCTCTGTTCACTGTTTCATGGACTTAGAGAACTAAATTTCCTTCGGCGAAAGTGCTGTTTTCACAGTGCTAAGTACTCCCAACTCTATCAACAATGTAGGTGTTACCAGTTTTCTAAGTCTCTCTTATTTTCTTGTACTTATCCTAGGAATTCTCTGTGTAAACCTCTGTAACTTTTCTAGGTAGATGAATCACTGTGTACTTTTGCTTGTTTGTATCTGTTACCAAACTTGAGAAACTCATACATTCTCTGTTCACTGTTTCACGGACTTAGAGAACTAAATTTCCTTCGGCGAAAGTGCTGCTTTCACAGTGCTAAGTACTCCCAACTCTATCAACAATGTAGGTTTTACCAGTTTTCTAAGTCTCTCTTATTTTCTTGTACTTATCCTTGGAATTCTCTGTGTAAACCTCTGTAACTTTTCTAGGTAGATGAATCACTGTGTACTTTCGCTTGTTTCTATCTGTTACCAAACTTGAGAAACTCATACATTCTCTGTTCAATGTTTCACGGACTTAGAGAACTAAATTTCCTTCGGCGAAAGTGCTGTTTTCACAGTGCTAAGTACTCCCAACTCTGTCAACAATGTAGGTTTTACCAGTTTTCTAAGTCTCTCTAATTTTATTGTTTTTATCCTTGGAATTCTCTGTGTAAACCTCTGTAACTTTTCTAGGTGGATGAATCACTGTGTACTTTCGCTTGTTTCTATCTGTTACTAAACTTGAGAAAGTCATACATTCTCTGTTCACTGTTTCACGCACTTAGAGAACTAAATTTCCTTCGGCGAAATGCTGTCTTCACTGTGCTAAGTACTCCCAACTCTATCAACAATGTAGGTGTTACCAGTTTTTTAAGTCTCTCTTATTTTCTTGTACTTATACTTGGAATTCTCTGTGTAAACCTCTGTAACTTTTCTAGGTAGATGAATCACTGTGTACTTTCTCTTGTTTCTATCTGTTACGAATCTTGAGAAACTCATACATTCTCTGTTCACTGTTTCCCAGTCTTAGAGAAGTAGATTTCTTTCTGAGAAAGTGCTGCTTTCACAGTGCTAAGTACTCCCAACTCTATCAACAATGTAGGTTTTACCCGTTTTCTAAGTCTCTCTTATTTTCTTGACCTTATACTTGGAATTCTCTGTGTAAACCTCTGTAACTTCTTTAGGTATATGAATCACTGTGTACTTTCGCTTGTTTCTATCTGTTACCAAACTTGAGAAACTCATACATTCTCTGTTCACTGTTTCACGGACTTAGAGAACTAAATTTCCTTCGGCGAAAGTGCTGTTTTCACAGTGCTAAGTACTCCCAACTCTATCAACAATGTAGGTTTTACCAGTTTTCTAAGTCTCTCTTATTTTCTTGTACTTATCCTTGGAATTCTCTGTGTAAACCTCTGTAACTTCTCTAGGTATGTGAATCACTGTGTACTTTCACTTGTTTCTATCTGTTACCAATCTTGAGAAACTCATACATTCTCTGTTCACTATTTCCCAGTGTTAGAGAAGTAGATTTCTTTCTGCGAAAGTGCTGTTTTCACAGTGCTAAGTACTCCCAACTCTATTAACAATGTAGGTTTTACCAGTTTTCTAAGTCTCTCTTATTTTCTTGCACTTATCCTTGGAATTCTCTGTGTAAACTTCTGTAACTTTTCTAGGTAGATGAATCACTGTGTACTTTGGCTTGTTTCTATCTGTTACCAAACTTGAGAAACTCATACATTCTCTGTTCACTGTTTCCCAGTGTTAGAGAAGTAGATTTCTTTCTGCGAAAGTACTGTTTTCGCAGTGCTAAGTACTCCCAACTCTATCAACAATGTAGGTTTTATCGGTTTTCTAAGTCTCTCTTATTTTCTTGTACTGATACTTGGAATTCTCTGTGTAAACCTCTGTAACTTTTCTAGGTAGATGAATCACTGCGTACTTTCTCATGTTTCTATTTGTTACCAATCTTGAGAAACTCATACATTCTCTGTTCACTGATTCCCAGTCTTAGAGAAGTAGATTTCTTTCTGCGAAAGTGCTGTTTTCACAGTGCTAAGTACTCCCAACTCTATCCACAATGTAGGTTTTACCAGTTTTCTAAGTCTGTCTTATTTTCTTGTACTTATACATGTACTTCTCTTTGTAAACTTCTTTAACTTCTCTAGATAGATGAATCACTGTGTACTTTCTCTAGTTTCTATCTGTTACCAATGTTGAAAAACTCATACATTCTCTGTTCACTGTTTCCCAGTCTTAGAGAAGTAGATTTCTTTCTGCGAAAGTGCTGTTTTCACAGTGCTAAGTACTCCCAACTCTATCAATAATGTAGGTTTTACCAGTTTTCTAAGTCTCTCTTATTTTCTTGTACTTATACTTGGAATTCTCAGTGTAAACCTCTGTAACTTCTCTAGGTATATGAATCACTGTGTACTTTCGCTTGTTTCTATCTGTTACCAAACTTGAGAAACTCATACATTCTCTGTTCACTGTTTCACGGACTTAGAGAACTAAATTTCCTTCGGCGAAAGTGCTGTTATCACAGTGCTAAGTACTCCCAACTCTATCAACAATGTAGGTTTTACCAGTTTTCTAAGTCTCTCTTATTTTCTTGTACTTATCCTTGGAATTCTCTGTGTAAACCTCTGTAACATTTCTAGGTAGATGAATCACTGTGTACTTTCGCTTGTTTCTATCTGTTACCAAACTTGAGAAACTCATACATTCTCTGTTCACTGTTTCACGGACTTAGAGAACTAAATTTCCTTCGGCGAAAGTGCTGTTTTCACAGTGCTAAGTACTCCCAACTCTATCAACAATGTAGGATTTACCAGTTTTCTAAGTCTCTCTTATTTTCTTGTACTTATCATTGGAATTCTCTGTGTAAACCTCTGTAACTTTTCAAGGTAGATCAATCACTGTGCACTTTCGCTTGTTTCTATCTGTTACCAAACTTGAGAAACTCATACATCCTCTGTTCACTGTTTCACGGACTTAGAAAACTAAATTTCCATCGTCGAAAGTGCTGTTTTCACAGTGCTAAGTACTCCCAACTCTATCAACCATGTAGGTTTTACCAGTTTTCTAAGTCTCTCTTATTTTCTTGTACTTATCCTTGGAATTCTCTGTGTAAACCTCTGTAACTTTTCTAGGTATATGAATCACTGTGTACTTTCGCTTGTTTCTATCTGTTTCCAAACTTGAGAAACTCATACATTCTCTGTTCACTGTTTCACGGAATAGGAGAACTAAATTTCCTTCGGCGAAAGTGCTGTTTTCACAGTGCTAAGTACTCCCAAATCTATCAACAATGTAGGTTTTACCAGTTTTCTAAGTCTCTCTTATTTTCTTGTACTTATCCTTGGAATTCTCTGTGTAAACCTCTGTAACTTTTCTTGGTAGATGAATCACTGTGTACTTTCGCTTGTTTCTATCTGTTACCAAACTTGAGAAACTCATACATTCTCTGTTCACTGTTTCACGGACTTAGAGAACTAAATTTCCTTCGGCGAAAGTACTGTTTTCACAGTGCTAAGTACTCCCAACTCTATCAACAATGTAGGTTTTACCAGTTTTCTAAGTCTCTCTTATTTTCTTGTACTTATACTTGGAATTCTCTGTGTAAACCTCTGTAACTTCTCTAGGTAGATGAATCACTGTGTACTTTCTCTTGTTTCTATCTGTTACCAATCTTGAGAAACTCATACATTCTCTGTTCACTGTTTCCCAGTCTTAGAGAAGTAGATTTCTTTCTGAGAAAGTGCTGCTTTCACAGTGCTAAGTACTCCCAACTCTATCAACAATGTAGGTTTTACCAGTTTTCTAAGTCTCTCTTATTTTCTTGTACTTATACTTGGTTTTCTCTGTGTAAACCTCTGTAACTTTTCTAGGTAGATGAATCACTGTGTACTTTCTCTTGTTTCTATCTGTTACCAATCTTGAGAAACTCATTCATTTTCTGTTCACTGTTTCACGGACTTAGAGAACTAAATTTCTTTTGGTGAAAGTGCTGTTTTCACAGTGCTAAGTACTCCCAACTCTATCAACAATGTAGGTTTTACCAGTTTTCTAAGTCTCTCTTATTTTCTTGTACTTATACTTGGAATTCTCTGTGTAAACCTCTGTAACTTCTCTAGGTATATGAATCACTGTGTACTTTCTCTTGTTTCTATCTGTTACCAATCTTGAGAAACTCATACATTCTCTGTTCACTGTTTCCCAGTGTTAGAGAAGTAGATTTCTTTCTGCGAAAGTGCTGTTTTCACAGTGCTAAGTACTCCCAACTCTATCAACAATGTAGGTTTTACCCGTTTTCTAAGCCTCTCTTATTTTCTTGTACTTATACTTGGAATTCTCTGTGTAAACCTCTGTAACTTCTCTAGGTATATGAATCACTGTGTACTTTCGCTTGTTTCTATCTGTTACCAAACTTGAGAAACTCATACATTCTCTGTTCACTGTTTCACGGACTTAGAGAACTAAATTTCCTTCGGCGAAAGTGCTGTTTTCACAGTGCTAAGTACTCCCAACTCTATCAACAATGTAGGTTTTACCAGTTTTCTAAGTCTCTCTTATTTTCTTGTACTTATCCTTGGAATTCTCTGTGTAAACCTCTGTAACTTCTCTAGGTATATGAATCACTGTGTACTTTCTCTTGTTTCTATCTGTTACCAATCTTGAGAAACTCATACATTCTCTGTTCACTATTTCCCAGTGTTAGAGAAGTAGATTTCTTTCTGCGAAAGTGCTGTTTTCACAGTGCTAAGTACTTCCAACTCTATTAACAATGTAGGTTTTACCAGTTTTCTAAGTCTCTCTTATATTCTTGTACTTATCCTTGGAATTCTCTGTGTAAACCTCTGTAACTTTTCTAGGTAGATGAATCACTGTTTACTTTCGCTTGTTTCTATCTGTTAACAAAATTGAGAAACTCATACATTCTCTGTTCACTGTTTCACGGACTTAGAGAACTAAATTTCCTTCGGCGAAAGTGCTGTTTTCACAGTGCTAAGTACTCCCAACTCTATCAACAATGTAAGTTTTACCAGTTTTCTAAGTCTCTCTTATTTTCTTGTACTTATCCTTGGAATTCTCTGTGTAAACCTCTGTAACTTTTCTAGGTAGATGAATCACTGTGTACTTTCGCTTGTTTCTATCTGTTACCAAACTTGAGAAACTCATACATTCTCTGTTCACTGTTTCACGGACTTAGAGAACTAAATTTCCTTCGGCGAAAGTGCTGTTTTCACAGTGCTAAGTACTCCCAACTCTATCAACAATGTAGGTTTTACCAGTTTTCTAAGTCTCTCTTATTTTCTTGTAGTTATCCTTGGAATTCTCTGTGTAAACCTCTGTAACTTTTCTGGGTAGATGAATCACTGTGTACTTTCTCTTGTTTCTATCTGTTACCAATCTTGAGAAACTCATACATTCTCTGTTCACTGTTTCCCAGTGTTAGAGAAGTAGATTTCTTTCTGCCAAAGTACTGTTTTCGCGGAGCTAAGTACTCCCAACTCTATCAACAATGTAGGTTTTACCGGTTTTCTAAGTCTCTCTTATTTTCTTGTACTTATACTTGGAATTCTCTGTGTAAACCTCTGTAACTTTTCTGGGTAGATGAATCACTGTGTACTTTCTCTTGTTTCTATCTGTTACCAATCTTGAGAAACTCATACATTCTCTGTTCACTGTTTCACGGACTTAGAGAAGTAAATTTCCTTCGGCGAAAGTGCTGTTTTCACAGTGCTAAGTACTCCCAACTCTATCAACAATGTAGGTTTTACCAGTTTTCTAAGTCTCTCTTATTTTCTTGTACTTATACTTGGAATTCTCTGTGTAAACCTCTGTAACTTTTCTAGGTAGATGAATCACTGCGTACTTTCTCATGTCTCTATTTGTTACCAATCTTGAGAAACTCATACATTCTCTGTTCACTGATTCCCAGTCTTAGAGAAGTAGATTTCTTTCGGCGAAAGTGCTGTTTTCACAGTGCTAAGTACTCCCAACTCTATCCACAATGTAGGTTTTACCAGTTTTCTAAGTCTGTCTTATTTTCTTGTACTTATACATGTACTTCTCTTTGTAAACTTCTTTAACTTCTCTAGATAGATGAATCACTGTGTACTTTCTCTAGTTTCTATCTGTTACCAATCTTGAAAAACTCATACATTCTCTGTTCACTGTTTCCCAGTCTTAGAGAAGTAGATTTCTTTCTGCGAAAGTGCTGTTTTCACAGTGCTAAGTACTCCCAACTCTATCAACAATGTAGGTTTTACCAGTTTTCTAAGTCTCTCTTATTTTCTTGTACTTATCCTTGGGATTCTCTGTGTAAACCTCTGTAACTTTTCTAGGTAGACGAATCACTGTGTACTTTCGCTTGTTTCTATCTGTTACCAAACTTGAGAAACTCATACATTCTCTGTTCACTGTTTCACGGACTTAGAGAACTAAATTTCCTTCGGCGAAAGTGCTGTTTTCACAGTGCTAAGTACTCCCAACTCTATCAACAATGTAGGTGTTACCAGTTTTCTAAGTCTCTCTTATTTTCTTGTACTTATACTTGGAATTCTCTGTGTAAACCTCTGTAACTTTTCTAGGTAGATGAATCACTGTGTACTTTCGCTTGTTTGTATCTGTTACCAAACTTGAGAAACTCATACATTCTCTGTTCACTGTTTCACGGACTTAGAGAACTAAATTTCCTTCGGCGAAAGTGCTGTTTTCACAGTGCTATGTACTCCCAACTCTATCAACAATGTAGGTTTTACCAGTGTTCTAAGTCTCTCTTACTTTCTTGTACTTATCCTTGGAATTCTCTGTGTAAACCTCTGTAACTTTTCTAGGTAGATGAATCACTGTGTACTTTCGCTTGTTTCTATCTGTTACCAAACTTGAGAAACTCATACATTCTCTGTTCACTGTTTCACGGACTTAGAGAACTAAATTTCCTTCGGCGAAAGTGCTGTTTTCACAGTGCTAAGTACTCCCAACTCTATCAACAATGTAGGTGTTACCAGTTTTCTAAGTCTCTCTTATTTTCTTGTACTTATACTTGGAATTCTCTGTGGAAACCTCTGTAACTTTTCTAGGTAGATGAATCACTGTGTACTTTCGCTTGTTTGTATCTGTTACCAAACTTGAGAAACTCATACATTCTCTGTTCACTGTTTCACGGACTTAGAGAACTAAATTTCCTTCGGCGAAAGTGCTGCTTTCACAGTGCTAAGTACTCCCAACTCTATCAACAATGTAGGTTTTACCAGTTTTCTAAGTCTCTCTTATTTTCTTGTACTTATCCTTGGAATTCTCTGTGTAAACCTCTGTAACTTTTCTAGGTAGATGAATCACTGTGTACTTTCGCTTGTTTCTATCTGTTACCAAACTTGAGAAACTCATACATTCTCTGTTCACTGTTTCACGGACTTAGAGAACTAAATTTCCTTCGGCGAAAGTGCTGTTTTCACAGTGCTAAGTACTCCCAACTCTATCAACAATGTAGGTTTTACCAGTTTTCTAAGTCTCTCTTATTTTCTTGTTTTTATCCTTGGAATTCTCTGTGTAAACCTCTGTAACTTTTCTAGGTGGATGAATCACTGTGTACTTTCGCTTGTTTCTATCTGTTACTAAACTTGTGAAAGTCATACATTCTCTGTTTACTGTTTCACGCACTTAGAGAACTAAATTTCCTTCGGCGAAATGCTGTCTTCACTGTGCTAAGTACTCCCAACTCTATCAACAATGTAGGTGTTACCAGTTTTCTAAGTCTCTCTTATTTTCTTGTACTTATACTTGGAATTCTCTGTGTAAACCTCTGTAACTTCTCTAGGTAGATGAATCACTGTGTACTTTCTCTTGTTTCTATCTGTTACCAATCTTGAGAAACTCATACATTCTCTGTTCACTGTTTCCCAGTCTTAGAGAAGTAGATTTCTTTCTGAGAAAGTGCTGCTTTCACAGTGCTAAGTACTCCCAACTCTATCAACAATGTAGGTTTTACCAGTTTTCTAAGTCTCTCTTATTTTCTTGTACTTATACTTGGTTTTCTCTGTGTAAACCTCTGTAACTTTTCTAGGTAGATGAATCACTGTGTACTTTCTCTTGTTTCTATCTGTTACCAATCTTGAGAAACTCATTCATTTTCTGTTCACTGTTTCACGGACTTAGAGAACTAAATTTCTTTTGGTGAAAGTGCTGTTTTCACAGTGCTAAGTACTCCCAACTCTATCAACAATGTAGGTTTTACCAGTTTTCTAAGTCTCTCTTATTTTCTTGTACTTATACTTGGAATTCTCTGTGTAAACGTCTGTAACTTCTCTAGGTATATGAATCACTGTGTACTTTCTCTTGTTTCTATCTGTTACCAATCTTGAGAAACTCATACATTCTCTGTTCACTGTTTCCCAGTGTTAGAGAAGTAGATTTCTTTCTGCGAAAGTGCTGTTTTCACAGTGCTAAGTACTCCCAACTCTATCAACAATGTAGGTTTTACCCGTTTTCTAAGCCTCTCTTATTTTCTTGTACTTATACTTGGAATTCTCTGTGTAAACCTCTGTAACTTCTCTAGGTATATGAATCACTGTGTACTTTCGCTTGTTTCTATCTGTTACCAAACTTGAGAAACTCATACATTCTCTGTTCACTGTTTCACGGACTTAGAGAACTAAATTTCCTTCGGCGAAAGTGCTGTTTTCACAGTGCTAAGTACTCCCAACTCTATCAACAATGTAGGTTTTACCAGTTTTCTAAGTCTCTCTTATTTTCTTGTACTTATCCTTGGAATTCTCTGTGTAAACCTCTGTAACTTCTCTAGGTATATGAATCACTGTGTACTTTCTCTTGTTTCTATCTGTTACCAATCTTGAGAAACTCATACATTCTCTGTTCACTATTTCCCAGTGTTAGAGAAGTAGATTTCTTTCTGCGAAAGTGCTGTTTTCACAGTGCTAAGTACTTCCAACTCTATTAACAATGTAGGTTTTACCAGTTTTCTAAGTCTCTCTTATTTTCTTGTACTTATCCTTGGAATTCTCTGTGTAAACCTCTGTAACTTTTCTAGGTAGATGAATCACTGTTTACTTTCGCTTGTTTCTATCTGTTAACAAAATTGAGAAACTCATACATTCTCTGTTCACTGTTTCACGGACTTAGAGAACTAAATTTCCTTCGGCGAAAGTGCTGTTTTCACAGTGCTAAGTACTCCCAACTCTATCAACAATGTAAGTTTTACCAGTTTTCTAAGTCTCTCTTATTTTCTTGTACTTATCCTTGGAATTCTCTGTGTAAACCTCTGTAACTTTTCTAGGTAGATGAATCACTGTGTACTTTCGCTTGTTTCTATCTGTTACCAAACTTGAGAAACTCATACATTCTCTGTTCACTGTTTCACGGACTTAGAGAACTAAATTTCCTTCGGCGAAAGTGCTGTTTTCACAGTGCTAAGTACTCCCAACTCTATCAACAATGTAGGTTTTACCAGTTTTCTAAGTCTCTCTTATTTTCTTGTAGTTATCCTTGGAATTCTCTGTGTAAACCTCTGTAACTTTTCTGGGTAGATGAATCACTGTGTACTTTCTCTTGTTTCTATCTGTTACCAATGTTGAGAAACTCATACATTCTCTGTTCACTGTTTCCCAGTGTTAGAGAAGTAGATTTCTTTCTGCCAAAGTACTGTTTTCGCGGAGCTAAGTACTCCCAACTCTATCAACAATGTAGGTTTTACCGGTTTTCTAAGTCTCTCTTATTTTCTTGTCCTTATACTTGGAATTCTCTGTGTAAACCTCTGTAACTTTTCTGGGTAGATGAATCACTGTGTACTTTCTCTTGTTTCTATCTGTTACCAATCTTGAGAAACTCATACATTCTCTGTTCACTGTTTCACGGACTTAGAGAAGTAAATTTCCTTCGGCGAAAGTGCTGTTTTCACAGTGCTAAGTACTCCCAACTCTATCAACAATGTAGGTTTTACCAGTTTTCTAAGTCTCTCTTATTTTCTTGTACTTATACTTGGAATTCTCTGTGTAAACCTCTGTAACTTCTCTAGGTAGATGAATCACTGCGTACTTTCTCATGTCTCTATTTGTTACCAATCTTGAGAAACTCATACATTCTCTGTTCACTGATTCCCAGTCTTAGAGAAGTAGATTTCTTTCGGCGAAAGTGCTGTTTTCACAGTGCTAAGTACTCCCAACTCTATCCACAATGTAGGTTTTACCAGTTTTCTAAGTCTGTCTTATTTTCTTGTACTTATACATGTACTTCTCTTTGTAAACTTCTTTAACTTCTCTAGATAGATGAATCACTGTGTACTTTCTCTAGTTTCTATCTGTTACCAATCTTGAAAAACTCATACATTCTCTGTTCACTGTTTCCCAGTCTTAGAGAAGTAGATTTCTTTCTGCGAAAGTGCTGTTTTCACAGTGCTAAGTACTCCCAACTCTATCAACAATGTAGGTTTTACCAGTTTTCTAAGTCTCTCTTATTTTCTTGTACTTATCCTTGGGATTCTCTGTGTAAACCTCTGTAACTTTTCTAGGTAGACGAATCACTGTGTACTTTCGCTTGTTTCTATCTGTTACCAAACTTGAGAAACTCATACATTCTCTGTTCACTGTTTCACGGACTTAGAGAACTAAATTTCCTTCGGCGAAAGTGCTGTTTTCACAGTGCTAAGTACTCCCAACTCTATCAACAATGTAGGTTTTACCAGTTTTCTAAGTCTCTCTTATTTTCTTGTTTTTATCCTTGGAATTCTCTGTGTAAACCTCTGTAACTTTTCTAGGTGGATGAATCACTGTGTACTTTCGCTTGTTTCTATCTGTTACTAAACTTGTGAAAGTCATACATTCTCTGTTTACTGTTTCACGCACTTAGAGAACTAAATTTCCTTCGGCGAAATGCTGTCTTCACTGTGCTAAGTACTCCCAACTCTATCAACAATGTAGGTGTTACCAGTTTTCTAAGTCTCTCTTATTTTCTTGTACTTATCCTTGGAATTCTCTGTGTAAAACTCTGTAACTTTTCTAGGTAGATGAAACACTGTGTACTTTCTCTTGTTTCTATCTGTTACGAATCTTGAGAAACTCATACATTCTCTGTTCACTGTTTCACGGACTTAGAGAACTAAATTTCCTTCGGCGAAAGTGCTGTTTTCACAGTGCTAAGTACTCCCAACTCTATCAACAATGTAGGTTTTACCAGTTTTCTAAGTCTCTCTTATTTTCTTGTACTTATCCTTGGAATTCTCTGTGTAAACCTCTGTAACTTCTCTAGGTATATGAATCACTGTGTACTTTCTCTTGTTTCTATCTGTTACCAATCTTGAGAAACTCATACATTCTCTGTTCACTATTTCCCAGTGTTAGAGAAGTAGATTTCTTTCTGCGAAAGTGCTGTTTTCACAGTGCTAAGTACTCCCAACTCTATTAGCAATGTAGGTTTTACCAGTTTTCTAAGTCTCTCTTATTTTCTTGTACTTATCCTTGGAATTCTCTGTGTAAACCTCTGTAACTTTTCTAGGTAGATGAATCACTGTTTACTTTCGCTTGTTTCTATCTGTTAACAAAATTGAGAAACTCATACATTCTCTGTTCACTGTTTCACGGACTTAGAGAATTAAATTTCCTTCGGCGAAAGTGCTGTTTTCACAGTGCTAAGTACTCCCAACTCTATCAACAATGTAGGTTTTACCAGTTTTCTAAGTCTCTCTTATTTTCTTGTACTTATCCTTGGAATTCTCTGTGTAAACCTCTGTAACTTTTCTAGGTAGATGATCACTGTGTACTTTCGCTTGTTTCTATCTGTTACCAAACTTGAGAAACTCATACATTCTCTGTTCACTGTTTCACGGACTTAGAGAACTAAATTTCCTTCGGCGAAAGTGCTGTTTTCACAGTGCTAAGTACGCCAAACTCTATCAACAATGTAGGTTTTACCAGTTTTCTAAGTCTCTCTTATTTTCTTGTACTTATCCTTGGAATTCTCTGTGTAAACCTCTGTAACTTTTCTAGGTAGATGAATCACTGTGTACTTTCGCTTGTTTCTATCTGTTACCAAACTTGAGAAACTCATACATTCTCTGTTCACTGTTTCACGGACTTAGAGAACTAAATTTCCTTCGGCGAAAGTGCTGTTTTCACAGTGCTAAGTACTCCCAACTCTATCAACAATGTAGGTTTTACCAGTTTTCTAAGTCTCTCTTATTTTCTTGTTTTTATCCTTGGAATTCTCTGTGTAAACCTCTGTAACTTTTCTAGGTGGATGAATCACTGTGTACTTTCGCTTGTTTCTATCTGTTACTAAACTTGTGAAAGTCATACATTCTCTGTTTACTGTTTCACGCACTTAGAGAACTAAATTTCCTTCGGCGAAATGCTGTCTTCACTGTGCTAAGTACTCCCAACTCTATCAACAATGTAGGTGTTACCAGTTTTCTAAGTCTCTCTTATTTTCTTGTACTTATACTTGGAATTCTCTGTGTAAAACTCTGTAACTTTTCTAGGTAGATGAAACACTGTGTACTTTCTCTTGTTTCTATCTGTTACGAATCTTGAGAAACTCATACATTCTCTGTTCACTGTTTCCCAGTCTTAGAGAAGTAGATTTCTTTCTGAGAAAGTGCTGCTTTCACAGTGCTAAGTACTCCCAACTCTATCAACAATGTAGGTTTTACCAGTTTTCTAAGTCTCTCTTATTTTCTTGTACTTATACTTGGTTTTCTCTGTGTAAACCTCTGTAACTTTTCTAGGTAGATGAATCACTGTGTACTTTCTCTTGTTTCTATCTGTTACCAATCTTGAGAAACTCATTCATTCTCTGTTCACTGTTTCACGGACTTAGAGAACTAAATTTCTTTTGGCGAAAGTGCTGTTTTCACAGTGCTAAGTACTCCCAACTCTATCAACAATGTAGGTTTTACCAGTTTTCTAAGTCTCTCTTATTTTCTTGTACTTATACTTGGAATTCTCTGTGTAAACCTCTGTAACTTCTCTAGGTATATGAATCACTGTGTACTTTCTCTTGTTTCTATCTGTTACCAATCTTGAGAAACTCATACATTCTCTGTTCACTATTTCCCAGTGTTAGAGAAGTAGATTTCTTTCTGCGAAAGTGCTGTTTTCACAGTGCTAAGTACTCCCAACTCTATTAACAATGTAGGTTTTACCAGTTTTCTAAGTCTCTCTTATTTTCTTGTACTTATCCTTGGAATTCTCTGTGTAAACCTCTGTAACTTTTCTAGGTAGATGAATCACTGTTTACTTTCGCTTGTTTCTATCTGTTAACAAAATTGAGAAACTCATACATTCTCTGTTCACTGTTTCACGGACTTAGAGAATTAAATTTCCTTCGGCGAAAGTGCTGTTTTCACAGTGCTAAGTACTCCCAACTCTATCAACAATGTAGGTTTTACCAGTTTTCTAAGTCTCTCTTATTTTCTTGTACTTATCCTTGGAATTCTCTGTGTAAACCTCTGTAACTTTTCTAGGTAGATGATCACTGTGTACTTTCGCTTGTTTCTATCTGTTACCAAACTTGAGAAACTCATACATTCTCTGTTCACTGTTTCACGGACTTAGAGAACTAAATTTCCTTCGGCGAAAGTGCTGTTTTCACAGTGCTAAGTACGCCAAACTCTATCAACAATGTAGGTTTTACCAGTTTTCTAAGTCTCTCTTATTTTCTTGTACTTATCCTTGGAATTCTCTGTGTAAACCTCTGTAACTTTTCTGGGTAGATGAATCACTGTGTACTTTCTCTTGTTTCTATCTGTTACCAATCTTGAGAAACTCATACATTCTCTGTTCACTGTTTCCCAGTGTTAGAGAAGTAGATTTCTTTCTGCGAAAGTGCTGTTTTCACAGTGCTAAGTACTCCCAACTCTATTAACAATGTAGGTTTTACCAGTTTTCTAAGTCTCTCTTATTTTGTTGTACTTATACTTGGAATTCTCTGTGTAAACCTCTGTAACTTTTCTAGGTAGATGAATCACTGTGTACTTTCGCTTGTTTCTATCTGTTACCAAACTTGAGAAACTCATACATTCTCTGTTCACTGTTTCACAGACTTAGAGAAGTAAATTTCCTTCGGCGAAAGTGCTGTTTTCACAGTGCTAAGTACTCCCAACTCTATCAACAATGTAGGTTTTACCAGTTTTCTAAGTCTCTCTTATTTTCTTGTACTTATACTTGGAATTCTCTGTGTAAACCTCAGTAACTTTTCTAGGTAGATGAATCACTGCGTACTTTCTCATGTCTCTATTTGTTACCAATCTTGAGAAACTCATACATTCTCTGTTCACTGATTCCCAGTCTTAGAGAAGTAGATTTCTTTCGGCGAAAGTGCTGTTTTCACAGTGCTAAGTACTCCCAACTCTATCCACAATGTAGGTTTTACCAGTTTTCTAAGTCTGTCTTATTTTCTTGTACTTATACATGTACTTCTCTTTGTAAATTTCTTTAACTTCTCTAGATAGATGAATCACTGTGTACTTTCTCTAGTTTCTATCTGTTACCAATCTTGAAAAACTCATACATTCTCTGTTCACTGTTTCCCAGTCTTAGAGAAGTAGATTTCTTACTGCGAAAGTGGTGTTTTCACAGTGCTAAGTACTCCCAACTCTATCAACAATGTAGGTTTTACCAGTTTTCTAAGTCTCTCTTATTTTCTTGTACTTATCCTTGGAATTCTCTGTGTAAACCTCTGTAAATTTTCTAGGTAGATGAATCACTGTTTACTTTCGCTTGTTTCTATCTGTTACCAAAATTGAGAAACTCATACATTCTCTGTTCACTGTTTCACGGACTTAGAGAACTAAATTTCCTTCGGCGAAAGTGCTGTTTTCACAGTGCTAAGTACTCCCAACTCTATCAACAATGTAGGTTTTACCAGTTTTCTAAGTCTCTCTTACTTTCTTGTACTTATCCTTGGAATTCTCTGTGTAAACCTCTGTAACTTTTCTAGGTAGATGAATCACTGTGTACTTTCGCTTGTTTCTATCTGTTACCAAACTTGAGAAACTCATACATTCTCTGTTCACTGTTTCACGGACTTAGAGAACTAAATTTCCTTCGGCGAAAGTGCTGTTTTCACAGTGCTAAGTACTCCCAACTCTATCAACAATGTAGGTTTTACCAGTTTTCTAAGTCTGTCTGATTTTCTTGTACTTATACTTGGAATTCACAGTGTAAACCTCTGTAACTTCTCTAGGTAGATGAATCACTGTGTACTTTCTCTTGTTTCTATCTGTTACCAATCTTGAGACACTCATACATTCTCTGCTCACTGTTTCCCAGTGTTAGAGAAGTAGATTTCTTTCTGCGAAAGTACTGTTTTCACAGTGCTAAGTACTCCCAAATCTATCAACAATGTAGGTTTTACCGGTTTTCTAAGTCTCTCTTATTTTCTTGTACTTATACTTGGAATTCTCTGTGTAAACCTTTGTAACTTTTCTGGGTAGATGAATCACTGTGTACTTTCTCTTGTTTCTATCTGTTACCAATCTTGAGAAACTCATACATTCTCTGTTCATTGTTTCCCAGTGTTAGAGAAGTAGATTTCTTTCTGCGAAAGTGCTGTCTTCACATTGCTAAGTACTCCCAACTCTATCAACAATGTAGGTTTTACCAGTTTCCTAAGTCTCTCTTATTTTCTTGTACTTATCCTGGAATTCACTGTGTAAACCTCTGTAACTTTTCTAGGTAGATGAATCACTGTTTACTTTCGCTTGTTTCCATCTGTTACCAAACTTGAGAAACTCATACATTCTCTGTTCTCTGTTTCACGGACTTAGACAACTAAATTTCCTTCGGCGAAAGTGCTGTTTTCACAGTGCTAAGTACTCCCAACTCTATCAACAATGTATGTTTTACCAGTTTTCTAAGTCTCCCTTATTTTCTTGTACTTATCCTTGGAATTCTGTGTGTAAACCTCTGTAACTTTTCTAGGTAGATGAATCACTGTGTACTTTCGCTTGTTTCTATCTGTTACCAAAGTTGAGAAACTCATACATTCTCTGTTCACTGTTTCACGGACTTAGAGAACTAAATTTCCTTCGGCGAAAGTGCTGTTTTCACAGTGCTAAGTACTCCCAACTCTATCAACAATGTAGGTGTTACCAGTTTTCTAAGTCTCTCTTATTTTCTTGTACTTATACTTGGAATTCTCTGTGTAAACCTCTGTAACTTTTCTAGGTAGATGAATCACTGTGTACTTTCGCTTGTTTCTATCTGTTACCAAACTTGAGAAACTCATACATTCTCTGTTAACTGTTTCACGAACTTAGAGAACTAAATTTCCTTCGGCGAAAGTGCTGCTTTCACAGTTCTAAGTACTCCCAACTCTATCAACAATGTAGGTTTTACCAGTTTTCTAAGTCTCTCTTATTTTCTTGTACTTATCCTTGGAATTCTCTGTGTAAACCTCTGTAACTTTTCTAGGTAGATGAATCACTGTGTACTTTCGCTTGTTTCTATCTGTTACCAAACTTGAGAAACTCATACATTCTCAGTTCACTGTTTCACGGACATAGAGAACTAAATTTCTTTCGGCGAAAGTGCTGTTTTCACAGTGCTAAGTACTCCCAACTCTATCAACAATGTAGGTTTTACCCGTTTTCTAAGCCTCTCTTATTTTCTTGTACTTATACTTGGAATTCTCTGTGTAAACCTCTGTAACTTCTCTAGGTATATGAATCACTGTGTACTTTCGCTTGTTTCTATCTGTTACCAAACTTGAGAAACTCATACATTCTCTGTTCACTGTTTCACGGACTTAGAGAACTAAATTTCCTTCGGCGAAAGTGCTGTTTTCACAGTGCTAAGTACTCCCAACTCTATCAACAATGTAGGTTTTACCAGTTTTCTAAGTCTCTCTTATTTTCTTGTACTTATCCTTGGAATTCTCTGTGTAAACCTCTGTAACTTCTCTAGGTATATGAATCACTGTGTACTTTCTCTTGTTTCTATCTGTTACCAATCTTGAGAAACTCATACATTCTCTGTTCACTATTTCCCAGTGTTAGAGAAGTAGATTTCTTTCTGCGAAAGTGCTGTTTTCACAGTGCTAAGTACTCCCAACTCTATTAACAATGTAGGTTTTACCAGTTTTCTAAGTCTCTCTTATTTTCTTGTACTTATCCTTGGAATTCTCTGTGTAAACCTCTGTAACTTTTCTAGGTAGATGAATCACTGTTTACTTTCGCTTGTTTCTATCTGTTAACAAATTGAGAAACTCATACATTCTCTGTTCACTGTTTCACGGACTTAGAGAACTAAATTTCCTTCGGCGAAAGTGCTGTTTTCACAGTGCTAAGTACTCCCAACTCTATCAACAATGTAGGTTTTACCAGTTTTCTAAGTGTCTCTTATTTTCTTGTACTTATCCTTGGAATTCTCTGTGTAAACCTCTGTAACTTTTCTAGGTAGATGAATCACTGTGTACTTTCGCTTGTTTCTATCTGTTACCAAACTTGAGAAACTCATACATTCTCTGTTCACTGTTTCACGGACCTGGAGAACTAAATTTCCTTCGGCGAAAGTGCTGTTTTCACAGTGCTAAGTACTCCCAACTCTATCAACAATGTAGGTTTTACCAGTTTTCTAAGTCTCTCATATTTTCTTGTACTTATCCTTGGAATTCTCTGTGTAAACCTCTGTAACTTTTCTGGGTAGATGAATCACTGTGTACTTTCTTTTGTTTCTATCTGTTACCAGTCTTGAGAAACTCATACATTCTCTGTTCACTGTTTCCCAGTGTTAGAGAAGTAGATTTCTTTCTGCGAAAGTGCTGTTTTCAAGTACTCCGAACTCTATTAACAATGTAGGTTTTACCAGTTTTCTAAGTCTCTCTTATTTTGTTGTACTTATACTTGGAACTCTCTGTGTAAACCTCTGTAACTTTTCTAGGTAGATGAATCACTGTGTACTTTCGCTTGTTTCTATCTGTTACCAAACTTGAGAAACTCATACATTCTCTGTTCACTGTTTCACAGACTTAGAGAACTAAATTTCCTTCGGCGAAAGTGCTGTTTTCACAGTGCTAAGTACTCCCAACTCTATCAACAATGTAGGTTTTACCAGTTTTCTAAGTCTCTCTTATTTTCTTGCACTTATCCTTGGAATTCTCTGTGTAAACCTCTGTAACTTTTCTAGGTAGATAAATCACTGTGTACTTTGGCTTGTTTCTATCTGTTACCAAACTTGAGAAACTCATACATTCTCTGTTCACTGTTTCCCAGTGTTAGAGAAGTAGATTTCTTTCTGCGAAAGTACTGTTTTCGCAGTGCTAAGTACTCCCAACTCTATCAACAATGTAGGTTTTACCGGTTTTCTAAGTCTCTCTTATTTTGTTGTACTTATACTTGGAATTCTCTGTGTAAACCTCTGTAACTTTTCTGGGTAGATGAATCACTGTGTACTTTCTCTTGTTTCTATCTGTTACCAATCTTGAGAAACTCATACATTCTCTGTTCACTGTTTCACGGACTTAGAGAACTAAATTTCCTTCGGCGAAAGTGCTGTTTTCACAGTGCTAAGTACTCCCAACTCTATCAACAATGTAGGTTTTACCAGTTTTCTAAGTCTCTCTTATTTTCTTGTACTTATACTTGGAATTCTCTGTGTAAACCTCTGTAACTTTTCTAGGTAGATGAATCACTGCGTACTTTCTCATGTTTCTATTTGTTACCAATCTTGAGAAACTCATACATTCTGTGTTCACTGATTCCCAGTCTTAGAGAAGTAGATTTCTTTCGGCGAAAGTGCTGTTTTCACAGTGCTAAGTACTCCCAACTCTATCCACAATGTAGGTTTTACCAGATTTCTAAGTCTGTCTTATTTTCTTGTACTTATACATGTACTTCTCTTTGTAAACTTCTTTAAATTCTCTAGATAGATGAATCACTGTGTACTTTCTCTAGTTTCTATCTGTTACCAATCTTGAAAAACTCATACATTCTCTGTTCACTGTTTCCCAGTCTTAGAGAAGTAGATTTCTTTCTGCGAAAGTGCTGTTTTCACAGTGCTAAGTACTCCCAACTCTATCAACAATGTAGGTTTTACCAGTTTTCTAAGTCTCTCTTATTTTCTTGTACTTATCCTTGGAATTCTCTGTGTAAACCTCTGTAACTTTTCTGGGTAGATGAATCACTGTGTACTTTCTCTTGTTTCTATCTGTTACCAATCTTGAGAAACTCATACATTCTCTGTTCACTGTTTCCCAGTGTTAGAGAAGTAGATTTCTTTCTGCGAAAGTGCTGTCTTCACATTGCTAAGTACTCCCAACTCTATCAACAATGTAGGTTTTACCAGTTTCCTAAGTCTCTCTTATTTTCTTGTACTTATCCTGGAATTCACTGTGTAAACCTCTGTAACTTTTCTAGGTAGATGAATCACTGTTTACTTTCGCTTGTTTCCATCTGTTACCAAACTTGAGAAACTCATACATTCTCTGTTCTCTGTTTCACGGACTTAGACAACTAAATTTCCTTCGGCGAAAGTGCTGTTTTCACAGTGCTGAGTACTCCCAACTCTATCAACAATGTATGTTTTACCAGTTTTCTAAGTCTCCCTTATTTTCTTGTACTTATCCTTGGAATTCTCTGTGTAAACCTCTGTAACTTTTCTAGGTAGATGAATCACTGTGTACTTTCGCTTGTTTCTATCTGTTACCAAACTTGAGAAACTCATACATTCTCAGTTCACTGTTTCACGGACATAGAGAACTAAATTTCTTTCGGCGAAAGTGCTGTTTTCACAGTGCTAAGTACTCCCAACTCTATCAACAATGTAGGTTTTACCAGTTTTCTAAGTCTCTCTTATTTTCTTGTTCTTATCCTTGGAATTCTCTGTGTAAACCTCTGTAACTTTTCTAGGTGGATGAATCACTGTGTACTTTCGCTTGTTTCTATCTGTTACTAAACTTGAGAAAGCTATACATTCTCTGTTCACTGTTTCACGGACTTAGAGAACTAAATTTCATTCGGCGAAAGTGCTGTCTTCACATTGCTAAGTACTCCCAACTCTATCAACAATGTAGGTTTTACCAGTTTCCTAAGTCTCTCTTATTTTCTTGTACTTATCCTGGAATTCACTGTGTAAACCTCTGTAACTTTTCTAGGTAGATGAATCACTGTGTACTTTCGCTTGTTTCTATCTGTTACCAAACTTGAGAAAATCATACATTCTCTGTTCACTGTTTCACGGACTTAGAGAACTAAATTTCTTTTGGCGAAAGTGCTGTTTTCACAGTGCTAAGTACTCCCAACTCTATCAACAATGTAGGTTTTACCAGTTTTCTAAGTCTCTCTTATTTTCTTGTACTTATCCTTGGAATTCTCTGCGTAAACCTCTGTAACTTTTCTAGGTAGATGAATCACTGTGTACTTTCGCTTGTTTCTATGTGTTACCAAACTTGAGAAACACATACATTTTCTGTTCACTGTTTCACGGACTTAGAGAACTAAATTTCCTTCGGCGAAAGTGCTGTTTTCACAGTGCTAAGTACTCCCAACTCTATCAACAATGTAGGTTTTACCAGTTTTCTAAGTCTATCTTATTTTCTTGTACTTATCCTTGGAATTCTCTGTGTAAACCCCTGTAACTTTTCTAGGTAGATGAATCACTGTGTACTTTCGCTTGTTTCTATCTGTTACCAAACTTGAGAAACTCATACATTCTCTGTTCACTGTTTCACGGACTTAGAGAAGTAAATTTCCTTCGGCGAAAGTGCTGCTTTCACTGTGCTAAGTACTCCCAACTCTATCAACAATGTAGGTTTTACCAGTTTCCTAAGTCTCTCTTATTTTCTTGTACTTATACTTGGAATTCTCTGTGTAAACCTCTGTAACTTTTCTAGGTAGATGAATCACTGTGTACTTTCGCTTGTTTCTATCTGTTACCAATCTTGAGAAACTCATACATTCTCTGTTCACTGTTTCCCAGTGTTAGAGAAGTAGATTTCTTTCTGCGAAAGTGCTGTTTTCACAGTGCTAAGTACTCTCAACTCTATCAACAATGTAGGCTTTACCCGTTTTCTAAGTCTCTCTTATTTTCTTGTACTTATACTTGGAATTCTCTGTGTCAACCTCTGTAACTTCTCTAGGTATATGAATCACTGTGTACTTTCTCTTGTTTCTATCTGTTACCAATCTTGAGAAACTCATACATTCTCTGTTCACTGTTTCCCAGTGTTAGAGAAGTAGATTTCTTTCAGCGAAAGTGCTGTTTTCACAGTGCTAAGTACTCCCAACTCTATCCACAATGTAGGTTTTACCAGTTTTCTAAGTCTGTCTTATTTTCTTGTACTTATACATGTACTTCTCTTTGTAAACTTCTTTAACTTCTCTAGATAGATGAATCACTGTGTACTTTCTCTAGTTTCTATCTGTTACCAATCTTGAAAAACTCATACATTCTCTGTTCACTGTTTCCCAGTCTTAGAGAAGTAGATTTCTTTCTGCGAAAGTGCTGTTTTCACAGTGCTAAGTACTCCCAACTCTATCAACAATGTAGGTTTTACCAGTTTTCTAAGTCTCTCTTATTTTCTTGTACTTATCCTTGGAATTCTCTGTGTAAACCTCTGTAACTTTTCTAGATAGATGAATCACTGTTTACTTTCGCTTGTTTCTATCTGTTACCAAAATTGAGAAACTCATACATTCTCTGTTCACTGTTTCACGGACTTAGAGAACTAAATTTCCTTCGGCGAAAGTGCTGTTTTCACAGTGCTAAGTACTCCCAACTCTATCAACAATGTAGGTTTTACCAGTTTTCTAAGTCTCTCTTATTTTCTTGTACTTATCCTTGGAATTCTCTGTGTAAGCCTCTGTAACTTTTCTAGGTAGATGAATCACTGTGTACTTTCGCTTGTTTGTATCTGTTACCAAACTTGAGAAACTCATACATTCTCTGTTCACTGTTTCACGGACTTAGAGTACTAAATTTCCTTCGGCGTAAGTGCTGTTTTCACAGTGCTAAGTACTCCGAACTCTATCAACAATGTAGGTTGTACCAGTTTTCTAAGTCTCTCTTATTTTCTTGTACTTATCCTTGGAATTCTCTGTGTAAACCTCTGTAACTTCTCTAGGTAGATGAATCACTGTGTACTTTCTCTTGTTTCTATCTGTTACCAATCTTGAGACACTCGTACATTCTCTGTTCAATGTTTCCCAGTGTTAGAGAAGTAGATTTCTTTCTGCGAAAGTGCTGTTTTCACAGTGCTAAGTACTCCCAACTCTATCAACAATGTAGGTTTTACCAGTTTTCTAAGTCTCTCTTATTTTCTTGTACTTATGCTTGGAATTCTCTGTGTAAACCTCTGTAACTTTTCTAGGTAGATGAATCACTGTGTACTTTCGCTTGTTTCTATCTGTTACCAAAGTTGAGAAACTCATACATTCTCTGTTCACTGTTTCACGGACTTAGAGAACTAAATTTCTTTCGGCGAAAGTGCTGTTTTCACAGTGCTAAGTACTCCCAACTCTATCAACAATGTAGGTTTTACCAGTTTTCTAAGTCTCTCTTATTTTCTTGTACTTATCCTTGCAATTCTCTGTGTAAACCACTGTAACCTTTCTAGGTAGATGAATCACTGTGTACCTTCGCTTTTTTTATCTGTTACCAAACTTGAGAAACTCATACATTCTCTGTTCACTGTTTCACGGACTTAAAGTACTTAATTTCCTTCGGCAAAAGTGCTCTTTTCACAGTGCTAAGTACTCCCAATTCTATCAACAATGTAGGTTTTACCAGTTTTCTAAGTCTGTCTTATTTTCTTGTACTTATACTTGGAATTCTCTGTGTAAACCTCTGTAACTTTTCTAGGTAGATGAATCACTGTGTACTTTCACTTGTTTCTATCTGTTACCAATCTTGAGAAACTCATACATTCTCTGTTCACTGTTTCCCAGTGTTAGAGAAGTAGATTTCTTTCTGCGAAAGTGCTGTTTTCACAGTGCTAAGTACTCCCAACTCTATCAACAATGTAGGTTTTACCCGTTTTCTAAGTCTCTCTTATTTTCTTGTACTTATACTTGGAATTCTCTGTATAAACCTCTGTAACTTCTCTAGGTATATGAATCACTGTGTACTTTCGCTTGTTTCTATCTGTTACCAAACTTGAGAAACTCATACATTCTCTGTTCACTGTTTCACGGACTTAGAGAACTAAATTTCCTTCGGCGAAGTGCTGTTTTCACAGTGCTAAGTACTCCCAACTCTATCAACAATGTAGGTTTTACCAGTTTTCTAAGTCTCTCTGATTTTCTTGTACTTATCCTTGGAATTCTCTGTGTAAACCTCTGTAACTTCTCTAGGTATATGAATCACTGTGTACTTTCTCTTGTTTCTATCTGTTACCAATCTTGAGAAACTCATACATTCTCTGTTCACTATTTCCCAGTGCTAGAGAAGTAGATTTCTTTCTGCGAAAGTGCTGTTTTCACAGTGCTAAGTACTCCCAACTGTATTAACAATGTAGGTTTTACCAGTTTTCTAAGTCTCTCTTATTTTCTTGTACTTATCCTTGGAATTCTCTGTGTAAACCTCTGTAACTTTTCTAGGTAGATGAATCACTGTTTACTTTCGCTTGTTTCTATCTGTTACCAAAATTGAGAAACTCATACATTCTCTGTTCACCGTTTCACGGACTTAGAGAACTAAATTTCCTTCGGCGAAAGTGCTGTTTTCACAGTGCTAAGTACTCCCAACTCTATCAACAATGTAGGTTTTACCAGTTTTCTAAGTCTCTCTTATTTTCTTGTACTTATCCTTGGAATTCTCTGTGTAAACCTCTGTAACTTCCTAGGTAGATGAATCATTGTGTACTTTCGCTTGTTTCTATCTGTTACCAAACTTGAATAACTCATACATTCTCTGTTCACTGTTTCACGGACTTAGAGAACTAAATTTCCTTCGGCGAAAGTGCTGTTTTCACAGTGCTAAGTACTCCCAACTCTATCAACAATGTAGGTTTTACCAGTTTTCTAAGTCTCTCTTATTTTCTTGTACTTATCCTTGGAATTCTCTGTGTAAACCTCTGTAACTTTTCTGGGTAGATGAATCACTGTGTACTTTCTCTTGTTTCTATCTGTTACCAATCTTGAGAAACTCATACATTCTCTGTTCACTGTTTCCCAGTGTTAGAGAAGTAGATTTCTTTCTGCGAAAGTGCTGTTTTCACAGTGCTAAGTACTCCCAACTCTATTAACAATGTAGGTTTTACCAGTTTTCTAAGTCTCTCTTATTTTCTTGTACTTATCCTTGGAATTCTCTGTGTAAACCTCTGTAACTTTTCTAGGTAGATGAATCACTGTTTACTTTCGCTTGTTTCCATCTGTTACCAAACTTGAGAAACTCATACATTCTCTGTTCTCTGTTTCACGGACTTAGACAACTAAATTTCCTTCGGCGAAAGTGCTGTTTTCACAGTGCTAAGTACTCCCAACTCTATCAACAATGTAGGTTTTACCAGTTTTCTAAGTCTCTCTTATTTTCTTGTACTTATTCTTGGAATTTTCTGTGTAAACCTCTGTAACTTTTCTAGGTAGATGAATCACTGTGTACTTTCGCTTATTTCTATCTGTTACCAAACTTGAGAAACTCATACATTCTCTGTTCACTGTTTCACGGACTTAGAGAACTAAATTTCCTTCGGCGAAAGTGCTGTTTTCACAGTGCTAAGTACTCCCAACTCTATCAACAATGTAGGTTTTACCAGTTTTCTAAGTCTCTCTTATTTTCTTGTACTTATACTTGGAATTCTCTGTGTAAACCTCTGTAACTTCTCTAGGTAGATGAATCACTGTGTACTTTCTCTTGTTTCTATCTGTTAACAATCTTGAGAAACTCATACATTCTCTGTTCACTGTTTCCCAGTGTTAGAGAAGTAGATTTCTTTCTGCGAAAGTACTGTTTTCGCAGTGCTAAGTACTCCCAACTCTATCAACAATGTAGGTTTTACCGGTTTTCTAAGTCTCTCTTATTTTCCTGTACTTATCCTTGGAATTCTCTGTGTAAACCTCTGTAACTTTTCTGGGTAGATGAATCACTGTGTACTTTCTCTTGTTTCTATCTGTTACCAATCTTGAGAAACTCATAAATTGTCTATTCACTGTTTCACGGACTTAGAGAACTAAATTTCCTTCGGCGAAAGTGCTGTTTTCACAGTGCTAAGTACTCCCAACTCTATCAACAATGTAGGTTTTACCAGTTTTCTAAGTCTCTCTTATT
This sequence comes from Heterohyrax brucei, assembly GCA_028571685.1. NCBI lineage: Eukaryota > Metazoa > Chordata > Mammalia > Hyracoidea > Procaviidae > Heterohyrax > Heterohyrax brucei. The sequence goes on along the minus strand of CM053157.1, from coordinate 32,603,200 downwards.
TTCTTGTACTTATACTTGGAATTCTCTGTGTAAACCTCTGTAACTTTTCTAGGTAGATGAATCACTGCGTACTTTCTCATGTTTCTATTTGTTACCAATCTTGAGAAACTCATACATTCTCTCTTCACTGATTCCCAGTCTTAGTGCAGTAGATTTCTTTCGGCGAAAGTGCTGTTTTCACAGTGCTAAGTACTCCCAACTCTATCCACAATGTAGGTTTTACCAGTTTTCTAAGTCTGTCTTATTTTCTTGTACTTATACATGTACTTCTCTTTGTAAACTTCTGTAACTTCTCTAGATAGATGAATCACTGTGTACTTTCTCTAGTTTCTATCTGTTACCAATCTCGAAAAACTCATACATTCTCTGTTCACTGTTTCCCAGTCTTAGAGAAGCAGATTTCTTTCTGCGAAAGTTCTGTTTTCACAGTGCTAAGTACTCCCAACTCTATCAACAATGTAGGTTTTACCAGTTTTCTAAGTCTCTCTTATTTTCTTGTACTTATACTTGGAATTCTCTGTGTAAACCTCCGTAACTTTTCTGGGTAGATGAATCACTGTGTACTTTCTCCTGTTTCTATCTGTTACCAATCTTGAGAAACTCATACATTCTCTGTTCACTGTTTCCCAGTGTTAGAGAAGTAGATTTCTTTCGGCGAAAGTGCTGTTTTCACAGTGCTAAGTACTCCCAACTCTATCAACAATGTAGGTTTTACCAGTTTTCTAAGTCTCTCTTATTTTCTTCTACTTATCCTTGGAATTCTCTGTGTAAACCTGTGTAAGTTTTCTAGGTAGATGAATCACTGTGTACTTTCGCTTGTTTCTATCTGTTACCAAACTTGAGAAAGTCATACATTCTCTTTTCACTGTTTCACGGACTTAGAGAACTAAATTTCCTTCGGCGAAAGTGCTGTTTTCACAGTGCTAAGTACTCCCAACTCTATCAACAATGTAGGTTTTACCAGTTTTCTAAGTCTCTCTTATTTTCTTGTACTTATCCTTGGAATTCTCTGTGTAAACCTCTGTAACTTTTCTAGGTAGATCAATCACTGTGCACTTTCGCTTGTTTCTATCTGTTACCAAACTTGAGAAACTCATACATTCTCTGTTCACTGTTTCACGGACTTAGAAAACTAAATTTCCTTCAGCGAAAGTGCTGTTTTCACAGTGCTAAGTACTCCCAACTCTATCAGCAATGTAGGTTTTACCAGTTTTCTAAGTCTCTCTTATTTTCTTGTACTTATCCTTGGAATTCTCTGTGTAAACCTCTGTAACTTTTCTAGGTAGATGAATCACTGTGTACTTTCGCTTGTTTCTATCTGTTTCCAAACTTGAGAAACTCATACATTCTCTGTTCACTGTTTCACGGACTTAGAGAACTAAATTTCCTTCGGCGAAAGTGCTGTTTTCACAGTGCTAAGTACTCCCAACTCTATCAACAATGTAGGTTTTACCAGTCTTCTAAGTCTCTCTTATTTTCTTGTACTTATCCTTGGAATTCTCTTTGTAAACCTTTGTAACTTTTCTAGGTAGATGAATCACTGTGTACTTTCTCTTGTTTCTATCTGTTACCAATCTTGAGAAACTCATTCATTCTCTGTTCACTGTTTCACGGACTTAGAGAACTAAATTTCCTTTGGCGAAAGTGCTGTTTTCACAGTGCTAAGTACTCCCAACTCTATCAACAATGTAGGTTTTACCAGTTATCTAAGTCTCTCTTATTTTCTTGTACTTATACTTGGAATTATCTGTGTAAACCTCTGTAACTTCTCTAGGTAGATGAATCACTGTGTACTTTCTCTTGTTTCTATCTGTTACCAATCTTGAGACACTCATACATTCTCTGCTCACTGTTTCCCAGTGTTAGAGAAGTAGATTTCTTTCTGCGAAAGTACTGTTTTCACAGTGCTAAGTACTCCCAACTCTATCAACAATGTAGGTTTTACCGGTTTTCTAAGTCTCTCTTATTTTCTTGTACTTATACTTGGAATTCTCTGTGTAAACCTCTGTAACTTTTCTGGGTAGATGAATCACTGTGTACTTTCGCTTGTTTCTATCTGTTACTAAACTTGAGAAACTCATACATTCTCTGTTCACTGTTTCACGGACTTAGAGAACTAAATTTCCTTCGGCGAAAGTGCTGTTTTCAAAGTGCTAAGTACTCCCAACTCTATCAACAATGCAGGTTTTACCAGTTTTCTAAGTCTCTCTTATTTTCTTGTACTTATGCTTGGAATTCTCTGTGTAAACCTCTGTAACTTTTCTAGGTAGATGAATCACTGTGTACTTTCGCTTGTTTCTATCTGTTACCAAACATGAGAAACTCATACATTCTCTGTTCACTGTTTCACGGACTTAGAGAACTAAATTTCTTTCGGCGAAAGTGCTGTTTTCACAGTGCTAAGTACTCCCAACTCTATCAACAATGTAGGTTTTACCAATTTTCCAAGTGTCTCTTATTTTCTTGTACTTATCCTTGCAATTCTCTGTGTAAACCACTGTAACTTTTCTAGGTAGATGAATCACTGTGTACCTTCGCTTGTTTGTATCTGTTACCAAACTTGAGAAACTCATACATTCTCTGTTCACTGTTTCACGGACTTAGAGTACTTAATTTCCTTCGGCGAAAGTGCTCTTTTCACAGTGCTAAGTACTCCCAATTCTATCAACAATGTAGGTTTTATCAGTTTTCTAAGTCTGTCTGATTTTCTTGTACTTATACTTGGAATTCACAGTGTAAACCTCTGTAACTTCTCTAGGTAGATGAATCACTGTGTACTTTCTCTTGTTTCTATCTGTTACCAATCTTGAGACACTCATACATTCTCTGCTCACTGTTTCCCAGTGTTAGAGAAGTAGATTTCTTTCTGCGAAAGTACTGTTTTCACAGTGCTAAGTACTCCCAAATCTATCAACAATGTAGGTTTTACCGGTTTTCTAAGTCTCTCTTATTTTCTTGTACTTATACTTGGAATTCTCTGTGTAAACCTCTGTAACTTTTCTGGGTAGGTGAATCACTGTGTACTTTCTCTTGTTTCTATCTGTTACCAATCTTGAGAAACTCATACATTCTCTGTTCACTGTTTCCCAGTGTTAGAGAAGTAGATTTCTTTCTGCGAAAGTGCTGTCTTCACATTGCTAAGTACTCCCAACTCTATCAACAATGTAGGTTTTACCAGTTTCCTAAGTCTCTCTTATTTTCTTGTACTTATCCTGGAATTCACTGTGTAAACCTCTGTAACTTTTCTAGGTAGATGAATCACTGTTTATTTTCGCTTGTTTCCATCTGTTACCAAACTTGAGAAACTCATACATTCTCTGTTCTCTGTTTCACGGACTTAGACAACTAAATTTCCTTCGGCGAAAGTGCTGTTTTCACAGTGCTAAGTACTCCCAACTCTATCAACAATGTAGGTTTTACCAGTTTCCTAAGTCTCTCTTATTTTCTTGTACTTATCCTGGAATTCACTGTGTAAACCTCTGTAACTTTTCTAGGTAGATGAATCACTGTGTACTTTCGCTTGTTTCTATCTGTTACCAAACTTGAGAAAATCATACATTCTCTGTTCACTGTTTCACGGACTTAGAGAACTAAATTTCCTTTGGCGAAAGTGCTGTTTTCACAGTGCTAAGTACTCCCAACTCTATCAACAATGTAGGTTTTACCAGTTTTCTAAGTCTCTCTTATTTTCTTGTACTTATCCTTGGAATTCTCTGTGTAAACCTCTGTAACTTTTCTAGGTAGATGAATCACTGTGTACTTTCGCTTGTTTCTATGTGTTACCAAACTTGAGAAACACATACATTTTCTGTTCACTATTTCACGGACTTAGAGAACTAAATTTCCTTCGGCGAAAGTGCTGTTTTCACAGTGCTAAGTACTCCCAACTCTATCAACAATGTAGGTTTTACCAGTTTTCTAAGTCTATCTTATTTTCTTGTACTTATCCTTGGAATTCTCTGTGTAAACCCCTGTAACTTTTCTAGGTAGATGAATCACTGTGTACTTTCGCTTGTTTCTATCTGTTACCAAACTTGAGAAACTCATACATTCTCTGTTCACTGTTTCACGGACTTAGAGAAGTAAATTTCCTTCGGCGAAAGTGCTGCCTTCACAGTGCTAAGTACTCCCAACTCTATCAACAATGTAGGCTTTACCAGTTTTCTAAGTCTCTCTTATTTTCTTGTACTTATACTTGGAATTCTCTGTGTAAACCTCTGTAACTTTTCTAGGTAGATGAATCACTGTGTACTTTCGCTTGTTTCTATCTGTTACCAATCTTGAGAAACTCATACATTCTCTGTTCACTGTTTCCCAGTGTTAGAGAAGTAGATTTCTTTCTGCGAAAGTGCTGTTTTCACAGTGCTAAGTACTCTCAACTCTATCAACAATGTAGGCTTTACCCGTTTTCTAAGTCTCTCTTATTTTCTTGTACTTATACTTGGAATTCTCTGTGTAAACCTCTGTAACTTCTCTAGGTATATGAATCACTGTGTACTTTCTCTTGTTTCTATCTGTTACCAATCTTGAGAAACTCATACATTCTCTGTTCACTGTTTCCCAGTGTTAGAGAAGTAGATTTCTTTCTGCGAAAGTGCTGTTTTCACAGTGCTAAGTACTCCCAACTCTATCAACAATGTAGGTTTTACCCGTTTTCTAAGCCTCTCTTATTTTCTTGTACTTATACTTGGAATTCTCTGTGTAAACCTCTGTAACTTCTCTAGGTATATGAATCACTGTGTACTTTCGCTTGTTTCTATCTGTTACCAAACTTGAGAAACTCATACATTCTCTGTTCACTGTTTCACGGACTTAGAGAACTAAATTTCCTTCGGCGAAAGTGCTGTTTTCACAGTGCTAAGTACTCCCAACTCTATCAACAATGTAGGTTTTACCAGTTTTCTAAGTCTCTCTTATTTTCTTGTACTTATCCTTGGAATTCTCTGTGTAAACCTCTGTAACTTCTCTAGGTATATGAATCACTGTGTACTTTCTCTTGTTTCTATCTGTTACCAATCTTGAGAAACTCATACATTCTCTGTTCACTATTTCCCAGTGTTAGAGAAGTAGATTTCTTTCTGCGAAAGTGCTGTTTTCACAGTGCTAAGTACTCCCAACTCTATTAACAATGTAGGTTTTACCAGTTTTCTAAGTCTCTCTTATTTTCTTGTACTTATCCTTGGAATTCTCTGTGTAAACCTCTGTAACTTTTCTAGGTAGATGAATCACTGTTTACTTTCGCTTGTTTCTATCTGTTAACAAATTGAGAAACTCATACATTCTCTGTTCACTGTTTCACGGACTTAGAGAACTAAATTTCCTTCGGCGAAAGTGCTGTTTTCACAGTGCTAAGTACTCCCAACTCTATTAACAATGTAGGTTTTACCAGTTTTCTAAGTGTCTCTTATTTTCTTGTACTTATCCTTGGAATTCTCTGTGTAAACCTCTGTAACTTTTCTAGGTAGATGAATCACTGTGTACTTTCGCTTGTTTCTATCTATTACCAAACTTGAGAAACTCATACATTCTCTGTTCACTGTTTCACGGACCTGGAGAACTAAATTTCCTTCGGCGAAAGTGCTGTTTTCACAGTGCTAAGTACTCCCAACTCTATCAACAATGTAGGTTTTACCAGTTTTCTAAGTCTCTCATATTTTCTTGTACTTATCCTTGGAATTCTCTGTGTAAACCTCTGTAACTTTTCTGGGTAGATGAATCACTGTGTACTTTCTTTTGTTTCTATCTGTTACCAGTCTTGAGAAACTCATACATTCTCTGTTCACTGTTTCCCAGTGTTAGAGAAGTAGATTTCTTTCTGCGAAAGTGCTGTTTTCAAGTACTCCGAACTCTATTAACAATGTAGGTTTTACCAGTTTTCTAAGTCTCTCTTATTTTGTTGTACTTATACTTGGAATTCTCTGTGTAAACCTCTGTAACTTTTCTAGGTAGATGAATCACTGTGTACTTTCGCTTGTTTCTATCTGTTACCAAACTTGAGAAACTCATACATTCTCTGTTCACTGTTTCACAGACTTAGAGAACTAAATTTCCTTCGGCGAAAGTGCTGTTTTCACAGTGCTAAGTACTCCCAACTCTATCAACAATGTAGGTTTTACCAGTTTTCTAAGTCTCTCTTATTTTCTTGCACTTATCCTTGGAATTCTCTGGGTAAACCTCTGTAACTTTTCTAGGTAGATGAATCACTGTGTACTTTGGCTTGTTTCTATCTGTTACCAAACTTGAGAAACTCATACATTCTCTGTTCACTGTTTCCCAGTGTTAGAGAAGTAGATTTCTTTCTGCGAAAGTACTGTTTTCACAGTGCTAAGTACTCCCAACTCTATCAACAATGTAGGTTTTACCGGTTTTCTAAGTCTCTCTTATTTTGTTGTACTTATACTTGGAATTCTCTGTGGAAACCTCTGTAACTTTTCTGGGTAGATGAATCACTGTGTACTTTCTCTTGTTTCTATCTGTTACCAATCTTGAGAAACTCATACATTCTCTGTTCACTGTTTCACGGACTTAGAGAACTAAATTTCCTTCGGCGAAAGTGCTGTTTTCACAGTGCTAAGTACTCCCAACTCTATCAACAATGTAGGTTTTACCAGTTTTCTAAGTCTCTCTTATTTTCTTGTACTTATACTTGGAATTCTCTGTGTAAACCTCTGTAACTTTTCTAGGTAGATGAATCACTGCGTACTTTCTCATGTTTCTATTTGTTACCAATCTTGAGAAACTCATACATTCTCTGTTCACTGATTCCCAGTCTTAGAGAAGTAGATTTCTTTCGGCGAAAGTGCTGTTTTCACAGTGCTAAGTACTCCCAACTCTATCCACAATGTAGGTTTTACCAGATTTCTAAGTCTGTCTTATTTTCTTGTACTTATACATGTACATCTCTTTGTAAACTTCTTTAAATTCTCTAGATAGATGAATCACTGTGTACTTTCTCTAGTTTCTATCTGTTACCAATCTTGAAAAACTCATACATTCTCTGTTCACTGTTTCCCAGTCTTAGAGAAGTAGATTTCTTTCTGCGAAAGTGCTGTTTTCACAGTGCTAAGTACTCCCAACTCTATCAACAATGTAGGTTTTACCAGTTTTCTAAGTCTCTCTTATTTTCTTGTACTTATCCTTGGAATTCTCTGTGTAAACCTCTGTAACTTTTCTGGGTAGATGAATCACTGTGTACTTTCTCTTGTTTCTATCTGTTACCAATCTTGAGAAACTCATACATTCTCTGTTCACTGTTTCCCAGTGTTAGAGAAGTAGATTTCTTTCTGCGAAAGTGCTGTCTTCACATTGCTAAGTACTCCCAACTCTATCAACAATGTAGGTTTTACCAGTTTCCTAAGTCTCTCTTATTTTCTTGTACTTATCCTGGAATTCACTGTGTAATCCTCTGTAACTTTTCTAGGTAGATGAATCACTGTTTACTTTCGCTTGTTTCCATCTGTTACCAAACTTGAGAAACTCATACATTCTCTGTTCTCTGTTTCACGGACTTAGACAACTAAATTTCCTTCGGCGAAAGTGCTGTTTTCACAGTGCTGAGTACTCCCAACTCTATCAACAATGTATGTTTTACCAGTTTTCTAAGTCTCCCTTATTTTCTTGTACTTATCCTTGGAATTCTCTGTGTAAACCTCTGTAACTTTTCTAGGTAGATGAATCACTGTGTACTTTCGCTTGTTTCTATCTGTTACCAAACTTGAGAAACTCATACATTCTCAGTTCACTGTTTCACGGACATAGAGAACTAAATTTCTTTCGGCGAAAGTGCTGTTTTCACAGTGCTAAGTACTCCCAACTCTATCAACAATGTAGGTTTTACCAGTTTTCTAAGTCTCTCTTATTTTCTTGTTCTTATCCTTGGAATTCTCTGTGTAAACCTCTGTAACTTTTCTAGGTGGATGAATCACTGTGTACTTTCGCTTGTTTCTATCTGTTACTAAACTTGAGAAAGCTATACATTCTCTGTTCACTGTTTCACGGACTTAGAGAACTAAATTTCATTCGGCGAAAGTGCTGTCTTCACATTGCTAAGTACTCCCAACTCTATCAACAATGTAGGTTTTACCAGTTTCCTAAGTCTCTCTTATTTTCTTGTACTTATCCTGGAATTCACTGTGTAAACCTCTGTAACTTTTCTAGGTAGATGAATCACTGTGTACTTTCGCTTGTTTCTATCTGTTACCAAACTTGAGAAAATCATACATTCTCTGTTCACTGTTTCACGGACTTAGAGAACTAAATTTCCTTTGGCGAAAGTGCTGTTTTCACAGTGCTAAGTACTCCCAACTCTATCAACAATGTAGGTTTTACCAGTTTTCTAAGTCTCTCTTATTTTCTTGTACTTATCCTTGGAATTCTCTGCGTAAACCTCTGTAACTTTTCTAGATAGATGAATCACTGTGTACTTTCGCTTGTTTCTATGTGTTACCAAACTTGAGAAACACATACATTTTCTGTTCACTGTTTCACGGACTTAGAGAACTAAATTTCCTTCGGCGAAAGTGCTGTTTTCACAGTGCTAAGTACTCCCAACTCTATCAACAATGTAGGTTTTACCAGTTTTCTAAGTCTATCTTATTTTCTTGTACTTATCCTTGGAATTCTCTGTGTAAACCACTGTAACTTTTCTAGGTAGATGAATCACTGTGTACTTTCGCTTGTTTCTATCTGTTACCAAACTTGAGAAACTCATACATTCTCTGTTCACTGTTTCACGGACTTAGAGAAGTAAATTTCCTTCGGCGAAAGTGCTGCTTTCACTGTGCTAAGTACTCCCAACTCTATCAACAATGTAGGTTTTACCAGTTTCCTAAGTCTCTCTTATTTTCTTGTACTTATACTTGGAATTCTCTGTGTAAACCTCTGTAACTTTTCTAGGTAGATGAATCACTGTGTACTTTCGCTTGTTTCTATCTGTTACCAATCTTGAGAAACTCATACATTCTCTGTTCACTGTTTCCCAGTGTTAGAGAAGTAGATTTCTTTCTGCGAAAGTGCTGTTTTCACAGTGCTAAGTACTCTCAACTCTATCAACAATGTAGGCTTTACCCGTTTTCTAAGTCTCTCTTATTTTCTTGTACTTATACTTGGAATTCTCTGTGTCAACCTCTGTAACTTCTCTAGGTATATGAATCACTGTGTACTTTCTCTTGTTTCTATCTGTTACCAATCTTGAGAAACTCATACATTCTCTGTTCACTGTTTCCCAGTGTTAGAGAAGTAGATTTCTTTCTGCGAAAGTGCTGTTTTCACAGTGCTAAGTACTCCCAACTCTATCAACAATGTAGGTTTTACCCGTTTTCTAAGCCTCTCTTATTTTCTTGTACTTATACTTGGAATTCTCTGTGTAAACCTCTGTAACTTCTCTAGGTATATGAATCACTGTGTACTTTCGCTTGTTTCTATCTGTTACCAAACTTGAGAAACTCATACATTCTCTGTTCACTGTTTCACGGACTTAGAGAACTAAATTTCCTTCGGCGAAAGTGCTGTTTTCACAGTGCTAAGTACTCCCAACTCTATCAACAATGTAGGTTTTACCAGTTTTCTAAGTCTCTCTTATTTTCTTGTTCTTATCCTTGGAATTCTCTGTGTAAACCTCTGTAACTTCTCTAGGTATATGAATCACTGTGTACTTTCTCTTGTTTCTATCTGTTACCAATCTTGAGAAACTCATACATTCTCTGTTCACTATTTCCCAGTGTTAGAGAAGTAGATTTCTTTCTGCGAAAGTGCTGTTTTCACAGTGCTAAGTACTCCCAACTCTATTAACAATGTAGGTTTTACCAGTTTTCTAAGTCTCTCTTATTTTCTTGTACTTATCCTTGGAATTCTCTGTGTAAACCTCTGTAACTTTTCTAGGTAGATGAATCACTGTTTACTTTCGCTTGTTTCTATCTGTTAACAAATTGAGAAACTCATACATTCTCTGTTCACTGTTTCACGGACTTAGAGAACTAAATTTCCTTCGGCGAAAGTGCTGTTTTCACAGTGCTAAGTACTCCCAACTCTATCAACAATGTAGGTTTTACCAGTTTTCTAAGTCTCTCTTATTTTCTTGTACTTATCCTTGGAATTCTCTGTGTAAACCTCTGTAACTTTTCTAGGTAGATGAATCACTGTGTACTTTCGCTTGTTTCTATCTGTTACCAAACTTGAGAAACTCATACATTCTCTGTTCACTGTTTCACGGACCTGGAGAACTAAATTTCCTTCGGCGAAAGTGCTGTTTTCACAGTGCTAAGTACTCCCAACTCTATCAACAATGTAGGTTTTACCAGTTTTCTAAGTCTCTCATATTTTCTTGTACTTATCCTTGGAATTCTCTGTGTAAACCTCTGTAACTTTTCTGGGTAGATGAATCACTGTGTACTTTCTTTTGTTTCTATCTGTTACCAATCTTGAGAAACTCATACATTCTCTGTTCACTGTTTCCCAGTGTTAGAGAAGTAGATTTCTTTCTGCGAAAGTGCTGTTTTCAAGTACTCCGAACTCTATTAACAATGTAGGTTTTACCAGTTTTCTAAGTCTCTCTTATTTTGTTGTACTTATACTTGGAATTCTCTGTGTAAATCTCTGTAACTTTTCTAGGTAGATGAATCACTGTGTACTTTCGCTTGTTTCTATCTGTTACCAAACTTGAGAAACTCATACATTCTCTGTTCACTGTTTCACAGACTTAGAGAACTAAATTTCCTTCGGCGAAAGTGCTGTTTTCACAGTGCTAAGTACTCCCAACTCTATCAACAATGTAGGTTTTACCAGTTTTCTAAGTCTCTCTTATTTTCTTGCACTTATCCTTGGAATTCTCTGTGTAAACCTCTGTAACTTTTCTAGGTAGATGAATCACTGTGTACTTTGGCTTGTTTCTATCTGTTACCAAACTTGAGAAACTCATACATTCTCTGTTCACTGTTTCCCAGTGTTAGAGAAGTAGATTTCTTTCTGGGAAAGTACTGTTTTCGCAGTGCTAAGTACTCCCAACTCTATCAACAATGTAGGTTTTACCGGTTTTCTAAGTCTCTCTTATTTTGTTGTACTTATACTTGGAATTCTCTGTGTAAACCTCTGTAACTTTTCTGGGTAGATGAATCACTGTGTACTTTCTCTTGTTTCTATCTGTTACCAATATTGAGAAACTCATACATTCTCTGTTCACTGTTTCACGAACTTAGAGAACTAAATTTCCTTCGGCGAAAGTGCTGTTTTCACAGTGCTAAGTACTCCCAACTCTATCAACAATGTAGGTTTTACCAGTTTTCTAAGTCTCTCTTATTTTCTTGGACTTATACTTGGAATTCTCTGTGTAAACCTCTGTAACTTTTCTAGGTAGATGAATCACTGCGTACTTTCTCATGTTTCTATTTGTTACCAATCTTGAGAAACTCATACATTCTCTGTTCACTGATTCCCAGTCTTAGAGAAGTAGATTTCTTTCGGCGAAAGTGCTGTTTTCACAGTGCTAAGTACTCCCAACTCTATCCACAATGTAGGTTTTACCAGTTTTCTAAGTCTGTCTTATTTTCTTGTACTTATACATGTACTTCTCTTTGTAAACTTCTTTAACTTCTCTAGATAGATGAATCACTGTGTACTTTCTCTAGTTTCTATCTGTTACCAATCTTGAAAAACTCATACATTCTCTGTTCACTGTTTCCCAGTCTTAGAGAAGTAGATTTCTTTCTGCGAAAGTGCTGTTTTCACAGTGCTAAGTACTCCCAACTCTATCAACAATGTAGGTTTTACCAGTTTTCTAAGTCTCTCTTATTTTCTTGTACTTATCCTTGGAATTCTCTGTGTAAACCTCTGTAACTTTTCTAGATAGATGAATCACTGTTTACTTTCGCTTGTTTCTATCTGTTACCAAAATTGAGAAACTCATACATTCTCTGTTCACTGTTTCACGGACTTAGAGAACTAAATTTCCTTCGGCGAAAGTGCTGTTTTCACAGTGCTAAGTACTCCCAACTCTATCAACAATGTAGGTTTTACCAGTTTTCTAAGTCTCTCTTACTTTCTTGTACTTATCCTTGGAATTCTCTGTGTAAACCTCTGTAACTTTTCTAGGTAGATGAATCACTGTGTACTTTCGCTTGTTTCTATCTGTTACCGAACTTGAGAAACTCATACATTCTCTGTTCACTGTTTCACGGACTTAGAGAACTAAATTTCCTTCGGCGAAAGTGCTGTTTTCACAGTGCTAAGTACTCCCAACTCTATCAACAATGTAGGTTTTACCAGTTTTCTAAGTCTCTCTTATTTTCTTGTACTTATCCTTGGAATTCTCTGTGTAAGCCTCTGTAACTTTTCTAGGTAGATGAATCACTGTGTACTTTCGCTTGTTTGTATCTGTTACCAAACTTGAGAAACTCATACATTCTCTGTTCACTGTTTCACGGACTTAGAGTACTAAATTTCCTTCGGCGTAAGTGCTGTTTTCACAGTGCTAAGTACTCCCAACTCTATCAACAATGTAGGTTTTACCAGTTTTCTAAGTCTCTCTTATTTTCTTGTACTTATCCTTGCAATTCTCTGTGTAAACCACTGTAACCTTTCTAGGTAGATGAATCACTGTGTACCTTCGCTTTTTTTATATGTTACCAAACTTGAGAAACTCATACATTCTCTGTTCACTGTTTCACGGACTTAAAGTACTTAATTTCCTTCGGCAAAAGTGCTCTTTTCACAGTGCTAAGTACTCCCAATTCTATCAACAATGTAGGTTTTACCAGTTTTCTAAGTCTGTCTTATTTTCTTGTACTTATACTTGGAATTCTCTGTGTAAACCTCTGTAACTTTTCTAGGTAGATGAATCACTGTGTACTTTCACTTGTTTCTATCTGTTACCAATCTTGAGAAACTCATACATTCTCTGTTCACTGTTTCCCAGTGTTAGAGAAGTAGATTTTTTTCTGCGAAAGTGCTGTTTTCACAGTGCTAAGTACTCCCAACTCTATCAACAATGTAGGTTTTACCCGTTTTCTAAGTCTCTCTTATTTTCTTGTACTTATACTTGGAATTCTCTGTATAAACCTCTGTAACTTCTCTAGGTATATGAATCACTGTGTACTTTCGCTTGTTTCTATCTGTTACCAAACTTGAGAAACTCATACATTCTCTGTTCACTGTTTCACGGACTTAGAGAACTAAATTTCCTTCGGCGAAGTGCTGTTTTCACAGTGCTAAGTACTCCCAACTCTATCAACAATGTAGGTTTTACCAGTTTTCTAAGTCTCTCTGATTTTCTTGTACTTATCCTTGGAATTCTCTGTGTAAACCTCTGTAACTTCTCTAGGTATATGAATCACTGTGTACTTTCTCTTGTTTCTATCTGTTACCAATCTTGAGAAACTCATACATTCTCTGTTCACTATTTCCCAGTGCTAGAGAAGTAGATTTCTTTCTGCGAAAGTGCTGTTTTCACAGTGCTAAGTACTCCCAACTCTATTAACAATGTAGGTTTTACCAGTTTTCTAAGTCTCTCTTATTTTCTTGTACTTATCCTTGGAATTCTCTGTGTAAACCTCTGTAACTTTTCTAGGTAGATGAATCACTGTTTACTTTCGCTTGTTTCTATCTGTTACCAAAATTGAGAAACTCATACATTCTCTGTTCACCGTTTCACGGACTTAGAGAACTAAATTTCCTTCGGCGAAAGTGCTGTTTTCACAGTGCTAAGTACTCCCAACTCTATCAACAATGTAGGTTTTACCAGTTTTCTAAGTCTCTCTTATTTTCTTGTACTTATCCTTGGAATTCTCTGTGTAAACCTCTGTAACTTCCTAGGTAGATGAATCATTGTGTACTTTCGCTTGTTTCTATCTGTTACCAAACTTGAATAACTCATACATTCTCTGTTCACTGTTTCACGGACTTAGAGAACTAAATTTCCTTCGGCGAAAGTGCTGTTTTCACAGTGCTAAGTACTCCCAACTCTATCAACAATGTAGGTTTTACCAGTTTTCTAAGTCTCTCTTATTTTCTTGTACTTATCCTTGGAATTCTCTGTGTAAACCTCTGTAACTTTTCTGGGTAGATGAATCACTGTGTACTTTCTCTTGTTTCTATCTGTTACCAATCTTGAGAAACATACATTCTCTGTTCACTGTTTCCCAGTGTTAGAGAAGTAGATTTCTTTCTGCGAAAGTGCTGTTTTCACAGTGCTAAGTACTCCCAACTCTATTAACAATGTAGGTTTTACCAGTTTTCTAAGTCTCTCTTATTTTCTTGTACTTATCCTTGGAATTCTCTGTGTAAACCTCTGTAACTTTTCTAGGTAGATGAATCACTGTTTACTTTCGCTTGTTTCCATCTGTTACCAAACTTGAGAAACTCATACATTCTCTGTTCTCTGTTTCACGGACTTAGACAACTAAATTTCCTTCGGCGAAAGTGCTGTTTTCACAGTGCTAAGTACTCCCAACTCTATCAACAATGTAGGTTTTACCAGTTTTCTAAGTCTCTCTTATTTTCTTGTACTTATCCTTGGAATTTTCTGTGTAAACCTCTGTAACTTTTCTAGGTAGATGAATCACTGTGTACTTTCGCTTATTTCTATCTGTTACCAAACTTGAGAAACTCATACATTCTCTGTTCACTGTTTCACGGACTTAGAGAACTAAATTTCCTTCGGCGAAAGTGCTGTTTTCACAGTGCTAAGTACTCCCAACTCTATCAACAATGTAGGTTTTACCAGTTTTCTAAGTCTCTCTTATTTTCTTGTACTTATACTTGGAATTCTCTGTGTAAACCTCTGTAACTTCTCTAGGTAGATGAATCACTGTGTACTTTCTCTTGTTTCTATCTGTTAACAATCTTGAGAAACTCATACATTCTCTGTTCACTGTTTCCCAGTGTTAGAGAAGTAGATTTCTTTCTGCGAAAGTACTGTTTTCGCAGTGCTAAGTACTCCCAACTCTATCAACAATGTAGGTTTTACCGGTTTTCTAAGTCTCTCTTATTTTCCTGTACTTATCCTTGGAATTCTCTGTGTAAACCTCTGTAACTTTTCTGGGTAGATGAATCACTGTGTACTTTCTCTTGTTTCTATCTGTTACCAATCTTGAGAAACTCATAAATTGTCTATTCACTGTTTCACGGACTTAGAGAACTAAATTTCCTTCGGCGAAAGTGCTGTTTTCACAGTGCTAAGTACTCCCAACTCTATCAACAATGTAGGTTTTACCAGTTTTCTAAGTCTCTCTTATTTTCTTGTACTTATACTTGGAATTCTCTGTGTAAACCTCTGTAACTTTTCTAGTTAGATGAATCACTGCGTACTTTCTCATGTTTCTATTTGTTACCAATCTTGAGAAACTCATACATTCTCTCTTCACTGATTCCCAGTCTTAGTGCAGTAGATTTCTTTCGGCGAAAGTGCTGTTTTCACAGTGCTAAGTACTCCCAACTCTATCCACAATGTAGGTTTTACCAGTTTTCTAAGTCTGTCTTATTTTCTTGTACTTATACATGTACTTCTCTTTGTAAACTTCTGTAACTTCTCTAGATAGATGAATCACTGTGTACTTTCTCTAGTTTCTATCTGTTACCAATCTCGAAAAACTCATACATTCTCTGTTCACTGTTTCCCAGTCTTAGAGAAGCAGATTTCTTTCTGCGAAAGTTCTGTTTTCACAGTGCTAAGTACTCCCAACTCTATCAACAATGTAGGTTTTACCAGTTTTCTAAGTCTCTCTTATTTTCTTGTACTTATCCTTGGAATTCTCTGTGTAAACCTCTGTAACTTTTCTAGGTAGATGAATCACTGTGTACTTTCGCTTGTTTCTATCTGTTACCAAACTTGAGAAACTCATACATTCTCTGTTCACTGTTTCACGAACTTAGAGAACTAAATTTCCTTCGGCGAAAGTGCTGTTTTCACAGTGCTAAGTACTCCCAACTCTATCAACAATGTAGGTTTTACCAGTTTTCTAAGTCTCTCTTATTTTCTTGTACTTATACTTGGAATTCTCTGTGTAAACCTCTGTAACTTCTCTAGGTAGATGAATCACTGTGTACTTTCTCTTGTTTCTATCTGTTACCAATCTTGAGAAACTCATACATTCTCTGTTCACTGTTTCCCAGTCTTAGAGAAGTAGATTTCTTTCTGCGAAAGTGCTGTTTTCACTGTGCTAAGTACTCCCAACTCTATCAACAATGTAGGTTTTACCAGTTTTCTAAGTCTCTCTTATTTTCTTGTACTTATCCTTGGAATTCTCTGTGTAAACCTCTGTAACTTTTCTAGGTAGATGAATCAATGTGTACTTTCGCTTGTTTCTATCTGTTACCAAACTTGAGAAACTCATACATTCTCTGTTCACTGTTTCACGGACTTAGAGAACTAAATTTCCTTCGGCGAAAGTGCTGTTTTCACAGTGCTAAGTACTCCCAACTCAATCAACAATGTAGGTTTTACCAGTTTTCTAAGTCTCTCTTATTTTCTTGTACTTATCCTTGGAATTCTCTGTGTAAACCTCTGTAACTTTTCTAGGTAGATGAATCACTGTGTACTTTCGCTTGTTTCTGTTACCAAACTTGAGAAACTCATACATTCTCTGTTCACTGTTTCACGGGCTTAGAGAACTAAATTCCCTTCGGCGAAAGTGCTGTTTTCACAGTGTTAAGTACTCCCAACTCTATCAACAATGTAGGTTTTACCAGTTTTCTAAGTCTCTCTTATTTTCTTGTACTTATCCTTGGAATTCTCTGTGTAAACCTCTGTCAGTTTTCTAGGTAGTTGAATCATTCTGTACTTTCTCTTGTTTCTATCTGTTACCAAACTTGAGAAACTCATACATTCTCTGTTCACTGTTTCACGGGCTTAGAGAACTAAATTTCCTTCGGTGAAAGTGATGTTTTCACAGTGCTAAGTACTCCCAACTCTATCAACAATGTAGGTTTTACCAGTTTTCTAAGTCTTTCTTATTTTCTTGTACTTATCCTTGGAATTCTCTGTGTAAACCTCTGTAACTTTTCTAGGTAGATGAATCACTGTGTACTTTCGCTTGTTTCTATCTGTTACCAAACTTGAGAAACTCATACATTCTCTGTTCACTGTTTCACGGACCTGGAGAACTAAATTTCCTTCGGCGAAAGTGCTGTTTTCACAGTGCTAAGTACTCCCAACTCTATCAACAATGTAGGTTTTACCAGTTTTCTAAGTCTCTCATATTTTCTTGTACTTATCCTTGGAATTCTCTGTGTAAACCTCTGTAACTTTTCTGGGTAGATGAATCACTGTGTACTTTCTTTTGTTTCTATCTGTTACCAATCTTGAGAAACTCATACATTCTCTGTTCACTGTTTCACAGACTTAGAGAACTAAATTTCCTTCGGCGAAAGTGCTGTTTTCACAGTGCTAAGTACTCCCAACTCTATCAACAATGTAGGTTTTACCAGTTTTCTAAGTCTCTCTTATTTTCTTGCACTTATCCTTGGAATTCTCTGTGTAAACCTCTGTAACTTTTCTAGGTAGATGAATCACTGTGTACTTTGGCTTGTTTCTATCTGTTACCAAACTTGAGAAACTCATACATTCTCTGTTCACTGTTTCCCAGTGTTAGAGAAGTAGATTTCTTTCTGCGAAAGTACTGTTTTCGCAGTGCTAAGTACTCCCAACTCTATCAACAATGTAGGTTTTACCGGTTTTCTAAGTCTCTCTTATTTTGTTGTACTTATACTTGGAATTCTCTGTGTAAACCTCTGTAACTTTTCTGGGTAGATGAATCACTGTGTACTTTCTCTTGTTTCTATCTGTTACCAATCTTGAGAAATTCATACATTCTCTGTTCACTGTTTCACGGACTTAGAGAACTAAATTTCCTTCGGCGAAAGTGCTGTTTTCACAGTGCTAAGTACTCCCAACTCTATCAACAATGTAGGTTTTACCAGTTTTCTAAGTCTCTCTTATTTTCTTGTACTTATACTTGGAATTCTCTGTGTAAACCTCTGTAACTTTTCTAGGTAGATGAATCACTGCGTACTTTCTCATGTTTCTATTTGTTACCAATCTTGAGAAACTCATACATTCTCTGTTCACTGATTCCCAGTCTTAGAGAAGTAGATTTCTTTCGGCGAAAGTGCTGTTTTCACAGTGCTAAGTACTCCCAACTCTATCCACAATGTAGGTTTTACCAGTTTTCTAAGTCTGTCTTATTTTCTTGTACTTATACATGTACTTCTCTTTGTAAACTTCTTTAACTTCTCTAGATAGATGAATCACTGTGTACTTTCTCTTGTTTCTATCTGTTACCAATCTTGAGACACTCATACATTCTCTGTTCAATGTTTCCCAGTGTTAGAGAAGTAGATTTCTTTCTGCGAAAGTGCTGTTTTCACAGTGCTAAGTACTCCCAACTCTATCAACAATGTAGGTTTTACCGGTTTTCTAAGTCTCTCTTATTTTCTTGTACTTATCCTTGGAATTCTCTGTGTAAACCTCTGAAACTTTTCTAGGTAGATGAATCACTGTGTACTTTCGGTTGTTTCTATCTGTTACCAAACTTGAGAAACTCATACATTCTCTGTTCACTGTTTCACGGACTTAGAGAACTAAATTTCCTTCGGCGAAAGTGCTGTTTTCAAAGTGCTAAGTACTCCCAACTCTATCAACAATGTAGGTTGTACCAGTTTTCTAAGTCTCTCTTATTTTCTTGTACTTATGCTTGGAATTCTCTGTGTAAACCTCTGTAACTTTTCTAGGTAGATGAATCACTGTGTACTTTCGCTTGTTTCTATCTGTTACCAAAGTTGAGAAACTCATACATTCTCTGTTCACTGTTTCACGGATTTAGAGAACTAAA
This sequence comes from Heterohyrax brucei, assembly GCA_028571685.1. Classification (NCBI taxonomy): domain Eukaryota; kingdom Metazoa; phylum Chordata; class Mammalia; order Hyracoidea; family Procaviidae; genus Heterohyrax; species Heterohyrax brucei. The sequence goes on along the minus strand of CM053157.1, from coordinate 32,584,382 downwards.
TTTCTTTCGGCGAAAGTGCTGTTTTCACAGTGCTAAGTACTCCCAACTCTATCAACAATGTAGGTTTTACCAGTTTTCTAAGTCTCTCTTATTTTCTTGTACTTATCCTTGCAATTCTCTGTGTAAACCACTGTAAACTTTCTAGGTAGATGAATCACTGTGTACCTTCGCTTTTTTTATCTGTTACCAAACTTGAGAAACTCATACATTCTCTGTTCACTGTTTCACGGACTTAAAGTACTTAATTTCCTTCGGCAAAAGTGCTCTTTTCACAGTGCTAAGTACTCCCAATTCTATCAACAATGTAGGTTTTACCAGTTTTCTAAGTCTGTCTTATTTTCTTGTACTTATACTTGGAATTCTCTGTGTAAACCTCTGTAACTTTTCTAGGTAGATGAATCACTGTGTACTTTCGCTTGTTTCTATCTGTTACCAATCTTGAGAAACTCATACATTCTCTGTTCACTGTTTCCCAGTGTTAGAGAAGTAGATTTCTTTCTGCGAAAGTGCTGTTTTCACAGTGCTAAGTACTCCCAACTCTATCAACAATGTAGGTTTTACCCGTTTTCTAAGTCTCTCTTATTTTCTTGTACTTATACTTGGAATTCTCTGTATAAACCTCTGTAACTTCTCTAGGTATATGAATCACTGTGTACTTTCGCTTGTTTCTATCTGTTACCAAACTTGAGAAACTCATACATTCTCTGTTCACTGTTTCACGGACTTAGAGAACTAAATTTCCTTCGGCGAAGTGCTGTTTTCACAGTGCTAAGTACTCCCAACTCTATCAACAATGTAGGTTTTACCAGTTTTCTAAGTCTCTCTGATTTTCTTGTACTTATCCTTGGAATTCTCTGTGTAAACCTCTGTAACTTCTCTAGGTATATGAATCACTGTGTACTTTCTCTTGTTTCTATCTGTTACCAATCTTGAGAAACTCATACATTCTCTGTTCACTATTTCCCAGTGCTAGAGAAGTAGATTTCTTTCTGCGAAAGTGCTGTTTTCACAGTGCTAAGTACTCCCAACTCTATTAACAATGTAGGTTTTACCAGTTTTCTAAGTCTCTCTTATTTTCTTGTACTTATCCTTGGAATTCTCTGTGTAAACCTCTGTAACTTTTCTAGGTAGATGAATCACTGTTTACTTTCGCTTGTTTCTATCTGTTACCAAAATTGAGAAACTCATACATTCTCTGTTCACCGTTTCACGGACTTAGAGAACTAAATTTCCTTCGGCGAAAGTGCTGTTTTCACAGTGCTAAGTACTCCCAACTCTATCAACAATGTAGGTTTTACCAGTTTTCTAAGTCTCTCTTATTTTTTGTACTTATCCTTGGAATTCTCTGTGTAAACCTCTGTAACTTCCTAGGTAGATGAATCATTGTGTACTTTCGCTTGTTTCTATCTGTTACCAAACTTGAATAACTCATACATTCTCTGTTCACTGTTTCACGGACTTAGAGAACTAAATTTCCTTCGACGAAAGTGCTGTTTTCACAGTGCTAAGTACTCCCAACTCTATCAACAATGTAGGTTTTACCAGTTTTCTAAGTCTCTCTTATTTTCTTGTACTTATCCTTGGAATTCTCTGTGTAAACCTCTGTAACTTTTCTGGGTAGATGAATCACTGTGTACTTTCTCTTGTTTCTATCTGTTACCAATCTTGAGAAACTCATACATTCTCTGTTCACTGTTTCCCAGTGTTAGAGAAGTAGATTTCTTTCTGCGAAAGTGCTGTTTTCACAGTGCTAAGTACTCCCAACTCTATTAACAATGTAGGTTTTACCAGTTTTCTAAGTCTCTCTTATTTTCTTGTACTTATCCTTGGAATTCTCTGTGTAAACCTCTGTAACTTTTCTAGGTAGATGAATCACTGTTTACTTTCGCTTGTTTCCATCTGTTACCAAACTTGAGAAACTCATACATTCTCTGTTCTCTGTTTCACGGACTTAGACAACTAAATTTCCTTCGGCGAAAGTGCTGTTTTCACAGTGCTAAGTACTCCCAACTCTATCAACAATGTAGGTTTTACCAGTTTTCTAAGTCTCTCTTATTTTCTTGTACTTATCCTTGGAATTTTCTGTGTAAACCTCTTTAACTTTTCTAGGTAGATGAATCACTGTGTACTTTCGCTTATTTCTATCTGTTACCAAACTTGAGAAACTCATACATTCTCTGTTCACTGTTTCACGGACTTAGAGAACTAAATTTCCTTCGGCGAAAGTGCTGTTTTCACAGTGCTAAGTACTCCCAACTCTATCAACAATGTAGGTTTTACCAGTTTTCTAAGTCTCTCTTATTTTCTTGTACTTATACTTGGAATTCTCTGTGTAAACCTCTGTAACTTCTCTAGGTAGATGAATCACTGTGTACTTTCTCTTGTTTCTATCTGTTAACAATCTTGAGAAACTCATACATTCTCTGTTCACTGTTTCCCAGTGTTAGAGAAGTAGATTTCTTTCTGCGAAAGTACTGTTTTCGCAGTGCTAAGTACTCCCAACTCTATCAACAATGTAGGTTTTACCGGTTTTCTAAGTCTCTCTTATTTTCCTGTACTTATCCTTGGAATTCTCTGTGTAAACCTCTGTAACTTTTCTGGGTAGATGAATCACTGTGTACTTTCTCTTGTTTCTATCTGTTACCAATCTTGAGAAACTCATAAATTGTCTATTCACTGTTTCACGGACTTAGAGAACTAAATTTCCTTCGGCGAAAGTGCTGTTTTCACAGTGCTAGGTACTCCCAACTCTATCAACAATGTAGGTTTTACCAGTTTTCTAAGTCTCTCTTATTTTCTTGTACTTATCCTTGGAATTCTCTGTGTAAACCTCTGTAACTTTTCTAGGTAGATGAATCACTGCGTACTTTCTCATGTTTCTATTTGTTACCAATCTTGAGAAACTCATACATTCTCTCTTCACTGATTCCCAGTCTTAGTGCAGTAGATTTCTTTCGGCGAAAGTGCTGTTTTCACAGTGCTAAGTACTCCCAACTCTATCCACAATGTAGGTTTTACCAGTTTTCTAAGTCTGTCTTATTTTCTTGTACTTATACATGTACTTCTCTTTGTAAACTTCTGTAACTTCTCTAGATAGATGAATCACTGTGTACTTTCTCTAGTTTCTATCTGTTACCAATCTCGAAAAACTCATACATTCTCTGTTCACTGTTTCCCAGTCTTAGAGAAGCAGATTTCTTTCTGCGAAAGTTCTGTTTTCACAGTGCTAAGTACTCCCAACTCTATCAACAATGTAGGTTTTACCAGTTTTCTAAGTCTGTCTTATTTTCTTGTACTTATACTTGGAATTCTCTGTGTAAACCTCTGTAACTTTTCTAGGTAGATGAATCACTGTGTACTTTCGCTTGTTTCTATCTGTTACCAAACTTGAGAAACTCATACATTCTCTGTTCACTGTTTCACGGACTTAGAGAACTAAATTTCCTTCGGCGAAAGTGCTGTTTTCAAAGTGCTAAGTACTCCCAACTCTATCAACAATGTAGGTTGTACCAGTTTTCTAAGTCTCTCTTATTTTCTTGTACTTATGCTTGGAATTCTCTGTGTAAACCTCTGTAACTTTTCTAGGTAGATGAATCACTGTGTACTTTCGCTTGTTTCTATCTGTTACCAAAGTTGAGAAACTCATACATTCTCTGTTCACTGTTTCACGGATTTAGAGAACTAAATTTCTTTCGGCGAAAGTGCTGTTTTCACAGTGCTAAGTACTCCCAACTCTATCAACAATGTAGGTTTTACCAGTTTTCTAAGTCTCTCTTATTTTCTTGTACTTATCCTTGCAATTCTCTGTGTAAACCACTGTAACCTTTCTAGGTAGATGAATCACTGTGTACCTTCGCTTTTTTTATCTGTTACCAAACTTGAGAAACTCATACATTCTCTGTTCACTGTTTCACGGACTTAAAGTACTTAATTTCCTTCGGCAAAAGTGCTCTTTTCACAGTGCTAAGTACTCCCAATTCTATCAACAATGTAGGTTTTACCAGTTTTCTAAGTCTGTCTTATTTTCTTGTACTTATACTTGGAATTCTCTGTGTAAACCTCTGTAACTTTTCTAGGTAGATGAATCACTGTGTACTTTCGCTTGTTTCTATCTGTTACCAATCTTGAGAAACTCATACATTCTCTGTTCACTGTTTCCCAGTGTTAGAGAAGTAGATTTCTTTCTGCGAAAGTGCTGTTTTCACAGTGCTAAGTACTCCCAACTCTATCAACAATGTAGGTTTTACCCGTTTTCTAAGTCTCTCTTATTTTCTTGTACTTATACTTGGAATTCTCTGTATAAACCTCTGTAACTTCTCTAGGTATATGAATCACTGTGTACTTTCGCTTGTTTCTATCTGTTACCAAACTTGAGAAACTCATACATTCTCTGTTCACTGTTTCACGGACTTAGAGAACTAAATTTCCTTCGGCGAAGTGCTGTTTTCACAGTGCTAAGTACTCCCAACTCTATCAACAATGTAGGTTTTACCAGTTTTCTAAGTCTCTCTGATTTTCTTGTACTTATCCTTGGAATTCTCTGTGTAAACCTCTGTAACTTCTCTAGGTATATGAATCACTGTGTACTTTCTCTTGTTTCTATCTGTTACCAATCTTGAGAAACTCATACATTCTCTGTTCACTATTTCCCAGTGCTAGAGAAGTAGATTTCTTTCTGCGAAAGTGCTGTTTTCACAGTGCTAAGTACTCCCAACTCTATTAACAATGTAGGTTTTACCAGTTTTCTAAGTCTCTCTTATTTTCTTGTACTTATCCTTGGAATTCTCTGTGTAAACCTCTGTAACTTTTCTAGGTAGATGAATCACTGTTTACTTTCGCTTGTTTCTATCTGTTACCAAAATTGAGAAACTCATACATTCTCTGTTCACCGTTTCACGGACTTAGAGAACTAAATTTCCTTCGGCGAAAGTGCTGTTTTCACAGTGCTAAGTACTCCCAACTCTATCAACAATGTAGGTTTTACCAGTTTTCTAAGTCTCTCTTATTTTTTGTACTTATCCTTGGAATTCTCTGTGTAAACCTCTGTAACTTCCTAGGTAGATGAATCATTGTGTACTTTCGCTTGTTTCTATCTGTTACCAAACTTGAATAACTCATACATTCTCTGTTCACTGTTTCACGGACTTAGAGAACTAAATTTCCTTCGACGAAAGTGCTGTTTTCACAGTGCTAAGTACTCCCAACTCTATCAACAATGTAGGTTTTACCAGTTTTCTAAGTCTCTCTTATTTTCTTGTACTTATCCTTGGAATTCTCTGTGTAAACCTCTGTAACTTTTCTGGGTAGATGAATCACTGTGTACTTTCTCTTGTTTCTATCTGTTACCAATCTTGAGAAACTCATACATTCTCTGTTCACTGTTTCCCAGTGTTAGAGAAGTAGATTTCTTTCTGCGAAAGTGCTGTTTTCACAGTGCTAAGTACTCCCAACTCTATTAACAATGTAGGTTTTACCAGTTTTCTAAGTCTCTCTTATTTTCTTGTACTTATCCTTGGAATTCTCTGTGTAAACCTCTGTAACTTTTCTAGGTAGATGAATCACTGTTTACTTTCGCTTGTTTCCATCTGTTACCAAACTTGAGAAACTCATACATTCTCTGTTCTCTGTTTCACGGACTTAGACAACTAAATTTCCTTCGGCGAAAGTGCTGTTTTCACAGTGCTAAGTACTCCCAACTCTATCAACAATGTAGGTTTTACCAGTTTTCTAAGTCTCTCTTATTTTCTTGTACTTATCCTTGGAATTTTCTGTGTAAACCTCTGTAACTTTTCTAGGTAGATGAATCACTGTGTACTTTCGCTTATTTCTATCTGTTACCAAACTTGAGAAACTCATACATTCTCTGTTCACTGTTTCACGGACTTAGAGAACTAAATTTCCTTCGGCGAAAGTGCTGTTTTCACAGTGCTAAGTACTCCCAACTCTATCAACAATGTAGGTTTTACCAGTTTTCTAAGTCTCTCTTATTTTCTTGTACTTATACTTGGAATTCTCTGTGTAAACCTCTGTAACTTCTCTAGGTAGATGAATCACTGTGTACTTTCTCTTGTTTCTATCTGTTAACAATCTTGAGAAACTCATACATTCTCTGTTCACTGTTTCCCAGTGTTAGAGAAGTAGATTTCTTTCTGCGAAAGTACTGTTTTCGCAGTGCTAAGTACTCCCAACTCTATCAACAATGTAGGTTTTACCGGTTTTCTAAGTCTCTCTTATTTTCCTGTACTTATCCTTGGAATTCTCTGTGTAAACCTCTGTAACTTTTCTGGGTAGATGAATCACTGTGTACTTTCTCTTGTTTCTATCTGTTACCAATCTTGAGAAACTCATAAATTGTCTATTCACTGTTTCACGGACTTAGAGAACTAAATTTCCTTCGGCGAAAGTGCTGTTTTCACAGTGCTAGGTACTCCCAACTCTATCAACAATGTAGGTTTTACCAGTTTTCTAAGTCTCTCTTATTTTCTTGTACTTATCCTTGGAATTCTCTGTGTAAACCTCTGTAACTTTTCTAGGTAGATGAATCACTGCGTACTTTCTCATGTTTCTATTTGTTACCAATCTTGAGAAACTCATACATTCTCTCTTCACTGATTCCCAGTCTTAGTGCAGTAGATTTCTTTCGGCGAAAGTGCTGTTTTCACAGTGCTAAGTACTCCCAACTCTATCCACAATGTAGGTTTTACCAGTTTTCTAAGTCTGTCTTATTTTCTTGTACTTATACATGTACTTCTCTTTGTAAACTTCTGTAACTTCTCTAGATAGATGAATCACTGTGTACTTTCTCTAGTTTCTATCTGTTACCAATCTCGAAAAACTCATACATTCTCTGTTCACTGTTTCCCAGTCTTAGAGAAGCAGATTTCTTTCTGCGAAAGTTCTGTTTTCACAGTGCTAAGTACTCCCAACTCTATCAACAATGTAGGTTTTACCAGTTTTCTAAGTCTGTCTTATTTTCTTGTACTTATACATGTACTTCTCTTTGTAAACTTCTGTAACTTCTCTAGATAGATGAATCACTGTGTACTTTCTCTAGTTTCTATCTGTTACCAATCTCGAAAAACTCATACATTCTCTGTTCACTGTTTCCCAGTCTTAGAGAAGCAGATTTCTTTCTGCGAAAGTTCTGTTTTCACAGTGCTAAGTACTCCCAACTCTATCAACAATGTAGGTTTTACCAGTTTTCTAAGTCTCTCTTATTTTCTTGTACTTATACTTGGAATTCTCTGTGTAAACCTCTGTAACTTCTCTAGGTAGATGAATCACTGTGTACTTTCGCTTGTTTCTATCTGTTACCAAACTTGAGAAAGTCATACATTCTCTGTTCACTGTTTCACGGACTTAGAGAACTAAATTTCCTTCGGCGAAAGTGCTGTTTTCACAGTGCTAAGTACGCCCAACTCTATCAACAATGTAGGTTTTACCAGTTCTCTAAGTCTCTCTTATTTTCTTGTACTTATCCTTGGAATTCTCTGTGTAAACCTCTGTAACTTTTCTAGGTAGATGAATCACTGTGTACCTTCGCTTGTTTGTATCTGTTACCAAACTTGAGAAACTCATACATTCTCTGTTCACTGTTTCACGGACTTAGAGTACTAAATTTCCTTCGGCGAAAGTGCTGTTTTCACAGTGCTAAGTACTCCGAACTCTATCAACAATGTAGGTTTTACCAGTTTTCTAAGTCTCTCTTATTTTCTTGTACTTATACTTGGAATTCTCTGTGTAAACCTCTGTAACTTCTCTAGGTAGATGAATCACTGTGTACTTTCTCTTGTTTTTATCTGTTATCAATCTTGAGACACTCATACATTCTCTGTTCAGTGTTTCCCAGTGTTAGAGAAGTAGATTTCTTTCTGCGAAAGTACTGTTTTCACAGTGCTAAGTACTCCCAACTCTATCAACAATGTAGGTTTTACCGGTTTTCTAAGTCTCTCTTATTTTCTTGTACTTATACTTGGAATTCTCTGTGTAAACCTCTGTAACTTTTCTGGGTAGATGAATCACTGTTTACCTTCTCTTATTTCTATCTGTTACCAATCTTGAGAAACTCATACATTCTCTGTTCACTGTTTCCCAGTGTTAGAGAAGTAGACTTCTTTCTGCGAAAGTGCAGTTTTCACAGTGCTAAGTACTCCCAACTCTATTAACAATGTAGGTTTCACCAGTTTTCTAAGTCTCTCTTATTTTCTTATACTTATCCTTGGAATTCTCTGTGTAAACCTCTGTAAATTTTCTAGGTAGATGAATAACTGTTTATTTTCGCTTGTTTCTATCTGTTACCGAACTTGAGAAACTCATACATTCTCTGTTCACTGTTTCACGGACTTAGAGAACTAAATTTCCTTCGGCGAAAATGCTGTTTTCACAGTGCTAAGTACTCCCAACTCTATCAACAATGTAGGTTTTACCAGTTTTCTAAGTCTCTCTTATTTTCTTGTACTTATCCTTGGAATTCTCTGTGTAAACCTCTGTAACTTTTCTAGGTAGATGAATCACTGTGTACTTTCGCTTGTTTCTATCTGTTACCAAACTTGAGAAACTCATACATTCTCTGTTCACTGTTTCACGGACTTAGAGAACTAAATTTCCTTCGGCGAAAGTGCTGTTTTCACAGTGCTAAGTACTCCCAACTCTATCAACAATGTAGGTTGTACCAGTTTTCTAAGTCTCTCTTATTTTCTTGTACTTATCCTTGGAATTCCCTGTGTAAACCTCTGTAACTTTTCTAGGTAGATGAATCACTGTGTACTTTCGCTTGTTTCTATCTGTTACCAAACTTGAGAAACTCATACATTCTCTGTTCACTGTTTCACGGACTTAGAGTACTTAATTTCCTTCGGCGAAAGTGCTCTTTTCACAGTGCTAAGTACTCCCAACTCTATCAACAATGTAGGTTTTACCAGTTTTCTAAGTCTCTCTTATTTTCTTGTACTTATACTTGGAATTGTCTGTGTAAACCTCTGTAACTTTTCTGGGTAGATGAATCACTGTGTACTTTCTCTTGTTTCTATCTGTTACCAATCTTGAGAAACTCATACATTCTCTGTTCACTGTTTCCCAGTGTTAGAGAAGTAGATTTCTTTCGGCGAAAGTGCTGTTTTCACAGTGCTAAGTACTCCCAACTCTATTAACAATGTAGGTTTTACCAGTTTTCTAAGTCTCTCTTATTTTCTTGTACTTATCCTTGGAATTCTCTGTGTAAACCTCTGTAACTTTTCTAGGTAGATCAATCACTGTGCACTTTCGCTTGTTTCTATCTGTTACCAAACTTGAGAAACTCATACATTCTCTGTTCACTGTTTCACGGACTTAGAAAACTAAATTTCCTTCGGCGAAAGTGATGTTTTCACAGTGCTAAGTACTCCCAACTCTATCAGCAATGTAGGTTTTACCAGTTTTCTAAGTCTCTCTTATTTTCTTGTACTTATCCTTGGAATTCTCTGTGTAAACCTCTGTAACTTTTCTAGGTAGATGAATCACTGTGTACTTTCGCTTGTTTCTATCTGTTTCCAAACTTGAGAAACTCATACATTCTCTGTTCACTGTTTCACGGACTTAGAGAACTAAATTTCCTTCGGCGAAAGTGCTGTTTTCACAGTGCTAAGTACTCCCAACTCTATCAACAATGTAGGTTTTACCAGTCTTCTAAGTCTCTCTTATTTTCTTGTACTTATCCTTGGAATTCTCTGTGTAAACCTCTGTAACTTTTCTAGGTAGATGAATCACTGTGTACTTTCGCTTGTTTCTATCTGTTACCAAACTTGAGAAACTCATACATTCTCTGTTCACTGTTTCACGGACTTAGAGAACTAAATTTCCTTCGACGAAAGTACTGTTTTCACAGTGCTAAGTACTCCCAACTCTATCAACAATGTAGGTTTTACCAGTTTTATAAGTCTCTCTTATTTTCTTGTACTTATACTTGGAATTCTCTGTGTAAACCTCTGTAACTTCTCTAGGTAGATGAATCACTGTGTACTTTCTCTTGTTTCTATCTGTTACCAATCTTGAGAAACTCATACATTCTCTGTTCACTGTTTCCCAGTCTTAGAGAAGTAGATTTCTTTCTGAGAAAGTGCTGCTTTCACAGTGCTAAGTACTCCCAAGTCTATCAACAATGTAGGTTTTACGAGTTTTCTAAGTCTCTCTTATTTTCTTGTACTTATACTTGGGTTTCTCTGTGTAAACCTCTGTAACTTTTCTAGGTAGATGAATCACTGTGTACTTTCTCTTGTTTCTATCTGTTACCAATCTTGAGAAACTCATTCATTCTCTGTTCACTGTTTCACGGACTTAGAGAACTAAATTTCCTTTGGCGAAAGTGCTGTTTTCACAGTGCTAAGTACTCCCAACTCTATCAACAATGTAGGTTTTACCAGTTATCTAAGTCTCTCTTATTTTCTTGTACTTATACTTGGAATTCTCTGTGTAAACCTCTGTAACTTCTCTAGGTAGATGAATCACTGTGTACTTTCTCTTGTTTCTATCTGTTACCAATCTTGAGACACTCATACATTCTCTGCTCACTGTTTCCCAGTGTTAGAGAAGTAGATTTCTTTCTGCGAAAGTACTGTTTTCACAGTGCTAAGTACTCCCAACTCTATCAACAATGTAGGTTTTACCGGTTTTCTAAGTCTCTCTTATTTTCTTGTACTTATACTTGGAATTCTCTGTAAACCTCTGTAACTTTTCTGGGTAGATGAATCACTGTGTACTTTCTCTTGTTTCTATCTGTTACCAATCTTGAGAAACTCATACATTCTCTGTTCACTGTTTTCCAGTGTTAGAGAAGTAGATTTCTTTCGGCGAAAGTGCTGTTTTCACAGTGCTAAGTACTCCCAACTCTATTAACAATGTAGGTTTTACCAGTTTTCTAAGTCTCTCTTATTTTCTTGTACTTATCCTTGGAGTTCTCTGTGTAAACCTCTGTAACTTTTCTAGGTAGATGAATCACTGTTTACTTTCGCTTGTTTCCATCTGTTACCAAACTTGAGAAATTCATACATTCTCTGTTCACTGTTTCACGGACTTAGACAACTAAATTTCCTTCGGCGAAAGTGCTGTTTTCACAGTGCTAAGTACTCCCAACTCTATCAACAATGTAGTTGTTACCAGTTTTCTAAGTCTCTCTTATTTTCTTGTACTTATACTTGGAATTCTCTGTGTAAACCTCTGTAACTTTTCTAGGTGGATGAATCACTGTGTACTTTCGCTTGTTTCTATCTATTACCAAACTTGAGAAACTCATACATTCTCTGTTCACTGTTTCAGGGACTTAGAGAACTAAATTTCCTTCGGCGAAAGTGCTGCTTTCACAGTGCTAAGTACTCCCAACTCTATCAACAATGTAGGTTTTACCAGTTTTCTAAGTCTCTCTTATTTTCTTGTACTTATCCTTGGAATTCTCTGTGTAAACCTCTGTAACTTTTCTAGGTGGATGAATCACTGTGTACTTTCGCTTGTTTCTATCTGTTACTAAACTTGAGAAAGTCATACATTCTCTGTTCACTGTTTCACGGACTTAGAGAACTAAATTTCCTTCGGCGAAAGTGCTGTTTTCACAGTGCTAAGTACTCCCAACTCTATCAACAATGTAGGTTTTACCAGTTTTCTAAGTCTCTCTTATTTTCTTGTACTTATACTTGGAATTCTCTGTGTAAACCTCTGTAACTTTTCTAGGTAGATGAATCACTGTGTACTTTCGCTTGTTTCTATCTGTTACCAAACTTGAGAAACTCATACATTCTCTGTTCACTGTTTCAGGGACTTAGAGAACTAAATTTCCTTCGGCGAAAGTGCTGCTTTCACAGTGCTAAGTACTCCCAACTCTATCAACAATGTAGGTTTACCAGTTTTCTAAGTCTCTCTTATTTTCTTGTACTTATCCTTGGAATTCTCTGTGTAAACCTCTGTAACTTTTCTAGGTAGATGAATCACTGTGTACTTTCGCTTGTTTCTATCTGTTACCAAACTTGAGAAACTCATACATTCTCTGTTCACTGTTTCACGGACTTAGAGAACTAAATTTCCTTCGGCGAAAGTGCTGTTTTCACAGTGCTAAGTACTCCCAACTCTATCAACAATGTAGGTTTTACCAGTTTTCTAAGTCTCTCTTATTTTCTTGTACTTATCCTTGGAATTCTCTGTGTAAACCTCTGTAACTTTTCTAGGTGGATGAATCACTGTGTACTTTCGCTTGTTTCTATCTGTTACTAAACTTGAGAAAGTCATACATTCTCTGTTCACTGTTTCACGGACTTAGAGAACTAAATTTCCTTTGGCGAAAGTGCTGTTTTCACAGTGCTAAGTACTCCCAACTCTATCAACAATGTAGGTTTTACCAGTTTTCTAAGTCTCTGTTATTTTCTTGTACTTATCCTTGGAATTCTCTGTGTAAACCTCTGTAACTTTTCTAGGTAGATGAATCACTGTGTACTTTCGCTTGTTTCTATCTGTTACCAAACTTGAGAAACTCATACATTCTCTGTTCACTGTTTCACGGACTTAGACAACTAAATTTCCTTCGGCGAAAGTGCTGCTTTCACAGTGCTAAGTACTCCCAACTCTATCAACAATGTAGTTGTTACCAGTTTTCTAAGTCTCTCTTATTTTCTTGTACTTATACTTGGAATTCTCTGTGTAAACCTCTGTAACTTTTCTAGGTGGATGAATCACTGTGTACTTTCGCTTGTTTCTATCTGTTACTAAACTTGAGAAAGTCATACATTCTCTGTTCACTGTTTCACGGACTTAGAGAACTAAATTTCCTTCGGCGAAAGTGCTGTTTTCACAGTGCTAAGTACTCCCAACTCTATCAACAATGTATGTTTTACCAGTTTTCTAAGTCTCCCTTATTTTCTTGTACTTATCCTTGGAATTCTCTGTGTAAACCTCTGTAACTTTTCTAGGTAGATGAATCACTGTTTACTTTCGCTTGTTTCCATCTGTTACCAAACTTGAGAAACTCATACATTCTCTGTTCACTGTTTCACGGACTTAGAGAACTAAATTTCCTTCGGCGAAAGTGCTGCTTTCACAGTGCTAAGTACTCCCAACTCTATCAACAATGTAGGTTTTACCAGTTTTCTAAGTCTCTCTTATTTTCTTGTACTTATACTTGGATTTCTCTGTGTAAACCTCTGTAACTTTTCTAGGTGGATGAATCACTGTGTACTTTCGCTTGTTTCTATCTGTTACCAAACTTGAGAAACTCATACATTCTCTGTTCACTGTTTCAGGGACTTAGAGAACTAAATTTCCTTCGGCGAAAGTGCTGCTTTCACAGTGCTAAGTACTCCCAACTCTATCAACAATGTAGGTTTACCAGTTTTCTAAGTCTCTCTTATTTTCTTGTACTTATCCTTGGAATTCTCTGTGTAAACCTCTGTAACATTTCTAGGTAGATGAATCACTGTGTACTTTCGCTTGTTTCTATCTGTTACCAAACTTGAGAAACTCATACATTCTCTGTTCACTGTTTCAGGGACTTAGAGAACTAAATTTCCTTCGGCGAAAGTGCTGCTTTCACAGTGCTAAGTACTCCCAACTCTATCAACAATGTAGGTTTTACCAGTTTTCTAAGTCTCTCTTATTTTCTTGTACTTATCCTTGGAATTCTCTGTGTAAACCTCTGTAACTTTTCTAGGTGGATGAATCACTGTGTACTTTCGCTTGTTTCTATCTGTTACTAAACTTGAGAAAGTCATACATTCTCTGTTCACTGTTTCACGGACTTAGAGAACTAAATTTCCTTCGGCGAAAGTGCTGTTTTCACAGTGCTAAGTACTCCCAACTCTATCAACAATGTAGGTTTTACCAGTTTTCTAAGTCTCTCTTATTTTCTTGTACTTATACTTGGAATTCTCTGTGTAAACCTCTGTAACTTTTCTGGGTAGATGAATCACTGTGTACTTTCGCTTGTTTCTATCTGTTACCCATCTTGAGAAACTCATACATTCTCTGTTCACTGTTTCCCAGTGTTAGAGAAGTAGATTTCTTTCGGCGAAAGTGCTGTTTTCACAGTGCTAAGTACTCCCAACTCTATCAACAATGTAGGTTTTACCGGTTTTCTAAGTCTCTCTTATTTTCTTGTACTTATACTTGGAATTCTCTGTGTAAACCTCTGTAACTTTTCTAGGTGGATGAATCACTGTGTACTTTCGCTTGTTTCTATCTGTTACCAAACTTGAGAAACTCATACATTCTCTGTTCACTGTTTCAGGGACTTAGAGAACTAAATCTCCTTCGGCGAAAGTGCTGCTTTCACAGTGCTAAGTACTCCCAACTCTATCAACAATGTAGGTTTTACCAGTTTTCTAAGTCTCTCTTATTTTCTTGTACTTATCCTTGGAATTCTCTGTGTAAACCTCTGTAACTTTTCTAGGTAGATGAATCACTGTGTACTTTCGCTTGTTTCTATCTGTTACCAAACTTGAGAAACTCATACATTCTCTGTTCACTGTTTCACGGACTTAGAGAACTAAATTTCCTTCGGCGAAAGTGCTGCTTTCACAGTGCTAAGTACTCCCAACTCTATCAACAATGTAGTTCTTACCAGTTTTCTAAGTCTCTCTTATTTTCTTGTACTTATACTTGGAATTCTCTGTGTAAACCTCTGTAACTTTTCTAGGTGGATGAATCACTGTGTACTTTCGCTTGTTTCTATCTGTTACCAAACTTGAGAAACTCATACATTCTCTGTTCACTGTTTCAGGGACTTAGAGAACTAAATTTCCTTCGGCGAAAGTGCTGCTTTCACAGTGCTAAGTACTCCCAACTCTATCAACAATGTAGGTTTTACCAGTTTTCTAAGTCTCTCTTATTTTCTTGTACTTATCCTTGGAATTCTCTGTGTAAACCTCTGTAACTTTTCTAGGTGGATGAATCACTGTGTACTTTCGCTTTTTTCTATCTGTTACTAAACTTGAGAAAGTCATACATTCTCTGTTCACTGTTTCACGGACTTAGAGAACTAAATTTCCTTCGGCGAAAGTGCTGTTTTCACAGTGCTAAGTACTCCCAACTCTATCAACAATGTAGGTTTTACCAGTTTTCTAAGTCTCTCTTATTTTCTTGTACTTATACTTGGAATTCTCTGTGTAAACCTCTGTAACTTTTCTGGGTAGATGAATCACTGTGTACTTTCGCTTGTTTCTATCTGTTACCCATCTTGAGAAACTCATACATTCTCTGTTCACTGTTTCCCAGTGTTAGAGAAGTAGATTTCTTTCGGCGAAAGTGCTGTTTTCACAGTGCTAAGTACTCCCAACTCTATCAACAATGTAGGTTTTACCGGTTTTCTAAGTCTCTCTTATTTTCTTGTACTTATACTTGGAATTCTCTGTGTAAACCTCTGTAACTTTTCTGGGTAGATGAATCACTGTGTACTTTCTCTTGTTTCTATCTGTTACCAATCTTGAGAAACTCATACATTCTCTGTTCACTGTTTCCCAGTGTTAGAGAAGTAGATTTCTTTCGGCGAAAGTGCTGTTTTCACAGTGCTAAGTACTCCCAACTCTATTAACAATGTAGGTTTTACCAGTTTTCTAAGTCTCTCTTATTTTCTTGTACTTATCCTTGGAGTTCTCTGTGTAAACCTCTGTAACTTTTCTAGGTAGATGAATCACTGTTTACTTTCGCTTGTTTCCATCTGTTACCAAACTTGAGAAATTCATACATTCTCTGTTCACTGTTTCACGGACTTAGACAACTAAATTTCCTTCGGCGAAAGTGCTGTTTTCACAGTGCTAAGTACTCCCAACTCTATCAACAATGTATGTTTTACCAGTTTTCTAAGTCTCCCTTATTTTCTTGTACTTATCCTTGGAATTCTCTGTGTAAACCTCTGTAACTTTTCTAGGTAGGTGAATCACTGTGTACTTTCGCTTGTTTATATCTGTTACCAAACTTGAGAAACTCATACATTCTCTGTTCACTGTTTCACGGACTTAGAGAACTAAATTTCCTTCGGCGAAAGTGCTGTTTTCACAGTGCTAAGTACTCCCAACTCTATCAACAATGTAGTTGTTACCAGTTTTCTAAGTCTCTCTTATTTTCTTGTACTTATACTTGGAATTCTCTGTGTAAACCTCTGTAACTTTTCTAGGTGGATGAATCACTGTGTACTTTCGCTTGTTTCTATCTGTTACCAAACTTGAGAAACTCATACATTCTCTGTTCACTGTTTCAGGGACTTAGAGAACTAAATCTCCTTCGGCGAAAGTGCTGCTTTCACAGTGCTAAGTACTCCCAACTCTATCAACAATGTAGGTTTTACCAGTTTTCTAAGTCTCTCTTATTTTCTTGTACTTATCCTTGGAATTCTCTGTGTAAACCTCTGTAACTTTTCTAGGTGGATGAATCACTGTGTACTTTCGCTTGTTTCTATCTGTTACTAAACTTGAGAAAGTCATACATTCTCTGTTCACTGTTTCACGGACTTAGAGAACTAAATTTCCTTCGGCGAAAGTGCTGTTTTCACAGTGCTAAGTACTCCCAACTCTATCAACAATGTAGGTTTTACCAGTTTTCTAAGTCTCTCTTATTTTCTTGTACTTATACTTGGAATTCTCTGTGTAAACCTCTGTAACTTTTCTAGGTAGATGAATCACTGTGTACTTTCGCTTCTTTCTATCTGTTACCAAACTTGAGAAACTCATACATTCTCTGTTCACTGTTTCAGGGACTTAGAGAACTAAATTTCCTTCGGCGAAAGTGCTGCTTTCACAGTGCTAAGTACTCCCAACTCTATCAACAATGTAGGTTTACCAGTTTTCTAAGTCTCTCTTATTTTCTTGTACTTATCCTTGGAATTCTCTGTGTAAACCTCTGTAACTTTTCTAGGTAGATGAATCACTGTGTACTTTCGCTTGTTTCTATCTGTTACAAAACTTGAGAAACTCATACATTCTCTGTTCACTGTTTCACGGACTTAGAGAACTAAATTTCCTTCGGCGAAAGTGCTGTTTTCACAGTGCTAAGTACTCCCAACTCTATCAACAATGTAGGTTTTACCAGTTTTCTAAGTCTCTCTTATTTTCTTGTACTTATCCTTGGAATTCTCTGTGTAAACCTCTGTAACTTTTCTAGGTGGATGAATCACTGTGTACTTTCGCTTGTTTCTATCTGTTACTAAACTTGAGAAAGTCATACATTCTCTGTTCACTGTTTCACGGACTTAGAGAACTAAATTTCCTTTGGCGAAAGTGCTGTTTTCACAGTGCTAAGTACTCCCAACTCTATCAACAATGTAGGTTTTACCAGTTTTCTAAGTCTCTCTTATTTTCTTGTACTTATCTTTGGAATTCTCTGTGTAAACCTCTGTAACTTTTCTAGGTAGATGAATCACTGTGTACTTTCGCTTGTTTCTATCTGTTACCAAACTTGAGAAACTCATACATTCTCTGTTCACTGTTTCACGGACTTAGAGAACTAAATTTCCTTCGGCGAAAGTGCTGCTTTCACAGTGCTAAGTACTCCCAACTCTATCAACAATGTAGTTGTTACCAGTTTTCTAAGTCTCTCTTATTTTCTTGTACTTATACTTGGAATTCTCTGTGTAAACCTCTGTAACTTTTCTAGGTGGATGAATCACTGTGTACTTTCGCTTGTTTCTATCTGTTACCAAACTTGAGAAACTCATACATTCTCTGTTCACTGTTTCAGGGACTTAGAGAACTAAATTTCCTTCGGCGAAAGTGCTGCTTTCACAGTGCTAAGTACTCCCAACTCTATCAACAATGTAGGTTTTACCAGTTTTCTAAGTCTCTCTTATTTTCTTGTACTTATCCTTGGAATTCTCTGTGTAAACCTCTGTAACTTTTCTAGGTGGATGAATCACTGTGTACTTTCGCTTGTTTCTATCTGTTACTAAACTTGAGAAAGTCATACATTCTCTGTTCACTGTTTCACGGACTTAGAGAACTAAATTTCCTTCGGCGAAAGTGCTGTTTTCACAGTGCTAAGTACTCCCAACTCTATCAACAATGTAGGTTTTACCAGTTTTCTAAGTCTCTCTTATTTTCTTGTACTTATACTTGGAATTCTCTGTGTAAACCTCTGTAACTTTTCTGGGTAGATGAATCACTGTGTACTTTCGCTTGTTTCTATCTGTTACCCATCTTGAGAAACTCATACATTCTCTGTTCACTGTTTCCCAGTGTTAGAGAAGTAGATTTCTTTCGGCGAAAGTGCTGTTTTCACAGTGCTAAGTACTCCCAACTCTATTAACAATGTAGGTTTTACCAGTTTTCTAAGTCTCTCTTATTTTCTTGTACTTATCCTTGGAGTTCTCTGTGTAAACCTCTGTAACTTTTCTAGGTAGATGAATCACTGTTTACTTTCGCTTGTTTCCATCTGTTACCAAACTTGAGAAACTCATACATTCTCTGTTCACTGTTTCACGGACTTAGACAACTAAATTTCCTTCGGCGAAAGTGCTGTTTTCACAGTGCTAAGTACTCCCAACTCTGTCAACAATGTATGTTTTACCAGTTTTCTAAGTCTCCCTTATTTTCTTGTACTTATCCTTGGAATTCTCTGTGTAAACCTCTGTAACTTTTCTAGGTAGATGAATAACTGTGTACTTTCGCTTGTTTCTATCTGTTACCAAACTTGAGAAAGTCATACATTCTCTGTTCACTGTTTCACGGACTTAGAGAACTAAATTTCCTTCGGCGAAAATGCTGTTTTCACAGTGCTAAGTACTCCCAACTCTATCAACAATGTAGGTTTTACCAGTTTTCTAAGTCTCTCTTATTTTCTTGTACTTATCCTTGGAATTCTCTGTGTAAACCTCTGTAACTTTTCTAGGTAGATGAATCACTGTGTACTTTCGCTTGTTTCTATCTGTTACCAAACTTGAGAAACTCATACATTCTCTGTTCACTGTTTCACGGACTTACAGAACTAAATTTCCTTCGGCGAAAGTGCTGTTTTCACAGTGCTAAGTACTCCCAACTCTATCAACAATGTAGGTTTTACCAGTTTTCTAAGTCTCTCTTATTTTCTTGTACTTATACTTGGAATTCTCTGTGTAAACCTCTGTAACTTTTCTAGGTAGATGAATCACTGTGTACTTTCGCTTGTTTCTATCTGTTACCAAACTTGAGAAACTCATACATTCTCTGTTCACTGTTTCACGGACTTAGATAACTAAATTTCCTTCAGCGAAAGTGCTGTTTTCACAGTGCTAAGTACTCCCAACTCTATCAACAATGTAGGTTTTACCAGTTTTCTAAGTCTCTCTTATTTTCTTGTACTTATACTTGGAATTCTCTGTGTAAACCTCTGTAACTTTTCTGGGTAGATGAATCACTGTGTACTTTCTCTTGTTTCTATCTGTTACCCATCTTGAGAAACTCATACATTCTCTGTTCACTGTTTCCCAGTGTTAGAGAAGTAGATTTCTTTCGGCGAAAGTGCTGTTTTCACAGTGCTAAGTACTCCCAACTCTATTAACAATGTAGGTTTTACCAGTTTTCTAAGTCTCTCTTATTTTCTTGTACTTATCCTTGGAGTTCTCTGTGTAAACCTCTGTAACTTATCTAGGTAGATGAATCACTGTTTACTTTCGCTTGTTTCCATCTGTTACCAAACTTGAGAAACTCATACATTCTCTGTTCACTGTTTCACGGACTTAGACAACTAAATTTCCTTCGGCGAAAGTGCTGTTTTCACAGTGCTAAGTACTCCCAACTCTATCAACAATGTATGTTTTACCAGTTTTCTAAGTCTCCCTTATTTTCTTGTACTTATCCTTGGAATTCTCTGTGTAAACCTCTGTAACTTTTCTAGGTAGATGAATCACTGTGTTCTTTCGTTTGTTTCTATCTGTTACCAAACTTGAGAAACTCATACATTCTCTATTCACTGTTTCACAGACTTAGAGAACTAAATTTCCTTCGGCGAAAGTGCTGCTTTCACAGTGCTAAGTACTCCCAACTCTATCAACAATGTAGGTTTTACCAGTTTTCTAAGTCTCTCTTATTTTCTTGTACTTATACTTGGAATTCTCTGTGTAAACCTCTGTAACTTTTCTAGGTAGATGAATCACTGTGTACTTTCGCTTGTTTCTATCTGTTACCAAACTTGAGAAACTCATACATTCTCTGTTCACTGTTTCAGGGACTTAGAGAACTAAATTTCCTTCGGCGAAAGTGCTGCTTTCACAGTGCTAAGTACTCCCAACTCTATCAACAATGTAGGTTTACCAGTTTTCTAAGTCTCTCTTATTTTCTTGTACTTATCCTTGGAATTCTCTGTGTAAACCTCTGTAACTTTTCTAGGTAGATGAATCACTGTGTACTTTCGCTTGTTTCTATCTGTTACCAAACTTGAGAAACTCATACATTCTCTGTTCACTGTTTCACGGACTTAGAGAACTAAATTTCCTTCGGCGAAAGTGCTGTTTTCACAGTGCTAAGTACTCCCAACTCTATCAACAATGTAGGTTTTACCAGTTTTCTAAGTCTCTCTTATTTTCTTGTACTTATCCTTGGAATTCTCTGTGTAAACCTCTGTAACTTTTCTAGGTGGATGAATCACTGTGTACTTTCGCTTGTTTCTATCTGTTACTAAACTTGAGAAAGTCATACATTCTCTGTTCACTGTTTCACGGACTTAGAGAACTAAATTTCCTTTGGCGAAAGTGCTGTATTCACAGTGCTAAGTACTCCCAACTCTATCAACAATGTAGGTTTTACCAGTTTTCTAAGTCTCTCTTATTTTCTTGTACTTATCCTTGGAATTCTCTGTGTAAACCTCTGTAACTTTTCTAGGTAGATGAATCACTGTGTACTTTCGCTTGTTTCTATCTGTTACCAAACTTGAGAAACTCATACATTCTCTGTTCACTGTTTCACGGACTTAGAGAACTAAATTTCCTTCGGCGAAAGTGCTGCTTTCACAGTGCTAAGTACTCCCAACTCTATCAACAATGTAGGTTTTACCAGTTTTCTAAGTCTCTCTTATTTTCTTGTACTTATCCTTGGAATTGTCTGTGTAAACCTCTGTAACTTTTCTAGATAGATGAATCACTGTGTACTTTCGCTTGTTTCTATCTGTTACCAAACTTGAGAAACTCATACATTCTCTGTTCACTGTTTCACGGACTTAGATAACTAAATTTCCTTCAGAGAAAGTGCTGTTTTCACAGTGCTAAGTACTCCCAACTCTATCAACAATGTAGGTTTTACCAGTTTTCTAAGTCTCTCTTATTTTCTTGTACTTATACTTGGAATTCTCTGTGTAAACCTCTGTAACTTTTCTGGGTAGATGAATCACTGTGTACTTTCTCTTGTTTCTATCTGTTACCCATCTTGAGAAACTCATACATTCTCTGTTCACTGTTTCCCAGTGTTAGAGAAGTAGATTTCTTTCGGCGAAAGTGCTGTTTTCACAGTGCTAAGTACTCCCAACTCTATCAACAATGTATGTTTTACCAGTTTTCTAAGTCTCCCTTATTTTCTTGTACTTATCCTTGGAATTCTCTGTGTAAACCTCTGTAACTTTTCTAGGTAGATGAATCACTGTGTTCTTTCGCTTGTTTCTATCTGTTACCAAACTTGAGAAACTCATACATTCTCTGTTCACTGTTTCACGGACTTAGAGAACTGAATTTCCTTAGGCGAAAGTTCTGCTTTCACAGTGCTAAGTACTCCCAACTCTATCAACAATGTAGGTTTTACCAGTTTTCTAAGTCTCTCTTATTTTCTTGTACTTATACTTGGAATTCTCTGTGTAAACCTCTGTAACTTTTCTAGGTAGATGAATCACTGTGTACTTTCGCTTGTTTCTATCTGTTACCAAACTTGAGAAACTCATACATTCTCTGTTCACTGTTTCACGGACTTAGATAACTAAATTTCCTTCGGAGAAAGTGCTGTTTTCACTGTGCTAAGTACTCCCAACTCTATCAACAATGTAGGTTTTACCAGTTTTCTAAGTCTCCCTTATTTTCTTGTACTTATCCTTGGAATTCTCTGTGTAAACCTCTGTAACTTTTCTAGGTAGATGAATCACTGTGTACTTTGGGTTGTTTCTATCTGTTACCAAACTTGAGAAACTCATACATTCTCTGTTCACTGTTTCACGGACTTAGAGAACTAAATTTCCTTCGGCGAAAGTGCTGTTTTCACAGTGCTAAGTACTCCCAACTCTATCAACAATGTAGGTTTTACCAGTTTTCTAAGTCTCTCTTATTTTCTTGTACTTATACTTGGAATTCTCTGTGTAAACCTCTGTAACTTCTCTAGGTATATGAATCACTGTGTACTTTCTCTTGTTTCTATCTGTTACCAATCTTGAGAAACTCATACATTCTCTGTTCACTGTTTCCCAGTGTTAGAGAAGTAGATTTCTTTCTGCGAAAGTACTGTTTTCGCAGTGCTAAGTACTCCCAACTCTATCAACAATGTAGGTTTTACCGGGTTTCTAAGTCTCTCTTATTTTCTTGTACTTATCCTTGGAATTCTCTGTGTAAACTTCTGTAACTTTTCTGGGTAGATGAATCAATGTGTACTTTCTCTTGTTTCTATCTGTTACCAATCTTGAGAAACTCATACATTCTCTGTTCACTGTTTCACGGACTTAGAGAACTAAATTTCCTTCGGCGAAAGTGCTGTTTTCACAGTGCTAAGTACTCCCAACTCTATCAACAATGTAGGTTTTACCAGTTTTCTAAGTCTCTCTTATTTTCTTGTACTTATACTTGGAATTCTCTGTGTAAACCTCTGTAACTTTTCTAGGTAGATGAATCACTGCGTACTTTCTCATGTTTCTATTTGTTACCAATCTTGAGAAACTCATACATTCTCTGTTCACTGATTCCCAGTCTTAGAGAAGTAGATTTCTTTCGGCGAAAGTGCTGTTTTCACAGTGCTAAGTACTCCCAACTCTATCCACAATGTAGGTTTTACCAGTTTTCTAAGTCTGTCTTATTTTCTTGTACTTATACATGTACTTCTCTTTGTAAACTTCTGTAACTTCTCTAGATAGATGAATCACTGTGTACTTTCTCTAGTTTCTATCTGTTACCAATCTTGAAAAACTCATACATTCTCTGTTCACTGTTTCCCAGTCTTAGAGAAGTAGATTTCTTTCTGCGAAAGTGCTGTTTTCACAGTGCTAAGTACTCCCAACTCTATCAGCAATGTAGGTTTTACCAGTTTTCTAAGTCTCTCTTATTTTCTTGTACTTATACTTGGAATTCTCTGTGTAAACCTCTGTAACTTCTCTAGGTATATGAATCACTGTGTACTTTCGCTCGTTTCTATCTGTTACCAAACTTGAGAAACTCATACATTCTCTGTTCACTGTTTCACGGACTTAGAGAACTAAATTTCCTTCGGCAAAAGTGCTGTTTTCACAGTGCTAAGTACTCCCAACTCTATCAACAATGTAGGTTTTACCAGTTTTCTAAGTGTCTCTTATTTTCTTGTACTTATCCTTGGAATTCTCTGTGTAAACCTCTGTAAGTTTTCTAGGTAGATGAATCACTGTGTACTTTCGCTTGTTTCTATCTGTTACCAAACTTGAGAAAGTCATACATTCTCTGTTCACTGTTTCACGGACTTAGAGAACTAAATTTCCTTCGGCGAAAGTGCTGTTTTCACAGTGCTAAGTACTCCCAACTCTATCAACAATGTAGGTTTTACCAGTTTTCTAAGTCTCTCTTATTTTCTTGTACTTATCCTTGGAATTCTCTGTGTAAACCTCTGTAACTTTTCTAGGTAGATCAATCACTGTGCACTTTCGCTTGTTTCTATCTGTTACCAAACTTGAGAAACTCATACATTCTCTGTTCACTGTTTCACGGACTTAGAAAACTAAATTTCCTTCGGTGAAAGTGCTGTTTTCACAGTGCTAAGTACTCCCAACTCTATCAACAATGTAGGTTTTACCAGTTTTCTAAGTCTCTCTTATTTTCTTGTACTTATACTTGGAATTCTCTGTGTAAACCTCTGTAACTTCTCTAGGTAGATGAATCACTGTGTACTTTCTCTTGTTTCTATCTGTTACCAATCTTGAGAAACTCATACCTTCTCTATTCAGTGTTTCCCAGTCTTAGAGAAGTAGATTTCTTTCTGAGAAAGTGCTGCTTTCACAATGCTAAGTACTCCCAACTCTATCAACAATGTAGGTTTTACCAGTTTTCTAAGTCTCTCTTATTTTCTTGTACTTATACTTGGGTTTCTCTGTGTAAACCTCTGTAACTTTTCTAGGTAGATGAATCACTGTGTACTTTCTCTTGTTTCTATCTGTTACCAATCTTGAGAAACTCATTCATTCTCTGTTCACTGTTTCACGGACTTAGAGAACTAAATTTCTTTCGGCGAAAGTGCTGTTTTCACAGTGCTAAGTACTCCCAACTCTATCAACAATGTAGGTTTTACCAGTTTTCTAAGTCTCTCTTATTTTCTTGTACTTATACTTGGAATTCTCTGTGTAAACCTCTGTAACTTCTCTAGGTATATGAATCACTGTGTACTTTCTCTTGTTTCTATCTGTTACCAATCTTGAGAAACTCATACATTCTCTGTTCACTGTTTCCCAGTGTTAGAGAAGTAGATTTCTTTCTGCGAAAGTGCTGTTTTCACAGTGCTAAGTACTCCCAACTCTATCAACAATGTAGGTTTTACCCGTTTTCTAAGTCTCTCTTATTTTCTTGTACTTATACTTGGAATTCTCTGTGTAAACCTCTGTAACTTCTCTAGGTGGATGAATCACTGTGTACTTTCGCTTGTTTCCATCTGTTACCAAACTTGAGAAACTCATACATTCTCTATTCACTGTTTCACGGACTTAGACAACTAAATTTCCTTCGACGAAAGTGCTGTTTTCACAGTGCTAAGTACTCCCAACTCCATCAACAATGTATGTTTTACCAGTTTTCTAAGTCTCCCTTATTTTCTTGTACTTATACATGTACTTCTCTTTGTAAACTTCTGTAACTTCTCTAGATAGATGAATCACTGTGGACTTTCTCTAGTTTCTATCTGTTACCAATCTTGAAAAACTCATACATTCTCTGTTCACTGTTTCCCAGTCTTAGAGAAGTAGATTTCTTTCTGCGAAAGTGCTGTTTTCACAGTGCTAAGTACTCCCAACTCTATCAACAATGTAGGTTTTACCCGTTTTCTGAGTCTCTCTTATTTTCTTGTACTTATACTTGGAATTTTCTGTGTAAACCTCTGTAACTTCTCTAGGTATATGAATCACTGTGTACTTTCGCTTGTTTCTATCTGTTACTAAACTTGAGAAACTCATACATTCCCTGTTCACTGTTTCACGGACTTAGAGAACTAAATTTCCTTCGGCAAAAGTGCTGTTTTCACAGTGCTAAGTACTCCCAACTCTATCAACAATGTAGTTGTTACCAGTTTTCTAAGTCTCTCTTATTTTCTTGTACTTATACTTGGAATTCTCTGTGTAAACCTCTGTAACTTTTCTAGGTGTATGAATCACTGTGTACTTTCGCTTGTTTCTATCTGTTACCAAACTTGAGAAACTCATACATTCTCTGTTCACTGTTTCAGGGACTTAGAGAACTAAATTTCCTTCGGCGAAAGTGCTGCTTTCACAGTGCTAAGTACTCCCAACTCTATCAACAATGTAGGTTTTACCAGTTTTCTAAGTCTCTCTTATTTTCTTGTACTTATCCTTGGAATTCTCTGTGTAAACCTCTGTAACTTTTCTAGGTAGATGAATCACTGTGTACTTTCGCTTGTTTCTATCTGTTACCAAACTTGAGAAACTCATACATTCTCTGTTCACTGTTTCACGGACTTAGAGAACTAAATTTCCTTCGGCGAAAGTGCTGTTTTCACAGTGCTAAGTACTCCCAACTCTATCAACAATGTAGGTTTTACCAGTTTTCTAAGTCTCTCTTATTTTCTTGTACTTATCCTTGGAATTCTCTGTGTAAACCTCTGTAACTTTTCTAGGTGGATGAATCACTGTGTACTTTCGCTTGTTTCTATCTGTTACCAAACTTGAGAAACTCATACATTCTCTGTTCACTGTTTCACGGACTTAGAGAACTAAATTTCCTTCGGCGAAAGTGCTGTTTTCACAGTGCTAAGTACTCCCAACTCTATCAACAATGTAGGTTTTACCAGTTTTCTAAGTCTCTCTTATTTTCTTGTACTTATACTTGGAATTCTCTGTGTAAACCTCTGTAACTTCTCTAGGTATATGAATCACTGTGTACTTTCTCTTGTTTCTATCTGTTACCAATCTTGAGAAACTCATACATTCTCTGTTCACTGTTTCCCAGTGTTAGAGAAGTAGATTTCTTTCGGCGAAAGTACTGTTTTCGCAGTGCTAAGTACTCCCAACTCTATCAACAATGTAGGTTTTACCGGGTTTCTAAGTCTCTCTTATTTTCTTGTACTTATCCTTGGAATTCTCTGTGTAAACTTCTGTAACTTTTCTGGGTAGATGAATCAATGTGTACTTTCTCTTGTTTCTATCTGTTACCAATCTTGAGAAACTCATACATTCTCTGTTCACTGTTTCACGGACTTAGAGAACTAAATTTCCTTCGGCGAAAGTGCTGTTTTCACAGTGCTAAGTACTCCCAACTCTATCAACAATGTAGGTTTTACCAGTTTTCTAAGTCTCTCTTATTTTCTTGTACTTATACTTGGAATTCTCTGTGTAAACCTCTGTAACTTTTCTAGGTAGATGAATCACTGCGTACTTTCTCATGTTTCTATTTGTTACCAATCTTGAGAAACTCATACATTCTCTGTTCACTGATTCCCAGTCTTAGAGAAGTAGATTTCTTTCGGCGAAAGAGCTGTTTTCACAGTGCTAAGTACTCCCAACTCTATCCACAATGTAGGTTTTACCAGTTTTCTAAGTCTGTCTTATTTTCTTGTACTTATACATGTACTTCTCTTTGTAAACTTCTGTAACTTCTCTAGATAGATGAATCACTGTGTACTTTCTCTAGTTTCTATCTGTTACCAATCTTGAAAAACTCATACATTCTCTGTTCACTGTTTCCCAGTCTTAGAGAAGTAGATTTCTTTCTGCGAAAGTGCTGTTTTCACAGTGCTAAGTACTCCCAACTCTATCAGCAATGTAGGTTTTACCAGTTTTCTAAGTCTCTCTTATTTTCTTGTACTTATACTTGGAATTCTCTGTGTAAACCTCTGTAACTTCTCTAGGTATATGAATCACTGTGTACTTTCGCTCGTTTCTATCTGTTACCAAACTTGAGAAACTCATACATTCTCTGTTCACTGTTTCACGGACTTAGAGAACTAAATTTCCTTCGGCAAAAGTGCTGTTTTCACAGTGCTAAGTACTCCCAACTCTATCAACAATGTAGGTTTTACCAGTTTTCTAAGTGTCTCTTATTTTCTTGTACTTATCCTTGGAATTCTCTGTGTAAACCTCTGTAAGTTTTCTAGGTAGATGAATCACTGTGTACTTTCGCTTGTTTCTATCTGTTACCAAACTTGAGAAAGTCATACATTCTCTGTTCACTGTTTCACGGACTTAGAGAACTAAATTTCCTTCGGCGAAAGTGCTGTTTTCACAGTGCTAAGTACTCCCAACTCTATCAACAATGTAGGTTTTACCAGTTTTCTAAGTCTCTCTTATTTTCTTGTACTTATCCTTGGAATTCTCTGTGTAAACCTCTGTAACTTTTCTAGGTAGATCAATCACTGTGCACTTTCGCTTGTTTCTATCTGTTACCAAACTTGAGAAACTCATACATTCTCTGTTCACTGTTTCACGGACTTAGAAAACTAAATTTCCTTCGGTGAAAGTGCTGTTTTCACAGTGCTAAGTACTCCCAACTCTATCAACAATGTAGGTTTTACCAGTTTTCTAAGTCTCTCTTATTTTCTTGTACTTATACTTGGAATTCTCTGTGTAAACCTCTGTAACTTCTCTAGGTAGATGAATCACTGTGTACTTTCTCTTGTTTCTATCTGTTACCAATCTTGAGAAACTCATACCTTCTCTGTTCACTGTTTCCCAGTCTTAGAGAAGTAGATTTCTTTCTGAGAAAGTGCTGCTTTCACAATGCTAAGTACTCCCAACTCTATCAACAATGTAGGTTTTACCAGTTTTCTAAGTCTCTCTTATTTTCTTGTACTTATACTTGGGTTTCTCTGTGTAAACCTCTGTAACTTTTCTAGGTAGATGAATCACTGTGTACTTTCTCTTGTTTCTATCTGTTACCAATCTTGAGAAACTCATTCATTCTCTGTTCACTGTTTCACGGACTTAGAGAACTAAATTTCTTTCGGCGAAAGTGCTGTTTTCACAGTGCTAAGTACTCCCAACTCTATCAACAATGTAGGTTTTACCAGTTTTCTAAGTCTCTCTTATTTTCTTGTACTTATACTTGGAATTCTCTGTGTAAACCTCTGTAACTTCTCTAGGTATATGAATCACTGTGTACTTTCTCTTGTTTCTATCTGTTACCAATCTTGAGAAACTCATACATTCTCTGTTCACTGTTTCCCAGTGTTAGAGAAGTAGATTTCTTTCTGCGAAAGTGCTGTTTTCACAGTGCTAAGTACTCCCAACTCTATCAACAATGTAGGTTTTACCCGTTTTCTGAGTCTCTCTTATTTTCTTGTACTTATACTTGGAATTTTCTGTGTAAACCTCTGTAACTTCTCTAGGTATATGAATCACTGTGTACTTTCGCTTGTTTCTATCTGTTACTAAACTTGAGAAACTCATACATTCCCTGTTCACTGTTTCACGGACTTAGAGAACTAAATTTCCTTCGGCAAAAGTGCTGTTTTCACAGTGCTAAGTACTCCCAACTCTATCAACAATGTAGTTGTTACCAGTTTTCTAAGTCTCTCTTATTTTCTTGTACTTATACTTGGAATTCTCTGTGTAAACCTCTGTAACTTTTCTAGGTGTATGAATCACTGTGTACTTTCGCTTGTTTCTATCTGTTACCAAACTTGAGAAACTCATACATTCTCTGTTCACTGTTTCAGGGACTTAGAGAACTAAATTTCCTTCGGCGAAAGTGCTGCTTTCACAGTGCTAAGTACTCCCAACTCTATCAACAATGTAGGTTTTACCAGTTTTCTAAGTCTCTCTTATTTTCTTGTACTTATCCTTGGAATTCTCTGTGTAAACCTCTGTAACTTTTCTAGGTGGATGAATCACTGTGTACTTTCGCTTGTTTCTATCTGTTACTAAACTTGAGAAAGTCATACATTCTCTGTTCACTGTTTCACGGACTTAGAGAACTAAATTTCCTTCGGCGAAAGTGCTGTTTTCACAGTGCTAAGTACTCCCAACTCTATCAACAATGTAGGTTTTACCAGTTTTCTAAGTCTCTCTTATTTTCTTGGACTTATACTTGGAATTCTCTGTGTAAACCTCTGTAACTTTTCTGGGTAGATGAATCACTGTGTACTTTCTCTTGTTTCTATCTGTTACCCATCTTGAGAAATTCATACATTCTCTGTTCACTGTTTCCCAGTGTTAGAGAAGTAGATTTCTTTCGGCGAAAGTGCTGTTTTCACAGTGCTAAGTACTCCCAACTCTATTAACAATGTAGGTTTTACCAGTTTTCTAAGTCTCTCTTATTTTCTTGTACTTATCCTTGGAGTTCTCTGTGTAAACCTCTGTAACTTTTCTAGGTAGATGAATCACTGTTTACTTTCGCTTGTTTCCATCTCTTACCAAACTTGAGAAACTCATACATTCTCTGTTCACTGTTTCACGGACTTAGACAACTAAATTTCCTTCGGCGAAAGTGCTGTTTTCACAGTGCTAAGTACTCCCAACTCTATCAACAATGTATGTTTTACCAGTTTTCTAAGTCTCCCTTATTTTCTTTTACTTATCCTTGGAATTCTCTGTGTAAACCTCTGTAACTTTTCTAGGTAGATGAATCACTGTGTACTTTCGCTTGTTTCTATCTGTTACCAAACTTGAGAAACTCATACATTCTCTGTTCACTGTTTCACGGACTTAGAGAACTAAATTTCCTTCGTCGAAAGTGCTGCTTTCACAGTGCTAAGTACTCCCAACTCTATCAACAATGTAGGTTTTACCAGTTTTCTAAGTCTCTCTTATTTTCTTGTACTTATACTTGGAATTCTCTGTGTAAACCTCTGTAACTTTTCTAGGTAGATGAATCACTGTGTACTTTCGCTTGTTTCTATCTGTTACCAAACTTGAGAAACTCATACATTCTCTGTTCACTGTTTCACGGACTTAGATAACTAAATTTCCTTCGGCGAAAGTGCTGTTTTCACAGTGCTAAGTACTCCCAACTCTATCAACAATGTAGGTTTTACCAGTTTTCTAAGTCTCTCTTATTTTCTTGTACTTATCCTTGGAATTCTCTGTGTAAACCTCTATAACTTTTCTAGGTAGATGAATCACTGTGTACTTTGGCTTGTTTCTATCTCTTACCAAACTTGAGAAACTCATACATTCTCTGTTCACTGTTTCACGGACTTAGAGAACTAAATTTCCTTCGGCGAAAGTGCTGTTTTCACAGTGCTAAGTACTCCCAACTCTATCAACAATGTAGGTTTTACCAGTTTTCTAAGTCTCTCTTATTTTCTTGTACTTATCCTTGGAATTCTCTGTGTAAACCTCTGTAACTTCTCTAGGTATATGAATCACTGTGTACTTTCTCTTGTTTCTATCTGTTACCAATCTTGAGAAACTCATACATTCTCTGTTCACTGTTTCCCAGTGTTAGAGAAGTAGATTTCTTTCTGCGAAAGTACTGTTTTCGCAGTGCTAAGTACTCCCAACTCTATCAACAATGTAGGTTTTACCGGTTTTCTAAGTCTCTCTTATTTTCTTGTACTTATCCTTGGAATTCTCTGTGTAAACTTCTGTAACTTTTCTGGGTAGATGAATCAATGTGTACTTTCTCTTGTTTCTATCTGTTACCAATCTTGAGAAACTCATACATTCTCTGTTCACTGTTTCACGGACTTAGAGAACTAAATTTCCTTCGGCGAAAGTGCTGTTTTCACAGTGCTAAGTACTCCCAACTCTATCAACAATTTAGGTTTTACCAGTTTTCTAAGTCTCTCTTATTTTCTTGTACTTATACTTGGAATTCTCTGTGTAAACCTCTGTAACTTTTCTAGGTAGATGAATCACTGCGTACTTTCTCATGTTTCTATTTGTTACCAATCTTGAGAAACTCATACGTTCTCTGTTCACTGATTTCCAGTCTTAGAGAAGTAGATTTCTTTCGGCGAAAGTGCTGTTTTCACAGTGCTAAGTACTCCCAACTCTATCCACAATGTAGGTTTTACCAGTTTTCTAAGTCTGTCTTATTTTCTTGTACTTATACATGTACTTCTCTTTGTAAACTTCTGTAACTTCTCTAGATAGATGAATCACTGTGTACTTTCTCTAGTTTCTATCTGTTACCAATCTTGAAAAACTCATACATTCTCTGTTCACTGTTTCCCAGTCTTAGAGAAGTAGATTTCTTTCTGCGAAAGTGCTGTTTTCACAGTGCTAAGTACTCCCAACTCTATCAACAATGTAGGTTTTACCAGTTTTCTAAGTCTCTCTTATTTTCTTGTACTTATACTTGGAATTCTCTGTGTAAACCTCTGTAATTTCTCTAGGTATATGAATCACTGTGTACTTTCGCTCGCTTCTATCTGTTACCAAACTTGAGAAACTCATACATTCTCTGTTCACTGTTTCACGGACTTAGAGAACTAAATTTCCTTCGGCAAAAGTGCTGTTTTCACAGTGCTAAGTATTCCCAACTCTATCAACAATGTAGGTTTTACCAGTTTTCTAAGTCTCTCTTATTTTCTTGTACTTATCCTTGGAATTCTCTGTGTAAACCTCTGTAAGTTTTCTAGGTAGATGAATCACTGTGTACTTTCGCTTGTTTCTATCTGTTACCAAACTTGAGAAAGTCATACATTCTCTGTTCACTGTTTCACGGACTTAGAGAACTAAATTTCCTTCGGCGAAAGTGCTGTTTTCACAGTGCTAAGTACTCCCAACTCTATCAACAATGTAGGTTTTACCAGTTTTCTAAGTCTCTCTTATTTTCTTGTACTTATCCTTGGAATTCTCTGTGTAAACCTCTGTAACTTTTCTAGGTAGATCCATCACTGTGCACTTTCGCTTGTTTCTATCTGTTACCAAACTTGAGAAACTCATACATTCTCTGTTCACTGTTTCACGGACTTAGAAAACTAAATTTCCTTCGGTGAAAGTGCTGTTTTCACAGTGCTAAGTACTCCCAACTCTATCAACAATGTAGGTTTTACCAGTTTTCTAAGTCTCTCTTATTTTCTTGTACTTATACTTGGAATTCTCTGTGTAAACCTCTGTAACTTCTCTAGGTAGATGAATCACTGTGTACTTTCTCTTGTTTCTATCTGTTACCAATCTTGAGAAACTCATACCTTCTCTGTTCACTGTTTCCCAGTCTTAGAGAAGTAGATTTCTTTCTGAGAAAGTGCTGCTTTCACAATGCTAAGTACTCCCAACTCTATCAACAATGTAGGTTTTACCAGTTTTCTAAGTCTCTCTTATTTTCTTGTACTTATACTTGGGTTTCTCTGTGTAAACCTCTGTAACTTTTCTAGGTAGATGAATCACTGTGTACTTTCTCTTGTTTCTATCTGTTACCAATCTTGAGAAACTCATTCATTCTCTGTTCACTGTTTCACGGACTTAGAGAACTAAATTTCTTTCGGCGAAAGTGCTGTTTTCACAGTGCTAAGTACTCCCAACTCTATCAACAATGTAGGTTTTACCAGTTTTCTAAGTCTCTCTTATTTTCTTGTACTTATACTTGGAATTCTCTGTGTAAACCTCTGTAACTTCTCTAGGTATATGAATCACTGTGTACTTTCTCTTGTTTCTATCTGTTACCAATCTTGAGAAACTCATACATTCTCTGTTCACTGTTTCCCAGTGTTAGAGAAGTAGATTTCTTTCTGCGAAAGTGCTGTTTTCACAGTGCTAAGTACTCCCAACTCTATCAACAATGTAGGTTTTACCCGTTTTCTGAGTCTCTCTTATTTTCTTGTACTTATACTTGGAATTTTCTGTGTAAACCTCTGTAACTTCTCTAGGTATATGAATCACTGTGTACTTTCGCTTGTTTCTATCTGTTACTAAACTTGAGAAACTCATACATTCCCTGTTCACTGTTTCACGGACTTAGAGAACTAAATTTCCTTCGGCAAAAGTGCTGTTTTCACAGTGCTAAGTACTCCCAACTCTATCAACAATGTAGTTGTTACCAGTTTTCTAAGTCTCTCTTATTTTCTTGTACTTATACTTGGAATTCTCTGTGTAAACCTCTGTAACTTTTCTAGGTGTATGAATCACTGTGTACTTTCGCTTGTTTCTATCTGTTACCAAACTTGAGAAACTCATACATTCTCTGTTCACTGTTTCAGGGACTTAGAGAACTAAATTTCCTTCGGCGAAAGTGCTGCTTTCACAGTGCTAAGTACTCCCAACTCTATCAACAATGTAGGTTTTACCAGTTTTCTAAGTCTCTCTTATTTTCTTGTACTTATCCTTGGAATTCTCTGTGTAAACCTCTGTAACTTTTCTAGGTGGATGAATCACTGTGTACTTTCGCTTGTTTCTATCTGTTACTAAACTTGAGAAAGTCATACATTCTCTGTTCACTGTTTCACGGACTTAGAGAACTAAATTTCCTTCGGCGAAAGTGCTGTTTTCACAGTGCTAAGTACTCCCAACTCTATCAACAATGTAGGTTTTACCAGTTTTCTAAGTCTCTCTTATTTTCTTGGACTTATACTTGGAATTCTCTGTGTAAACCTCTGTAACTTTTCTGGGTAGATGAATCACTGTGTACTTTCTCTTGTTTCTATCTGTTACCCATCTTGAGAAACTCATACATTCTCTGTTCACTGTTTCCCAGTGTTAGAGAAGTAGATTTCTTTCGGCGAAAGTGCTGTTTTCACAGTGCTAAGTACTCCCAACTCTATTAACAATGTAGGTTTTACCAGTTTTCTAAGTCTCTCTTATTTTCTTGTACTTATCCTTGGAGTTCTCTGTGTAAACCTCTGTAACTTTTCTAGGTAGATGAATCACTGTTTACTTTCGCTTGTTTCCATCTGTTACCAAACTTGAGAAACTCATACATTCTCTGTTCACTGTTTCACGGACTTAGACAACTAAATTTCCTTCGGCGAAAGTGCTGTTTTCACAGTGCTAAGTACTCCCAACTCTATCAACAATGTATGTTTTACCAGTTTTCTAAGTCTCCCTTATTTTCTTTTACTTATCCTTGGAATTCTCTGTGTAAACCTCTGTAACTTTTCTAGGTAGATGAATCACTGTGTACTTTCGCTTGTTTCTATCTGTTACCAAACTTGAGAAACTCATACATTCTCTGTTCACTGTTTCACGGACTTAGAGAACTAAATTTCCTTCGTCGAAAGTGCTGCTTTCACAGTGCTAAGTACTCCCAACTCTATCAACAATGTAGGTTTTACCAGTTTTCTAAGTCTCTCTTATTTTCTTGTACTTATACTTGGAATTCTCTGTGTAAACCTCTGTAACTTTTCTAGGTAGATGAATCACTGTGTACTTTCGCTTGTTTCTATCTGTTACCAAACTTGAGAAACTCATACATTCTCTGTTCACTGTTTCACGGACTTAGATAACTAAATTTCCTTCGGCGAAAGTGCTGTTTTCACAGTGCTAAGTACTCCCAACTCTATCAACAATGTAGGTTTTACCAGTTTTCTAAGTCTCTCTTATTTTCTTGTACTTATCCTTGGAATTCTCTGTGTAAACCTCTATAACTTTTCTAGGTAGATGAATCACTGTGTACTTTGGCTTGTTTCTATCTCTTACCAAACTTGAGAAACTCATACATTCTCTGTTCACTGTTTCACGGACTTAGAGAACTAAATTTCCTTCGGCGAAAGTGCTGTTTTCACAGTGCTAAGTACTCCCAACTCTATCAACAATGTAGGTTTTACCAGTTTTCTAAGTCTCTCTTATTTTCTTGTACTTATCCTTGGAATTCTCTGTGTAAACCTCTGTAACTTCTCTAGGTATATGAATCACTGTGTACTTTCTCTTGTTTCTATCTGTTACCAATCTTGAGAAACTCATACATTCTCTGTTCACTGTTTCCCAGTGTTAGAGAAGTAGATTTCTTTCTGCGAAAGTACTGTTTTCGCAGTGCTAAGTACTCCCAACTCTATCAACAATGTAGGTTTTACCGGTTTTCTAAGTCTCTCTTATTTTCTTGTACTTATCCTTGGAATTCTCTGTGTAAACTTCTGTAACTTTTCTGGGTAGATGAATCAATGTGTACTTTCTCTTGTTTCTATCTGTTACCAATCTTGAGAAACTCATACATTCTCTGTTCACTGTTTCACGGACTTAGAGAACTAAATTTCCTTCGGCGAAAGTGCTGTTTTCACAGTGCTAAGTACTCCCAACTCTATCAACAATTTAGGTTTTACCAGTTTTCTAAGTCTCTCTTATTTTCTTGTACTTATACTTGGAATTCTCTGTGTAAACCTCTGTAACTTTTCTAGGTAGATGAATCACTGCGTACTTTCTCATGTTTCTATTTGTTACCAATCTTGAGAAACTCATACATTCTCTGTTCACTGATTTCCAGTCTTAGAGAAGTAGATTTCTTTCGGCGAAAGTGCTGTTTTCACAGTGCTAAGTACTCCCAACTCTATCCACAATGTAGGTTTTACCAGTTTTCTAAGTCTGTCTTATTTTCTTGTACTTATACATGTACTTCTCTTTGTAAACTTCTGTAACTTCTCTAGATAGATGAATCACTGTGTACTTTCTCTAGTTTCTATCTGTTACCAATCTTGAAAAACTCATACATTCTCTGTTCACTGTTTCCCAGTCTTAGAGAAGTAGATTTCTTTCTGCGAAAGTGCTGTTTTCACAGTGCTAAGTACTCCCAACTCTATCAACAATGTAGGTTTTACCAGTTTTCTAAGTCTCTCTTATTTTCTTGTACTTATACTTGGAATTCTCTGTGTAAACCTCTGTAATTTCTCTAGGTATATGAATCACTGTGTACTTTCGCTCGCTTCTATCTGTTACCAAACTTGAGAAACTCATACATTCTCTGTTCACTGTTTCACGGACTTAGAGAACTAAATTTCCTTCGGCAAAAGTGCTGTTTTCACAGTGCTAAGTATTCCCAACTCTATCAACAATGTAGGTTTTACCAGTTTTCTAAGTCTCTCTTATTTTCTTGTACTTATCCTTGGAATTCTCTGTGTAAACCTCTGTAAGTTTTCTAGGTAGATGAATCACTGTGTACTTTCGCTTGTTTCTATCTGTTACCAAACTTGAGAAAGTCATACATTCTCTGTTCACTGTTTCACGGACTTAGAGAACTAAATTTCCTTCGGCGAAAGTGCTGTTTTCACAGTGCTAAGTACTCCCAACTCTATCAACAATGTAGGTTTTACCAGTTTTCTAAGTCTCTTTTATTTTCTTGTACTTATCCTTGGAATTCTCTGTGTAAACCTCTGTAACTTTTCTAGGTAGATCAATCACTGTACACTTTCGCTTGTTTCTATCTGTTACCAAACTTGAGAAACTCATACATTCTCTGTTCACTGTTTCACGGACTTAGAAAACTAAATTTCCTTCGGCGAAAGTGCTGTTTTCACAGTGCTAAGTACTCCCAACTCTATCAACAATGTAGGTTTTACCAGTTTTCTAAGTCTCTCTTATTTTCTTGTACTTATACTTGGAATTCTCTGTGTAAACCTCTGTAACTTCTCTAGGTAGATGAATCACTGTGTACTTTCTCTTGTTTCTATCTGTTACCAATCTTGAGAAACTCATACATTCTCTGTTCACTGTTTCCCAGTCTTAGAGAAGTAGATTTCTTTCTGAGAAAGTGCTGCTTTCACAATGCTAAGTACTCCCAACTCTATCAACAATGTAGGTTTTACCAGTTTTCTAAGTCTCTCTTATTTTCTTGTACTTATACTTGGGTTTCTCTGTGTAAACCTCTGTAACTTTTCTAGGTAGATGAATCACTGTGTACTTTCTCTTGTTTCTATCTGTTACCAATCTTGAGAAACTCATTCATTCTCTGTTCACTGTTTCACGGACTTAGAGAACTAAATTTCTTTCGGCGAAAGTGCTGTTTTCACAGTGTTAAGTACTCCCAACTCTATCAACAATGTAGGTTTTACCAGTTTTCTAAGTCTCTCTTATTTTCTTGTATTTATACTTGGAATTCTCTGTGTAAACCTCTGTAACTTCTCTAGGTATATGAATCACTGTGTACTTTCTCTTGTTTCTATCTGTTACCAATCTTGAGAAACTCATACATTCTCTGTTCACTGTTTCCCAGTGTTAGAGAAGTAGATTTCTTTCTGCGAAAGTGCTGTTTTCACAGTGCTAAGTACTCCCAACTCTATCAACAATGTAGGTTTTACCCGTTTTCTAAGTCTCTCTTATTTTCTTGTACTTATACTTGGAATTCTCTGTGTAAACCTCTGTAACTTCTCTAGGTAGATGAATCACTGTGTACTTTCGCTTGTTTGTATCTGTTACCAAACTGGAGAAAGTCATACATTCTCTGTTCACTGTTTCACGGACTTAGAGTACTAAATTTCCTTCGGCGAAAGTGCTGTTTTCACAGTGCTAAGTACTCCCAACTCTATCAACAATGTAGGTTTTACCAGTTTTCTAAGTCTCTCTTATTTTCATGTACTTATACTTGGAATTCTCTGTGTAAACCTCTGTTACTTCTCTAGGTAGATGAAGCACTGTGTACTTTCTCTTGTTTCTATCTGTTACCAATCTTGAGACACTCATACATTCTCTGCTCACTGTTTCCCAGTGTTAGAGAAGTAGATTTCTTTCTGCGAAAGTACTGTTTTCACAGTGCTAAGTACTCCCAACTCTATCAACAATGTATGTTTTACCAGTTTTCTAAGTCTCCCTTATTTTCTTGTACTTATCCTTGGAATTCTCTGTGTAAACCTCTGTAACTTTTCTAGGTAGATGAATCACTGTGTACTTTCTCTTGTTTCTATCTGTTACCAAACTTGAGAAACTCATACATTCTCTGTTCACTGTTTCACGGACTTAGAGTACTAAATTTCCTTCGGCGAAAGTGCTGTTTTCACAGTGCTAAGTACTCCCATCTCTATCAACAATGTATGTTTTACCAGTTTTCTAAGTCTCTCTTATTTTCTTGTACTTATACTTGGAATTCTCTGTGTAAACCTCTGTAACTTTTCTAGGTAGATGAATCACTGCGTACTTTCTCATGTTTCTATTTGTTACCAATCTTGAGAAACTCATATATTCTCTGTTCACTGATTCCCAGTCTTAGAGAAGTAGATTTCTTTCGTCGAAAGTGCTGTTTTCACAGTGCTAAGTACTCCCAACTCTATCCACAATGTAGGTTTTACCAGTTTTCTAAGTCTGTCTTATTTTCTTGTACTTATACATGTACTTCTCTTTGTAAACTTCTGTAACTTCTCTAGATAGATGAATCACTGTGGACTTTCTCTAGTTTCTATCTGTTACCAATCTTGAAAAACTCATACATTCTCTGTTCACTGTTTCCCAGTCTTAGAGAAGTAGATTTCTTTCTGCGAAAGTGCTGTTTTCACAGTGCTAAGTACTCCCAACTCTATCAACAATGTAGGTTTTACCAGTTTTCTAAGTCTCTCTTATTTTCTTGTACTTATCCTTGGAATTCTCTGTGTAAACCTCTGTAACTTTTCTAGGTAGATGAATCACTGTGTACTTTCGCTTGTTTCTATCTGTTACCAAACTTGAGAAACTCATACATTCTCTGTTCACTGTTTCACGGACTTAGAGAACTAAATTTCCTTCGGCGAAAGTGCTGTTTTCACAGTGCTAAGTACTCCCAACTCTATCAACAATGTAGGTTTTACCAGTTTTCTAAGTCTCTCTTATTTTCTTGTACTTATCCTTGGAATTCTCTGTGTAAACCTCTGTAACTTTTCTAGGTGGATGAATCACTGTGTACTTTCGCTTGTTTCTATCTGTTACTAAACTTGAGAAAGTCATACATTCTCTGTTCACTGTTTCACGGACTTAGAAAACTAAATTTCCTTCGGCGAAAGTGCTGTTTTCACAGTGCTAAGTACTCCCAACTCTATCAACAATGTAGGTTTTACCAGTTTTCTAAGTCTCTCTTATTTTCTTGTACTTATACTTGGAATTCTCTGTGTAAACCTCTGTAACTTTTCTGGGTAGATGAATCACTGTGTACTTTCTCTTGTTTCTATCTGTTACCCATCTTGAGAAACTCATACATTCTCTGTTCACTGTTTCCCAGTGTTTGAGAAGTAGATTTCTTTCGGCGAAAGTGCTGTTTTCACAGTGCTAAGTACTCCCAACTCTATTAACAATGTAGGTTTTACCAGTTTTCTAAGTCTCTCTTATTTTCTTGTACTTATCCTTGGAGTTCTCTGTGTAAACCTCTGTAACTTTTCTAGGTAGATGAATCACTGTTTACTTTCGCTTGTTTCCATCTGTTACCAAACTTGAGAAACTCATACATTCTCTGTTCACTGTTTCACGGACTTAGACAACTAAATTTCCTTCGGCGAAAGTGCTGTTTTCACAGTGCTAAGTACTCCCAACTCTATCAACAATGTATGTTTTACCAGTTTTCTAAGTCTCTCTTATTTTCTTGTACTTATCCTTGGAATTCTCTGTGTAAACCTCTGTAACTTTTCTAGGTAGATGAATCACTGTGTACTTTCGCTTGTTTCTATCTGTTACCAAACTTGAGAAACTCATACATTCTCTGTTCACTGTTTCACGGACTTAGAGAACTAAATTTCCTTCGTCGAAAGTGCTGCTTTCACAGTGCTAAGTACTCCCAACTCTATCAACAATGTAGGTTTTACCAGTTTTCTAAGTCTCTCTTATTTTCTTGTACTTATACTTGGAATTCTCTGTGTAAACCTCTGTAACTTTTCTAGGTAGATGAATCACTGTGTACTTTCGCTTGTTTCTATCTGTTACCAAACTTGAGAAACTCATACATTCTCTGTTCACTGTTTCACGGACTTAGATAACTAAATTTCCTTCGGCGAAAGTGCTGTTTTCACAGTGCTAAGTACTCCCAACTCTATCAACAATGTAGGTTTTACCAGTTTTCTAAGTCTCTCTTATTTTCTTGTACTTATCCTTGGAATTCTCTGTGTAAACCTCTGTAACTTTTCTAGGTAGATGAATCACTGTGTACTTTGGCTTGTTTCTATCTGTTACCAAACTTGAGAAACTCATACATTCTCTGTTCACTGTTTCACGGACTTAGAGAACTAAATTTCCTTCGGCGAAAGTGCTGTTTTCACAGTGCTAAGTACTCCCAACTCTATCAACAATGTAGGTTTTACCAGTTTTCTAAGTCTCTCTTATTTTCTTGTACTTATCCTTGGAATTCTCTGTGTAAACCTCTGTAACTTCTCTAGGTATATGAATCACTGTGTACTTTCTCTTGTTTCTATCTGTTACCAATCTTGAGAAACTCATACATTCTCTGTTCACTGTTTCCCAGTGTTAGAGAAGTAGATTTCTTTCTGCGAAAGTACTGTTTTCGCAGTGCTAAGTACTCCCAACTCTATCAACAATGTAGGTTTTACCGGTTTTCTAAGTTTCTCTTATTTTCTTGTACTTATCCTTGGAATTCTCTGTGTAAACTTCTGTAACTTTTCTGGGTAGATGAATAAATGTGTACTTTCTCTTGTTTCTATCTGTTACCAATCTTGAGAAACTCGTACATTCTCTGTTCACTGTTTCACGGACTTAGAGAACTAAATTTCCTTCGGCGAAAGTGCTGTTTTCACAGTGCTAAGTACTCCCAACTCTATCAACAATGTAGGTTTTACCAGTTTTCTAAGTCTCTCTTATTTTCTTGTACTTATACTTGGAATTCTCTGTGTAAACCTCTGTAACTTTTCTAGGTAGATGAATCACTGCGTACTTTCTCATGTTTCTATTTGTTACCAATCTTGAGAAACTCATACATTCTCTGTTCACTGATTCCCAGTCTTAGAGAAGTAGATTTCTTTCGGCGAAAGTGCTGTTTTCACAGTGCTAAGTACTCCCAACTCTATCCACAATGTAGGTTTTACCAGTTTTCTAAGTCTGTCTTATTTTCTTGTACTTATACATGTACTTCTCTTTGTAAACTTCTGTAACTTCTCTAGATAGATGAATCACTGTGTACTTTCTCTAGTTTCTATCTGTTACCAATCTTGAAAAACTCATACATTCTCTGTTCACTGTTTCCCAGTCTTAGAGAAGTAGATTTCTTTCTGCGAAAGTGCTGTTTTCACAGTGCTAAGTACTCCCAACTCTATCAACAATGTAGGTTTTACCAGTTTTCTAAGTCTCTCTTATTTTCTTGTACTTATACTTGGAATTCTCTGTGTAAACCTCTGTAACTTCTCTAGGTATATGAATCACTGTGTACTTTCGCTCGCTTCTATCTGTTACCAAACTTGAGAAACTCATACATTCTCTGTTCACTGTTTCACGGACGTAGAGAACTAAATTTCCTTCGGCAAAAGTGCTGTTTTCACAGTGCTAAGTATTCCCAACTCTATCAACAATGTAGGTTTTACCAGTTTTCTAAGTCTCTCTTATTTTCTTGTACTTATCCTTGGAATTCTCTGTGTAAACCTCTGTAAGTTTTCTAGGTAGATCAATCACTGTACACTTTCGCTTGTTTCTATCTGTTACCAAACTTGAGAAACTCATACATTCTCTGTTCACTGTTTCACGGACTTAGAAAACTAAATTTCCTTCGGCGAAAGTGCTGTTTTCACAGTGCTAAGTACTCCCAACTCTATCAACAATGTAGGTTTTACCAGTTTTCTAAGTCTCTCTTATTTTCTTGTACTTATACTTGGAATTCTCTGTGTAAACCTCTGTAACTTTTCTGGGTAGATGAATCACTGTGTACTTTCGCTTGTTTCTATCTGTTACCCATCTTGAGAAACTCATACATTCTCTGTTCACTGTTTCCCAGTGTTAGAGAAGTAGATTTCTTTCGGCGAAAGTGCTGTTTTCACAGTGCTAAGTACTCCCAACTCTATCAACAATGTAGGTTTTACCGGTTTTCTAAGTCTCTCTTATTTTCTTGTACTTATACTTGGAATTCTCTGTGTAAACCTCTGTAACTTTTCTGGGTAGATGAATCACTGTGTACTTTCTCTTGTTTCTATCTGTTACCAATCTTGAGAAACTCATACATTCTCTGTTCACTGTTTCCCAGTGTTAGAGAAGTAGATTTCTTTCGGCGAAAGTGCTGTTTTCACAGTGCTAAGTACTCCCAACTCTATTAACAATGTAGGTTTTACCAGTTTTCTAAGTCTCTCTTATTTTCTTGTACTTATCCTTGGAGTTCTCTGTGTAAACCTCTGTAACTTTTCTAGGTAGATGAATCACTGTTTACTTTCGCTTGTTTCCATCTGTTACCAAACTTGAGAAATTCATACATTCTCTGTTCACTGTTTCACGGACTTAGACAACTAAATTTCCTTCGGCGAAAGTGCTGTTTTCACAGTGCTAAGTACTCCCAACTCTATCAACAATGTATGTTTTACCAGTTTTCTAAGTCTCCCTTATTTTCTTGTACTTATCCTTGGAATTCTCTGTGTAAACCTCTGTAACTTTTCTAGGTAGGTGAATCACTGTGTACTTTCGCTTGTTTATATCTGTTACCAAACTTGAGAAACTCATACATTCTCTGTTCACTGTTTCACGGACTTAGAGAACTAAATTTCCTTCGGCGAAAG
Organism: Heterohyrax brucei; assembly: GCA_028571685.1. NCBI lineage: Eukaryota > Metazoa > Chordata > Mammalia > Hyracoidea > Procaviidae > Heterohyrax > Heterohyrax brucei. Next base: position 32,541,576 of record CM053157.1, on the reverse strand, counting down.
TGCTGTTTTCACAGTGCTAAGTACTCCCAACTCTATCAACAATGTAGGTTTTACCAGTTTTCTAAGTCTCTCTTATTTTCTTGTACTTATACTTGGAATTCTCTGTGTAAACCTCTGTAACTTTTCTAGGTAGATGAATCACTGCGTACTTTCTCATGTTTCTATTTGTTACCAATCTTGAGAAACTCATACATTCTCTGTTCACTGATTCCCAGTCTTAGAGAAGTAGATTTCTTTCGGCGAAAGTGCTGTTTTCACAGTGCTAAGTACTCCCAACTCTATCCACAATGTAGGTTTTACCAGTTTTCTAAGTCTGTCTTATTTTCTTGTACTTATACATGTACTTCTCTTTGTAAACTTCTGTAACTTCTCTAGATAGATGAATCACTGTGTACTTTCTCTAGTTTCTATCTGTTACCAATCTTGAAAAACTCATACATTCTCTGTTCACTGTTTCCCAGTCTTAGAGAAGTAGATTTCTTTCTGCGAAAGTGCTGTTTTCACAGTGCTAAGTACTCCCAACTCTATCAACAATGTAGGTTTTACCAGTTTTCTAAGTCTCTCTTATTTTCTTGTACTTATACTTGGAATTCTCTGTGTAAACCTCTGTAACTTCTCTAGGTATATGAATCACTGTGTACTTTCGCTCGCTTCTATCTGTTACCAAACTTGAGAAACTCATACATTCTCTGTTCACTGTTTCACGGACTTAGAGAACTAAATTTCCTTCGGCAAAAGTGCTGTTTTCACAGTGCTAAGTATTCCCAACTCTATCAACAATGTAGGTTTTACCAGTTTTCTAAGTCTCTCTTATTTTCTTGTACTTATCCTTGGAATTCTCTGTGTAAACCTCTGTAAGTTTTCTAGGTAGATGAATCACTGTGTACTTTCGCTTGTTTCTATCTGTTACCAAACTTGAGAAAGTCATACATTCTCTGTTCACTGTTTCACGGACTTAGAGAACTAAATTTCCTTCGGCGAAAGTGCTGTTTTCACAGTGCTAAGTACTCCCAACTCTATCAACAATGTAGGTTTTACCAGTTTTCTAAGTCTCTTTTATTTTCTTGTACTTATCCTTGGAATTCTCTGTGTAAACCTCTGTAACTTTTCTAGGTAGATCAATCACTGTACACTTTCGCTTGTTTCTATCTGTTACCAAACTTGAGAAACTCATACATTCTCTGTTCACTGTTTCACGGACTTAGAAAACTAAATTTCCTTCGGCGAAAGTGCTGTTTTCACAGTGCTAAGTACTCCCAACTCTATCAACAATGTAGGTTTTACCAGTTTTCTAAGTCTCTCTTATTTTCTTGTACTTATACTTGGAATTCTCTGTGTAAACCTCTGTTACTTCTCTAGGTAGATGAATCACTGTGTACTTTCTCTTGTTTCTATCTGTTACCAATCTTGAGAAACTCATACATTCTCTGTTCACTGTTTCCCAGTCTTAGAGAAGTAGATTTCTTTCTGAGAAAGTGCTGCTTTCACAATGCTAAGTACTCCCAACTCTATCAACAATGTAGGTTTTACCAGTTTTCTAAGTCTCTCTTATTTTCTTGTACTTATACTTGGGTTTCTCTGGGTAAACCTCTGTAACTTTTCTAGGTAGATGAATCACTGTGTACTTTCTCTTGTTTCTATCTGTTACCAATCTTGAGAAACTCATTCATTCTCTGTTCACTGTTTCACGGACTTAGAGAACTAAATTTCTTTCGGCGAAAGTGCTGTTTTCACAGTGTTAAGTACTCCCAACTCTATCAACAATGTAGGTTTTACCCGTTTTCTAAGTCTCTCTTATTTTCTTGTACTTATACTTGGAATTCTCTGTGTAAACCTCTGTAACTTCTCTAGGTAGATGAATCACTGTGTACTTTCGCTTGTTTGTATCTGTTACCAAACTGGAGAAAGTCATACATTCTCTGTTAACTGTTTCACGGACTTAGAGTACTAAATTTCCTTCGGCGAAAGTGTTGTTTTCACAGTGCTAAGTACTCCCAACTCTATCAACAATGTAGGTTTTACCAGTTTTCTAAGTCTCTCTTATTTTCTTGTACTTATACTTGGAATTCTCTGTGTAAACCTCTGTAACTTCTCTAGGTAGATGAATCACTGTGTACTTTCTCTTGTTTCTATCTGTTACCAATCTTGAGACACTCATACATTCTCTGCTCATTGTTTCCCAGTGTTAGAGAAGTAGATTTCTTTCTGCGAAAGTACTGTTTTCACAGTGCTAAGTACTCCCAACTCTATCAACAATGTAGGTTTTACCGGTTTTCTAAGTCTCTCTTATTTTCTTGTACTTATACTTGGAATTCTCTGTGTAAACCTCTGTAACTTTTCTGGGTAGATGAATCACTGTGTACTTTCTCTTCTTTCTATCCGTTACCAATCTTGAGAAACTCATACATTCTCTGTTCACTGTTTCCCAGTGTTAGAGAAGTAGATTTCATTCGGCGAAAGTGCTGTTTTCACAGTGCTAAGTACTCCCAACTCTATTAACAATGTAGGTTTTACCAGTTTTCTAGGTCTCTCTTATCTTCTTGTACTTATCCTTGGAGTTCTCTGTGTAAACCTCTGTAACTTTTCTAGGTAGATGAATCACTGTTTACTTTCGCTTGTTTCCATCTGTTACCAAACTTGAGAAACTCATACATTCTCTGTTCACTGTTTCACGGACTTAGACAACTAAATTTCCTTCGGCGAAAGTGCTGTTTTCACAGTGCTAAGTACTCCCAACTCTATCAACAATGTATGTTTTACCAGTTTTCTAAGTCTCCCTTATTTTCTTGTACTTATCCTTGGAATTCTCTGTGTAAACCTCTGTAACTTTTCTAGGTAGATGAATCACTGTGTACTTTCGCTTGTTTCTATCTGTTACCAAGCTTGGAAACTCATACATTCTCTGTTCACTGTTTCACGGACTTAGAGAACTAAATTTCCTTCGGCGAAAGTACTGTTTTCACAGTGCTAAGTACTCCCAACTCTATCAACAATGTAGTTGTTACCAGTTTTCTAAGTCTCTCTTATTTTCTTGTACTTATACTTGGAATTCTCTGTGTAAACCTCTGTAACTTTTCTAGGTAGATGAATCACTGTGTACTTTCGCTTGTTTCTATCTGTTACCAAACTTGACTAACTCATACATTCTCTGTTCACTGTTTCAGGGACTTAGAGAACTAAATTTCCTTCGGCGAAAGTGCTGCTTTCACAGTGCTAAGTACTCCCAACTCTTACAACAATGTAGGTTTTACCAGTTTTCTAAGTCTCTCTTATTTCTTGTACTTATCCTTGGAATTCTCTGTGTAAACCTCTGTAAGTTTTCTAGGTAGATGAATCACTGTGTACTTTCGCTTGTTTCTATCTGTTACCAAACTTGAGAAAGTCATACATTCTCTGTTCACTGTTTCACGGACTTAGAGAACTAAATTTCCTTCAGCGAAAGTGCTGTTTTCACAGTGCTAAGTACTCCCAACTCTATCAACAATGTAGGTTTTACCAGTTTTCTAAGTCTCTCTTATTTTCTTGTACTTATCCTTGGAATTCTCTGTGTAAACCTCTGTAACTTTTCTAGGTAGATCAATCACTGTGCACTTTCGCTTGTTTCTATCTGTTACCAAACTTGAGAAACTCATACATTCTCTGTTCACTGTTTCACGGACTTAGAAAACTGAATTTCCTTCGGCGAAAGTGCTGTTTTCACAGTGCTAAGTACTCCCAACTCTATCAGCAATGTAGGTTTTACCAGTTTTCTAAGTCTCTCTTATTTTCTTGTACTTATCCTTGGAATTCTCTGTGTAAACCTCTGTAACTTTTCTAGGTAGATGAATCACTGTGTACTTTCGCTTGTTTCTATCTGTTTCCAAACTTGAGAAACTCATACATTCTCTGTTCACTGTTTCCCAGTCTTAGAGAAGTAGATTTCTTTCTGAGAAAGTGCTGCTTTCACAATGCTAAGTACTCCCAACTCTATCAACAATGTAGGTTTTACCAGTTTTCTAAGTCTCTCTTATTTTCTTGTACTTATACTTGGGTTTCTCTGTGTAAACCTCTGTAACCTTTCTAGGTAGATGAATCACTGTGTACTTTCGCTTGTTTCTATTTGTTTCCAAACTTGAGAAACTCATACATTCTCTGTTAACTGTTTCACGGACTTAGAGTACTAAATTTCCTTCGGCGAAAGTGCTGTTTTCACAGTGCTAAGTACTCCGAACTCTATCAACAATGTAGGTTTTACCAGTTTTCTAAGTCTCTCTTATTTTCTTGTACTTATACTTGGAATTCTCTGTGTAAACCTCTGTAACTTCTCTAGGTAGATGAATCACTGTGTACTTTCTCTTGTTTCTATCTGTTACCAATCTTGAGACACTCATACATTCTCTGCTCACTGTTTCCCAGTGTTAGAGAAGTAGATTTCTTTCTGCGAAAGTACTGTTTTCACAGTGCTAAGTACTCCCAACTCTATCAACAATGTAGGTTTTACCGGTTTTCTAAGTCTCTCTTATTTTCTTGTACTTATACTTGGAATTCTCTGTGTAAACCTCTGTAACTTTTCTAGGTAGAAGAATCACTGTGTACTTTCGCTTGTTTCTATCTGTTACCGAACTTGAGAAACTCATACATTCTCTGTTCACTGTTTCACGGACTTAGAGAACTAAATTTCCTTCGGCGAAAGTGCTGCTTTCACAGTGCTAAGTACTCCCAACTCTATCAACAATGTAGGTTTCACCAGTTTTCTAAATCTCTCTTATTTTCTTGTACTTATCCTTGGAATTCTCTGTGTAAACCTCTGTAACTTTTCTAGGTAGATGAATCACTGTGTACTTTCGCTTGTTTCTATCTGTTACCAAACTTGAGAAACTCATACATTCTCTGTTCACTGTTTCACGGACTTAGAGAACTAAATTTCCTTCGGCGAAAGTGCTGTTTTCACAGTGCTAAGTACTCCCAACTCTATCAACAATGTAGGTTTTACCAGTTTTCTAAGTCTCTCTTATTTTCTTGTACTTATCCTTGGAATTCTCTGTGTAAACCTCTGTAACTTTTCTAGGTGGATGAATCACTGTGTACTTTCGCTTGTTTCTATCTGTTACTAAACTTGAGAAAGTCATACATTCTCTGTTCACTGTTTCACGGACTTAGAGAACTAAATTTACTTCGGCGAAAGTACTGTTTTCACAGTGCTAAGTACTCCCAACTCTATCAACAATGTAGGTTTTACCAGTTTTCTAAGTCTCTCTTATTTTCTTGTGCTTATACTTGGAATTCTCTGTGTAAACCTCTGTAACTTTTCTGGGTAGATGAATCACTGTGTACTTTCTCTTGTTTCTATCTGTTACCAATCTTGAGAAACTCATACATTCTCTGTTCACTGTTTCCCAGTGTTAGAGAAGTAGATTTCTTTCGGCGAAAGTGCTGTTTTCACAGTGCTAAGTACTCCCAACTCTATTAACAATGTAGGTCTTACCAGTTTTCTAAGTCTCTCTTATTTTCTTGTACTTATCCTTGGAGTTCTCTGTGTAAACCTCTGTAACTTTTCTAGGTAGATGAATCACTGTTTACTTTCGCTTGTTTCCATCTGTTACCAAACTTGAGAAACTCATACATTCTCTGTTCACTGTTTCACGGACTTAGACAACTAAATCTCCTTCGACGAAAGTGCTGTTTTCACAGTGCTAAGTACTCCCAACTCTATCAACAATGTATGTTTTACCAGTTTTCTAAGTCTCCCTTATTTTCTTGTACTTATCCTTGGAATTCTCTGTGTAAACCTCTGTAACTTTTCTAGGTAGATGAATCACTGTGTACTTTCGCTTGTTTCTATCTGTTACCAATCTTGAGAAACTGATACTTTCTCTTTTCATTGTTTCACGGACTTAGAAAACTAAATTTCTTTCGGCGAAAGTGCTGTTTTCACAGTGCTAAGTACTCCCAACTCTATCAACAGTGTAGGTTTTACCAGTTTTCTAAGTCTCTCTTATTTTCTTGTACTTATACTTGGAATTCTCTGTGTAAACCTCTGTAACTTCTCTAGGTAGATGAATCACTGTGTACTTTCTCTTGTTTCCCTTACCAATCTTGAGGAACTCATACATTCTCTGTTCACTGTTTCCCAGTCTTAGAGAAGTAGATTTTTTCGGCGAAAGTGCTGTTTTCACAGTGCTAAGTACTCCCAAGTCTCTCAACAATGTAGGTTTTAACAGTTTTCTAAGTCTCTCTTATTTTCTTGTACTTATCCTTGGAATTCATTGTGTAAACCTCTGTAACTTTTCTAAGTAGATGAATCACTGTGTACTTTCGCTTGTTTCTATCTGTTACCAAACTGGAGAAACTCATACATTCTCTGTTCACTGTTTCATGGACTTAGAGAACTAAATTTCCTTCGGCGAAAGTGCTGTTTTCACAGTGCTAAGTACTCCCAACTCTATCAACAATGTAGGTTTTACCAGTTTTCTAACTCTCTCTTATTTTCTTGTACTTATCCTTGGAATTCTCTGTGTAAACCTCTGTAACTTTTCTAGGTAGATGAATCCGTGTGTACTTTCGCTTGTTTCTATCTTTTACCAAACTTGAGAAACTCATACATTCTCTGTTCACTGTTTCACGGACTTAGAGAACTAAATTTCCTTCGGCGAAAGTGCTGTTTTCACAGTGCTAAGTCCTCCCAACTCTATCAACAATGTAGGTTTTACCAGTTTTCTAAGTCTCTCATATTTTCTTGTACTTATACTTGGAACTCTCTGTGTAAATCTCTGTAACTTCTATAGGTAGATGAATCACTGTGTACTTTCTCTTGTTTCTATCTGTTACCAATCTTGAGAAACTCATACATTCTCTGTTCACTGTTTCCCAGTGTTAGAGAAGTAGATTTCTTTCTGCGAAAGTGCTGTTTTCACAGTGCTAAGTACTCCCAACTCTATCAACAATGTAGGTTTTACCGGTTTTCTAAGTCTCTCTTATTTTCTTGTACTTATCCTTGGAATTCTCTGTGTAAACCTCTGTAACTTCTCTAGGTAGATGAATCACTGTGTACTTTCTCTTGTTTCTATCTGTTACCAATCTTGAGAAACTCATACATTCTCTGTTCACTGTTTCCCAGTCTTAGAGAAGTAGATTTCTGTCTGGGAAAGTGCTGTTTTCACAGTGCTAAATACTCCCAAATCTATCCACAATGTTGGTTTTACCACTTTTCTAAGTCTCTCTTATTTTCTTGTACTTATACATGGAATTCTCTGAGTAAACTTCTGTAACTTCTCTAGGTAGATGAATCACTGTGTACTTTCTCTTGTTTCTATCTGTTACCAATCTTGAGATACACATACATTCTCTGTTCACTGTTTCCCAGTGTTAGAGAAGTAGATTTCTTTCTGGGAAAGTGCTGTTTTCACAGTGCTAAGTACTCCCAACTCTATCAACAATGTAGGTTTTACCAGTTTTCTAAGTCTCTCTTATTTTGTTGTACTTATACTTGGAATTCTCTGTGTAAACCTCTGTAACTTTTCTAGGCAGATGAATCACTGTGTACTTTCTCCTGTTTCTATCTGTTACCAATCTTGAGAAACTGATACTTTCTCTTTTCATTGTTTCACGGACTTAGAAAACTAAATTTCTTTCTGCGAAAGTGCTGTTTTCACAGTGCTAAGTACTCCCAACTCTATCAACAGTGTAGGTTTTACCAGTTTTCTAAGTCTCTCTTATTTTCTTGTACTTATCCTTGGAATTCTCTGTGTAAACCTCTGTAACTTCTCTAGGTAGATGAATCACTGTGTACTTTCTCTTGTTTCCCTTACCAATCTTGAGGAACTCATACATTCTCTGTTCACTGTTTCCCAGTCTTAGAGAAGTAGATTTTTTCGGCGAAAGTGCTTTTTTCACAGTGCTAAGTACTCCCAAGTCTCTCAACAATGTAGGTTTTACCAGTTTTCTAAGTCTCTGTTATTTTCTTGTACTTATCCTTGGAATTCTCTGTGTAAACCTCTGTAACTTTTCCAGGTAGATGAATCACTGTGTACTTTCGCTTGTTTCTATCTGTTACCAAACTGGAGAAACTCATACATTCTCTGTTCACTGTTTCACGGACTTAGAGAACTAAATTTCCTTCGGCGAAAGTGCTGTTTTCACAGTGCTAAGTACTCCCAACTCTATCCACAATGTAGGTTTTACCAGTTTTCTAAGTCTCTCATATTTTCTTGTACTTATCCTTGGAATTCTCTTTGTAAACCTCTGTAACTTTTCTAGGTAGATGAATCACTGTGTACTTTCGCTTGTTTCTATCTGTTACCAAACTTGAGAAACTCATACATTCTCTTTTCACTGTTTCACGCACTTAGAGAACTAAATTTCCTTCGGCGAAAGTGCTGTTTTCACAGTGCTAAGTACTCCCAACTCTTACAACAATGTAGGTTTTACCAGTTTTCTAAGTCTTTCTTATATTCTTGTACTTATCCTTGGAATTCTCTGTGTAAACCTCTGTAACTTTTCTAGGTAGATGAATCACTGTGTACTTTCGCTTGTTTCTATCTGTTACCAAAGTTGAGAAACTCATACATTCTCTGTTCACTGTTTCACGCACTTAGAGAACTAAATTTCCTTCGGCGAAAGTGCTGTTTTCACAGTGCTAAGTACTCCCAACTCTATCAATAATGTAGGTTTTACCAGTTTTCTAAGTCTCTCGTATTTTCTTGTACTTATACTTGGTTTTCTCTGCATAAACCTCTGTAACTTTTCTAGGTAGATGAATCACTGTGTACTTTCTCTTGTTTCTATCTGTTACCAATCTTGAGAAACTCATACATTCTCTGTTAAATGTTTCACGGACTTAGAGAACTGAATTTCTTTCGGCGAAAGTGCTGTTTTCACCGTGCTAAGTACTCCCAACTCTATCAACAATGTAGGTTTTACCAGTTTTCTAAGTCTGTCTTATTTTCTTGTAGTTATACTTGGAATTCTCTGTGTAAACCTCTGTAACTTTTCTAGGTAGATGAATCACTGTGTAGTTTCTCTTGTTTCTATCTGTTACCAATCTTGAGAAACTGATCCATTCTCTTTTCACTGTTTCACAGACTTAGAAAACTAAATTTCTTTGGGCCAAAGTGCTGTTTTCACAGTGCTAAGTATTCCCGACTCTATCAACAATGTAGGTTTTTCCAGTTTTCTAAGTCTCTCTTATTTTCTTGTACTTATTCTTGGAATTCTCTGTGTAAACCTCTGTAACTTCTCTAGGTAGATGAATCACTGTGTACTTTCTCTTGTTTCTATCTCTTACCAATTTTGAGAAACTCATACATTCTCTGTTCACTGTTTCAGGGACTTAGAGAACTAAATTTCTTTCGGCGAAAGTGCTGTTTTCACAGTGCTAAGTACTCCCAACTCTATCCACAATGTAGGTTTTACCAGTTTCTAAGTCTCTCTTATTTTCTTGTACTTATCCTTGGAATTCTCTGTGTAAACCTCTGTATCTTTTCTAGGTAGTTGAATCACTGTGTGCTTTCTCTTGTTTCTATCTGTTACCAATCTTGAGAAACTCATACATTCTCTGTTCACTGTTTCCCAGTGTTAGAGAAGTAGATTTCTTTCTGCGAACGTGCTGTTTTCACAGTGCTAAGTGCTCCCAACTCTATCAACAATGTAGGTTTACCAGTTTTCTAAGTCTCTCTTATTTTCTTGTACTTATACTTGGAATTCTCTGTGTAAAGCTCTGTAACTTCTCTAGGTAGATGAATCACTGTGTACTTTCTCTTGTTTCTATCTGTTACCAAACTTGAGAAACTCATACATTCTCTGTTCACTGTTTCACGGACTTAGAGAACTAAATTTCCTTCGGCGAAAGTGCTGTTTTCACAGTGCTAAGTACTCCCAACTCTATCAACAATGTAGGTTTTACCAGTTTTCTAAGTCTCTCTTATTTTCTTGTACTTATCCTTGGAATTCTCTGTGTAAACCTCTGTAACTTTTCTAGGTAGATGAATCACTGTGTACTTTCACTTGTTTCTATCTGTTACCAAACTTGAGAAACTCATACATTCTTTGTTCACTGTTTCACGGACTTAGAGAACTAAATTTCCTTCGGCGAAAGTGCTGTTTTCACAGTGCTAAGTACTCCCAACTCTATCAACAATGTAGGTTTTTCCAGTTTTCTAAGTCTCTCTTATTTTCTTGTACTTATCCTTGGAATTCTCTGTGTAAACCTCTGTAACTTTTCTAGGTAGATGAATCACTGTGTACTTTCGCTTGTTTCTATCTGTTACCAAACTTGAGAAACTCATACATTCTCTGTTCACTGTTTCACGGACTTAGAGAACTAAATTTCCTTCGGCGAAAGTGCTGTTTTCACAGTGCTAAGTCCTCCCAACTCTATCAACAATGTAGGTTTTACCAGTTTTCTAAGTCTCTCATATTTTCTTGTACTTATACTTGAAATTCTCTGTGTAAACCTCTGTAACTTCTCTAGGTAGATGAATCACTGTGTACTTTCTCTTGTTTCTATCTGTTACCAACCTTGAGAAACTCATACATTCTCTGTTCACTGTTTCCCAGTCTTAGAGAAGTAGATTTCTTTCTGCGAAAGTGCTGTTTTCAGAGTGCTAAGTACTCCCAACTCTATCAACAATGTAGGTTTTACCGGTTTTCTAAGTCTCTCTTATTTTCTTGTACTTATCCTTGGAATTCTCTGTGTAAACCTCTGTAACTTATCTAGGTAGATGAATCACTGTGTACTTTCGCTTGTTTCTATCTGCTACCAAACTTGAGAAACTCATACATTCTCTGTTCACTGTTTCACGGACTTAGAGAACTAAATTTCCTTCGGCGCAAGTGCTGTTTTCACAGTGCTAAGTACTCTCAACTCTATCCACAATGTAGGTTTTACCAGTTTTCAAAGTCTCTCTTATTTTCTTGTACTTATCCTTGGAATTCTCTTTGTAAACCTCTGTAACTTTTCTAGGTAGATGAATCACTGTGTACTTTCGCTTGTTTCTATCTGTTACCAAACTTGAGAAACTCACACATTCTCTGTTCACTGTTTCACGCACTTAGAGAACTAAATTTCCTTCGACGAAAGTGCTGTTTTCACAGTGCTAAGTACTCCCAACTCTTACAACAATGTAGGTTTTACCAGTTTTCTAAGTCTCTCTTATATTCTTGTACTTATCCTTGGAATTCTCGGTGTAAACCTCTGTAACTTTTCTAGGTAGATGAATCACTGTGTACTTTCGCTTGTTTCTATCTGTTACCAAAGTTGAGAAACTCATACATTCTCTGTTCACTGTTTCACGGACTTAGAGAACTAAATTTCCTTCGGCGAAAGTGCTGTTTTCACAGTGCTAAGTACTCCCTACTCTATCAACAATGTAGGTTTTACCAGTTTTCTAAGTCTCTCTTATTTTCTTGTACTTATACTTGGTTTTTTCTGTGTAAACCTCTGTAACTTTTCTATGTAGATGAATCACTGTGTACTTTCTCTTGTTTCTATGTGTTACCAATCTTGAGAAACTCATACATTCTCTGTTAAATGTTTCACGGACTTAGAGAACTGAATTTCTTTCGGCGAAAGTGCTGTTTTCACCGTGCTAAGTACTCCCAACTCTATCAACAATGTAGGTTTTACCAGTTTTCTAAGTCTGTCTTATTTTCTTGTACTTATTCTTGGAATTCTCTGTGTAAACCTCTGTAACTTCTCTAGGTAGATGAATCACTGTGTAGTTTCTCTTCCTTCTATCTGTTACCAATCTTGAGAAACTGATACATTCTCTTTTCACTGTTTCACGGACTTAGAAAACTAAATTTCTTTCGGCGAAAGTGCTGTTTTCACAGTGCTAAGTATTCCCGACTCTATCAACAATGTAGGTTTTTCCAGTTTTCTAAGTCTCTCTTATTTTCTTGTACTAATACTTGGAATTCTCTGTGTAAACCTCTGTAACTTTTCTAGGTAGATGAATCACTGTGTACTTTCTCTTGTTTCTATCTCTTACCAATCTTGAGAAACTCATACATTCTCTGTTCACTGTTTCAGGGACTTAGAGAACTAAATTTCTTTCGGCGAAAGTGCTGTTTTCACAGTGCTAAGTACTCCCAACTCTATCCACAATGTAGGTTTTACCAGTTTCTAAGTCTCTCTTATTTTCTTGTACTTATACTTGGAATTCTCTGTGTAAACCTCTGTAACTTCTCTAGGTATATGAATCACTGTGTACTTTCGCTTCTTTCTATCTGTTACCAAACTTGAGAAACTCATACATTCTCTGTTCACTGTTTCACGGACTTAGAGAACTAAATTTCCTTCGGCGAAAGTGCTGTTTTCACAGTGCTAAGTACTCCCAACTCTATCAACAATGTAGGTTGTACCAGTTTTCTAAGTCTCTCTTATTTTCTTGTACTTATACTTGGAATTCTCTGTGTAAACCTCTGTAACTTTTCTAGGTAGATGAATCACTGTGTAGTTTCTCTTGTTTCTATCTGTTACCAATCTTGAGAAACTAATACATTCTCTTTTCACTGTTTCACGGACTTAGAAAACTAAATTTCTTTCGGCGAAAGTGCTGTTTTCACAGTCCTAATTATTCGCGACTCTATCAACAATGTAGGTTTTTCCAGTTTTCTAAGTCTCTCTTATTTTCTTGTACTTATACTTGGAATTCTCTGTGTAAACCTCTGTAACTTCTCTAGGTAGATGAATCACTGTGTACTTTCTCTTGTTTCTATCTCTTACCAAACTTGAGAAACTCATACATTCTCTATTCACTGTTTCAGGGACTTAGAGAACTAAATTTCTTTCGGCGAAAGTGCTGTTTTCACAGTGCTAAGTACTCCCAACTCTATCCACAATGTAGGTTTTACCAGTTTCTAAGTCTCTCTTATTTTCTTGTACTTATACTTGGAATTCTCTGTGTAAACCTCTGTAACTTCTCTAGGTAGATGAATCACTGTGTACTTTCTCTTGTTTCTATCTGTTACCAATCTGGAGAAACTCATACATTCTCTGTTCACTGTTTCCCAGTCTTAGAGAAGTAGATTTCTGTCTGGGAAAGTGCTGTTTTCACAGTGCTAAATACTCCCAAATCTATCCACAATATTGGTTTTACCAGTTTTCTAAGTCTCTCTTATTTTCTTGTACTTATACATGGAATTCTCTGAGTAAACTTCTGTAACTTCTCTAGGTAGATGAATCACTGTGTACTTTGTCTTGTTTCTATCTGTTACCAATCTTGAGAAACACATACATTCTCTGTTCACTGTTTCCCAGTGTTAGAGAAGTAGATTTCTTTCTGGGAAAGTGCTGTTTTCACAGTGCTAAGTACTCCCAACTCTATCAACAATGTAGGTTTTACCAGTTTTCTAAGTCTCTCTTATTTTCTTGTACTTATACTTGGAATTCTCTGTGTAAACCTCTGTAACTTTTCTAGGTAGATGAATCACTGTGTACTTTCTCTTGTTTCTATCTGATACCAATCTTGAGAAACTGATACTTTCTCTTTTCATTGTTTCACGGACTTAGAAAACTAAATTTCTTTCGGCGAAAGTGCTGTTTTCACAGTGCTAAGTACTCCCAACTCTATCAACAGTGTAGGTTTTACCAGTTTTCTAAGTCTCTCTTATTTTCTTGTACTTATACTTGGAATTCTCTGTGTAAACCTCTGTAACTTCTCTAGGTAGATGAATCACTGTGTACTTTCTCTTGTTTCCCTTACCAATCTTGAGGAACTCATACATTCTCTGTTCACTGTTTCCCAGTCTTAGAGAAGTAGATTTTTTCGGCGAAAGTGCTGTTTTCACAGTGCTAAGTACTCCCAAGTCTCTCAACAATGTAGGTTTTAACAGTTTTCTAAGTCTCTCTTATTTTCTTGTACTTATCCTTGGAATTCATTGTGTAAACCTCTGTAACTTTTCTAAGTAGATGAATCACTGTGTACTTTCGCTTGTTTCTATCTGTTACCAAACTTGAGAAACTCATACATTCTCTGTTCACTGTTTCATGGACTCAGAGAACTAAATTTCCTTCGGCGAAAGTGCTGTTTTCACAGTGCTAAGTACTCCCAACTCTATCAACAATGTAGGTTTTACCAGTTTTCTAAGTCTCTCTTATTTTCTTGTACTTATCCTTGGAATTCTCTGTGTAAACCTCTGTAACTTTTTTAGGTAGATGAATCACTGTGTACTTTCGCTTGTTTCTATCTTTTACCAAACTTGAGAAACTCATACATTCTCTGTTCACTGTTTCACGGACTTAGAGAACTAAATTTCCTTCGGCGAAATTGCTGTTTTCACAGTGCTAAGTCCTCCCAACTCTATCAACAATGTAGGTTTTACCAGTTTTCTAAGTCTCTCATATTTTCTTGTACTTATACTTGGAACTCTCTGTGTAAATCTCTGTAACTTCTATAGGTAGATGAATCACTGTGTACTTTCTCTTGTTTCTATCTGTTACCAATCTTGAGAAACTCATACATTCTCTGTTCACTGTTTCCCAGTGTTAGAGAAGTAGATTTCTTTCTGCGAAAGTGCTGTTTTCACAGTGCTAAGTACTCCCAACTCTATCAACAATGTAGGTTTTACCGGTTCTCTAAGTCTCTCTTATTTTCTTGTACTTATCCTTGGAATTCTCTGTGTAAACCTCTGTAACTTCTCTAGGTAGATGAATCACTGTGTACTTTCTCTTATTTCTATCTCTTACCAAACTTGAGAAACTCATACATTCTCTGTTCACTGTTTCAGGGACTTAGAAAACTAAATTTCTTTCGGCGAAAGTGCTGTTTTCACAGTCCTAAGTATTCGCGACTCTATCAACAATGTAGGTTTTTCCAGTTTTCTAAGTCTCTCTTATTTTCTTGTACTTACACTTGGAATTCTCTGTGTAAACCTCTGTAACTTCTCTAGGTAGATGAATCACTGTGTACTTTCTCTTGTTTCTATCTCTTACCAAACTTGAGAAACTCATACATTCTCTGTTCACTGTTTCAGGGACTTAGAGAACTAAATTTCTTTCGGCGAAAGTGCTGTTTTCACAGTGCTAAGTACTCCCAACTCTATCCACAATGTAGGTTTTACCAGTTTCTAAGTCTCTCTTATTTTCTTGTACTTATACTTGGAATTCTCTGTGTAAACCTCTGTAACTTTTCTAGGTAGATGAATCACTGTGTACTTTCTCTTGTTTCTATCTGTTACCAATCTGGAGAAACTCATACATTCTCTGTTCACTGTTTCCCAGTCTTAGAGAAGTAGATTTCTGTCTGGGAAAGTGCTGTTTTCACAGTGCTAAATACTCCCAAATCTATCCACAATGTTGGTTTTACCAGTTTTCTAAGTCTCTCTTATTTTTTTGTACTTATACATGGAATTCTCTGAGTAAACTTCTGTAACTTCTCTAGGTAGATGAATCACTGTGTACTTTCTCTTGTTTCTATCTGTTACCAATCTTGAGAAACACATACATTCTCTGTTCACTGTTTCCCAGTGTTAGAGAAGTAGATTTCTTTCTGGGAAAGTGCTGTTTTCACAGTGCTAAGTACTCCCAACTCTATCAACAATGTAGGTTTTACCAGTTTTCTAAGTCTCTCTTATTTTGTTGTACTTATACTTGGAATTCTCTGTGTAAACCTCTGTAACTTTTCTAGGTAGATGAATCACTGTGTACTTTCTCTTGTTTCTATCTGTTACCAATCTTGAGAAACTGATACTTTCTCTTTTCATTGTTTCACGGACTTAGAAAACTAAATTTCTTTCGGCGAAAGTGCTGTTTTCACAGTGCTAAGTACTCCCAACTCTATCAACAGTGTAGGTTTTACCAGTTTTCTACGTCTCTCTTATTTTCTTGTACTTATACTTGGAATTCTCTGTGTAAACCTCTGTAACTTCTCTAGGTAGATGAATCACTGTGTACTTTCTCTTGTTTCCCTTACCAATCTTGAGGAACTCATACATTCTCTGTTCACTGTTTCCCAGTCTTAGAGAAGTAGATTTTTTCGGCGAAAGTGCTTTTTTCACAGTGCTAAGTACTCCCAAGTCTCTCAATAATGTAGGTTTTACCAGTTTTCTAAGTCTCTCTTATTTTCTTGTACTTATACTTGGAATTCTCTGTGTAAACCTCTGTAACTTTTCCAGGTAGATGAATCACTGTGTACTTTCGCTTGTTTCTATCTGTTACCAAACTTGAGAAACTCATACATTCTCTGTTCACTGTTTCACGGACTTAGAGAACTAAATTTCCTTTGGCGAAAGTGCTGTTTTCACAGTGCTAAGTACTCCCAACTCTATCAACAATGTAGGTTTTACCAGTTTTCTAAGTCTCTCTTATTTTCTTGTACTTATCCTTGAAATTCTCTGTGTAAACCTCTGTAACTTTTCTAGGTAGATGAATCACTGTGTACTTTCTCTTGTTTCTATCTGTTACCAATCTTGAGAAACTCATACATTCTCTGTTCACTGTTTCCCAGTGTTAGAGAAGTAGATTTCTTTCTGCGAAAGTGCTGTTTTCACAGTGCTAAGTACTCCCAACTCTATCAACAATGTAGGTTTTACCGGTTTTCTAAGTCTCTCTTATTTTCTTGTACTTATACTTGGAATTCTCTGTGTAAACCTCTGTAACTTCTCTAGGTATATGAATCACTGTGTACTTTCTCTTGTTCCTATCTGTTACCAATCTTGAGAAACTCATACATTCTCTGTTCACTGTTTCCCAGTGTTAGAGAAGTAGATTTCTTTCTGCGAACGTGCTGTTTTCACAGTGCTAAGTGCTCCCAACTCTATCAACAATGAAGGTTTTACCGGTTTTCTAAGTCTCTCTTATTTTCTTGTACTTATCCTTGGAATTCTCTTTGTAAACCTCTGTAACTTTTCTAGGTAGATGAATCACTGTGTACTTTCGCTTGTTTCTATCTGTTACCAAACTTGAGAAACTCATACATTCTCTGTTCACTGTTTCACGGACTTAGAGAACTAAATTTCCTTCGGCGAAAGTGCTGTTTTCACAGTGCTAAGTACTCCCAATTCTATCAACAATGTAGGTTTTACCAGTTTTCTAAGTCTCTCATATTATCTTGTACTTATACTTGGAACTCTCTGTGTAAATCTCTGTAACTTCTATAGGTAGATGAATCACTGTGTACTTTCGCTTGTTTCTATCTGTTACCAAAGTTGAGAAACTCATACATTCTCTGTTCACTGTTTCACGCACTTAGAGAACTAAATTTCCTTCGGCGAAAGTGCTGTTTTCACAGTGCTAAGTACACCCAACTCTATCAACAGTGTAGGTTTTACCAGTTTTCTAAGTCTCTCGTATTTTCTTGTACTTATACTTGGTTTTCTCTGTATAAACCTCTGTAACTTTTCTAGTTAGATGAATCACTGTGTACTTTCTCTTGTTTCTATCTGTTACCAATCTTGAGAAACTCATACATTCTCTGTTAAATGTTTCACGGACTTAGAGAACTGAATTTCTTTCGGCGAAAGTGCTGTTTTCACCGTGCTAAGTACTCCCAACTCTATCAACAATGTAGGTTTTACCAGTTTTCTAAGTCTGTCTTATTTTCTTGTACTTATACTTGGAATTCTCTGTGTAAACCTCTGTAACTTTTCTAGGTAGATGAATCACTGTGTAGTTTCTCTTGTTTCTATCTGTTACCAATCTTGAGAAACTGATACATTCTCTTTTCACTGTTTCACGGACTTAGAAAACTAAATTTCTTTGGGCCAAAGTGCTGTTTTCACAGTGCTAAGTATTCCCGACTCTATCAACAATGTAGGTTTTTCCAGTTTTCTAAGTCTCTCTTATTTTCTTGTACTTATTCTTGGAATTCTCTGTGTAAACCTCTGTAACTTCTCTAGGTAGATGAATCACTGTGTACTTTCTCTTGTTTCTATCTCTTACCAATTTTGAGAAACTCATACATTCTCTGTTCACTGTTTCAGGGACTTAGAGAACTAAATTTCTTTCGGCGAAAGTGCTGTTTTCACAGTGCTAAGTACTCCCAACTCTATCCACAATGTAGGTTTTACCAGTTTCTAAGTCTCTCTTATTTTCTTGTACTTATCCTTGGAATTCTCTGTGTAAACCTCTGTATCTTTTCTAGGTAGATGAATCACTGTGTACTTTCTCTTGTTTCTATCTGTTACCAATCTGGAGAAACTCATACATTCTCTGTTCACTGTTTCCCAGTCTTAGAGAAGTAGATTTCTTTCTGCGAAAGTCCTGGTTTCACCGTGCTAAGTACTCCAAACTCTATTAACAATGTAGGTTTTACCAGTTTTCTAAGTCTCTCTTATTTTCTTGTACTTATCCTTGGAATTCTCTGTGTAAACCTCTGTAACTTTTCTAGGTAGATGAATCACTGTGTACTTTCGCTTGTTTCTATCTGTTACCAAACTTGAGAAACTCATACATTCTCTGTTCACTGTTTCACGGACTTAGAGAACTAAATTTCCTTCGGCGAAAGTGCTGTTTTCACAGTGCTAAGTACTCCCAACTCTATCAACAATGTAGGTTTTACCAGTTTTCTAAGTCTCTCTTATTTTCTTGTACTTATCCTTGGAATTCTCTGTGTAAACCTCTGTAACTTCTCTAGGTAGTTGAATCACTGTGTGCTTTCTCTTGTTTCTATCTGTTACCAATCTTGAGAAACTCATACATTCTCTGTTCACTGTTTCCCAGTGTTAGAGAAGTAGATTTCTTTCTGCGAAAGTGCTGTTTTCACAGTGCTAAGTACTCCCAACTCTATCAACAATGTAGGTTTTACCTTTTTTCTAAGTCTCTCTTATTTTCTTGTACTTATACTTGAAATTCTCTGTGTAAATCTCTGTAACTTCTCTAGGTTTATGAATCACTGTGTAGTTTCTCTTGTTTCTATCTGTTACCAATCTTGAGAAACTCATACATTCTCTGTTCACTGTTTCCCAGTGTTAGAGAAGTAGATTTCTTTCTGCGAACGTGCTGTTTTCACAGTGCTAAGTGCTCCCAACTCTATCAACAATGTAGGTTTACCAGTTTTCTAAGTCTCTCTTATTTTCTTGTACTTATACTTGGAATTCTCTGTGTAAAGCTTTGTAACTTCTCTAGGTAGATGAATCACTGTATACTTTCTCTTGTTTCTATCTGTTACCAAACTTGAGAAACTCATACATTCTCTGTTCACTGTTTCACGGACTTAGAGAACTAAATTTCCTTCGGCGAAAGTGCTGTTTTCACAGTGCTAAGTACTCCCAACTCTATCAACAATGTAGGTTTTACCAGTTTTCTAAGTCTCTCTTATTTTGTTGTACTTATACTTGGAATTCTCTGTGTAAACCTCTGTAACTTTTCTAGGTAGATGAATCACTGTGTACTTTCTCTTGTTTCTATCTGTTACCAATCTTGAGAAACTGATACTTTCTCTTTTCATTGTTTCACGGACTTAGAAAACTAAATTTCTTTCGGCGAAAGTGCTGTTTTCACAGTGCTAAGTACTCCCAACTCTATCAACAGTGTAGGTTTTACCAGTTTTCTACGTCTCTCTTATTTTCTTGTACTTATACTTGGAATTCTCTGTGTAAACCTCTGTATCTTCTCTAGGTAGATGAATCACTGTGTACTTTCTCTTGTTTCCCTTACCAATCTTGAGGAACTCATACATTCTCTGTTCACTGTTTCCCAGTCTTAGAGAAGTAGATTTTTTAGGCGAAAGTGCTTTTTTCACAGTGCTAAGTACTCCCAAGTCTCTCAATAATGTAGGTTTTACCAGTTTTCTAAGTCTCTCTTATTTTCTTGTACTTATACTTGGAATTCTCTGTGTAAACCTCTGTAACTTTTCCAGGTAGATGAATCACTGTGTACTTTCGCTTGTTTCTATCTGTTACCAAACTTGAGAAACTCATACATTCTCTGTTCACTGTTTCACGGACTTAGAGAACTAAATTTCCTTTGGCGAAAGTGCTGTTTTCACAGTGCTAAGTACTCCCAACTCTATCAACAATGTAGGTTTTACCAGTTTTCTAAGTCTCTCTTATTTTCTTGTACTTATCCTTGAAATTCTCTGTGTAAACCTCTGTAACTTTTCTAGGTAGATGAATCACTGTGTACTTTCTCTTGTTTCTATCTGTTACCAATCTTGAGAAACTCATACATTCTCTGTTCACTGTTTCCCAGTGTTAGAGAAGTAGATTTCTTTCTGCGAAAGTGCTGTTTTCACAGTGCTAAGTACTCCCAACTCTATCAACAATGTAGGTTTTACCGGTTTTCTAAGTCTCTCTTATTTTCTTGTACTTATACTTGGAATTCTCTGTGTAAACCTCTGTAACTTCTCTAGGTATATGAATCACTGTGTACTTTCTCTTGTTTCTATCTGTTACCAATCTTGAGAAACTCATACATTCTCTGTTCACTGTTTCCCAGTGTTAGAGAAGTAGATTTCTTTCTGCGAACGTGCTGTTTTCACAGTGCTAAGTGCTCCCAACTCTATCAACAATGAAGGTTTTACCGGTTTTCTAAGTCTCTCTTATTTTCTTGTACTTATCCTTGGAATTCTCTTTGTAAACCTCTGTAACTTTTCTAGGTAGATGAATCACTGTGTACTTTCGCTTGTTTCTATCTGTTACCAAACTTGAGAAACTCATACATTCTCTGTTCACTGTTTCACGGACTTAGAGAACTAAATTTCCTTCGGCGAAAGTGCTGTTTTCACAGTGCTAAGTACTCCCAATTCTATCAATAATGTAGGTTTTACCAGTTTTCTAAGTCTCTCATATTATCTTGTACTTATACTTGGAACTCTCTGTGTAAATCTCTGTAACTTCTATAGGTAGATGAATCACTGTGTACTTTCTCTTGTTTCTATCTGTTACCAATCTTGAGAAACTCATACATTCTCTGTTCACTGTTTCCCAGTGTTGGAGAAGTAGATTTCTTTCTGCGAAAGTGCTGTTTTCACAGTGCTAAGTACTCCCAACTCTATCAACAATGTAGGTTTTACCGGTTTTCTAAGTCTCTCTTATTTTCTTGTACTTATCCTTGGAATTCTCTGTGTAAACCTCTGTAACTTTTCTAGGTAGATGAATCACTGTGTACTTTCGCTTGTTTCTATCTGTTACCAAACTTGAGAAACTCATACATTCTCTGTTCACTGTTTCACGGACTTAGAGAACTAAATTTCCTTCGGCGCAAGTGCTGTTTTCACAGTGCTAAGTACTCCCAACTCTATCCACAATGTAGGTTTTACCAGTTTTCTAAGTCTCTCTTATTTTCTTGTACTTATCCTTGGAATTCTCTTTGTAAACCTCTGTAACTTTTCTAGGTAGATGAATCACTGTGTACTTTCGCTTGTTTCTATCTGTTACCAAACTTGAGAAACTCATACATTCTCTTTTCACTGTTTCACGCACTTAGAGAACTAAATTTCCTTCGGCGAAAGTGCTGTTTTCACAGTGCTAAGTACTCCCAACTCTATCCACAATGTAGGTTTTACCAGTTTTCTAAGTCTCTCTTATATTCTTGTACTTATCCTTGGAATTCTCTGTGTAAACCTCTGTAACTTTTCTAGGTAGATGAATCACTGTGTACTTTCGCTTGTTTCTATCTGTTACCAAAGTTGAGAAACTCATACATTCTCTGTTCACTGTTTCACGCACTTAGAGAACTAAATTTCCTTCGGCGAAAGTGCTGTTTTCACAGTGCTAAGTACACCCAACTCTATCAACAGTGTAGGTTTTACCAGTTTTCTAAGTCTCTCGTATTTTCTTGTACTTATACTTGGTTTTCTCTGTATAAACCTCTGTAACTTTTCTAGTTAGATGAATCACTGTGTACTTTCTCTTGTTTCTATCTGTTACCAATCTTGAGAAACTCATACATTCTCTGTTAAATGTTTCACGGACTTAGAGAACTGAATTTCTTTCGGCGAAAGTGCTGTTTTCACCGTGCTAAGTACTCCCAACTCTATCAACAATGTAGGTTTTACCAGTTTTCTAAGTCTGTCTTATTTTCTTGTACTTATACTTGGAATTCTCTGTGTAAACCTCTGTAACTTTTCTAGGTAGATGAATCACTGTGTAGTTTCTCTTGTTTCTATCTGTTACCAATCTTGAGAAACTGATACATTCTCTTTTCACTGTTTCACGGACTTAGAAAACTAAATTTCTTTGGGCCAAAGTGCTGTTTTCACAGTGCTAAGTATTCCCGACTCTATCAACAATGTAGGTTTTTCCAGTTTTCTAAGTCTCTCTTATTTTCTTGTACTTATTCTTGGAATTCTCTGTGTAAACCTCTGTAACTTCTCTAGGTAGATGAATCACTGTGTACTTTCTCTTGTTTCTATCTCTTACCAATTTTGAGAAACTCATACATTCTCTGTTCACTGTTTCAGGGACTTAGAGAACTAAATTTCTTTCGGCGAAAGTGCTGTTTTCACAGTGCTAAGTACTCCCAACTCTATCCACAATGTAGGTTTTACCAGTTTCTAAGTCTCTCTTATTTTCTTGTACTTATCCTTGGAATTCTCTGTGTAAACCTCTGTATCTTTTCTAGGTAGATGAATCACTGTGTACTTTCTCTTGTTTCTATCTGTTACCAATCTGGAGAAACTCATACATTCTCTGTTCACTGTTTCCCAGTCTTAGAGAAGTAGATTTCTTTCTGCGAAAGTCCTGGTTTCACCGTGCTAAGTACTCCAAACTCTATTAACAATGTAGGTTTTACCAGTTTTCTAAGTCTCTCTTATTTTCTTGTACTTATCCTTGGAATTCTCTGTGTAAACCTCTGTAACTTTTCTAGGTAGATGAATCACTGTGTACTTTCGCTTGTTTCTATCTGTTACCAAACTTGAGAAACTCATACATTCTCTGTTCACTGTTTCACGGACTTAGAGAACTAAATTTCCTTCGGCGAAAGTGCTGTTTTCACAGTGCTAAGTACTCCCAACTCTATCCACAATGTAGGTTTTACCAGTTTTCTAAGTCTCTCTTATTTTCTTGTACTTATCCTTGGAATTCTCTGTGTAAACCTCTGTAACTTTTCTAGGTAGATGAATCACTGTGTACTTTCACTTGTTTCTATCTGTTACCAAACTTGAGAAACTCATACATTCTCTGTTCACTGTTTCACGGACTTAGAGAACTAAATTTCCTTCGGCGAAAGTGCTGTTTTCACAGTGCTAAGTACTCCCAACTCTATCAACAATGTAGGTTTTTCCAGTTTTCTAAGTCTCTCTTATTTTCTTGTACTTATCCTTGGAATTCTCTGTGTAAACCTCTGTAACTTTTCTAGGTAGATGAATCACTGTGTACTTTCACTTGTTTCTATCTGTTACCAAACTTGAGAAACTCATACATTCTCTGTTCACTGTTTCACGGACTTAGAGAACTAAATTTCCTTCGGCGAAAGTGCTGTTTTCACAGTGCTAAGTCCTCCCAACTCTATCAACAATGTAGGTTTTACCAGTTTTCTAAGTCTCTCATATTTTCTTGTACTTATACTTGAAATTCTCTGTGTAAACCTCTGTGACTTCTCTAGGTAGATGAATCACTGTGTACTTTCTCTTGTTTCTATCTGTTACCAACCTTGAGAAACTCATACATTCTCTGTTCACTGTTTCCCAGTCTTAGAGAAGTAGATTTCTTTCTGCGAAAGTGCTGTTTTCAGAGTGCTAAGTACTCCCAACTCTATCAACAATGTAGGTTTTACCGGTTTTCTAAGTCTCTCTTATTTTCTTGTACTTATCCTTGGAATTCTCTGTGTAAACCTCTGTAACTTATCTAGGTAGATGAATCACTGTGTACTTTCGCTTGTTTCTATCTGTTACCAAACTTGAGAAACTCATACATTCTCTGTTCACTGTTTCACGGACTTAGAGAACTAAATTTCCTTCGGCGCAAGTGCTGTTTTCACAGTGCTAAGTACTCTCAACTCTATCCACAATGTAGGTTTTACCAGTTTTCAAAGTCTCTCTTATTTTCTTGTACTTATCCTTGGAATTCTCTGTGTAAACCTCTGTAACTTTTCTAGGTAGATGAATCACTGTGTACTTTCGCTTGTTTCTATCTGTTACCAAACTTGAGAAACTCACACATTCTCTGTTCACTGTTTCACGCACTTAGAGAACTAAATTTCCTTCGACGAAAGTGCTGTTTTCACAGTGCTAAGTACTCCCAACTCTTACAACAATGTAGGTTTTACCAGTTTTCTAAGTCTCTCTTATATTCTTGTACTTATCCTTGGAATTCTCGGTGTAAACCTCTGTAACTTTTCTAGGTAGATGAATCACTGTGTACTTTCGCTTGTTTCTATCTGTTACCAAACTGGAGAAACTCATACATTCTCTGTTCAGTGTTTCACGGACTTAGAGAACTAAATTTCCTTCGGCGAAAGTGCTGTTTTCACAGTGCTAAGTACTCCCTACTCTATCAACAATGTAGGTTTTACCAGTATTCTAAGTCTCTCTTATTTTCTTGTACTTATCCTTGGAATTCTCTGTGTAAACCTCTGTAACTTTTCTAGGTAGATGAATCACTGTGTACTTTCTCTTGTTTCTATGTGTTACCAATCTTGAGAAACTCATACATTCTCTGTTAAATGTTTCACGGACTTAGAGAACTGAATTTCTTTCGGCGAAAGTGCTGTTTTCACCGTGCTAAGTACTCCCAACTCTATCAACAATGTAGGTTTTACCAGTTTTCTAAGTCTGTCTTATTTTCTTGTACTTATACTTGGAATTCTCTGTGTAAACCTCTGTAACTTCTCTAGGTAGATGAATCACTGTGTAGTTTCTCTTCCTTCTATCTGTTACCAATCTTGAGAAACTGATACATTCTCTTTTCACTGTTTCACGGACTTAGAAAACTAAATTTCTTTCGGCGAAAGTGCTGTTTTCACAGTGCTAAGTATTCCCGACTCTATCAACAATGTAGGTTTTTCCAGTTTTCTAAGTGTCTCTTATTTTCTTGTACTAATACTTGGAATTCTCTGTGTAAACCTCTGTAACTTTTCTAGGTAGATGAATCACTGTGTACTTTCTCTTGTTTCTATCTCTTACCAATCTTGCGAAACTCATACATTCTCTGTTCACTGTTTCAGGGACTTAGAGAACTAAATTTCTTTCGGCGAAAGTGCTGTTTTCACAGTGCTAAGTACTCCCAACTCTATCCACAATGTAGGTTTTACCAGTTTCTAAGTCTCTCTTTTTTTCTTGTACTTATACTTGGAATTCTCTGTGTAAACCTCTGTAACTTCTCTAGGTAGATGAATCACTGTGTACTTTCTCTTGTTTCTATCTGTTACCAATCTGGAGAAACTCATACATTCTCTGTTAAATGTTTCCCAGTCTTAGAGAAGTAGATTTCTGTCTGGGAAAGTGCTGTTTTCACAGTGCAAAATACTCCCAACTCTATCCACAATGTTGGTTTTACCAGTTTTCTAAGTCTCTCTTATTTTCTTGTACTTATACATGGAATTCTCTGAGTAAACTTCTGTAACTTCTCTAGGTAGATGAATCACTGTGTACTTTCTCTTGTTTCTATCTGTTACCAATCTTGAGAAACACATACATTCTCTGTTCACTGTTTCCCAGTGTTAGAGAAGTAGATTTCTTTCTGGGAAAGTGCTGTTTTCACAGTGCTAAGTAC
Organism: Heterohyrax brucei; assembly: GCA_028571685.1. Taxonomy (NCBI): domain Eukaryota; kingdom Metazoa; phylum Chordata; class Mammalia; order Hyracoidea; family Procaviidae; genus Heterohyrax; species Heterohyrax brucei. The sequence goes on along the minus strand of CM053157.1, from coordinate 32,516,004 downwards.
TCCCAACTCTATCAACAATGTAGGTTTTACCAGTTTTCTAAGTCTCTCTTATTTTCTTGTACTTATACTTGGAATTCTCTGTGTAAACCTCTGTAACTTTTCTAGGTAGATGAATCACTGTGTACTTTCTCTTGTTTCTATCTGTTACCAATCTTGAGAAACTGATACATTCTCTTTTCACTGTTTCCCGGACTTAGAAAACTAAATTTCTTTCGGCGAAAGTGCTGTTTTCACAGTGCTAAGTACTCCCAACTCTATCAACAATGTAGGTTTTACCAGTTTTCTAAGTCTCTCTTATTTTCTTGTACTTATACTTGGAATTCTCTGTGTAAACCTCTGTAACTTCTCTAGGTAGGTGAATCACTGTGTACTTTCTCTTGTTTCCCTTACCAATCTTGAGGAACTCATACATTCTCTGTTCACTGTTTCCCAGTCTTAGAGAAGTAGATTTTTTCGGCGAAAGTGCTGTTTTCACAGTGCTAAGTACTCCTAAGTCTATCAACAATGTAGGTTTTACCAGTTTTCTAAGTCTCTCTTATTTTCTTGTACTTATACTTGGTTTTCTCTGTGTAAACCTCTGTAACTTTTCTAGGTAGATGAATCACTATGTACTTTCGCTTGTTTCTATCTGTTACCAAACTTGATAAACTCATACATTCTCTGTTCACTGTTTCACGGACTTAGAGAACTAAATTTCCTTAGACGAAAGTGCTGTTTTCACAGTGCTAAGTACTCCCAACTCTATCAACAATGTAGGTTTTACCAGTTTTCTAAGTCTCTCTTATTTTCTTGTACTTATACTTGGAATTCTCTGTGTAAACCTCTGTAACTTCTCAAGGTAGATGAATCAATGTGTACTTTCTCTTGTTTCTATCTGTTACCAATCTTGAGAAACTCATACATTCTCTGTTCACTGTTTCCCAGTCTTAGAGAAGTAGATATCTTTCTGCGAAAGTGCTGTTTTCACAGTGCTAAGTACTCCCAACTCTATCATCAATGTAGGTTGCATCCGTTTTCTAAGTCTCTCTTATTTTCTTGTACTTATCCTTGGAATTCTCTGTGTAAACCTCTGTATCTTTTCTAGGTAGATGAATCACTGTGTACTTTCTCTTGTTTCTATCTGTTACCAATCTTGAGAAACTCATACATTCTCTGTTCACTGTTTCCCAGTCTTAGAGAAGTAGATTTCTTTCTGCGAAAGTCCTGGTTTCACCGTGCTAAGTACTCCAAACTCTATTAACAATGTAGGTTTTACCAGTTTTCTAAGTCTCTCTTATTTTCTTGTACTTATCCTTGGAATTCTCTGTGTAAACCTCTGTAACTTTTCTAGGTAGATGAATCACTGTGTACTTTCGCTTGTTTCTATCTGTTACCAAACTTGAGAAACTCATACATTCTCTGTTCACTGTTTCACGAACTTAGAGAACTAAATTTCCTTCGGCGAAAGTGCTGTTTTCACAGTGCTAAGTACTCCCAACTCTATCAACAATGTAGGTTTTACCAGTTTTCTAAGTCTCTCTTATTTTCTTGTACTTATCCTTGGAATTCTCTGTGTAAACCTCTGTAACTTTTCTAGGTAGATGAATCACTGTGTACTTTCGCTTGTTTCTATCTGTTACCAAACTTGAGAAACTCATACATTCTCTGTTGACTGTTTCACGGACTTAGAGAACTAAGTTTCCTTCGGCGACAGTGCTGTTTTCACAGTGCTAAGTACTCCCAACTCTATCAACAATGTAGGTTTTACCAGTTGTCTAAGTCTCTCTTATTTTCTTGTACTTATCCTTGGAATTCTCTGTGTAAACCTCTGTAACTTTTCTAGGTAGATGAATCACTGTGTACTTTCGCTTGTTTCTATCTGTTACCAAAGTTGAGAAACTCATATATTCTCTGTTCACTGTTTCACGGACTTAGAGAACTAAATTTCCTTCGGCGCAAGTGCTGTTTTCACAGTGCTAAGTACTCCCAACTCTATCCACAATGTAGGATTTACCAGTTTTCAAAGTCTCTCTTATTTTCTTGTACTTATCCTTGGAATTCTCTTTGTAAACCTCTGTAACTTTTCTAGGTAGATGAATCACTGTGTACTTTCGCTTGTTTCTATCTGTTATCAAACTTGAGAAACTCATACATTCTCTGTTCACTGTTTCACGCACTTAGAGACCTAAATTTACTTCGACGAAAGTGCTGTTTTCACAGTGCTAAGTACTCCCAACTCTTACAACAATGTAGGTTTTACCAGATTTCTAAGTCTCTCTTATATTCTTGTACTTATCCTTGGAATTCTCTGTGTAAACCTCTGTAACTTTTCTAGGTAGATGAATCACTGTGTACTTTCGCTTCTTTCTATCTGTTACCAAAGTTGAGAAACTCATACATTCTCTGTTCACTGTTTCAGGGACTTAGAGAACTAAATTTCCTTCGGCGAAAGTGCTGTTTTCACAGTGCTAAGTACTCCCAACTCTATCAACAATGTAGGTTTTTCCAGTTTTCTAAGTCTCTCTTATTTTCTTGTACTCATCCTTGGAATTCTCTGTGTAAACCTCTGTAACTTTTCTAGGTAGATGAATCACTGTGTACTTTCGCTTGTTTCTATCTTTTACCAAACTTGAGAAACTCATACATTCTCTGTTCACTGTTTCACGGACTTAGAGAACTAAATTTCCTTCGGCGAAAGTGCTGTTTTCACAGTGCTAAGTCCTCCCAACTCTATCAACAGTGTAGGTTTTACCAGTTTTCTAAGTCTCTCATATTTTCTTGTACTTATACTTGGAATTCTCTGTGTAAACCTCTGTAACTTCTCTAGGTAGATGAATCACTGTGTACTTTCTCTTGTTTCTATCTGTTACCAATCTTGAGAAACTCATACATTCTCTGTTCACTGTTTCCCAGTGTTAGAGAAGTAGATTTCTTTCTGCGAAAGTGCTGTTTTCACAGTGCTAAGTACTCCCAACTCTATCAACAATGTAGGTTTTACCGGTTTTCTAAGTCTCTCTTATTTTCTTGTACTTATCCTTGGAATTCTCTGTGTAAACCTCTGTAACTTTTCTAGGTAGATGAATCACTGTGTACTTTCGCTTGTTTCTATCTGTTACCAAACTTGAGAAACTCATACATTCTCTGTTCACTGTTTCACGGACTTAGAGAACTAAATTTCCTTCGGCGCAAGTGCTGTTTTCACAATGCTAAGTACTCCCAACTCTATCCACAATGTAGGTTTTACCAGTTTTCTAAGTCTCTCTTATTTTCTTGTACTTATCCTTGGAATTCTCTGTGTAAACCTCTGTAACTTTTCTAGGTAGATGAATCACTGTGTACTTTCGCTTGTTTCTATCTGTTACCAAACTTGAGAAACTCACACATTCTCTGTTCACTGTTTCACGCACTTAGAGAACTAAATTTCCTTCGACGAAAGTGCTGTTTTCACAGTGCTAAGTACTCCCAACTCTTACAACAATGTAGGTTTTACCAGTTTTCTAAGTCTCTCTTATATTCTTGTACTTATCCTTGGAATTCTCGGTGTAAACCTCTGTAACTTTTCTAGGTAGATGAATCACTGTGTACTTTCGCTTGTTTCTATCTGTTACCAAAGTTGAGAAACTCATACATTCTCTGTTCAGTGTTTCACGGACTTAGAGAACTAAATTTCCTTCGGCGAAAGTGCTGTTTTCACAGTGCTAAGTACTCCCTACTCTATCAACAATGTAGGTTTTACCAGTTTTCTAAGTCTCTCTTATTTTCTTGTACTTATCCTTGGAATTCTCTGTGTAAACCTCTGTAACTTTTCTAGGTAGATGAATCACTGTGTACTTTCTCTTGTTTCTATGTGTTACCAATCTTGAGAAACTCATACATTCTCTGTTAAATGTTTCACGGACTTAGAGAACTGAATTTCTTTCGGCGAAAGTGCTGTTTTCACCGTGCTAAGTACTCCCAACTCTATCAACAATGTAGGTTTTACCAGTTTTCTAAGTCTGTCTTATTATCTTGTACTTATACTTGGAATTCTCTGTGTAAACCTCTGTAACTTCTCTAGGTAGATGAATCACTGTGTAGTTTCTCTTCCTTCTATCTGTTACCAATCTTGAGAAACTGATACATTCTCTTTTCACTGTTTCACGGACTTAGAAAACTAAATTTCTTTCGGCGAAAGTGCTGTTTTCACAGTGCTAAGTATTCCCGACTCTATCAACAATGTAGGTTTTTCCAGTTTTCTAAGTCTCTCTTATTTTCTTGTACTAATACTTGGAATTCTCTGTGTAAACCTCTGTAACTTTTCTAGGTAGATGAATCACTGTGTACTTTCTCTTGTTTCTATCTCTTACCAATCTTGAGAAACTCATACATTCTCTGTTCACTGTTTCAGGGACTTAGAGAACTAAATTTCTTTCGGCGAAAGTGCTGTTTTCACAGTGCTAAGTACTCCCAACTCTATCCACAATGTAGGTTTTACCAGTTTCTAAGTCTCTCTTTTTTTCTTGTACTTATACTTGGAATTCTCTGTGTAAACCTCTGTAACTTCTCTAGGTAGATGAATCACTGTGTACTTTCTCTTGTTTCTATCTGTTACCAATCTGGAGAAACTCATACATTCTCTGTTCACTGTTTCCCAGTCTTAGAGAAGTAGATTTCTGTCTGGGAAAGTGCTGTTTTCACAGTGCAAAATACTCCCAACTCTATCCACAATGTTGGTTTTACCAGTTTTCTAAGTCTCTCTTATTTTCTTGTACTTATACATGGAATTCTCTGAGTAAACTTCTGTAACTTCTCTAGGTAGATGAATCACTGTGTACTTTCTCTTGTTTCTATCTGTTACCAATCTTGAGAAACACATACATTCTCTGTTCACTGTTTCCCAGTGTTAGAGAAGTAGATTTCTTTCTGGGAAAGTGCTGTTTTCACAGTGCTAAGTACTCCCAACTCTATCAACAATGTAGGTTTTACCAGTTTTCTAAGTCTCTCTTATTTTCTTGTACTTATACTTGGAATTCTCTGTGTAAACCTCTGTAACTTCTCTATGTAGATGAATCACTGTGTACTTTCTCTTGTTTCCCTTACCAATCTTGAGGAACTCATACATTCTCTGTTCACTGTTTCCCAGTCTTAGAGAAGTAGATTTTTTCGGCGAAAGTGCTGTTTTCACAGTGCTAAGTACTCCTAAGTCTATCAACAATGTAGGTTTTACCAGTTTTCTAAGTCTCTCTTATTTTCTTGTACTTATACTTGGTTTTCTCTGTGTAAACCTCTGTAACTTTTCTAGGTAGATGAATCACTATGTACTTTCGCTTGTTTCTATCTGTTACCAAACTTGATAAACTCATACATTATCTGTTCACTGTTTCACGGACTTAGAGAACTAAATTTCCTTAGACGAAAGTGCTGTTTTCACAGTGCTAAGTACTCCCAACTCTATCAACAATGTAGGTTTTACCAGTTTTCTAAGTCTCTCTTATTTTCTTGTACTTAAACTTGGAATTCTCTGTGTAAACCTCTGTAACTTCTCAAGGTAGATGAATCAATGTGTACTTTCTCTTGTTTCTATCTGTTACCAATCTTGAGAAACTCATACATTCTCTGTTCACTGTTTCCCAGTCTTAGAGAAGTAGATATCTTTCTGCGAAAGTGCTGTTTTCACAGTGCTAAGTACTCCCAACTCTATCATCAATGTAGGTTGCATCCGTTTTCTAAGTCTCTCTTATTTTCTTGTACTTATCCTTGGAATTCTCTGTGTAAACCTCTGTATCTTTTCTAGGTAGATGAATCACTGTGTACTTTCTCTTGTTTCTATCTGTTACCAATCTTGAGAAACTCATACATTCTCTGTTCACTGTTTCCCAGTCTTAGAGAAGTAGATTTCTTTCTGCGAAAGTCCTGGTTTCACCGTGCTAAGTACTCCAAACTCTATTAACAATGTAGGTTTTACCAGTTTTCTAAGTCTCTCTTATTTTCTTGTACTTATCCTTGGAATTCTCTGTGTAAACCTCTGTAACTTTTCTAGGTAGATGAATCACTGTGTACTTTCGCTTGTTTCTATCTGTTACCAAACTTGAGAAACTCATACATTCTCTGTTCACTGTTTCACGAACTTAGAGAACTAAATTTCCTTCGGAGAAAGTGCTGTTTTCACAGTGCTAAGTACTCCCAACTCTATCAACAATGTAGGTTTTACCAGTTTTCTAAGTCTCTCTTATTTTCTTGTACTTATCCTTGGAATTCTCTGTGTAAACCTCTGTAACTTTTCTAGGTAGATGAATCACTGTGTACTTTCGCTTGTTTCTATCTGTTACCAAACTTGAGAAACTCATACATTCTCTGTTGACTGTTTCACGGACTTAGAGAACTAAGTTTCCTTAGGCGACAGTGCTGTTTTCACAGTGCTAAGTACTCCCAACTCTATCAACAATGTAGGTTTTACCAGTTGTCTAAGTCTCTCTTATTTTCTTGTACTTATCCTTGGAATTCTCTGTGTAATCCTCTGTAACTTTTCTAGGTAGATGAATCACTGTGTACTTTCGCTTGTTTCTATCTGTTACCAAAGTTGAGAAACTCATATATTCTCTGTTCACTGTTTCACGGACTTAGAGAACTAAATTTCCTTCGGCGCAAGTGCTGTTTTCACAGTGCTAAGTACTCCCAACTCTATCCACAATGTAGGATTTACCAGTTTTCAAAGTCTCTCTTATTTTCTTGTACTTATCCTTGGAATTCTCTTTGTAAACCTCTGTAACTTTTCTAGGTAGATGAATCACTGTGTACTTTCGCTTGTTTCTATCTGTTACCAAACTTGAGAAACTCATACATTCTCTGTTCACTGTTTCACGCACTTAGAGACCTAAATTTACTTCGACGAAAGTGCTGTTTTCACAGTGCTAAGTACTCCCAACTCTTACAACAATGTACGTTTTACCAGTTTTCTAAGTCTCTCTTATATTCTTGTACTTATCCTTGGAATTCTCTGTGTAAACCTCTGTAACTTTTCTAGGTAGATGAATCACTGTGTACTTTCGCTTGTTTCTATCTGTTACCAAAGTTGAGAAACTCATACATTCTCTGTTCACTGTTTCAGGGACTTAGAGAACTAAATTTCCTTCGGCGAAAGTGCTGTTTTCACAGTGCTAAGTACTCCCAACTCTATCAACAATGTAGGTTTTTCCAGTTTTCTAAGTCTCTCTTATTTTCTTGTACTTATCCTTGGAATTCTCTGTGTAAACCTCTGTAACTTTTCTAGGTAGATGAATCACTGTGTATTTTCGCTTGTTTCTATCTTTTACCAAACTTGAGAAACTCATACATTCTCTGTTCACTGTTTCACGGACTTAGAGAACTAAATTTCCTTCGGCGAAAGTGCTGTTTTCACAGTGCTAAGTCCTCCCAACTCTATCAACAGTGTAGGTTTTACCAGTTTTCTAAGTCTCTCATATTTTCTTGTACTTATACTTGGAATTCTCTGTGTAAACCTCTGTAACTTCTCTAGGTAGATGAATCACTGTGTACTTTCTCTTGTTTCTATCTGTTACCAATCTTGAGAAACTCATACATTCTCTGTTCACTGTTTCCCAGTGTTAGAGAAGTAGATTTCTTTCTGCGAAAGTGCTGTTTTCACAGTGCTAAGTACTCCCAACTCTATCAACAATGTAGGTTTTACCGGTTTTCTAAGTCTCTCTTATTTTCTTGTACTTATCCTTGGAATTCTCTGTGTAAACCTCTGTAACTTTTCTAGGTAGATGAATCACTGTGTACTTTCGCTTGTTTCTATCTGTTACCAAACTTGAGAAACTCATACATTCTCTGTTCACTGTTTCACGGACTTAGAGAAGTAAATTTCCTTCGGCGCAAGTGCTGTTTTCACAGTGCTAAGTACTCCCAACTCTATCCACAATGTAGGTTTTACCAGTTTTCTAAGTCTCTCTTATTTTCTAGTACTTATCCTTGGAATTCTCTTTGTAAACCTCTGTAACTTTTCTAGGTAGATGAATCACTGTGTACTTTCGCTTGTTTCTATCTGTTACCAAACTTGAGAAACTCATACATTCTCTTTTCACTGTTTCACGCACTTAGAGAACTAAATTTCCTTCGGCGAAAGTGCTGTTTTCACAGTGCTAAGTACTCCCAACTCTTACAACAATGTAGGTTTTACCAGTTTTCTAAGTCTCTCTTATTTTCTTGTACTTATCCTGGGAATTCTCTGTGTAAACCTCTGTAACTTTTCTAGGTAGATGAATCACTGTGTACTTTCGCTTGTTTCTATCTGTTACCAAAGTTGAGAAACTCATACATTCTCTGTTCACTGTTTCACGCACTTAGAGAACTAAATTTACTTCGGCGAAAGTGCTGTTTTCACAGTGCTAAGTACACCCAACTCTATCAACAGTGTAGGTTTTACCAGTTTTCTAAGTCTCTCGTATTTTCTTGTACTTATACTTGGTTTTCTCTGTATAAACCTCTGTAACTTTTCTAGGTAGATGAATCACTGTGTACTTTCTCTTGTTTCTATCTGTTACCAATCTTGAGAAACTCATACATTCTCTGTTAAATGTTTCACGGACTTAGAGAACTGAATTTCTTTCGGCGAAAGTGCTGTTTTCACCGTGCTAAGTACTCCCAACTCTATCAACAATGTAGGTTTTACCAGTTTTCTAAGTCTGTCTTATTTTCTTGTACTTATACTTGGAATTCTCTGTGTAAACCTCTGTAACTTTTCTAGGTAGATGAATCACTGTGTAGTTTCTCTTGTTTCCATCTGTTACCAATCTTGAGAAACTGATACATTCTCTTTTCACTGTTTCACGGACTTAGAAAACTAAATTTCTTTGGGCCAAAGTGCTGTTTTCACAGTGCTAAGTATTCCCGACTCTATCAACAATGTAGGTTTTTCCAGTTTTCTAAGTCTCTCTTATTTTCTTGTACTTATTCTTGGAATTCTCTGTGTAAACCTCTGTAACTTCTCTAGGTAGATGAATCACTGTGTACTTTCTCTTGTTTCTATCTCTTACCAATTTTGAGAAACTCATACATTCTCTGTTCACTGTTTCAGGGACTTAGAGAACTAAATTTCTTTCGGCGAAAGTGCTGTTTTCACAGTGCTAAGTACTCCCAACTCTATCCACAATGTAGGTTTTACCAGTTTCTAAGTCTCTCTTATTTTCTTGTACTTATACTTGGAATTCTCTGTGTAAACCTCTGTATCTTTTCTAGGTAGATGAATCACTGTGTACTTTCTCTTGTTTCTATCTGTTACCAATCTGGAGAAACTCATACATTCTCTGTTCACTGTTTCCCAGTCTTAGAGAAGTAGATTTCTTTCTGCGAAAGTCCTGGTTTCACCGTGCTAAGTACTCCAAACTCTATTAACAATGTAGGTTTTACCAGTTTTCTAAGTCTCTCTTATTTTCTTGTACTTATCCTTGGAATTCTCTGTGTAAACCTCTGTAACTTTTCTAGGTAGATGAATCACTGTGTACTTTCGCTTGTTTCTATCTGTTACCAAACTTGAGAAACTCATACATTCTCTGTTCACTGTTTCACGGACTTAGAGAACTAAATTTCCTTCGGCGAAAGTGCTGTTTTCACAGTGCTAAGTACTCCCAACTCTATCAACAATGTAGGTTTTACCAGTTTTCTAAGTCTCTCTTATTTTCTTATACTTATCCTTGGAATTCTCTGTGTAAACCTCTGTAACTTCTCTAGGTAGTTGAATCACTGTGTGCTTTCTCTTGTTTCTATCTGTTACCAATCTTGAGAAACTCATACATTCTCTGTTCACTGTTTCCCAGTGTTAGAGAAGTAGATTTCTTTCTGCGAAGGTGCTGTTTTCACAGTGCTAAGTATTCCCAACTCTATCAACAATGTTGGTTTACCAGTTTTCTAAGTCTCTCTTATTTTCTTGTACTTATACTTGGAATTCTCTGTGTAAAGCTTTGTAACTTCTCTAGGTAGATGAATCACTGTGTACTTTCTCTTGTTTCTATCTGTTACCAAACTTGAGAAACTCATACATTCTCTGTTCACTGTTTCACGGACTTAGAGAACTAAATTTCCTTCGGCGAAAGTGCTGTTTTCACAGTGCTAAGTACTCCCAACTCTATCCACAATGTAGGTTTTACCAGTTTTCTAAGTCTCTCTTATTTTCTTGTACTTATCCTTGGAATTCTCTGTGTAAACCTCTGTAACTTTTCTAGGTAGATGAATCACTGTGTACTTTCACTTGTTTCTATCTGTTATCAAACTTGAGAAACTCATACATTCTCTGTTCACTGTTTCACGGACTTAGAGAACTAAATTTCCTTCGGCGAAAGTGCTGTTTTCACAGTGCTAAGTACTCCCAACTCTATCAACAATGTAGGTTTTTCCAGTTTTCTAAGTCTCTCTTATTTTCTTGTACTTATCCTTGGAATTCTCTGTGTAAACCTCTGTAACTTTTCTAGGTAGATGAATCACTGTGTACTTTCGCTTGTTTCTATCTTTTACCAAACTTGAGAAACTCATACATTCTCTGTTCACTGTTTCACGGACTTAGAGAACTAAATTTCCTTCGGCGAAAGTGCTGTTTTCACAGTGCTAAGTCCTCCCAACTCTATCAACAATGTAGGTTTTACCAGTTTTCTAAGTCTCTCATATTTTCTTGTACTTATACTTGAAATTCTCTGTGTAAACCTCTGTAACTTCTCTAGGTAGATGAATCACTGTGTACTTTCTCTTGTTTCTATCTGTTACCAACCTTGAGAAACTCATACATTCTCTGTTCACTGTTTCCCAGTCTTAGAGAAGTAGATTTCTTTCTGCGAAAGTGCTGTTTTCAGAGTGCTAAGTACTCCCAACTCTATCAACAATGTAGGTTTTACCGGTTTTCTAAGTCTCTCTTATTTTCTTGTACTTATCCTTGGAATTCTCTGTGTAAACCTCTGTAACTTGTCTAGGTAGATGAATCACTGTGTACTTTCGCTTGTTTCTATCTGTTACCAAACTTGAGAAACTCATACATTCTCTGTTCACTGTTTCACGGACTTAGAGAACTAAATTTCCTTCGGCGCAAGTGCTGTTTTCACAGTGCTAAGTACTCTCAACTCTATCCACAATGTAGGTTTTACCAGTTTTCAAAGTCTCTCTTATTTTCTTGTACTTATCCTTGGAATTCTCTGTGTAAACCTCTGTAACTTTTCTAGGTAGATGAATCACTGTGTACTTTCGCTTGTTTCTATCTGTTACCAAACTTGAGAAACTCACACATTCTCTGTTCACTGTTTCACGCACTTAGAGAACTAAATTTCCTTCGACGAAAGTGCTGTTTTCACAGTGCTAAGTACTCCCAACTCTTACAACAATGTAGGTTTTACCAGTTTTCTAAGTCTCTCTTATATTCTTGTACTTATCCTTGGAATTCTCGGTGTAAACCTCTGTAACTTTTCTAGGTAGATGAATCACTGTGTACTTTCGCTTGTTTCTATCTGTTACCAAAGTTGAGAAACTCATACATTCTCTGTTCACTGTTTCACGGACTTAGAGAACTAAATTTCCTTCGGCGAAAGTGCTGTTTTCACAGTGCTAAGTACTCCCTACTCTATCAACAATGTAGGTTTTACCAGTTTTCTAAGTCTCTCTTATTTTCTTGTACTTATACTTGGTTTTCTCTGTGTAAACCTCTGTAACTTTTCTAGGTAGATGAATCACTGTGTACTTTCTCTTGTTTCTATGTGTTACCAATCTTGAGAAACTCATACATTCTCTGTTAAATGTTTCACGGACTTAGAGAACTGAATTTCTTTCGGCGAAAGTGCTGTTTTCACCGTGCTAAGTACTCCCAACTCTATCAACAATGTAGGTTTTACCAGTTTTCTAAGTCTGTCTTATTTTCTTGTACTTATACTTGGAATTCTCTGTGTAAACCTCTGTAACTTCTCTAGGTAGATGAATCACTGTGTAGTTTCTCTTCCTTCTATCTGTTACCAATCTTGAGAAACTGATACATTCTCTTTTCACTGTTTCACGGACTTAGAAAACTAAATTTCTTTCGGCGAAAGTGCTGTTTTCACAGTGCTAAGTATTCCCGACTCTATCAACAATGTAGGTTTTTCCAGTTTTCTAAGTCTCTCTTATTTTCTTGTACTAATACTTGGAATTCTCTGTGTAAACCTCTGTAACTTTTCTAGGTAGATGAATCACTGTGTACTTTCTCTTGTTTCTATCTCTTACCAATCTTGAGAAACTCATACATTCTCTGTTCACTGTTTCAGGGACTTAGAGAACTAAATTTCTTTCGGCGAAAGTGCTGTTTTCACAGTGCTAAGTACTCCCAACTCTATCCACAATGTAGGTTTTACCAGTTTCTAAGTCTCTCTTTTTTTCTTGTACTTATACTTGGAATTCTCTGTGTAAACCTCTGTAACTTCTCTAGGTAGATGAATCACTGTGTACTTTCTCTTGTTTCTATCTGTTACCAATCTGGAGTAACTCATACATTCTCTGTTCACTGTTTCCCAGTCTTAGAGAAGTAGATTTCTGTCTGGGAAAGTGCTGTTTTCACAGTGCTAAATACTCCCAACTCTATCCACAATGTTGGTTTTACCAGTTTTCTAAGTCTCTCTTATTTTCTTGTACTTATACATGGAATTCTCTGAGTAAACTTCTGTAACTTCTCTAGGTAGATGAATCACTGTGTACTTTCTCTTGTTTCTATCTGATACCAATCTTGAGAAACACATACATTCTCTGTTCACTGTTTCCCAGTGTTAGAGAAGTAGATTTCTTTCTGGGAAAGTGCTGTTTTCACAGTGCTAAGTACTCCCAACTGTATCAGCAATGTAGGTTTTACCAGTTTTCTAAGTCTCTCTTATTTTCTTGTACTTATACTTGGAATTCTCTGTGTAAACCTCTGTAACTTTTCTAGGTAGATGAATCACTGTGTACTTTCTCTTGTTTCTATCTGTTACCAATCTTGAGAAACTGATACATTCTCTTTTCACTGTTTCCCGGACTTAGAAAACTAAATTTCTTTCGGCGAAAGTGCTGTTTTCACAGTGCTAAGTACTCCCAACTCTATCAACAATGTAGGTTTTAACAGTTTTCTAAGTCTCTCTTATTTTCTTGTACTTATACTTGGAATTCTCTGTGTAAACCTCTGTAACTTCTCTAGGTAGATGAATCACTGTGTACTTTCTCTTGTTTCCCTTACCAATCTTGAGGAACTCATACGTTCTCTGTTCACTGTTTCCCAGTCTTAGAGAAGTAGATTTTTTCGGCGAAAGTGCTGTTTTCACAGTGCTAAGTACTCCCAAGTCTATCAACAATGTAGGTTTTACCAGTTTTCTAAGTCTCTCTTATTTTCTTGTACTTATACTTGGTTTTCTCTGTGTAAACCTCTGTAACTTTTCTAGGTAGATGAATCACTATGTACTTTCGCTTGTTTCTATCTGTTACCAAACTTGATAAACTCATACATTCTCTGTTCACTGTTTCACGGACTTAGAGAACTAAATTTCCTTAGACGAAAGTGCTGTTTTCACAGTGCTAAGTACTCCCAACTCTATCAACAATGTAGGTTTTACCAGTTTTCTAAGTCTCTCTTATTTTCTTGTACTTATACTTGGAATTCTCTGTGTAAACCTCTGTAACTTCTCAAGGTAGATGAATCAATGTGTACTTTCTCTTGTTTCTATCTGTTACCAATCTTGAGAAACTCATACATTCTCTGTTCACTGTTTCCCAGTCTTAGAGAAGTAGATATCTTTCTGCGAAAGTGCTGTTTTCACAGTGCTAAGTACTCCCAACTCTATCATCAATGTAGGTTGCATCCGTTTTCTAAGTCTCTCTTATTTTCTTGTACTTATCCTTGGAATTCTCTGTGTAAACCTCTGTATCTTTTCTAGGTAGATGAATCACTGTGTACTTTCTCTTGTTTCTATCTGTTACCAATCTTGAGAAACTCATACATTCTCTGTTCACTGTTTCCCAGTCTTAGAGAAGTAGATTTCTTTCTGCGAAAGTCCTGGTTTCACCGTGCTAAGTACTCCAAACTCTATTAACAATGTAGGTTTTACCAGTTTTCTAAGTCTCTCTTATTTTGTTGTACTTATCCTTGGAATTCTCTGTGTAAACCTCTGTGACTTCTCTAGGTAGATGAATCACTGTGTACTTTCTCTTGTTTCTATCTGTTACCAATCTGGAGAAACTCATACATTCTCTGTTCACTGTTTCCCAGTCTTAGAGAAGTAGATTTCTGTCTGGGAAAGTGCTGTTTTCACTGTGCTAAGTACTCCCAACTCTATCCACAATGTAGGTTTTACCAGTTTTCTAAGTCTCTCTTATTTTCTTGTACTTATACATGGAATTCTGTGAGTAAACTTCTGTAACTTCTCTAGGTAGATGAATCACTGTGTAGTTTCTCTTGTTTCTATCTGTTACCAGTCTTGAGAAACTCATACATTCTCTGTTCACTGTTTCACGGACTTAGAGAACTAAATTTCTTTCGGCGAAAGTGCTGTTTTCTCAGTGCTAAGTACTCCCAACTCTATCAACAATGTAGGTTTTACCAGTTTTCTACGTCTCTCTCATTTTCTTGTACTTATACTTGGAATTCTCTGTGTAAACCTCTGTAACTTCTCTTGGTATATGAATCACTGTGTACTTTCTCTTGTTTCTATCTGTTACCAATCTTGAGAAACTCATACATTCTCTGTTCACTGTTTCCCAGTGTTAGAGAAGTAGATTTCTTTCTGCGAAAGTGCTGTTTTCACAGTGCTAAGTACTCCCAACTCTAGCAACAATGCAGGTTTTACCAGTTTTCTAAGTCTCTCTTATTTTCTTGTACTTTTCCTTGGAAATCTCTGTGTAAACCTCTGTATCTTTTATAGGTAGATGAATCACTGTGTAGTTTCTCTTGTTTCTATCTGTTACCAATCTTGAGAAACTCATACATTCTCTGTTCACTGTTTCCCAGTCTTAGAGAAGTAGATTTCTTTCTGCGAAAGTGCTGCTTTCACAGTGCTAAGTACTCCCAACTCTATCAACAATGTAGGTTTTACCAGTTTTCTAAGTCTCTCTTATTTTCTTGTACTTATACTTGGAATTCTCTGTGTAATCCTTGTAATTTTTCTAGGTAGATGAATCACTGTGTACTTTCGCTTGTTTCTATCTGTTACCAAACTTGAGAAACTCATACATTCTCTGTTCACTGTTTCACGGACTTAGAGAACTAAATTTCCTTCGGCGAAAGTGCTGTTTTCACAGTGCTAAGTACTCCCAACTCTATCAACAATGTAGGTTTTACCAGTTTTCTAAGTCTCTCTTATTTTCTTGTACTTATCCTTGGAATTCTCTGTGTAAACCTCTGTAACTTTTCTAGGTAGATGAATCATTGTGTACTTTCGCTTGTTTCTATCTGTTACCAAACTTGAGAAACTCATACATTCTCTGTTCACTGTTTCACGGACTTAGAGAACTAATTTTCCTTCGGCAAAAGTTCTGTTTTCACAGTGCTAAGTACTGCCAACTCTATCAACAATGTAGGTTTTACCAGTTTTCTAAGTCTCCCTTATTTTCTTGTACTTATCCTTGGAATTCTCTGTGTAAACCTCTGTAACTTTTCTAGGTAGATGAATCACTGTGTACTTTCTCTTGTTTCTATCTGTTACCAATCTTGAGAAACTCATACAATCTCTGTTCACTGTTTCTCAGTCTTAGAGAAGTAGATTTCTTTCTGCGAAAGTGTTGGTTTCACCGTGCTAAGTACTCCAAACTCTATTAACAATGTAGGTTTTACCAGTTTTCTAAGTCTCTCTTATTTTCTTGTACTTATCCTTGGAATTCTCTGTGTAAACCTCTGTATCTTTTCTAGGTAGATGAATCACTGTGTACTTTCGCTTGTTTCTATCTGTTACCAAACTTGAGAAACTCATACATTCTCTCTTCACTGTTTCACGGACTTAGAGAACTAAATTTCCTTCGGCGAAAGTGCTGTTTTCACAGTACTAAGTACTCCCAACTCTATCAACAATGTAGGTTTTACCAGTTTTCTAAGTCTCTCTTATTTTCTTGTACTTATACTTGGAATTCTCTGTGTAAACCTCTGTAACTTCTCTAGGTAGATGAATCACTGTGTACTTTCGCTTGTTTCTATCTGTTACCAATCTTGAGAAACTCATACATTCTCTGTTCACTGTTTCCCAGTGTTAGAGAAGTAGATTTCTTTCTGCGAAAGTGCTGTTTTCACAGTGCTAAGTACTCCCAACTCTATTAACAATGTAGGTTTTACCAGTTTTCTAAGTCTCTCTTATTTTCTTGTACTTATCCTTGGAATTCTCTGTGTAAACCTCTGTAACTTTTCTAGGTAGATGAATCACTGTGTACTTTCGCTTGTTTCTATCTGTTACCAAACTTGAGAAACTCATACATTCTCTGTTCACTGTTTCACGGACTTAGAGAACTAAATTTCCTTCGGCGAAAGTGCTGTTTTCACAATGCTAAGTACTCCCAACTCTATCAACAATGTAGGTTTTACCAGTTTTCTAAGTCTCTCTTATTTTCTTGTACTTATCCCTGGAATTCTCTGTGTAAACCTCTGTAACTTCTCTAGGAAGATGAATCACTGTGTACTTTCTATTGTTTCTATCTGTTACCAATCTTGAGAAACTCATACATTCTCTGTTCACTGTTTCCCAGTGTTAGAGAAGTACATTTATTTCTGCGAAAGTACTGTTTTCACAGTGCTAAGTACTCCCAACTCTATCAACAATGTAGGTTTTACCGGTTTTCTAAGTCTCTCTTATTATCTTGTACTTATCCTTGGAATTTTCTGTGTAAACCTCTATAACTTTTCTGGGTAGATGAATCACTGTGTACTTTCTCTTGTTTCTATCTGTTACCAATCTTGAGAAACTCATACATTCTCTGTTCACTGTTTCCCAGTGTTAGAGAAGTAGATTTCTTTCTGTGAAAGTGCTGTTTTCACAGTGCTTAGTACTCCCAACTCTATTAACAATGTAGGTTTTACCAGTTTTCTAAGTCTCTCTTATTTTCTTGTACTTATCCTTGGAATTCTCTGTGTAAACCTCTGTAACTTCTCTCGGTAGATGAATCACTGGGTACTTTCTCTTGTTTCTATCTGTTACCAATCTTGAGAAACTCATACATTCTCTGTTCACTGTTTCCCAGTGTTAGAGAAGTAGATTTCTTTCTGCGAAAATGCTGTTTTCACAGTGCTAAGTACTCCCAGCTCTATCAACAATGTAGGTTTTACCGGTTTTCTAAGTCTCTCTTATTTTCTTGTACTTATACTTGGAATTCTCTGTGTAAACCTCTGTAACTTCTCTAGGCATATGAATCACTGTGTACTTTCTCTTGTTTCTATCTGTTACCAATCTTGAGAAACTCATACATTCTCTGTTCACTGTTTCCCAGTTTTAGAGAAGTAGATTTCTTTCTTCTAACGTGCTGTTTTCACAGTGCTAAGTACTCCCAACTCTATGAACAATGTAGGTTTTACCGGTTTTCTAAGTCTCTCTTATTTTCTTGTACTTATCCTTGGAATTCTCTGTGTAAACCTCTGTAACTTTTCTAGGTAGATGAATCACTGTGTACTTTCGCTTGTTTCTATCTGTTACCAAACTTGAGAAACTCATACATTCTCTGTTCACTGTTTCACGGACTTAGAGAACTAAATTTCCTTCGGCGAAAGTGCTGTTTTCACAGTGCTAAGTACTCCCAACTCTATCAACAATGTAGGTTTTACCAGTTTTCTAAGTCTCTCTTATTTTCTTGTACTTATCCTTGGAATTCTCTGTGTAAACCTCTGTAACTTTTCTAGGTAGATGAATCACTGTGTACTTTCGCTTGTTTCTATCTGTTACCAAACTTGAGAAACTCATACATTCTCTGTTCACTGTTTCACGGACTTAGAGAACGAAATTTCCTTCGGCGAAAGTGCTGTTTTCACAGTGCTAAGTACTCCCAACTCTATCCACAATGTAGGTTATACCAGTTTTCTAAGTCTCTCTTATTTTCTTGTACTTATACATGGAATTCTGTGAGTAAACTTCTGTAACTTCTCTAGGTAGATGAATCACTGTGTACTTTCTCTTGTTTCTATCTGTTACCAATCTTGAGAAACACATACATTCTCTGTTCACTGTTTCCCAGTGTTAGAGAAGTAGATTTCTTTCTGGAAAAGTTCTGCTTTCACATTGCCAGGTACTCCCAACTCTATCAACAATGTACGCTTTACCAGTTTTCTAAGTCTCTCTTATTTTCTTGTACTTATACTTGGAATTCTTTGTGTAAACCTCTGTAACTTTTCTAGGTAGATGAATCACTGTGTACTTTCTCATGTTTCTATCTGTTACCAATCTTGAGAAACTGATACATTCTCTTTTCACTGTTTCACGGACTTAGAAAACTAAATTTCTTTCGGCGGAAGTGCTGTTTTCACAGTGCTAAGTACTCCCAACTCTCTCAACAGTGTAGGTTTTACAAGTTTTCTAAGTCTCTCTTATTTTCTTGTACTTATACTTGGAATTCTCTGTGTAAACCTCTGTAACTTCTCTAGGTAGATGAATCACTGTGTACTTTCTCTTGTTTCTGTTACCAATATTGAGGAACTCATACATTCTCTGTTCACTGTTTCCCAGTCTTACAGAAGTAGATTTCTTACTGCGAAAGTGCTGTTTTCACAGTGCTAAGTACTCCCAACTCTATCAACAATGTAGGTTTTACCAGTTTTCTAAGTCTCTCTTATTTTCTTTTACTTATACTTAGTTTTCTCTGTGTAAACCTGTGTAACTTTTCTAGGTAGATGAATCACTGTGTACTTTCTCTTGCTTTTATCTGTTACCAATCTTGAGAAACTCATACATTCTCTGTTCACTGTTTCAAGGACTTACAGAACTAAATTTCCTTCGGCGAAAGTGCTGTTTTCACAGTGCTAAGTACTCCCAACTCTATCAACAATGTAGGTTCTACCAGTTTTCTCTCTTATTTTCTTGTACTTATACTTGGAATTCTCTGTGTAAACCTCTGTAACTTCTCTTGGTATATGAATCACTGTGTACTTTCTCTTGTTTCTATCTGTTACCAATCTTGAGAAACTCATACATTCTCTGTTCACTGTTTCCCAGTCGTAGAGAAGTAGATATCTTTCTGCGAAAGTGCTGTTCTCACAGTGCTAAGTACTCCCAACTCTATCAACAATGTAGGTTTTACCCGTTTTCTAAGTCTCTCTTATTTTCTTGTACTTATACTTGGAATTCTCTGTGTAAACCTCTGTAACTTTTCTAGGTAGATGAATCACTGTGTACTTTCTCTTGTTTCTCTCTGTTACGAATCTTGAGAAACTCATACATTCTCTGTTCACTGTTTCCCAGTCGTAGAGAAGTAGATTTCTTTCTGCGAAAGTGCTGTTTTCACCGTGCTAAGTACTCCAAATTCTATTAACAATGTAGGTTTTACCAGTTTTCTAAGTCTCTCTTATTTTCTTGTACTTATCCTTGGAATTCTCTGTGTAAACCTCTGTAACTTTTCTAAGTAGATAAATCACTGTGTACTTTCGCTTGTTTCTGTCTGTTACCAAACTTGACAAACTCATACATTCTCTGTTCACTGTTTCACGGACTTAGAGAACTAAATTTCCTTCGGCGAAAGGGCTGTTTTCACAGTGCTAAGTACTCCCAACTCTATCAACAATGTAGGTTTTACCAGTTTTCTAAGTCTCTCTTATTTTCTTGTACTTATACTTGGAATTCTCTGTGTAAACCTCTGTAACTTCTCTAGGTAGATGAATCACTGTGTACTTTCTCTTGTTTCTATCTGTTACCAATCTTGAGAAACTCATACATTCTCTGTTCACTGTTTCCCAGTGTTAGATAAGTAGATTTCTTTCTGCGAAAGTGCTGTTTTCACAGTGCTAAGTACTCCCAACTCTATCAACAATGTAGGTTTTACCCGTTTTCTAAGTCTCTCTTATTTTCTTGTACTTATACTTGGAATTCTCTGTGTAAACCTCTGTAACTTTTCTATGTAGATGAATTACTGTGTACTTTCTCTTGCTTCTATCTGTTACCAATCTTGAGAAACTCATACATTCTCTGTTCACTGTTTCCCAGTCTTAGAGAAGTAGATTTCTTTCTGCAAAAGTGCTGTTTTCACAGTGCTAAGTACTCCCAACTCTATCAACAATGTAGGTTTTGCCAGTTTTCTAAGTCTCTCTTATTTTCTTGTACTTATCCTTGGAATTCTCTGTGTAAACCTCTGTAACTTTTCTAGGTAGATGAATCAATGTGTACTTTCGCTTGTTTCTATCTGTTACGAAACTGGAGAAACTCATACATTCTCTGTTCACTGTTTCACGGACTTAGATAACTAAATTTCCTTCGGCGAAAGTGCTGTTTTCACAGTGCTAAGTACTCCCAACTCTATCAACAATGTAGGTTTTACCAGTTTTCTAAGTCTCTCTTATTTTCTTGTACTTATCCTTGGAATTCTCTGTGTAAACCTCTGTAACTTTTCTAGGGAGATGAATCACTGTGTACTTCGCTTGTTTCTATCTGTTACCAAACTTGAGAAACTCATACATTCTCTGTTCACTGTTTCACGGACTTAGAGAACTAAATTTCCTTCGGCGAAAGTGCTGTTTTCACAGTGCTAAGTACTCCCAACTCTATCAACAATGTAGGTTTTTCCAGTTTTCTAAGTCTCTCTTATTTTCTTGTACTTATCCTTGGAATTCTCTGTGTAAACCTGTGTAACTTTTATAGATAGATGAATCACTGTGTACTTTCGCTTATTTCTATCTGTTACCAAACTTGAGAAACTCATACATTCTCTGTTCACTGTTTCACGGACTTAGAGAACTAAATTTCCTTCGGCGAAAGTGCTGTTTTCACAGTGCTAAGTACTCCTAACTCTATCAACAATGTAGGTTTTACCAGTTTTCTAAGTCTCTCTTATTTTCTTGTACTTATCCTTGGAATTCTCTGTGTAAACCTCTGTAACTTTTCTAGGTAGATGAATTACTGTGTACTTTCCCTTGTTTCTATCTGTTACCAAACTTGAGAAACTCATACATTCTCTGTTCACTGTTTCACGGACTTAGAGAACAAAATTTCCTTCAGCGAAAGTGCTGTTTTCACAGTGCTAAGTACTCCCAACTCTATCAACAATGTACGTTTTACCAGTTTTCTAAGTCTCTCTTATTTTCTTGTACTTATACTTGGAATTCTCTGTGTAAACCTTGTAACTTTTCTAGGTAGATGAATCACTGTGTACTTTCGCTTGTTTCTATCTGTTACCAAACTTGAGAAACTCATACATTCTCTGTTCACTGTTTCACGGACTTAGAGAACTAAATTTCCTTCGGCGAAAGTGCTGTTTTCACAGTGCTAAGTACTCCCAACTCTATCAACAATGTAGGTTTTACCAGTTTTCTAAGTCTCTCTTATTTTCTTGTACTTATCCTTGGAATTCTCTGTGTAAACCTCTGTAAATTTTCTAGGTAGATGAATCACTGTGTACTTTCGCTTGTTTCTATCTGTTACCAAGCTTGAGAAACTCATACATTCGCTGTTCACTGTTTCACGGACTTAGAGAACTAAATTTCCTTCGACGAAAGTGCTGTTTTCACAGTGCTAAGTACACCCAACTCTATCAACAATGTAGGTTTTACCAGTTTTCTAAGTCTCTCTTATTTTCTTGTACTTATACTTGGAATTCTCTGTGTAAACCTCTGTAACTTCTCTAGGTAGATGAATCACTGTGTACTTTCTCTTGTTTCTATCTGTTACCAATCTTGATAAACTCATACATTTTCTGTTCACTGTTTCCCAGTCTTAGAGAAGTAGATTTCTTTCTGCGAAAGTGCTGTTTTCACAGTGCTAAGTACTCCCAACTCTATCAACACTGTAGGTTTTACCAGTTTTCTAAGTCTCTCTTATTTTCTTGTACTTATCCTTGGAATTCTCTGTGTAAACCTCTGTAACTTTTCTAGGTAGATGAATCACTGTGTACTTTCGCTTGTTTCTATCTGTTACCAAACTTGAGAAACTCATACATTCTCTGTTCACTGTTTCAGGGACTTAGAGAACTAAATTTCCTTCGGCGAAAGTGCTGTTTCCACAGTGCTAAGTACTCCCAACTCTATCAACAATGTAGGTTTTACCAGTTTTCTAAGTCTCTCTTATTTTCTTGTACTTATACTTGGAATTCTCTGTGTAAACCTCTGTAACTTTTCTAGGTAGATGAATCACTGCGTACTTTCTCTTGTTTCTATTTGTTACCAATCTTGAGAATCTCATACATTCTCTGTTCACTGATTCCCAGTCTTAGAGAAGTAGATTTCTTTCGGTGAAAGTGCTGTTTTCACAGTGCTAAGTACTCCCAACTCTATCCACAATGTAGGTTTTACCAGTTTTCTAAGTCTGTCTTATTTTCTTGTACTTATACATGTACTTCTCTTTGTAAACTTCTGTAACTTCTCTAGATAGATGAATCACTGTGTACTTTCTCTAGTTTCTATCTGTTACCAATCTTGAGAAACTCATACATTCTCTGTTCACTGTTTCCCAGTCTTAGAGAAGTAGATTTCTTTCTGCGAAAGTGCTGTTTTAACAGTGCTAAGTACTCCCAACTCTATCAACAATGTAGGTTTTACCAGTTTTCTAAGTCTCTCTTATTTTCTTGTACTTATACTTGGAATTCTTTGTGTAAACTTCTGTAACTTCTCTAGGTAGATGAATCACTGTGTACTTTCTCTTGTTTCTATCTGTTACCAATCTTGAGAAACTCATACATTCTCTGTTCACTGTTTCCCAGTCTTAGAGAAGTATATTTCTTTCTGCGAAAGTGCTGTTTTCACAGTGCTAAGTACTCCCAACTCTATCCACGTTGTAGGTTTTACGAGTTTTCTAAGTCTCTCTTATTTTCTTGTACTTATACTTGGAATTCTCTGTGTAAACCTCTGTGACTTCTCTAGGTAGATGAATCACTGTGTACTTTCTCTTGTTTCTATCTGTTACCAATCTGGAGAAACTCATACATTCTCGGTTCACTGTTTCCCAGTCTTAGAGAAGTAGATTTGTGTCGGGGAAAGTGCTGTTTTCACAGTGCTAAGTACTCCCAACTCTATCCACAATGTAGGTTTTACCAGTTTTCTAAGTCTCTCTTATTTTCTTGTACTTATACATGGAATTCTGTGAGTAAACTTCTGTAACTTCTCTAGGTAGATGAATCACTGTGTACTTTCTCTTGTTTCTATCTGTTACCAATCTTGAGAAACACATAGATTCTCTGTTCACTGTTTCCCAGTGTTAGAGAAGTAGATTTCTTTCTGGAAAAGTTCTGCTTTCACATTGCCAAGTACTCCCAACTCTATCAACAATGTAGGTTTTACCAGTTTTCTAAGTCTCTCTTATTTTCTTGTACTTATACTTGGAATTCTCTGTGTAAACCTCTGTAACTTCTCTAGGTAGATGAATCACTGTGTAGTTTCTCTTGTTTCTGTTACCAATCTTGAGGAACTCATACATTCTCTGTTCACTGTTTCCCAGTCTTAGAGAAGTAGATTTCTTACTACGAAAGTGCTGTTTTCACAGTGCTAAGTACTCCCAACTCTATCAACAATGTAGGTTTTACCAGTTTTCTAAGTCTCTCTTATTTTCTTTTACTTATACTTAGTTTTCTCTGTGTAAACCTGTGTAACTTTTCTAGGTAGATGAATCACTGTGTACTTTCGCTTGTTTCTATCTGTTACCAAACTTGAGAAACTCATACATTCTCTGTTCACTGTTTCACGGACTTAGAGAACTAATTTTCCTTCGGCGAAAGTGCTGTTGTCACAGTGCTAAGTACTCCCAACTCTATCCACAATGTAGGTTTTACCAGTTTTCTAAGTCTCTCTTATTTTCTTGTACTTATACATGTACTTCTCTTTGTAAACTTCTGTAACTTCTCTAGATAGATGAATCACTGTGTACTTTCTCTAGTTTCTATCTGTTACCAATCTTGAGAAACTCATACATTCTCTGTTCACTGTTTCCCAGTCTTAGAGAGGTAGATTTCTTTCTGTGAAAGTGCTGTTCTCACAGTGCTAAGTACTCCCAACTCTATCCACAATGTAGGTTTTACCAGTTTTCTAAGTCTCTCTTATTTTCTTGTACTTACACATGTACTTCTCTGTGTAAACTTATGTAACTTCACTAGGTATATGAATCACTGTGTACTTTCTCTTGTTTCTATCTGTTACCAATCTTGAGAAACTCATACATTCTCTGTACACTCTTTCCCAGTGTTAGAGAAGTAGATTTCTTTCTGCGAAAGTGCTGTTTTCACAGTGCTAAGTACTCCCAACTCTATTAACACTGTAGGTTTTACCACTTTTCTAAGTCTCTCTTATTTTCTTGTACTTATCCTTAGAATTCTCTATGTAAACCTCTGTAACTTTTCTAGGTAGATGAATCACTCTGTACTTTCTCTTGTTTCTATCTGTTACCAATCTTGAGAAACTCATACATTCTCTGTTCACTGTTTCCCAGTCTTAGAGAAGTAGATTTCATTCTGCGAAAGTGCTGTTTTCACAGTGCTAAGTACTCCCAACTCTATTAACAATGTAGGTTTTACCAGTTTTCTAAGTCTCTCTTATTTTCTTGTACTTATCCTTGGAATTCTCTGTGTAAACCTCTGTAACTTTTCTAGGTAGATGAATCACTGTGTACTTTCGCTTGTTTCTATCTGTTACCAAACTTGAGAAACTCATACATTCTGTGTTCACTGTTTCACGGACTTAGAGAACTAAATTTCCTTCGGCGAAAGTGCTGTTTTCACAGTGCTAAGTACTCCCAACTCTATGAACAATGTAGGTTTTACCGGTTTTCTAAGTCTCTCTTATTTTCTTGTACTTAACCTTGGAATTCTCTGTGTAAACCTCTGTAACTTTTCTAGGTAGATGAATCACTGTGTACTTTCTCTTGTTTCTCTTACCAATCTTGAGGAACTCATACATTCACTGTTCACTGTTTCCCAGTCTTAGAAAAGTAGATTTTTTCGGCAAAACTGCTGTTTTCACAGTGCTAAGTACTCCCAAGTCTATCAACAATGTAGGTTTTACCAGTTTTCTAAGTCTCTCTTATTTTCTTGTACTTATACTTGGAATTCCCTGTGTAAACCTATGTAACTTTTCTAGGTACATGAATCACTGTGTACTTTCTCTTGTTTCTATCTGTTACCAATCTTGAGAAACTCATACATTCTCTGTTCACTGTTTCCCAGTGTTAGAGAAGTAGATTTCTTTCTGCGAAAGTGCTGTTTTCACAGTGCTAATACTACCAACTTTATTAACAATGTAGGTTTTACCAGTTTTTTAAGTATCTCTTATTTTCTTGTACTTATCCTTGGAATTCTCTGTGTAAACCTCTGTAACTTTTCTAGGTAGACGAATCACTGTGTACTTTCGCTTGTTTCTATCTGTTACCAAACTTGAGAAACTCATACATTCTCTGTTCACTGTTTCACGGACTTAGAGAACTAAATTTCCTTCGGCGAAAGTGCTGTTTTCACAGTGCTAAGTACTCCCAACTCTATCAACAATGTAGGCTTTACCAGTTTTCTAAGTCTCTCTTATTTTCTTGTACTTATCCTTGGAATTTTCTGTGTAAACCTCTGTAACTTTTCTAGGTAGATGAATCACTGTGTACTTTCGCTTGCTTCTATCTGTTACCAAACTTGAGAAACTCATACATTCTCTGTTCACTGTTTCACGGAGTTAGAGAACTCAATTTCCTTCGGCGAAAGTGCTGTTTTCACAGTGCTAAGTACTGCCAACTCTATCAACAATGTAGGTTTTACCAGTTTTCTAAGTCTCTCTTATTTTCTTGTACTTATCCTTGGAATTCTCTGTGTAAACCTCTGTAACTTTTCTAGGTAGATGAATCACTGTGTACTTTCGCTTGTTTCTATCTGTTACCAATCTTGAGAAACTCATACATTCTCTGTTCACTGTTTCCCAGTGTTAGAGAAGTAGATTTCTTTCTGCGAAAGTGCTGTTTTCACAGTGCTAAGTACTCCCAACTCTATCAACAATGTAGGTTTTACAGTTTTCTAAGTCTCTCTTATTTTCTTGTACTTATACTTGATTTTCTCTGTGTAAACCTCTGTAACTTTTCTAGGTAGATGAATCACTGTGTACTTTCTCTTGTTTCTATCTGTTACCAATCTTGAGAAACTCATACATTCCTTGTTCACTGTTTCCCAGTGTTAGAGAAGTAGATTTCTTTCTGCGAAAGTGCTGTTTTCACAGTGCTAAGTACTCCCAACTCTATCAACAATGTAGGTTTTACCGGTTTTCTAAGTCTCTCTTATTTTCTTGTACTTATACTTGGAATTCTCTGGGTAAACCTCTGTAACTTTTCTAGGTAGATGAATCACTGTGTACTTTCTCTTGTTTCTCTTACCAATCTTGAGGAACTCATACATTCACTGTTCACTGTTTCCCAGTCTTAGAGAAGTAGATTTTTTCGGCGAAACTGCTGTTTTCACAGTGCTAAGTACTCCCAACTCTATTAACACTGTAGGTTTTACCCGTTTTCTAAGTCTCTCTTATTTTCTTGTACTTATCCTTGGGATTCTCTGTGTAAACCTCTGTAACTTTTCTAGGTATATGAATCACTGTGTACTTTCGCTTGTTTCTATCTGTTACCAAACTTGAGAAACTCATACATTCTCTGTTCACTGTTTCACGGACTTAGAGAACTAATTTTCCTTCGGCGAAAGTGCTGTTGTCACAGTGCTAAGTACTCCCAACTCTATCCACAATGTAGGTTTTACCAGTTTTCTAAGTCTCTCTTATTTTCTTGTACTTATACATGTACTTCTCTTTGTAAACTTCTGTAACTTCTCTAGATAGATGAATCACTGTGGACTTTCTCTAGTTTCTATCTGTTACCAATCTTGAAAAACTCATACATTCTCTGTTCACTGTTTCCCAGTCTTAGAGAAGTAGATTTCTTTCTGCGAAAGTGCTGTTGTCACAGTGCTAAGTACTCCCAACTCTATCCACAATGTAGGTTTTACCAGTTTTCTAAGTCTCTCTTATTTTCTTGTACTTATACATGTACTTCTCTTTGTAAACTTCTGTAACTTCTCTAGATAGATGAATCACTGTGTACTTTCGCTTGTTTCTATCTGTTACCAATCTTGAGAAACTCATACATTCTCTGTTCACTGTTTCCCAGTCTTAGAGAAGTAGATTTCTTTCTGCGAAAGTGCTGTTTTCACAGTGCTAAGTACTCCTAACTCTATCAACAATGTAGGTTTTACCCGTTTTCTAAGTCTCTCTTATTTTCTTGTACTTATACTTGGTTTTCTCTGTCTAAACCTCTGTAACTTTTCTAGGTAGATGAATCACTGTGTACTTTCTCTTGTTTCTATCTGTTACCAATCTTGAGAAACTCATACATTCTCTGTTCACTGTTTCACGGACTTAGAGAACTAAATTTCTTTCGGGGAAAGTGCTGTTTTCACAGTGCTAAGTACTCCCAACTCTATCAACAATGAAGGTTTTACCGGTTTTCTAAGTCTCTCTTATTTTCTTGTACTTATACTTGGAATTCTCTGTGTAAACCTCTGTAACTTTTCTAGGTAGATGAATCACTCTGTACTTTCTCTTGTTTCTCTTACCAATCTTGAGGAACTCATACATTCGCTGATCACTGTTCCCAGTCTTAGAGAAGTAGATTCTTTCGGCGAAACTGCTGTTTTCACAGTGCTAAGTACTCCCAAGTCTATCAACAATGTAGGTTTTACCAGTTTTCTAGGTCTCTCTTATTTTCTTGTACTTATACTTGGAATTCTCTGTGTAAACCTCTGTAACTTTTCTAGGTAGATGAATCACTGTGTACTTTCTCTTGTTTCTACCTGTTACCAAACTTGAGAAACTGATACATTCTCTGTTCACTGTTTCACGGACTTAGAGAACTAAATTTCCTTCGACTAAAGTGCTGTTTTCACAGTGCTAAGTACTCCCAACTCTATCAACAATGTAGGTTTTACCAGTTTTCTAAGTCTCTCTTATTTTCTTGTACTTATCCTTGGAATTCTCTGTGTAAACCTCTGTAAATTTTCTAGGTAGATGAATCACTGTGTACTTTCGCTTGTTTCTATCTGTTACCAAACTTGAGAAACTCATACATTCTCTGCTCACTGTTTCACGGACTTAGAGAACTAAATTTCCTTCGGCGAAAGTGCTGTTTTCACAGTGCTAAGTACTCCCAACTCTATCAACAATGTAGGTTTTACCAGTTTTCTAAGTCTCTCTTATTTTCTTGTACTTATCCTTGGAATTCTCTGTGTAAACCTCTGTAACTTTTCTAGGTAGATGAATCACTGTGTACTTTCGCTTGTTTCTATCTGTTACCAAACTTGAGAAACTCATACATTCTCTGTTCACTGTTTCAGGGACTTAGAGAACTAAATTTCCTTCGGCGAAAGTGCTGTTTCCACAGTGCTAAGTACTCCCAACTCTATCAACAATGTAGGTTTTACCAGTTTTCTAAGTCTCTCTTATTTTCTTGTACTTATACTTGGAATTCTCTGTGTAAACCTCTGTAACTTTTCTAGGTAGATGAATCACTGCGTACTTTCTCTTGTTTCTATTTGTTACCAATCTTGAGAATCTCATACATTCTCTGTTCACTGATTCCCAGTCTTAGAGAAGTAGATTTCTTTCGGTGAAAGTGCTGTTTTCACAGTGCTAAGTACTCCCAACTCTATCCACAATGTAGGTTTTACCAGTTTTCTAAGTCTGTCTTATTTTCTTGTACTTATACATGTACTTCTCTTTGTAAACTTCTGTAACTTCTCTAGATAGATGAATCACTGTGTACTTTCTCTAGTTTCTATCTGTTACCAATCTTGAGAAACTCATACATTCTCTGTTCACTGTTTCCCAGTCTTAGAGAAGTAGATTTCTTTCTGCGAAAGTGCTGTTTTAACAGTGCTAAGTACTCCCAACTCTATCAACAATGTAGGTTTTACCAGTTTTCTAAGTCTCTCTTATTTTCTTGTACTTATACTTGGAATTCTTTGTGTAAACTTCTGTAACTTCTCTAGGTAGATGAATCACTGTGTACTTTCTCTTGTTTCTATCTGTTACCAATCTTGAGAAACTCATACATTCTCTGTTCACTGTTTCCCAGTCTTAGAGAAGTATATTTCTTTCTGCGAAAGTGCTGTTTTCACAGTGCTAAGTACTCCCAACTCTATCCACGTTGTAGGTTTTACGAGTTTTCTAAGTCTCTCTTATTTTCTTGTACTTATACTTGGAATTCTCTGTGTAAACCTCTGTGACTTCTCTAGGTAGATGAATCACTGTGTACTTTCTCTTGTTTCTATCTGTTACCAATCTGGAGAAACTCATACATTCTCGGTTCACTGTTTCCCAGTCTTAGAGAAGTAGATTTGTGTCGGGGAAAGTGCTGTTTTCACAGTGCTAAGTACTCCCAACTCTATCCACAATGTAGGTTTTACCAGTTTTCTAAGTCTCTCTTATTTTCTTGTACTTATACATGGAATTCTGTGAGTAAACTTCTGTAACTTCTCTAGGTAGATGAATCACTGTGTACTTTCTCTTGTTTCTATCTGTTACCAATCTTGAGAAACACATAGATTCTCTGTTCACTGTTTCCCAGTGTTAGAGAAGTAGATTTCTTTCTGGAAAAGTTCTGCTTTCACATTGCCAAGTACTCCCAACTCTATCAACAATGTAGGTTTTACCAGTTTTCTAAGTCTCTCTTATTTTCTTGTACTTATACTTGGAATTCTCTGTGTAAACCTCTGTAACTTCTCTAGGTAGATGAATCACTGTGTACTTTCTCTTGTTTCTGTTACCAATCTTGAGGAACTCATACATTCTCTGTTCACTGTTTCCCAGTCTTAGAGAAGTAGATTTCTTACTACGAAAGTGCTGTTTTCACAGTGCTAAGTACTCCCAACTCTATCAACAATGTAGGTTTTACCAGTTTTCTAAGTCTCTCTTATTTTCTTTTACTTATACTTAGTTTTCTCTGTGTAAACCTGTGTAACTTTTCTAGGTAGATGAATCACTGTGTACTTTCGCTTGTTTCTATCTGTTACCAAACTTGAGAAACTCATACATTCTCTGTTCACTGTTTCACGGACTTAGAGAACTAATTTTCCTTCGGCGAAAGTGCTGTTGTCACAGTGCTAAGTACTCCCAACTCTATCCACAATGTAGGTTTTACCAGTTTTCTAAGTCTCTCTTATTTTCTTGTACTTATACATGTACTTCTCTTTGTAAACTTCTGTAACTTCTCTAGATAGATGAATCACTGTGTACTTTCTCTAGTTTCTATCTGTTACCAATCTTGAGAAACTCATACATTCTCTGTTCACTGTTTCCCAGTCTTAGAGAGGTAGATTTCTTTCTGTGAAAGTGCTGTTCTCACAGTGCTAAGTACTCCCAACTCTATCCACAATGTAGGTTTTACCAGTTTTCTAAGTCTCTCTTATTTTCTTGTACTTACACATGTACTTCTCTGTGTAAACTTATGTAACTTCACTAGGTATATGAATCACTGTGTACTTTCTCTTGTTTCTATCTGTTACCAATCTTGAGAAACTCATACATTCTCTGTACACTCTTTCCCAGTGTTAGAGAAGTAGATTTCTTTCTGCGAAAGTGCTGTTTTCACAGTGCTAAGTACTCCCAACTCTATTAACACTGTAGGTTTTACCACTTTTCTAAGTCTCTCTTATTTTCTTGTACTTATCCTTAGAATTCTCTATGTAAACCTCTGTAACTTTTCTAGGTAGATGAATCACTGTGTACTTTCTCTTGTTTCTATCTGTTACCAATCTTGAGAAACTCATACATTCTCTGTTCACTGTTTCCCAGTCTTAGAGAAGTAGATTTCATTCTGCGAAAGTGCTGTTTTCACAGTGCTAAGTACTCCCAACTCTATTAACAATGTAGGTTTTACCAGTTTTCTAAGTCTCTCTTATTTTCTTGTACTTATCCTTGGAATTCTCTGTGTAAACCTCTGTAACTTTTCTAGGTAGATGAATCACTGTGTACTTTCGCTTGTTTCTATCTGTTACCAAACTTGAGAAACTCATACATTCTGTGTTCACTGTTTCACGGACTTAGAGAACTAAATTTCCTTCGGCGAAAGTGCTGTTTTCACAGTGCTAAGTACTCCCAACTCTATGAACAATGTAGGTTTTACCGGTTTTCTAAGTCTCTCTTATTTTCTTGTACTTAACCTTGGAATTCTCTGTGTAAACCTCTGTAACTTTTCTAGGTAGATGAATCACTGTGTACTTTCTCTTGTTTCTCTTACCAATCTTGAGGAACTCATACATTCACTGTTCACTGTTTCCCAGTCTTAGAAAAGTAGATTTTTTCGGCAAAACTGCTGTTTTCACAGTGCTAAGTACTCCCAAGTCTATCAACAATGTAGGTTTTACCAGTTTTCTAAGTCTCTCTTATTTTCTTGTACTTATACTTGGAATTCCCTGTGTAAACCTATGTAACTTTTCTAGGTACATGAATCACTGTGTACTTTCTCTTGTTTCTATCTGTTACCAATCTTGAGAAACTCATACATTCTCTGTTCACTGTTTCCCAGTGTTAGAGAAGTAGATTTCTTTCTGCGAAAGTGCTGTTTTCACAGTGCTAATACTACCAACTTTATTAACAATGTAGGTTTTACCAGTTTTTTAAGTATCTCTTATTCTCTTGTACTTATCCTTGGAATTCTCTGTGTAAACCTCTGTAACTTTTCTAGGTAGACGAATCACTGTGTACTTTCGCTTGTTTCTATCTGTTACCAAACTTGAGAAACTCATACATTCTCTGTTCACTGTTTCACGGACTTAGAGAACTAAATTTCCTTCGGCGAAAGTGCTGTTTTCACAGTGCTAAGTACTCCCAACTCTATCAACAATGTAGGCTTTACCAGTTTTCTAAGTCTCTCTTATTTTCTTGTACTTATCCTTGGAATTTTCTGTGTAAACCTCTGTAACTTTTCTAGGTAGATGAATCACTGTGTACTTTCGCTTGCTTCTATCTGTTACCAAACTTGAGAAACTCATACATTCTCTGTTCACTGTTTCACGGAGTTAGAGAACTCAATTTCCTTCGGCGAAAGTGCTGTTTTCACAGTGCTAAGTACTGCCAACTCTATCAACAATGTAGGTTTTACCAGTTTTCTAAGTCTCCCTTATTTTCTTGTACTTATCCTTGGAATTCTCTGTGTAAACCTCTGTAACTTTTCTAGGTAGATGAATCACTGTGTACTTTCGCTTGTTTCTATCTGTTACCAATCTTGAGAAACTCATACATTCTCTGTTCACTGTTTCCCAGTGTTAGAGAAGTAGATTTCTTTCTGCGAAAGTGCTGTTTTCACAGTGCTAAGTACTCCCAACTCTATCAACAATGTAGGTTTTACAGTTTTCTAAGTCTCTCTTATTTTCTTGTACTTATACTTGATTTTCTCTGTGTAAACCTCTGTAACTTTTCTAGGTAGATGAATCACTGTGTACTTTCTCTTGTTTCTATCTGTTACCAATCTTGAGAAACTCATACATTCCTTGTTCACTGTTTCCCAGTGTTAGAGAAGTAGATTTCTTTCTGCGAAAGTGCTGTTTTCACAGTGCTAAGTACTCCCAACTCTATCAACAATGTAGGTTTTACCGGTTTTCTAAGTCTCTCTTATTTTCTTGTACTTATACTTGGAATTCTCTGGGTAAACCTCTGTAACTTTTCTAGGTAGATGAATCACTGTGTACTTTCTCTTGTTTCTCTTACCAATCTTGAGGAACTCATACATTCACTGTTCACTGTTTCCCAGTCTTAGAGAAGTAGATTTTTTCGGCGAAACTGCTGTTTTCACAGTGCTAAGTACTCCCAACTCTATTAACACTGTAGGTTTTACCCGTTTTCTAAGTCTCTCTTATTTTCTTGTACTTATCCTTGGGATTCTCTGTGTAAACCTCTGTAACTTTTCTAGGTATATGAATCACTGTGTACTTTCGCTTGTTTCTATCTGTTACCAAACTTGAGAAACTCATACATTCTCTGTTCACTGTTTCACGGACTTAGAGAACTAATTTTCCTTCGGCGAAAGTGCTGTTGTCACAGTGCTAAGTACTCCCAACTCTATCCACAATGTAGGTTTTACCAGTTTTCTAAGTCTCTCTTATTTTCTTGTACTTATACATGTACTTCTCTTTGTAAACTTCTGTAACTTCTCTAGATAGATGAATCACTGTGGACTTTCTCTAGTTTCTATCTGTTACCAATCTTGAAAAACTCATACATTCTCTGTTCACTGTTTCCCAGTCTTAGAGAAGTAGATTTCTTTCTGCGAAAGTGCTGTTGTCACAGTGCTAAGTACTCCCAACTCTATCCACAATGTAGGTTTTACCAGTTTTCTAAGTCTCTCTTATTTTCTTGTACTTATACATGTACTTCTCTTTGTAAACTTCTGTAACTTCTCTAGATAGATGAATCACTGTGTACTTTCGCTTGTTTCTATCTGTTACCAATCTTGAGAAACTCATACATTCTCTGTTCACTGTTTCCCAGTCTTAGAGAAGTAGATTTCTTTCTGCGAAAGTGCTGTTTTCACAGTGCTAAGTACTCCTAACTCTATCAACAATGTAGGTTTTACCCGTTTTCTAAGTCTCTCTTATTTTCTTGTACTTATACTTGGTTTTCTCTGTCTAAACCTCTGTAACTTTTCTAGGTAGATGAATCACTGTGTACTTTCTCTTGTTTCTATCTGTTACCAATCTTGAGAAACTCATACATTCTCTGTTCACTGTTTCACGGACTTAGAGAACTAAATTTCTTTCGGGGAAAGTGCTGTTTTCACAGTGCTAAGTACTCCCAACTCTATCAACAATGAAGGTTTTACCGGTTTTCTAAGTCTCTCTTATTTTCTTGTACTTATACTTGGAATTCTCTGTGTAAACCTCTGTAACTTTTCTAGGTAGATGAATCACTCTGTACTTTCTCTTGTTTCTCTTACCAATCTTGAGGAACTCATACATTCGCTGATCACTGTTCCCAGTCTTAGAGAAGTAGATTCTTTCGGCGAAACTGCTGTTTTCACAGTGCTAAGTACTCCCAAGTCTATCAACAATGTAGGTTTTACCAGTTTTCTAGGTCTCTCTTATTTTCTTGTACTTATACTTGGAATTCTCTGTGTAAACCTCTGTAACTTTTCTAGGTAGATGAATCACTGTGTACTTTCTCTTGTTTCTACCTGTTACCAAACTTGAGAAACTGATACATTCTCTGTTCACTGTTTCACGGACTTAGAGAACTAAATTTCCTTCGACTAAAGTGCTGTTTTCACAGTGCTAAGTACTCCCAACTCTATCAACAATGTAGGTTTTACCAGTTTTCTAAGTCTCTCTTATTTTCTTGTACTTATCCTTGGAATTCTCTGTGTAAACCTCTGTAAATTTTCTAGGTAGATGAATCACTGTGTACTTTCGCTTGTTTCTATCTGTTACCAAACTTGAGAAACTCATACATTCTCTGCTCACTGTTTCACGGACTTAGAGAACTAAATTTCCTTCGGCGAAAGTGCTGTTTTCACAGTGCTAAGTACTCCCAACTCTATCAACAATGTAGGTTTTACCAGTTTTCTAAGTCTCTCTTATTTTCTTGTACTTATCCTTGGAATTCTCTGTGTAAACCTCTGTAACTTTTCTAGGTAGATGAATCACTGTGTACTTTCACTTATTTCTATCTGTTACCAAACTTGAGAAACTCATACATTCTCTGTTCACTGTTTCACGGACTTAGAGAACTAAATTACCTTCGGCGAAAGTGCTGTTTTCACAATACTAAGTACTCCCAACTCTATCAACAATGTAGGTTTTACCAGTTTTCTAAGTCTCTCTTATTTTCTTGTACTTATACATGTACCTCTCTTGTAAACTACTGTAACTTCTCTAGATAGATGAATCACTGTGTACTTTCTCTAGTTTCTATCTGTTACCAATCTTGAGAAATTCATACATTCTCTGTTCACTGTTTCCCAGTCTTAGAGAGGTAGATTTCTTTCGGTGAAAGTACTGTTTTCACAGTGCTAAGTACTCCCAACTCTATCCACAATGTAGGTTTTACCAGTTTTCTAAGTCTCTCTTATTTTCTTGTACTTATCCTTGGAATTCTCTGTGTAAACCTCTGTAACTTCTCTAGGTAGATGAATCACTGTGTACTTTCTCTTGTTTCTATCTGTTACCAATCTGGAGAAACTCATACATTCTCTGTTCACTGTTTCCCAGTGTTAGAGAAGTAGATTTCTTTATGCGAATGTGCTGTTTTCACAGTGCTAAGTGCTCCCAACTCTATCAACAATGTAGGTTTTACCAGTTTTCTAAGTCTCTCTTATTTTCTTGTACTTGTCCTTGGAATTCTCTGCGTAAACCTCTGTAACTTTTCTAGGTAGGTGAATCACTGTGTACTTTCGCTTGTTTCTATCTGTTACCAAACTTGAGAAACTCAGACATTCTCTGTTCACTGTTTCACGGACTTAGAGAACTAAATTTCCTTCGGCGAAAGTGCTGTTTTCACAGTGCTAAGTACTCCCAACTCTATCAACAATGTAGGTTTTACCAGTTTTCTAAGTCTCTCTTATTTTCTTGTACTTATCCTTGGAATTCTCTGTGTAAACCTCTGTAACTTTTCTAGGTAGATGAATCACTGTGTACTTTCGCTTGTTTCTATCTGTTACCAAACTTGAGAAACTCAGACATTCTCTGTTCACTGTTTCACGGACTTAGAGAACTAAATTTCCTTCGGCGAAAGTGCTGTTTTCACAGTGCTAAGTACTCCCAGCTCTATCAACAATGTAGGTTTTACCAGTTTTCTAAGTCTCTCTTATTTTCTTGTACTTATCCTTGGAATTCTCTGTGTAAACCTCTGTAACTTTTCTAGGTAGATGAATCACTGTGTACTTTCTCTTGTTTCTATCTGTTACCAATCTTGAGAAACTCATACATTCTCTGTTCACTGTTTCCCAGTGTTAGAGAAGTAGATTTTTTCTGCGAAAGTGCTGTTTTCACAGTGCTAAGTGCTCCCAACTCTATCAACAATGTAGGTTTTACCAGTTTTCTAAGTCTCTCTTATTTTCTTGTACTTGTCCTTGGAATTCCCTGTGTAAACCTCTGTAACTTTTCTAGGTAGATGAATCACTGTGTACTTTCGCTTGTTTCTATCTGTTACCAAACTTGAGAAACTGATACATTCTCTGTTCACTGTTTCACGGACTTAGAGAACTAAATTTCCTTCGGCGAAAGTGCTGTTTTCACAGTGCTAAGTACTCCCAACTCTATCAACAATGTAGGTTTTACCAGTTTTCTAAGTCTCTCTTATTTTCTTGTACTTATACTTGGAATTCTCTTTGTAAACTTCTGTAACTTTTCTAGGTAGATGATTCACTGTGTAGTTTCTCTTGTTTCTATCTGTTACCAATCTTGAGAAACTGATACATTCTCTTTTCACTGTTTGACGGACTTAGAAAACTAAATTTCTTTCGGCGAAAGTGCTGTTTTCACAGTGCTAAGTACTCCCAACTCTATCAACAATGTAGGTTTTACCAGTTTTCTAAGTCTCTCTTATTTTCTTGTACTTATCCTTGGAATTCTCTGTGTAAACCTCTGTAACTTTTCTAGGTAGATGAATCACTGTGTACTTTCGCTTGTTTCTATCTGTTACCAAACTTGAGAAACTCATACATTCTCTGTTCACTGTTTCACGGACTTAGAGAACTAAATTTCCTTCGGCGAAAGTGCTGTTTTCACAGTGCTAAGTACTCCCAACTCTATCAACAATGTAGGTTTTACCAGTTTTCTAAGTCTCTCTTATTTTCTTGTACTTATCCTTGAAATTCTCTGTGTAAACCTCTGTAACTTTTCTAGGTAGATGAATCACTCTGTACTTTCGCTTGTTTCTATGTGTTACCAAACTTGAGAAACTCATACATTCTCTGTTCACTGTTTCACGGACTTAGCGAACTAAATTTCCTTCGGCGAAAGTGCTGTTTTCACAGTGCTAAGTACTCCCAGCTCTATCAACAATGTAGGTTTTACCAGTTTTCTAAGTCTCTCTTATTTTCTTGTACTTATCCTCGGAATTCTCTGTGTAAACCTCTGTAACTTTTCTAGGTAGATGGATCACTGTGTACTTTCGCTTGTTTCTATCTGTTACCAAACTTGAGAAACTCATACATTCTCTGTTCACTGTTTCACGGACTTAGAGAACTAAATTTCCTTCGACGAAAGTGCTGTTTTCACAGTGCTAAGTACTCCCAACTCTATCAACAATGTAGGTTTTACCAGTTTTCTAAGTCTCTCTTATTTTCTAGTACTTATACTTGGAATTCTCTGTGTAAACCTCTGTAACTTCTCTAGGTAGATGAATCACTGTGTACTTTCCCTTGTTTCTATCTGTTACCAATCTTGAGAAACTCATACATTCTCTGTTCACTGTTTCCCAGTGTTAGAGAAGTAGATTTCTTTCTGCGAAAGTGCTGTTTTCACAGTGCTAAGTACTCCCAACTCTATCAACAATGTAGGTTTTACCAGTTTTCTAAGTCTCTCTTATTTTCTTGTACTTATCCTCGGAATTCTCTGTGTAAACCTCTGTAACTTTTCTAGGTAGATGGATCACTGTGTACTTTCGCTTGTTTCTATCTGTTATCAAACTTGAGAAACTCATACATTCTCTGTTCACTGTTTCACGGACTTAGAGAACTAAATTTCCTTCGGCGAAAGTGCTGTTTTCACAGTGCTAAGTACTCCCAACTCTATCAACAATGTAGGTTTTACCAGTTTTCTAAGTCTCTCTTATTTTCTAGTACTTATACTTGGAATTCTCTGTGTAAACCTCTGTAACTTCTCTAGGTAGATGAATCACTGTGTACTTTCTCTTGTTTCTATCTGTTACCAATCTTGAGAAACTCATACATTCTCTGTTCACTGTTTCCCAGTGTTAGAGAAGTAGATTTCTTTCTGCGAAAGTGCTGCTTTCACAGTGCTAAGTACTCCCAACTCTATCAACAATGTAGGTTTTACCAGTTTTCTAAGTCTCTCTTATTTTCTTGTACTTATCCTTGGAATTCTCTGTGTAAACCTCTGTAACTTTTCTAGGTAGATGAATCACTGTGTACTTTCACTTGTTTCTATCTGTTACCAAACTTGAGAAACTCATACATTCTCTGTTCACTGTTTCACGGACTTAGAGAACTAATTTTCCTTCGGCGAAAGTGCTGTTTTCACAGTGCTAAGTACTCCCAACTCTATCAACAATGTAGGTTTTACCAGTTTTCTAAGTCTCTCTTATTTTCTTGTACTTATCCTTGGAATTCTGTGTGTAAACCTCTGTGACTTTTCTAGGTAGATGAATCACTGTGTATTTTCGCTTGTTTCTATCTGTTACCAAACTTGAGAAACTCATACATTCTCTGTTCACTGTTTCACGGACTTAGAGAACTAAATTTCCTTTGGCGAAAGTACTGTTTTCACAGTGCTAAGTACTACCAACTCTATCAACAATGTAGGTTTTACCAGTTTTCTAAGTCTCTCTTATTTTCTTGTACTTATCCTTGGAATTCTCTGTGTAAACCTCTGTAACTTCTCTAGGTAGATGAATCACTGTGTACTTTCTCTTGTTTCTATCTGTTACCAATCTTGAGAAACTCATACATTCTCTGTTCACTGTTTCCCAGTGTTAGAGAAGTAGATTTCTTTATGCGAATGTGCTGTTTTCACAGTGCTAAGTGCTCCCAACTCTATCAACAATGTAGGTTTTACCAGTTTTCTAAGTCTCTCTTATTTTTTTGTACTTGTCCTTGGAATTCTCTGTGTAAACCTCTGTAACTTTTCTAGGTAGGTGAATCACTGTGTACTTTCGCTCGTTTCTATCTGTTACCAAACTTGAGAAACTCATACATTCTCTGTTCACTGTTTCACGGACTTAGAGAACTAAATTTCCTTCGGCGAAAGTGCTGTTTTCACAGTGCTAAGTACTCCCAACTCTATCAACAATGTAGGTTTTACCAGTTTTCTAAGTCTCTCTTATTTTCTTGTACTTATCCTTGGAATTCTCTGTGTAAACCTGTGTAACTTTTCTAGGTAGATGAATCACTGTGTACTTTCGCTTGTTTCTATCTGTTACCAAAATTGAGAAACTCAGACATTCTCTGTTCACTGTTTCACGGACTTAGAGAACTAAATTTCCTTCGGCGAAAGTGCTGTTTTCACAGTGCTAAGTACTCCCAGCTCTATCAACAATGTAGGTTTTACCAGTTTTCTAAGTCTCTCTTATTTTCTTGTACTTATCCTTGGAATTCTCTGTGTAAACCTCTGTAACTTTTCTAGGTAGATGAATCACTGTGTACTTTCTCTTGTTTCTATCTGTTACCAATCTTGAGAAACTCATACATTCTCTGTTCACTGTTTCCCAGTGTTAGAGAAGTAGATTTTTTCTGCGAAAGTGCTGTTTTCACAGTGCTAAGTGCTCCCAACTCTATCAACAATGTAGGTTTTACCAGTTTTCTAAGTCTCTCTTATTTTCTTGTACTTGTCCTTGGAATTCCCTGTGTAAACCTCTGTAACTTTTCTAGGTAGATGAATCACTGTGTACTTTCGCTTGTTTCTATCTGTTACCAAACTTGAGAAACTGATACATTCTCTGTTCACTGTTTCACGGACTTAGAGAACTAAATTTCCTTCGGCGAAAGTGCTGTTTTCACAGTGCTAAGTACTCCCAACTCTATCAACAATGTAGGTTTTACCAGTTTTCTAAGTCTCTCTTATTTTCTTGTACTTATACTTGGAATTCTCTGTGTAAACTTCTGTAACTTTTCTAGGTAGATGATTCACTGTGTAGTTTCTCTTGTTTCTATCTGTTACCAATCTTGAGAAACTGATACATTCTCTTTTCACTGTTTGACGGACTTAGAAAACTAAATTTCTTTCGGCGAAAGTGCTGTTTTCACAGTGCTAAGTACTCCCAACTCTATCCACAATGTAGGTTTTACCAGTTTTCTAAGTCTCTCTTATTTTCTTGTACTTATCCTTGGAATTCTCTGTGTAAACCTCTGTAACTTTTCTAGGTAGATGAATCACTGTGTACTTTCGCTTGTTTCTATCTGTTACCAAACTTGAGAAACTCATACATTCTCTGTTCACTGTTTCACGGACTTAGAGAACTAAATTTCCTTCGGCGAAAGTGCTGTTTTCACAGTGCTAAGTACTCCCAACTCTATCAACAATGTAGGTTTTACCAGTTTTCTAAGTCTCTCTTATTTTCTTGTACTTATCCTTGAAATTCTCTGTGTAAACCTCTGTAACTTTTCTAGGTAGATGAATCACTGTGTACTTTCGCTTGTTTCTATGTGTTACCAAACTTGAGAAACTCATACATTCTCTGTTCACTGTTTCACGGACTTAGCGAACTAAATTTCCTTCGGCGAAAGTGCTGTTTTCACAGTGCTAAGTACTCCCAACTCTATCAACAATTTAGGTTTTACCAGTTTTCTAAGTCTCTCTTATTTTCTTGTACTTATCCTCGGAATTCTCTGTGTAAACCTCTGTAACTTTTCTAGGTAGATGGATCACTGTGTACTTTCGCTTGTTTCTATCTGTTACCAAACTTGAGAAACTCATACATTCTCTGTTCACTGTTTCACGGACTTAGAGAACTAAATTTCCTTCGACGAAAGTGCTGATTTCACAGTGCTAAGTACTCCCAACTCTATCAACAATGTAGGTTTTACCAGTTTTCTAAGTCTCTCTTATTTTCTAGTACTTATACTTGGAATTCTCTGTGTAAACCTCTGTAACTTCTCTAGGTAGATGAATCACTGTGTACTTTCTCTTGTTTCTATCTGTTACCAATCTTGAGAAACTCATACATTCTCTGTTCACTGTTTCCCAGTCTTAGAGAAGTAGATTTCTTTCTGCGAAAGTGCTGCTTTCACAGTGCTAAGTACTCCCAACTCTATCAACAATGTAGGTTTTACCAGTTTTCTAAGTCTCTCTTATTTTCTTGTACTTATCCTTGGAATTCTCTGTGTAAACCTCTGTAAGTTTTCTAGGTAGATGAATCACTGTGTACTTTCGCTTGTTTCTATCTGTTACCAAACTTGAGAAACTCATACATTCTCTGTTCACTGTTTCACGGACTTAGAGAATTAAATTTCCTTCGGCGAAAGTGCTGTTTTCACAGTGCTAAGTACTCCCAACTCTATCAACAATGTAGGTTTTACCAGTTTTCTAAGTCTCTCTTATTTTCCTGTACTTATCCTTGGAATTCTCTGTGTAAACCTCTGTAACTTTTCTAGGTAGATGAATCACTGTGTACTTTCGCTTGTTTCTATCTGTTACGAAACTTGAGAAACTCATACATTCTCTGTTCACTGTTTCCCAGTGTTAGAGAAGTACATTTCTTTCTGCGAAAGTGCTGTTTTCACAGTGCTAAGTACTCCCAACTCTATCAACAATGTAGGTTTTACCAGTTTTCTAAGTCTCTCTTATTTTCTAGTACTTATACTTGGAATTCTCTGTGTAAACCTCTGTAACTTCTCTAGGTAGATGAATCACTGTGTACTTTCTCTTGTTTCTATCTGTTACCAATCTTGAGAAACTCATACATTCTCTGTTCACTGTTTCCCAGTGTTAGAGAAGTAGATTTCTTTCTGCGAAAGTGCTGTTTTCACAGTGCTAAGTACTCCCAACTCTATCAACAATGTAGGTTTTACCAGTTTTCTAAGTCTCTCTTATTTTCTTGTACTTATCCTTGGAATTCTCTGTGTAAACCTCTGTAACTTTTCTAGGTAGATGAATCACTGTGTATTTTCGTTTGTTTCTATCTGTTACCAAACTTGAGAAACTCATACATTCTCTGTTCACTGTTTCACGGACTTAGAGAACTAATTTTCCTTCGGCGAAAGTGCTGTTTTCACAGTGCTAAGTACTCCCAACTCTATCAACAATGTAGGTTTTACCAGTTTTCTAAGTCTCTTTTATTTTCTTGTACTTATACTTGGAATTCTCTGTGTAAACCTCTGTAACTTCTCTAGGTAGATGAATCACTGTGTACTTTCGCTTGTTTCTATCTGTTACGAAACTTGAGAAACTCATACATTCTCTGTTCACTGATTCCCAGTCTTAGATAAATAGATTTCTTTCGGGGAAAGTGCTGTTTTCACAGTGCTAAGTACTCCCAACTCTATCCACAATGTAGGTTTTACCAGATTTCTAAGTCTGTCTTATTTTCTTGTACTTATACATGTACTTCTCTTTGTAAACTTCTGTAACTTCTCTAGATAGATGAATCACTGTGTACTTTCTCTAGTTTCTATCTGTTACCAATCTTGAGAAACTCATACATTCTCTGTTCACTGTTTCCCAGTCTTAGAGAAGTAGATTTCTTTCTGCGAAAGTGCTGTTTTAGCAGTGCTAAGTACTCCCAACTCTATCAACAATGTAGGTTTTACCAGTTTTCTAAGTCTCTCTTATTTTCTTGTACTTATACTTGGAATTCTCTGTGTAAACCTCTGTAACTTTTCTAGGTAGATGAATCACTGTGTACTTTCGCTTGTTTCTATCTGTTACCAAACTTGAGAAACTCATACATTCTCTGTTCACTGTTTCACGGACTTAGAGAACTAAATTTCCTTCGGCGAAAGTGCTGTTTTCACAGTGCTAAGTACTCC
Source organism: Heterohyrax brucei (assembly GCA_028571685.1). Classification (NCBI taxonomy): domain Eukaryota; kingdom Metazoa; phylum Chordata; class Mammalia; order Hyracoidea; family Procaviidae; genus Heterohyrax; species Heterohyrax brucei. The sequence goes on along the minus strand of CM053157.1, from coordinate 32,473,276 downwards.
CAACTCTATCAACAATGTAGGTTTTACCAGTTTTCTAAGTCTCTCTTATTTTCTTGTACTTATACTTGGAATTCTCTGAGTAAACCTCTGTAACTTTTCTAGGTAGATGAATCACTGCGTACTTTCTCTTGTTTCTATTTGTTACCAATCTTGAGAAACTCATACATTCTCTGTTCACTGATTCCCAGTCTTAGAGAAGTAGATTTCTTTCGGCGAAAGTGCTGTTTTCACAGTGCTAAGTACTCCCAACTCTATCCACAATGTAGGTTTTACCAGTTTTCTAAATCTGTCTTATTTTCCTGTACTTATATATGTACTTCTCTTTGTAAACTTCTGTAAATTCTCTAGATAGATGAATCACTGTGTACTTTCTCTAGTTTCTATCTGTTACCAATCTTGAGAAACTGATACATTCTCTGTTCACTGTTTCACGGACTTAGAGAACTAAATTTCCTTCGACTAAAGTGCTGTTTTCACAGTGCTAAGTACTCCCAACTCTATCAACAATGTAGGTTTTACCAGTTTTCTAAGTCTCTCTTATTTTCTTGTACTTATCCTTGGAATTCTCTGTGTAAACCTCTGTAAATTTTCTAGGTAGATGAATCACTGTGTACTTTCGCTTGTTTCTATCTGTTACCAAACTTGAGAAACTCATACATTCTCTGCTCACTGTTTCACGGACTTAGAGAACTAAATTTCCTTCGGCGAAAGTGCTGTTTTCACAGTGCTAAGTACTCCCAACTCTATCAACAATGTAGGTTTTACCAGTTTTCTAAGTCTCTCTTATTTTCTTGTACTTATCCTTGGAATTCTCTGTGTAAACCTCTGTAACTTTTCTAGGTAGATGAATCACTGTGTACTTTAACTTATTTCTATCTGTTACCAAACTTGAGAAACTCATACATTCTCTGTTCACTGTTTCACGGACTTAGAGAACTAAATTACCTTCGGCGAAAGTGCTGTTTTCACAATACTAAGTACTCCCAACTCTATCAACAATGTAGGTTTTACCAGTTTTCTAAGTCTCTCTTATTTTCTTGTACTTATACATGTACCTCTCTTGTAAACTTCTGTAACTTCTCTAGATAGATGAATCACTGTGTACTTTCTCTAGTTTCTATCTGTTACCAATCTTGAGAAATTCATACATTCTCTGTTCACTGTTTCCCAGTCTTAGAGAGGTAGATTTCTTTCGGTGAAAGTACTGTTTTCACAGTGCTAAGTACTCCCAACTCTATCCACAATGTAGGTTTTACCAGTTTTCTAAGTCTCTCTTATTTTCTTGTACTTATCCTTGGAATTCTCTGTGTAAACCTCTGTAACTTCTCTAGGTAGATGAATCACTGTGTACTTTCTCTTGTTTCTATCTGTTACCAATCTGGAGAAACTCATACATTCTCTGTTCACTGTTTCCCAGTGTTAGAGAAGTAGATTTCTTTATGCGAATGTGCTGTTTTCACAGTGCTAAGTGCTCCCAACTCTATCAACAATGTAGGTTTTACCAGTTTTCTAAGTCTCTCTTATTTTCTTGTACTTGTCCTTGGAATTCTCTGCGTAAACCTCTGTAACTTTTCTAGGTAGGTGAATCACTGTGTACTTTCGCTTGTTTCTATCTGTTACCAAACTTGAGAAACTCAGACATTCTCTGTTCACTGTTTCACGGACTTAGAGAACTAAATTTCCTTCGGCGAAAGTGCTGTTTTCACAGTGCTAAGTACTCCCAACTCTATCAACAATGTAGGTTTTACCAGTTTTCTAAGTCTCTCTTATTTTCTTGTACTTATCCTTGGAATTCTCTGTGTAAACCTCTGTAACTTTTCTAGGTAGATGAATCACTGTGTACTTTCGCTTGTTTCTATCTGTTACCAAACTTGAGAAACTCAGACATTCTCTGTTCACTGTTTCACGGACTTAGAGAACTAAATTTCCTTCGGCGAAAGTGCTGTTTTCACAGTGCTAAGTACTCCCAACTCTATCAACAATGTAGGTTTTACCAGTTTTCTAAGTCTCTCTTATTTTCTTGTACTTATCCTTGGAATTCTCTGTGTAAACCTCTGTAACTTTTCTAGGTAGATGAATCACTGTGTACTTTCTCTTGTTTCTATCTGTTACCAATCTTGAGAAACTCATACATTCTCTGTTCACTGTTTCCCAGTGTTAGAGAAGTAGATTTTTTCTGCGAAAGTGCTGTTTTCACAGTGCTAAGTGCTCCCAACTCTATCAACAATGTAGGTTTTACCAGTTTTCTAAGTCTCTCTTATTTTCTTGTACTTGTCCTTGGAATTCCCTGTGTAAACCTCTGTAACTTTTCTAGGTAGATGAATCACTGTGTACTTTCGCTTGTTTCTATCTGTTACCAAACTTGAGAAACTGATACATTCTCTGTTCACTGTTTCACGGACTTAGAGAACTAAATTTCCTTCGGCGAAAGTGCTGTTTTCACAGTGCTAAGTACTCCCAACTCTATCAACAATGTAGGTTTTACCAGTTTTCTAAGTCTCTCTTATTTTCTTGTACTTATACTTGGAATTCTCTTTGTAAACTTCTGTAACTTTTCTAGGTAGATGATTCACTGTGTAGTTTCTCTTGTTTCTATCTGTTACCAATCTTGAGAAACTGATACATTCTCTTTTCACTGTTTGACGGACTTAGAAAACTAAATTTCTTTCGGCGAAAGTGCTGTTTTCACAGTGCTAAGTACTCCCAACTCTATCAACAATGTAGGTTTTACCAGTTTTCTAAGTCTCTCTTATTTTCTTGTACTTATCCTTGGAATTCTCTGTGTAAACCTCTGTAACTTTTCTAGGTAGATGAATCACTGTGTACTTTCGCTTGTTTCTATCTGTTACCAAACTTGAGAAACTCATACATTCTCTGTTCACTGTTTCACGGACTTAGAGAACTAAATTTCCTTCGGCGAAAGTGCTGTTTTCACAGTGCTAAGTACTCCCAACTCTATCAACAATGTAGGTTTTACCAGTTTTCTAAGTCTCTCTTATTTTCTTGTACTTATCCTTGAAATTCTCTGTGTAAACCTCTGTAACTTTTCTAGGTAGATGAATCACTCTGTACTTTCGCTTGTTTCTATGTGTTACCAAACTTGAGAAACTCATACATTCTCTGTTCACTGTTTCACGGACTTAGCGAACTAAATTTCCTTCGGCGAAAGTGCTGTTTTCACAGTGCTAAGTACTCCCAGCTCTATCAACAATGTAGGTTTTACCAGTTTTCTAAGTCTCTCTTATTTTCTTGTACTTATCGTCGGAATTCTCTGTGTAAACCTCTGTAACTTTTCTAGGTAGATGGATCACTGTGTACTTTCGCTTGTTTCTATCTGTTACCAAACTTGAGAAACTCATACATTCTCTGTTCACTGTTTCACGGACTTAGAGAACTAAATTTCCTTCGACGAAAGTGCTGTTTTCACAGTGCTAAGTACTCCCAACTCTATCAACAATGTAGGTTTTACCAGTTTTCTAAGTCTCTCTTATTTTCTAGTACTTATACTTGGAATTCTCTGTGTAAACCTCTGTAACTTCTCTAGGTAGATGAATCACTGTGTACTTTCTCTTGTTTCTATCTGTTACCAATCTTGAGAAACTCATACATTCTCTGTTCACTGTTTCCCAGTGTTAGAGAAGTAGATTTCTTTCTGCGAAAGTGCTGTTTTCACAGTGCTAAGTACTCCCAACTCTATCAACAATGTAGGTTTTACCAGTTTTCTAAGTCTCTCTTATTTTCTTGTACTTATCCTCGGAATTCTCTGTGTAAACCTCTGTAACTTTTCTAGGTAGATGGATCACTGTGTACTTTCGCTTGTTTCTATCTGTTATCAAACTTGAGAAACTCATACATTCTCTGTTCACTGTTTCACGGACTTAGAGAACTAAATTTCCTTCGGCGAAAGTGCTGTTTTCACAGTGCTAAGTACTCCCAACTCTATCAACAATGTAGGTTTTACCAGTTTTCTAAGTCTCTCTTATTTTCTAGTACTTATACTTGGAATTCTCTGTGTAAACCTCTGTAACTTCTCTAGGTAGATGAATCACTGTGTACTTTCTCTTGTTTCTATCTGTTACCAATCTTGAGAAACTCATACATTCTCTGTTCACTGTTTCCCAGTGTTAGAGAAGTAGATTTCTTTCTGCGAAAGTGCTGCTTTCACAGTGCTAAGTACTCCCAACTCTATCAACAATGTAGGTTTTACCAGTTTTCTAAGTCTCTCTTATTTTCTTGTACTTATACTTGGAATTCTCTGTGTAAACCTCTGTAACTTTTCTAGGTAGATGAATCACTGTGTACTTTCGCTTGTTTCTATCTGTTACCAAACTTGAGAAACTCATACATTCTCTGCTCACTGTTTCACGGACTTAGAGAACTAAATTTCCTTCGGCGAAAGTGCTGTTTTCACAGTGCTAAGTACTCCCAACTCTATCAACAATGTAGGTTTTACCAGTTTTCTAAGTCTCTCTTATTTTCTTGTACTTATACTTGGAATTCTCTGAGTAAACCTCTGTAACTTTTCTAGGTAGATGAATCACTGCGTACTTTCTCTTGTTTCTATTTGTTACCAATCTTGAGAAACTCATACATTCTCTGTTCACTGATTCCCAGTCTTAGAGAAGTAGATTTCTTTCTGCGAAAGTGCTGTTTTCACAGTGCTAAGTACTCCCAACTCTATCCACAATGTAGGTTTTACCAGTTTTCTAAATCTGTCTTATTTTCCTGTACTTATATATGTACTTCTCTTTGTAAACTTCTGTAAATTCTCTAGATAGATGAATCACTGTGTACTTTCTCTAGTTTCTATCTGTTACCAATCTTGAGAAACTGATACATTCTCTGTTCACTGTTTCACGGACTTAGAGAACTAAATTTCCTTCGACTAAAGTGCTGTTTTCACAGTGCTAAGTACTCCCAACTCTATCAACAATGTAGGTTTTACCAGTTTTCTAAGTCTCTCTTATTTTCTTGTACTTATCCTTGGAATTCTCTGTGTAAACCTCTGTAAATTTTCTAGGTAGATGAATCACTGTGTACTTTCGCTTGTTTCTATCTGTTACCAAACTTGAGAAACTCATACATTCTCTGCTCACTGTTTCACGGACTTAGAGAACTAAATTTCCTTCGGCGAAAGTGCTGTTTTCACAGTGCTAAGTACTCCCAACTCTATCAACAATGTAGGTTTTACCAGTTTTCTAAGTCTCTCTTATTTTCTTGTACTTATCCTTGGAATTCTCTGTGTAAACCTCTGTAACTTTTCTAGGTAGATGAATCACTGTGTACTTTCACTTATTTCTATCTGTTACCAAACTTGAGAAACTCATACATTCTCTGTTCACTGTTTCACGGACTTAGAGAACTAAATTACCTTCGGCGAAAGTGCTGTTTTCACAATACTAAGTACTCCCAACTCTATCAACAATGTAGGTTTTACCAGTTTTCTAAGTCTCTCTTATTTTCTTGTACTTATACATGTACCTCTCTTGTAAACTTCTGTAACTTCTCTAGATAGATGAATCACTGTGTACTTTCTCTAGTTTCTATCTGTTACCAATCTTGAGAAATTCATACATTCTCTGTTCACTGTTTCCCAGTCTTAGAGAGGTAGATTTCTGTCGGTGAAAGTACTGTTTTCACAGTGCTAAGTACTCCCAACTCTATCCACAATGTAGGTTTTACCAGTTTTCTAAGTCTCTCTTATTTTCTTGTACTTATCCTTGGAATTCTCTGTGTAAACCTCTGTAACTTCTCTAGGTAGATGAATCACTGTGTACTTTCTCTTGTTTCTATCTGTTACCAATCTGGAGAAACTCATACATTCTCTGTTCACTGTTTCCCAGTGTTAGAGAAGTAGATTTCTTTATGCGAATGTGCTGTTTTCACAGTGCTAAGTGCTCCCAACTCTATCAACAATGAATGTTTTACCAGTTTTCTAAGTCTCTCTTATTTTCTTGTACTTGTCCTTGGAATTCTCTGCGTAAACCTCTGTAACTTTTCTAGGTAGGTGAATCACTGTGTACTTTCGCTTGTTTCTATCTGTTACCAAACTTGAGAAACTCAGACATTCTCTGTTCACTGTTTCACGGACTTAGAGAACTAAATTTCCTTCGGCGAAAGTGCTGTTTTCACAGTGCTAAGTACTCCCAACTCTATCAACAATGTAGGTTTTACCAGTTTTCTAAGTCTCTCTTATTTTCTTGTACTTATCCTTGGAATTCTCTGTGTAAACCTCTGTAACTTTTCTAGGTAGATGAATCACTGTGTACTTTCGCTTGTTTCTATCTGTTACCAAACTTGAGAAACTCAGACATTCTCTGTTCACTGTTTCACGGACTTAGAGAACTAAATTTCCTTCGGCGAAAGTGCTGTTTTCACAGTGCTAAGTACTCCCAGCTCTATCAACAATGTAGGTTTTACCAGTTTTCTAAGTCTCTCTTATTTTCTTGTACTTATCCTTGGAATTCTCTGTGTAAACCTCTGTAACTTTTCTAGGTAGATGAATCACTGTGTACTTTCTCTTGTTTCTATCTGTTACCAATCTTGAGAAACTCATACATTCTCTGTTCACTGTTTCCCAGTGTTAGAGAAGTAGATTTTTTCTGCGAAAGTGCTGTTTTCACAGTGCTAAGTGCTCCCAACTCTATCAACAATGTAGGTTTTACCAGTTTTCTAAGTCTCTCTTATTTTCTTGTACTTGTCCTTGGAATTCCCTGTGTAAACCTCTGTAACTTTTCTAGGTAGATGAATCACTGTGTACTTTCGCTTGTTTCTATCTGTTACCAAACTTGAGAAACTCATACATTCTCTGTTCACTGTTTCCCAGTGTTAGAGAAGTACATTTCTTTCTGCGAAAGTGCTGTTTTCACAGTGCTAAGTACTCCCAACTCTATCAACAATGTAGGTTTTACCAGTTTTCTAAGTCTCTCTTATTTTCTAGTACTTATACTTGGAATTCTCTGTGTAAACCTCTGTAACTTCTCTAGGTAGATGAATCACTGTGTACTTTCTCTTGTTTCTATCTGTTACCAATCTTGAGAAACTCATACATTCTCTGTTCACTGTTTCCCAGTGTTAGAGAAGTAGATTTCTTTCTGCGAAAGTGCTGTTTTCACAGTGCTAAGTACTCCCAACTCTATCAACAATGTAGGTTTTACCAGTTTTCTAAGTCTCTCTTATTTTCTTGTACTTATCCTTGGAATTCTCTGTGTAAACCTCTGTAACTTTTCTAGGTAGATGAATCACTGTGTACTTTCGCTTGTTTCTATCTGTTACCAAACTTGAGAAACTCATACATTCTCTGTTCTCTGTTTCACGGACTTAGAGAACTAAATTTCCTTCGGCGAAAGTGCTGTTTTCACAGTGCTAAGTACTCCCAACTCCATCAACAATGTAGGTTTTACCAGTTTTCTAAGTCTCTCTCATTTTCTTGTACTTATCCTTGGAATTCTCTGTGTAAACCTCTGTAACTTTTCTAGGTAGATGAATCACTGTGTATTTTCGTTTGTTTCTATCTGTTACCAAACTTGAGAAACTCATACATTCTCTGTTCACTGTTTCACGGACTTAGAGAACTAATTTTCCTTCGGCGAAAGTGCTGTTTTCACAGTGCTAAGTACTCCCAACTCTATCAACAATGTAGGTTTTACCAGTTTTCTAAGTCTCTTTTATTTTCTTGTACTTATACTTGGAATTCTCTGTGTAAACCTCTGTAACTTCTCTAGGTAGATGAATCACTGTGTACTTTCGCTTGTTTCTATCTGTTACGAAACGTGAGAAACTCATACATTCTCTGTTCACTGATTCCCAGTCTTAGATAAATAGATTTCTTTCGGGGAAAGTGCTGTTTTCACAGTGCTAAGTACTCCCAACTCTATCCACAATGTAGGTTTTACCAGATTTCTAAGTCTGTCTTATTTTCTTGTACTTATACATGTACTTCTCTTTGTAAACTTCTGTAACTTCTCTAGATAGATGAATCACTGTGTACTTTCTCTAGTTTCTATCTGTTACCAATCTTGAGAAACTCATACATTCTCTGTTCACTGTTTCCCAGTCTTAGAGAAGTAGATTTCTTTCTGCGAAAGTGCTGTTTTAGCAGTGCTAAGTACTCCCAACTGTATCAACAATGTAGGTTTTACCAGTTTTCTAAGTCTCTCTTATTTTCTTGTACTTATACTTGGAATTCTCTGTGTAAACCTCTGTAACTTTTCTAGGTAGATGAATCACTGTGTACTTTCGCTTGTTTCTATCTGTTACCAAACTTGAGAAACTCATACATTCTCTGTTCACTGTTTCACGGACTTAGAGAACTAAATTTCCTTCGGCGAAAGTGCTGTTTTCACAGTGCTAAGTACTCCCAACTCTATCAACAATGTAGGTTTTACCAGTTTTCTAAGTCTCTCTTATTTTCTTGTACTTATACTTGGAATTCTCTGAGTAAACCTCTGTAACTTTTCTAGGTAGATGAATCACTGCGTACTTTCTCTTGTTTCTATTTGTTACCAATCTTGAGAAACTCATACATTCTCTGTTCACTGATTCCCAGTCTTAGAGAAGTAGATTTCTTTCGGCGAAAGTGCTGTTTTCACAGTGCTAAGTACTCCCAACTCTATCCACAATGTAGGTTTTACCAGTTTTCTAAATCTGTCTTATTTTCCTGTACTTATATATGTACTTCTCTTTGTAAACTTCTGTAAATTCTCTAGATAGATGAATCACTGTGTACTTTCTCTAGTTTCTATCTGTTACCAATCTTGAGAAACTCATACATTCACTGTTCACTGTTTCCCAATCTTAGAGAAGTAGATTTCTTTCTGCGAAAGTGCTGTTTTAACAGTGCTAAGTACTCCCAACTCTATCAACAATGTAGGTTTTACCAGTTTTCTAAGTCTCTCTTATTTTCTTGTACTTATCCTTGGAATTCTCTGTGTAAACCTCTGTAACTTTTCTAGGTAGATGAATCACTGTGTACTTCCGCTTGTTTCTATCTGTTACCAAACTTGAGAAACTCATACATTCTCTGTTCACTGTTTCACGGACTTAGAGAACTAAATTTCCTTCGGCGAAAGTGCTGTTTTCACAGTGCTAAGTACTCCCAACTCTATCAACAATGTAGGTTTTACCAGTTTTCTAAGTCTCTCTTATTTTCTTGTACTTATCCTTGGAATTCTCTGTGTAAACCTCTGTAACTTTTCTGGGGAGATGAATCACTGCGTACTTTCTCTTGTTTCTATCTGTTACCAATCTTGAGAAACTCATACATTCTCTGTTCACTGTTTCACGGACTTAGAGAACTAAATTTCTTTCGGCGAAAGTGCTGTTTTCACAGTGCTAAGTACTCCCAACTCTATCAACAATGTAGGTTTTACCAGTTTTCTAAGTCTCTCTTATTTTCCTGTACTTATACTTGGAATTCTCTGTGTAAACTTCTGTAACTTTTCTAGGTAGATGAATCACTGTGTAGTTTCTCTTGTTTCTATCTGTTACCAATCTTGAGAAACTCATACATTCTCTGTTCACTGTTTCCCAGTCTTAGAGAAGTAGATTTCTTTCTGCGAAAGTGCTGTTTTCACAGTGCTAAGTACTCCCAACGCTATCAACAATGTAGGTTTTACCAGTTCTCTAAGTCTCTCTTATTTTCTTGTACTTATACTTGGAATTCTCTGTGTAAACCTCTGTAACTTTTCTAGGTAGATGAATCACTGTGTACTTTCGCTTGTTTCTATCTGTTACCAAACTTGAGAAACTCATACATTCTCTGTTGACTGTTTCACGGACTTAGAGAACTAAATTTCCTTCGGTGAAAGTGCTGTTTTCACAGTGCTAAGTACTCCCAACTCTATCAACAATGTAGGTTTTACCAGTTTTCTAAGTCTCTCTTATTTTCTTGTACTTATCCTTGGAATTCTCTGTGTAAACCTCTGTAACTTTTCTAGGTAGATGAATCACTGTGTACTTTCGCTTGTTTCTATCTGTTACCAAACTTGAGAAACTCATACATTCTCTGTTCACTGTTTCACGGACTTAGAGAACTAAATTTCCTTCGGCGAAAGTGCTGTTTTCACAGTGCTAAGTACTCCCAACTCTATCAACAATGTAGGTTTTACCAGTTTTCTAAGTCTCTCTTATTTTCTTGTACTTATCCTTGGAATTCTCTGTGTAAACCTCTGTAACTTTTCTAGGTAGATGAATCACTGTGTACTTTCGCTTGTTTCTATCTGTTAACAAACTTGAGAAACTCATACATTCTCTGTTCACTGTTTCACCGACTTAGAGAACTAAATTTCCTTCGGCGAAAGTGCTGTTTTCACAGTGCTAAGTACTCCCAACTCTATCAACAATGTAGGTTTTACCAGTTTTCTAAGTCTCTCTTATTTTCTTGTACTTATACTTGGAATTCTCTGTGTAAACCTCTGTAAATTCTCTAGGAATATGAGTCACTGTGTACTTTCTCTTTTTTCTGTGTGTTAACAATCTTGAGAAACTCATACATTCTCTGTTCACTGTTTCCCAGTCTTAGAGAAGTAGATTTCTTTCTGCGAAAGTGCTGTTTTCACAGTGCTAAGTACTCCCAACTCTATAATCAATGTACGTTTTACCGGTTTTCTAAGTCTCTCTTATTTTCTTTTACTTATACTTGGAATTCTCTGTGTAAACCTCTGTAACTTTTCTAGGTAGATGAATCACTGTGTACTTTCTCTTGTTTCTATCTGTTACCAATCTTGAGAAACTCATACATTCTCTGTTCACTGTTTCCCAGTCTTAGAGAAGTAGATTTATTTCTGCGAAAGTGCTGTTTTCACAGTGCTAAGTACTCCCAACTCTATCAACAATGTAGGTTTTACCAGTTTTCTAAGTCTCTCTTATTTTCTTGTACTTATCCTTGGAATTCTCTGTGTAAACCTCTGTAACTTTTCTAGGTAGATGAATCACTGTGTACTTTCGCTTATTTCTATCTGTTACCAAACTTGAGAAACGCATACATTCTCTGTTCACTGTTTCACGGACTTAGAGAACTAAATTTCCTTCGGCGAAAGTGCTGTTTTCACAGTGCTAAGTACTCCCAACTCTATCAACAATGTAGGTTTTACCAGTTTTCTAAGTCTCTCTTATTTTCTTGTACTTATCCTTGGAATTCTCTGTGTAAACCTCTGTAACTTTTCTAGGTAGATGAATCACTGTGTACTTTCGCTTGTTTCTATCTGTTACCAAACTTGAGAACCTCATACATTCTCTGTTCACTGTTTCACGGACTTAGAGAACTAAATTTCCTTCGGCGAAAGTGCTGTTTTCACAGTGCTAAGTACTCCCAACTTTATCAACAATGTAGGTTTTACCAGTTTTCTAAGTCTCTCTTATTTTCTTGGACTTATACTTGGAATTCTCTGTGTAAACCTCTGTAACTTTTCTAGGTAGATGAATCACTGCGTACTTTCTCTTGTTTCTATTTGTTACCAATCTCGAGAAACTCATACATTCTCTGTTCACTGATTCCCAGTCTTAGAGAAGTAGATTTCTTTCTGCGAAAGTGCTGTTTTCACAGTGCCAAGTACTCCCAACTCTATCCACAATGTAGGTTTTACCAGTTTTCTAAGTCTCTCTTATTTTCTTGTACTTATACATGGAATTCTCTGAGTAAACTTCTGTAACTTCTCTAGGTAGATGAATCACTGTGTACTTTTTCTTGTTTCTATCTGTTACCAATCTTGAGAAACTCATACATTCTCTGTTCACTGTTTCCCAGTCTTAGAGAAGTAGATTTCTTTCTGCGAAAGTGCTGTTTTCACCGCGCTAAGTACTCCAAACTCTATTAACAATGTAGGTTTTACCAGTTTTCTAAGTCTCTCTTATTTTCTTGTACTTATCCTTGGAATTCTCTGTGTAAACCTCTGTAACTTTTCTAGGTAGATGAATCACTGTGTACTTTCGCTTGTTTCTATTTGTTACCAAACTTGACAAACTCATACATTCTCTGTTCACTGTTTGACGGACTTCAAGAGCTAAATTTCCTTCGGCGAAAGTGCTGTTTTCACAGTGCTTAGTACTCCCAGCTCTAACAACAATGTAGGTTTTACCAGTTTTCTGAGTCTCTCTTATTTTCTTGTACTTATCCTTGGAATTCTCTGTGTAAACCTCTGTAACTTTTCTAGGTAGATGTATCACTGTGTACTTTCGCTTGTTTCTATCTGTTACCAAACTTGAGAAACTCATACATTCTCTGTTCACTGTTTCACGGACTTAGAGAACTAAATTTCCTTCGATGAAAGTGCTGTTTTCACAGTGCTAAGTACTCCCAACTCTATCAACAATGTAGGTTTTACCAGTTTTCTAAGTCTCACTTATTTTCTTGTACTTATCCTTGGAATTCTCTGTGTAAACCTCTGTAACTTTTCTAGGTAGATGAATCACTGTGTACTTTCGCTTGTTTCTATCTGTTACCAAACTTGAGAAACTCATACATTCTCTGTTCACTGTTTCACGGACTTAGAGAACTAAATTTCCTTCGGCGAAAGTGCTGTTTTCACAGTGCTAAGTACTCCCAACACTATCAACAATGTAGGTTTTACCAGTTTTCTAAGTCTCTCTTATTTTCTTGTACTTATACTTGGAATTCTCTGTGTAAACCTCTGTAAATTCTCTAGGAATATGAGTCACTGTGTACTTTCTCTTGTTTCTGTGTGTTAACAATCTTGAGAAACTCATACATTCTCTGTTCACTGTTTCCCAGTGTTAGAGAAGTAGATTTCTTTCTGCGAAAGTGCTGTTTTCACAGTGCTAAGTACTCCCAACTCTATAATCAATGTACGTTTTACCGGTTTTCTAAGTCTCTCTTATTTTCTTTTACTTATACTTGGAATTCTCTGTGTAAACCTCTGTAACTTTTCTAGGTAGATGAATCACTGTGTACTTTCTCTTGTTTCTATCTGTTACCAATCTTGAGAAACTCATACATTCTCTGTTCACTGTTTCCCAGTCTTAGAGAAGTAGATTTATTTCTGCGAAAGTGCTGTTTTCACAGTGCTAAGTACTCCCAACTCTATCAACAATGTAGGTTTTACCAGTTTTCTAAGTCTCTCTTATTTTCTTGTACTTATCCTTGGAATTCTCTGTGTAAACCTCTGTAACTTTTCTAGGTAGATGAATCACTGTGTACTTTCGCTTATTTCTATCTGTTACCAAACTTGAGAAACGCATACATTCTCTGTTCACTGTTTCACGGACTTAGAGAACTAAATTTCCTTCGGGGAAAGTGCTGTTTTCACAGTGCTAAGTACTCCCAACTCTATCAACAATGTAGGTTTTACCAGTTTTCTAAGTCTCTCTTATTTTCTTGTACTTATCCTTGGAATTCTCTGTGTAAGCCTCTGTAACTTTTCTAGGTAGATGAATCACTGTGTACTTTCGCTTGTTTCTATCTGTTACCAAACTTGAGAACCTCATACATTATCTGTTCACTGTTTCACGGACTTAGAGAACTAAATTTCCTTCGGCGAAAGTGCTGTTTTCACAGTGCTAAGTACTCCCAACTCTATCAACAATGTAGGTTTTACCAGTTTTCTAAGTCTCTCTTATTTTCTTGGACTTATACTTGGAATTCTCTGTGTAAACCTCTGTAACTTTTCTAGGTAGATGAATCACTGCGTACTTTCTCTTGTTTCTATTTGTTACCAATCTCGAGAAACTCATACATTCTCTGTTCACTGATTCCCAGTCTTAGAGAAGTAGATTTCTTTCTGCGAAAGTGCTGTTTTCACAGTGCTAAGTACTCCCAACTCTATCCACAATGTAGGTTTTACCAGTTTTCTAAGTCTCTCTTATTTTCTTGTACTTATACATGGAATTCTCTGAGTAAACTTCTGTAACTTCTCTAGGTAGATGAATCACTGTGTACTTTTTCTTGTTTCTATCTGTTACCAATCTTGAGAAACTCATACATTCTCTGTTCACTGTTTCCCAGTCTTAGAGAAGTAGATTTCTTTCTGCGAAAGTGCTGTTTTCACCGCGCTAAGTACTCCAAACTCTATTAACAATGTAGGTTTTACCTGTTTTCTAAGTCTCTCTTATTTTCTTGTACTTATCCTTGGAATTCTCTGTGTAAACCTCTGTAACTTTTCTAGGTAGATGAATCACTGTGTACTTTCGCTTGTTTCTATTTGTTACCAAACTTGACAAACTCATACATTCTCTGTTCACTGTTTGACGGACTTCAAGAACTAAATTTCCTTCGGCGAAAGTGCTGTTTTCACAGTGCTAAGTACTCCCAGCTCTAACAACAATGTAGGTTTTACCAGTTTTCTAAGTCTCTCTTATTTTCTTGTACTTATCCTTGGAATTCTCTGTGTAAACCTTTGTAACTTTTCTAGGTAGATGAATCACTGTGTACTTTCGCTTGTTTCTATCTGTTACCAAACTTGAGAAACTCATACATTCTCTGTTCACTGTTTCACGGACTTAGAGAACTAAATTTCCTTCGATGAAAGTGCTGTTTTCACAGTGCTAAGTACTCCCAACTCTATCAACAATGTAGGTTTTACCAGTTTTCTAAGTCTCACTTATTTTCTTGTACTTATCCTTGGAATTCTCTGTGTAAACCTCTGTAACTTTTCTAGGTAGATGAATCACTGTGTACTTTCGCTTGTTTCTATCTGTTACCAAACTTGAGAAACTCATACATTCTCTGTTCACTGTTTCACGGACTTAGAGAACTAAATTTCCTTCGGCGAAAGTGCTGTTTTCACAGTGCTAAGTACTCCCAACACTATCAACAATTTAGGTTTTACCAGTTTTCTAAGTCTCTCTTATTTTCTTGTACTTATACTTGGAATTCTCTGTGTAAACCTCTGTAAATTCTCTAGGTATATGAGTCACTGTGTACTTTCTCTTGTTTCTGTGTGTTAACAATCTTGAGAAACTCATACATTCTCTGTTCACTGTTTCCCAGTCTTAGAGAAGTAGATTTCTTTCTGCGAAAGTGCTGTTTTCACAGTGCTAAGTACTCCCAACTCTATCAACAATGTAGGTTTTACCAGTTTTCTAAGTCTCTCTTATTTTCTTGTACTTATCCTTGGAATTCTCTGTGTAAACCTCTGTAACTTTTCTAGGTAGATGAATCACTGTGTACTTTCGCGTGTTTCTATCTGTTACCAAACTTGAGAAACTCACACATTCTCTGTTCACTGTTTCACGGACTTAGAGAACTAAATTTCCTTCGGCGAAAGTGCTGTTTTCACATTGCTAAGTACTCCCAACTCTATCAACAATGTAGGTTTTACCAGTTTTCTAAGTCTCTCTTATTTTCTTGTACTTATCCTTGGAATTCTCTGTGTAAACCTCTGTAACTTTTCTAGGTAGATGAATCACTGTGTACTTTCGCTTGTTTCTATCTGTTACCAAACTTGAGAAACTCATACATTCTCTGTTCACTGTTTCACGGACTTAGAGAACTAAATTTCCTTCGGCGAAACTGCGGTTTTCACAGTGCTAAGTACTCCCAACTCTATCAACAATGTAGGTTTTACCGGTTTTCTAAGTCTCTCTTATTTTCTTGTACTTATCCTTTGAATTCTCTGTGTAAACCTCTGTAACTTTTCTAGGTAGATGAATCACTGTGTACTTTCGCTTGTTTCTATCTGTTACCAAACTTGAGAATCTCATACATTCTCTGTTCACTGTTTCACGGACTTAGAGAACTAAATTTCCTTCGGCGAAAGTGCTGTTTTCACAGTGCTAAGTACTCCCAACTCTATCAACAATGTAGGTTTTACCAGTTTTCTAAGTCTCTCTTATTTTCTTGTACTTATCCTTGGAATTCTCTGTGTAAACCTCTGTAACTTTTCTAGGTAGATGAATCACTGTGTACTTTCGCTAGTTTCTATCTGTTACCAAACTTGAGAAACTCATACATTCTCTGTTCACTGTTTCACGGACTTAGAGAACTAAATTTCCTTCGGCGAAAGTGCTGTTTTCACAGTGCTAAGTACTCCCAACTCTATCAACAATGTAGGTTTTACCAGTTTTCTAAGTCTGTCTTATTTTCTTGTACTTATCCTTGGAATTCTCTGTGTAAACCTCTGTAACTTTTCTAGGTAGATGAATCACTGTGTACTTTCGCTTGTTTCTATCTGTTACCAAACTTGAGAAACTCATACATTCTCTGTTCACTGTTTCACGGACTTAGAGAACTAAATTTCCTTCGGCGAAAGTGCTGTTTTCACAGTGCTAAGTACTCCCAACTCTATCAACAATGTAGGTTTTACCAGTTTTCTAAGTCTCTCTTATTTTCTTGTACTTATCCTTGGAATTCTCTGTGTAAACCTCTGTAACTTTTCTAGGTAGATGAATCACTGTGTACTTTCGCTTGTTTCTATCTGTTACCAAACTTGAGAACCTCATACATTCTCTGTTCACTGTTTCACGGACTTAGAGAACTAAATTTCCTTCGGCGAAAGTGCTGTTTTCACAGTGCTAAGTACTCCCAACTCTATCAACAATGTAGGTTTTACCAGTTTTCTAAGTCTCTCTTATTTTCTTGGACTTATACTTGGAATTCTCTGTGTAAACCTCTGTAACTTTTCTAGGTAGATGAATCACTGCGTACTTTCTCTTGTTTCTATTTGTTACCAATCTCGAGAAACTCATACATTCTCTGTTCACTGATTCCCAGTCTTAGAGAAGTAGATTTCTTTCTGCGAAAGTGCTGTTTTCACAGTGCTAAGTACTCCCAACTCTATCCACAATGTAGGTTTTACCAGTTTTCTAAGTCTCTCTTATTTTCTTGTACTTATACATGGAATTCTCTGAGTAAACTTCTGTAACTTCTCTAGGTAGATGAATCACTGTGTACTTTTTCTTGTTTCTATCTGTTACCAATCTTGAGAAACTCATACATTCTCTGTTCACTGTTTCCCAGTCTTAGAGAAGTAGATTTCTTTCTGCGAAAGTGCTGTTTTCACCGCGCTAAGTACTCCAAACTCTATTAACAATGTAGGTTTTACCTGTTTTCTAAGTCTCTCTTATTTTCTTGTACTTATCCTTGGAATTCTCTGTGTAAACCTCTGTAACTTTTCTAGGTAGATGAATCACTGTGTACTTTCGCTTGTTTCTATTTGTTACCAAACTTGACAAACTCATACATTCTCTGTTCACTGTTTGACGGACTTCAAGAACTAAATTTCCTTCGGCGAAAGTGCTGTTTTCACAGTGCTAAGTACTCCCAGCTCTAACAACAATGTAGGTTTTACCAGTTTTCTAAGTCTCTCTTATTTTCTTGTACTTATCCTTGGAATTCTCTGTGTAAACCTCTGTAACTTTTCTAGGTAGATGAATCACTGTGTACTTTCGCTTGTTTCTATCTGTTACCAAACTTGAGAAACTCATACATTCTCTGTTCACTGTTTCACGGACTTAGAGAACTAAATTTCCTTCGATGAAAGTGCTGTTTTCACAGTGCTAAGTACTCCCAACTCTATCAACAATGTAGGTTTTACCAGTTTTCTAAGTCTCACTTATTTTCTTGTACTTATCCTTGGAATTCTCTGTGTAAACCTCTGTAACTTTTCTAGGTAGATGAATCACTGTGTACTTTCGCTTGTTTCTATCTGTTACCAAACTTGAGAAACTCATACATTCTCTGTTCACTGTTTCACGGACTTAGAGAACTAAATTTCCTTCGGCGAAAGTGCTGTTTTCACAGTGCTAAGTACTCCCAACACTATCAACAATTTAGGTTTTACCAGTTTTCTAAGTCTCTCTTATTTTCTTGTACTTATACTTGGAATTCTCTGTGTAAACCTCTGTAAATTCTCTAGGTATATGAGTCACTGTGTACTTTCTCTTGTTTCTGTGTGTTAACAATCTTGAGAAACTCATACATTCTCTGTTCACTGTTTCCCAGTCTTAGAGAAGTAGATTTCTTTCTGCGAAAGTGCTGTTTTCACAGTGCTAAGTACTCCCAACTCTATCAACAATGTAGGTTTTACCAGTTTTCTAAGTCTCTCTTATTTTCTTGTACTTATCCTTGGAATTCTCTGTGTAAACCTCTGTAACTTTTCTAGGTAGATGAATCACTGTGTACTTTCGCGTGTTTCTATCTGTTACCAAACTTGAGAAACTCACACATTCTCTGTTCACTGTTTCACGGACTTAGAGAACTAAATTTCCTTCGGCGAAAGTGCTGTTTTCACATTGCTAAGTACTCCCAACTCTATCAACAATGTAGGTTTTACCAGTTTTCTAAGTCTCTCTTATTTTCTTGTACTTATCCTTGGAATTCTCTGTGTAAACCTCTGTAACTTTTCTAGGTAGATGAATCACTGTGTACTTTCGCTTGTTTCTATCTGTTACCAAACTTGAGAAACTCATACATTCTCTGTTCACTGTTTCACGGACTTAGAGAACTAAATTTCCTTCGGCGAAACTGCGGTTTTCACAGTGCTAAGTACTCCCAACTCTATCAACAATGTAGGTTTTACCGGTTTTCTAAGTCTCTCTTATTTTCTTGTACTTATCCTTTGAATTCTCTGTGTAAACCTCTGTAACTTTTCTAGGTAGATGAATCACTGTGTACTTTCGCTTGTTTCTATCTGTTACCAAACTTGAGAATCTCATACATTCTCTGTTCACTGTTTCACGGACTTAGAGAACTAAATTTCCTTCGGCGAAAGTGCTGTTTTCACAGTGCTAAGTACTCCCAACTCTATCAACAATGTAGGTTTTACCAGTTTTCTAAGTCTCTCTTATTTTCTTGTACTTATCCTTGGAATTCTCTGTGTAAACCTCTGTAACTTTTCTAGGTAGATGAATCACTGTGTACTTTCGCTAGTTTCTATCTGTTACCAAACTTGAGAAACTCATACATTCTCTGTTCACTGTTTCACGGACTTAGAGAACTAAATTTCCTTCGGCGAAAGTGCTGTTTTCACAGTGCTAAGTACTCCCAACTCTATCAACAATGTAGGTTTTACCAGTTTTCTAAGTCTGTCTTATTTTCTTGTACTTATCCTTGGAATTCTCTGTGTAAACCTCTGTAACTTTTCTAGGTAGATGAATCACTGTGTACTTTCGCTTGTTTCTATCTGTTACCAAACTTGAGAAACTCATACATTCTCTGTTCACTGTTTCACGGACTTAGAGAACTAAATTTCCTTCGGCGAAAGTGCTGTTTTCACAGTGCTAAGTACTCCCAACTCTATCAACAATGTAGGTTTTACCAGTTTTCTAAGTCTCTCTTATTTTCTTGTACTTATCCTTGGAATTCTCTGTGTAAACCTCTGTAACTTTTCTAGGTAGATGAATCACTGTGTACTTTCGCTTGTTTCTATCTGTTACCAAACTTGAGAACCTCATACATTCTCTGTTCACTGTTTCACGGACTTAGAGAACTAAATTTCCTTCGGCGAAAGTGCTGTTTTCACAGTGCTAAGTACTCCCAACTCTATCAACAATGTAGGTTTTACCAGTTTTCTAAGTCTCTCTTATTTTCTTGGACTTATACTTGGAATTCTCTGTGTAAACCTCTGTAACTTTTCTAGGTAGATGAATCACTGCGTACTTTCTCTTGTTTCTATTTGTTACCAATCTCGAGAAACTCATACATTCTCTGTTCACTGATTCCCAGTCTTAGAGAAGTAGATTTCTTTCTGCGAAAGTGCTGTTTTCACAGTGCTAAGTACTCCCAACTCTAACAACAATGTAGGTTTTACCAGTTTTCTAAGTCTCTCTTATTTTCTTGTACTTATCCTTGGAATTCTCTGTAAACCTCTGTAACTTTTCTAGGTAGATGAATCACTGTGTACTTTCGCTTGTTTCTATCTGTTACCAATCTTGAGAAACTCATACATTCCCTGTTCACTGTTTCACGGACTTAGAGAACTAAATTTCTTACGGCGAAAGTGCTGTTTTCACAGTGCTAAGTACTCCCAACTCTATCAACAATGAAGGTTTTACCAGTTTTCTAGGTCTCTCTTATTTTCTTATACTTATACTTGGAATTCTCTGTGTAAACCTCTGTAACTTCTCTAGGTATATAAATCACTGTGTACTTTCTCTTGTTTCTATCTGTTACCAATCTTGAGAAACTCATACATTCTCTGTTCACTGTTTCCCAGTGTTAGAGAAGTAGATTTCTTTCGGCGAAAGTGCTGTTTTCACAGTGCTAAGTACTCCCAACTCTATCAACAATGTAGGTTTTACCAGTTTTCTAAGTCTCTCTCATTTTCTTGTACTTATCCTTGGAATTCTCTGTGTAAACCTCTGTAACTTTTCTAGGTAGATGAATCACTGTGTACTTTCGCTTGTTTCTATCTGTTACCAAACTTGAGAAACTCATACATTCTCTGTTCACTGTTTCACGGACTTAGAGAACTAAATTTCCTTCGGCGAAAGTGCTGTTTTCACAGTGCTAAGTACTCCCAACTCTATCAACAATGTAGGTTTTACCAGTTTTCTAAGTCTCTCTTATTTTCTTGTACTTATCCTTGGAATTCTCTGTGTAAACCTCTGTAACTTTTCTAGGTAGATGAATCACTGTGTACTTTCGCTTGTTTCTATCCGTTAACAAACTTGAGAAACTCATACATTCTCTGTTCACTGTTTCACGGACTTAGAGAACTAAATTTCCTTCGGCGAATGTGCTGTTTTCACAGTGCTAAGTACTCCCAACTCTATCAACAATGTAGGTTTTACCAGTTTTCTAAGTCTCTCTTATTTTCTTGTACTTATCCTGGGAATTCTCTGTGTAAACCTCTGTAAATTCTCTAGGTATATGAGTCACTGTGTACTTTCTCTTGTTTCTGTGTGTTAACAATCTTGAGAAACTCATACATTCTCTGTTCAGTGTTTCCCAGTGTTATAGAAGTAGATTTCTTTCTGCGAAAGTGCTGTTTTCACAGTGCTAAGTACTCCCAACTCTATAATCAATGTACGTTTTACCGGTTTTCTAAGTCTCTCTTATTTTCTTGTACTTATACTTGGAATTCTCTGTGTAAACCTCTGTAACTTTTCTAGGTAGATGAATCACTGTGTACTTTCTCTTGTTTCTATCTGTTACCAATCTTGAGAAACTCATACATTCTCTGTTCACTGTTTCCCAGTCTTAGAGAAGTAGATTTATTTCTGCAAAAGTGCTGTTTTCACAGTGCTAAGTACTCCCAACTCTATCAACAATGTAGGTTTTACCAGTTTTCTAAGTCTCTCTTATTTTCTTGTACTTATCCTTGGAATTCTCTGTGTAAACCTCTGTAACTTTTCTAGGTAGATGAATCACTGTGTACTTTCGCTTGTTTCTATCTGTTACCAAACTTGAGAAACTCATACATTCTCTGTTCACTGTATCCCAGTGTTAGAGAAGTAGATTTCTTTCGGCGAAAGTGCTGTTTTCACAGTGCTAAGTACTCCCAACTCTATCAACAATGTAGGTTTTAACAGTTTTCTAAGTCTCTCTTATTTTCTTGTACTTATCCTTGGAATTCGCTGTGTAAACCTCTATAACTTTTCTAGGTAGATGAATCACTGAGTACTTTCGCTTGTTTCTATCTGTTACCAAACTTGAGAAACTCATACATTCTCTGTTCACTGTTTCACGGACTTAGAGAACTAAATTTCCTTCGGCGAAAGTGCTGTTTTCACAGTGCTAAGTACTCCCAACTCTATCAACAATGTAGGTTTTACCAGTTTTCTAAGTCTCTCTTATTTTCTTGTACTTATCCTTGGAATTCTCTGTGTAAACCTCTGTAACTTTTCTAGGTAGATGAATCACTGTGTACTTTCGCTTATTTCTATCTGTTCCCAAACTTGAGAAACTCATACATTCTCTGTTTACTGTTTCACGGACTTAGAGAACTAAATTTCCTTCGGCGAAAGTGCTGTTTTCACAGTGCTAAGTACTCCCAACTCTATCAACAATGTAGGTTTTACCAGTTTTCTAAGTCTCTCTTATTTTCTTGTACTTATCCTTGGAATTCTCTGTGTAAACCTCTGTAACTTTTCTAGGTAGATGAATCACTGTGTACTTTCGCTTGTTTCTATCTGTTACCAATCTTGAGAAACTCATACATTCTCTGTTCACTGTTTCACGGACTTAGAGAACTAAATTTCTTTCGGCGAAAGTGCTGTTTTCACAGTGCTAAGTACTCCCAACTCTATCAACAATGAAGGTTTTACCAGTTTTCTAGGTCTCTCTTATTTTCTTATACTTATACTTGCAATTCTCTGTGTAAACCTCTGTAACTTCTCTAGGTATATAAATCACTGTGTACTTTCTCTTGTTTCTATCTGTTACCAATCTTAAGAAACTCATACATTCTCTGTTCACTGTTTCCCAGTGTTAGAGAAGTAGATTTCTTTCGGCGAAAGTGCTGTTTTCACAGTGCTAAGTACTCCCAACTCTATCAACAATGTAGGTTTTACCGGTTTTCTAAGTCTCTCTTATTTTCTTGTACTTATCCTTGGAATTCTCTGTGTAAACCTCTGTAACTTTTCTAGGTAGATGAATCACTGTGTACTTTCGCTTCTTTCTATCTGTTACCAATCTTGAGAAACTCATACATTCTCTGTTCACTGTTTCCCAGTCTTAGAGAAGTAGATTTCTTTCTGCGAAAGTGCTGTTTTCACCGCGCTAAGTACTCCAAACTCTATTAACAATGTAGGTTTTACCAGTTTTCTATGTCTCTCTTATTTTCTTGTACTTATCCTTGGAATTCTCTGTGTAAACCTCTGTAACTTTTCTAGGTAGATGAATCACTGTGTACTTTCGCTTGTTTCTATCTGTTACCAAACTTGAGAAACTCATACATTCTCTGTTGACTGTTTCACGGACTTAGAGAACTAAATTTCCTTCGGTGAAAGTGCTGTTTTCACAGTGCTAAGTACTCCCAACTCTATCAACAATGTAGGTTTTACCAGTTTTCTAAGTCTCTCTTATTTTCTTGTACTTATCCTTGGAATTCTCTGTGTAAACCTCTGTAACTTTTCTAGGTAGATGAATCACTGTGTACTTTCGCTTGTTTCTATCTGTTACCAAACTTGAGAAACGCATACATTCTCTGTTCACTGTTTCACGGACTTAGAGAACTAAATTTCCTTCGGCGAAAGTGCTGTTTTCACAGTGCTAAGTACTCCCAACTCTATCAACAATGTAGGTTTTACCAGTTTTCTAAGTCTCTCTTATTTTCTTGTACTTATCCTTGGAATTCTCTGTGTAAACCTCTGTAACTTTTCTAGGTAGATGAATCACTGTGTACTTTCGCTTGTTTCTATCTGTTACCAAACTTGAGAATCTCATACATTCACTGTTCACTGTTTCACGGACTTAGAGAACTAAATTTCCTTCGGCGAAAGTGCTGTTTTCACAGTGCTAAGTACTCCCAACTCTATCAACAATGTAGGTTTTACCAGTTTTCTAAGTCTCTCTTATTTTCTTGTACTTATCCTTGGAATTCGCTGTGTAAACCTCTCTAACTTTTCTAGGTAGATGAATCACTGTGTACTTTCGCTTGTTTCTATCTGTTACCAAACTTGAGAAACTCATACATTCTCTGTTCACTGTTTCACGGACTTAGAGAACTAAATTTCCTTCGGCGAAAGTGCTGTTTTCACAGTGCTAAGTACTCCCAACTCTATCAACAATGTAGGTTTTACCAGTTTTCTAAGTCTCTCTTATTTTCTTGCACTTATCCTTGGAATTCTCTGTGTAAACCTCTGTAACTTTTCTAGGTAGATGAATCACTGTGTACTTTCGCTTGTTTCTATCTGTTACCAAACTTGAGAAACTCATACATTCTCTGTTCACTGTTTCACGGACTTAGAGAACTAAATTTCCTTCGGCGAAAGTGCTGTTTTCACAGTGCTAAGTACTCCCAACTCTATCAACAATGAAGGTTTTACCAGTTTTCTAAGTCTCTCTTATTTTCTTGTACTTATCCTTGGAATTCTCTGTGTAAACCTCTGTAACTTTTCTAGGTAGATGAATCACTGTGTACTTTCGCTTGTTTCTATCTGTTACCAATCTTGAGAAACTCATACATTCTCTGTTCACTGTTTCACGGACTTAGAGAACTAAATTTCTTTCGGCGAAAGTGCTGTTTTCACAGTGCTAAGTACTCCCAACTCTATCAACAATGAAGGTTTTACCAGTTTTCTAGGTCTCTCTTATTTTCTTATACTTATACTTGGAATTCTCTGTGTAAACCTCTGTAACTTCTCTAGGTATATAAATCACTGTGTACTTTCTCTTGTTTCTATCTGTTACCAATCTTGAGAAACTCATACATTCTCTGTTCACTGTTTCCCAGTGTTAGAGAAGTAGATTTCTTTCGGCGAAAGTGCTGTTTTCACAGTGCTAAGTACTCCCAACTCTATCAACAATGTAGGTTTTACCGGTTTTCTAAGTCTCTCTTATTTTCTTGTACTTATCCTTGGAATTCTCTGTGTAAACCTCTGTAACTTTTCTAGGTAGATGAATCACTGTGTACTTTCGCTTCTTTCTATCTGTTACCAATCTTGAGAAACTCATACATTCTCTGTTCACTGTTTCCCAGTCTTAGAGAAGTAGATTTCTTTCTGCGAAAGTGCTTTTTTCACCGCGCTAAGTACTCCAAACTCTATTAACAATGTAGGTTTTACCAGTTTTCTATGTCTCTCTTATTTTCTTGTACTTATCCTTGGAATTCTCTGTGTAAACCTCTGTAACTTTTCTAGGTAGATGAATCACTGTGTACTTTCGCTTGTTTCTATCTGTTACCAAACTTGAGAAACTCATACCTTCTCTGTTGACTGTTTCACGGACTTAGAGAACTAAATTTCCTTCGGTGAAAGTGCTGTTTTCACAGTGCTAAGTACTCCCAACTGTATCAACAATGTAGGTTTTACCAGTTTTCTAAGTCTCTCTTATTTTCTTGTACTTATCCTTGGAATTCTCTGTGTAAACCTCTGTAACTTTTCTAGGTAGATGAATCACTGTGTACTTTCTCTTGTTTCTATCTGTTACCAATCTTGAGAAACTCATACATTCTCTGTTCACTGTTTCCCAGTCTTAGAGAAGTAGATTTATTTCTGCGAAAGTGCTGTTTTCACACTGCTAAGTACTCCCAACTCTATCAACAATGTAGGTTTTACCAGTTTTCTAAGTCTCTCTTATTTTCTTGTACTTATCCTTGGAATTCTCTGTGTAAACCTCTGTAACTTTTCTAGGTAGATGAATCACTGTGTACGTTCGCTTGTTTCTATCTGTTACCAAACTTGAGAAACGCAGACATTCTCTGTTCACTGTTTCACGGACTTAGAGAACTAAATTTCCTTCGGCGAACGTGCTGTTTTCACAGTGCTAAGTACTCCCAACTCTATCAACAATGAAGGTTTTACCAGTTTTCTAAGTCTCTCTTATTTTCTTGTACTTATCCTTGGAATTCTCTGTGTAAACCTCTGTAACTTTTCTAGGTAGATGAATCACTGTGTACTTTCGCTTGTTTCTATCTGTTACCAAACTTGAGAATCTCATACATTCTCTGTTCACTGTTTCACGGACTTAGAGAACTAAATTTCCTTCGGCGAAAGTGCTCTTTTCACAATGCCAAGTACTCCCAACTCTATCAACAATGTAGGTTTTACCAGTTTTCTAAGTCTCTCTTATTTTCTTGTACTTATACTTGAAATTCTCTGTGTAAACCTCTGTAACATCTCTAGGTAGATGAATCACTGTGTACTTTCTCTTGTTTCTATCTGTTACCAATCTTGAGAAACTCATACATTCTCTGTTCACTGTTTCCCAGTCTTAGAGAAGTAGATTTCTTTCTGCGAAAGTGCTGTTTTCACAGTGCTAAGTACTCCCAACTCTATCAACCATGTAGGTTTTACCCGTTTTCTAAGTCTTATTTTCTTGTACTTATACTTGGAATTCTCTGTGTAAACCTCTGTAACTTTTCTAGGTAGATGAATCACTGTGTACTTTCTCTTGTTTCTATCTGTTACCAATCCGGAGAAACTCATACATTCTCTGTTCACTGTTTCCCAGTCTTAGAGAAGTAGATTTCTGTGTGGGAAAGTGCTGTTTTCACAGTGATAAATACTCCCAACTCTATCCACAATGTAGGTTTTACCAGTTTTCTAAGTCTCTCTTATTTTCTTGTACTTATACATGGAATTCTCTGAGTAAACTTCCGTAACTTCTCTAGGTAGATGAATCACTGTGTACTTTTTCTTGTTTCTATCTGTTACCAATCTTGAGAAACTCATACATTCTCTGTTCACTGTTTCCCAGTCTTAGAGAAGTAGATTTATTTCTGCGAAAGTGCTGTTTTCACCGCGCTAAGTACTCCAAACTCTATTAACAATGTAGGTTTTACCAGTTTTCTATGTCTCTCTTATTTTCTTGTACTTATCCTTGGAATTCTCTGTGTAAACCTCTGTAACTTTTCTAGGTAGATGAATCACTGTGTACTTTCGCTTGTTTCTATCTGTTACCAAACTTGACAGACTCATACATTCTCTGTTCACTGTGTCACGGACTTCGACAACTAAATTTCCTTCGGCGAAAGTGCTGTTTTCACAGTGCTAAGTACTCCCAACTCTATCAACAATGTAGGTTTTACCAGTTTTCTAAGTCTCTCTTATTTTCTTGTACTTATCCTTGGAATTCTCTGTGTAAACCTCTGTAACTTTTCTAGGTAGATGAATCACTGTGTACTTTCGCTTGTTTCTATCTGTTACCAAACTTGAGAAACTCATACATTCTCTGTTCACTGTTTCACGGACTTAGAGAACTAAATTACCTTCGGCGAAAGTGCTGTTTTCACAGTGCTGAGTACTCCCAACTCTATCAACAATGAAGGTTTTACCAGTTTTCTAAGTCTCTCTTATTTTCTTGTACTTATCCTGGGAATTCTCTGTGTAAACCTCTGTAACTTTTCTAGGTAGATGAATCACTGTGTACTTTCGCTTGTTTCTATCTGTTACCAAACTTGAGAAACTCATACATTCTATGTTCACTGTTTCACGGACTTAGAGAACTAAATTTCCTTCGGTGAAAGTGCTGTTTTCACAGTGCTAAGTACTCCCAACTCTATCAACAATGTAGGTTTTACCAGTTTTCTAAGTCTCTCTTATTTTCTTGTACTTATCCTTGGAATTCTCTGTGTAAACCTCTGTAACTTTTCTAGGTAGATGAATCACTGTGTACTTTCGCTTGTTTCTATCTGTTACCAAACTTGAGAAACTCATACATTCTCTTTTCACTGTTTCACGGACTTAGAGAACTAAATTTCCTTCGGCGAAAGTGCTGTTTTCACAGTGCTAAGTACTCCCAACTGTATCAACAATGTAGGTTTTACCAGTTTTCTAAGTCTCTCTTATTTTCTTGTACTTATACTTGAAATTCTCTGTGTAAACCTCTGTAACTTCTCTAGGTAGATGAATCACTGTGTACTTTCTCTTGTTTCTATCTGTTACCAATCTTGAGAAACTCATACATTCTCTGTTCACTGTTTCCCAGTGTTAGAGAAGTAGATTTCTTTCTGCGAAAGTGCTGTTTTCACAGTGCTAAGTACTCCCAACTCTATCAACCATGTAGGTTTTACACGTTTTCTAAGTCTCTCTTATTTTCTTGTACTTATACTTGGAATTCTCTGTGTAAACCTCTGTAACTTTTCTAGGTAGATGAATCACTGTGTACTTTCTCTTGTTTCTATCTGTTACCAATCTTGAGAAACTCATACATTCTCTGTTCACTGTTTCCCAGTCTTAAAGAAGTAGATTTCTTTCTGCGAAAGTGCTGTTTTCACAGTGCTAAGTACTCCCAACTCTATCAACAATGTAGGTTTTACCAGTTTTCTAAGTCTCTCTTTTTTTCTTGTACTTATACTTGGAATTCTCTGTGTAAACCTCTGTAACTTCTCTAGGTATATGAGTCACTGTGTACTTTCTCTTGTTTCTATGTGTTAACAATCTTGAGAAACTCATACATTCTCTGTTCACTGTTTCCCAGTGTTAGAGAAGTAGATTTCTTTCGACGAAAGTGCTGTTTTCACAGTGCTAAGTACTCCCAACTCTATAAACAATGTAGGTTTTACCGGTTTTCTAAGTCTCTCTTATTTTGTTGTACTTATACTTGGAATTCGCTGTGTAAACCTCCCTAACTTTTCTAGGTAGATGAATCACTGTGTACTTTCTCTTGTTTCTATCTGTTACCAATCTTCAGAAACTCATACATTCTCTGTTCACTGTTTCCCAGTCTTAGAGAAGTAGATTTCTTTCTGCGAAAGTGCTGTTTTCACAGTGCTAAGTACTCCCAACTCTATCAACAATGTAGGTTTTACCAGTTTTCTAAGTCTCTCTTATTTTCTTGTACTTATCCTTGGTATTCTCTGTGTAAACCTCTGTAACTTTTCTAGGTAGATGAATCACTGTGTACTTTCGCGTGTTTCTATCTGTTACCAAACTTGAGAAACTCACACATTCTCTGTTCACTGTTTCACGGACTTAGAGAACTAAATTTCCTTCGGCGAAAGTGCTGTTTTCACATTGCTAAGTACTCCCAACTCTATCAACAATGTAGGTTTTACCAGTTTTCTAAGTCTCTCTTATTTTCTTGTATTTATCCTTGGAATTCTCTGTGTAAACCTCTGTAACTTTTCTAGGTAGATGAATCACTGTGTACTTTCGCTTGTTTCTATCTGTTACCAAACTTGAGAATCTCATACATTCTCTGTTCACTGTTTCACGGACTTAGAGAACTAAATTTCCTTCTACGAAAGTGCTGTTTTCACAGTGGTAAGTACTCCCAACTCTATCAACAATGTAGGTTTTACCAGTTTTCTAAGTCTCTCTTGTTTTCTTGTACTTATCCTTGGAATTCTCTGTGTAAACCTCTGTAACTTTTCTAGGTAGATGAATCACTGTGTACTTTCGCTACTTTCTATCTGTTCCCAAACTTGAGAAACTCATACATTCTCTGTTCACTGTTTCACGGACTTAGAGAACTAAATTTCCTTCGGCGAAAGTGCTGTTTTCACAGTACTAAGTACTCCCAACTCTATCAACAATGTAGGTTTTACCAGTTTTCTAAGTCTCTCTTATTTTCTTGTACTTATCCTTGGAATTCTCTGTGTAAACCTCTGTAACTTCTCTAGGTAGATGAATCACTGTGTACTTTCTCTTGTTTCTATCTGTTACCAATCTTGAGAAACTCATACATTCTCTGTTCACTGTTTCCCAGTGTTAGAGAAGTAGATTTCTTTCTGCGAAAGTGCTGTTTTCACAGTGCTAAGTACTCCCAACTCTATCAACAATGTAGGTTTTACCAGTTTTCTAAGTCTCTCTTATTTTCTTGTACTTATCCTTGGAATTCGCTGTGTAAACCTCTATAACTTTTCTAGGTAGATGAATCACTGTGTACTTTCGCTTGTTTCTATCTGTTACCAAACTTGAGAAACTCATACATTCTCTGTTCACTGTTTCACGGACTTAGAGAACTAAATTTCCTTCGGCGAAAGTGCTGTTTTCACAGTGCTAAGTACTCCCAACTCTATCAACAATGTAGGTTTTACCAGTTTTCTAAGTCTCTCTTATTTTCTTGTACTTATCCTTGGAATTCGCTGTGTAAACCTCTCTAACTTTTCTAGGTAGATGAATCACTGTGTACTTTCTCTTGTTTCTATCTGTTACCAATCTTGAGAAACTCATACATTCTCTGTTCACTGTTTCCCAGTCTTAGAGAAGTAGATTTCTTTCTGCGAAAGTGCTGTTTTCACAGTGCTAAGTACTCCCAACTCTATCAACAATGTAGGTTTTACCAGTTTTCTAAGTCTCTCTTATTTTCTTGTACTTATCCTTGGTATTCTCTGTGTAAACCTCTGTAACTTTTCTAGGTAGATGAATCACTGTGTACTTTCGAGTGTTTCTATCTGTTACCAAACTTGAGAAACTCACACATTCTCTGTTCACTGTTTCACGGACTTAGAGAACTAAATTTCCTTCGGCGAAAGTGCTGTTTTCACATTGCTAAGTACTCCCAACTCTATCAACAATGTAGGTTTTACCAGTTTTCTAAGTCTCTCTTATTTTCTTGTACTTATCCTTGGAATTCTCTGTGTAAACCTCTGTAACTTTTCTAGGTAGATGAATCACTGTGTACTTTCGCTTGTTTCTATCTGTTACCAATCTTGAGAAACTCATACATTCTCTGTTCACTGTTTCCCAGTGTTAGAGAAGTAGATTTCTTTCGGCGAAAGTGCTGTTTTCACAGTGCTAAGTACTCCCAACTCTATCAACAATGTAGGTTTTACCGGTTTTCCAAGTCTCTCTTATTTTCTTGTACTTATACTTGGAATTCTCTGTGTAAACCTCTGTAACTTTTCTAGGTAGATGAATCACTGTGTACTTTCTCTTGTTTCTATCTGTTACCAATCCGGAGAAACTCATACATTCTCTGTTCACTGTTTCCCAGTCTTAGAGAAGTAGATTTCTGTGTGGGAAAGTGCTGTTTTCACAGTGATAAATACTCCCAACTCTATCCACAATGTAGGTTTTACCAGTTTTCTAAGTCTCTCTTATTTTCTTGTACTTATACATGGAATTCTCTGAGTAAACTTCCGTAACTTCTCTAGGTAGATGAATCACTGTGTACTTTTTCTTGTTTCTATCTGTTACCAATCTTGAGAAACTCATACATTCTCTGTTCACTGTTTCCCAGTCTTAGAGAAGTAGATTTATTTCTGCGAAAGTGCTGTTTTCACCGCGCTAAGTACTCCAAACTCTATTAACAATGTAGGTTTTACCAGTTTTCTATGTCTCTCTTATTTTCTTGTACTTATCCTTGGAATTCTCTGTGTAAACCTCTGTAACTTTTCTAGGTAGATGAATCACTGTGTACTTTCGCTTGTTTCTATCTGTTACCAAACTTGACAGACTCATACATTCTCTGTTCACTGTGTCACGGACTTCGACAACTAAATTTCCTTCGGCGAAAGTGCTGTTTTCACAGTGCTAAGTACTCCCAACTCTATCAACAATGTAGGTTTTACCAGTTTTCTAAGTCTCTCTTATTTTCTTGTACTTATCCTTGGAATTCTCTGTGTAAACCTCTGTAACTTTTCTAGGTAGATGAATCACTGTGTACTTTCGCTTGTTTCTATCTGTTACCAAACTTGAGAAACTCATACATTCTCTGTTCACTGTTTCACGGACTTAGAGAACTAAATTACCTTCGGCGAAAGTGCTGTTTTCACAGTGCTGAGTACTCCCAACTCTATCAACAATGAAGGTTTTACCAGTTTTCTAAGTCTCTCTTATTTTCTTGTACTTATCCTGGGAATTCTCTGTGTAAACCTCTGTAACTTTTCTAGGTAGATGAATCACTGTGTACTTTCGCTTGTTTCTATCTGTTACCAAACTTGAGAAACTCATACATTCTATGTTCACTGTTTCACGGACTTAGAGAACTAAATTTCCTTCGGTGAAAGTGCTGTTTTCACAGTGCTAAGTACTCCCAACTCTATCAACAATGTAGGTTTTACCAGTTTTCTAAGTCTCTCTTATTTTCTTGTACTTATCCTTGGAATTCTCTGTGTAAACCTCTGTAACTTTTCTAGGTAGATGAATCACTGTGTACTTTCGCTTGTTTCTATCTGTTACCAAACTTGAGAAACTCATACATTCTCTTTTCACTGTTTCACGGACTTAGAGAACTAAATTTCCTTCGGCGAAAGTGCTGTTTTCACAGTGCTAAGTACTCCCAACTGTATCAACAATGTAGGTTTTACCAGTTTTCTAAGTCTCTCTTATTTTCTTGTACTTATACTTGAAATTCTCTGTGTAAACCTCTGTAACTTCTCTAGGTAGATGAATCACTGTGTACTTTCTCTTGTTTCTATCTGTTACCAATCTTGAGAAACTCATACATTCTCTGTTCACTGTTTCCCAGTGTTAGAGAAGTAGATTTCTTTCTGCGAAAGTGCTGTTTTCACAGTGCTAAGTACTCCCAACTCTATCAACCATGTAGGTTTTACACGTTTTCTAAGTCTCTCTTATTTTCTTGTACTTATACTTGGAATTCTCTGTGTAAACCTCTGTAACTTTTCTAGGTAGATGAATCACTGTGTACTTTCTCTTGTTTCTATCTGTTACCAATCTTGAGAAACTCATACATTCTCTGTTCACTGTTTCCCAGTCTTAAAGAAGTAGATTTCTTTCTGCGAAAGTGCTGTTTTCACAGTGCTAAGTACTCCCAACTCTATCAACAATGTAGGTTTTACCAGTTTTCTAAGTCTCTCTTTTTTTCTTGTACTTATACTTGGAATTCTCTGTGTAAACCTCTGTAACTTCTCTAGGTATATGAGTCACTGTGTACTTTCTCTTGTTTCTATGTGTTAACAATCTTGAGAAACTCATACATTCTCTGTTCACTGTTTCCCAGTGTTAGAGAAGTAGATTTCTTTCGACGAAAGTGCTGTTTTCACAGTGCTAAGTACTCCCAACTCTATAAACAATGTAGGTTTTACCGGTTTTCTAAGTCTCTCTTATTTTGTTGTACTTATACTTGGAATTCGCTGTGTAAACCTCCCTAACTTTTCTAGGTAGATGAATCACTGTGTACTTTCTCTTGTTTCTATCTGTTACCAATCTTCAGAAACTCATACATTCTCTGTTCACTGTTTCCCAGTCTTAGAGAAGTAGATTTCTTTCTGCGAAAGTGCTGTTTTCACAGTGCTAAGTACTCCCAACTCTATCAACAATGTAGGTTTTACCAGTTTTCTAAGTCTCTCTTATTTTCTTGTACTTATCCTTGGTATTCTCTGTGTAAACCTCTGTAACTTTTCTAGGTAGATGAATCACTGTGTACTTTCGCGTGTTTCTATCTGTTACCAAACTTGAGAAACTCACACATTCTCTGTTCACTGTTTCACGGACTTAGAGAACTAAATTTCCTTCGGCGAAAGTGCTGTTTTCACATTGCTAAGTACTCCCAACTCTATCAACAATGTAGGTTTTACCAGTTTTCTAAGTCTCTCTTATTTTCTTGTATTTATCCTTGGAATTCTCTGTGTAAACCTCTGTAACTTTTCTAGGTAGATGAATCACTGTGTACTTTCGCTTGTTTCTATCTGTTACCAAACTTGAGAATCTCATACATTCTCTGTTCACTGTTTCACGGACTTAGAGAACTAAATTTCCTTCTACGAAAGTGCTGTTTTCACAGTGGTAAGTACTCCCAACTCTATCAACAATGTAGGTTTTACCAGTTTTCTAAGTCTCTCTTGTTTTCTTGTACTTATCCTTGGAATTCTCTGTGTAAACCTCTGTAACTTTTCTAGGTAGATGAATCACTGTGTACTTTCGCTACTTTCTATCTGTTCCCAAACTTGAGAAACTCATACATTCTCTGTTCACTGTTTCACGGACTTAGAGAACTAAATTTCCTTCGGCGAAAGTGCTGTTTTCACAGTACTAAGTACTCCCAACTCTATCAACAATGTAGGTTTTACCAGTTTTCTAAGTCTCTCTTATTTTCTTGTACTTATCCTTGGAATTCTCTGTGTAAACCTCTGTAACTTCTCTAGGTAGATGAATCACTGTGTACTTTCTCTTGTTTCTATCTGTTACCAATCTTGAGAAACTCATACATTCTCTGTTCACTGTTTCCCAGTGTTAGAGAAGTAGATTTCTTTCTGCGAAAGTGCTGTTTTCACAGTGCTAAGTACTCCCAACTCTATCAACAATGTAGGTTTTACCAGTTTTCTAAGTCTCTCTTATTTTCTTGTACTTATCCTTGGAATTCGCTGTGTAAACCTCTATAACTTTTCTAGGTAGATGAATCACTGTGTACTTTCGCTTGTTTCTATCTGTTACCAAACTTGAGAAACTCATACATTCTCTGTTCACTGTTTCACGGACTTAGAGAACTAAATTTCCTTCGGCGAAAGTGCTGTTTTCACAGTGCTAAGTACTCCCAACTCTATCAACAATGTAGGTTTTACCAGTTTTCTAAGTCTCTCTTATTTTCTTGTACTTATCCTTGGAATTCGCTGTGTAAACCTCTCTAACTTTTCTAGGTAGATGAATCACTGTGTACTTTCTCTTGTTTCTATCTGTTACCAATCTTGAGAAACTCATACATTCTCTGTTCACTGTTTCCCAGTCTTAGAGAAGTAGATTTCTTTCTGCGAAAGTGCTTTTCTCACAGTGCTAAGTACTCCCAACTCTATCAACAATGTAGGTTTTACCAGTTTTCTAAGTCTCTGTTATTTTCTTGTACTTATCCTTGGAATTCTCTGTGTAAACCTCTGTAACTTTTCTAGGTAGATGAATCACTGTGTACTTTCGAGTGTTTCTATCTGTTACCAAACTTGAGAAACTCACACATTCTCTGTTCACTGTTTCACGGACTTAGAGAACTAAATTTCCTTCGGCGAAAGTGCTGTTTTCACATTGCTAAGTACTCCCAACTCTATCAACAATGTAGGTTTTACCAGTTTTCTAAGTCTCTCTTATTTTCTTGTACTTATCCTTGGAATTCTCTGTGTAAACCTCTGTAACTTTTCTAGGTAGATGAATCACTGTGTACTTTCGCTTGTTTCTATCTGTTACCAATCTTGAGAAACTCATACATTCTCTGTTCACTGTTTCCCAGTGTTAGAGAAGTAGATTTCTTTCGGCGAAAGTGCTGTTTTCACAGTGCTAAGTACTCCCAACTCTATCAACAATGTAGGTTTTACCGGTTTTCCAAGTCTCTCTTATTTTCTTGTACTTATACTTGGAATTCTCTGTGTAAACCTCTGTAACTTTTCTAGGTAGATGAATCACTGTGTACTTTCGCTTCTTTCTATCTGTTACCAATCTTGAGAAACTCATACATTCTCTGTTCACTGTTTCCCAGTCTTAGAGAAGTAGATTTCTTTCTGCGAAAGTGCTGTTTTCACCGCGCTAAGTACTCCAAACTCTATTAACAATGTAGGTTTTACCAGTTTTCTATGTCTCTCTTATTTTCTTGTACTTATCCTTGGAATTCTCTGTGTAAACCTCTGTAACTTTTCTAGGTAGATGAATCACTGTGTACTTTCGCTTGTTTCTATCTGTTACCAAACTTGACAAACTCATACATTCTCTGTTCACTGTTTCACGGACTTCGAGAACTAAATTTCCTTCGGCGAAAGTGCTGTTTTCACAGTGCTAAGTACTCCCAACTCTATCAACAATGTAGGTTTTACCAGTTTTCTAAGTCTCTCTTATTTTCTTGTACTTATCCTTGGAATTCTCTGTGTAAACCTCTGTAACTTTTCTAGGTAGATGAATCACTGTGTACTTTCGCTTGTTTCTATCTGTTACCAAACTTGAGAAACTCATACATTCTCTGTTCACTGTTTCACGGACTTAGAGAACTAAATTTCCTTCGGCGAAAGTGCTGTTTTCACAGTGCTAAGTACTCCCAACTCTATCAACAATGTAGGTTTTACCAGTTTTCTAAGTCTCTCTTATTTTCTTGTACTTATACTTGAAATTCTCTGTGTAAACCTCTGTAACTTCTCTAGGTAGATGAATCACTGTGTACTTTCTCCTGTTTCTATCTGTTACCAATCTTGAGAAACTCATACATTCTCTGTTCACTGTTTCCCAGTGTTAGAGAAGTAGATTTCTTTCTGCGAAAGTGCTGTTTTCACAGTGCTAAGTACTCCCAACTCTATCAACCATGTAGGTTTTACCCGTTTTCTAAGTCTCTCTTATTTTCTTGTACTTATACTTGGAATTCTCTGTGTAAACCTCTGTAACTTTTCTAGGTAGATGAATCACTGTGTACTTTCTCTTGTTTCTATCTGTTACCAATCTTGAGAAACTCATACATTCTCTGTTCACTGTTTCCCAGTCTTAGAGAAGTAGATTTCTTTCTGCGAAAGTGCTGTTTTCACAGTGCTAAGTACTCCCAACTCTATTAACAATGTAGGTTTTACCAGTTTTCTAAGTCTCTCTTATTTTCTTGTACTTATCCTTGGATTTCTCTGTGTAAACCTCTGTAACTTTTCTAGGTAGATGAATCACTGTGTACTTTCGCTTGTTTCTATCTGTTACCAAACTTGAGAAACTCATACATTCTCTGTTCACTGTTTCACGGACTTAGAGAACTAATTTTCCTTTGGCGAAAGTGCTGTTTTCACAGTGCTAAGTACTCCCAACTCTATCAACAATGTAGGTTTTACCAGTTTTCTAAGTCTCTCTTATTTTCTTGTACTTATCCTTGGAATTCTCTGTGTAAACCTCTGTAACTTTTCTAGGTAGATGAATCACTGTGTACTTTCGCTAGTTTCTATCTGTTACCAAAGTTGAGAAACTCATACATTCTCTGTTCAGTGTTTCACGGACTTAGAGAACTAAATTTCCTTCGGCGAAAGTACTGTTTTCACAGTGCTAAGTACTCCCAACTCTATCAACAATGTAGGTTTTACCAGTTTTCTAAGTCTATCTTATTTTCTTGTACTTATACTTGGAATTCTCTGTGTAAACCTATGTAAGTTCTCTAGGTAGATGAATCACTGTGTACTTTCTCTTGTTTCTCTTACCAATCTTAAGGAACTCATACATTCTCTGTTCACTGTTTCCCAGTCTTAGAGAAGTAGATTTTTTCGGCGAAAGTGCTGTTTTCACAGTGCTAAGTACTCCCAAGTCTATCAACAATGTAGGTTTTACCCGTTTTCTAAGTCTCTCTTATTTTCTTGTACTTATACTTGGTTTTCTCTGTGTAAACCTCTGTAACTTTTCTAGGTAGATGAATCACTGTGTACTTTCGCTTGTTTCTATCTGTTACCAAACTTGAGAAACTCATACATTCTCTGTTCACTGTTTCACGGACTTAGAGAACTAAATTTCCTTCGACGAAAGTGCTGTTTTCACAGTGCTAAGTACTCCCAACTCTATCAACAATGTAGGTTTTACCAGTTTTCTAAGTCTCTCTTATTTTCTTGTACTTATCCTTGAATTCGCTGTGTAAACCTCTATAACTTTTCTAGGTAGATGAATCAAGGTGTACTTTCGCTTGTTTCTATCTGTTACCAAACTTGAGAAACTCATACATTCTCTGTTCACTGTTTCACGGACTTAGAGAACTAAATTTCCTTCAGCGAAAGTGCTGTTTTCACAGTGCTAAGTACTCCCAACTCTATCAACAATGTAGGTTTTACCAGTTTTCTAAGTCTCTCTTATTTTCTTGTACTTATCCTTGGAATTCTCTGTGTAAACCTCTGTAACTTTTCTAGGTAGATGAATCACTGTGTACTTTCGCTTGTTTCTATCTGTTACCAAACTTGATAAACTCATATATTCTCTGTTCACTGTTTCACGGACTTAGAGAACTAAATTTCCTTCGGCGAATGTGCTGTTTTCACAGTGCTAAGTACTCCCAACTCTATCAACAATGTAGGTTTTACCAGTTTTCTAAGTCTCTCTTATTTTCTTGTACTTATCCTTGGAATTCTCTGTGTAAACCTCTGTAACTTTTCTAGGTAGATGAATCACTGTGTACTTTCGCTTGTTTCTATCTGTTACCAAACTTGAGAAACTCATACATTCTCTGTTCACTGTTTCACGGACTTAGAGAACTAAATTTCTTTCGGCGAAAGTGCTGTTTTCACAGTGCTAAGTACTCCCAACTCTATCAACAATGTAGGTTTTACCAGTTTTCTAAGTCTCTCTTATTTTCTTGTACTTATCCTTGGAATTCGCTGTGTAAACCTCTATAACTTTTCTAGGTAGATGAATCACTGTGTACTTTCGCTTGTTTCTATCTGTTACCAAACTTGAGAAACTCATACATTCTCTGTTCACTGTTTCACGGACTTAGAGAACTAAATTTCCTTCGGCGAAAGTGCTGTTTTCACAGTGCTAAGTACTCCGAACTCTATCAACAATGTAGGTTTGACCAGTTTTCTAAGTCTCTCTTATTTTCTTGTACTTATCCTTGGAATTCTCTGTGTAAACTTCTGTAACTTTTCTAGGTAGATGAATCACTGTGTACTTTCGCTTATTTCTATCTGTTACCAAACTTGAGAAACTCATACATTCTCTGTTCACTGTTTCACGGACTTACAGAACTAAATTTCCTTCGGCGAAAGTGCTGTTTTCACAGTGCTAAGTACTCCCAACGCTATCAACAATGTAGGTTTTACCAGTTTTCTAAGTCTCTCTTATTTTCTTGTACTTATCCTTGGAATTCTCTGTGTAAACCTCTGTAACTTTTCTAGGTAGATGAATCACTGTGTACTTTCGCTTGTTTCTATCTGTTACCAATCTTGAGAAACTCATACATTTTCTGTTCACTGTTTCACGGACTTAGAAAACTAAATTTCCTTCGGCGAAAGTGCTGTTTTCACAGTGCTAAGTACTCCCAACTGTATCAACAATGTAGGTTTTACCAGTTTTCTAAGTCTCTCTTATTTTCTTGTACTTATACTTGAAATTCTCTGTGTAAACCTCTGTAACTTCTCTAGGTAGATGAATCACTGTGTACTTTCTCTTGTTTCTATCTGTTACCAATCTTGAGAAACTCATACATTCTCTGTTCCCTGTTTCCCAGTGTTAGAGAAGTAGAT
Source organism: Heterohyrax brucei (assembly GCA_028571685.1). Taxonomy (NCBI): domain Eukaryota; kingdom Metazoa; phylum Chordata; class Mammalia; order Hyracoidea; family Procaviidae; genus Heterohyrax; species Heterohyrax brucei. The sequence goes on along the minus strand of CM053157.1, from coordinate 32,434,712 downwards.
TTCTTTCTGCGAAAGTGCTGTTTTCACAGTGCTAAGTACTCCCAACTCTATCAACCATGTAGGTTTTACCCGTTTTCTAAGTCTCTCTTATTTTCTTGTACTTATACTTGGAATTCTCTGTGTAAACCTCTGTAACTTTTCTAGGTAGATGAATCACTGTGTTCTTTCTCTTGTTTCTATCTGTTACCAATCTTGAGAAACTCATACATTCTCTGTTCACTGTTTCCCAGTCTTATAGAAGTAGATTTCTTTCTGCGAAAGTGCTGTTTTCACAGTGCTAAGTACTCCCAACTCTATCAACAATGTAGGTTTTACCAGTTTTCTAAGTCTCTCTTATTTTCTTGTACTTATACTTGGAATTCTCTGTGTAAACCTCTGTAACTTCTCTAGGTATATGAGTCACTGTGTACTTTCTCTTGTTTCTATGTGTTAACAATCTTGAGAAACTCATACATTCTCTGTTCACTGTTTCCCAGTGTTAGAGAAGTAGATTTCTTTCGGCGAAAGTGCTGTTTTCACAGTGCTAAGTACTCCCAACTCTATAAACAATGTAGGTTTTACCGGTTTTCTAAGTCTCTCTTATTTTCTTGTACTTATACTTGGAATTCTCTGTGTAAACCTGTGTAACTTTTCTAGGTAGATGAATCACTGTGTACTTTCTCTTGTTTCTATCTGTTACCAATCTTGAGAAACTCATACATTCTCTGTTCACTGTTTCACGGACTTAGAGAAGTAGATTTCTTTCTGCGAAAGTGCTGTTTTCACAGTGCTAAGTACTCCCAACTCTATCAACAATGTAGGTTTTACCAGTTTTCTAAGTCTCTCTTATTTTCTTGTACTTATACTTGGAATTCTCTGTGTAAACCTCTGTAACTTTTCTAGGTAGATGAATCACTGTGTACTTTCGCGTGTTTCTATCTGTTACCATACTTGAGAAACTCACACATTCTCTGTTCACTGTTTCACGGACTTAGAGAACTAAATTTCCTTCGGCGAAAGTGCTGTTTTCACAGTGCTAAGTACTCCCAACTCTATCAACAATGTAGGTTTTACAAGTTTTCTAAGTCTCTCTTATTTTCTTGTACTTATACTTGAAATTCTCTGTGTAAACCTCTGTAACTTTTGTAGGTAGATGAATCACTGTGTACTTTCTCTTGTTTCTATCTGTTACCAATCTTGAGAAACTCATACATTCTCTGTTCACTGTTTCCCAGTCTTATAGAAGTAGATTTCTTTCTGCGAAAGTGCTGTTTTCACAGTGCTAAGTACTCCCAACTCTATCAACAATGTAGGTTTTACCAGTTTTCTAAGTCTCTCTTATTTTCTTGTACTTATACTTGGAATTCTCTGTGTAAAGCTCTGTAACTTCTCTAGCTATATGAGTCACTGTGTACTTTCTCTTGTTTCTATGTGTTAACAATCTTGAGAAACTCATACATTCTCTGTTCACTGTTTCCCAGTGTTAGAGAAGTAGATTTCTTTCGTCGAAAGTGCTGTTTTCACAGTGCTAAGTACTCCCAACTCTATAAACAATGTAGGTTTTACCGGTTTTCTAAGTCTCTCTTATTTTCTTGTACTTATACTTGGAATTCTCTGTGTAAACCTCTGTAACTTTTCTAGGTAGATGAATCACTGTGTACTTTCTCTTGTTTCTATCTGTTACCAATCTTGAGAAACTCATACATTCTCTGTTCACTGTTTCCCAGTCTTAGAGAAGTAGATTTTTTCTGCGAAAGTGCTGTTTTCACAGTGCTAAGTACTCCCAACTCTATTAACAATGTAGGTTTTACCAGTTTTCTATGTCTCTCTTATTTTCTTGTACTTATCCTTGGATTTCTCTGTGTAAACCTCTGTAACTTTTCTAGGTAGATGAATCACTGTGTACTTTCGCTTGTTTCTATCTGTTACCAAACTAGAGAAACTCATACATTCTCTGTTCACTGTTTCACGGACTTAGAGAACTAATTTTCCTTCGGCGAAAGTGCTGTTTTCACAGTGCTAAGTACTCCCAACTCTATCAACAATGTAGGTTTTACCAGTTTTCTAAGTCTCTCTTATTTTCTTGTACTTATCCTTGGAATTCTCTGTGTAAACCTCTGTAACTTTTCTAGGTAGATGAATCACTGTGTACTTTCGCTTGATTCTATCTGTTACCAAACTTGAGAAACTCGTACCTTCTCTGTTCACTGTTTCATGGACTTAGAGAACTAAATTTCCTTCGGCGAAAGTGCTGTTTTCACAGTGCTAAGTACTCCCAACTCTATCAACAATGTAGGTTTTACACGTTTTCTAAGTCTCTCTTATTTTCTTGTACGGATACTTGGAATTCTCTGTGTAAACCTCTGTAACTTTTCTAGGTAGATGAATCACTGTGTACTTTCGCATGTTTCTATCTGTTACCAAACTTGAGAAACTCATATATTCTCTGTTCACTGTTTCACGTACTTAGAGAAGTAAATTTCCTTCGGCGAAAGTGCTGTTTTCACAGTGCTAAGTACTCCCAACTCTATCAACAATGTAGGTTTTACCAGTTTTCTAAGTCTCTCTTATTTTCTTGTACTTATCCTTGAATTCGCTGTGTAAACCTCTATAACTTTTCTAGGTAGATGAAACAAGGTGTACTTTCGCTTGTTTCTATCTGTTACCAAACTTGAGAAACTCATACATTCTATGTTCACTGTTTCACGGACTTAGAGAACTAAATTTCCTTCGGCAAAAGTGCTGTTTTCACAGTGCTAAGTACTCCCAACTCTATCAACAATGTAGGTTTTACCAGTTTTCTAAGTCTCTCTTATTTTCTTGTACTTATCCTTGGAATTCTCTGTGTAAACCTCTGTAACTTTTCTAGGTAGATGAATCACTGTGTACTTTCGCTTGTTTCTATCTGTTACCAAACTTGAGAAACTCATATATTCTCTGTTCACTGTTTCACGGACTTGGAGAACTAAATTTCCTTCGGCGAAAGTGCTGTTTTCACAGTGCTAAGTACTCCCAACTCTATCAACAATGTAGGTTTTACCAGTTTTCTAAGTCTCTCTTATTTTCTTGTACTTATACTTGAAATTCTCTGTGTAAACCTCTGTAACTTCTGTAGGTAGATGAATCACTGTGTACTTTCTCTTGTTTCTATCTGTTACCAATCTTGAGAAACTGATACATTCTCTGTTCACTGTTTACCAGTGTTAGAGAAGTAGATTTCTTTCTGCGAAAGTGCTGTTTTCACAGTGCTAAGTACTCCCAACTCTATCAACCATGTAGGTTTTACCCGTTTTCTAAGTCTCTCTTATTTTCTTGTACTTATACTTGGAATTCTCTGTGTAAACCTCTGTAACTTTTCTAGGTTGATGAATCACTGTGTACTTTCTCTTGTTTGTATCTGTTACCAATCTTGAGAAACTCATACATTCTCTGTTCACTGTTTCCCAGTGTTAGAGAAGTAGATTTCTTTCTGCGAAAGTGCTGTTTTCACAGTGCTAAGTACTCCCAACTCTATTAACAATGTAGGTTTTACCAGTTTTCTAAGTCTCTCTTATTTTCTTGTACTTATCCTTGGAATTCTCTGTGTAAACCTCTGTAGCTTTTCTAGGTAGATGAATCACTGTGTACTTTGGCTTGTTTCTATCTGTTACCAAACTTGAGAAACTCATACATTCTCTGTTCACTGTTTCACGGACTTAGAAAACTAAATTTCCTTCGGCGAAAGTGCTGTTTTCACAGTGCTAAGTTCTCCCAACTCTATCAACAATGTAGGTTTTACCAGTTTTCTAATTCTCTCTTATTTTCTTGTACTTATCCTTGGAATTCTCTGTGTAAACCTCTGTAACTTTTCTAGGTAGATGAATCACTGTGTACTTTCGCTTATTTCTATCTGTTACCAAACTTGAGAAACTCATACATACTCTGTTCACTGTTTCACGGACTTAGAGAACTAAATTTCCTTCGGCGAAAGTGCTGTTTTCACAGTGCTAAGTACTCCCAACTCTATCAACAATGTAGGTTTTACCAGTTTTCTAAGTCTCTCTTATTTTCTTGTACTTATCCTTGGAATTCTCTGTGTAAACCTCTGTAACTTTTCTAGGTAGATGAATCACTGTGTACTTTCGCTTGTTTCTATCTGTTACCAAACTTGAGAAACTCATACATTCTCTGTTCACTGTTTCACGGACTTAAGGAACTAAATTTCCTTCGGCGAAAGTGCTGTTTTCACAGTGCTAAGTACTCCCAACTCTATCAACAATGAAGGTTTTACCAGTTTTCTAGGTCTCTCCTATTTTCTTGCACTTATACTTGGAATTCTCTGTGTAAACCTCTGTAACTTCTCTAGGTATATAAATCACTGTGTACTTTCTCTTGTTTCTATCTGTTACCAATCTTGAGAAACTCATACATTCTCTGTTCACTGTTTCCCAGTGTTAGAGAAGTAGATTTCTTTCGGCGAAAGTGCTGTTTTCACAGTGCTAAGTACTCCCAACTCTATCAACAATGTAGGTTTTACCAGTTTTCTAAGTCTCTCTTATTTTCTTGTACTTATCCTTGGAATTCTCTGTGTAAACCTCTGTAACTTTTCTAGGTAGATGAATCACTGTGTAGTTTCGCTTGTTTCTATCTGTTACCAAACTTGAGAAACTCATACATTCTCTGTTCACTGTTTCACGGACTTAGAGAACTAAATTTCCTTCGGCGAAAGTGCTGTTTTCACAGTGCTAAGTACTCCCAACTCTATCAACAATGTAGGTTTTACCAGTTTTCTAAGTCTCTCTTATTTTCTTGTACTTATCCTTGGAATTCTCTGTGTAAACCTCTGTAACTTATCTAGGTAGATGAATCACTGTGTATTTTGGCTTGTTTCTATCTGTTACCAAACTTGAGAAACTCATACATTCTCTGTTCACTGTTTCACGGACTTAAGGAACTAAATTTCCTTCGGCGAAAGTGCTGTTTTCACAGTGCTAAGTACTCCCAACTCTATCAACAATGAAGGTTTTACCAGTTTTCTAGGTCTCTCCTATTTTCTTGTACTTATACTTGGAATTCTCTGTGTAAACCTCTGTAACTTCTCTAGGTATATAAATCACTGTGTACTTTCTCTTGTTTCTATCTGTTACCAATCTTGAGAAACTCATACATTCTCTGTTCACTGTCTCCCAGTGTTAGAGAAGTAGATTTCTTTCGGCGAAAGTGCTGTTTTCACAGTGCTAAGTACTCCCAACTCTATCAACAATGTAGGTTTTACCGGTTTTCTAAGTCTCTCTTATTTTCTTGTACTTATACTTGGAATTCTCTGTGTAAACCTCTGTAACTTTTCAACTTAGATGAATCACTGTGTACTTTCGCGTCTTTCTATCTGTTACCAATCTTGAGAAACTCATACATTCTCTGTTCACTGTTTCCCAGTGTTAGAGAAGTAGATTTCTTTCTGCGAAAGTGCTGTTTTCACAGTGCTAAGTACTCCCAACTCTATTAACAATGTAGGTTTTACCAGTTTTCTAAGTCTCTCTTATTTTCTTGTACTTATCCTTGGATTTCTCTGTGTAAACCTCTGTAACTTTTCTAGGTAGATGAATCACTGTGTACTTTCGCTTGTTTCTATCTGTTACCAAACTTGAGAAACTCATACATTCTCTGTTCACTGTTTCACGGACTTAGAGAACTAATTTTCCTTCGGCGAAAGTGCTGTTTTCACAGTGCTAAGTACTCCCAACTCTATCAACAATGTAGGTTTTACCAGTTTTCTAAGTCTCTCTTATTTTCTTGTACTTATCCTTGGAATTCTCTGTGTAAACCTCTGTAACTTTTCTAGGTAGATGAATCACTGTGTACTTTTGCTTGTTTCTATCTGTTACCAAACTTGAGAAACTCGTACCTTCTCTGTTCACTGTTTCATGGACTTAGAGAACTAAATTTCCTTCGGCGAAAGTGCTGTTTTCACAGTGCTAAGTACTCCCAACTCTATCAACAATGTAGGTTTTACCAGTTTTCTAAGTCTCTCTTATTTTCTTGTACTTATACTTGGAATTCTCTGTGCAAACCTCTGTAACTTTTCTAGGTAGATGAATCACTGTGTACTTTCGCATGTTTCTATCTGTTACCAAACTTGAGAAACTCATATATTCTCTGTTCACTGTTTCACGTACTTAGAAAAGTAAATTTCCTTCGGCGAAAGTGCTGTTTTCACAGTGCTAAGTACTGCCAACTCTATCAACAATGTAGGTTTTACCAGTTTTCTAAGTCTCTCTTATTTTCTTGTACTTATCCTTGGAATTCTCTGTGTAAACCTCTGCAACTTTTCTAGGTAGATGAATCACTGTGTACTTTCGCTTGTTTCTATCTGTTACCAAACTTGAGAAACTCGTACCTTCTCTGTTCACTGTTTCATGGACTTAGAGAACTAAATTTCCTTCGGCGAAAGTGCTGTTTTCACAGTGCTAAGTACTCCCAACTCTATCAACAATGTAGGTTTTACCAGTTTTCTAAGTCTCTCTTATTTTCTTGTACTTATACTTGGAATTCTCTGTGTAAACCTCTGTAACTTTTCTAGGTAGATGAATCACTGTGTACTTTCTCTTTTTTCTCTTACCAATCTTAAGGAACTCATACATTCTCTGTTCACTGTTTCCCAGTCTTAGAGAAATAGATTTTTTCGGCGAAAGTGCTGTTTTCACAGTGCTAAGTACTCCCAACTCTATCAACAATGTAGGTTTTACCAGTTTTGTAAGTCTCTCTTATTTTCTTGTACTTATACTTGGTTTTCTCTGTGTAAACCTCTGTAACTTTTCTAGGTAGATGAATCACTGTGTACTTTCGCTTGTTTCTATCTGTTACCAAACTTGAGAAACTCATACATTCTCTGTTCACTGTTTCACGGACTTAGAGAACTAATTTTCCTTCGGCGAAAGTGCTGTTTTCACAGTGCTAAGTACTCCCAACTCTATCAACAATGTAGGTTTTACCAGTTTTCTAAGTCTCTCTTATTTTCTTGTACTTATCCTTGGAATTCTCTGTGTAAACCTCTGTAACTTTTCTAGGTAGATGAATCACTGTGTACTTTCGCTTGTTTCTATCTGTTACCAAACTTAGGAAACTCGTACCTTCTCTGTTCACTGTTTCATGGACTTAGAGAACTAAATTTCCTTCGGCGAAAGTGCTGTTTTCACAGTGCTAAGTACTCCCAACTCTATCAACAATGTAGGTTTTACCAGTTTTCTAAGTCTCTCTTATTTTCTTGTACTTATACTTGGAATTCTCTGTGTAAACCTCTGTAACTTTTCTAGGTAGATGAATCACTGTGTACTTTCGCATGTTTCTATCTGTTACCAAACTTGAGAAACTCATATATTCTCTGTTCACTGTTTCACGTACTTAGAGAAGTAAATTTCCTTCGGCGAAAGTGCTGTTTTCACAGGGCTAAGTACTCCCAACTCTATCAACAATGTAGGTTTTACCAGTTTTCTAAGTCTCTCTTATTTTCTTGTACTTATCCTTGGAATTCTCTGTGTAAACCTCTGTAACTTTTCTAGGTAGATGAATCACTGTGTACTTTCGCTAGTTTCTATCTGTTACCAAACTTGAGAAACTCATACATTCTCTGTTCACTGTTTCACGGACTTAGAGAACTAAATTTCCTTCGGCGAAAGTACTGTTTTCACAGTGCTAAGTACTCCCAACTCTATCAACAATGTAGGTTTTACCAGTTTTCTAAGTCTATTTTATTTTCTTGTACTTATACTTGGAATTCTCTGTGTAAACCTATGTAACTTCTCTAGGTAGATGAATCACTGTGTACTTTCTCTTTTTTCTCTTACCACTCTTAAGGAACTCATACATTCTCTATTCACTGTTTCCCAGTCTTAGAGAAGTAGATTTTTTCGGCGAAAGTGCTGTTTTCACAGTGCTAAGTACTCCCAAGTCTATCAACAATGTAGGTTTTACCAGTTTTCTAAGCCTCTCTTATTTTCTTGTACTTATACTTGGTTTTCTCTGTGTAAACCTCTGTAAGTTTTCTAGGTAGATGAATCACTGTGTACTTTCTCTTGTTTCTATCTGTTACCAATCTTGAGAAACTCATACATTCTCTGTTCACTGTTTCCCAGTCTTGGAGAAGTAGATTTCTTTCTGCGAAAGTGCTGTTTTCACCGTGCTAAGTACTCCAAACTCTATTAACAATGTAGGTTTTACCAGTTTTCTAAGTCTCTCTTATTTTCTTGTACTTCTCCTTGGAATTCTCTGTGTAAACCTCTGTAACTTTTCTAGGTAGATGAATCTCTGTGTACTTTCGCTTGTTTCTATCTGTTACCAAACTTGAGAAACTCATACATTCTCTGTTCACTGTTTCACGGACTTAGAGAACTAATATTCCTTCGCCAAAAGTGCTGTTTTCACAGTGCTAAGTACTCCCAACTCTATCAACAATGTAGGCTTTACCAGTTTTCTAAGTCTCCCTTATTTTCTTGTACTTATACTTGGAATTCTATGTGTAAACCTCTGTAACTTTTCTAGGTAGATGAATCACTGTGTACTTTCTCTTGTTTCTATCTGTTACCAATCTTGAGAAACTCATACATTCTCTGTTCACTGTTTCCCAGTGTTAGAGAAGTAGACTTCTTTCTGCGAAAGTGCTGTTTTCACAGTGCTAAGTACTCCCAAATCTATTAACAATGTAGGTTTTACCAGTTTTCTAAGTCTCTCTTATTTTCTTATACTTATCCTTGGAATTCTCTGTGTAAACCTCTGTAACTTTTCTAGGTAGATGAATCACTGTGTACTTTCGCTTGTTTCTATCTGTTACCAAACTTGAGAAACTCATACATTCTCTGTTCACTGTTTCACGGACTTAGAGAACTAAATTTCCTTCGGCGAAAGTGCTGTTTTCACAGTGCTAAGTACTCCCAACTCTATCAACAATGTAGGTTTTACCAGTTTTCTAAGTCTCTCTTATTTTCCTGTACTTATACTTGAAATTCTCTGTGTAAATCTCTGTAACTTCTCTAGGTAGATGAATCACTGTGTACTTTCTCTTGTTTCTCTTACCAATCTTGAGGAACTCATACATTCTCTGTTCACTGTTTCCCAGTGTTAGAGAAGTAGATTTCTTTCTGCGAAAGTGCTGTTTTCACAGTGCTAAGTACTCCCAACTCTATCAACAATGTAGGTTTTACCAGTTTTCTAAGTCTCTCTTATTTCTTGTACTTATCCTTGGAATTCTCTGTGTAAACCTCTGTAACTTTTCTAGGTAGATGAATCACTGTGTACTTTCGCTTGTTTCTATCTCTTACCAAACTTGAGAAACTCATACATTCTCTGTTCACTGTTTCACGGACTTAGAGAACTAATTTTCCTTCGCCAAAAGTGCTGTTGTCACAGTGCTAAGTACTCCCAACTCTATCAACAATGTAGGCTTTACCAGTTTTCTAAGTCTCTCTTATTTTCTTGCACTTATACTTGGTTTTCTCTGTGTAAACCTCTGTAACTTTTCTAGGTAGATGAATTACTGTGTACTTTCTCTTGTTTCTATCTGTTACCAATCTTGAGAAACTCATACATTCTCTGTTCACTGTTTCACGGACTTAGAGAACTAAATTTCTCTCGGCGAAAGTGCTGTTTTCACAGTGCTAAGTACTCCCAACTCTATCAACAATGAAGGTTTTAACAGTTTTCTAAGTCTGTCTTATTTTCTTGTACTTATACTTGGAATTCTCTGTGTAAACCTCTGTAACTTCTCTAGGTATATGAATCACTGTGTACTTTCGCTTGTTTCTATCTGTTACCAATCTTGAGAAACTCATACATTCTCTGTTCACTGTTTCCCAGTGTTAGAGAAGTAGATTTCTTTCGGCGAAAGTGCTGTTTTCACAGTGCTAAGTACTCCCAACTATATCACCAATGTAGGTTTTACCAGTTTTCTAAGTCTCTCTTATTTTCTTGTACTTATACTTGGAATTCTCTGCGTAAACCTCTGTAACTTTTCTAGGTAGATGAATCACTGTGTACTTTCTCTTGTTTCTATCTGTTACCAATCTTGAGAAACTCATACATTCTCTGTTCACTGTTTCCCAGTGTTAGAGAAGTAGATTTCTTTCTGCGAAAGTGCTGTTTTCACAGTGCTAAGTACTCCCAACTCTATTAACAATGTAGGTTTTACCAGTTTTCTAAATCTCTCTTATTTTCTTGTACTTATCCTTGGAATTCTCTGTGTAAACCTCTGTAACTTTTCTAGGTAGATGAATCACTGTGTACTTTCGCTTGTTTCTATCTGTTACCAAACTTGAGAAACTCATACATTCTCTGTTCACTGTTTCACGGACTTAGAGAACTAAATTTCCTTCGGCGAAAGTGCTGTTTTCACAGTGCTAAGTACTCCCAACTCTATCAACAATGTAGGTTTTACCAGTTTTCTAAGTCTCTCTTATTTTCTTGTACTTATCCTTGGAATTCTCTGTGTAAACCTCTGTAACTTCTCTAGGTAGATGAATCACTGTGTACTTTCTCTTGTTTCTCTTATCGATCTTGAGGAACTCATACATTCTCTGTTCACTGTTTCCCAGTCTTAGAGAAGTAGATATCTTTCTGTGAAAGTGCTGTTTTCACAGTGCTAAGTACTCCCAACTCTATCAACAATGTAGGTTTTACCCGTTTTCTAAGTCTCTCTTATTTTCTTGTACTTATCCTTGGAATTCTCTATGTAAACCTCTGTAACTTTTCTAGGTAGATGAATCACTGTGTACTTTCGCTTGTTTCTATCTGTTACCAAACTTTAGAAACTCATACATTCTCTGTTCACTGTTTCACGGACTTAGAGAACTAAATTTCCTTCAGCGAAAGTACTGTTTTCACAGTGCTAAGTACTCCCAACTCTATCAACAATGTAGGTTTTACCAGTTTTCTAAGTCTCTCTTATTTTCTTGTACTTATACTTGGAATTCTCTGTGTAAACCTCTGTAACTTCTCTGGGTAGATGAATCACGGTGTACTTTCTCTTGTTTCTATCTGTTACCAATCTTGAGAAACTCATACATTCTCTGTTCACTGTTTCACAGTCTTAGAGAAGTAGATTTCTTTCTGCGAAAGTGCTGCTTTCACAGTGCTAAGTACTCCCAACTCTATCAACAATGTAAGTTTTACCAGTTTTCTAAGTCTCTCTTATTTACTTGTACTTATACTTGGTTTTCTCTGAGTAAACCTCTGTAACTTTTCTAGGTAGATTAATCACTGCGTACTTTCTCTTGCTTCTATCTGTTACCAATCTTGAGAAACTCATACATTCTCTGTTCCCTGTTTCCCAGTGTTAGAGAAGTAGATTTCTTTCTGCGAAAGTGGTGTTTTCACAGTGCTAAGTACTCCCAACTCTATCAACAATGTAGGTTTTACCGGTTTTCTAAGTCTCTCTTATTTTCTTGTACTTATCCTTGGAATTCTCTGTGTAAACCTCTGTAACTTCTCTAGGTATATGAATCACTGTGTACTTTCTCTTGTTTCTATATGTTACCAATCTTGAGAAACTCATACATTCTCTGTTCAGTGTTTCCCAGTGTTAGAGAAGTAGATTTCTTTCTGCGAAAGTGCTGTTTTCACAGTGCTAAGTACTCCCAACTGTACCAACAATGTAGGTTTTACCGGTTTTCTAAGTCTCTCTTATTTTCTTGTACTTATACTTGGAATTCTCTGTGTAAACCTCTGTAACTTTTCTAGGTAGATGAATCACTGTGTACTTTCTCTTGTTTCTATCTGTTACCAATCTTGAGAAACTCATACATTCTCTGTTCACTGTTTCACGGACTTAGAGAACTAAATTTCCTTCGGCGAAAGTGCTCTTTTCACAGTGCTAAGTACTCCCAACTCTATCAACAATGTAGGTTTTACCCGTTTTCTAAGTCTCTCTTATTTTCTTGTACTTATCCTTGGAATTCTCTGTGTAAACCTCTGTAACTTTTCTAGGTAGATGAATCACTGTGTACTTTCGCTTTTTTCTATCTGTTACCAATCTTGAGAAACTCATACATTCTCTGTTCACTGTTTCCCAGTCTTAGAGAAGTAGATTTCTTTCTGCGAACGTGCTGTTTTCACAGTGCTAAGTACTCCCAACTCTATCAACAATGTAGATTTTACCAGTTTTCTAAGTCTCTCTTATTTTCTTGCACTTATACTTGGTTTTCTCTGTGTAAACCTCTGTAACTTTTCTAGGTAGATGAATCACTGTGTACTTTCTCTTGTTTCTATCTGTTACCAATCTTGAGAAACTCATACATTCTCTGTTCACTGTTTCACGGACTTAGAGAACTAATTTTCCTTCGCCAAAAGTGCTGTATTCACAGTGCTAAGTAGTCCCAACTCTATCAACAATGTAGGTTTTACCAGTTTTCTAAGTCTCTCTTATTTTCTTGTACTTATCCTTGGAATTCTCTGTGTAAACCTCTGTAACTTTTCTAGTTAGATGAATCACTATATACTTTCGCTTGTTTCTATCTGTTACCAAACTTGAGAAACTCGTACATTCTCTGTTCACTGTTTCACGAACTTAGAGAACTAAATTTCCTTCGGCGAAAGTGCTGTTTTCACAGTGCTAAGTACTCCCAAGTCTATCAACAATGTAGGTTTTACCAGTTTTCTAAGTCTCTCTTATTTTCTTGTACTTATCCTTGGAATTCTCTGTGTAAACCTCTGTAACTTTTCTAGGTAGGTGAATCACTGTGTACTTTCGCTTGTTTCTATCTGTTACCAAACTTGAGAAACTCATACATTCTCTGTTCACTGTTTCACGGACTTAGAGAACTAAATTTCCTTCGGCGAAAGTGCTGTTTTCACAGTGCTAAGTACTCCCAACTCTATCAACAATGTAGGTTTTACCAGTTTTCTAAGTCTCTCTTATTTTCCTGTACTTATCCTTGGAATTCTCTGTGTAAACCTCTGTAACTTCTCTCGGTAGATGAATCACTGTGTACTTTCTCTTGTTTCTCTTACCGATCTTGAGGAACTCATACATTCTCTGTTCACTGTTTCCCAGTCTTAGAGAAGTAGATATCTTTCTGTGAAAGTGCTGTTTTCACAGTGCTAAGTACTCCCAACTCTATCAACAATGTAGGTTTTACCCGTTTTCTAAGTCTCTCTTATTTTCTTGTACTTATCCTTGGAATGCTCTGTGTAAACCTCTGTAACTTTTCTAGGTAGATGAATCACTGTGTACTTTCGCTTGTTTCTATCTGTTACCAAACTTGAGAAACTCATACATTCTCTGTTCACTGTTTCACGGACTTAGAGAACTAAATTTCCTTCGGCGAAAGTGCTGTTTTCACAGTGCTAAGTACTCCCAACTCTATCAACAATGTAGGTTTTACCAGTTTTCTAAGTCTCTCTTATTTTCTTGTACTTATCCTTGGAATTCTCTGTGTAAACCTCTGTAACTTTTCTAGGTAGATGAATCACTGTGTACTTTCTCTCGTTTCTATCTGTTACCAATCTTGAGAAACTCATACATTCTCTGTTCACTGTTTCCCAGTGTTACAGAAGTAGATTTTTTTCTGCGAAAGTGCTGTTTTCACAGTGCAAAGTACTCCCAACTCTATTAACAATGTAGGTTTTACCAGTTTTCTAAGTCTCTCTTATTTTCTTGTACTTATCCTTGGAATTCTCTGTGTAAACCTCTGTAACTTTTCTAGGTAGATGAATCACTGTGTACTTTCGCTTGTTTCTATCTGTTACCAAACTTGAGAAACTCATACATTCTCTGTTCACTGTTTCACGGACTTAGAGAACTAAATTTCCTTCGGCGAAAGTGCTGTTTTCACAGTGCTAAGTACTCCGAACTCTATCAACAATGTAGGTTTTACCAGTTTTCTAAGTCTCTCTTATTTTCTTGTACTTATCCTTGGAATTCTCTGTGTAAACCTCTGTAACTTTTCTAGGTAGATGAATCACTGTGTACTTTCGCTTGTTTCTATCTGTTACCAAACTTGAGAAACTCATACATTCTCTGTTCACTGTTTCACGGACTTAGAGAACTAAATTTCCTTCGGCGAAAGTGCTGTTTTCACAGTGCTAAGTACTCCCAACTCTATCAACAATGTAGGTTTTACCAGTTTTCTAAGTCTCTCTTATTTTCTTCTACTTGTATTTGGAATTCTCTGTGTAAACTTCTGTACCTTTTCTAGGTAGATGAATCACTGTGTACTTTCGCTTGTTTCTATCTGTTACCAAACTTGAGAAACTCATATATTCTCTGTTCACTGTTTCACGGACTTAGAGAAGTAAATTTCCTTCGGCGAAAGTGCTGTTTTCACAGTGCTAAGTATTCCCAGCTCTATCAACAATGTAGGTTTTACCCGTTTTCTAAGTCTCTCTTATTTTCTTGTACTTATCCTTGGAATTCTCTGTGTAAACCTCTGTAACTTTTCTAGGTAGATGAATCACTGTGTACTTTCTCTTGTTTCTATCTGTTACCAATCTTGAGAAACTCATACATTCTCTGTTCACTGTTTCCCAGTGTTAGAGAAGTAGATTTTTTTCTGCGAAAGTGCTGTTTTCACAGTGCAAAGTACTCCCAACTCTATTAACAATGTAGGTTTTACCAGTTTTCTAAGTCTCTCTTATTTTCTTGTACTTATCCTTGGAATTCTCTGTGTAAACCTCTGTAACTTTTCTAGGTAGATGAATCACTGTGTACTTTCGCTTGTTTCTATCTGTTACCAAACTTGAGAAACTCCTACATTCTCTGTTCACTGTTTCACGGACTTAGAGAACTAATTTTCCTTCGGCGAAAGTGCTGTTTTCACAGTGCTAAGTACTCCCAACTCTATCAACAATGTAGGTTTTACCAGTTTTCTAAGTCTCTCTTATTTTCTTGTACTTATCCTTGGAATTCTCTGTGTAAACCTCTGTACCTTTTCTAGGTAGATGAATCACTGTGTACTTTCGCTTGTTTCTATCTGTTACGAAACTTGAGAAACTCATATATTTTCTGTTCACTGTTTCACGGACTTAGAGAAGTAAATTTCCTTCGGCGAAAGTGCTGTTTTCACAGTGCTAAGTACTCCCAACTCTATCAATAATGTAGGTTTTACCAGTTTTCTAAGTCTCTCTTATTTTCTTGTACTTATACTTGGTTTTCTCTGTGTAAACCTCTGTAACTTTTCTAGGTAGATGAATCACTGTGTACTTTCTCTTGTTTCTATCTGTTACCAATCTTGAGAAACTCATACATTCTCTGTTCACTGTTTGCCAGTCTTAGAGAAGTAGGTTTCTTTCTGCGAAAGTGCTGTTTTCACAGTGCTAAGTACTCCCAACTCTATCAACAATGTAGGTTTTACCAGTTTTCTAAGTCTCTCTTATTTTCTTGTACTTATGCTTGGAATTCTCTGTGTAAACCTCTGTAACTTCTCTAGGTATATGAATCACTGTGTACTTTCTCTTGTTTCTATCTGTTACCAATCTTGAGAAACTCATACATTCTCTGTTCACTGTTTCCCAGTGTTAGAGAAGTAGATTTCTTTCTGCGAAAGTGCTGTTTTCACAGTGCTAAGTACTCCCAACTCTATCAACAATGTAGGTTTTACCAGTTTTCTAAGTCTCTCTTATTTTCTTGTACTTATACTTGGAATTCTCTCTGTAAACCTCTGTAACGTTTCTAGGTAGATGAATCACTGTGTACTTTCTCTTGTTTCTATCTGTTACCAATCTTGAGAAACTCATACATTCTCTGTTCACTGTTTCCCAGTCTTAGAGAAGTAGATTTCTTTCTGCGAAAGTGCTTTTCTCACAGTGCTAAGTACTCCCAACTCTATCAACAATGTAGGTTTTACCAGTTTTCTAAGTCTCTGTTATTTTCTTGTACTTATCCTTGGAATTCTCTGTGTAAACCTCTGTAACTTTTTTAGGTAGATGAATCACTGTGCACTTTCGCTTGTTTCTATCTGTTACCAAACTTGAGAAACTCATACATTCTCTGTTCACGGTTTCACGGACTTAGAGAACTAAATTTCCTTCGGCGAAAGTGCTGTTTTCACAGTGCTAAGTACTCCCAACTCTATCAACAATGTAGGTTTTACCAGTTTTCTAAGTCTCTCTTATTTTCTTGTGCTTATCCTTGGAATTCTCTGTGTAAACCTCTGTAACTTTTCTAGGTAGATGAATCACTGTATACTTTCGTTTGTTTCTATCTGTTACCAAACTTGAGAAACTCATACATTCTCTGTTCACTGTTTCACGGACTTAGAGAACTAAATTTCCTTCGGCGAAAGTGCTGTTTTAACAGTGCTAAGTACTCTCAACTCTATCAACAATGTAGGTTTTACCAGTTTTCTAAGTCTCTCTTATTTTCTTGTACTTATCCTTGGAATTCTCTGTGTAAACCTCTGTAACTTCTCTAGGTAGATGAATCACTGTGTACTTTCTCTTATTTCTCTTACCGATCTTGAGGAACTCATACATTCTCTGTTCACTGTTTCCCAGTCTTAGAGAAGTAGATATCTTTCTGTGAAAGTGCTGTTTTCACAGTGCTAAGTACTCCCAACTCTATCAACAATGTAGGTTTTACCCGTTTTCTAAGTCTCTCTTATTTTCTTGTACTTATCCTTGGAATTCTCTATGTAAATCTCTGTAACTTTTCTAGGTAGATGAATCACTGTGTACTTTCGCTTGTTTCTATCTGTTACCAAACTTTAGAAACTCATACATTCTCTGTTCACTGTTTCACGGACTTAGAGAACTAAATTTCCTTCGGCGAAAGTACTGTTTTCACAGTGCTAAGTACTCCCAACTCTATCAACAATGTAGGTTTTACCAGTTTTCTAAGTCTCTCTTATTTTCTTGTACTTATACTTGGAATTCTCTGTGTAAACCTTTGTAACTTCTCTGGGTAGATGAATCACGGTGTACTTTCTCTTGTTTCTATCTGTTACCAATCTTGAGAAACTCATACATTCTCTGTTCACTGTTTCACAGTCTTAGAGAAGTAGATTTCTTTCTGCGAAAGTGCTGCTTTCACAGTGCTAAGTACTCCCAACTCTATGAACAATGTAAGTTTTACCAGTTTTCTAAGTCTCTCTTATTTACTTGTACTTATACTTGGTTTTCTCTGAGTAAACCTCTGTAACTTTTCTAGGTAGATTAATCACTTCGTACTTTCTCTTGCTTCTATCTGTTACCAATCTTGAGAAACTCATACATTCCCTGTTCCCTGTTTCCCAGTGTTAGAGAAGTAGATTTCTTTCTGCGAAAGTGCTGTTTTCACAGTGCTAAGTACTCCCAACTCTATCAACAATGTAGGTTTTACCGGTTTTTTAAGTCTCTCTTATTTTCTTGTACTTATCCTTGGAATTCTCTGTGTAAACCTCTGTAACTTCTCCAGGTATATGAATCACTGTTTACTTTCTCTTGTTTCTATATGTTACCAATCTTGAGAAACTCATACATTCTCTGTTCAGTGTTTCCCAGTGTTAGAGAAGTAGATTTCTTTCTGCGAAAGTGCTGTTTTCACAGTGCTAAGTACTCCCAACTCTACCAACAATGTAGGTTTTACCGGTTTTCTAAGTCTCTCTTATTTTCTTGTACTTATACTTGGAATTCTCTGTGTAAACCTCTGTAACTTTTCTAGGTAGATGAATCACTGTGTACTTTCTCTTGTTTCTATCTGTTACCAATCTTGAGAAACTCATACATTCTCTGTTCACTGTTTCACGGACTTAGAGAACTAAATTTCCTTCAGCGAAAGTGCTCTTTTCACAGTGCTAAGTACTCCCAAGTCTATCAACAATGTAAGTTTTACCAGTTTTCTAAGTCTCTCTTATTTTCTTGTACTTATCCTTGGAATTCTCTGTGTAAACCTCTGTAACTTTTCTAGGTAGATGAATCACTGTGTACTTTCGCTTGTTTCTATCTGTTACCAAACTGGAGAAACTCATACATTCTCTGTTCACTGTTTCACGGACTTAGAGAACTAAATTTCCTTCGGCGAAAGTGCTGTTTTCACACTGCTAAGTACTCCCAACTCTATCAACAATGTAGGTTTTACCAGTTTTCTAAGTCTCTCTTATTTTCTTGTACTTATCCTTGGAATTCTCTGTGTAAACCTCTGTAACTTTTCTAGGTAGATGAATCACTGTGTACTTTCTCTTGTTTCTATCTGTTACCAATCTTGAGAAACTCATACATTCTCTGTTCACTGTTTCCCAGTGTTAGAGAAGTAGATTTCTTTCTGCGAAAGTGCTGCTTTCACAGTGCTAAGTACTCCCAACTCTATCAACAATGTAGGTTTTACCAGTTTTCTAAGTCTCTCTTATTTACTTGTACTTATACTTGGTTTTCTCTGTGTAAACCTCTGTAACTTCTCTAGGTATATGAATCACTGTGTACTTTCTCTTGTTTCTATATGTTACCAATCTTGAGAAACTCATACATTCTCTGTTCAGTGTTTCCCAGTGTTAGAGAAGTAGATTTCTTTCTGCGAAAGTGCTGTTTTCACAGTGCTAAGTACTCCCAACTGTACCAAAAATGTAGGTTTTACCGATTTTCTAAGTCTCTCTTATTTTCTTGTACTTATACTTGGAATTCTCTGTGTAGACCTCTGTAACTTTTCTAGGTAGATGAATCACTGTGTACTTTCTCTTGTTTCTATCTGTTACCAATCTTGAGAAACTCATACATTCTCTGTTCACTGTTTCACGGACTTAGAGAACTAAATTTCCTTCGGCGAAAGTGCTCTTTTCACAGTGCTAAGTACTCCCAACTCTATCAACAATGTAGGTTTTACCCGTTTTCTAAGTCTCTCTTATTTTCTTGTACTTATCCTTGGAATTCTCTGTGTAAACCTCTGTAACTTTTCTAGGTAGATGAATCACTGTGTACTTTCGCTTTTTTCTATCTGTTACCAATCTTGAGAAACTCATACATTCTCTGTTCACTGTTTCCCAGTCTTAGAGAAGTAGATTTCTTTCTGCGAACGTGCTGTTTTCACAGTGCTAAGTACTCCCAACTCTATCAACAATGTAGATTTTACCAGTTTTCTAAGTCTCTCTTATTTTCTTGCACTTATACTTGGTTTTCTCTGTGTAAACCTCTGTAACTTTTCTAGGTAGATGAATCACTGTGTACTTTCTCTTGTTTCTATCTGTTACCAATCTTGAGAAACTCATACATTCTCTGTTCACTGTTTCACGGACTTAGAGAACTAATTTTCCTTCGCCAAAAGTGCTGTATTCACAGTGCTAAGTACTCCCAACTCTATCAACAATGTAGGTTTTACCAGTTTTCTAAGTCTCTCTTATTTTCTTGTACTTATCCTTGGAATTCTCTGTGTAAACCTCTGTAACTTTTCTAGTTAGATGAATCACTATATACTTTCGCTTGTTTCTATCTGTTACCAAACTTGAGAAACTCGTACATTCTCTGTTCACTGTTTCACGGACTTAGAGAACTAAATTTCCTTCGGCGAAAGTGCTGTTTTCACAGTGCTAAGTACTCCCAGCTCTATCAACAATGTAGGTTTTACCCGTTTTCTAAGTCTCTCTTATTTTCTTGTACTTATCCTTGGAATTCTCTGTGTAAACCTCTGTAACTTTTCTAGGTAGATGAATCACTGTGTACTTTCTCTTGTTTCTATCTGTTACCAATCTTGAGAAACTCATACATTCTCTGTTCACTGTTTCCCAGTGTTAGAGAAGTAGATTTTTTTCTGCGAAAGTGCTGTTTTCACAGTGCAAAGTACTCCCAACTCTATTAACAATGTAGGTTTTACCAGTTTTCTAAGTCTCTCTTATTTTCTTGTACTTATCCTTGGAATTCTCTGTGTAAACCTCTGTAACTTTTCTAGGTAGATGAATCACTGTGTACTTTCGCTTGTTTCTATCTGTTACCAAACTTGAGAAACTCCTACATTCTCTGTTCACTGTTTCACGGACTTAGAGAACTAATTTTCCTTCGGCGAAAGTGCTGTTTTCACAGTGCTAAGTACTCCCAACTCTATCAACAATGTAGGTTTTACCAGTTTTCTAAGTCTCTCTTATTTTCTTGTACTTATCCTTGGAATTCTCTGTGTAAACCTCTGTACCTTTTCTAGGTAGATGAATCACTGTGTACTTTCGCTTGTTTCTATCTGTTACGAAACTTGAGAAACTCATATATTTTCTGTTCACTGTTTCACGGACTTAGAGAAGTAAATTTCCTTCGGCGAAAGTGCTGTTTTCACAGTGCTAAGTACTCCCAACTCTATCAATAATGTAGGTTTTACCAGTTTTCTAAGTCTCTCTTATTTTCTTGTACTTATACTTGGTTTTCTCTGTGTAAACCTCTGTAACTTTTCTAGGTAGATGAATCACTGTGTACTTTCTCTTGTTTCTATCTGTTACCAATCTTGAGAAACTCATACATTCTCTGTTCACTGTTTGCCAGTCTTAGAGAAGTAGGTTTCTTTCTGCGAAAGTGCTGTTTTCACAGTGCTAAGTACTCCCAACTCTATCAACAATGTAGGTTTTACCAGTTTTCTAAGTCTCTCTTATTTTCTTGTACTTATGCTTGGAATTCTCTGTGTAAACCTCTGTAACTTCTCTAGGTATATGAATCACTGTGTACTTTCTCTTGTTTCTATCTGTTACCAATCTTGAGAAACTCATACATTCTCTGTTCACTGTTTCCCAGTGTTAGAGAAGTAGATTTCTTTCTGCGAAAGTGCTGTTTTCACAGTGCTAAGTACTCCCAACTCTATCAACAATGTAGGTTTTACCAGTTTTCTAAGTCTCTCTTATTTTCTTGTACTTATACTTGGAATTCTCTCTGTAAACCTCTGTAACGTTTCTAGGTAGATGAATCACTGTGTACTTTCTCTTGTTTCTATCTGTTACCAATCTTGAGAAACTCATACATTCTCTGTTCACTGTTTCCCAGTCTTAGAGAAGTAGATTTCTTTCTGCGAAAGTGCTTTTCTCACAGTGCTAAGTACTCCCAACTCTATCAACAATGTAGGTTTTACCAGTTTTCTAAGTCTCTGTTATTTTCTTGTACTTATCCTTGGAATTCTCTGTGTAAACCTCTGTAACTTTTTTAGGTAGATGAATCACTGTGCACTTTCGCTTGTTTCTATCTGTTACCAAACTTGAGAAACTCATACATTCTCTGTTCACGGTTTCACGGACTTAGAGAACTAAATTTCCTTCGGCGAAAGTGCTGTTTTCACAGTGCTAAGTACTCCCAACTCTATCAACAATGTAGGTTTTACCAGTTTTCTAAGTCTCTCTTATTTTCTTGTGCTTATCCTTGGAATTCTCTGTGTAAACCTCTGTAACTTTTCTAGGTAGATGAATCACTGTATACTTTCGTTTGTTTCTATCTGTTACCAAACTTGAGAAACTCATACATTCTCTGTTCACTGTTTCACGGACTTAGAGAACTAAATTTCCTTCGGCGAAAGTGCTGTTTTAACAGTGCTAAGTACTCTCAACTCTATCAACAATGTAGGTTTTACCAGTTTTCTAAGTCTCTCTTATTTTCTTGTACTTATCCTTGGAATTCTCTGTGTAAACCTCTGTAACTTCTCTAGGTAGATGAATCACTGTGTACTTTCTCTTATTTCTCTTACCGATCTTGAGGAACTCATACATTCTCTGTTCACTGTTTCCCAGTCTTAGAGAAGTAGATATCTTTCTGTGAAAGTGCTGTTTTCACAGTGCTAAGTACTCCCAACTCTATCAACAATGTAGGTTTTACCCGTTTTCTAAGTCTCTCTTATTTTCTTGTACTTATCCTTGGAATTCTCTATGTAAATCTCTGTAAGTTTTCTAGGTAGATGAATCACTGTGTACTTTCGCTTGTTTCTATCTGTTACCAAACTTTAGAAACTCATACATTCTCTGTTCACTGTTTCACGGACTTAGAGAACTAAATTTCCTTCGGCGAAAGTACTGTTTTCACAGTGCTAAGTACTCCCAACTCTATCAACAATGTAGGTTTTACCAGTTTTCTAAGTCTCTCTTATTTTCTTGTACTTATACTTGGAATTCTCTGTGTAAACCTTTGTAACTTCTCTGGGTAGATGAATCACGGTGTACTTTCTCTTGTTTCTATCTGTTACCAATCTTGAGAAACTCATACATTCTCTGTTCACTGTTTCACAGTCTTAGAGAAGTAGATTTCTTTCTGCGAAAGTGCTGCTTTCACAGTGCTAAGTACTCCCAACTCTATGAACAATGTAAGTTTTACCAGTTTTCTAAGTCTCTCTTATTTACTTGTACTTATACTTGGTTTTCTCTGAGTAAACCTCTGTAACTTTTCTAGGTAGATTAATCACTTCGTACTTTCTCTTGCTTCTATCTGTTACCAATCTTGAGAAACTCATACATTCCCTGTTCCCTGTTTCCCAGTGTTAGAGAAGTAGATTTCTTTCTGCGAAAGTGCTGTTTTCACAGTGCTAAGTACTCCCAACTCTATCAACAATGTAGGTTTTACCGGTTTTTTAAGTCTCTCTTATTTTCTTGTACTTATCCTTGGAATTCTCTGTGTAAACCTCTGTAACTTCTCCAGGTATATGAATCACTGTTTACTTTCTCTTGTTTCTATATGTTACCAATCTTGAGAAACTCATACATTCTCTGTTCAGTGTTTCCCAGTGTTAGAGAAGTAGATTTCTTTCTGCGAAAGTGCTGTTTTCACAGTGCTAAGTACTCCCAACTCTACCAACAATGTAGGTTTTACCGGTTTTCTAAGTCTCTCTTATTTTCTTGTACTTATACTTGGAATTCTCTGTGTAAACCTCTGTAACTTTTCTAGGTAGATGAATCACTGTGTACTTTCTCTTGTTTCTATCTGTTACCAATCTTGAGAAACTCATACATTCTCTGTTCACTGTTTCACGGACTTAGAGAACTAAATTTCCTTCAGCGAAAGTGCTCTTTTCACAGTGCTAAGTACTCCCAAGTCTATCAACAATGTAAGTTTTACCAGTTTTCTAAGTCTCTCTTATTTTCTTGTACTTATCCTTGGAATTCTCTGTGTAAACCTCTGTAACTTTTCTAGGTAGATGAATCACTGTGTACTTTCGCTTGTTTCTATCTGTTACCAAACTGGAGAAACTCATACATTCTCTGTTCACTGTTTCACGGACTTAGAGAACTAAATTTCCTTCGGCGAAAGTGCTGTTTTCACACTGCTAAGTACTCCCAACTCTATCAACAATGTAGGTTTTACCAGTTTTCTAAGTCTCTCTTATTTTCTTGTACTTATCCTTGGAATTCTCTGTGTAAACCTCTGTAACTTTTCTAGGTAGATGAATCACTGTGTACTTTCTCTTGTTTCTATCTGTTACCAATCTTGAGAAACTCATACATTCTCTGTTCACTGTTTCCCAGTGTTAGAGAAGTAGATTTCTTTCTGCGAAAGTGCTGCTTTCACAGTGCTAAGTACTCCCAACTCTATCAACAATGTAGGTTTTACCAGTTTTCTAAGTCTCTCTTATTTACTTGTACTTATACTTGGTTTTCTCTGTGTAAACCTCTGTAACTTTTCTAGGTAGATGAATCACTGTGTACTTTCTCTTGTTTCTATCTGTTACCAATCTTGAGAAACTCATACATTCTCTGTTCACTGTTTCCCAGTCTTAGAGATGTAGATTTCTTTCTGCGAAAGTGCTGTTTTCACAGTGCTAAGTACTCCCAACTCTATCAACAATGTAGGTTTTACCAGTTTTCTAAGTCTCTCTTATTTTCTTGTACTTATGCTTGGAATTCTCTGTGTAAACCTCTGTAACTTCTCTAGGTATGTGAATCACTGTGTACTTTCTCTTGTTTCTATCTGTTACCAATCTTGAGAAACTCATACATTCTGTGTTCACTGTTTCCCAGTGTTAGAGAAGTAGATTTCTTTCTGCGAAAGTGCTGTTTTCACAGTGCTAAGTACTCCCAACTCTATCAACAATGTAGGTTTTACCAGTTTTCTAAGTCTCTCTTATTTTCTTGTACTTATACTTGGAATTCTCTGTGTAAACCTCTGTAACGTTTCTAGGTAGATGAATCACTGTGTACTTTCTCTTGTTTCTATCTGTTACCAATCTTGAGAAACTCATACATTCTCTGTTCACTGTTTCCCAGTCTTAGAGAAGTAGATTTCTTTCTGCGAAAGTGCTTTTCTCACAGTGCTAAGTACTCCCAACTCTATCAACAATGTAGGTTTTACCAGTTTTCTAAGTCTCTCTTATTTTCTTGTACTTATCCTTGGAATTCTCTGTGTAAACCTCTGTAACTTTTTTAGGTAGATGAATCACTGTGCACTTTCGCTTGTTTCTATCTGTTACCAAACTTGAGAAACTCATACATTCTCTGTTCACTGTTTCACGGACTTAGAGAACTAAATTTCCTTCGGCGAAAGTGCTGTTTTCACAGTGCTAAGTACTCCCAACTCTATCAACAATGTAGGTTTTACCAGTTTTCTAAGTCTCTCTTATTTTCTTGTGCTTATCCTTGGAATTCTCTGTGTAAACCTCTGTAACTTTTCTAGGTAGATGAATCACTGTATGCTTTCGTTTGTTTCTATCTGTTACCAAACTTGAGAAACTCATACATTCTCTGTTCACTGTTTCACGGACTTAGAGAACTAAATTTCCTTCGGCGAAAGTGCTGTTTTCACAGTGCTAAGTACTCCCAACTCTATCAACAATGTAGGTTTTACCAGTTTTCTAAGTCTCTCATACTTTCTTGTACTTATCCTTGGAATTCTCTGTGTAAACCTCTGTAACTTCTCTAGGTAGATGAATCACTGTGTACTTTCTCTTGTTTCTCTTACCGATCTTGAGGAACTCATACATTCTCTGTTCACTGTTTCCCAGTCTTAGATAAGTAGATGTCTTTCTGTGAAAGTGCTGTTTTCACAGTGCTAAGTACTCCCAACTCTATCAACAATGTAGGTTTTACCCGTTTTCTAAGTCTCTCTTATTTTCTTGTACTTATCCTTGGAATTCTCTATGTAAACCTCTGTAACTTTTCTAGGTAGATGAATCACTGTGTACTTTCGCTTGTTTCTATCTGTTACCAAACTTTAGAAACTCATACATTCTCTGTTCACTGTTTCACGGACTTAGAGAACTAAATTTCCTTCGGCGAAAGTACTGTTTTCACAGTGCTAAGTACTCCCAACTCTATCAACAATGTAGGTTTTACCAGTTTTCTAAGTCTCTCTTATTTTCTTGTACTTATACTTGGAATTCTCTGTGTAAACCTCTGTAACTTCTCTGGGTAGATGAATCACGGTGTACTTTCTCTTGTTTCTATCTGTTACCAATCTTGAGAAACTCATACATTCTCTGTTCACTGTTTCACAGTCTTAGAGAAGTAGATTTCTTTCTGCGAAAGTGCTGCTTTCACAGTGCTAAGTACTCCCAACTCTATGAACAATGTAAGTTTTACCAGTTTTCTAAGTCTCTCTTATTTACTTGTACTTATACTTGGTTTTCTCTGAGTAAACCTCTGTAACTTTTCTAGGTAGATTAATCACTGCGTACTTTCTCTTGCTTCTATCTGTTACCAATCTTGAGAAACTCATACATTCTCTGTTCCCTGTTTCCCAGTGTTAGAGAAGTAGATTTCTTTCTGCGAAAGTGCTGTTTTCACAGTGCTAAGTACTCCCAACTCTATCAACAATGTAGGTTTTACCGGTTTTTTAAGTCTCTCTTATTTTCTTGTACTTATCCTTGGAATTCTCTGTGTAAACCTCTGTAACTTCTCTAGGTATATGAATCACTGTGTACTTTCTCTTGTTTCTATATGTTACCAATCTTGAGAAACTCATACATTCTCTGTTCAGTGTTTCCCAGTGTTAGAGAAGTAGATTTCTTTCTGCGAAAGTGCTGTTTTCACAGTGCTAAGTACTCCCAACTGTACCAAAAATGTAGGTTTTACCGATTTTCTAAGTCTCTCTTATTTTCTTGTACTTATACTTGGAATTCTCTGTGTAGACCTCTGTAACTTTTCTAGGTAGATGAATCACTGTGTACTTTCTCTTGTTTCTATCTGTTACCAATCTTGAGAAACTCATACATTCTCTGTTCACTGTTTCACGGACTTAGAGAACTAAATTTCCTTCGGCGAAAGTGCTCTTTTCACAGTGCTAAGTACTCCCAACTCTATCAACAATGTAGGTTTTACCCGTTTTCTAAGTCTCTCTTATTTTCTTGTACTTATCCTTGGAATTCTCTGTGTAAACCTCTGTAACTTTTCTAGGTAGATGAATCACTGTGTACTTTCGCTTTTTTCTATCTGTTACCAATCTTGAGAAACTCATACATTCTCTGTTCACTGTTTCCCAGTCTTAGAGAAGTAGATTTCTTTCTGCGAACGTGCTGTTTTCACAGTGCTAAGTACTCCCAACTCTATCAACAATGTAGATTTTACCAGTTTTCTAAGTCTCTCTTATTTTCTTGCACTTATACTTGGTTTTCTCTGTGTAAACCTCTGTAACTTTTCTAGGTAGATGAATCACTGTGTACTTTCTCTTGTTTCTATCTGTTACCAATCTTGAGAAACTCATACATTCTCTGTTCACTGTTTCACGGACTTAGAGAACTAATTTTCCTTCGCCAAAAGTGCTGTATTCACAGTGCTAAGTACTCCCAACTCTATCAACAATGTAGGTTTTACCAGTTTTCTAAGTCTCTCTTATTTTCTTGTACTTATCCTTGGAATTCTCTGTGTAAACCTCTGTAACTTTTCTAGTTAGATGAATCACTATATACTTTCGCTTGTTTCTATCTGTTACCAAACTTGAGAAACTCGTACATTCTCTGTTCACTGTTTCACGGACTTAGAGAACTAAATTTCCTTCGGCGAAAGTGCTGTTTTCACAGTGCTAAGTACTCCCAAGTCTATCAACAATGTAGGTTTTACCAGTTTTCTAAGTGTCTCTTATTTTCTTGTACTTATCCTTGGAATTCTCTGTGTAAACCTCTGTAACTTTTCTAGGTAGATGAATCACTGTGTACTTTCGCTTGTTTCTATCTGTTACCAAACTTGAGAAACTCATACATTCTCTGTTCACTGTTTCACGGACTTAGAGAACTAAATTTCCTTCGGCGAAAGTGCTGTTTTCACACTGCTAAGTACTCCCAACTCTATCAACAAAGTAGGTTTTACCAGTTTTCTAAGTCTCTCTTATTTTCTTGTACTTATCCTTGGAATTCTCTGTGTAAACCTCTGTAACTTTTCTAGGTAGATGAATCACTGTGTACTTTCGCTTGTTTCTATCTGTTACCAAACTTGAGAAACTCATACGTTCTCTGTTCACTGTTTCACGGACTTAGAGAACTAAATTTCCTTCGGCGAAAGTGCTGTTTTCACAGTGCTAAGTACTCCCAACTCTATCAACAATGTAGGTTTTACCAGTTTTCTAAGTCTCTCTTATTTTCTTGTACTTATACTTGGAATTCTCTGTGTAAACCTCTGTAACGTTTCTAGGTAGATGAATCACTGTGTACTTTCTCTTGTTTCTATCTGTTACCAATCATCAGAAACTCATACATTCTTTGTTCACTGTTTCCCAGTCTTAGAGAAGTAGATTTCTTTCTGCGAAAGTGCTTTTCTCACAGTGCTAAGTACTCCCAACTCTATCAACAATGTAGGTTTTACCAGTTTTCTAAGTCTCTCTTATTTTCTTGTACTTATCCTTGGAATTCTCTGTGTAAACCTCTGTAACTTTTTTAGGTAGATGAATCACTGTGCACTTTCGCTTGTTTCTATCTGTTACCAAACTTGAGAAACTCATACATTCTCTGTTCACTGTTTCACGGACTTAGAGAACTAAATTTCCTTCGGCGAAAGTGCTGTTTTCACAGTGCTAAGTACTCCCAACTCTATCAACAATGTAGGTTTTACCAGTTTTCTAAGTCTCTCTTATTTTCTTGTGCTTATCCTTGGAATTCTCTGTGTAAACCTCTGTAACTTTTCTAGGTAGATGAATCACTGTATACTTTCGTTTGTTTCTATCTGTTACCAAACTTGAGAAACTCATACATTCTCTGTTCACTGTTTCACGGACTTAGAGAACTAAATTTCCTTCGGCGAAAGTGCTGTTTTCACAGTGCTAAGTACTCCCAACTCTATCAACAATGTAGGTTTTACCAGTTTTCTAAGTCTCTCTTATTTTCTTGTACTTATCCTTGGAATTCTCTGTGTAAACCTCTGTAACTTCTCTAGGTAGTTGAATCACTGTGTACTTTCTCTTGTTTCTCTTACCGATCTTGAGGAACTCATACATTCTCTGTTCACTGTTTCCCAGTCTTAGAGAAGTAGATATCTTTCTGTGAAAGTGCTGTTTTCACAGTGCTAAGTACTCCCAACTCTATCAACAATGTAAGTTTTACCAGTTTTCTAAGTCTCTCTTATTTACTTGTACTTATACTTGGTTTTCTCTGAGTAAACCTCTGTAACTTTTCTAGGTAGATTAATCACTGCGTACTTTCTCTTGCTTCTATCTGTTACCAATCTTGAGAAACTCATACATTCTCTGTTCCCTGTTTCCCAGTGTTAGAGAAGTAGATTTCTTTCTGCGAAAGTGCTGTTTTCACAGTGCTAAGTACTCCCAACTCTATCAACAATGTAGGTTTTACCGGTTTTCTAAGTCTCTCTTATTTTCTTGTACTTATCCTTGGAATTCTCTGTGTAAACCTCTGTAACTTCTCTAGGTATATGAATCACTGTGTACTTTCTCTTGTTTCTATATGTTACCAATCTTGAGAAACTCATACATTCTCTGTTCAGTGTTTCCCAGTGTTAGAGAAGTAGATTTCTTTCTGCGAAAGTGCTGTTTTCACAGTGCTAAGTACTCCCAACTGTACCAACAATGTAGGTTTTACCGGTTTTCTAAGTCTCTCTTATTTTCTTGTACTTATACTTGGAATTCTCTGTGTAAACCTCTGTAACTTTTCTAGGTAGATGAATCACTGTGTACTTTCTCTTTTTTCTATCTGTTACCAATCTTGAGAAACTGATACATTCTCTGTTCACTGTTTCACGGACTTAGAGAACTAATTTTCCTTCGGCAAAAGTGCTGTTTTCACAGTGCTAAGTACTCCCAACTCTATCAACAATGTAGGTTTTACCAGTTTTCTAAGTCTCTCCTATTTTCTTGTACTTATCCTTAGAATTCTCTGTCTAAACCTCTGTAACTTTTCTAGGTAGATGAATCACTGTGTACTTTTGCTTGTTTCTATCTGTTACCAAACTGGAGAAACTCGTACATTCTCTGTTCACTGTTTCACGGACTTAGAGAACTAAATTTCCTTCGGCGAAAGTGCTGTTTTCA
Source organism: Heterohyrax brucei (assembly GCA_028571685.1). NCBI lineage: Eukaryota > Metazoa > Chordata > Mammalia > Hyracoidea > Procaviidae > Heterohyrax > Heterohyrax brucei. The sequence continues at coordinate 32,405,453 of CM053157.1, read as the reverse complement.
CAGTGCTAAGTACTCCCAACTCTATCAACAATGTAGGTTTTACCAGTTTTCTAAGTCTCTCTTATTTTCTTGTACTTATCCTTGGAGTTCTCTGTGTAAACCTCTGTAACTTTTCTAGGTAGATGAATCACTCTGTACTTTCGCTTGTTTTTCTCTGTTACCAAACTTGAGAAACTCATACATTCTCTGTTCACTGTTTCACGGACTTAGAGAACTAAATTTCCTTCGGCGAAAGGGCTGTTTTCACAGTGCTAAGTACTCCCAACTCTATCAACAATGTAGGTTTTACCAGTTTTCTAAGTCTCTCTTATTTTCTTGTACTTATACTTGGAATTCTCTGTGTAAACCTCCGTAACTTCTCTAGGTAGATGAATCACTGTGTACTTTCTCTTGTTTCTATCTGTTACCAATCTTGAGAAACTCATACATTCTCTGTTCACTGTTTCCCAGTGTTAGAGAAGTAGATTTCTTTCTGCGAAAGTGCTGTTTTCACAGTGCTAAGTACTCCCAACTCTATCAACAATGTAGGTTTTACCCGTTTTCTAAGTCTCTCTTATTTTCTTGTACTTATACTTGGAATTCTCTGTGTAAACCTCTGTAACTTTTCTAGGTAGATGAATCACTGTGTACTTTCTCTTGTTTCTATCTGTTACCAAACTTGAGAAACTCATACCTTCTCTGTTCACTGTTTCCCAGTCTTAGAGAAGTAGATTTCTTTGTGCGAAAGTGCTGTTTTCACAGTGCTAAATACTCCCAACTCTATCCAGTTTTCTAAGTCTCTCTTATTTTCTTGTACTTATCCTTGGAATTCTCTGTGTAAACCTCTGTAACTTTTCTAGGTAGATGAATCACTGTGTACTTTCGCTTGTTTCTATCTGTTACCACACTTGAGAAACTCATACATTCTCTGTTCACTGTTTCCCAGTGTTAGAGAAGTAGATTTCTTTCTGCGAAAGTGCTGTTTTCACAGTGCTAAGTACTCCCAACTCTATCAACAGTGTAGGTTTTACCAGTTTTCGAAGTCTCTCTTATTCTCTGGTACTTATCCTTGGAATGTTCTGAGTAAACCTCTGTAACTTTTCACGGACTTAGAGAACTAAATTTCCTTCGGCGAAAGTGCTGTTTTCACAGTGCTAAGTACTCCCAACTCTATCAACAATGTAGGTTTTACCAGTTTTCTAAGTCTCTCTTATTTTCTTGTACTTATCCTTGGAATTCTCTGTGTAAACCTCTGTAACTTTTCTAGGTAGATGAATCACTGTGTACTTTCTCTTGTTTCTATCTGTAACCAATCTTGAGAAACTCATACATTCTCTGTTCACTGTTTCACGGACTTAGAGAACTAAATTTCTTTCGGCGAAAGTGCTGTTTTCACAGTGCTAAGTACTCCCAACTCTATCAACAATGTAGGTTTTACCAGTTTTCTAAGTCTCTCTTATTTTCTTGTACTTATTCTTGGAATTCTCTGTGTAAACCTCTGTAACTTTTCTAGGTAGATGAATCACTGTGTACTTTCGCTTGTTTCTATCTGTTACCAAACTTGAGAAACTCATACATTCTCTGTTCACTGTTTCACGGACTTAGAGAACTAAATTTCCTTCGGCGAAAGTGCTGTTTTCACAGTGCTAAGTACTCCCAACTCTATCAACAATGTAGGTTTTACCAGTTTTCTAAGTCTCTCTTATTTTCCTGTAGTTATACTTGGAATTCTCTGTGTAAACCTCTGTAACTTCTCTAGGTAGATGAATCACTGTGTACTTTCTCTTGTTTCTCTTACCAATCTTGAGGAACTCATACATTCCCTGTTCACTGTTTCCCAGTCTTAGAGAAGTAGATTTTTTCGGCGAAAGTGCTGTTTTCACAGTGCTAAGTACTCCCAAGTCTATCGACAATGTAGGTTTTACCAGTTTTCTAAGTCTCTCTTATTTTCTTGTACTTATACTTGGTTTTCTCTGTGTAAAGCTCTGTAACTTTTCTAGGTAGATGAATCACTGTGTACTTTCTCTTGTTTCTATCTGTTACCAATCTTGAGAAACTCATACATTCTCTGTTCACTGTTTCCCAGTCTTAGAGAAGTAGATTTCTTTCTGCAAAAGTGCTGTTTTCACCGTGCTAAGTACTCCAAACTCTATTAACAATGTAAGTTTTACCAGTTTTCTAAGTCTCTCTTATTTTCTTGTACTTATCCTTGGAATTCTCTGTGTAAACCTCTGTAACTTTTCTAGGTAGATGAACCACTGTGTACTTTCGCTTGTTTCTATCTGTTACCAAACTGGAGAAACTCATACATTCTCTGTTCACTGTTTCACGGACTTAGAGAACTAAATTTCCTTCGGCGAAAGTGCTGTTTTCACAGTGCTAAGTACTCCCAACTCTATCAACAATGTAGGTTTTACCAGTTTTCTAAGTCTCTCTTATTTTCTTGTACTTATACTTGGAATTCTCTGTGTAAACCTCTGTAACTTTTCTAGGTAGATGAATCACTGTGTACTTTCGCTTGTTTCTATCTGTTACCAAACTTGAGAAACTCATACATTCTCTGTTCACTGTTTCACGGACTTAGAGAACTAAATTTCCTTCGGTGAAAGTGCTGTTTTCACAGTGCTAAGTACTCCCAACTCTATCAACAATGTACGTTTTACCAGTTTTCTAAGTCTCTCTTATTTTCTTGTACTTATCCTTGGAATTCTCTGTGTAAACCTCTGTAACTTTTCTAGGTAGATGCATCACTGTGTACTTTCGCTTGTTTCTATCTGTTACCAAACTTGAGAAACTCATACATTCTCTGTTCACTGTTTCACGGACTTAGACAACTAAATTTCCTTCGGCGAAAGTGCTGTTTTCACAGTGCTAAGTACTCCCAACTCTATCAACAATGTAGGTTTTACCAGTTTTCTAAGTCTCTCTTATTTTCTTGTACTTATCCTTGGAATTCTATGTGTAAACCTCAGTAACTTTTCTAGGTAGATGAATCACTGTGTACTTTCGCTTGTTTCTATCTGTTACCAAACTTGAGAAACTCATCCATTCTCTTTTCACTGTTTCACGGACTTAGAGAACTAAATTTCCTTCGGCGAAAGTGCTGTTTTCACAGTGCTAAGTACTCCCAACTCTATCAACAATGTAGGTTTTACCAGTTTTCTAACTCTCTCTTATTTTCTTGTACTTATCCTTGGAATGCTCTGTGTAAACCTCTGTCACTTTTCACGGACTTAGAGAACTAAATTTCCTTCGGCGAAAGTGCTGTTTTCACAGTGCTAAGTACTCCCAACTCTATCAACAATGTAGGTTTTACCAGTTTTCTAAGTCTCTCTTATTTTCTTGTACTTATACTTGGAATTCTCTGTGTAAACCTCTGTAACTTCTCTAGGTAGATGAATCACTGTGTACTTTCTCTTGTTTCTATCTGTTACCAATCTTGAAAAACTCATACATTCTCTGTTCACTCTTTTCCAGTGTTAGAGAAGTAGATTTCTTTCTGTGAAAGTGCTGTTTTCACAGTGCTAAGTACTCCCAACTCTATCAACAATGTAGGTTTTACCAGTTTTCTAAGTCTCTCTTATTTTCTTGTACTTATCCTTGGAATTCTCTGTGTAAACCTCTGTAACTTTTCTAGGTAGATGAATCACTGTGTACTTTCGCTTGTTTCTATCTGGTACCAAACTTGAGAAACTCATACATTCTCTGTTCACTGTTTCACGGACTTAGAGAACTAAATTTCCTTCGGCGAAAGTGCTGTTTTCACAGTGCTAAGTACTCCCAACTCTATCAACAGTGTAGGTTTTACCAGTTTTCTAAGTCTCTCTTATTTTCTTGTACTTATGCTTGGAATTCTCTGTGTAAACCTCTGTAACTTTTCTAGGTAGATGAATCACTGTGTACTTTCGCTTGTTTCTATCTGTTACCAATCTTGAGGAACTCATACATTCTCTGTTCACTGTTTCCCAGTCTTAGAGAAGTAGATTTTTTCGGCGAAAGTGCTGTTTTCACAGTGCTACGTACTCCCAAGTCTATCAACAATGTAGGTTTTACCAGTTTTCTAAGTCTCTCTTATTTTCTTGTACTTATACTTGGTTTTCTCTGTGTAAAGCTCTGTAACTTTTCTAGGTAGATGAATCACTGTGTACTTTCTCTTGTTTCTATCTGTTACCAATCTTGAGAAACTCATACATTCTCTGTTCACTGTTTCCCAGTCTTAGAGAAGTAGATTTCTTTCTGCGAAAGTGCTGTTTTCACCGTGCTAAGTACTCCAAACTCTATTAACAATGTAGGTTTTAGCAGTTTTCTAAGTCTCTCTTATTTTCTTGTACTTATACTTGGAATTCTCTGTGTAAACCTCTGTAACTTTTCTAGGTAGATGAATCACTGTGTACTTTCGCTTGTTTCTATCTGTTACCAAACTGGAGAAACTCATACATTCTCTGTTCACTGTTTCACGGACTTACAGAACTAAATTTCCTTCGGTGAAAGTGCTGTTTTCACAGTGCTAAGTACTCCCAACTCTATCAACAATGTACGTTTTACCAGTTTTCTAAGTCTCTCTTATTTTCTTGTACTTATCCTTGGAATTCTCTGTTTAAACCTCTGTAACTTTTCTTGGTAGATGAATCACTGTGTACTTTCGCTTGTTTCTATCTGTTACCAAACTTGAGAAACTCATACATTCTCTGTTCACTGTTTCACGGACTTAGAGAACTAAATTTCCTTCGGTGAAAGTGCTGTTTTCACAGTGCTAAGTACTCACAACTCTATCAACAATGTAGGTTTTACCAGTTTTCTAAGTCTCTCTTATTTTCTTGTACTTATCCTTGGAATTCTCTGTGTAAACCTCTGTAACTTTTCTAGGTAGATGAATCACTGTGTACTTTCGCTTGTTTCTATCTGTTACCAAACTTGAGAAACTCATACATTCTCTGTTCACTGTTTCACGGACTTAAGGAACTAAATTTCCTTCGGCGAAAGTGCTCTTTTCACAGTGCTAAGTACTCCCAACTCTATCAACAATGTAGGTTTTACCAGTTTTTTAAGTCTCTCTTATTTTCTTGTACTTATCCTTGGAATTCGCTGTGTAAACCTCTGTAACTTTTCTAGGTAGATGAATCACTGTGTACTTTCGCTTGTTTCTATCTGTTACCAAACTTGAGAAACTCATACATTCTCTGTTCACTGTTTCACGGAACTAGAGAACTAAATTTCCTTCGGCGAAGTGTTGTTTTCACACTGCTAAGTACTCCCAACTCTATCAACAATGTAGGTTTTACCAGTTTTCTAAGTCTCTCTTATTTTCTTTTACTTATACTTGGAATTCTCTTTGTAAACCTCTGTAACTTCTCTAGGTAGATGAATCACTGTGTACTTTCTCTTGTTTCTATCTGTTACCAATCTTGAAAAACTCATACATTCTCTGTTCACTGTTTTCCAGTGTTAGAGAAGTAGATTTCTTTCTGCGAAAGTGCTGTTTTCACAGTGCTAAGTACTCCCAACTCTATCAACAATGTAGGTTTTACCCGTTTTCTAAGTCTCTCTTATTTTCTTGTACTTATACTTGGAATTCTCTGTGTAAACCTCTGTAACTTTTCTAGGTAGAGGAATCACTGTGTACTTTCTCTTGTTTCTATCTGTTACCAATCTTGAGAAACTCATACATTCTCTGGTCACTGTTTCACGGACTTAGAGAACTAATTTTCCTTCGGCAAAAGTGCTGTTTTCACAGTGCTAAGTACTCCCAGCTCTATCAACAATGTAGGTTTTACCAGTTTTCTAAGTCTCTCTTATTTTCTTGTACTTATCCTTGGAATTCTCTGTGTAAACCTCTGTAACTTTTCTAGGTAGATGAATCACTGTGTACTTTCTCTTGTTTCTATCTGTTACCAATCTTGAGAAACTCATACATTCTCTGTTCACTGTTTCCCAGTCTTAGAGAAGTAGATTTCTTTCTGCGAAAGTGCTGTTTTCACAGTGCTAAGTACTCCCAACTCTATCAACAATGTAGGTTTTACCAGTTTTCTAAGTCTCTCTTATTTTCTTGTACTTATACTTGGAATTCTCTGTGTAAACCTCTGTAATTTCTCTAGGTATATGAATCACTGTGTACTTTCTCTTGTTTCTATCTGTTACCAATCTTGAGAAACTCATACATTCTCTGTTCACTGTTTCCCAGTGTTACAGAAGTAGATTTCTTTCTGCGAAAGTGCTGTTTTCACAGTGCTAAGTACTCCCAACTCTATCAACAATGTAGGTTTTACCGGTTTTCTAAGTCTCTCTTATTTTCTTGTACTTATACTTGGAATTCTCTGTGTAAACCTCTGTAACTTTTCTAGGTAGATGAATCACTGTGTACTTTCTCTTGTTTCTATCTGTTACCAATCTTGAGAAACTCATACCTTCTCTGTTCACTGTTTCCCAGTTAGAGAAGTAGATTTCTTTGTGCGAAAGTGCTGTTTTCACAGTGCTAAGTACTCCCAACTCTATCCAGTTTTCTAAGTCTCTCTTATTTTCTTGTACTTATCCTTGGAATTCTTTGTGTAAACCTCTGTAACTTTTCTAGGTAGATGAATCACTGTGTACTTTCGCTTGTTTCTATCTGTTACCACACTTGAGAAACTCATACATTCTCTGTTCACTGTTTCACGGACTTAGAGAACTAAATTTCCTTCGGCGAAAGTGCTGTTTTCACAGTGCTAAGTACTCCCAACTCTATCAACAATGTAGGTTTTACCAGTTTTCTAAGTCTCTCTTATTTTCTTGTACTTATCCTTGGAATTCTCTGAGTAAACCTCTGTAACTTTTCACGGACTTAGAGAACTAAATTTCCTTCGGCGAAAGTGCTGTTTTCACAGTGCTAAGTACTCCCAACTCTATCAACAATGTAGGTTTTACCAGTTTTCTAAGTCTCTCTTATTTTCTTGTACTTATCCTTGGAATTCTCTGTGTAAACCTCTGTAACTTTTCTAGGTAGATGAATCACTGTGTACTTTCGCATGTTTGTATCTGTTACCAAACTGGAGAAACTCATACATTCTCTGTTCACTGTTTCACGGACTTAGAGAACTAAATTTCCTTCGGCGAAATTGCTGTTTTCACAGTGCTAAGTACTCCCAACTCTATCAACAATGTAGGTTTTACCCGTTTTCTAAGTCTCTCTTATTTTCTTGTACTTATACTTGGAATTCTCTGTGTAAACCTCTGTAACTTTTCTAGGTAGATGAATCACTGTGTACTTTCTCTTGTTTCTATCTGTTACCAATCTTGAGAAACTCATACATTCTCTGTTCACTGTTTCCCAGTCTTAGAGAAGTAGATTTCTTTCTGCGAAAGTGCTGTTTTCACAGTGCTATGTACTCCCAACTCTATCAACAATGTAGGTTTTACCAGTTTTCTAAGTCTCTCTTATTTTCTTGTACTTATACTTGGAATTCTCTGTGTAAACCTCTGTAATTTCTCTAGGTATATGAATCACTGTGTACTTTCTCTTGTTTCTATCTGTTACCAGTCTTGAGAAACTCATACATTCTCTGTTCACTGTTTCCCAGTGTTAGAGAAGTAGATTTCTTTCTGCGAAAGTGCTGTTTTCACAGTGCTAAGTACTCCCAACTCTATCAACAATGTAGGTTTTACCGATTTTCTAAGTCTCTCTTATTTTCTTGTAGTTATACTTGGAATTCTCTGTGTAAACCTCTGTAACTTTTCTAGGTAGATGAATCACTGTGTACTTTCTCTTGTTTCTATGTGTTATCAATCTTGAGAAACTCATACATTCTCTGTTCACTGTTTCCCAGTCTTAGAGAAGTAGATTTCTTTCTGCGAAAGTGCTGTTTTCACAGTGCTAAGTACTCCCAACTCTATCAACAATGTAAGTTTTACCAGTTTTCTAAGTGTCTCTTCTTTTCTTGTACTTATCCTTGGAATTCTCTGTGTAAACCTCTGTAACTTTTCTAGGTAGATGAATCACTGTGTACTTTCGCTTGTTTCTATCTGTTACCAAACTTGAGAAACTCATACATTCTCTGTTCACTGTTTCACGGACTTATAGAACTAAATTTCCTTCGGCGAAACTGCGGTTTTCACAGTGCTAAGTACTCCCAACTCTATCAACAATGTAGGTTTTACCAGTTTTCTAAGTCTCTCTTATTTTCTTGTACTTATCCTTGGAATTCTCTGTGTAAACCTCTGTAACTTTTCTAGGTAGATGAATCACTGTGTACTTTCGCTTGTTTGTATCTGTTACCAAACTTGAGAAACTCATACATTCTCTGTTCACTGTTTCACGGACTTAGAGAACTAAATTTCCTTCGGCGAAAGTGCTGTTTTCACAGTGCTAAGTACTCCCAACTCTATCAACAATGTAGGTATTACCAGTTTTCTAAGTCTCTCTTATTTTCTTGTACTTATCCTTGGAATTCTCTGAGTAAACCTCTGTAACTTTTCACGGACTTAGAGAACTAAATTTCCTTCAGCGAAACTGCGGTTTTCACAGTGCTAAGTACTCCCAACTCTATCAACAATGTAAGTTTTACCAGTTTTCTAAGTGTCTCTTATTTTCTTGTACTTATCCTTGGAATTCTCTGTGTAAACCTCTGTAACTTTTCTAGGTAGATGAATCACTGTGTACTTTCGCTTGTTTCTATCTGTTACCAAACTTGAGAAACTCATACATTCTCTGTACACTGTTTCACGGACTTAGAGAACTAAATTTCCTTCGGCGAAAGTGCCGTTTTCACAGTGCTAAGTACTCCCAACTCTATCAACAATGTAGGTTTTACCAGTTTTCTAAGTGTCTCTTATTTTCTTGTACTTATCCTTGGAATTCTCTGTGTAAACCTCTGTAACTTTTCTAGGTAGATGAATCACTGTGTACTTTCGCTTGTTTCTATCTGTTACCAAACTGGAGAAACTCATACATTCTCTGTTCACTGTTTCACGGACTTAGAGAACTAAATTTCCTTCGACGAAAGTGCGGTTTTCACAATGCTAAGTACTCCCAACTCTATCAACAACGTAGGTTTTACCAGTTTTCTAAGTCTCTCTTATTTTCTTGTACTTATCCTTGGAATTCTCTGTGTAAACGTCTGTAACTTTTCTAGGTAGATGAATCACTGTGTACTTTTGCTTGTTTCTATCTGTTACCAAACTTGAGAAACTCATACATTCTCTGTTCACTGTTTCACGGACTTAGAGAACTAAATTTCCTTCGGCGAAAGTGCTGTTTTCACAGTGCTAAGAATTCCCAACTCTATCAACAATGTAGGTTTTACCAGTTTTTTAAGTCTCTCTTATTTTCTTGTACTTATCCTTGGAATTCTCTGTGTAAACCTCTGTAACTTCTCTAGGTAGATGAATCACTGTGTACTTTCTCTTGTTTCTATCTGTTACCAATCTTGAGAAACTCATACATTCTCTGTTCACTGTTTCCCAGTGTTAGAGAAGTAGATTTTTTTCTGCGAAAGTGCTGTTTTCACAGTGCTAAGTACTCCCAACTCTATCAACAATGTAGGTTTTACCCGTTTTCTAAGTCTCTCTTATTTTCTTGTACTTATACTTGGAATTCTCTGTGTAAACCTCTGTAACTTTTCTAGGTAGATGAATCACTGTGTACTTTCTCTTGTTTCTATCTGTTACCAATCTTGAGAAACTCATACATTCTCTGTTCACTGTTTCCCAGTCTTAGAGAAGTAGATTTCTTTCTGCGAAAGTGCTGCTTTCACAGTGCTAAGTACTCCCAACTCTATCAACAATGTAGGTTTTACCAGTTTTCTAAGTCTCTCTTATTTTCTTGTACTTATCCTTGGAATTCTCTGTGTAAACCTCTGTAATTTCTCTAGGTATATGAATCACTGTGTACTTTCTCTTGTTTCTATCTGTTACCAATCTTGAGAAACTCATACATTCTCTATTCACTGTTTCCCAGTGTTACAGAAGTAGATTTCTTTCTGCGAAAGTGCTGTTTTCACAGTGCTAAGTACTCCCAACTCTATCAACAATGTAGGTTTTACCGGTTTTCTAAGTCTCTCTTATTTTCTTGTACTTATACTTGGAATTCTCTGTGTAAACCTCTGTAACTTTTCTAGGTAGATGAACCACTGTGTACTTTCTCTTGTTTCTATCTGTTACCAATCTTGAGAAACTCATACATTCTCTGTTCACTGTTTCCCAGTCTTAGAGAAGTAGATTTCTTTCTGCGAAAGTGCTGTTTTCACAGTGCTAAGTACTCCCAACTCCATCAACAATGTAGGTTTTACCAGTTTTCTAAGTCTCTCTTATTTTCTTGTACTTATCCTTGGAATTCTCTGTGTAAACCTCTGTAACTTTTCTAGGTAGATGAATCACTGTGTACTTTCGCTTGTTTCTATCTGTTACCAAACTTGAGAAACTCATACATTCTCTGTTCACTGTTTCACGGACTTAGAGAACTAAATTTCCTTCAGCGAAACTGCGGTTTTCACAGTGCTAAGTACTCCCAACTCTATCAACAATGTAAGTTTTACCAGTTTTCTAAGTGTCTCTTATTTTCTTGTACTTATCCTTGGAATTCTCTGTGTAAACCTCTGTAACTTTTCTAGGTAGATGAATCACTGTGTACTTTCGCTTGTTTCTATCTGTTACCAAACTTGACAAACTCATACATTCTCTGTTCACTGTTTCACGGACTTAGAGAACTAAATTTCCTTCGGCGAAACTGCGGTTTTCACAGTGCTAAGTACTCCCAACTCTATCAACAATGTAGGTTTTACCAGTTTTCTAAGTCTCTCTTATTTTCTTGTACTTATCCTTGGAATTCTCTGTGTAAACCTCTGTAACTTTTCTAGGTAGATGAATCACTGTGTACTTTCGCTAGTTTCTATCTGTTACCAAACTTCAGAAACTCATACATTCCCTGTTCACTGTTTCACGGACTTAGAGAACTAAATTTCCTTCGGCGAAAGTGCGGTTTTCACAGTGCTAAGTACTCCCAACTCTATCAACAATGTAGGTTTTACCACTTTTCTAAGTCTCTCTTATTTTCTTGTACTTATCCTAGGAATTCTCTGTGTAAACCTCTGTAACTTTTCTAGGTAGATGAATCACTGTGTACTTTCGCTTGTTTGTATCTGTTACCAAACTGGAGAAACTCATACATTCTCTGTTCACTGTTTCACGGACTTAGAGAACTAAATTTCCTTCGGCGAAAGTGCTGTTTTCACAGTGCTAAGTACTCCCAACTCTATCAACAATGTAGGTATTACCAGTTTTCTAAGTCTCTCTTATTTTCTTGTACTTATCCTTGGAATTCTCTGAGTAAACCTCTGTAACTTTTCACGGACTTAGAGAACTAAATTTCCTTCGGCGAAAGTGCTGTTTTCACAGTGCTAAGTACTCCCAACTCTATCAACAATGTAGGTTTTAACAATTTTCTAAGTCTCTCATTTTCTTGTACTTATCCTTCGAATTCTCTGTGTAAACCTCTGTAACTTTTCTAGGTAGATGAATCACTGTGTACTTTCGCTTGTTTCTATCTGTTACCAAACTTGAGAAACTCATACATTCTCTGTTCACTGTTTCACGGACTTAGAGAACTAAATTTCCTTCGGCGAAAGTGCTGTTTTCACAGTGCTAAGAACTCCCAACTCTATCAACAATGTAGGTTTTACCAGTTTTCTAAGTCTCTCTCATTTTCTTCTACTTATACTTGGAATTCTCTGTGTAAACCTCTGTAACTTCTCTAGGTAGATGAATCACTGTGTACTTTCTCTTATTTCTATCTGTTACCAATCTTGAGAAACTCATACATTCTCTGTTCACTGTTTCCCAGTGTTAGAGAAGTAGATTTTTTTCTGCGAAAGTGCTGTTTTCACAGTGCTAAGTACTCCCAACTCTATCAACAATGTAGGTTTTACCCGTATTCTAAGTCTCTCTTATTTTCTTGTACTTATACTTGGAATTCTCTGTGTAAACCTCTGTAACTTTTCTAGGTAGATGAATCACTGTGTACTTTCTCTTGTTTCTATCTGTTACCAATCTTGAGAAACTCATACATTCTCTGTTCACTGTTTCCCAGTCTTAGAGAAGTAGATTTCTTTCTGCGAAAGTGCTGTTTTCACAGTGCTAAGTACTCCCAACTCCATCAACAATGTAGGTTTTACCAGTTTTCTAAGTCTCTCTTATTTTCTTGTACTTATCCTTGGAATTCTCTGTGTAAACCTCTGTAACTTTTCTAGGTAGATGAATCACTGTGTACTTTCGCTTGTTTCTATCTGTTACCAAACTTGAGAAACTCATACATTCTCTGTTCACTGTTTCACGGACTTAGAGAACTAAATTTCCTTCGGCGAAAGTGCTGTTTTCACAGTGCTAAGTACTCCCAACTCTATCAACAATGTAGGTTTTACCAGTTTTCTAAGTCTCTCTTATTTTCTTGTAGTTATCCTTGGAATTCTCTGAGTAAACCTCTGTAACTTTTCACGGACTTAGAGAACTAAATTTCCTTCGGCGAAAGTGCTGTTTTCACAGTGCTAAGTACTCCCAACTCTATCAACAATGTAGGTTTTACCAATTTTCTAAGTCTCTCTTATTTTCTTGTACTTATCCTTGGAATTCTCTGTGTAAACCTCTGTAACTTTTCTAGGTAGATGAATCACTGTGTACTTTCGCTTGTTTGTATCTGTTACCAAACTGGAGAAACTCAGACATTCTCTGTTCAATGTTTCACGGACTTAGAGAACTAAATTTCCTTCGGTGAAAGTGCGGTTTTCACAGTGCTAAGTACTCCCAACTCTATCAACAATGTAGGTTTTACCAGTTTTCTAAGTCTCTCTTATTTTCTTGTACTTATCCTTGGAATTCTCTGTGTAAACCTCTGTAACTTTTCTAGGTAGATGAATCACTGTGTACTTTCGATTGTTTCTATCCGTTACCAAACTTGAGAAACTCATACATTCTCTGTTCACTGTTTCACCGACTTAGAGAACTAAATTTCCTTCAGCGAAAATGCGGTTTTCACAGTGCTAAGTACTCTCAACTCTATCAACAATGTAAGTTTTACCAGTTTTCTAAGTGTCTCTTATTTTCTTGTACTTATCCTTGGAATTCTCTGTGTAAACCTCTGTAACTTTTCTAGGTAGATGAATCACTGTGTACTTTCTCTTGTTTCTATCTGTTACCAATCTTGAGAAACTCATACATTCTCTGTTCACTGTTTCCCAGTGTTAGAGAAGTAGATTTTTTTCTGCGAAAGTGCTGTTTTCACAGTGCTAAGTACTCCCAACTCTATCAACAATGTAGGTTTTACCCGTTTTCTACGTCTCTCTTATTTTCTTGTACTTATACTTGGAATTCTCTGTGTAAACCTCTGTAACTTTTCTAGGTAGATGAATCACTGTGTACTTTCTCTTGTTTCTATCTGTTACCAATATTGAGAAACTCGTACATTCTCTGTTCACTGTTTCACGGATTTAGAGAACTAAATTTCCTTCGGCGAAAGTGCTGTTTTCACAGTGCTAAGTACTCCCAACTCTATCAACAATGTAGGTTTTACCAGTTTTCTAAGTCTCTCTTATTTTCTTGTACTTATCCTTGGAGTTCTCTGTATAAATCTCTGTAACTTTTCTAGGTAGATGAATCACTGTGCACTTTCGCTTGTTTCTATCTGTTACCAAACTTGAGAAACTCATACATTCTCTGTTCACTGTTTCACGGACTTAGAGAACTAAATTTCCGTCGGAGAAAGGGCTGTTTTCACAGTGCTAAGTACTCCCAACTCTATCAACAATGTAGGTTTTACCAGTTTTCTAAGTCTCTCTTATTTTCTTGTACTTATACTTGGAATTCCCTGTGTAAACCTCCGTAACTTCTCTAGGTAGGTGAATCACTGTGTACTCTCTCTTGTTTCTATCTGTTACCAATCTTGAGAAACTCATACATTCTCTGTTCACTGTTTCCCAGTGTTAGAGAAGTAGATTTCTTTCTGCGAAAGTGCTGTTTTCACAGTGCTAAGTACTCCCAACTCTATCAACAATGTAGGTTTTACCCGTTTTCTAAGTCTCTCTTATTTTCTTGTACTTATACTTGGAATTCTCTGTGTAAACCTCTGTAACTTTTCTAGGTAGATGAATCACTGTGTACTTTCTCTTGTTTCTATCTGTTACCAATCTTGAGAAACTCATACATTCTCTGTTCACTGTTTCCCAGTCTTAGAGAAGTAGATTTCTTTCTGCGAAAGTGCTGTTTTCACTGTGCTAAGTACTCCCAACTCTATCAACAATGTAGGTTTTACCAGTTTTCTAAGTCTCTCTGATTTTCTTGTACTTATACTTGGAATTCTCTGTGTAAACCTCTGTAATTTCTCTAGATATATGAAGCACTGTGTACTTTCTCTTGTTTCTATCTGTTACCAATCTTGAGAAACTCATACATTCTCTGTTCACTGTTTCCCAGTGTTAGAGAAGTAGATTTCTTTCTGCGAAAGTGCTGTTTTCACAGTGCTAAGTACTCCCAACTCTATCAACAATGTAGGTTTTACCGGTTTTCTAAGTCTCTCTTATTTTCTTGTACTTATACTTGGAATTCTCTGAGTAAACCTCTGTAACTTTTCTAGGTAGATGAATCACTGTGTACTTTCTCTTGTTTCTATCTGTTACCAATCTTGAGAAACTCATAACTTCTCTGTTCACTGTTTCCCAGTCTTAGAGAAGTAGATTTCTTTGTGCGAAAGTGCTGTTTTCACAGTGCTAAGTACTCCCAACTCTATCCAGTTTTCTAAGTCTCTCTTATTTTCTTGTACTTATCCTTGGAATTCTCTGTGTAAACCTCTGTAACTTTTCTAGGTAGATGAATCACTGTGTACTTTCGCTTGTTTCTATCTGTTACCAAACTTGAGAAACTCATACATACTCTGTTCACTGTTTCACGGACTTAGAGAACTAAATTTCCTTCGGCGAAACTGCGGTTTTCTCAGTGCTAAGTACTCCCAACTCAATTAACAATGTAGGTTTTACCAGTTTTCTAAGTCTCTCTTATTTTCTTGTACTTATCCTTGGAATTCTCTGTGTAAACCTCTGTAACTTTTCTAGGTAGATGAATCACTGTGTACTTTCGCTTGTTTCTATCTGTTACCAAACTTGAGAAACTCATACATTCTCTGTTCACTGTTTCACGGACTTAGAGAACTAAATTTCCTTCGGCTAAAGTGCTGTTTTCACAGTGCTAAAAACTCCTAACTCTATCAACAATGTAGGTTTTACCAGTTTTCTAAGTCTCTCTTATTTTCTTGTACTTATACTTGGAATTCTCTGTGTAAACCTCTGTAACTTTTCTAGGTAGATGAATCACTGTGTACTTTCTCTTGTTTCTATCTGTTACCAATCTTGAGAAACTCATACATTCTCTGTTCACTGTTTCCCAGTCTTAGAGAAGTAGATTTTTTTCTGCGAAAGTGCTGTTTTCACAGTGCTAAGTACTCCCAACTCTATCAACAATGTAGGTTTTACCCGTTTTCTAAGTCTCTCTTATTTTCTTGTACTTATACTTGGAATTCTCTGTGTAAACCTCTGTAACTTTTCTAGGTAGATGAATCACTGTGTACTTTCTCTTGTTTCTATCTGTTACCAATCTTGAGAAACTCATACATTCTCTGTTCACTGTTTCCCAGTCTTAGAGAAGTAGATTTCTTTCTGCGAAAGTGCTGTTTTCACAGTGCTAAGTACTCCCAACTCTATCAACAATGTAAGTTTTACCAGTTTTCTAAGTGTCTCTTATTTTCTTGTACTTATCCTTGGAATTCTCTGTGTAAACCTCTGTAACTTTTCTAGGTAGATGAATCACTGTGTAGTTTCGCTTGTTTCTATCTGTTACCAAACTTGAGAAACTCATACATTCTCTGTTCACTGTTTCACGGACTTAGAGAACTAAATTTCCTTCGGCGAAAGTGCGGTTTTCACAGTGCTAAGTACTCCCAACTCTATCAACAATGTAGGTTTTACCAGTTTTCTAAGTCTCTCTTATTTTCTTGTACTTATCCTTGGAATTCTCTGTGTAAACCTCTGTAACTTTTCTAGGTAGATGAATCACTGTGTACTTTCGCTAGTTTCTATCTGTTACCAAACTTCAGAAACTCATACATTCCCTGTTCACTGTTTCACGAACTTAGAGAACTAAATTTCCTTCGGCGAAAGTGCGGTTTTCACAGTGCTAAGTACTCCCAACTCTATCAACAATGTAGGTTTTACCAGTTTTCTAAGTCTCTCTTATTTTCTTGTACTTATCCTTGGAATTCTCTGTGTAAACCTCTGTAACTTTTCTAGGTAGATGAATCACTGTGTACTTTCGCTTGTTTGTATCTGTTACCAAACTTGAGAAACTCATACATTCTCTGTTCACTGTTTCACGGACTTAGAGAACTAAATTTCCTTCGGCGAAAGTGCTGTTTTCACAGTGCTAAGTACTCCCAACTCTATCAACAATGTAGGTATTACCAGTTTTCTAAGTCTCTCTTATTTTCTTGTACTTATCCTTGGAATTCTCTGAGTAAACCTCTGTAACTTTTCACGGACTTAGAGAACTAAATTTCCTTCGGCGAAACTGCGGTTTTCACAGTGCTAAGTACTCCCAACTCTACCAACAATGTAAGTTTTACCAGTTTTCTAAGTGTCTCTTATTTTCTTGTACTTATCCTTGGAATTCTCTGTGTAAACCTCTGTAACTTTTCTAGGTAGATGAATCACTGTGTACTTTCGCTTGTTTCTATCTGTTACCAAACTTGAGAAACTCATACATTCTCTGTTCACTGTTTCACGGACTTAGAGAACTAAATTTCCTTCGGCGAAAGTGCGGTTTTCACAGTGCTAAGTACTCCTAACTCTATCAACAATGTAGGTTTTACCAGTTTTCTAAGTGTCTCTTATTTTCTTGTACTTATCCTTGGAATTCTCTGTGTAAACCTCTGTAACTTTTCTAGGTAGATGAATCACTGTGTACTTTCGCTTGTTTCTATCTGTTACCAAACTTGAGAAACTCATACATTCTCTGTTCACTGTTTCACGGACTTAGAGAACTAAATTTCCTTCGGCGAAACTACGGTTTTCACAGTGCTAAGTACTCCCAACTCTATCAACAATGTAGGTTTTACCAGTTTTCTAAGTCTCTCTTATTTTCTTGTACTTATCCTTGGAATTCTCTGTGTAAACCTCTGTAACTTTTCTAGGTAGATGAATCACTGTGTACTTTCGCTAGTTTCTATCTGTTACCAAACTTCAGAAACTCATACATTCCCTGTTCACTGTTTCACGGACTTAGAGAACTAAATTTCCTTCGGCGAAAGTGCGGTTTTCACAGTGCTAAGTACTCCCAACTCTATCAACAATGTAGGTTTTACCACTTTTCTAAGTCTCTCTTATTTTCTTGTACTTATCCTTGGAATTCTCTGTGTAAACCTCTGTAACTTTTCTAGGTAGATGAATCACTGTGTACTTTCGCTTGTTTGTATCTGTTACCAAACTTGAGAAACTCATACATTCTCTGTTCACTGTTTCACGGACTTAGAGAACTAAATTTCCTTCGGCGAAAGTGCTGTTTTCACAGTGCTAAGTACTCCCAACTCTATTAACAATGTAGGTTTTACCAGTATTCTAAGTCTCTCTTATTTTCTTGTACTTATCCTTGGAATTCTCTGTGTAAACCTCTGTAACTTTTCTAGGTAGATGAATCACTGTGTACTTTCGCTTGTTTCTATCTGTTACCAAACTGGAGAAACTCATACATTCTCTGTTCAGTGTTTCACGGACTTAGAGAACTAAATTTCCTTCGCTGAAAGTGCGGTTTTCACAGTGCTAAGTACTCCCAACTCTATCAACATTGTAGGTTTTACCAGTTTTCTAAGTCTCTCTTATTTTCTTGTACTTATCCTTGGAATTCTCTGTGTAAACCTCTGTAACTTTTCTAGGTAGATGAATCACTGTGTACTTTCGCTTGTTTCTATCTGTTACCAAACTTGAGAAACTCATACATTGTCTGTTCACTGTTTCACGGACTTAGAGAACTAAATTTCCTTCAGCGAAACTGCGGTTTTCACAGTACTAAGTACTCCCAACTCTATCAACAATGTAAGTTTTACCAGTTTTCTAAGTGTCTCTTATTTTCTTGTACTTATCCTTGGAATTCTCTGTGTAAACCTCTGTAACTTTTCTAGGTAGATGAATCACTGTGTACTTTCGCTTGTTTCTATCTGTTACCAAATTTGAGAAACTCATACATTCTCTGTTCACTGTTTCACGGACTTAGAGAACTAAATTTCCTTCGGCGAAAGTGCTGTTTTCACAGTGCTAAGTACTCCCAACTCTATCAACAATGTAGGTTTTACCAGTTTTCTAAGTCTCTCTTATATTCTTGTACTTATCCTTGGAATTCTCTGTGTAAACCTCTGTAACTTTTCTAGGTAGATGAATCACTGTGTACTTTCGCTTGTTTCTATCTGTTACCAATCTTGAGAAACTCATACATTCTCTGTTCACTGTTTCCCAGTCTTAGAGAAGTAGATTTCTTTCTGCGAAAGTGCTGTTTTCACAGTGCTAAGTACTCCCAACTCTATCAACAATGTAGGTTTTACCAGTTTTCTAAGTCTCTCTTATTTTCTTGTACTTATACTTGGAATTCTCTGTGTAAACCTCTGTAACTTCTCTAGGTAGATGAATCACTGTGTACTTTCTCTTGTTTCTATCTGTTACCAATCTTGAGAAGCTCATACATTCTCTGTTCACTGTTTCCCAGTGTTAGAGAAGTAGATTTCTTTCTGCGAAAGTGCTGTTTTCACAGTGCTAAGTACTCCCAACTCTATCAACAATGTAGGTTTTACCGGTTTTCTAAGTCTCTCTTATTTTCTTGTACTTATCCTTGGAATTCTCTGTGTAAACCTCTGTAACTTTTCTAGGTAGATGAATCACTGTGTACTTTCGCTTGTTTCTATCTGTTACCAAACTTGAGAAACTCATACATTCTCTGTTCACTGTTTCACGGACTTAGAGAACTAAATTTCCTTCGGCAAAAGTGCTGTTTTCACAGTGCTAAGTACTCCCAACTCTATCAACAATGTAGGTTTTACCAGTTTTCTAAGTCTCTCTTATTTTCTTGTACTTATCCTTGGAATTCTCTGTGTAAACCTCTGTAACTTTTCTAGGTAGATGAATCACTGTGTACTTTCTCTTGTTTCTATCTGTTACCAAACTTGAGAAACTCATACATTCTCTGTTCACTGTTTCCCAGTCTTAGAGAAGTAGATTTCTTTCCGCGAAAGTGCTGTTTTCACAGTGCTAAGTACTCCCAACTCCATCAACAATGTAGGTTTTACCAGTTTTCTAAGTCTCTCTTATTTTCTTGTACTTATCCTTGGAATTCTCTGTGTAAACCTCTGTAACTTTTCTAGGTAGATGAATCACTGTGTACTTTCGCTTGTTTCTATCTGTTACCAAACTTGAGAAACTCATACATTCTCTGTTCACTGTTTCACGGACTTAGAGAACTAATTTTCCTTCGGCGAAAGTGCTGTTTTCATAGTGCTAAGTACTCCCAACTCTATCAACAATGTAGGTTTTACCAGTTTTCTAAGTCTCTCTTATTTTCTTGTACTTATCCTTGGAATTGTCTGAGTAAACCTCTGTAACTTTTCACGTGTTGGGAGCTCATGGAGACTGCGCCACCAAAATGGCGCCGACCGGAAGGACCGCGCCCTGCCTTAAACCCTCACCACGGCAGTGTCTGCCCAGCAACTAAGCCAGCTCATCGCCCATTGGACAGTACCCATCCTATCGGCGCCTCGCTCCCTTTGGTATAAAAGCAGTGGTAACAGGAAATAAAGTGTTCCGCTTCTCGTCTCCTGCTGAAACAGTGTCTCGGTCCTCTCCTTTGCGGGCAAAGGGCAACTTGGGCTGCGACATCTGGCTCCCGAACGTGGGGCCTGATGCGACCCTCACCGCGGGGACGCCCGGACAGGTGAGCAGGCAGTTGCCTGGGACGGTATTTACCGGGTCGGTATTAACCGGAGGCTTGTAGATAGCCTGAAATCACATAGACATGGGGAATCAACCTTCTAGCCAGAAATTGGTACACTCCCTGAAAGGCTTGTTTAAATGCAAGGGAGTGGGGATAAAGTCAAGAACCATAGAGGCCTTCTTAAGAGCAGTAGAACAGGCGGCCCCGTGGTTCCTTGTTTCGGGCCACCTCACCTTGGGCGCCTGGAATAAATTGGGGGGAGACCTCACTAGAGAGGACGCTCAAGGCCGCCTCGCCCCTGGGGTGATGAGCGTCTGGATTCTGGTGTTAACCTGTTTGCAGGATGAGACTGGAATCTTCAAAAGGCTATTGACACAGGGACAGGATGCGTTTGAACAGGTACAGGAGGAGGCCTCGAGGAGAGGCGACTCTCCTCAAAACTCAGACAGCGATGAGTCTGGGAGCAGCACAGACAATGGCCCCGAAGATTATCACCCGCGAGATAGGAGCAACCGCTCACGGGGAGTTGAGGGAAAGACCCCTCCGGTTAAGGATAAACCCCCGGACGGGGACCCTGCCTCAGGTTTAGGGGAAGGACTATCAGGCCTGAGGCTCAATCTTCCCTGCCCCTCGCCTTCTGCCCCCCCCCTTACAACCCCAACAATACTGACAATGGCAGCACCCCGCGGCGTAGCCTATTGGGGAAGAATTTCTGGCGAGGCTTTAACGCCGCCGCCTTCCCGGTTTTTATTGACGATCAGGGAGATCGCCATCACGAACCTCTAGACTTTAAATTAGTCAAAAACCTAGCAGATGGTGTAAGGGCCTATGGGGCCAGTTCCCCTTTTGTACTGGGTATGTTACGATCCCTGGCGGAGACCGCCCTGACGCCCAGTGATTGGACTAACTTGGCCCGTACCTGTCTGTCTCCGGGTCAATTCCTCGACTGGAGGTCTCTTATGTATGATTATGCCACTGAACAAGCAGCGAAGAACGCTAGTTTCCTTCGTCAGCCTGAATGGACGGTTGAAATGCTGATGGGGTATGGCCCATATGTGAACCAGCAAGCTGAATATCCCCCTCAGGTTTATGAGCAGGTAGGCAAGTTAGCAATAAGAGCTTGGCAGGCCCTCCCTCACAGGGGAGAAGGCGCTGGACAGCTTACAAAAATTTTTCAGAAACCCACAGAAACCTTCTCCGACTTCGTAGCACGTATGTCTGACTCTGTCCAAAAGGTCATGGGTGAATCCCCTAATACCACTGTTTTCTTGAAGCAGTTGGTTTTTGAGCAATGCTCAGAGGAGTGCAGGAAGATTATCACAGCCCATAAGAATAAGGGTTTAGAAGTGTGGCTCCGCCTCTGCCGAGATGTCAACCCTGCTAACTCTGGGTTGGCAGCCGCTGTGGTTGCGGCTATACAAGCCTCATCTACCGTCCCCTCCCGGGGGCCTCAAAAACCCTCGGGATGCTTTAATTGTGGGCAACCTGATCACTTCCGAAGAAACTGCCCCCTTAAGGGGCGCAAGCCACCGCCCGGGGAGGGGAGCCCTTCCTCGGACACTCCACTGTGCCCCCGCTGTGAACGGGGTCGCCACCTTGCTTCAGACTGCTATTCTAAAACTACCAAGGATGGGCGACCCCTACCCACCCCTGGTGGCCCAGGCGCCAGGCCAAAAAACCCCCAGAGGGGCCCTCCGCACCAGGGCCCCGCCCAAATTTGCGGTGCTCAACTAGTCCAGAAACCGAGGAAGGGACACCCCCTACCCATCACACCCCTAGAAGAGCGACAGCAGGAAGTGCAGGACTGGACCTCCGTACCACCACCAGACTCATACTAACCCCCGAGATGGGGGTCCAGGCATTGCCTTCTGACATGTCCGGTCCCCTCCCACAAGATACGGTGGGGATCGTCATGGGTCGCAGCAGTGCCACCATGAAGGGGCTAGTAATCCACCCGGGTGTGATTGACTCCGACTACACTGGCATAATTAGAATTATGGTTTCTTCCCCAAAAGGCATCGCTGCCCTCTGTCCAGGGGACCGGATAGCCCAATTACTTGTACTCCCTAGTTGCCATTCCCTGTTTCCGGCCAACTCTTGTTCTCGGGGAACCCAAGGCTTTGGATCTACGGGAAACACATTGGCCATGCTATCGCTAGAATTGGGAAAGCGTCCTGTCTACAGCCTTCAAGTAAATGGTCACAGTATGACTGGATTGCTTGACACCGGGGCCGATGTGAGTGTCATCTCCTTAAGGGATTGGCCTACATCCTGGCCTTTAAGCTCCTCAACTGACCTGCTAAGGGGCCTCGGCTACGCCTCTACCCCTCAAAAAAGTGCTCAACAATTACACTGGGCAGATGCTGAGGGACATAATGGGATTTTTCAGCCATATGTCCTCGATACACCCATCACATTGTGGGGGAGAGAGGTCCTTAATTGCCTGGGTCTCCGGCTCACCAATGAAAACACAGATACGGGCTCAGCCCAGAGTGTGGCCCAACAGATTATGAAGAAATTTGGTTATTCTCCAGGGAAGGGTCTAGGAAAAACCCTCCAGGGAAAACCCGAGCCGATTGAGACCCAGGGTGTTGTAGGCAGAAAGGGTCTGGGTTTTCGGTAGGGGCCACTGAGCAGATAAAGATAAAGTGGATTACCACACAGCCGGTGTGGGTGGCTCAGTGGCCCCTTCCTAAAGAAAAGCTGGAAACTGCTCGCGTTCTGGTTGAGGAACAGGTCATGAAGGGCCATTTGCAGCCCTCCAATTCCCCTTGGAATACCCCAATTTTTGTTATTAGGAAGAAATCAGGAAAATGGAGACTATTACAAGACCTTCGTGCTGTCAATGCAGTTATGGAGGTCATGGGCCCCATTCAGCGTGGCCTGCCCAGCTTAGCGGCCATCCCCAAAGGATGGAAGATCATAGTGATGGATATTAAAGATTGCTTTTTCTCCATCCCACTGCATCCAGATGACTCATCACATTTTGCTTTTACCCTGCCGGCTGTAAATCATACCACCCCAGACCAGCGGTATGAATGGGTTGTGCTGCCGCAGGGCATGGCCAACAGCCCCACACTATGTCAACTGTTCGTTTACAAGGTCCTGTACCCAGTGCTCCTGAAATGGCCCCAAGTCACTTGCATCCATTATATGGATGATATTCTCCTTACCGCCGCTTCCATTGCTCCTTTGGAGCAATGTTTCATGGCCCTTTCTGAAGCGATGGCCTGTGCGGGGCTTCACCTTGCCCCAGAGAAGGTGCAGAGAGGAGATAAAGCAGACTTCTTGGGGGCGAAAATTTCACCTCAGGCTATTCAACCTCAAAAGGTCACCCTTAGAAAAGATTGCCTCAACACACTCAATGACTTTCAAAAACTCCTTGGAGATATTCAGTGGGTGCGGCCCTATTTACCGCTCGCAAACTTTGAACTTTCCCCGTTATATGACATTCTTAAGGGCGACCCCCACCTGTCCTCTCCTCGAGAGTTGACTCCTGAGGCAAGAGAGGCCCTGGAACGGGTGGAAAGTACCCTCTCCGTAGCCTCGCTCAGCCGTCGGGACCCTGCCCTCCCTCTTTTATTATGTATTATTCCAACTCAGCGCCAACCTACCGGGGTGTTATGGCAGGGTGGCCCCCTCCGCTGGATCCATCCCCGCCTGTCACCGCAGCGTAGTATTGAATGGTACCCTGGCGCTGTAGCCCGACTGGGCTTTATTGGATTGTCTGAAGCTATTCAATTCATGGGACACAGCCCCTCGCAGCTCATTGTCCCATATGATAAGACCCAAGTCCAGACCCTGGCCGCCACCTCTGATGACTGGGCCATCCTCCTATGCTCCTTCTCTGGAATCGTAGACAATCACTACCCAAAAGACCCATTTTTACAATTTTATTCTCGGCACCCAGTTATCTTCCCCAAGATAACCTCCAATAAACCAATCCCAAATGCCGTCTCCATCTATACTGATGGGTCTAGCTCTGGTCTAGGCAGTATTCATATCCCTGGCCAGTCCTCTCAGACCCACTTGTTCCCTAACTGTTCAGCTCAAATTGTAGAATTGAAGGCAGTTGAGTTGGTGTTCCAGCAAGTTCACCTCCCATTCAATTTAATCTCTGACTCTGCCTATGTAGTGCAAGCAGTGCTCTGTCTGGAGGCAGCTGGCTTAATTAACTCTGCCTCCCCCGCCGCAGCTGTTTTCCGTAACATTCAGGACCTCATTCATTCCCGCACTCACCCCTTTTTTATTGTTCAACATAGAGCTCACCAATCCCTTCCGGGTCCCATTACCGAAGGTAATGCTGCTGCAGACCGTTTGACCCGTGTTCCCCTTATCCTGTCTGCCCTAGAGCAAGCTCTGCAATTCCACAAACAATTCCACGTTAATTCTAAAACCCTTGCTAGTCATTTTCACATTTCTCGGGAGGCCGCGCGCGGCATCGTCCGCAACTGTACTGCTTGTGCCCCACATCTCCCGGCCTTGCCGATGGGGGTCAATCCAAGGGGCCTTCGCCCCTGTCACCTCTGGCAGATGGATGTCACACATATTGCTGAATTCGGCAGATTGAAATACGTGCATGTCTCTGTGGACACCTGTTCTGGGATCATTTTTGCCAGTGCCCATACAGGTGAAACCGCCCGGCATGTTATCTCCCATTGCCTTGCTGCTTGGGCAGCATGGGGAGCCCCTTCCACTCTTAAAACAGATAATGGTCCTGCTTACACTAGCCAAGCCTTCATGGCTTTCCTAGCTGCCATGCGTGTCCACTGCTCCCATGGCATCCCTTACAATCCTCAAGGCCAGGGCATAGTGGAACGAGCACATCACACTCTCAAGGCTTGCTTACTAAAACAAAAAGGGGGAATTGGTGAGGGCCATTCCCCACAGAACAGACTAGCCCTGGCCCTGTTCACATTAAATTTTCTTTCACTCGATCGGGAGGGGCAGTCGGCGGCAGAGCGCCATTCGGGGACAGAGACACATCGATCCCGCTTGGCAATGTGGAAGGATACCATTTCGGGAAAATGGTTGGGCCCTGCCCCCGTCATAACCGCCACCCGAGGGGCAGTCTGTATCTTCCCACAGGACGCTGACTGCCCTTTGTGGGTCCCGGAACGCCTCACTCGGACTATCAAGGATGGATCCGCAGCTACGCAACCCGTCAGTACTGCTGCTGATACTGT